>CM048748.1:350381526-351841526 GCA_026315105.1 Locusta migratoria | reverse complement strand
CGGAAAAAAGAAAAAGATTGCAGGGGTGGCAACCTAACTAATTTCATCCTATCCTCCTGATATTTTCGCGAGATATACGTAGGAAGAACTAATACGAGGGTTGTGGAGGCACTTTGCAATGGAATATACTATTGTCGTTGATAGCACACGTTGTTCACATACCTACCTTAGCGCCGAGCAAATGGACTCGCCCGTCCCACGTGACCGGCGTGCGTAGAATCGAGGGAAACACAGTCATTTGTGAGCGAGCAGTCTAACGTAACAGTGTCATAATGTTTTCGAAACAGGAACAACGGAATTGTATCAACACTGAAGGAGCTAGAAGTCGTACAGCGCCGCGGTGGAGTACCCGAGCGGTGTAAGGCGCCTCGCTGCGGAGCGCGCGGCCCACCTCCCTGGGGCATGGGTGTGTGTGTTTGTCCTTAGAATAGTTTAACTCAGATTAAGTAGTTTGTAAGCTACGGACTGATGACCACGCAGTTTAGTCCGATAGATTTACGAACATTTGAACATTTTAGGTCGTACAGCACGACAGTGTCATCAAGATCTTCAAAAGGCGTGCGGAGGCACGTTGGGTAAAAGCCTTTAACGAAAGTCGGCAAACTGTGGGAGACGTGCATCGGGCAGGTCGTGCTTGTGTTTCTCAAGAAGAACTGAATACTGTCGCCGCGTTAGTGAACAGTGATGGATACCAGACGAGCCCCAGTATGGTGGAAGTTATGGTGATTCTCGTCTACGACTGTGATGGTGTTATGCTAACGCATTACGTTCCTTCACGGCAGACCGTCAATTCGCAGTATTACTGTTCGTTTTTGGAGCATTACCTTCGACCAGTGTTGCGAAAGAAGTGGCAACACTCTCTGCACAACCCATCATTTTGCACGACAATGCGCGGGCGCATGCAGCGCAAGCTGTTCTATTCGGTCGATGGGACTGGGAAGTACTCTTCCATTCACCATACTATCCTGATCTAAGTTCTTGCGACTTCGATTTGATTCCGAAGATGAAGGAACCAGTTCGTGGCATTCGCTTCAGAACTGTTCCAAAGATTGTGCAGGCAGTAGACCGCTGTGTTCACAGCACCAAGACAAGAGTTTGCTAACGGTATACTACGCCTTCCACATCGCTGGCAACGGGTTCTACAAAACGCTGGTGACTACTTTGAAGGACAGTAACATGTGCAAACATGAGACGAAAAAAATGTTCAAATGTTTGTAAAGCTTATGGGACTTAACTAAGGGGTCACCAGTCCCTAAACTTACAAACTACTTATGAACTACTTACGAACTAGGACGGCACAAATATCCATGCCCGAGGGGGGATTCGAACCCCCGACCGTAGAGGCCGTGCAGACCGTGAGTGAAGCGCCTCAGTCCCCTCGGCCACCGCGGCCGGCAAACATGAGACGTTTTTGTATCGGTTGTGAATAAATAGTTGGAACTATTTAAGTGGCAACTCTCGTACATTCGTTGGGTTTCGAAAAACGTGTTCTCTCCGGAACTTTGACAAAGAATCATACCGCGAAAATTAAAATCTCTCTTGCAGCATATAACTCTAGGTATGATGTCTATTATGGAGTGAAGTATACGATACCTGATTATAAACCAACAGATCACCCGTTTTCGGCGTTTTATCACTTTTTGCGATACTTGTGCAATGTAACCCTATCTGTCTACGGAGTGTCACGAACTTTAAAGACAACTTGTTTGGTCATATAATCTTTTTGCAGAATGTTGCTCACATAATATAAATGTATTGTAGATGTAAAAATATATAGGATGACACTTGTAAATTCTAAAGAAACTATGTAAATATGCTGACATGTACGGTTTGAGGTCTGCTTACTACCATAAAAGAAAGTGAAGTCCATTACTTCACTTAGAATGGACTGACGCCGGTTCAGTTGCCATTTGAAGACATTTCACACGTAAATTTAAGTATTTCTACTTTACTTAATATCTGAAAACGCACCACAAGATTCAAAACAAAGACTTGCACGAAATGTCAACTCGGTGGCCAGGTTGGAGGACTGGTTGCAGGACTGGTCCTGCTGCTGCTACACAGCATGAAAGGTTGTTGGTTCGACGTTTCGGTACCACGTCACAGCACGGAAGTAGCATATTTTAATGGCTATGATGTAATCCGCTGAAGCCTGCTATATCAACGGCAATCTGGCCAACGATTACGTCGATTTATGTATCGAACCAGCCAAGTCACATATATCAAACTGAGAGTCCGGGTATTAAAATTTTTTACGTAATATGATTTAAACCGGACGATTAAGCCATTTTAATGCCTGACGAGATGAAGGGGGAAAAATCAAGCGAATGGACCTGACCAATAACTCCGTTAACCATCCTAAGAAAAAACAATTAAAGCACATGAATATGCAACTTTAACTGTCGCGAAACCGTTAGTTCGGGTCTCCATGGTTGCAAATCATGAGTGTTAATGTGGATCAACGGTCTTTCGTTCAGTCATTTCCAATTTTAGTTAACACCTACATTTTTAACTGTTTGAAAGTACCTCAAATTATATATAAATATTTTATGTTGCCCTTCATATAAAATTCTCTGCTATGCAGAAACATTCATTAGAGAACTACAGCACTGTAATGAATGCAGATGACGTGATCTCCCAGTTGTGAAAAAATATTTTCATTTAGCTAATTTTACCTAATTTATAATTAATTTATAATTTATTAATTAATAATCGAGGAAGCTGGTCGTAAACTGCTCTGATAAGGGGAACACCAAGTATGGTACCAACGGATTTTGATGGGTCGCAGATATGTTGTGAGGGAATTCCTCCAGACCATCAACCTAAAAGGATTTATTCCAATGGGCCTTGATTTCTAAGAAAATCGAGACCAAATTGGTAGCAAATTACCACGCGTAACGTATCTACTTATACATGGCAGCTACTACTCAGCGAGACAGCGTGGCGTAATCGGCAAGGTGATAGGCTCCCATGCGGGAGACCAGGGTTCGATACCTAGCGGCAGAACAATGTTTAAAAATTGTAATTACTACTTTTTATATTTCCCCCCCCCCCCCCCCAAAAAAAAAAAAGATATCAAGAAAGAAAACAAAAATAATGAAAAGTCAAACGATTAAAAAAATAACCAAGAAAATATATATATATATATATAATGTTCCCCTTCGGGTCATTTATTTTTCACTTTTCTTCATTTCTCTTCTTTTATTGCGCATAAATATATGCCTTTATACCCACTCCTATGTTACAGCTTGAGTCAGGAACTGTAAACATAGGTATTAAATGTTGCCCAATTATTATAGGTATTAACAAAAGATTGTTTACTGATTTCTAAATATGCTTCAATCGCCTTAAAAGTGTGCTTCGGAATGAGCGAATGTTATATGTTTTTATCCTGACCATTTACTGCCAACGTCTACATAAGAATGGTTATAAAAATACATAATAATGCACAATCATCGGACAGGTGTGAAAAGTAATTGACCCATGTCGAACTTTTGTTTGGAATATAAAAAGTAGCAATTACAATTTTTAAACATTGTTCTGCCGCTAGGTATAGAACCCTGGTCTCCCGCAAAGGAGCCTATCACCTTGCCAATTACACCACGCTGTCTCGCTGAGCAGTATAAGTAGACACGTTACGCGTGGTAATTTGCTGCGAATTTGATTTTGATTTCCTTAGAAATCAAGGCCCATTCGAACAAATCTTTTAGCTTGATAGTCTGGAGGAATTCCCTCACAACATACCTACGACCCATCAAATCCGTTGGTACCAGACTGGGTGTTCCCCTTGTGAGACAAAAATGTTGGCAAAGGATTGGTATTCACATACCTGGCAACCTTCAAAACGTAAAAAAAACAGGAGATCCAGTTTAAAAAAATCGGGAGATTCTTCGAAAAATGGAGAGATATGCTGTATCAAAAACAGCGGCGCACTTTACTATAAACCTTACCATAACTGATTTTAACCTATTCCTATCATCTCGCAATTGTACATAATGGCTACAAAAACACTTGCATTAACCCAAATGTTGATTACATCCTTATTTGTAGCCAGTCCAGGTAGTGATTGAGTTTTTGATTAAAACAAAAAAGTTCACAGCTGTATCTTTTCTGCTATACTGCTACCTCGGAACATTCTATGAAACAATTGACCCAATGGTCATCACATTTAAATGGTAAAGTGTACTCTAAAATTTAAAAAATGTAAATAAGCACTCAGCATGTATCACGTGATCACTGTCACTTTTCTCAGCAGTTTCATTGTTTTATTGTTACACAATTTTCATTTTCTTTGCATGCATTACGGTACTTCGCTTTTTCCACCAACTGATGTGGAAATATCACACCAAGAAGGAATACAAAATGCAAATAAAGTTCTGAATACTGCTTAAAAAAGTGATTATAGTTCTTCCCATACTAGAACACATACCACCGAACTGAAATCCCTTAATCACGTAAAATAGTTGTTTACATGAAAGTTGCTCTTTCTGCAATTCGCGAACGAAACTGATGCTCCTAACTATCCCCTCAAAAGATTTTCATCGATTAAAAAGCCACAGAAGTGATTTGACTTACGTACTGTAAGAAAATATCACGTTCAAAAAGTGCACATCGAAACTCTACATGTTTATTTGCAAATATATGGCAAGAGCAAAAATAATCATTACAAACTCCTAATTTCCATGAATTTCGATACGTATTTAAACTGATAAATGAACAAAGGACTTTTGACCATTAGCCAAAAAACAAATGATGGGTTTCAGGATAAGAGCAAAAAATCGGGAGAAATAATGGCAAAATCAGGAGGCGGGAGAAAAGTGAAAAATCAGGAGACTCCTGCCAAAATCGGATATGTGGCGTCTGTTCCGAAAGAACAGACGTCACTTATGATCCTGCAGTTGTTATTATTTAATATTCACAGAATATATGACATCAACTGCGATTGGGCAAAGCTGAAAATGTGTACCCAGCCGGGATTCGAACCCGGGACTCCTGCTTTCTAGGCAGTTGCGCTGACCCCTACACCACTTTTTTTCTCATTTTTGTAATAAATCAAATAAAGGCCTTCTTCGGCTGGACCCTGTATTTTGGATTCTCTTAGACCACTGGGGACACAGTGATCGCCGCACCTGCAAGGACTACCTAAGCACGCCTCCCGTCAGATACAAATTCCCAGCTTCGCCCTGCCCACAGTACTCAAACTCGTAGTTATGAAACTAATTCCTGTAAGAGTAAGGGCTTCAAACTTGCCCGCCGGCCGCGGTGGACGCGAGGACTGAGGCGCTTCAGACACGGTCTGCACGGCCACTACGGTCTGGGGTTCGAATTCCCCCTCGGGCATGGGTATTTGTGCCGTCCTAGTTCGTAAGTAGTTCATAAGTAGTTTGTAAGTTTAGGGACTGATGACCCCGTAGTTAAGTCCCATAGACTATACAAACATTTGAACATTTGAAACTTGCCCACCCCTCCCCACTAACGATAGGATCATTGCCCGTCACCGGCATATTGTATATATACATGTGGCGTCTGTTCCGAAAGAACAGAAGCTAGGAATTTGTATCTAACGGGAGGCGTGCTTAGATAGTCCTTGCAGGTGCGGTGATCACTGTGTCCCCAGTGGTGTAGGGGTCAGCGCAACTACCTAGAAAGGAGACCCGAGTTCGAATCCCGGCTGGGTACACATTTTCAGCTTTGCCCAATCGCAGTTGATGTCATATATTCTGTGAATATGATTATTCATGATGAGCGGCATCAGACAGACCTGACTGGTACAGACTATCTGGCAGGAAGCGGCCAGATGATTGGCTTAACCCGTGTAGGGCGGACGTGAGAGGTGTACGTGCGAGTGGCGGTCAGTGACGCCCGCGTGTGACCGCTGGGCGCTGACGTGTGTGAGAGTCTGCGCTGCAGACTTCCGCCGGCCGCGTCCCGTTAGGCGGCCGCTCACAGCCATTATTAAGTCGTTTTCCGGCCGCCACGCCGCAGCCGCCACTGTGCATACCTGTCCGGCCGCTGACAGCGCGAAAAGCCGCACCGTTACCTGCTACAGCTGCACACCGACCGGTCAACCACTGCTCAGTGCTCGCTTCCTCTCTGCCGCGCGCGTGAAAAGAAACGTACCTCGGACGATGATATGTCGTAAAGTTTCGTCCGAAACGACGAGTCACGCATTTCAGTTGGAAATCTGTGAACGATGACTCCCTAAGGTCGTCGGAGGTTCGAGTCCTTCCTGGGGCATGGGTGTATGTGTTTGTCCTTGGGTTAGTTTGCCTTAGTTTAAGTAGTTTGTAAGCTACGGACTGATGACCACTCAGTTTGGTCCGATAGATTTACAAACATTTGAACAACAACTCCCTAAGGCAGGAAAGGAAGCTTGGAGTTTAACGTCCCGTCGACAGCGTGGTCATTAGCGACGGAGCTTACGCTCGGACTGTTTGGGTAAGGATGTGGAAGGAAATCGACAGTGCCCTTTCAAAGGAACCATCCTGACATATGCCTGGAGTGATTTAGGAAAATCACGGAAAACCTAAATCTGGTTGGCCGGTGGTGGATTTGAACCACCATCCTTCCGAATGCGAGTCCAGTGTGTTACCACTGCGCCACCTCGCTCGGTCCTAAGGTAGGCAGTTTCCCGGGCTGCTGCGACTATTAAAATCCTTTATTAAAGGACACAAGCTCGGATTCGCAATTCAAAATTGCATCCTCGGGAGAAGCGAAATTTTTTGACATCCAATATTAGTTCAAATGTTAGGAAATCGTTTCTGAAAGCATTTGTCTGGAATGTAGCATTGTGTAGGAGCGAAACGTGGACGATAACGAGTTCAGACAAAAAGATGATAGAAGCTTTTGAAATGTGGTGCTACAGACGGATGATGAAGATTAGATGGGTAGATCACGTAACTAATGAGGAGATGCTCGCCGAATTGGGGAGAAAAGGAATTTCTGTCATATCCTGACTAAGAGGAGGGACAGGTTGGTAGGACAAATTGAGACAACAAGGAATAATCGACTTAGCATTAGAAGGAATTGCGTGGTGTAAAAATCGTAGAGGGAGATCGAGGGACGAATACAGTAAGCAGATTCAAAAGGATATAAGTTGCCGTACGTATTCTCAGATGAAGAGGCTTGCACAGGACAGGATAGCGTGGAGAGCTGCATCATAACGACGAAGACCACAACAAACAACCTTGGGAGTATCTGTTTACAAATGAATAATAAAACCTTTCAATGGAATGAGAATATATAAAAGTACACAGGGTGTTCCACTCAACTTCTTCATCCCAAATATCTCTGGAACCACAACAGATATTTAACACCGACTTTCAAGGTCATGAACGTACGGCAGGGACTTATGAAAGTAGGTACTATGGGACAGTCTAAAACGCAAACAAATATTTTCAACACAAACTTTTAAAAATAATGGTGATCTCATATTATTTCTTACGGCAACAATAGCATGAAAAATCACAGAAAGAATGGCGTCGGTTGCATCGCAAAGAGTCAATTACAACAGGAGAATCTGCGAAGCGCGCTGCTGGCGTATGAAGTAATATGGGATAGCCATTAAAAAGACTGTATGTTTGTGTTTACGTGTTAGACTGTCACATTGTTCTTACTTTCATAAGTCCCTGCCGTACGTCCATGACCGTGAAAATATGATCAGCAGACCTTTCTAGAACTATGATCGACATGATATTTATAGCAATACTTCTATCATCTGGAAACAAAACGAGCTCTGCTTCTGGCAGTGTAGCTGATGAAAGGTCATTAATGTACACATGAAAAGCAATGGCCCTAAGATGGATCCTTGTGGGAAACCACATGTAATTTCTTTCCAGTCTGATGATGGGTGATGGCTAAATTCACTAGTCTCTTGCACTGACACCCTTTTCTTCCTGTTAGCGAAGTACGACTTGGTTCTTGTCTGTCACAACATTCACAAGAGTTATCTCCGTTCGCAGGAAGCATCCCCCATTTCCGCATGTTAGTCTTGCATCGAAGGATGCCCATACAGGAAGGAGCTCCACACAGGACGCCCGTAAAGGAGGGACCTCCATACAGGATACGGTAGGTTTGCGGCAGGAGCTCAGGAGCTAATTCTTCCTTTAGTGACATGTCTGCGGGCAGTGAGCTCCTGCAACTGTTAAGGCGAGAGTCTCTGGTGCTCCCTCCGGTGGCCGAGTCATAGCAAGGAAACTCTTGCGGGATTTGAGTGCGAGATCTTGCTGACTGGTGACCATATAACGGGTGACGGTGGTCATTCTCCTGCTTTGTTCTCTATGTCTGCAGCAATAGACCTCCGGACGTCGGGTGGGGCAACAATCGGATACAGTTTTTATACTGGCGCTGGCTTCAGATATCCCAAGATTATCCTGACACTATCGTTGGCAATGCTAACCTGCTGAAGCGTTCCACATAGGGGCGGTATACTCGGCGGCCGATACACAGATAGCAAGTGCGGAAGTTCTCAGGATTTGAGGCTCGCTCTCCGGTATTCCATTGGGAGCACTGACCTACTGTTTCACGTTCAGGCATTGTTGTCTGTACGTTAGAATGCGTTCTAGTGTGATTCAGAGATAAACTGGTGTTTCAGATGCTCTCCTCGCAATGTGATGTCCAGCTTTCTTTGCGCTTCCTTGTTCCGTAGGTGGAATGCACAGACTTGAATCTTACTAGGATTCGGCTTCAGATAACTGGCACATGATGGTGGAACATGTTTAAGTCATTATCAGTACAATCCTCCAGGTGGAATCTGCCTTCTTCGAATCAAAATCTACGTCCAGGTATAGTAATGTTTTCTTACGGCTGTGTGTTTCCCTTTGGTATTTGTATCTGGATCTACGACGTTAGTTAAAAGATTTTTTTCTTTTCTTTCCAGTTGTTTCGCCAGCTCAGGTGCGTAACGTTGTCAAAGGTTCGCCCCCATTGCTATTATTTACTTCGAAAGACGGCGTCTAAGGACGGGCGTTTAGTGTTTAACGCCCCGTGGATAACGAGGTCGTTAGTCACGGAACACAAGCTCGGATTACAGAAGGAAGGGGTAGAAAATCAGACGAGCCGTTTCAAAGGAACCATCCCAACATTCATCGTTAGCGATTTAGCAAAATCACGAAAATTCAGGATGGCTTGATGGGGATATAAAGCGCGTCCTCTAGCGAGCGGGCCCGGTCTAATAATCACTGTGCTACGTAGTTCACTATCTAAAGACCACGAAAAATACAGCCATTATCACTGTTCTTTATGTGGGAAGGCGCTCACAGACCACAAATATTTTGGAACAGGTAATCTATTTCATTCAATATTGATCTTCATACCTGTAGTATACTTTACAACTTATGTTGCGGTATGTGGATGGCACAATCCCACATAGTTTCGCCTTAATACAATTTTACAAACTATTAAAATCTTTGAGCACCATATACAACAGAACGTTTCTCACAGTTTTTGATGGTTATTCTATTAAGCCAAATCTTCTTCCATCATTTAATAGTGTATAATACATTGGTCATGCGACAGTATGGTACTAGTTCGCCATTTGTCGTCCCTTGTTAGTGGTTTTCTTCTTCTAGATCCTTTTCTACTTTCTTGTATTCTTAGTTACCCCAATTTTCGTGAGATGTGATAAATACCTACGTGGTAGCCGATAAGGATGACACACCATTCCACCTATTATGCTATAAAATCGTACTCTGTTTTTGTGTATTGTGCCTGTAATTTTTATTTTGGTGAATGTTTCTTGTTTCGATTTTTTTTTATATTTTTACTGTATCATATTTTTAATTTAGAAAATAAGACTGTAAAATGCAAGTCATTTTTCTGTTTCCTTCTTATCATTCTATTCAAGATTTCTAAGACAGGGTAAAAGTGTCACGTCCAGTACAAACATACCGATAAATATGGTAATAGCAGAAAGTAATATTTTCTTGCTTATTATTGGTGTGATTTAGAATTATATCAATTTCGAATTATATCAATTTGTTAATTATTTCAAACCTTTTTTGTCTAGACTATAGACCGATATTCACTCACTATTAAGTACACATTATTTTAGTATGCTATCATTAATATTCTCCATTACTTCAATTTTTACCTAAGATATTTGCAAGAAAGTTTCAATTCGTTAATTTCTTCTTTTGCTGTTTCAAGATTTTTCTTTTTCCTTGGCTGCTCTGTCATGTGCAAAAGAAACAGTGTACTTCTACAAACTTATTCTTTGCTCCAATCCTTAAATGTTCAAATTGGTTCACAAATTTTAATTCCTTTCGGCACTCTTGTACAGTATACTTAGTGTTGTTGTTGTTGTTGTTGTTGTTGTTGTTGTTATGGTCTTCAGTCCGGAGACTGGTTTGATGCAACTCTCCACCCTACTCTATCCTGAGCAAGCCTTTTCATCTCCTCATATGAACGGCAACCCACATCCATTTTTATCTGCTTACTATATGCGTCTCTTGGTCTCCCTCTCCGTTTATTACCACACACACTTCCCTCCAATGCTAAATTTACGATTCCTTGATGTCTAAGGATGTGTCCTAGCAACCGATCACATCTTTTAGTCAAGGTATGCCAGAAGTTCCTTTTCTCCCCAATTCTGTTCAGTACCTTCTCATTAGTTACGTGATCCACCCATCTAATCTTCAAACTCAGTGTACACGAATGTGATACGCTAGTAGTGAAAAACTGAAGATTTCAAAAATGTAAATGACTCCCTCTACATTGATGTGCTATTTAAAATACTGACAGCACTTGGATTGATAAGAAACTGCTAGCGCTTGTAAGAGTAACCTTGACTAAGTTCAGAATAAAATTCTTGGACTGATTTTCTAAACCCTCTGAAACCTACACTGAAGTTCCAGAGGAAGTTGGACACCTTTCCCTTTCATTCGTGTACTTCAAAAAGCATCATCCTTTGTAACGGAAAACATTCAGTTTGTCAGAAGACTGTTGTTAAACACATTCTGAGGAAATATGTCAGGAAACATAGTGTTCTGTATGAAAATTTCCCTAGTATAGTCTGAGAACTTGGATAAAGTTGACTCCAGAACATGAGATGTTGTTCAGAGGGTGTCATTGGTATAAAATTCAGCATATGCCTCCACGTCAGTACTGAACATTTCCTTTTCGTAGCAACTCTGTCATAAATTCCTGCGTAAGTTATTTCAGTTTGCTACCACAAGAGTCCTACAATGTCGGTGATAAACACAGCAGCATAAATGGCTATGGTGCAACTAAATGTACACGTTAAACTTGTCGAAACGTTTGTCATATTGCACTAGTTTCTCTGTCTTGGGTGTTATTTTCTATTGTTAATTTTTTTACATTCATAATACCCCAGACCTAATTTACATCCCAGTTAAAACCATGTGGCACATTTATCTTTTTCCCTGCAGGATTATTTGTAAAACATCCACGGTCAGCCTTTTAGGTTAATGCAAAATTAACACAAGTGAGTTTCCGACTTTAACAACAAATTGTCAACACCTGCGATGATAGCTAAATTAAAAAATGAACAAGAAAAATACGGTTTTCTCTGGTGAAACAGAGAAAATAGATTGACGAATTTCCGGAGCACTTAGTGAATTTTAGCTACCTCTTTGTCTCTTTGTGATCGTTGCCAGCAATGTCAATTCAGAATGTAATTGCAGTCATTTCCGATGCCGAAAATAGCTCTTCGTTTTGAAGCAGTGTTTTGCACTTTTCTACAGTGGCCTCAACTGGTTTTCATTATCATGACATTCTCTCTGACCCGAATCAGCTGTAGTGTGCCCTCAATAACGTAGATAAGCACGCTAATATCATCTATTTACGGCGGTCACTTGCGTTTGAGACCTCATTGTGTTTCCCCGGAACGTTTTGTGGGTTTTGCGAATTGAAATTCAATGGTAAGAACACTTCCACGGCTATATGCGTGTACGATACAAACCTGTGTAAATTTTCAGTTGTGTAACGTTTCCTACGAACAATTTTGTACCACGCCACGACTCTTTCACGGTCGAAAGGAGGATACAAAGGGTGTTCGGAAGTTTCTGTTGTAAACTTCAAAGACATGCGAGGGATTGATGACATTTTGATAAGGAAAGCATGACTGTAAATACACCATCTAGTGAGTCTATGGACACATCTATAACACTGTGAAACAAATATCTCTTACTGGAAGCTCATTGGTTTCCAAGTTTTCGAAATAGGCAATATGGACCAAAACAACAGCAAAATGTCTAATAAAGAACGACTGTAAAATTAATACCTTAAGAGCTATGACCACATCTGTTCTGGCATCATACTCATCACAACTTGAGCAAGTCGCCCTCTTTCATACAGCGAACATTCTTCTGGTCAAGTGCTCGTACTTCTTTAGGTATGACTTTTCCAGTCCAACTGTACTAGACGTTTTCTTTTGGTTCTGATCCATACTACCTCATCCAAAAATATGGAAATCAAAGAGCTTGCAGAAATATATATATATATATATATATATATATATATATATATATATATATATATATAGTCATAGAAGTGCTCGTAGCGTTACTGCATGGCATCTACGAACATGGGTTCCTTGTCAAAAAGTTTAAGTACTCACTCCACTATACACGTCCAAAATGTTTGGAACGGGGATTTACAAACATGCTGTAACTGTAATGAAACAAAATTATTATATGGCTTTTAGTGTTCGTGATATCTCCACCGTGGTTCGGGCGCCTACTGCAAGTGTTCTTATCGACGCCAATTCTACGAGTTGGGTGTAGATGTTGATGAAAATGATGATGACAAATACACACAGTAGCAGCCCTTTCTTAATATACTATATTGTTTATCAGTGTGGCAGTCTGTCTGCCCCCCCCCCCCTCATCTCTCTCTCTCTCTCTCTCTCTCTCTGTTTGACACACACGCACACACACACACGCACACACACACACACACACACATTCCTTCACAATGTTTATGCAACCTTACAAGATGCGGCTTGAATAATGTTATTGGTGTTGGAACACCCAGGCATTAATGTCTCATATAGGACCCCATCGTACAATCTAATCTCTTCTTTGTAATGAAGTGACGAGTCGCCAGAACGCGCCTCCTTCGTCTGTTTTCCTACGCCTGAAGAACACGCGCGGAGCCAGAAAGGTGTCGAGTGTGACTAACAAGGAGAGGACACATTCTCCTCATCGCCGAAATCTTTCAAATTTATGGTACATGTATGGCGTGTAGAGTCATGAAAGAGTACCAAGCGGGAACTCCAGATGGCAAAGCGTTCAGGAAATAAAATGAATTTTGATGCGGGCCTATCACCATATGCACCGTATCATTTGTTTAGGAAGCAGTGTTTGGCTCAGCGGAGAGAGATCGGTTTCGTACTGAAAGGGTCGCGTGTTCGAACCAGCCCGGCGACAAATATTTTTGTGCTCCTTGCAGCGTGCATTGCTGACGTCATCTTTTCATTACTAGGTGCTTCGCGTAACTTTAATCCATCTCTAACAGACATTCAACATCAAGGTTTTAATTTTCTTCTTCTATCTTCATTCTTTAAATAATTAAAAGTATAGTGCAGGAATTTAGTATGTTTTTATTGTACAAAAAAAAAACGGAAGAATTGTTATGTGGACAGTTTCGATTTTTTACTTACATTGTATAATGTAGTAACTGGTTTTCCTTTGTTGGTAGTAAAGGGAGATTGATCTTTATCGCAAAATAACAAAATAAATAAAGACTTGCTGGAAAGATTTGTGTAAGGCATTCCCATGTTGTAATCACCATTTTTGTAAAACATGGTGAAAGTTGTTAATAAATAAAATAATGTAATGGAAAGATCGTCATTTATCAAATAAATATAGGCTATAATGATTAGTATTGTAATTAAAATAATAATGTTTAGTATTGTACTAGCAGCTTGTCTATAAAATTGCCTCACTGTGCTTTAGTGGCTTCTCAAACAATTGTGTCGTGTGGATTTGTGTGTGTATGGTAGCTGAAAATGACTCTACACTTCAACTCAAACTTGCTAATCTGACTGAACACTTATCCAGTTAGTTAAGCATGATTTTGAACAAAATCAACTAAGTAATAAAAACAAAGTCTGACACTGTAACTTTATTCATAGAATGGACAATTTGACATCTGGTAGAAAAGAAGCCGTCTTATTAAATATTGCAATTGTTTGGTCAATATGACAACAGCTTGCTGCAGTAGTGACTGACTGCCAATTAGATCTGAGATCGACAATTATTTCTGAATTATCTCATTCAACGGTTTACACTGATTTTATGGCCTACCTGTGCGCCGCGGAGGATTAGCCGTGCGTACTGGGGCGCCATGCTGCGGTGCGCGCGGCCCTTCGTCGTCGGGGGTTCGGGTCCCTCCTCGGGCATGGGTGTTTGTCTTGTCCTTAGGTTAGTTGACCTTAGTAGTTTGTAAGCTACGGGCTAATGAGCACGAAGTTGAGTCCGATACATTTACAATCTTTTGAAAATTTGCCTACCTGTGCGCATGGAAACAGCAAGTTCAACTGCTTCAAAATTACTGACGAGATCAAAAACTAACTACAGAATTCGCAAATGTGCAATGGGAATCCACTAACTTCACAAATACTAATTTTATCCATCTCTGTAGTATTTAAAAAAATTAATTGGCGTTCGGGATGAATGACTAACATGAAACAGATCTGAGGTTGAAATCTCAACTGAAGCATTTATATGTTCTTCATAAAAGTAGAACGTGAACTTAAATAATATTGTACAGAAATGGTGATTACAACGTGGGAATGCCTTTCACAAATCTTTCCAGTAAGTCATTATTTCTTTTGTTATTTTGCGATAAAGATCAATCTCTCTTAACTACCAACAAAGGAAAATCAGCTAGTACATTATACAATGTAAGTAAAAAAATAAAAATTGTCCACATAACAATTCTTCCGTTTTTTTGTCCAATAAAACATACTAAATTCCTGCACTATACTTTTAATTATTTAAAGAATTAACATAGAAGAAGAAAATTAAATCCTTGATGTTGAATGTCTGTTAGAGATGGACTAAAGTTACGAGAAGCACCTAGTAATGAAAAGATGAATCTCCTTACCTTTACTTTTCATGATCTAAGAACCTTTTCAAATTCAAGTATTTTCAAAATCAACACACATAAAAGGATTAAAATGATACAAGCTCATTATGCAATTTACGACTTCATTCCACGACTGCTGGCACAACACTACTCCTGCTGACTGTCGGTGCCCGGCAACCACACTCTCAACTCTAACGCGGGGCAACGCACACTAAGATTATCCTCGCGAAGCCAAAGATATGAGTTGCAGACATTAAACATTAACACCTACTTTTCAATGGGACGTCATTATTTAAAACCAACCCATTATCTTGCCAATCTGGAAACAGAATATTAATATTTTTTTTCTATGGAGACATTTAAAAAACCATGTCATTGCAAAAAGACAGAGATAATAACGTGTGCTAGATACTATCAGAGTTATTGCTTCCCTTGTTTATTCCATGAATATCGCCCGTGTACATGTAGTTGATCAGTGGCAAAAGAATGGAAGTATCTATTTACGTGCACGACGTTCCACGACGTTAACTACAATACCATTTTAAATGTCTGCTATCCCAAATGTCATCCTATGCCTATACTTTTTGTGATTATGTAAATTAATAAATTGTATGATGTTGCGGCTAATTGCAATGTCAGTAATGTAACCATTGTCAAGGAGAACAAAAACAATTTCTTTACGAATCCTATCTCTTACCGCTGAGCGAAATACCGCTTTCTAAAGAACTCTCACAAGGGCACTTGAAAGGGTGCGTATGGTGATCGATGAGTATCGAAATTCCTTTACTTCCTAAACGCACGACCATCTGGAGTTCCCACTTGGAGCACTTTCGTGTCTCAGCACGCCCTACACGTACCATAAATTTGGACGGATTCGGCGATGCCCAGTAGGCGTCCTCTCCTTGTCTGCGACGGTCGACTGTGCGTCGGCAGTAACCAAGGTTACGAACCTAGTACCAGGGGGGGCAGCTGTAAATCGTACAACTAGTACCTGCGACGTGAACAAGCGCGCGGCCAGCTATCCGCAGCATCGGCGCCGTGCCTCAGGAAGAACCGGTGGTTTATTTCCGTAGACGAGATGGATGAAGACAGCGAACCACAGCGAAGCGAAGCGTTCTGCGGCTGTCGGTACTGCGTGGCTGTCCGGTATCGAGTTGTGGGGGTCAGGTCTAGAGGCAGATTACACCCGTCACCACTGAATACAGACGTTGTGCGTGACGTTAACGTCGGTTTTAGCAGTGTATGTTATAGGTTCTCTTTGAGTGTCTTAGTTACACGCGTAAATTTTTAATTGTAATGTATAGTCCTTTATTTCCCTTTGGTACTTTTTATTCGATGAAATTCGTGGCTATGACTAATTGTATTTTGACATTCTAAAGCTGTAATATTGAATTTTCTTCAATCGTCATGTATGAGTCAATAGTCTGTAACTCGAAAATGTCGAGGGAAAAATAAGTAAAATGAAATATTTGCAATCGGTAACTTGAATTAACATAAATAGGTCTATACAGGTCAATTATCATTACATATTCCAAGATCTTCGATGTTTTTGTGCCTTTTAAGAATATTCTACATCTACATTCCTACTCCGCAAGCCACTTAACGGCGTGTGGCGGAGGGTACTTTACGTACCATCGCCACTTCCTCCTATTCCAGTCGCTGTGGTTCGGGGTACAATTGATTGCCTGTTTGCCTCCGTATGGACGCTAATCTCTCTGATCGTATTTTGTTGTCGTTTCGCGAGATATACGTAGGACGAAGCAATATTTAGGCTGACTCTTCATGAAATGTTCGCTCTCGGAACTTTGGCAGAAGCCTGTACTGCGATCAGAACGTCTCTCTTGCAGCGTCTACCGTCTGTGTGACGCTTGCGAGTTTATTAAATGCGACCATTAAGAAGCGTGCTCCTCTCCGTTGGATTTTCTCTAACAACCCAACCTGAAACGGATCCCGGAATGATGAGCAACACTAAAGCGCTGGTCGAACGATAGTTTGTTAACCCTCTCATCTTGCTGACGGACTGCAGTTCCTGACTATTGATGTAGGTTTGTAGTTGCGCCACATCCGTCGTAACGATACTTGCTAAACGGACTGACAGAGCAAGCCTTGCACAACTTTTTGTTTACAGCTGAATTAAATTATAATCATTCATGTAATGGCTGCTATTTGAAATAAGATTTACAGAGCCAATCGGGATCTAAGTTGCTCTTTCTAACGTGTCGAAACTCTCTTTAAAGGATACTACGTGTCTGAGTTCGCAGAGACTAGCCTCGTCATTCGCCGTAAGAAATTTTATGTGGACGGTGACCTTGCTTTCGTTCTGAAAGTACAGTGTTTAAAACTTCATCAAGATCGGAATAAAACTGAAAGTTTTGTCTAAAGCTGTGAAGGGCAGTTTTTCACACAGCAATGTGTTCATGACTTAATATCTCGTGAACTATGTATCGTACGGTGATATAACCTTCGGGAGAGTGCAAGAAATATGTTGACAAAGTTTCATCGCAGTCGAATGAACGGTATGGCAGTGCATAAACTATTAACAAATATACAGTTTTATATATTAAATTGCATTTTGAAGTGTTTATAGTTTTATGACTAAGTGCTAAGGTACTTAGCTATTGCTATTAGAAATTACACTTATTACAAAAACACCTTCAGAATTTTGCGTTTTCTAAAGACAGTTTGGATTATGGATAACGTAACCTGCAACCGTGGGCAAGCTATACAGATTCCTGGAAAATAAAAGTATATTTTGAAAGAAATGTCATTTATATTGTCAAATTCTACCAACATGCTCCCCTTCTTAATTAACTCGTGGTCTATCGCCGTTCCAAATATGCTCATGTAAATGATTTTCGCCGCTTGTCTGGATACATTAAAATCGGTCGAATTTACTATACATGACGCTACGTAGTGCTCATTTAAATGCCAGTATTAAAGCCTCTTTCGCAATCAGCAGTCACCAGATGATTACACATCGTCATCTGCGACACTTTTATGATGAAACCGACATGGTAATTACCTATCTCTGCTTGTCACCACACACAAAAAATGCGGGTGTAGAAAAGAAGATAACGCTGCAGATCTGAAAAGCGGCTTCATATAGTCAGCGACGCGATCCAAGAGCGCGTATCATACTAATAAGAATGGAGCTTGTACCACGTTGTGTCACAATAGCGGGCGAACGTGTAATTTTTACCATTGCAACAGCAGCAATTATTTATGGCAAATTGAAATGGTTAATTCGTCTCACTGGAGTGGCTGCTAATGAACGGATACGAACTCCCTAATGTCGCATAAACTAGATATTATGGCGCGGTGAAAAAAGCATAAACACGATAATTTCAGCTGCTGAGAACTCCAGTAAAGGCGTTTGTCGCGCACAGACCTGTCAGTTTAAATCACGGAAGAGAGTAAACAGAGCCTCATAGCTGGCAGAGTGGAAGTCCTGTTAAGAGAACGAGCAGAATTAAATGATCGTATTAACTAACTGGCCGGGAGACCCCGTCTGCAAATCATTTAATTTGTGACTACCTGGACGACTTGCGTTCCGGTGATGATGAAGTGATGATGAGGAGGAAACACAACAGCCATTCTCATGTCGGGAGTTGAACCCGGGCGACTTGCATGGTATTCAGTGACTCTGCTCACTGATCTACGGAAGTAGATAAGAGAACTAGTAAACTACTGATTCGAAGCTGTGTGGACAGTTTACTATAGACTGATGTATGATTTCTTTAAAATATTTTTGTACGTGAAAAACTTTGGAGTCTTAATATACAATTTGAAATACCTTGAAAATAGGAAAGGTTAAATGACTGGAATTCTGTTAATTACGCAACTGGTAATTTCTTAGCCATGGAAAAATATCTTCTGTATCAATCCTACGCAGTACTAAACACTTTAGCTCAACGTAATAACGTATAAAATCATCTATACAAGTTACTAAGGAATTATCAGCCCCAAGTATCTCCCAGTTAGGAGATTAATTCGAGTACGATGAAGCTCTCGCACATTCTACTCTTAACTCGGCACATCAGATAAAGTAAGATTATTCGTTATGAATTATACCGCCACAGAATATTAAATGCAAGGTAACTGCAGGTTGCAATATACGGCTAGTTATTAAATATTTTATTACTATGAACTAGTTTTCGAGCCAGGTCAGGTACGTAGACGATTACATATTCATAGATGGATTACGATGTTTGTCACTGGAGGTTGCTTCAATTTCTGTCCTTGTGTGGTAGTTGTTTGGCAAGTTATGAGGAATGTTTGAATCTACTTACTGTGGCAATTTGAATATAATGTCCAACCCATTGTCACTGTCTTCCGTCACTGACTTCAATACCATTAGCAAACAAACAGTAAGCTTACTAGACAGGGAATTGCGAGTGTGGGTTAGTAAATAAATCTGAAACTGAGATAGGCCCGTCAGTACTGGGCTTATAAACTGAAAATTGCTTTACTTTTGAGCTGTCTCTACTTGAAACTTTAAACACTCGTCCAATGGTTCGAGAAGGCTTTAAAAGCCTAGCGCTTGTAATTTTTGTGACAGCGTTTGGGTCCTATAAGTGACGCTCTTGAGCTGTAACATTATTTGGTTCCTTAAACTTCTGCGACCCACAAGACAGATGAGTCGTAGTGGTAGACTTATTATGTACTTTATTTATCGTAACGCAACAACAGCAGAATTGAGAATTACATATGGGAGTGTTATTTAGTTTTACATTAGATTCAACTGTATAAAATACGTTCAAAAATTTACTAATGTTGTAAATACACTAATTTAATACATGTTTCAATTCTGGAGCTTACTAATTTAATACACTGGCAAGTTTAACAGATGCGATTACAACTTAATTCAATACATATATACACATAATCATAATCAACTACTTGCAAAAAGGGTAGCGTTTATAAAGTCAGTGAATGGTGCAGGATGTTTCCTCAGAGCGCAGTGTCTGATGATAAGTTGGACCGTTTGTCCTTGGGCACCAGAATCACAAGCTGGAGAATCTCGGAGGCCCCACTTGTGCATCACAGCACTGCACCTGGCATTGTCAGTTCATATTCTATTTACTTTTGTCCACACACTTCTCTTCAGATGGAACCCTGGTAGGCTGGCAGTTGGATCTTTGGCACCGTGAAGTGCTGTTGCATCCGCGTTCCACCTCTTGCTCCGCTCTTCTTTAATGTCCAAGTTGTTCCTTCCTTTATTCCACAGCGGAGTGCGGGTCTTTAGGCGATCCGGAAGGGGATCGTTTTAGGTCTTGTAAATTTGAAGATCTTGTAGGCAGTTGGGATGGCGAAGTTTCTTCCAGTCTGGATTCGTTACTTTCCGGCGTCGCAGTTCAGTGGTAGAGAAATAACCCTACACACGCGCAATACTGGCCTGTCTACCTTATTTTGAGACTGATTTACTAATTCAGCCTCATACATCCAGAACAAATGTGTTACCTCTTACATTACAGTAAAACGAATGTTGAATTATCATCTAGCTGAAAAACATCACTGCGTTTATGTAATGAACAACTGCACTGACTGAGTAATTCTAATATTCATAACCATTCTGTGCCGCGGTGGAGTGGCCAAGCATTCTAAAGCGCCTTCCTGCGGAGCGCTCGGTTGTTCGAATCCTCCCTCGGGCATGAGTGTGTGTGTGTATGTGTGTGTGTTTGTCTTTAGGTGAGTTTAAGTAATTTTTAAGCCTAAGGTAAGGTAAAGCAGTCTACAATCCGAAGATTGGTTTGAACACCACAGTGCTTTACTAGGCATGGTCCTGTTTGGAGATAATGGGAAAAATAAGGTATGTAGCTGAGCAGCTACACTATGCATTAATGGGTTAACATACCTCAAATGTGGAAATGTTTGTAAACCTGTGGTCAACAGACTTACAAAACGCCTAAACTAACTTATACTAAGGACAACACACATACACACACACACACACACACACACACACACACACACATACACAAATGCCGGAGAGAGGACTCGAACCTCCGGCCGGAAAGGCCGCCCAGTCCGTTGGATGACGCCTTAGACCACGCAGCCATTCCGTTCAGCTAATATATCTCATAACATAAAATAATCACAAAGCTATGATGAAGAATATGCCACGATTGCATTATTTATTTATTTATGTAAGACGACTGGTTTCGATAATCAAAGACATCTTCTGGTCTCTGCTACATTTGGTATTTTCTGGTAATTTTTGCGCTCCACATACTATTTGAAAATTGTGCTGCTAGATAGTCAATAATAAAACCACCTGATGGATAATCACATAAAACCATATAAAATATATACACAAAGAACCATACAAGTGTGCATTACTAGCTGAGCAATATATTTTATATGGTTTTACGTTTGGCTATCCACCAGAAATATTATCAAATAGTAACTGAAAGTTTTAAGTAACCAGATAAATGTCAAATGTAGTAGAGACCAGAAGATTATGCCGCCTAGTATCGAAACTGACCGCCTTCCCAAAAATAATAAATAAATCAAATAGAAAAAGGATATATATATATATATATATATATATATATATATATATATATATATATATATATATATATTGCGATCGTGGCTTATTCTTTATCAGACACTGCACTGAAATAAGATTGGCTCCCTGCCACGAGCAATTAAGTCATAAGTCTGTTGATAACTATCACATATTACACGTGTGATCGAAAAAATCGGGTATGTTTCTATGCATTTGGGTTTTGATCAGTTATAACGACGCGTATCAGAGTACATGTTAATCAGTTATTTTATCTACGAGTGTTGCCAAGAAAGTAAAATGTCTCAAATTTTTTCTCGCCCTAAAACAATATTGGGAATACGAAACGTTACGTATGAATAACTTAAAGTTTCCTGGTTGCGCGGGCATAATTTATAGCTCTTCCGGCAGATAGTATTGCTGCAGGACCTTTCCAAAATGGCGGCTGTAAGTGGTATACGTTTACAAGCAACGTGCCGTCATTGAATTTCTCACTGCAGAGAAAGAAATTGTGGGGAATATTTATAAACGTTTCTGCATCTGGTGTCGACAGGAGTAGAGTCATGTTACAGCAAACTAAAGTCGATATTCGCGAGGACAGATGCTTTATGACTCAACGGTGGAAGACATTTTGAGGACGACAAGAAGGGGATTCACACAGTGAAGAAATGACTTTGTGACCAGAATAACAATTAGTAGCGACAAGGGAATCCGAGCCCTTATTTCGCACTGGAAGGAGGTCACAGAACCTGTCGGAGATCACTTAGAAAAATAGGGTGTGTATGTGAAACTATCTTTCGTGTGTGTAATTCTCAATATGCGCAACAAATAATTGTTAAAGAACCCTCGTATATATCTGACACTGTTTCATATGATGAAGATGAAATCAAAGAAATTCTAGCCCACTCTGAGGTTTACTAGCAATCGTCTTCCCGTGAACCATTTGCAAATGGAATAATAATAATAATAAAAGGGAGAAGTGACACATACAGAAACTACTTTACACCATACAAAGTGAGGTGGCTTTCGGAATAGAGGTGAAATTGTACATGATTTGGTCAACACACGATCTTCTGTCGTGGATATTATTCTTTTCACCACAGACTATGGTTCCAACATAATTTCCGCATGTATGTGCTATTTCTTAAGTTCATCTGTTTCCTGGAGTGTTGATTGGTTGGTTTGTAATTGAGAGACCAAACTTCAAAAGTCATTCCTCCCTCTGCGCTGTTGAAAGCGGAATTAAATCTCATACGAAACGTGTCAGTTTCAGGTGTAGGCTATTTTGAGTTCAGCGTTGAGTTTACAAAAAACCAACACACTTTTAACTTAGTTTCTTGCCTAACCAGCTTCGGCATTGCAATGTTGCCATAATCATGCCCCTGTGGATAGGCAAATAGAATAGAGATGTCTAGCCACACACTGTATTGGAAACATGCATTTCTGTTTACTCGATTAGTCTATTCCACTCACAAAACAAAAAAATTACAATGAATATTTTTCTTGGGTGACTGGAACAGCTGTGTAGCCAGAAATCGACGTTATCCGTACTATACATATAGCACCTGTCACATGTTATATTGCGGCAATGGCTAGGCATCTCTGTTTACTGATGCACAAGAGCGTGAATATGGCAACACTGCAATGCCGAAGCTGGTCGCACAGTAAATGAAGTTAAAAGTGAAAGGATTTTGCTTTCTTCAATTCAATGAATTTACGACCAACCAACTAATTACGGATCAAATATAATCTTGAATTATGTTTGTGTAAGATGACGATACTCGTCAGGCCTGGACATTGAGAATGTCGATAAACAATTGAGCTGCAGTGCTCGCTTCGCCTACTATGCTTTGCTTTGTGCAGCATGTTGCGTGTTGTTTTCTTATATTGAAATGAGTGATGAGATTAATGACGGGGCTGGAGTCTGACCCACACAACAAGAGAATGCTCCAGAGATGCTCATGACCATTAATTATGTAAATCAAGGTTTCGTACGAGTCCATAACACGGACGTAGGCTGCCAGCCACATGAGCTGAAGGTCAGGCGTTTCCCCTAGACCGTTCCGCCCTCCTCAGACGATCAACTTTGTCCTTTGTTTACACCCTCGGTCGATTGCTACGCTGAGAAGTCCGCATTTTACACAATATACCCCGATAATGACCACGCGTAAGGAAAATGCTGTACAGGGATAATCTGCACAAATTCCAAACATTCGGCGCTTTTTCATAGATGTTTTCAGAATATTATAGTGTTCCCCATTGTGTTCACGCATTTCTTCGGATTATGTTGAGAGTATTTTGATATGACGATTTTTCTACACAGTGACTACTATTACCATTCTTTTCATCTCGTTTCGCCCTGTATGTATGTTAGATTGTTTATTGTATATTCTTTGGGGCTCTGTAAAGTTTTTTTTGTGTACGATCGATTATTTTTATCAAATATACATAGGAAGATCGAGTTGTTGAACTGTGTCATTGTACATTTTATGTAAAGAAAATTGAGTACACCGTTCAAGAGCCCACGCTTGCCCAGTCCCGAGCCGAACTCCACCCGCACCGAAATACTGCGCCTCAGATGTTTTCATTTGCGAAGAACGTAGTTTGAAGTTTCGTCTCCGGTGAACGCAGAGTCTGAAAACCGCCCTAGGCGAAGCTGCAGTCTGAATAGGAGGTTCCTGGGCTTGGGAGTGGGAGGCGGAGCTCCGCTACACGCGGTCGTCCTGGGCGCGCTGCCGTCTGCTAGCGGTGTGTGCGGACTCTGCGCTAATTGGGTGTGCGGCAGGAACACACGGAGCAGCCAGTGAATGGAGCCCACCTGCACTGCGGCAGCGAGGTCTATACAAGGCAGGTCTGGACACCAGCGTTCCTTACGGAGCCGCCATTTCGGGTCTAGAGCGAGCGATGCAACCATAGACTTATTAAATAAAAACTAGTCCGCTCGCTGGCTCTAGTGTCGCGTCCCCACATTGAACACGACAGAAGCCGCCATTTGCAGGGAAACCGTATGTAAACATGGTTCGTTCGTGTGCTTTTAATTGTAACAGTAAGCAGTGGCGGCTCATCCAAAATTTGACCAGTGTGCTAAAATATTACAAAAATAAACAGGAAACAAAATATATTCAAATAAAAGTCAACCTTTTGTATGATTGCCTTTAATTAAATATCAGTTAATACTGAATTGACAGTAAGACCTTCAGGGGGATCTATAACAGCGCTGCCAACTGCATGTATTCACTGCAGGTAGTAAATATAACGTTTAAAAAATATTAATTTCATTTACAGAAATTAAAAATTTAGACTCAGATGTATTTGAATACGAGCCTCACACAGGTAGGTTAGAGAGACAACGCGCAAGACGCCTGAGCCAGCGCGCTATTTGACTCTGTATGCCGCAATATTCGTCATATACTATTATTCCGCAGTCGTTACACGCAACTACAAAGAGAAAATATTGATCTGGTGCTGCAGTCGGTCTCAGCACACACGAGTCGCCAGGCCTGACGTCACGACTGCGCATGCGCAATAGCGACTGCGCCGCCTCTCTGCGCACATACCAGCGCGGCTGAATCCCACTTCAGCACACGGAGCTTGTTTCAACTGTCGCGGCGAGAGCTCTCCAAAATGCGTTTTCATCATTATTACTAGCACTGTAATACGCACTGGAAGGAAATTGGCATTATTTTATTGTGATAACTGGCTCGTATTCCAAGCGAAAGGATGTAATTTTACAGCGATTTCTCGCTTGCATTCGAAGAGAAATGGCATAATTTTAGTAACTTATTTACAGTGTGCTGCAGCACATTAGCACATTAACACCAGCCGCCACTGATAGTAAGAATGGAAGCAAAGACGAGGACGGAAACAATGTTATATTTCACAGATCAGTCATTACTTGTATACTGTATAGTATTTCCATGCAAAAGTAATAAATCATGAGCGTTTGTTTTTCTTTAGATTTCCTCTTACAAAGAGATTCTCTAAAAGTGAGAAAAGTATTTTGTTGCATGTCAAGTACTTATATTTTATTTTCATATTCATTACTAAAAATACTAAGTTGAGCTTAACCTTCAGCCTGTACACCCCCTTATGGCACACAAAGCGTAGACTTGGTCTTTAAGACCGCGGGGCCGTTTCTTTCAGTTTCTTTCGCCCTTTTCTGCATCTAATTGTCTTATAATGCATGTAGTGCACCATTCGGTCTCCCTCTTTCCCAGCATACACCCCCAATAGTTTTCTCACACACTTGATATGTATTTTTTTTTTCAATTTTATAGACTTGCAGTTGATTGTGAAAGGAAAAACACACAACTTGAGGGTAAGTGGGGTGCATTGTACCGGAGAAAATAAAGACATTCAGTGTACACATCGGCCTCTTTTGACCGGGAGCGGAGAGTGCAATTCGTTAATTACAGAACTCCGGACAGATGCACAACGAAGAAAAGACTTACTTCGACTTCCTCTTCAACTGCCTTATGGCTACTGTGGAGGGCAGAGTGCTGACACGCACTCAGAGAGAAGGGGAGGGGGGAGAAGGGGGTCGCCCCGGTTCAAAAGACCGGTGTACGGGCTAAAGGTTAATGAAGAACTACGCGTATGCCGGCCGCGGTGGCCGAGGGGACTGCGGCGCTTCAGTCACGGTCTGCAAGTCCACTACGGTCGGGGGTTCGAATCCCCCCTCGGGCATGGATATTTGTCCCGTCCTTAGTTATAGCTAGTTCATAAGTAGTTTGTAAGTTTAGGGACTGATGACCCCGTAGTCAAGTCCCATAAGCTCTACAAACATTTGAACTACGCGTATTAGAGGCATTTAGACTTTTAATCGTATTTATCAGTATGATGCAAAAGTATGAGGAATAATTGCTTTTAGAAACTTAACAGGTGGTGATTGTACTTCGTAAATGGTCATTATTTGATCAAATGTTGCATACTCAACCACTTTCAGGAGTACTATCTCTGTTAAAAAGTAATGTGCGAATGATATGCCTACTTAAAGTTGTATGGGTTATTACAATTATTCATACAAAAATTCGAGGAAGTCGAAAGAAAAATTCTATGTAATGTGTAAAGGAATGTAGACAAAAATGTGTTGCACAAAAATAAGCGTTCAAAACATACAGAGTAGTCGGCAAAAAGTAAACAGAACCTGACAGAAAATTACGTGGATTAAATAATAATCGCACTCTCTGTTACTTTAGAAGTTTCATGCAATCATCTTGTACAAATATCTAGATGCAAAATCGCTCCACCTTCTCAGAAAAGAGGCTTATATTCTTAAAATTTCGTGTTTCTATGCAGACGTATTTCGGAAGTTAGGAAGCTTCATTCATTTAAGAATACTTTTTAAACAGTCTGCAATAATCAGTATTTATTTTTAAACAAACAAGCCTTCATTTTGTGCTTTATTTTGCTCAGTCCTAGGATTCTTCCCTGCAAATGGCGGCGATCATCTGCTTCAATTTGGGGACAGTTGGCTCGCTTCTCCGTTACGGCGTGGTAGGGGCTTGGATGCAACGCAGTATCGCTAGGAGAGGAAACAGTCGCTTTCGCAATTTTTTTTTTTTTATAATTTTGCAGTCAGTTTGTGTGCCGTTTGAGTCAGAAATTATATTCTTGTGTTTACGTAATAAGACACTGATAATTCGAAAAGCTTATATTTCTCACTCTTACCAAGAGCGGTCACAAGACAATATCACAGTTTTGACACCAACTGTGTGAGAAGAACCGGCTAGATGAACGTTTTAAATTTCTGGAATATGTGCCCTGAGTGGACCATAGAAAAATTCCCATGAAAGATTTTCTATTTCAGAATACAAGAAATATAAGCACGTTCGGATGACGAAGTATGCTTTGCATTAAAGCATTTTTCGGAAAAATGTATTACGAAAAATGCTTTCGTAACATGTGACTGCTGTAAATATTAGATTTATTAATGATGATCACCCAAAATAAATTTAACTTTCGCAGATAACTGCTAGATTTTTACAAATACTTTTATCAGTGGACACTTCACCAAATAATGAAAATGGTGTGACTACATTAATGACCATAATCAAAGTAATTACAACAGAAACTAATACATTGATTTTACGTAAATAAATTTCAGTTAGTAATCTCAATTCACGGAATTTTTTTAAATTAAAACACTAGGATCTGCCCTACGTTTGTCTGAAACATATCTAGTATCTGGAAATTTCTTACAGTTACGAAATATCGAATCACTTGAAACGAGCACACCAGGAAAATTTCAAGTGAATGCAAGACTATATCACATGTAAGATTCTGTTCTCGGATGGTTCAACACAAGAAACTTTTGTTTCTCCTTCGTCTATACCGTAACGATTGTAAACATAAAGATGAAGCATTGAATTAAAATTCGTGATGCGACCGGGAATCGAACTCGGACCTCCATTTTTAATGCGCAGACGTCTTACCAGTTTTTTTCCATCTCGTACATCTTTGGTTCGCGGTCGTTTGTTCAATTTGTTCGTGGTTGTTCGTTGAAAGGTTAGCTCAGCTTTTTTATTACAGAGGGCGTTCAGCCCCCTGACCGGGCGCGCTGAGCCACGGCGCCCAGCAACCGCTAGACTACCGCATCACTAGCGTATGAGCCGTCTGGGAATAGCCTAAGCGCTATTTCCTTCATGTCACAAACTTTAATTCAGCTTCTGTGTTCCCATGAATTATTGCCACTACTAAATTTCTATTTAGAATGGAAACTTGAAAGTTTCTCGCTTCTCCTTCTCTTTACAAAATTTCCGTCTGCTGTGTGTTTGTACTTGTTCTAGCCGAATGCGTTAGTACAACATTATGTTAATCTGACTGCGTATTTTTAACTGTATTCTATGTGAATGTACAGGTATTGCAAAACCTATCTGCGTAATATTTATTATAATGAGATACAAACTGCGAATTGTTTCTGTACGAAAAATGTCGTAACAAAGTTAACTGCCTGAAAATTACTGATAATAAAAATCACTGCGTTAATAATTCTGGCCCTAAAAACTTGTTCCTGACTGAACTAACGATCTTTAACGGAATGTAACGAACACAATATTTATCAATGCAATCTGACTCAGTGCAAAGACTTGTTAACCTGAACACTGTATGAATTGTCCTACCCTGAAATCTGTAAATCACACTGAACTGTAAGCTTGACAAAAACTGATTCTTTCTCACCTTCACTTACTGCATAAATCTGCGCAACAGCAAACTGCTTCCTGCTGTACTAACTACTGGAAAACTAACTACAGAAAATATCTATGGCACTTTTAATAAAAATGTGAGGAGGGATAAACTGGTAATCTGTTTAAGAAACTAAAACTAATTATTAAAAATGAAATATCTGATTTATTTTCTAACTGATGTAACTTCATGAAAATTACTAACAATGTCATGTTTATGATTTTAAAATGTTTCAGAGAAAAATATAACTCAAATATTTAATCTGCCGACAAAATTATTTTTAAACAAAGATAACATTTCTTTACCATTAATAAATTTAACTCGATTTACACAAACAATGTTACAAAAATACCTTATTTCACGAACACTACCCATGAAATTCCTATTTCATAAAATACGCAATTTCAAAACTAAACTATTACAATAAATACTTTTCCTAACACAGAAAGGGGTCCCTAGCATGAATCGCGAGACCACAAGCTAACAGCAAGGTCTTTCCCGACCGTTATTGTTACCATCAGTTCAGCCTAACAATGCGAAGTTGTGCCATAGAAACATGCCAAGTATTTCATGAAAAACTTTACCTTATAAAAACTTCAAAAGATCGTTTCTCCAACTTCGTTTATTCCTTTTCGTCTCCATATCTTAAACAAACAGCTCGACTCAGCATTCAAGTCTCAAAATCTCATCTCGTCGGCTATCCCGCCGGAACGACAACTGCACACAACCGCAGTCCCCACGCTTCTGCAATCTCATCCGCGCGCCTAGCAAAGTCTGCACTCTCAATAACCACAACCTTACTTCCCGGTAACAATACTATCACCGTCTCCAATGTCGATAGTACTGCCATCGAAAAATAAGCCTACAACCAAAGATAAATGACCCATGCCTGACTAGCTCGACAGTGGTCTAAAATTCGCGGTACATTTGAATATGAAATGTACATCTTCCTATAGCAGGAATCTTACAATGTACGAGAAGAAAACACGTTCAGTATTGTTTCACAGATACGATTGGAGGAAAGCAAAATTTTGTTAATGAAAAGGCTACTTTTTCCTCATAATTGTGGTCGTGTCGTTAGTCAAATTACATATATATTACAATCAGAATGGATACAACCCCATTCTCTGTACCTGCGTACTCCGTCGCAATTTTTCATTCACGGCTTTATGCAACTAACATTTTCTAGTGGCAAACATTATCCGAATACAGACTGCTGTATCCGCGTTTTAGAACCAAAATGGCCGCCACCGCAAAGAATCACGGTAGCGTGACGAGACACCTCTTATATAATAAACGTTGTGCAGTAGCAGCTAGCGCAGCGCTGGGCATGCGGCGGCGACACGTGAAAACCGAGCCCCTAGCACGCAGTAGTGGAGAAGCGACGTAACATGCAGTTTGTAAAGCTAAGGGACCAAACTGCTGGAGTCATCCGTCCCTAGGTTATGCTAAGGACGATACACATACCCATGCCCGAGAGAGGACTCTAACGTCTTGCGATAGAGTCTGTGCAGTATTTTACATGGTGTCTTAGACTGCGGAGCCATTACCACTCGGACCATAATTAATCATTTGTAAAGAACTTACGGATTCAATTTACTTCTTCACTGATAATGAATACATGTGTGAAAATGCTACTGTAATATAGCGTTTTATGATTTTCCAACTCCGTACATGCAGGTACTTATCCAAATGTTCGTAAATTTGCGAGTCCAAACTACTGTGACACGAATAGCCATGGCCGAGGCAGGACTCGAACCTTCAGCGGGAGCAGCCTCTCAGACCATGACAGGGCGCCTAGAACCGCTCGGAAGTTAACGCACAAGCAGGTACGTGTAAACAGGAAAATGACGTAACAATTTTTGCAATTAATAAAAGTTGTTAGCAACATCATTAAAACTTTACTTGCAAGTTTCTTGACAGTTCGGATTGAATACTATCTACATCTATACCTACATGGGATACTCTGCAAATCACATTTAAGTGTCTGGCAGAGAGTTCATCGAACAACCTTTGTACTATTTATCTCCCATTCCATTCTCGAATATCGCGCAGGAAGAAAGAACACCTGTATGTCTCCGTTCGAGCTCTGATTTCTCGTATTTTATTCTGATGATCTTTCCTGCCTTTGTAAGTAGAAGTCAACAATATATATTGGCATTCGGAGGAGAATGTTGGCGATTGGAGTTTCGTAAGTAGCCCACACCGCAGCGATAAGCACCGTTGTTGTAATGATTCCCATCCCAGATCCTGTATCATTTTCGTAACGCTGTCTCCCCTGTATCGTGACAATACAAAACGAGCTGTCCTTCTTTGTACTCTTACGATGTCCTCCGTCAAACCCACCTGGTAAGAATCCCACACTGGGCAGCAATACTCCAAAAAAGGACGGACAAGCGTAGTGTATGCAGTTTCTTTAGTAGTTCTGTTGCATCTTGCCAATAAAACGCAGTCTCTGGTTCGCGTTTCCCACGACGTTATCTACGAGTTATTTACAGTTTAAATCTAATATATTGTGGATTTTGCGGCCTTCACGTTTGATTGATTTATCTTGTAAACAAAGTTTGACGTGTGATTCTTGAAGTTTTCCCGGCGGACATAATATTCCATCATCTTTCGGGAGTGCACCCGGGACAGCGACAATTCTTCGTCCGATATTTCGGCTGCAAACCTTACAGCCATCTTCAAGGCGAGTCCATGACTGAGTTCTCAGCGTCTGCGCGTGCCTATTTATACGGTAAATCGCGTGATGCAAAACTACTAAGAATTAGACTGCGCATGCTCGAAGATATCACATTCGTAACTGCTGCGCAAGTCGTAGATACTATAATCTATGACTAGCGCAGCAGTTACGAATGTGATATCTTCGAGCATGCGCAGTCTAATCCCCAGTAGCTTTGCATCACGTGATTTACCGTATAAATAGGCACACGCAGACGCTGAGAACTCAGTCTTGGACTCGCCTTGAAGATGGCTGTAAGGTATGCAGCCGAAATATCGGACGAAGAATTGTCGCTGTCCCGGGTGCACTCCCGAAAGATGATGGAATAAAAGTTTGACGTATTTATTTTCGTACTCATGTGGAAAACTTCACACTTCTCATTATTTAGAGTCAATTGCCAATTTCTACACCATAGTGATATCTTATTCAGATCGTTCTGCTGTTGGTTTTGTTCTTCAGATTATTTTACTAGGCGGTAAATGACGGTACCATCTGCAAAAAAATAAGAGAGCTACTTAGATTTTCTTCCAAATCGTTTATGTAAATAAGGAACAGCAGAGGAGCAATGACACTACCCTGTGGAATGCGCAATATCATATCTGTTTTAGTCGATGCCTTGCCATCGATTACTACAAACTGTGTCCTCTCTGAGAGGAAATCCCCTATCCAGTCGCAAATTATGTGTAGTTCCTTAGTTTGTTTTGGTTCTCATGTCGCCACCCACCTAGCCCGTGCCTCAGTACTGTAATCTCTGGTTGGCTCGTTGCTGCGTGCTGTCAGCATACGTGTAGCGGGCAGAAGGCCGCCGCGGGAATAACAGCTTATTATATTAGAGCGGGGCGGGGCGGCGGCCAGGCAGCGCAGATAGGCATCTGTCCGTAATTGCGCTGTGCCGTGCCGTGCCGTGCTGTATGGGGAGTAGAGGCGGTGAGCATCCGGCTTTACGCGGCCTGCCGTGGGCGTCGAAGGCTGCCGCCACCACCAGCGCCGGGCCGACTGCTTTACGGCAAATGGACGGCCAGACTTACTGCCGCCGCGCCGTGACGCCTAATTCGCGACAGAATGGGCGGAACGGTTCGCGGAAAATCGCCAGATGGACGGCGCGATTGTTAGCGGAGCCAAGGTCTGCGTCAGCTGACTGCTGCAAGCCGCGCGTCTTCCTGCATCCTCACGGACGCCGCAGGACTGCGACATTTCACCTCCTCCACCTACTCCTCGCTTTTCTTCTTCTTCTTCTCCAACACAGAGATTTCCCATCTAGTGCGGGTCCAGTTCCTTCGGGAATTGCGAAATTTTAGTATTTGACCGCAGACCGCTTCGAAGATGAACCAGCTCCACCAAAGAGACTGCCTACATCACACTTGTGCGTCCTCTCCTGGAGTACTGTTGTTTTTGTGTCCCAGCCTCGTCGCCACTTTTATGTCTCGTTTCCCGGGTGTCGGTGTCGAATAGAAAGAGCCCGACACAGGAATAAAGGATGCACGCGTGTGCAGGTACGGAGGTGACCAGCCAGTGGGACAGCAGAAACTAGAAACACTAGAGTAAATTAGAATGAGATATATATATTTCCTAGAGACTTAGTAATACTTTTACATAGTTCTTGACTGCAGGATGCTGATACATAGTTTAGATAGAGGCCTGCCTACTGATAATTCCCAGTGTCTATCCGATAGCCAGGTCTTAACTGGTGCCTAGCTAAGTGCCTAGCCAAGTGTTAACTGGTTCCTATCTCAGTCCCAAGTGGCCGATGCAGCAGTCGTGGCCACGAGCGGAGTTGCAGCAGAGGGCGCTCGTGGCTGACGTCGTAAGAACGCCGCGCCGTTTGTGCATGGCGGCGCGCAGCGTAAGAACGTGGCGCGTACTTCATACTTGTGCGACACCACAGTTGTCCCTTGTGCGACCCTCACCAGGTGGGACTGACGGAAGACATTGAAAAGATTCAGAGAAGGGCAGCTCGTTTTGTTTTATCACGTTAACAGAAGAGGGGGTGGGGGAGCGTCACGGAAATGTTGCACGAATTGTGGTGGAAATCATTAAATGAAAGAGGTTATTCAGTGCGGTGTGATCTGTCTGCGAAGTTTCAATCACCGACTTTTACTTCTGAATGTGAAAATATTTTGCTAGCACCCACCTACTTAGGGAGACATGACCATCCCAATAAAATAAGAGAAATCAGATCGAAAACGGAACGATTTAGGTGTTCTTTCTTCCCGCGCGCTATTAGAGAATGGAACGGTAGAGAAAAGTTATGAGAGTGGTTAATGAACCCTCTGCCAGGCACTTAAATGTGATTTGCAAAGTATCGATGTAGATGTAGAATGTCCTCCTTGACGCCAGAGCCCAAGTAACCTAAAGTAGCGGAGTCCTTATCGTCACCTGCTTCTGAATCGTAAAAACTGTATTGTGTGTTATACGTGACTGCAGGATTTTTGTATGTACTGCTATCATGAAATGATCTTACCTTATCTCCGAGGTGACACGGTCTTGTCGCTACGTTTCAATCAATTATTAAAACATCATCTTCAGTTGAAATGGCTGTATGCATCTTTATGTTGTGACTACTTGGGCTTCTTAGAGTGTCTGCCGGATCATGATGTACACAATATTTCGACAGTCCAATCGGCCGTCATCTTCAGGTGTATGTGTGCCGTTTCACCAACCGCTGGAAATGCTAATCTTGCCGACCGGTTGGACAGCCGAAACATTGTGCCTAGATGACGTCCTGATCGGGCAGACACTCCGAGAAGAACAGCTCATTATGTGATTCATCGTGTTTTAACTGTTCCCTCTCTACAAACATTCGAACCCCACTGCACCCGCACTACCGTGGAGACCTTCACAAAGATCATTCTCTACCTCTGAGTTCGTTACTATTCAATCGAGTTGTCCATGGATATGTGTCTGTGATATATCCCTGCGTGCGGGTTGGATTAGGCATTGATACGTGCCCATCGAGAGACAGTGACTATACAATGAACGCAAGGTAGCGTTTTTTCAAAGCAGAGTGGAGAAAGGGGGCGAAGTTCTGCGATAGACTGATGTGTGGTAGTTACTGAAGTACGGTCGTCTCGTTTCTGCAAGGACATGGCCATGTGACTAACGGGTATCGCCTAGCGTGGGTAGCATTATATTACTCTGCTTCCTAACGCAGAATTTGGAGTCCAGTCTAGTCAGCGTCTGCCTCAACGAAAGCGGGAAATTCGGCCTACCCGGTGTACCAGTCATAGGTCATAAATGAAATGTGCAAATATTTCTAAACCTACTTAACTAAAATGCTATGGTCATCACTCCCTAGACTTACCAACTACTTAAACTTACATACACTGAGGACAACACACACACACACACACACACACACACACACATATATATATATATATATATATATATATATATATATATATATATATATAGTGTCTCACCTAAGAGGCAAAGAGTTATCAGGCGCATTTTCTCTGGTGAATGAGCAGATATTTACTCGAGAGAGGGCTCGAACCTCCAACCTCCGACGGGAACGGCCACCCAGTCCATAATACGGCAACTTTTCCTCGTGGCCACTCCGCACGGCTTCGTTAATCCACTGCGCATTATGACGAGAGCCTGTCTCACCTCCCTATCGCGGCATCACACTGCTCATTACACGATACACGTAAATCGTTAGACAGACGAAATCATATACGCAAGTATTTCGCTGGTATCCAACTACTGCCGTTTTCAAGAAGGGCCGTCGATCAGATGCGCAAAACTGTAGGTCTATACTTCTGGCGTCAGTTAGTTGCAGAATTTCCAAACAAATTTCATGGTCGAGTATTATGACATTTCTGAAAACCGGAAATGTCATGCCACAAGCAACAATCACCTGAAACCCAGCTCGAGCTATTTGTTTACGAGATCCAGAGGGCAGTAGACAAAGGATCTCAGGTAGATGTCATATTTCTTTAACTTCGGAAGGCGTTCGATACCATTCCACACCGTCGCCTGATGCAAAAAGTGCGAACATGTGGAATATCAGACCAGTTGTGTGACTGGCTCTTCTAACTTACAAAACGCAGCATTTCATTCTAAACGGAGGTGCTGAGACGTGAAAGTGATTTCCGGTGTGCCCCAAGTGAATGTTATAACACCTGCTTATGACCTCGCAGATAAAATTGGAAATTCAATGAGGCTCTTTGAGGAAGCTGTAGTACATGGAGAAATGGCGACCCTGAAAGAATCTGGAGCGTATAGACACATGGTGTACGAAATGGCAATCGAGCTTTGATAGAAACAATTTACCGAACCCCGGCACGCAATTCTAATCTGCCAGGAAGTTTCATATCAGCGCACACTCCGCTGCAGACTGAAGGTTTCATTCTGGAAACATCCCTTAGGCTGTGACTAAGCCATGTCTCCAACATATCCTTTCTTCCAGGAGTGCTAGTCTTGCACGTTTCGCAGGAGAGCTTCTGTGAAGTAGGAGGCGAGGTACTGGCGGAAGTAAAGTTGTGAGGCGGCATCGTGAGTCGTGTCGGGATAGCACACTCGGTAGTGCGCTTGCCCGCGAAAGGCAAAGGTCCCAGGTTCGAGTCCCGGTTCCGGCACACAATTTTAATCTGCCAGGAAGTTTGATTACGTCTTGGTAGATCTTATGGGTTATACGGCCGTGGTCCATAAAACTTCGCAGTTTTCCCTGACGTTTCGTGCAGAGCTGCGCCGGACGTCTTCGGAAGTCTTCCTGTTTCCGCTCAGTCTTTCCGGCAAGACGCAGCGGACGTAGGAAGACATGCGAAGATGTCCAGCGCAGCTCTGGACGAAACGTCAGGGAAAACAGCAAATTCTTTATAGACCACGACCTTATAACCCGGAAGATGTACCAGCAGCTATGCCATCGTCTGGTTGTGAAAGTCTACACTGCATGATTACGCCATGTTTTGAAATTCGCGTCAAAATGCGATGTAAAAGGCTGGTATCAGAGCGGATTCGATACACATTTTCTTTTGGTTTTCTTGCAATACTTGATAGAAGCTTTGCTGAAATTATGAAAGAATATGAATATCTTTGGGTGGCACGTTACGAGATTTTAAGTTCATCATCCAGGTGGTATAGATATCTATGGAGACAGTTGTGGGATGTAAGTGCGAGCAGTGGCGGCGCTAGGCGTCGGCGACGTCGGCCACCACCGACGGCCTCGCGCCTGCGGGGGCCTCGCAAAACATTGTTAAAATTTTAGTTCTTTTTTTTTTTTTGGTTTCATCTTTTTTTTTTATTTCATGTTTAACGGTGCTTTCCAACTGCTAGGTTATGTAGCGACGACCTACATCTAATTTCCACTAGCTTAACCAAAGGATGAACACAACATTCGTACCCAAGGGTGGGATTTGACCCCCGGCGAGAGCGATCTCGCTCGCGATGGTATGATGCCTTAGTGCGCTCGGCCATTTCCGTATGAGTGCAGTAGTGACGCAATTTTTAGTTAAATACTTACATAACAATTGCTTCAGTACATTTTAGAAAACGATTTGGAAGAATTATATCGAAATGTTTATATAACAATTAGAATCATCCCCGTTCCAGTCAGTACAGCTTCGGCCGAGAGAAGCTTCACAACGTTAAATGATTAAGACTAACTTGAGAAGCAAAATTATCCAAGAAAGACTATCTGCGTTGTCAGTACTATCAACTGAAGTCGAAATAGCGGCTAGTATTAAGATTATTTATTATTAAAAAAATCAGTGAGACGAAAAGGTAAAAGTTTCTCTAATTTGTGTTTGTTTATTGTTATTACTTTTGTGCCGGCCGCCGTGGCCGAGGGGACTAAGACGCTCCAGTCACGGTCTGCACGGCCACTACGGTCGGGGTTCGAATCCCCCCTCGGGCATGGATATTTGTGCCGTCCTAGTTCGTAAGTAGTTCATAAGTAGTTTGTAAGTTTAGGGACTGATGACCCCATAGTTAAGTCCCATAGACTATACAAACATTTGAACAACATTTTGTTCTTTTTGTCATTGCAATACTACTAGTATATCATACTAACTGAATTTTAGTATAATGATTATTGATGTATAATTCAGCTCGTTTAACAGTTTCTTCATTAATGAAAAAATGAAAGGGGCCTCGCAAAGACGAGTTCGCCGACGCCCAGTTTTCGTCTAGCGCCGCCACTGAGTGCGAAATGGTGGGCCAGCACGCCTGGGCGGCGACCAGCTAACTAGTCGCGTCTCAAAAAAATGTTCAAATGTTTGTTAGGCTTATGGGACTTAACTACGGGGTCATCAGTCCCTAAACTTACAAACTACTTATGAACTAGCTATAACTAAGGACGGGACAAATATCCATGCCCGAGGGGGGATTCGAACCCCCGACCGTAGTGGACTTGCAGACCGTGACTGAAGCGCCGCAGTCCCCTCGGCCACCGCGGCCGGCATACGCGTAGTTCTTCATTAACCTTTAGCCCGTACACCGGTCTTTTGAACCGGGGCGACCCCCTTCTCCCCCCTCCCCTTCTCTCTGAGTGCGTGTCAGCACTCTGCCCTCCAAAGTAGCCATAAGGCAGTTGAAGAGGAAGTCGAAGTAAGTCTTTTCTTCGTTGTGCATCTGTCCGGAGTTCTGTAATTAACGAATTGCACTCTCCGCTCCCGGTCAAAAAAGGCCGATGTGTACACTGAAGTCTTTATTTTCTCCAGTCCAGTGTACCCCACTTCCCCTAAAGTTGTGTGTTTTTTCTTTCACAATCAACTGCAAGTCTATAAAATTGAAAAAAAAATATACATATCAAGTGTGTGAGAAATCTATTGGGGGTGTATGCTGGGAAAGAGGGAGACCGAATGGTGCACTACATGCATTCTAAGACAATTAGATGCAGAAAAGGGCGAAAGAAACTGAAAGAAACGGCACCGCGGTCTTAAAGACCAAGTGTACGCTTTGTGTGCCATAATGGGGTGTACAGGCTGAAGGTTAAGCTCAACTTAGTATTTTTAGTAATGAATATGAAAATAAAATATAAGTACTTGACATGCAACAAAATACTTTTCTCACTTTTAGAGAATCTGACCGTGACTGGAGCGCCTCAGTCACCTCGGCCACCGCGGCCGGCAGTCGCGTCTCGTTAGCGCAGTGGGCGACGGGGCAGGTGGTGCCTGCGCTGAATGGCCGGCCACTGCGGTGAAAGCACCGGCCACTGGCCACTGGCCATGCCGTCCGCGGCTCGGTGTGTCGCTAGCGTGGGCGTAGCAGCGCGGCACGGCGAGAGAGCGCGGCCGATTGAATTTTAAGCCGTGGGAGGCGCGCCGCTATATACTGGCGCCGGGCCCGCGCAGACGTTAATGAGCCATTAGCGGGGTCGCGGGTCGCCCTCCGTATGCTAATCCCGGCGCGCCGATACCATCTGCACTTCGTTACGCTCAAAATACGGCCGCGGCCTCCACTGTGGGGTGCGGACAAGGCGGCGGCGGCGGCGGGACCGGTGCGCAGAGCCGCTCCGATGAGTTGCGAGCCAGTCCATGGCGTGGCAGGGCAGGCCAGGAACATAGCGCAGAGCGGCGAGGATTGAGACGTCGGCACTCGTAAAGCAGGCCGCAGCCGCAGCCGCAGCCGCAGCGTCGGCACCAGCAGATTTGCGACCGCCAACCGCGACACGAACACGCGCCGAGCCGCCCGCACGTCGGACTCGACAATTTTTCTGCCAGCGTATTTATCTCGACATCGCAGACTCGTTGAATTGGGACTCGGATTATACGAGTTCCGATTACGCCTCGGCGAAATTCATACGTAAGGAATTTAGGACGGTTTATTAACACTTTAACTGCCAATCCCGTCAATCGACAGGATACAAACATTTCCGTAGACTGCCGACCCCGTTGAAACGATACTGTAGTATCATTCCATTAAATCCTTGTATACTACAGTGTACGTTACTTTCATCTGATTATCATTTCGTAAAAGTGTGCTTGGCCTTTAGTGCCACTATAATGGGGGCTGTACTAGGTGGAGACAAGAAGGCTTTATTATTTATTAAAATAAGTGAGCGCCGCTCACATAAGGAGCTTTGCTCCGCAGTACCCGACTCCTCTTATACCCTATGTGATTGTGTGTGTGAGGCTCTGTAAGTGTGCATGAAGCCGCGGCTGGGAAGGCAGAGATGCAGAACACTCGGTAGGTTTGCCAACTTTAGTTTTGGGGTGTGGCAGAGAGGTTTCCTTGGGGATGAGATGGTCAAGTGGCTGCGACTTGCGAGTTCCTTCAGAATTCGGAGGTTGACAGAAGATCCCGTTAGATCACAAGCCAATGAGGGCACGGCTACTCGCGAACTGGAACGGGAGGATCGGTTAGGACGGCGAACGGCCACGAGAGGGAGAACGTTTCCGGCTGTCGAAGAGAAAGGATGTGATTGTGGTGGTCTCCGTGGTAAAGTATAAGGAACTGTGTTGGTTGTGTTAATTCTGTCTCTATTTCAGCGGGGAAATAATTTTGTATAATGGGAATGTTGTGCATAGCTATGTGGGTGCAGTATGAGAGAGTAAAGAATGTACGGTATGAATGTAAGGTTACGATCCTTGTCTCAATCCATTGGTGATACATTTAGTGAATCAATATTTTGTATTTTTGGCTTTAAAATGATGATAGGGAGATGTACAGTGAATTTAATAAACTTGTGTAAATAGTTAAACATTTCGTCTCTAGTTGTTTTTATGAAATTCTGAGTCCCATTTATGCTTAATGATTAAAAGGAGAGTGAGAATATTTAATTGGGTATTGCGAGAATATAAATGGGGGAATTTCATCTAGTAAGGGAACTGCCACCAGTATGCTATCGGTTGCTGCAGTCTTTTGTGTGTAAAAAGTCGTTATCCGTTGCAATACAATTTTATCAGGACAATAACATTTGCTTTTAACACCGTAAATAATCACTGAGCAAGGCGGTAACTAATAGGAAGCGGAGGGTGGTTAACTTACACCGTCAATTGGCGGAATTCAATTTTTCATATTTGTTGCCGGCCGCCAGTTATAACATGACAAAGAATTGATTGATTACGTCTTGGTAGATCGTCTGGGTTATAAGGCCGTGGTCCACAAAACTTCGCAGTTTTTCCTGACGTTTCGTTCAGAGCTGCGCCGGACATCTTCAGAGGTCTTCCTGCTTCCGCTTAGTCTTGCCGGCAAGACGTAGCGGACGTGGAAGACCTCTGAAGATGTCCAGCGCAGCTCTTGACGAAACGTCAAGGAAGTTTTATAGACCACGTCTTGTATTCACGTCAAAATGCGATGTAAAAGACTTGTATCGGAGCGGATTCGAAACGTATTTTGGCCGCCGCGGTGGCCGAGGGGACTGAGGCGCTCCAGTCACGGTCTGCACGGCCACTACGGTCGGGGGTTCGAATATCCCCTCGGGCAGGGATATTTGTGCCGTCCTTAGTGTTAGCTATTTCGTAAGTAGTTTGTAAGTTTATTGACTGATGACCCCGTAGTTAAGTCCCATAAGCTATGCAAACATTTTCATTTTTGTAAATACGAAATCCCGTCCATTGACGGTCTTAGCATCTCTTCATTGTACCGCAAGGGGTATGTAGAATGTTACAAAAGGAGAAAACAGGTCTTGTTCGAACTGTAATGAAAAACAGGAAGGGAATGCCTTAGGCTTTGAAATCACCCAACATACAAAAAAGGGATCAGATATTCCGGAGGAATGGAAATCTTTTGGCTGTGTCCTAGAAAGACAAAAGATATCTATATATATGCTAAGTACAAGACACAGGTCAGAAATGATGATGATGTAAAAAAAAAAAAAAAAAAAAAAAAAAAAAAAAGGAACCCTGCTTGTGTTGTGGAGTACAACAGAAAGAAGCTCGGGGTTGATCTGTTCGATCAAAGGATGTCATACAGGGCTTTCGAACATAGAACAGTGAAATGGTGAAAGAAACTTGCATTTCACTGTCTCCTTATGGTGCCTGGTACATGCATGTATTCTCCATAACAAATAAAAGCTGAGGACATGCCTCTATCCAAGTTCATAAAGGTGTTGTGTGCAGAATTGCCAATGTGTGAAGACGGTACTCCCAAACCAACTTCCGATAGAGGCCACCTTAGCAGGTTATCTGCAGGAAAGCTTTTTCTAGAAAAAATTCCATCTCCCACAGGTAAAAGTAGAATTCAAAGGATGTGCAAAGTATGCTCAACCAGAGGAAAAAAGCAAACTGGAAAGTCAGTAAGAAAAGACACATCATAGCAGTGCAGTGAGTGCAAAATCGCAATGTGCAAAGAACCATGTTTTACATTGTATCATACGAAATAAAAATAAAAAAAAATTACACTGTGTGAAAATAATGTGTGTAAATAATAAGTGTTTTTATCAGTGTTTTATTATTGAAAGTGGAATAAAAGCTTTTCTACTACAAGCATGATTAAAAACTTTATGATTTCCGTAAACTTTTTTCTTTTTCCCAAAAAATGAAATTGTCTGAAAATATGTAAAAAAGCAAGTAAACATTCAAAGAAACTGAAAGAAGGTAATCAGGAACACGAAGTCCAAGGCTTTCAGAAAAGGTTATTACCACATTTAAATGTTGTCCAGTTTTTCTAATACAAAATACTAAATATTGCTAAAAACACCTGGCATTCCAAACCTCCGACGAGACCGGCCACTCAGGACAGAACATGACGCATTAGACCACGCGGCCATTCCGCCCGGCTCGTTGCTTGAGAAATGTGTGTCATTCTTGAAAGTGTAAGCCGTCCACGTCACACAACAAACTGTAGCCAATATCGAGGCCTTCGTTTTCCGTAGTGTTCTGTGGCACGGAAGGCAAGACTGGCGTCTTCTTTCTTCACGCTTCCTGAGCCCTGGAAAACCCATTCACTCGGCTAAGGAAGTTGTCGACAGGGCAGAACATAGCGCATTAGACCACGCGGCCATTCCGCACGGCTCGTTGGTCGAGAAATGTGTGTTTTGCGTGAAAGTATGAGTCGTCCACTTGACACAACAAACTGTTGCCAATATCGAGTCCTTCGTTTTCCGTAGTGTTCTGTGGCACAGAAGGCAAGACTGGCGTATTCTTTCTGCACGGATCCTGAAGCCTGGAAACACCATTCACTCGACTAAGGAAGTTGTCGACAGTACACGTGGGTGGAGTCGACACACCGCAGCAGCCATGGGATAGCACTCCGTCCCCGCTGGAACGTACGGAGGAGCAGGCACGCGCCCATACACTCGCGCGCGCGCCTCTTCGCCAGTGTGCGTGCCTACAGCAGGCGCCTGAGCGCCTCGCCTCTCGTGCTTTGCAGCGCGCCGCGGTACAAAAGCGCCCGCTCTCTCCGCTCTGAGATCGGCTCCCATCTGACGATTAGCCCGCCGTTCCGGAATGCAAATACGGCTCGCCCAGCTATGCGGCCTTTTGCAGCCGCAGAAGCGGGACCATTACGGGCCGTATTATCCACGCGCAGTTTAATATAAACAGCGGGGCCGATAGCTGCCACAATAGCCGGCGCTCACACACACACACACACACACACACACACACATGCAACGCGCCTCTTACGAGCGAGCGAGCCGCCACCGGCTGCAGGCCGCGTCTTCGCGCTGCCCCTCCCCCTACCACAGCCGAGTGAACGGGCCGTTAGAGTAATGGCGGCCCATCTACTGCGATACATGTCTCTCACAGTGCAAAACAGTCAGCTGCTGTGGCGAAACCAGGGGGAGGCAGAGCCCATAGAAAATTTGTGGCATCGTACCTCAAACTGAAAGGCTGTTTGATGTCCCAATCCATGCTTGGTTATGCCGTTCTCAGAAGAGGCATAAATCATTGACTTGATCTATATATAAGAAAAGAAAATTAAAAGAGCTCATATTAGGAAGTCTTCCTCATACGCTCTGGAGGGTTGGGGGTCTAGAACCACCCCCACCCTCATTCGCCACTGGTCAGCTGGTACTGAGCCGCCTCGCCAAGGTGTATATGATGTTAGTGGCACTTCACTTTGCACGCCAATGAAATACGACTCAAAGTTATCACATTTTATTTTTTTTATTATAGTGTAGGTATTTCGGTTATCCGTCTATGCAACTGATTTAATAAAATATTTTATTGCCATATGCATTTCGTGTTTATTTGGAAGGCATCATCACTGGCCTATAATATATACATGATTATGTTTTACAATATTTGATGTTTACATTTCTTAGTATTTTTAGGTTATGAACAGTTCTGATGCGTTATTTACGTACAGTTACTGATATTTGGATGTTGTACTTAAAAATATGAGTAACTATACTTAAATAATGCATCAGAACTGTTCATAACCTAAAAATACTAAGAAATGCAAATATCAAATATTGTAAAACATAATCATGTATATATTACAGGCCACTGATGATGCCTTCCCAATAAAGGCGAAATGCATATGACAATAAAATATTTTATTAAATCAGTTGCATAGACGGATAACCGAAATACCTACACTATAATAATATAATATAGCAACTGTGGGACAAACAGGACAAAAGAAACAATAGATTTATTTTTTAATTCGAAAAAGTGAAGTTACGTAGTTTTTTTCTTTTTTGTTGTTTTTCATGTATACTTCACCATCCCTAATAGAAATTGCGCCTCGCGGGAGTGACTACGTGGTCTAAGGCTACGTTTATACACAGCGGCTCATCCGCGGCGGAGCAGCCGCTGTGATTCTGGCACCTCTGCCGCGGCGGATTAGCCGCACATGCTGAAGCGCCGTGCTGCGGTTCGCGCAGCCGTTCGCCGCCAGGGGCTCGAATCCCCCTAGGGCATGGATGTTTGTGTTGTCCCTAGGTTAGTTTACCTTATTTTAAGTAGTTTGTAAGCTACAGACTAATAACCACAGTGTTGAGTCCGCTAGATTTACAAACATTTCAACATTTCTGGCACCGCTCGTCACTCACACAGCAGCCGGTTCAGCTGCAGTGCCCTTGATCAACCTGTTCCCACCTGGCGGCCTGACATATGGAGCACTGAACAGCTCCATTAGCCTCTGTGTAAGCGTTTCGGAAGTGCAGCCGCTGGTATTTTGACGCCGCAGCGGAAGAGAGGAGGGGCCGCCGCCGCAGCCGCGTCTATAAACGGGGTCCACGTTGCCTTATAAGAAACAGCACACTGCCAAACCGCCGCGATTCCTCCGTCGCGGAGCAACCGCGAGCTATAAACACAGCCTAAGGCGTCAGGCGTCATGCTACAGATTGGCTGGTCGCTCCCTCCGCAGGTGTATATATATATATATATATATGTCCACAGAGTAAGTTCCGTTTGCTTATATAAAACGAACATGTACAGATACAGAAAAAAATATTTATTGTACAAAAATATACAACTATTAAACTACTTTTCTACATAGCTTTCAAAATTTTGTAGGCATTTGTCATAGCGTGGCAGAAGTCTTTGTATAACTTCTTCATAGAAGGTTGCCGCCTGTGTATTCAACCATGTGGTAACATGTTTTTTCAGCTCATCATCATCGCTGAAGTGTTGACCACCATGGACAGGTTTTAGGTTTAAGAGTTGTTTGGTCACATTCGTCTTGTGAGGTCGGGCGACAACGAGTAGGGAAGAAGAAGACTCCTTTCATCTCTTCTTACATCTAAAATCTGTCCTTGGTTGTCAACACTTTAACAATGATGAGCTGAAAGAACATGTTTGCCACGTGGTTGAATACATAGGCGGCAACCTTCTATGAAGAAGGCACAAAAAAACTTGTCCCACGCTATGACGAGTGCCTACAAATTTTCGGAAGTTGCAGATTTTTATACAATAATTTTTTTTCTGCATCTGTTCACGTTTGGTTTATATAACCAAAAGGAACTTACTTTGTGGACATACGTTGTTGTTGTTCTTAGTGTAAGTTAGTTTAAGTAGTTTGTAAGTCTAGGGACTGATGACCTTGCCAGTTTAGTCCAATGGGTTTACAAACATTTGAACATTAGATAGACATTGTAATCCCTCCGTCACATAACCTATCACGCCGCTAGAGTAGCTTAAACAGAATGGCACACCTTATCTCCACTTTATCACAGGGCCGCAACTGGCTTACTTCACATAGGCAAGAATAATTCGTTAGTTTCTATAAGTCACCTTTACAGTCCCCAGTTTCTCGGTTACCTTTCACCGCTCACTGTTCCGGTATTTCCTCATTTCTTGCGAACACAAGCATCATATAATAATCTTTAATTCGGTTTTTACAGTCAACAGAAGAACAACGAGGCATTTCTCTTGACTGCCCTTAATGATTATGTAATACACATTATTAATTACACTCAGTAAATCACTTCAAACCAACGAATAATCGTAAAAATTGCCGCGAAGTTGTAAGGTTATCGTCTGCGAGCAACGAACAACACGTTAATTTACGTAAATAGAACCGACAAAAGACGTGCAAAAGTGGAGAAATGGCTTCCGTAATACAACCTGTGCATAACTGTACAGTGAAATCGCTGTCAGAAGCTTTTAAGACACTCCACAGTACAGAAACGCACACTGAAGCTATTCACTCTCATGTAAAGCCCGCCAAATCTGGTAAAAACATGGCGTCCGGGGCTCCCACCCAAAGAGGAGCGGTATCACGCCTGGCCATCACTGCATGGAAGCCCACAGTGACGGGATTATGACGTGCTCTCTCGGTTCTTTCTTTACGTGGCCAGCAAAACAGAACACCAACGCCAACAACGCAATTTGTGATACGGTGTGCTGTAAAACTCGCGAACTCGGATTTCAGCTTGTACGTCGAGAACCGATCAGAATATTATGCCGCCCATATACGGTGCGCTGTTAGAGAGCGCGGTGCGTCATACAATATATGGACACGACTCACGGGAGAGGTTAGAGGAGTGCGACATGTCGGCAACCAGGGCGTGTTTTGTGTTGACGGCACGGCAGCTGCTGCTGCCTTTGGTGAGAGGGACTGGCGAGCGCTTCTGGCAGTGCGGAACGTGGGCCAGAAAAACGCCGGCGGGGCCGATCGTTAGGCGGCCCTTGTACGGACAAGGCGTGCGCCTCTGTGCGCGCGGCTGCTCAGCTGGGGAGTGTCTGCACAAACGAGCCAAACACCAGTCTCTGCTGCGAGCGCGCACACATTAAACACTTTGCTAAAAAAAACAGTGTTGGTCGCATAAACCTGATGTTTCATTTATTTATACATTATGCGTTTCGCCTCTTCTGGACATCATCAGACATTTAAAAGGGGCAAGATTTACAAACTTGTTTAAAACACAACTAAAAATATGTTAAATCTTTCCTAAGCAAGAATAGGAAAGGTGCAGACTGAAAAAAACTGCAGGCCACATGACCACATTCACGTTTTGACGAGGGGGGGGGGGAATGAAAATTGAACGAATAAATACCGCTAAAGAGCATAACTTAATAAATAAAATTACTTATCTCTGATGTTGCAAAGCGTCGAATTATTAAATTCAGTAAAAATAGATGTAACTATTGCACTATAATTGTGGGGGAGGGGGGGGGAGGGCAACGAAGTCAATGGTAAAACATAACTCAGCCGCGCGAAGCTTTGTTTACTCACGTAAGAGCCGCTCCCTGCCAGAACCCTGGACTGCTACCGCGTTCGTGTCTTGCTGGTAACTGTTACATCTATTTCTACTATACTACAGTTTGTTCCTTAAGGTGTACAAATATTTGAACTAAACGCTATAATCAAACTAGCTGCTCTTACTGAGGCAAGACATGATCGTATTTGTGCACCCTACAGACGTCTTCAAAATGGCAGTCTGTATTGTCAACCAGTGGGTGGCTCTCGCGCGTAGCAGGGAGGACAGTGTTTAAATGAAAAAGAAAAAAAAAAAAGGGTAACTCCACTCCATATTTTTGTGGCGCTGGCACAGCAACCGTAATTAATATTTTGGTAAAAATCAGTGTTGGTTGCATAAACTTGAAGTTTCATTTATTATTACATGACGCGTTTCGCCTCTTCTGGGCATCATCAGACGTTGAAAGACTTGCTTCGGGAGACGCTGTCACAGGAGGAAGTACTTGCATCGTAAACTAGGGGTTCAATAATATATAAACATATGCCTAAATGAAATTTAATATTAAAATTATGGAGTTCTTTGTGAAATATTCATTATGAATTGAACAGATCATAGATTGTTTTACAATCTGATGATGATCGTATGGCATTTGTGACCGTTTTAGCCCAATTGCGATCCTGTTCAACCTGCCTGGTGCAAGTCTTTTTTAGCTCGTGTTACAACACCCAATAAAATCTCCAACCCGATCGGGAATCGAACCCGGGTCCCCTTGCGTGGCAACCTACCACGCCGTCCAGTAGTTTGCGGTGGCGGCCGTTTTACAATATAATGTGTTAATGATGAATAAGCACAAACTCTGAAAACTATTTTCACGAAAAGAATTTGATACAATAAGTATAATTCTGAAAAATTCGAAAAAAAAGATGTACTTATTTACAAATTTTCTATACAGTGAAAACTTACTTAATGAGCGTAATTCGCTTCTGAGTCTTGCCTGAAACGAGAAATACGCGTTAACAAAATGTAATTTTCCGTCGGAAATCACGTAAATATAGGATACGTGTACCATTCCGAGAAATGTACCAAAAACTTCGTCCAGCAATTTAAAGGAAAGCTGAAGCAAAAAAAGGAGATACATTGGTTTGAGGTAACATTGGTTTGTTACGGTTTGTGAGGAGAGAGGATCGCCACAATAATTTTGTTTGAAAGGGGGTCTGCAGAATACTTTTGGAAGGGGGATCGCATATTCGATATTCGAAAAGGTTGAAGAACACTGATTTAACGCATTGTAGAGCCAGGTATGTGCAGTAACCAAACGGCGGTGTAATTTCCGCGAGTTGTTGCGTTAGGAGAAGCCGCCGCCTGACTGATCCTCAGTGTTTGGCAGGCGGGTAGCGACGCCTTTCACGAGTCGGCGCCCAGCACGGGCCCGTGAGCAATTACCTGGCAAGACGAGCGATAATTTGCAGCCAATTAAGGGGCCGCCGCCGCAGAGCTGTGGCCGCCCCGTAGCCCAGGGGGCGGCGGTGAAGCAGGGGAGCAGCGGAGACCAGCGGCCGGAACGACAAGTTGACAGCCAGAGGCCAGCAACCTGGCCCAGGAGGCGCGGGCAGGTACTGCCCGAGGGAGCGCCAGTCGCCGCAGCCCAACTGCTGGCCACCCTCAGGGAAAATATCTGACGTCACCACCGGGCCGCCGTGGCCTACGAGAAAGACAGGCCCCAGCGCAGTCGTCGAGCCACGTAGGCAAGGTAGTTCCCAGCCGGCGCGATCGCTAGCTCAGTGGCTGCCCGCTATGACGCAGTGGGCCGTGTCCCAGAGGCCGGCCCATCAGCTAGTGATCGCGCCGGCTCGGAACTACCTTGCTTACGTGGCTCGACGACTGCGCTGGGGCCTGTATTTCTCATAGGCCTCGTGGGCCGCTCCCGGAAGGGAGAGAGCCACGCTAAAACTAGTTTTTCACCAGAGCTGTAGCTTCTTACCTTTCTTATACCACCGACCACTTAGATTTGTCCCGAGGAGGGAGCACAAGTTTTAAGATAATCTAAAATTAAATTCCTCATCATTAACTAAAGCATTTGCCTTGATGATTTAGCCACGAACTTCTCTCAATTGCCATCCTCTTCAGTTCTTCATATGATAATGTTTGTGAAGCTGATGGGGCTTAACTGCAGGCTCATCAGTCCCTAAACTTACAAACTACTTATGAACTACCTTATATTAAAGACCACAGAAAATCCATGCCCGAGGGAGGATTCGAACCCCCTACGAGGAACGACCTTGCGCACCGGAGCATAGCGTCTCAATACGATCGGCCACTCCGCCGCGGTTCATATGATTAGATTTAGATTTGATTAGTTGTTCGTTCCATAGATTCATGTTGAGGAGATCACTGTCAATATGGAACATGTCGTTTATATATATTACAAGCTTATAATGTATTAATATCAATAGTATGAGCAATTGTATTTTATTGTTCACATACCTGCCAGAATGTGTTTCGTGGAAAAAGATTCGACTAGTCATTTAGTCATTTTCCAGATTTCGGCAGCCGAAATTCGTCGAGTGTTCGCAAATGTGTTCAAAAGATGTCAGGCGGCTCTTTCCATAGAGGGACATCATTTTGAACATCTACTGTAAATAAAGGTAACCTTAGGTTACTCAGATGGCAATATTTTTAAACTTTAACTCAGTGTATGCGCATGCGGCACAATAGAGTCCGAGAATCGGGCGCTGCCGTGGCCGGCGGATGCGGTGGCGTCGGCCGGGAGCCGTACCGCGCGATCCGCGGACATCTGGCAGGCGTCTTTTGTGAGACACCCTGTATTATACCATGTGACATAATGGAATAAAAATAAGCAAAGTATGCAAGCTTTTTTATTTTTATATCTCATACGTCTGATAAATAAAAGTTTTAAAATCGTTTCTGTATTGATTTTAGAAACATTTCTTTTTCCATGCCTCTTGGTTTTTTCCCTAACTGTTCCTTCAAATATATTCCTTGAGAACTCGTTGTGTTACATTATGCCTCCAGTCTCTTTTCCTTCCCCTTTCTCAAAGTCTATGCTTCACATCTATATGTTAAGACAGCAATGAAAGTATTGGCAATTTTTTCCTTGATTTCCATGTTCATATGGTTCTCTATACGTAAATTTCTTTTGTTTTGGAAAGCTTGTTTTGCCAAGAGTACTCTTCTCTTTACATCTGTAATACATTTATTATCTTCAGTGACAGTGCTCCCAAAATATCTGATATACTTTAGGCAAACATTCACGATCAAAATACTGAAACTTTGCACTTTGGAATTTAGTATACCAAAGCAGTGTGGGGGTTTATAATGAAAGGAAACAGCGATTGATCGGAACTTATTGCCATCAGGTATAATGACATTCACGTTATTGGCTTTATACAATTTCATTTCATTGCATGAAAGGAGAATTCCAATATGACATGCACTCACAACCTCCATTCTATAGCGGAACTTGAATTGCAATAAATTCAGATTGCTCGCGACTGGCCGTTATTTTCTTTTTATATGAATTACAGCGACAGCCGTACACGAGCCCAAACGAAATCAAACATAAACAGAGGGGTTTAATATACGGGGTGCGGCTTCGACTGCAGGCGGAGATATACATTTTCAAAGAATCCGCGGGAAGAGAATCTATGGATAGGTTACAATGATAGTAGCTTCGCTGCTATTCCCACAGACAAGCAGGATTGAAATCGCAGACATATATGGTAGTAAGATCAAAAATCATTACAGAATGCCGTGCAACATTTATAATGCATGGGTAATGTAACAGAGCAAACCTGGTGGTGGAGACCCGTGGTACCTTTGGGATCAATGGTAACGCAGAAGCTGATAGGCGGTCAGTGTACGCTTGACAACTCGATTTGTTGGACAGCAACACGGCATAGAGTGATGTGGCGCAGTGGTAACACACTGGACTCGCATTCAGGAGGACGGTGGTTCAAACATTTGTCCTGTATACTAATAATCTTTTTCAATTTAATGTTTGTAATACATTCTGTAACTTTATCAAAATCGTAACAGCAGTATATTCAGCCATGTTTGTACAAAACTCCGATGTGGTGTAATTGTTTAAATGTTTGTAAATCTAAGGAACTTTACTGCTGAGGTTACTAGTCCGTAGGCTTACAAACTACTTAAACTAAGGACAACACACACACACACACACACACACACACACACACACACACACACACACATGCCCAAGGAAGGACTCGAACCTCTGACGGCGAGCAACAGCACGCTCCGCAGCAAGGCGCCTTAGAACACTCGGCCACTCCACCGCGGCTGGTGTATCTATCACAGCAGACAACAAACACGTATTGCAAAAGGGCCAACAAACGTCGCATGTTGACAGTAATTATTCAGTTACAAGCCAAGATCTTTATACATCCCATGAGAGCAGTATACAGGGTGAATCTAAATTCGCGCACTCGGGCTTCGCAGCAAGATTCCTCACATGCTAGCAATAAAAAAATATCCGTCATTTGAACATTTATTAGTAGACGTATGGTTAGCGACATCACGCTGCAGTGTCAAAGGTAATCGGTTCGCGTCTGAGTGCAAGCAATTTTTGTAAACCCCATCTTTTTAACAGACACGGGAACAACACTGACTTTTATATTGTTACTTGCTACATATATTTGGACGTTTTTGCGAATGTGTCGCGATTTTGAGAGTAAATGACATTTATACTCTTCGTCGTAACAAATATTTAACCTTTGCGCACGCTTAAGGGTAGGAGCGGGCTCCACTATCGTGTTTCGGCCTCGGTTCGGAAATATCGTAGATCCGGCACCGAAAGAAGTGAACCCCCAGTGTGATATTCCTGGCATATGGCCACTTCATATTTATGGCCGCTGTCCGTTTCTTTGCTAACATTGTACGTGTCTTAAACGCGGAAGAAAGACAGAAGTGCAGCATATGTTGAAATGTGGGGTGGGGAGCAGTGGCATATGGCACAGTAGGTGCTGGTTCCCGTGGGAAAGCCCGCCTATGTGGTACTCTCCTCGCATTGGCTGCTGCATTTCACGTCACGTGATTTCTTTTGAAATTAGTTTTGTTTATTATATACCAAATATTAATTATTCAGAGCTCAGAATTTATGATAAATATCTCTCAGGGACAGGCTAGATGTTGACAGTTAAAAAAGTTTAAGGTGCCTTCTGTTATTGTAACAAGAGAAGAGCGATTTTGCAGAAGGCGCGCGACGGCCCTGTTTTGGTGCGAAATAGAGCGTCAGGTGCCCTCTCGCAACGCGCCGCAGTTTCAGTCTCGAGCTGACCACTAAACGCGCCTGACAGCGCCGGTCATGAGTAAAGTTTTGCGTAATTGTGATAACAGTCGAGGTCTCAGCATGAACTACGGGCAGCGTAGGCCGTGTCGTATTAACAAAAGTTGTTCATATTTAATTATTTATTTAATAAATGGCAACCCTGACAATTAAAATGTTTGTATAGTCTGTGGGACTTAACTACGGGGTCATCAACAGGGTGGTGAAACTGATATAGGGATTTCCGGTAACACGATGTTGGTTCGCTGCCAGGCCACATAGAGCGCTGCGAGCGTTTCGATTTTTCATCTCGCTTTCCTATTGGATGATTCACGCTTTACAGTCCTCCATATTTGTTTTGATTCCTATGTGGTGTTCTGTGCTGAGGTTCTATGGCAACGTCTTCCTAACGGCGATCTTCTGTGTGCATTTTCTTTTAATTCGCAGTGTAAATATATTGCTGTTATACTTCTTAATTTTTGTCCGCATCCGTAATATTAGTTGGTGTAATGATTATACATTATTTACTTTGCATTTATTTCCACGTGATAACGCCACACGGCGAAAATCGCAGTACCGAATTTTAGAAACAAACAATTTTACGGCCAGAAAGATTACCGCGACATCATTTACGAAGTTTGGCCGACTGTAAACAACAGCCACAAGCAATTAATGTTACTTTTTGATGTAAATTTCTCGTATATCTTACTTTGCAAGGTCTCAAAAACCTTACTATGAGGTCCACCCTTAAAGAATAATTGAAAAATATTGTCATCTAACACCAATATAACATTTTCTCATCCGTGTATTTAGAAGTAAACAGATGGATTTTCGCGCCACATTTTTTGGATTGGAAGTTCACTGCCAGGCCACTAGTAGCGTTGCTGTCGTTCTGTGTTTCCGTGTGATAACATGGTCTTTGCACTTCTGTTATTTTTGGTGTTCTGTGGTCATCAGTCCCTAAACTTACAAACTACTTATGAATTAACTATGACTAAGGACGGCACAAATATCCAGGTCCGAGGGGGGATTCGAACCCCCGACCGTAGTGGCCCTGCAGACCGTGACTGGAGCGCCTTAGTCCCCTCGGCCACCACGGCCGGCCCTGACAATTAAAAATCTCGCGAGTCGCTTCTTATGCTTCCATTCTACAGAACTTATTTTAGCCTCACTTGTATGCTGTACAAGAACCAACGACCTTGTGTGCTGTCTTCTGCGCTGGGGACACAACTATAGAAGACAGCAGGTTAGTCAGAACTCTATGCTTTCCATAAAGATTTGGACAGCAACTACGGCACCTCGTGCGTACTGTAGGGCGGTACAAACGCACACTGCTACGCAACAGCATCCGCAAGGATGTGGAGGTTTTAGGGGACTTGTGGGAGGAAGCAGTCAGGGCCGGCGCAAGGCACGTGCGAAACGTGCTGCCACACGGGGCGGCACTTTCCAAGGGGCGGCAAATCTGCCTCCCTTTTTTTAATTTTTTTTTAAGGACAAACTAAACATTCATGCTCAGGAAGGGATTCGAAATCAAACCTCTGAGGGAGCGGCTTCGGTAGCTGTAGCATGGCGCCTCGACTACTTACCGGCCGCCCCTGTTGAGGACTAATTTCTTCCTCGCCTCTGTGGCAGCACCCTTGTGTTTACGCCGCAGGAACGGAGAGGGGGAAGCAGTCTGGCGTCCACGCCAGTATTCTCATCAATGGAGCGCTGCCAGCCTGTAACGCGCCTTGCGTTTACTCACTGCTAATTTTGCAGAAGACGGAATCTAATTTGGAAATTTGATACTCGATTATGTGTTAAAACCTGAAGCAATTATGCTAAGCACTTCAATGGCAGTTTCCGAGTGTTTCATTCTTCCCGCACTATGGAAAAAAATCGCTGAACATTACTACAGTGAAACATGTTAAACACCTACAATGGCTAGAAGTATACCGACCGAGTAAATACGCTGCGAGTAATTACAAGGGATAAAGCCAGTGATAGTAAGCTTGGGATAAGTTGGGTTTCGACGCATTTTTCAAAATTTTTGCTACCCGTTTCTTAGTGATAGAGGAACGTTTTGGTTTTTGAGCCATGAAACATCTGTCTGCGCCTGCATGAACAATAATTAATCTCTGACCGGCACTTTTCTTTGACAATACTACTCGCACACTATCACTTTCCCAACATCTATTTACTGTATACTGTCTTCCGTTGAATACATTATCTGTTCACAACCATTGAAAATGTTTATTTACGTTAATTGTAAGTTCATGCAGCGCGGGATTAGCCGAGCTGTCCAAGGCGCTGCGAGTTCATGGACTGTGCGGTTGGTCCCGGCGGAGGTTCGAGTCCTCCCTCAGGTTTCGATATATGAGTTTATCGTTAGGATAATTTAGGTTGAGTAGTGTGTAAGCTTAGGGACTGATGACCTTAGCAGTTAAGTCCCATTTGAACATTTTCGTGAATTCACAAGGCTTATTAAAATTACCTTGATTTCTTCAGTCAGGTTTGACTCCATTCTTGAGCTGGTGCCCAGCGACTGTTTTGTACAAATCTGTAGAGTGTGTCACCAATCAGTCACAATTTTTGTTTTTATTTTACATATCCGCACAGATTTCGAGCACAGTGCGAAAAGCTTTAGGTAGATCTGAAAAGTAAAAACAAAAATTGTGATTGATTGCTGACATTTCCTAAGATCTGTTTAAATAAAATTCCACAAACGTTTTGGGAAAAAAAACGGGTGAGGTGGGGGGGCGGAAATTTAGCAGCTCGCATGGGGCGGCACTTGGGATTGAGCCGGCCCTGGAAGCAGTACTAACTTCTCCGTTCGCAAATAAAACCCTAGGAAGGTTGTACTAGTTAGCTGAATCACCGGCCGCCACTGCCTCAAGCTAAATGAAATATTTCGCTGCGACGGCGCTATAAATATCCAGCGTTGGAAACGCGCATTTGCAGATAGCGATCCGGAGAAAAGAGCGTGCGTGTCGACGCAGAAAGCCCCGGCGCCGGTGAAACCAGCCGCAGCCGTCTGTGGCAGCGCGGGTCCAGTTCGGGCGGTGCGATGGCGGCGCGATCGTCGCGCGCGCTAATTGCTTTCTCCGGCGCTTTCAGCCGGCCGCCGATTGAGCCGCCCTAATTAGGAAGGGGCGCTTTCTTCCCGCGCGCCGGCACAAGGCGCCCGGCCGGCCGCGGTGCGCCCCCGGCTGCTCGGCGGAGCGCGACGGCCGTCGCCGGGCATCGGGGCCGCGAGAACGCCCCGTTTAATTAACCAGAAAAAGTGCCGCTCGTTAGGCTGATTTCGCCGCGGCAAACAGCGCGAATGGTCGCCCAGGCGTTCGCCGTCTGCGCAGCACCCGAGCAGAAGTGCGGGACTTCCGCCGGTATTGGTAATTACCTAAGCGTCGCCTTAACGAACGACTCGATTAATGGTGATCGTTAGTCATTAGGATCCCTAACATGCAGGTGTTGATATTAAAGAATTAACTGCACGTGTGTGTGAGAGCAGCCAGATATCACGCGTCAACGATCTTGGACGTAAAGTGCACTACCGGTCAAAAGTTTTCAATCACCTATGCCCATAACTAGATATTGTATTTAAATGTACAAACACATCGTGAAATATAAATAAAAACATTTTCTCACTGTATCACAGAGGTGCCCACGGGGGAGGGGTGGTCATGACGAGAACTGCGTCATTGAAATTTCGGTGAGGGTGGGGGGGGGATGGTACTTTTGGCCAGCCTGGGGAAAGGGGAGCTTTATAAAACAATTTACAATAAATGAAATAAAAGATATTTAATGTCAATATGAAATGGCAAAACCATATTTATTAGGTCATAAAGTAGGAATAAAAAAAATGTTCAAATGTTTGTAGAACTTATGGGATACAACTGCAGTGATCGTCGGTCACTAGGTTTACAAACTGCATCAACTAATCTGCACTAAGGACAAATCACACACGCTCATGCCCGAGGGAGGACTCGAACTACTGACGGGGAGCAGCCGCTCACTCCGCAGCAAGGCGCTTAATCGCTGCGTTTTTTTACCGCTGTCAGTTTATCTAGCCACTCACTAAAGGTTTAAAAGAAGAAGCAGTTATCAGTTGACAATACACTTTGAAGTACCGCAATGGAATTTATCATTTGTATTTCCACTTTTTGTAGAGAAAAAGAAAATCCTCAAGAAGTAACACATCGTGAAATGTGTGTAAAAACAGTTACTTAGGGAACTTTTTTCTGAAGTGTAAACGAATGACTTAATGCTTAGATGTGAAGAGTTAGCCTTTCCTGTACTCATCTTTCCAGATAGTGTATTAGCGGACGTAAGAATCAAAATGCGACCATTAAAGTGGAGCTGCTGGTAAGCGCAGATGTCGGGACGCAGTATTCGGTCATAAAGAGCGGCGGCAGCCCACGCCCGCCGCTACCGCTCGCAAAGGCGCTTCGCAGAACCGTCCGCGCCTCGAGCGCCGCCGTGGTTTAACCTTCGCGCAGTTTACCTTTCAGGCGACATATATGAGAGCCGGTCGGCTGCGCGGAACGGATTCCGGATGAATGGCGCGCATTATAAATTTAAATCGCCGCGCTCTCTCGTGGAGTAGCCGCACGGGCAGATCGCGTTCCCTACGCAGTAAGCTTTTCACACTGCGTAGCGTACTCCCAAGGTTACGCATCCGTGATATCGCAGTCAACCTCAGCCGTAACATAGGATACCCCCAGTATCTAAAGTCTCTAAATACTTCTGATATACTCGCTTGTAACAGCACACCCTGAAGGTGAAAAAAAGTATACATGACTTTTTTTGTCCTCCTTCACCGCAGTTGCGTACAACAACACTCGCCACCAGTTTTTCTGTGGCTGAGTATGGATGTCCAGTCCGGGGAAGATCTGTTCATACAAAGGAAACAGACACGGTTCTTAATGATTCGTGCAAGAAGGTAACGGGCTGCTTGAAACCTACCAAAGTGGACCATTTGTATTCGCTGGCTGGTATTGCTCCGCCTCACATTAGAAGATCGATCCTCAGCTGTTTATCACCAGCCTGTACCTAGGCGACTTGAAATCCAGGCAAAGTTTCATAAAAGCAACTCAGCCATATGCGGAGTTCATAGAATCACTCTGGAAACCGAAGTACCCTGACGCACTCAATCATGAGGAAGTTCTTCCCCCTGGATCTCACCTAGATTGGCAACATTGGAGAACTTTAAACCGACTCCGCACGGGCAAGGGCCGATGCAAACAACTAATGTACAAATGGGGTTATACGGACACAGATAGATGTAAATGCGAGGAGATACAAACAATGGAGCATCTCATGAGGTGTCCGTTGGTGAATTCGTGCGGAGAATGCTCCCAGGAAGATCTTATGAGATATAACGAGACCGCTGCTCTATATACCGAATTCTGGATGAGCGAGATATAAATTTTATCGTGTATTTGTTTTAGATGTGCTTGTCTTGTAATTTCGATGACGTACGTCCCAACTGACAGATATGTTTTTAATATATACACTCCTGTATCTACTAATTTAAATATGATTGTACTTAATTATCAATGTGTAATTCGTTACACGATTATATATATACAGTTTGTTTTGGTTTGGTTACCGTCATTTGCAACTGTAAATTACTGTACTTCAGACCAGAGGCGTTTCGCTTTATTTTAAAAGATCTTTAGTGTCATGTTTTTATATTTCCCTGTTTATGTGTGTATATATATAACGCACTGCCACTTGCTGTCACTGTTTCAATTACGATATTTTATTAAATTTGCCGATAACTCTCCATTTCAATTGCCTTAGAGGCTACAGAAATGGAGAGTTTTCGACAAAATATCATAAAAATGTGTAACTGAAAATAACGACAGCAAGTAGAACATGAGTCTTATTAAAAAAAAATGAAAAGCACAACATAAAAACCTAATCACTGAAGAAGCTTTAAAATAAAGCGAAACGCGTTTGGCCTGAAATAGAAAACTTTTATTTTTCACGAGATATACACATCCGGACGACGTCTTGCAGAATACTATTAGTACCTGTGATACCCTTTTGTAACTACACTGCACTCGTGAAACTGTGCATGGTGAGAACCAGATTTACGTCGAAGCTACTTTCATATACTATAGTAATTAATGACAATGCCGGATGTACAAAATGGGCTCCAATATTTCAGTTTTTCTTGGGACGACACATCTTGTTAACATGCAGTCCAGGAAAGAGCGCCTTAGTAAAGCCAGAAATGTACATTACGCCACTGCCATAGTGAAAGGCTCATCTCAGCAATGTACTAGAGGTGTTCAAATGAAAAGATACGAAACGTCTTAACAACCAGACCCGTTGAAATTTCAATATACCACTTTGGGATAACGTAGTGCGACTCTTGAGAAATGTAAATCTATCAGACTCAACTGCCTGGTTATTAATCCTTAGCTTAAAAACTACTTAAACTAAGGTAAACTAACCAAAGGGCAAAACAAAACCCATGATCGAGGGGGCGGGGGGACTCGAACACCCGACATGTAGACTCGCGAAGCATTCGTCGTCACCTTCTACTAAAAAAGCTCAAGTGTATGTTCTCAGCAGGCAAACTAATACTCATAGTCTTTTTCGAAGTCCGAGGTCCGATAATCATAGAATTCTTCAAGCACGTAAAAACCATTAACAGTGACGTGTAATGTGAGACATTCCGTATCCTACGAAAATCCATCAAGAGCAAACGGCCTGACTGCTCATGGAGGGAGTGATTCTGTCCCATGATAACGCGCGTCCACACGTCTCCAGGGTCATACAAAATGCACTGGTCATGTTCAAGTTGGGTCAGCCAGAGCATCCACCCTATAACAGCCCGGACAAGTCGTCCTGTGACTTCCATCTGTTTGGTCCACCAGAAAAAACACCTTAAAGGGAAGCGCTTCAACTCAGTCGACGAACTGAAGAACACAGTAGAGGACTGTCTCTTCTCACAGCAACAGGAATTCTGGGAACAGGGACGCCTTCGGCTGGTTGAACGGTGGGATAGTTGTGCTCTGACCTTTAGAATAAAGACTTCCCATTTTTCTTTTCACAAAATGGGATATCCTCAGTACCGAATGTAAATGTGAATATAAACAGGAAGTTCCGTATCTCGTAAGGAATCCGCTTTTCAATTTCACATTTTACTGCAAAGCTTTTGTATATTCAAAACCCTGATACAGTTTCCCGCACTGTTTCGAGATGTAGTTTGGAAATCGTCGTGTAATGAGAAGACAAACTGAATACAACTCACCAGGTATGCCATGTATGGTGCACAGGCATTCAACACGGGGTACTCACCTGGAACAGAAGAAAACAAAAATTAGGTTCAGAATACGGGTATCGTCAAAATAGTGATTTAAAATACATCCTCTAAAAATATCAGGCAAAACGAAACTATCAGATAACAACACCAAACAATAGCGACAGATTTTAAGCAGATTTCATCTGTAAACTGTGTAACACAGACAGCACACAAATTCAATTATTTGACACATACTGCAGTCAGAGCAAAGCAAGGCAAACGCAGTGCTATCTACTGATTGCTTCCGTGCGACATATTCAAATGTTTGTAGAGCTTATGGGACTTAACTATGGGGTCATCAGTCCCTAAACTTACTTATGAACTACCTTATACTAAAGACGACACAAGCATCCATGCCCGATGGGGGATTCGAACCCCCGACCGTAGCGGTCGTGCAGACTGTGACTGGAGCGGCGCAGACCTCTCGGCCACTGCGCCCGGTGAGACATATTCACTGTTTATGGGGGTAACAGATTAATGGTTATGTTTCAGTTGTCGTTTGTGTCTGAATGAGGGTAACGACGACTTCGAAAATTATTGCCTGTGTCAGTTATGAAGTGCAGGATGTAATTAGATTTTTACGTAAATGAGAGGAAATGTATCTGGAGATGCATGCAGTAGCCCATTAACGCTGCGCGTTCCATATGGCAGTGATTCTCAACTCTTACCAACATGCGCCCCCCTTTCGACTAAAATATTCCCCGCCTCCCTTCCAATAAAAAACATACTGGGGAGCCCCTGAACCCCCCTCAACATGAACTACGTTCGTTATATCAAAGGCAACGAATGTTGTGTTCTTTCTGTTGATACAGGTTTCTTGTAAATTGTTGGGCGCTGTTTCTAATGTGTATTGTTTCGGAATGGAAGACATTATTGCCGGCCGCGGTGGCCGAGGAGACTAAGGCGCTCCAGTCACGGTCTGCACGGCCGCTACGGTCGGGGGTTCGAATCCCCCCTCGGACATGGATATTTGTGGCGTCCTAGTTCGTAAGTAGTTCATAAGTAGTTTGTAAGTTTAGGGACTGATGACCCCGTAGTTAAGTCCCATAGACTATACAAACATTTGAAGACATTATTTTTGTATGGTATCCAACAAAATGTATATTTTGCATAACGAATGTTTCTAATTTAGGCAAGATTCAGAACCGAATTATGCTGATTAAGAAAGCTATCACTGTACAGACAATTGTGAAAGGAGTAGTTTTTTTTTTTCATTTTTTTTATTTCTTAGAATTATTTTTGCATTTTGTACATGTATCTAACGAATGGTTCCTGAAAACAGTTTTCAGACTTTGCACTTATGCATCGATAACACACTGTAATAAAAGCATTTCTACGATCTATTCAATTCACAATTAATGTTAAACAAGAAATTATACGCCCAGAATGAATCTTTCACTCTGTAGCGGAGTGTGCGCTAATATGAAACTTCCTGGCAGATTAAAATTGCGTGTCGGAACCGGGACTCGAACCTGGGACCTTTGCCTTCCGCGGGCAAGAGCACTACCGACTATGCTATCCCGACACGACTCACGATGCCGCCTCACAACTTTACTTCCGCCAGTACCTCGCCTCCTACTTTCCAAACTTCACAGAAGCTCTCTTGTAAACACGCAAGACTAGCACTCCTGGAAGAAAGGATATGGTGGAGACATGGCTTAGCCACAGCCTAAGGGGCGCCCGCGAAAGGCAAAAGGTCCCAGGTTCGAGTCCCGGTTCCGGCACGCAATTTTAATCTGCCAGGAAGTTTCAAGAAATTATATAATTTTAAGAAAAAGTAAATATCTCTTTTATTAGGCCTATATTTTTCTATTATGGAACTCTTTGTTATATGGTCAAGTACTTCGTCGTGTGAGAGCGATCCCCCCGAGAAAGTCTTTGCGACCCCCCTGGGGGTCCCGACCCATTCGTTGAAAAACATTGCTTTATAGTAAGGAACATTACACTTTCAAGACACAAAGAAATTATAGCTATTTGCTGCCCTGGGCAATGAATGACATCAAAAGCATAAGTTGAATGTATGTACCAGACTGGGATTCGTACCCAGGTCTCCTTCAGGTAGTTGGGCTGGCCACTACTCCATCCAGAAATATCGGCCATGCCACCTGCACGCACTACACAACACGCCTCCACTCAGACAGCCATTTTGAACTCATCCACACACCAGAGACGTAATGACGCTGCACATTTCACTCTTACTGGAGGCTATCCCTCGATTCCTGTAAACATGTTGTCCCTCTGTACTGAAAGGGATACATGTCCTGTCTGTTCTTTCGGATATCTCCGTAAATGCTGTTAGACACTGGTGGAATTAATTGTAAATATTCAAACGTCTCGACCTCTGCAGGCCATGTCCTAACATGTCTTCTCGTTTATTCAGTTCAGTTTATCTTCTTCGTGCTGCGTGGCAGATCATGAAAAGCTTTCCATAAAAGGAGAATTTACAAATTTAAGAAGTATAATTATACAGGATATTAGTGCGGATGACGAAAACATCATTTCTCATTGAGAAACAGCAACACGACTCAATTAACAAAATTTGAGACAAATGTTCATTATTTTGGATTTAGGACAACTGCGGAATATCATTAATTTAGAAAGTTCCAAAACCCAATTTTGTTTTCTCGCCATAAACAAATAAGTAGTAAATTTCGTGTTTACAAATCCACCTCAAAGCGTTCGTCTTGGTTTGTGAAAAATGTCCCGAATCCGGAAAGAGGAGCATCTGACCATGTCAGAAAGAACAGATACCACATCAGTAAATGGCGAAACGGCCTGGAGGTAGTTTCGAGAGTTGTGAAAGAGTGAAAGGATCAGGAGAAAGTGGACAGTTTACATCGGTTCCGAACAACGGAATGAGTGCTACGATTATAAGACTGATGCAATGCGGGCGAGCGGATGACGGCCGTAGAAGTCTGTGGTGGTGTTACCTACACGGTTCATTAGCCGCGTTTCTCTTCCTCTAATGGGACAATGTGCCGTTACTTTTCCGCAGTGTTTGTATACACCGGACTCGAACATTTAATTGGATGAGCGCCATACACGATGAAAGGACGGAGATAGCTCGGAGAGAGAGAAAGTGATAAATCGTGGAAGCGGAGCTAATTTGCGGGCCGGTCGTGATGGAGCAATGCGGACGGGAGGAGCCGCTGGTAGCTTAGCCGTCTCGATTTACGGCCTGCGCTGGGAGGTCGCGCGCATCCACACGGAACGCAGCGGCCGCCGCCAAGCCACTCTGTGTGTGCACCGAGCCACTGCCGCGCGCCAGCGGAGAGTCGAGGAACTGAAGCCCGCAGGGACGGAACCGGCCCGCGCAAACTAAGTTGGCTCTCGCTGCGGTGACCGACGGGAGCCTCCTTCACTGTCGGAGATGCCCTCAGCTACTGCGCCGAGTGCCAACTTAGTTTGCACAAACAGGATAAAAACTGAGCTACGATTTGAAGGGTATGAAACAAAAGAAAACAGAAGAACAACAAATAATACTTTATTGTACAGTTCCCACTGAGTATTCGTCTTAAGTGGATATACACTTTTCGACACAAGAAGATGAAAAAACTTATCGACGTTTTAGAAAGACATTGCAATAAAGTTCCGGATTGCTGCTTATGTTTTATTTAATAGTGCTACAGCTGTTTTGACGGTCTGTCATTCTCAAGCGCCTGCGTATACAAGAATTACATTAATTACAAAACAAACAATAGGAAAATACACATACATTTGTTTGTTATAAATTTTCCTTATAACTTACGTCTACGATGTTTGGACGTTCTATGTTGACATATGGCGTAACTGTTGCATAAACTATATGGAAATATACACGTATTTAGTTGTGTATAGCTGTCAGGTATTATGCAGCTTTTTACGCTAAAACGTTAAATTAAAGAAAACTTATATATTTTTCGTAATTAACAAAAGCTTTTTTTTGTTTGTTTGTATAGCTTATGGGACTTAACTACGGGGTCATCAGTCTCTAAACTTACAAACTACTTATCATCTAGCTTATTCTAAGGACGGCACAAATATCCATGCCCGAGGGGGGATTTGAACCACCGACCGTAGTGGCCGTGCAGACCGTGACTGGAGCGCCTCAATCCCTTCGGCCAAACAACAGCTTCGCTAAAGATGTTTACATATATAGTAATCAACTATGTTATCAGATACTTTTTTAACGTTAACATCTTTGGCAAAGCTGTTGTTAATTACAAAAAATATAAAAGTTTCTTTAACGTTTTAGCGTAAAAAGCTGCTTAATACCTGACAGCTAAAAACCGTATACAACCACTAAATACGCGTGTATTTCCATACAGTTTATGCAACAGTTACGCCAGATGTCAACATATAACGTCCGAACATCGTAGACTTAAGTTATAAGGAAAATTTATAACAAACAAATTTATGTATATTTTCCTATTGTTTGATTTGTAATTAATGCAATTCTTATATTCGCAGGCGCTTGAAAATCACAAACTGTCGAAACAGCTGTAGCACTATTAAATAAAACATAAGCATCAATCCGGAACTTTATTGCAATGTCTTTCTACGACGTATATGATGCTGCAGGCCCAACAATTAGGAAATTATCGACGTTTGATTTTGCATTTTTTTTTCTTTCAAAAATTGTCTTAAATTTTCTCTTGTGGCTTTATTTAACTTTTCATCAAATGACTTTTTTTTTTCTTTCTCTTTGGCCATGTTCCCGCACATGAAGGGTCGGTTTTGTTAATTCGCATCTTGCGTCTTAACATTTACGGGGTGGCCAGATGCCCTTCCTGTAGCCACTCCATGCTCTTTCGGGAGGAAATGTGTACCCCAAATATTTGCGTATAGTGTTATACGTGTGAAAGCGTAAAGTGTTACGAAAAGTTTTCGAATCGTGTAACTGATGCGGGACTTGGGTACCAGTCCGGTATTCACATAGGGGGATGTGGGAAACCACATCCAGGCTTGCCACCACTCCGAACCCCGCCGGGCGGATTCGAACCGCGACCAGTGCGCCTCGGAAAGCGGTGCGCTAGACCGAGCGGGATGCTTTCATTAAATGACTATTCAACTGAAAATCTACAACTTTTTCCTGCAAGTGATGTGATCGCGTCACTGATTTAAGATGTTTCTGCCGGCCGCGGTGGCCGATCGGTCTACTGCGCGTCAGTCATTCTGCACGGCCACAACGGTCGGGTTTCGAATCCCCCCTAGGGCATGGATATTTGTGCCGTCCTTAGTATTAGCTAGATCATAAGTAGTTTGTAAGTTTAGGAACTGATGACCCCGTAGTTAAGTCCCATAAGCTCTTCAAACATTTGAACATTTAAGATGCTTCTCGATTTTTTTTTTCTTTTTCTTTTCGGTAACTACAAAAACTAAAGCATATTGACTTCAACCTTTTCTGGGCATTGGTAGTCGTACATCGTATACTTCACAACGCTATAAACAAAAACAGACAAAGCACTCACCATAACGACAATAACTTTATTCTTCACCAGGGGAACAATTTACTGAAGAAATTGAACGAAAACAGCTTTATTACTACTGTAAAGAGTGAATTTTGAGCATTCGAAATATGCTTGTAGGTTTTTTTCTAGTCGCTATATTGCGTAGTACGAACGTAAACAGAGTACAGTTTTTACCGCCGGAATGGCAGTGCGGGGAAACATGCCCCGCCTTTCTCGGCCAAGACAAAAGTCTAAACTCGTGTTTTGCGAAAGCGATACTGACACATCGTCCAAAATCAAATTTTCAAATGTTTGTAAATCCAAGGGACTTATGTACGTTGATCATCACTCCCTAAGCTTACAAAATGCTTAAAGTAACTCAAAGTAACTTATGCTAAGGACAACAGAAACAGCCATGCCCGACGGAGGACTCGAACCCCCGACGGCAAGCAATCGCGCGCTCCACAGCAATGCGTCTTTGAACGCTCGACTACTCCACCGCGACACACATTGTCCAGAGATCGACGATTCTCTGTGTTTTCGAGAGTGTCATAATCAAAATCCGTGATGGGCACGTTTAATTCTTACACTCATTTCAAAATAAGAATAGAAAACAACTGACAAGACATTGGCTACTGTGCAATTACTTGGTGAGGTTGGCAATGATATCGCTCTGTTGCAAACCAGTAAGTTCTGGACTTTCCTCTACCTGTATTTGATGCAATCACGGTTCCAAATACCTACCAAATAAAACTGACACATGGAAAGATTTTTCATTTGTATTAACTTTTGAATTTCAGGTTGTAGACAAACATACGCTTTTGTTTGTTTTTACGTCCTGCGTCCCACGGCTAAGTTCTGCCTTGAATTACGGGGCGTGCATCTAATAGAGACTTTTATGCCAGTCAGAACTGGTGCGGCATCAAAGAATCAAGCGCATTCATAGGTCGTTTCGTTCCTGCTCTTTTTAATCCGCAAACAATTACGCACATTTCTTTCCAAATTCGGCTTTGCCACGTGGAATGCAATACTAGTAATCCAAAACTGATTATATTTCCGACAGTTAATAGCTATATGAAACAATCTCTCGTGAAAGAATTCGTTAAAAACTGCGTCTCTTAGATAATTTCTCGTTTCCACACATTGACGCAAAATTCGCATCTAAATTTACATTTAGCGCAAAATGAGAATTTTCTGGGCCCCTAATCTCCAGATGTCTTCCTTTATTCCAACAATCATCGTGACGGTGCTACTGGCTCTCCACATCATGTGGTGCTTTACTATTTCCAGCAGACCAGTTCCTGAGAAAGAGTAGGATGGCGTTATGACCCACGACTCGTATATCTTTCTGTGTGTGGAAATCCGCGAGTACCGAGCTACTGGAAAATTCATTTAAGTATCTTTCTGACATTCATTGACAATAAAATAAATATGTCGAAAGTAAACAAGAGCGTAACGAACAAAGGTCGCTTACATCATATTTCCTCAGCTACTGTTTAAAGAACGAACAATACTCGCTTGCATCACGCTCCTGTAACTGCTGTGTAGGATGGGGAACGTCATGCTACCAGTGTTTCTTACCGTATGCCTGTAGGACACGCAGTATGTGGATAATCAAACACACACACACAAGCACGCTACTTTAAAATCTTCTCTGCAGCTCGTTCTTCGAAAGAGAACAATGTGAGTTGAACATCCATAATATCTATGAGAGTACCACGCAACGAGTAAAACAGCGAAACGATTAATTATTCAAAAAGTTCATTTCATCAGCACATGCAGAGTGTTTGATTTAACTTAGAAGACATTTAAATGACACTGGCTACTCGGGTGAGGTGATGGATACAAGAGTTTATAGAGGACTGGTTAAGATCATAGTTTTAGTAAATCTACAGAATAATTCATTTTCCGAAATGAAAGAAAATGATAAAACAAATAAGTAACTGACCAAAGTATTACTAAAGAAAAGAAAACCTTACAGTACAACTTTTATCTGGCCCTATATGCAACCTCTGACAATAAAGTTCGGTGAATGAAGTCGGAATGAAGTCGATCGGGCAACACAGACGAATCACATCAAATGTTCAAGTGTTTGTGAAGCTTATGGGACTTAACTGCGAGGTCATCGGTCCCTAAACATACAAACTACTTATGAACTAACTAATACTAAGGACGGCACAAATATCGATGCCCGAGGGAGGATTAGAACCCTCGACGAGGAGCGGCCTCAGCGTCGGAGCGTAGCGCCTCAATGCGCTCAGCCACTTCGCCGCGGTTCTCCAGGAAAGCTTGTCCGCTTTGGCGACACTTTCTATTGAAAGATATATGTGATGGAGAGCGCAGAGGTGAATTAACTGGTGAATGACAAATTTGCATCGATAAAAAAACAGCAGGTTAAATTTCAGAACATATGAGGTAAAAATAAATGTATTTTTAATGTGAAGTATGTTCGTTACTTAAAGTTTTATACATGATGAATGAATTCCATTTCGAGAGGGAATATAGGTCATTACAGAACGATGATTGATAAATTGTAGCATGCACTATGACACAGATGTCTTTTGTCACTGATAAAACTTTAACTTTTCACGGGATCATAAATTAGATTTGGTAATATTGAATTTTATGACTTTTGGACTCCACGAATTCTAGTGATGTTTATATCATGACGAATGTCAAGAAGCCATGCGTTGAGATAAAGAATTTTCTCCTGAATAAACGTTTCACTGTGCAGCGAAGTGTGTACTGACATGAAACTTCCTGGCATATTAAAACTGTGTGCCGAGTTCGGGATTCGAACCCCGGACCTTTCAAAGAATGTTGAAATGTTTTTTAAGCTTATGGTACTTAACGGCGGGGTCACCTGTCCCTAAACTTACGAACTACTTATGAACTAACTTATATTGAAGACAACCGAAACATCGATGCCCGAGGGAGGATTCGAACCCCCGACGGGGGTAGTGAGCTTCAGTAGTGAGCTTCTTGATGCGGTCGCGTCGTTCAAATATCTAGGCGTAACATTGCAGAGCGATATGAAATGGAACGAGCATGTAAGGACAGTTGTGAGTAAGGCGGACAGCAGACTTCGGTTTATTGGGAGAATTTTGGGAAGATGTACTTCGCCTGTAAAGGAGACCGCGTATAAAACGCTTGTACGACCACGTCTTGAGTATTGCTCAAGTATTTGGGACCCGCATCAGATCGGTTTGAAGGAAGACATAGAGGCGGTTCAGAGGCGAGCAGCTAGATTTGTTACCGGTAGGTTCGACCAATGCGCGAGTGTCACGGAAATGCTCCGGCAACTCAATTGGGGATCGCTGGAAGAAAGACGACGTTCTTTTCGTGAATTTCTGTTAAGTAAATTTAGGGGGCCGGAATTTGAAGCTGAGTGTAGTACGATCTTGCTGCCGCCTACTTACGTTTCGCGTAAAGATCACAAAGACAAGATAAGAGAAATTAGGGCTCGTACGGAGGCATATAGGCAATCTTCTTTTCCTCGTTCAATTTGGGAGTGGAATAGGAAAGGAAATGCCTAGTAGTGGTACAGTGTACCCTCCGCCACGCACCTTACGGTGAATTGCGGAGTATGTATGTAGATGTAGATGTAGATGAACGGCCTCGCGCTTCGGAGCATAGCTTGTCAATTCGCTTGGCCACTTCCCCGCGGCCTGGGATCTTTGACTTTCTCGAAGAAGCGCTCTGCCGTCTAAGCTATCCCGGCAGGCTTCACGGTCCGTCCTCACAACCTCACTTCTGCCAGTATCTCGCCTACTACTTTCCAAACTTCACACAAGTTCTCTTTGCAAGAATAGCACTCCTGGAAGAAAGGCTATGGTGGAGACATGGCTTAATTAGAATTAATGTTTATAAAGCTTATGGGACTTAACTACGGGGTCATCAATCCCTAAACATACAAACTACTTATGAAGTAGCTAAACCTAAGGACGGCACAAATATCCATGCCCGAGGGGGGATTCGAACCCCCGACCGTAGTGGCAGTGCCGACCGTGACTGGAGCGCCTCAGTCCCCTCGGCCACCGCGGCCGGCAGACATGGCTTAGCCACAGGCTAAGGAATGTTTCCAGAATGAAAGTTTCACTTTGCAGAAGAGTGTGTGCTGATCTGGAACTTCCTAGCAGTTATGAGGACGGAACGTGAAGTATACCGGGATAGCTAAGACGGTAGAGCGCTAGCCCGCGAAAGTCAAAAGTCCCACGTTCGAATATCGGTTCGCCGTGGTGGAGTAGCCGAGCGGTCTAAAGCGTCTTGCTGAGGAGCACGCGGTTGCTCTTCGTGGAGGTTCGAGTCCTCCCTGGGGCATGGATGTGTGTCTTGTCCTTAGGTTAGTTTACCTACGTTTAAGTAGTTTGTAAGTTACGGACTGATGACTAAGCAGTTTGGTCCTATAGAGTTACAAACATTTGAACATTTGAATACCGGTTCCGGCACACAGTTTTAAACTGCCAGGACGTTCCAATTTTGTGTCTTTTAAGGGCCTTATTTAAAAATGTAGACTAACATCGAAACAGCCAGCATGAGGCTCCAGCGGTCGCCAGTGGCATCGCCTATGAAGTACTCTGGCTGGTACGGTGCCCACTTCCGCCAGCCTTCCTCCAGACACCTGCGCCGGCTTAATGCGCGGCCGGGCGCGCATTAAAATTTATCTGTACGTGAGCCGCTGCCGCCCTGGGCACTCCTCTTTAATCACGGTTTATCACCGCGCGTTCCGAACGCCAGGCGAGAAGAAAGAGCCGAGCAAAACAAACCGTGATGGAGGGGCAGCGCCGCAGCTGCAAGCCGTCCCAGGCCGCGGCTGCTCCGCTTCCCACACGGGCCGGGGAAAGCGAGCCAACACTCTACTGCTCCTAGCTTTGCTGATTTTCAAATCTTCAAACGTTCGTAAGGCTAAGGGACCAAACTGCGAAGCTTATCGGTCCATTGACTTACAGACTATCCTAATTAACTTATGCTAAATACAACACACACACACACACACACACACACACACACACACACACACACACACAATGCCCGAGGGAGAACTCGAACCTCCGGCGGAAGCGGCCGCGTAATTCGTAGCACAACGCCCCAGACAGTGCGGCCTTTACCGCTCTGTTGGTAATGTTCCTCGCCATGAAAGTGCTACTTCTGCCAGGCAGGCCACATGGGGACTGTCAAACCACTGACCGCGAATGTAATCGACTGGCCTGGATCAACGCCGGGGCTAGGATGAGGCAAAACATACAAACACACATAATGTTATCAAACTCCGTTTTGACATTTCCTTCTAAAAATAAAACATACATTGTTACAGCTCAAAATTGTAACAGAGAAACTTGTTAAAATAATGGATTGCTCAAGCAATCGCCAGCCACGCTAGACGGAAGCAGGTCATCAGCTCTGTCGCAAATTCGTCGTCAGTCTGTCGTGACGACGGTAGACGAAAAGTCGGAGAGTTATAAGCCTACAGTCAGTGTACTGTTATCTGCCACAGTCGGCAAGCAGAGAGAGGTTGTATTCGTCAGCTTGTAAACATTTGATAACTACACGTAACTGTGTCGCAAGAGTGAAAAAAAAAAAAATCAAATGTCTGTAAATCTATCGGACCAAACTGTGTGGTCATCAGCCCGTAGCGTACAAACTACTTAAACCTAGGTAAACTAACCTACGGACAAACACACTCACCCATGCCCCAGGGAGGACTCGAACCTCCACGGCGAGCAGCCGCGCGCTCCGCAGCGAGGTGCTTTAGACCGCTCGGCTACTCCACCGCGGCCGCAAAAGTGAAGAAGACCGCTGATACGTCAGCAGTTAAAGGGTTCATTGAGTGAACGCTCCACTCACAAGTAGGACACATTCGGTCTTTACGAACCGTCACATACGTCATAGTTTCAGCCAATTCTGTATACAAACTTCCGCTTTTAGAAGTGTAATCTCTTGGTTTTTTCGAATAGAAAATGCTTAGGAGAGTAGTTTCGATTCAATGATCTAATCTATGTATTCACCTTTTGTCTCAGATAAAACAGTGCAGACTAGTAGCCACTAGTCACAACTAGGAGGTGGATTCCGGAGACAACTACTGCGCTTCGAACTGACCATCATCCGGGTAGATGGTGAACCGCTGTCCACCGTCTTCACAACGCTGAATATGGTTGGTGACTGAGGCCAGCTCGGTCTTCATTTGTTGGTTTCCTAAAGGCCAATGATCTTGCCGACGCGCTAGCACTCTGACGCTAAACCGCCAGCGATATCGAATGTCAACTGTTACCATAGCATCCGGCTCGGAACCACAAGCAGCAACCTAGACAGGAGGAGGGATAGAGGACTCCACCTGTCAGTCTTTGCTTCAGCACCCAGACGTCGCGGCGTGGGTACCTCCGCCCGAACAGTATAGCAGCCGGCCCATAGAAGAGGTGGCGAAAAGGTGAGCTAACGCGGCCGAAGGGCACGTCACCTGCTGGTCTAGCTCCTGCCTAGCTGGCGCCTACACCACGGAATTTTGTATTCAGTTGAATAAACTTGTAAACTCTAGTACCGTTTTACTGGCGTCCGCTGGCGCTCCACCAGGTTTCACGTCTCATCCTGCCATAAAGCTGGGAACCCACCGATCGGCCCCAGCAATGTTGAAAGGCTGCCTTGTGCTGACGGTCACTGTCACTGCCAAAGATGGTCTCTATATAAACATGAAGAAGATGTACATAAAGAGTCGAGGTCAGAGTCGTAGCAAATAGAAATAGAAACATTGCGTTTTGTTGATGACATTGTAATTCTGTCAGAGACAGCAAAGGGCCTGGAAGAGCAACTGGACGGAATGGATAGTTTGTTGAAAGGCGCGTATAAAAATGTTCAAATTCAAATGTTTGTTAAGCTTAAGGGACTTAACTGCGGGGTAATTAGTCCCTAAACTTACAAACTATTTATGAGCTACCTTATACTAAAGACGACATAAACATCCATGTCCGAGGGGGGATTCGAACCCCCGACGGGGAGCGGCCTCGCGCATCGTAGCATAGCGCGTAAATTCGCTTGAACATTCCGCCGCGGAAAAGAAGCGTATAAAAAATTAACAAGAGCAAAACAAGGTCAGTGGAGTGGAGTCTAAGAAAATGAGGCGATGCTGAAGGATTTAAATTAAGTAACGAAGCAATAAAGGTGGTAGATGAGTTTCGTTACTTAGGCAGTACAGAGGATATCAAATGCAGTATGGCAATGGGAAGAAAAACGTTTTTGGAAAAGAGAAATTTGCTAACATCGAATATTAATTTAAGTGTAACTAAGTCTTTTCTGAAGGCATTTGTGTAGTGTGTTGCCTTGTACGGAAGTGAAGTCTGAGCGATAAATAGTTTAGACAGGACGAGGTCAGAGAATTTTGAAATGGGGTGCTACAGAAGAATGCTTAAGATTAATTGGGTAGATCGCGTAACCAATGAAGCGGTAATGAACAGAAATGGGGAGAAAAGGAATTTTTTGGCATACCTTGACTAAAAGAAGAGTTGGATTGATAGGACACATTCTTAGATATCCAGGAATTGGAAATTTAGCGTTGGAGGGAAGCATGGGGAGGGGGTGGGAGTGGAATAGTAGAGGGAGGCGAAGAGACGAATATAGTTAGCAGATTCAGATGGCTGTGGGTTAGCGTTCTTATGATGAGACGAAGATGCTTGCTCAGGATAGAGTATGGTGGAGTTTTGCATCAAATCAGTCTTCCGACTGAAGACTACAACAACAACACTCTAATTAAATATAAAATAAAAAACCCTGAGATGGTTTTTCGTCTCAAATACGTCCATGACATTGAAGATGAAAGTGAAGCAATGAATTAAAATTTGTGATGCGGCCGGCAATCGAACCCCGACTTAGACTATTCCGATATGCCTTAATCGTTAGTGGTGCGGTGTTCTAACGGTAAGAGGTCTGTCTAGTATGCATGGAGGTCCGGGTTGGATTCCGGGCCGCATCACAAATTTTAATTCATTGCTTCATATTTATCTTCACTGTCATGGACACTATAATTAGCAACGAGTATTGTGTTTATACGCGCTGGTGTCTTCCTTATTCGTATATCAAGTTGATATTTCATCGTGTTGGAGAATGACGGCTCTTTACCCCTGCTATGGTATTACTATGACCGGCAGTACGAGTCCACCATTGTGCGACGGGATTTATCAAAGTGAATTAGCGTGAAACGTGCCAGAAATGGAAGAGTGAGAGGGGGTAGTAACGAATGTTAGCGCGTGGTGAAAAGTCAACAAGAGGCGGCGGCCGGTGGCGTGGGCGTCGCGACCACCTGTTGGGCGGCGTGGGCGGCGCGTCAGGCGGCTGCCTAATTTACGGCCGCCGTCTCAAGGATAATCCCGTAAATCATGGCGGCGGTGTGAGCGCGGCCCTACATGGCCCCAGCGCCAGCCGGCCGGCCGACAGCGGCGTCTGCGCGCTCGCCAAGCACTGCAGGAGGCGGAGGCGCTGCTGCGGTTTTACTGCCACCACCGCCAACAGCCAAGTACAATTACAAACACGCGCCTTCTATAGCCGCTGTCAACGACTGCACTACTCACCATTAAAACTGCAACGCCACCAAGGCGGCAAGTAATTAGCTTACATCTGGCGTAAAGGGTGCTACGGGCTTGGATGTGCTAATCGTTTCAACAGCTCCCGCGTGAAACTGTGCCGCCTACGTTTTGTAAACAAGGAACGATTGCGCAGCGGCATCGTCAAGCATAAATCGCAGTTCAGTTTTCTTTTGTGAGAAGGTCATCTTCTACCATCACTCTGAAGGAGAGACGTCTAGCATTGGCTGCTACCATCATTACCTGTCCAGAGAGCAGATTATTTTTGTGGTACCCTCCGGAGTCCATGCATACTCAGCGCAACATCTACATCGAATACTCTTCAAATCACATTTAAGTACCTGTCAGACGGTTCGTTGAACCACCTTTATATTGACATTCTGGAGTAGTCGGGTGTTCTGCCGGATCTTTGTGTCAAACTTGCACAATATTTCGACAGTGAGGCACACTGTCGAAATATTGTGCAAGTTTGACACAAAGATCCGGCAGAACACCCGACTCCTCCAGAATGTCAGCATTTTGCCGGGAAAGCATGAAATCATACACCTTTATATATTTATCTTCCATTCCATTCTCTCCGTTTTAGCTCTGGTTTCTCCTATTTTATTCTGATGATCATTTCTACCTATGTAAGTGGTAGTCAACAATATGTTTTCGCATTCGGAGGAGAATGTTGGCGATTGGAGTTTTGTAAGTAGCCGGCCGCGGTTGCCGAGGAGACTAAGGCGCTTCAGTCACGGTCTGCACGGCCCCTACGGTCGGGGGTTCGAATCCCCCCTCGCGCATGGATATTTGTGCCGTCTTTAGTATAAGGTAGTTCATAAGTAGTTTGTAAGTTTAGGGACTGATGACCCCGTAGTTAAGTGCCATAAGCTTAACAAACATCTGAACATTTTTTTTTTTTTTTTTTTTTTTTTTTTTTTTTGTAAGTAACCCACGCCGCAGCGATAAGCGCCATTGTTGTAATTATTCCCATCCCAGATCCTGTATCATTTCCGTAGCGCTGTCTCCCCTGTATCGTAACAATACGAAAGGAGCTACCTTCTTTGAACTCTTTCGATGTTCTGCGTCAAACCCACGTGATAAGGATCCCACACTGGACAGCAATACTCCAAAAAAAAGGACGGACAAGCGTAGTGTATGCAGTTTGTTTAGTAGTTCTGTTGCATCTTTTAAGGGTTCTACCAATGAAACGCACTCTCTGGTTCGCCTTTCCCACATTATCTAAGTGTTCTTTCCAGTTTAAGTCTAAAGTAATAGTAAGTCCTAGGTATTTTGCGGAGATTACGGCCTTGATTTATCTTGTAAACAAAGTTTAACGGATGTCTTTTCGTACTCATGTGGACGACTTCACACTTCTCATTATTGAGAGTAAATTGCCAATTTTTACACCATAGTGATATCTTATTCACATCGTTCTGAGTTGGTTTTGATCTTCAGATGATTTCACTAGATGGCAAATGACGGCTTCGTCTGCAAACAACGTAAGAGAGCTACTTAGATTTTCTTCCAAATCGTTTTTGTAAATCTTGGTTGTTTTGGTTACTGATCGAAGGGATGAAGATGATGATGATCGTGTGGCGACTTTTTTTCCTTATTGTAGATCCCCCCGCTCCTGAGGTACCAATCTGCTGATATCATCGGTCATTAGATTTACACAGTGCTACAACTTATGCTAAAGAAAAACACACACACACGTGCGCACGCGCGCACAGACACGCTGACCTCCGAAACATTTTGACCGTTTCAGGGCATTGTAATAAATTCAAATGTGAAGTTAAAAATTTGTGCTGGACCGGGATTCTAATCCGGATTTCGCGCTTCGGGGCAACGGTCACCTTAAAGAAATATGATTTTATGGGTACGTCCTGTCCAAACTCTCAATCTATAACACACTATGATAGTACTACCCCGGTACACTAAATCTGTATTTCTACAAGGGATTGAGAATATTACTGCATCCGCACTGAAACCGTCAATTGTCTGTTTTTGATATATATACAAGTATTGATAAGGTGTGCCGGCCGTAGTGGCCGAGCACTCTGCGGCGCGCCAGTCACAGTCCGCACGGCCACTACGATCGGGCGTTCGAATCCTCCCTCGGGCATGGATGTTTGTGTCGTCTTTAGTATAAGGTAGTTTAGGGACTGATGACCCCGCAGTTAAGTCCCTTAAGCTTAACAAACATTTTAACAGCATTGATATGGTGTCTCTTCTTTCAGACATGAAGATGAAAATGAAATTATTCTGCCTATTGGAGAGCCTCGGCAATGCTGATACGTAGTACATTGGGGTACGTGAAGGCTGAACTGAAGTTTGTGTTTTGGAAGAGACGTGTATTAAGACAGTTCATGCAGTCTAGGTATCCATAAGGCCGCTGGGACTCAGTAGTTAAAGCGTCTGCCTGGTAACCAAGAGGTCCTGGCACCGAATCACGACCGTGGCACAAATTTTAATGCCTACAAACTACTTAAACTAACGTTAAGTACACAACCATGCCGAAGGGACAACTCGATCCTCCGGCGGTGAGCAACCGCGCACTCCGCACCAAGGAGACTTATAACGCTCGGCCACTCCACCACGGCACTTGACTGTGATACTTTAACTTTGTCAGAGGAACGAAGGGTTTGGACGGCCAGGCAGATGAAATCGATAGTGTTCAAAATAGGATTGAGCTTATACAGAGTGAAATAATGGTAATGGAAATGAATCGAATCCATCAGGCCATGCTGACAAATTTAAATTAGAAAAATAGACTCTAGAAATGTAGGAGACAAGTTTTGCTGTTTGGGTAGCAAAATAACGTACTTTAAGCAATCAAAATACCCAGTGCTTTAGAACTGTGAAGCTAAGTATGTTTCTACACCACTATCACTATCTGTTTTCCGTATATGCTTGTTTAAGTGTCCTGGTATTAGGAATTCGTCGTAGATTCGGAAACTAATTGCAAGTTCTTTCCAATTGGTATATGTTTTCTTATCAAGTGTTAGGAAAGATCGTAAGCCTGAGAAGACTCCGGTTATCATCCGCTATTGGTATATAGTACCTTGAACAAGAGTGTCATTAAACCAACAATACAGTACCGATAGCATTCAGTTGAACCGCAGCTATGGTCAATTTTTCGTCAATATCGATAGCGGCAAATAGCGAGGATTGTTCGAAAGGGAAAGCGGACCATGAAACACCACACATGCAGCAACTGCCACACGTGTGCCATACAGGCCAGTGCTACATTCGGCTGCCCGGGAACGTACGACCACTGCATGTGCGTGTACCGCCGTCTAGCCTAAGCTGCAGGAGCCAGTTATCTGAGGATACGCTGGCGATTTTTAATAAGACTTTGTACACAGTAAGAAAGGATGAGAGGTTTGATCGGTACTAACAGAATTAATTGAAACAAAAATAAGTTTTACAGAGATCCCAGAGATTCATATGAGTTTAACGATGAGTGATTGCAAATACGCAAGGCTGCAAACATTTTATTTATTACTAGCTGTAAACCTGGCGTTGCTCGGGTATTTATTTATTCTGCACTCTCGTAGTTCACCTCCCCTTCCCTCCTCTATCTGCATTCGTCTCTTTCTTTCCCCTGTTTGTTTCCACCCTTCCCTTTCTCGGCAATGTTTTTTGCAAGACACCCTTTGTCATGTACCATACGAACATGCATATATCTTGCGACCTTCCTCTTGGTATGTGTGTCGTGTGTGCAAAAATTTATCAAGATCTGAGAAAACCTATTCATTTTGTCAAAGTTCGTATGTTAAGTACCATCCACCGTGCACCGAACTAAATTTTATACAGACAGTGACATTCCTCTTATTTTTATGGTGAAGTGTGCAAAATTTCACAAATATCGGAACAAAACTATAGATTTGTATGCAATAGGAACACAGAGTCACATTGAAAAACGCACTTTGTTGTTCTCAAATTTTCTAGTTTTATTTCATACTACCTGTGTTCTAAGAAATCTGTGAAATCGGTCGAGCCGTTCTGAAGTTATGGCGCCACCAACATACATAGTGATCTGTTTTTACCTTGCATGATACTCTCCCCCATGCACCGTATGAAACTTTAGGTAGACGGTGACCTTCCTTTTGAAGGTCAAACGTGCAAAGTTTCGTGAAGGTCGGAATGAAACTGTAGATTTCGTCAGTCTGTAGGAAAAGTATCCTCCGCCATGCACCTTCATTCCGTCCTATTGTAAATACTGTCTTAGCTAACATATTGTATCTTTAAACTACATACCGGCAAAATTTCAGCTTCATAGGTGCAGTAGTTTTAGAGATTTCGTGTTTCGTCAGTGAGTGAGTGAGTGATCTTTAGCTTTTATATATATACAGAGATATCTCCTGAATTATGGGTCCTACAAAGACATTATTTCCCAGGTTCGTAGAGAGGAATATTAGGAAACTGACTGCGAAATTTGTTGTAAATTGATTTGGTAGTAAAGACGTAGTAAATTACAACCTCATGCTTTTTAGGGTGAAGTTTCATGTATTTAAAATGTCTTTGACGTCATAGCGCCTGAACTATACGTCGTAATACGACATTATTTCGAAGGTACATCCAATAGTGCATATGAAAACGTTTGCAAAATACGTCGCGTAAGATTTAGTAGGAAAGACGTAACAAATCAAAACTTCATGTGTGGTGTGGCGGTTTTTCATTAACGTAATTGTTTATTACTCCATATCTCATTAACTGTATGTCGTACTATGATAAAATTTTGAACGTACGTTCAGTGGTATGCGTGTATACTGCCTGTAACATTTCTCGCGAATACTATTAATAGTTTACGAGTAATAAATTGTAACCTCATGCCAAATCCCGTAATTTTACTTCATGAACGCCGAGAAAGTAGTAAGCGACAAACTTTTTTTCCTATCGTCATTTTGCTGGGGTTGTCAGCGAGAAAAGTTTCCTAAAGGTTTGAAATTATGCTTGAAGTTTGTTGCAAGTCGCTAAGTCCTCTCCTCCTCAAATAGTGGACTGATAAAGTCACACTATCACGTGCCGCAAAACGGGGGAGTTTTCATGGTTTATAACGTCATATATCCTGAACTATCGGCCCTATCGCAAAATCCTTTCTTAGCTGACGTCTTCTAGCGATGAAATTTCAGCTTCATAGGTGAAGTAGTTTTTGAGATTTCGTGTTTAGTCAGTGAGTGAGTGTCTGAATGAGTGTCCTTTCGCTTTTATATAGATAGAGATATCATCCTAGTGGCGAAGATTAATGTCATGTACATAGAAATATTCGTGTTAGTTTTAGCCGCACCTTTGTTAGTTTGTTACTAGATGTAGTCGATGAGCGTTAGGATATTACTCAGCTAACGGAATCGGCAAGAACCTGATGTGACGACAAAAACTCTAATAATATTATCAAATGAACCACATTCTACTTATTTAGCGAGATAAGGAGGATTTAACAGATGATAAAGTCAAGATCTAGAACAGATGACGAAACACGTTCGAGGCCACGGATCTTTGATATGGCATCGGAATAACACCCTCTCAGAGAGTAGATGATGAAGAGAAATCGTTCATTAAGCCTATAGGACTACTGAAACCCAAATGGAAATATTTTCAGCACGATTACATCAGTATACGCAGCTTGAATGTGTTCTCTTTCACTGCTATTTCATTCTTTTCCAACTAATTTGGCATGCAGATGGTACGGGCATGGTACAGCACAGTGGTACTGAACTTTCGGTAACGAAAGGAAGCGACATTTCCTAAAAACGGTCTTGATATACCTATCCGTGACAATTTGAAACTACAAATAGCAATAACACTCTTATTCATTATTTCTCCAGACGCTTGATTACGTGTCAAAGGTAGAAGGGTGGTGCAAAACAACATATCCTGACTACATTAATTAACGGACACTTCAATCTGTAAAATACAGAAATAGGGAAGAGTCACTTGAAAATGCCAAGTATAGGAAACTCCACGAAACTCATAAAGAGGCTGCGGCAGGTATCCTGAACTACACTCTTGCTTGTTGATGGGGAACAGACGCGGTCAGAATGCACGCGTCCCAGATGATGGCGTGTCTGCCCGAGGCTGGCTGCCCGGCTAAACGGGTATCTGCAGTTGATGGAGCTCGTTTATGCGTGCGTGAAGCTGGCTGTACGTCGTGCGTAAACAGGACATTCAGCAGCGCGAGTGGGAGGGAGGCGAGTCCGATGGTAGATAGAGCCGCAATCTCAGCTTACCGTGCTACATACGACTGGCCTAGTGAGAAAAATTACCCCATAACTGCCGAGTATGACGTACTTTGTGATTTGAGATAATTTTGCGCTTCATCCTTTCTTGTCATGTCTGCTACAGCTCTAGGTCCTCGGCGAAAACTGTGTTACAGGAGGAGAACAATTCCATGCTCAGGCCTCCTCTGACAGAGGCCAATACTTGTGGTGAGCCCTTCATGTGGCGTATTTGTGCCGCTTAGCACTATCTATCTATCAGTAAGTTATAGTTTCTATACTTTTGAAATCTATACATACAGGATAATAGTTAGCATAGTAACTAGCTTAGTTCCCGGCGCTGCCCATGTGTTTGTTTATTCCATTCTTATGTGAGTGAATACCCGTCTGCCCCTACGTGCATCACCTTCTACCATTAAAGTTTCGTTTCCATGCAGCTCAGTCTTTATGACTCCTAAAATAATACAATTTTTTCTGATAGGCACAGTGAAATATTAGGAAACCGTGTGCGAAATGTGTTGCGAATTGAGATGGCGGTAAAGTAATAAGCTCCTGTGTTATGGGACGGTTTGTCAGGAATTTGTTTATAACGTCATACCTCGTGACCTGTAAGTCGCGCTATAATATAATTTCAAAAGGCAATTCACTGATGTATCTGTATACAGTACGCATCAGACACTCTGAGCAATGTTTGGAACGAACTCGGCTATCGACGTGTGGCATGGGACGAAGGGTGCTCACATTGAATACTTTTGGGTCAAACTATTTGAGTTGCTCGTTTATCTGATGTATAATTTGTAATGGTAATGTCACCGTAATAAATTCTATAAAGCTTTAAATCCCCGATATTCCGTTTGGCTCGCCCAGTATTAACTACAAGTTTGTTCCTCTGCAAATTAGGGACAACACTTCTTAGCCTGGCCGATGCCCACTGAAGTAACCCCTGGCAGCGGGCTGGTTCTATATTTGATATTGCAGGCTCCTATAATTTTAATTCCCATAAAACTACTCGTACTGTCATATACCTAAGACTACTACTGCGCTAAGTGTTAATCCAGTGTCAAGTCCGGTGTTGTCCGCAAGCGACTCCAGATCCAAAGAGTGGCGGATTACAGCCAACTGGCGGCATGGCCAGGTGGGAAAGATTCAATCAGTGATTAATGGTAGTCTAAACCAGTTATTCAGTCTATCGCGAATGGAATATGAGGAAGACACAGTGGTACGTATATTACCCTCCGCCACATACCGTGAGCTGCCTTGAGGAGTATAGAAGTAAATTTACCGGGTGATCAAAAAGTCAGTATAAATTTGAAAACTAAATAAATCACGGAATAATGTAGGTAAAGAGGTAAAAATTGACACAAAAGCTTGGAATGACATGGGGTTTTATTAGAACACACACACACACACACACACACACACACACACAATCAACGTTCAAAACATGTCTTACGGATGGCGCTTCATCTGATCAGAAAAGCAATAATTAGCATAACAAATTAAGACAAAGCAAAGACGATGATCTTTACAAGAAATGCTCAATATGTTCACCATCATTCCTCAACAATAGCTGTAATCGAGGAATAATGTTGTGAACACCACTGTAAAGCATGTCCGGAGTTATGGTGAGGAATTGGCGTCGGATGTTGTCCTTCAGCATCCCTAGAGATGTCGGTCGATCACGATACACTTGCGACTTTAGGTAACACCCAAAGCCAATAAACGCACGGACTAAGGTCTGGGGACCTGGGAGACCATGCATGACGAAAGTGGCGGCTGAGCACACCATCATCACCAAACGACGCGCGCAAGAGATCTTTCACGCTTCTAGCAATATGGGGTGGAGCTCCATCCTGCACAAAAAAAAAAAAAAAAAAAAAAAAAACTTACGTTCCAGCTGGTGTTTATCAGCCAGGCTGGGGATGATGTGATTCTGTAACATATCGGCGTACCTCTCACCCGTCACGGTAGCAGTCTCTGACGTTTTGCTGTCCAGCGTCATCTGTCGAAATTTTTCGAGCTTGTTTTTGATCACCCGGTACATCAACATCTATACTCCGCAAGGCAGCTCACGGTAGGTGGCGGAGGGTACTATATGTACCACTGTGTCTTCCTCCTATTCCAGTCGCGAATGGTTCACGGAAAAATGACTCCCTGTATGCCTCCGTGTGGGTCGTGATCTCTCTGATCCTATCGTTGTGGTCGCTTCGTGAGATATACGTAGGAGGAAGCAATATATTGGCTGACTCTTCACGAAACTAACATTCTCGGAACTTTGACAGAAGTTCGTACTGCGATAAGGACCATATTTCTTGCAGCATCTGAACTGGAGTTTCCTAATTATCTAGTGGACGCATTCATTATTAGTAAATGAGCCAGTAACGGAGAGTGCTGCTCTCCGTTGGATTTCCTCTATGTCCTCTATCAACCCCACCCGGTACGGATCCCACTTTGATGACCTGCTAGCCGAACCAGAGTTTTGCATCCTACTTCCTTTGTTGACGGACCACACTTGCTGAGGTTTCTCGCAATAAATCTGCCTAGCATCCGTCTTACCATTGATTTTAATAGGGTCCTTCCATTTCAGATCGCCCCTCATGTTACTGTATTTTATGGAAGTAATTGCTTCCAGTTCTTGTTCCACTATTGCGTAGTTATGTAATAAAGGTTCTCTCTTTCTATGTACATGCGCACTTGCTTATGTTGAGGCTCAACTGCCATCCCCTGCACAACGCGTCAATACGCTGCAGATACTCTTGCGTTTCGCTATCCTTTTCCAGTGTCGTGACTTCCCGATAAACTACAACATCATCTGCAAAAAGCTTCATTGAACATTCCCAACTTCAAAATGTTCAAAAGTTTGTTAATGTATTGGACCAAACTGTTACCGTCATACGTCCTTAGACTTAAAAACTACTTATCCCTTTAATGCATATTGTAGCTGATCAGCTACATACCTTATTTTTTCGATTATCTCTCAAACTGATCAACATTTTACCACAAATTCATTTGTAGCTGCTTCTATACATTGTGTTACACATGCATGTAGCTCGTACTAGAAATTATAAATTAGAGAGTGCAACTGAACAAGTTAGACAGTTACCTGCATTGAGTTACTCCTAAGATATGCGTTTGTTTACTTTAATATTCCTCCTTTGCCATGTAAAAGTAATCAGTCACATATTACTGTTGAATTATGAATTACTTTCTGGAAAGATTAGGGGTATAATAGTGACATTTACTGCATCGGGTACATCGTGGAAACACTATATAGCTGACCAGCTATGAACATTTCGTTGCTAGTACAGTGTGTTAACTGTTAGATGGCAGAGCTCTCCCTAGCCGTGAATCGATTGAACTCGGTAGACGTCCAGCTGCAGCCAACATTACTGACTGAAAGTGCTGTGGGGGCAACAATAGACGTCTGCTTTCTTATTGTTTGCATAACAGTGTTCTGAGTGTACCGTTTTGTGTAACACGTCACTTAAGTGAGTGATCCCTGTACTTGGTTTTATTATCAACCATTCTCTTGAGTATGCTGCTTTGTTTCATTTATGATCAACATTTAAAGCGATGTGCGACACCTGTACTTTCGGGGAAGCATGCCGCATAGTTTGTGTGTCAGCACTGCAGGACGTATGCGTGGCTCGTCTCCCCCGCTCGCCTCTAAAATGTTCAAACGTTTGTTAAGCTTAAGGGACTTAACTACGGGGTCATCAGTCCCTAAACTTACAAACTACTTATGAACTACCTTATACTAAAGACGGCACAAATATCCATGCCCGAGGGGGGATTCGAACCCCCGACCGTAGTGGCCGTGCAGACCGCGACTGAAGCGCCTCAGTCCCCTCGGCCACCGCGGCCGGCCCGCTCGCCTCTCTCCCCGCGGCTGTCGTAGTGTGAGGCAGGACTTGCTTCCTCTACTCCCCGCTCCCCCCTCACAACTCTGCCATTTAACAGTTTACACACTGTAATGCATAATAATTTTAAGAATTCTTTTTTTCCAAATTCAAATCAAATGTTTGTATAGCTTATGGGACTTAACTACGGGGTTATTAGTCCCTAAACTTACAATCTACTGACGAACTAGCTAATACTAAGGACGGCACTAATATCCATGCCCGAGGGGGGATTCGAACCCCCGACCGTAGTGGCCGTGCAGACCGTGACTGGAGCGCCTCAGTCCCCTCGGCCGCCGCGGCCGGCTTTTTCTTTTTCCAATATTTTTCTCAGTATATAAGCGCTACACATTACTTAGCTTCAAATAAAAAGTCATGCATTGAAGGACAACACATGCCCACATGCCGGAGAGATGACTCGAACCTCCGGCGGGAACGGTCACCCAGTCTGTAGCATGAAGCCTTAGACCACGCGGCCATTTCCCGCGTCATTCACAATTTCCCGTACTTTTTTGGGTATGGCGTATGTCAATCTGTCGAGGTAGGTTTACTCACTTGTTGTCCGGGGCAGCTGGTAGATCGCACGCCAGCCAGCATTATTTCCAGCTCTCGAGATGTGATATTCCTGGCCTATGGCCACTTCATATTTATGGCCGCTGTCCATTTCTTTGCTAACAATGTACGTGTCTTAAACGCGGAAGAAAGACAGAAGTGCAGCATATGTTGAAATGTGGGGTGGGGAGCAGTAGCATATGGCACAGTAGGTGCTGGTTCCCGTGGGAAAGCCCGCCTATTTTACTGGTACTCTCCTCGCATTGGCTGCTGCATTTCACGTCACGTGATTTCTTATGAAATTAGTTTTGTTTATTATTTACTAAATTTTAATTATTCAGAGCTGAGAATTTATGATAAATATCTCTCAAGGACAGGCTAGGTTTTGACAGTTTAAAAAGTTTGAAGTGCCTTCTCTTATTGTAACAAGAGAAGAGCTATTTTGCAGAAGGCGCGCGACGGCCCTGTTTTGGTGCGAAGTAGAGCGTCAGGTGCCCTCTCGCAACGAGCCGCAGTTTCAGTCTCGAGCTGACCACTATACGCGCCGGTCATGAGCAATGATTTGTGTAATAGTGATAACAGTCGAGGTCTCAACATGAGCTATGGGCAGCATAGGCCGTATCGTATTAACAAAAGTTGTTCATATTTATTTATTTAATAAATGGCATCCCTGACAATTAAAATGTTTGTATAGTCAATGGGACTTAACTACAGGATCATCAGTCCCTGAACTTACAAACTACTTATGAACTACTAAGAACGGCACAAAAATCCATGCCCGAGGGGTATTCGAAGCCCCCACCGTAGTGGCCGTGCAGACCGTGACTGGAGCGCCTTGTCCCCTCGGCCACCGCGGCCGGCCCTGACAATTAAAAATCCCGCGTGTCGCTTCTTATGCTTCCATTCTACAGAACTTATTTTAGCCTCACTACTTGTATGCTGTACAAGAACCAACGACCTGTGTGCTGTCTTCTGCGCTGGGGACACAACTATAGAAGACAACAGGTTAGTCAGAGCTCTATGCTTTCCATAAAGACTTGGACAGCAACTACGGCACCTCGTGCGTACTGTAGGGCGGTACAAACGCACACAGTGCTACGCAACAGCATCCGCAAGGATGTAGAGGTTTCAGGGGACTTGTGGGAGGAAGCAGTACCAACTTCTCCGTGCGCAAATAAAACCCTAGGAAGCTTGTAGAGACAGCGGCGGCTGAGGGAAAGCCCGGCGCGGCCGATGGGGCGTCGGCGGAAGCGGGCGCGTAGCGTCGCGTCGGCAGGTTTCTACTTCCGGCAGAGGTGTCGGTGCTCGGCGGAGCGCGTCGGTATAATGAGAGCGGCTTGTTAGAACGTCGCAGCGCGCGGGCTCGTTAGGCGCGCGCCGATTAGAGCCAATGCTGCGACGGCGGCGGCGGCGGCGGCCGGGGCTCGAGCACCCTCGGCGCCGGCCGCTGTCATTAAGGCGCCTCGCCTCGGCTCGGCTCGCTCCCGGCGCGGATATATTTTTAAATTCGTTACACAGCGCCGGCCCCAGAGTGTCATCTCCTCCCGCGCTAACCAAATTACACGTAGCGAGTGTCGCGGCCTGCCCCGTCCTCGCCACCTCGCCGCCAGCCACGCGGAAGCGCGTTGTCCTGTTGTGCACTTGATGGGCGCCGGCTTTTGTTTCTTGTAATGAGTAATTTCGTGTCGCGGTACGGGGGCGTCTCGTTATGGCCCGTGGATAAAAGAAAAAGAAAATCTTGTGCGAGGTGACGATGTGCTTAAGGTGTTAGGCTTGGACGCGATATTCCAATGTCTGGAAGATTTGGATTTACGTAATGACCCGAATCTGAAATTACTGTATGATAACGAATTGCGGCGAAATTTTTTTATCAATATTTATTGTGCCGTCAATGTGGCATACGGAAGTTTGAACCGGGCCTTGAGTCCTGTTCGGGAAGCCTAATGAAAAGGCGACCGCACGCGAAGAGCGGAAAACCCGGTTTCGAGTCCCGGCCCGGCACAAATTGTCGTGTGTCACAAATTGATGGGACATCAATACCTTATGCTGTGAAGCTGTGAGAGACAGCATATTTTGAGATATGAGAAAAGGATGACAATCAGAATACGCCGAACTTCTTTCGCGACATTCTCAAATCAAATGTTGAAATGTTTGTAATCCTATGCCATGCAATCACTTCTTTTTACCCCTAGAATCTCGGAAACTATTCTTTTCGCTTGATGACGTAGCACTTGATTTTCGCTTACGTTCCCGTCAATAATGAGTACCTATTCTACAGTGCCAACCTTTGCATGTTGGGCAGACGAGACAGAAAAATGCTATTCCATGGCAGATTCCGAAGGACACTGCCCCACACTACTGCTCACGGATCTGTCTTCTCACCTGGCAGATTGCATTGTCTGAACACCGAAGTGGAAACACTGCACGATATAATTCTAGCTCTGAGTAGAGGGTCACATTGTTCAAAATGTTCAAATGTTTGTATAATCTATGGGACTTAACTACGGGGTCATCATTCCCTAAACTTACAAACTACTTATCAACTACTTACGAACTAGGACAGCACAAACATCCATGCCCGAGGGGGGATTCGAACCCCCGACCGTAGTGGCCGTGCAGACCGTGACTGGAGCGCCTTAGTCTCCTCGGTCACCGCGACCGGCGTCACATTGTTCTACTTCAGCTATGTCCACAACAGCCATAACACCTTTTCCGAGCTATATGCATATCCCATCCAGAACGTAAAATGTACAAAAATTCAAAACTCGCGACGAATTCCTTCCACTGTAAAAAGTTTTGAGATCTCATGGGAAGTAAAGTTGGTTATTTTAGTTAGTATTCAACACCTTGTCACAATTATTCTAATTAGTTACCTACAAACATACATAGCTACTATATATCAGCACTATACATCTTTATATCTGAATATACTGACATAACAATAATTTATATTCCATCATGTAATCAACCGAATCACATAAGAATGAAGTACACTCACATAAGCATAAAGTATTTTAAATATTTTTTGTCGCTATGCTATTACCAAGTCATATTTATTATAGGTTTAAAGATTATAACAGTCATATAGTCGCTGTAAATATCGGGAGGTAACAAATGATTAGATAACAAATGACGGCAAGGTGTTGAAAAGGTGGTTGCATGAAAAATAACTAAAATAACCGACTGTTTTACAATGGAAGGAATTCGTCGAGAGATTTGCAGTTTTGTAGATTTAATGCTTTTGATGGGATTTCATCTTGGGTAACATTTTGTACTCTTGGTCACCGAAAATTTTGGCTTCTAGCTGTATCTACAACGAAGATACGGAGGGGGTGGGGGGGGAGGGATAGAATGAATGGCTTCGAGAAAAGATGCCACGGCTGTGTGCTCGACTTGTGTCCTCAGATAACGATGTTCATATTACACACCTACATTCTTTTTAACATAGATTTATTCCTTTTTTTCCACGTAAGTTTCGATGGAACGAGTTTTCAGCATTTCGAGGAGGTTACGGTCACCTCGAATTATCGAACCTGTACTGCTGTACTGAACATTTTTCTTATGTGACTATATTTATTCCTGTGTGCAAAATTTTAAAATGTTTGTTAAGCTTAGGGGACTAAACTGCGGGGTCATCAGTCTCTAAACATACAAACTACTTATGAACTACCTTGTACAAAAGACAGCATAAACATCCATGCTCCAGGGGGGATTCGAACCTCCGACCGTAGCGGCCGTTCCTATGGTGGAATATCATCATTGCAGGATGCAAGTTATGATGACTCATGTACACCGCAGAAAACATTTAACAGTCAGGTCCGTAAAATAATTAAAAAGGTCTTCCTAGTACGGGTAACAAGTACTTTTAAGTTTGTACTAGGAAAACTTTTTTATTTACTTTATGGATCTGACTGTTAAATGTTTTATGCGGAGTACATGAGTCATCATGACGTGTATTCTACACTCATGATGTTCCATCATGAGAACGAAATCGATATGTAAATTTAAAAAATAAATAAATACTTCATATCGCCCACCATGCTGGAAATTTTATTGATTTTATTACAATATTGAGGTGGACAGGCACAATCTTCATTATGGAGTCCAATTACAACTATTTTTCTTATACGCGGATGGAGTGTCGATGTATGAGTTTTATATTTCATGGCTTCTACGTCCGCAGTCACTTGCATGGTGCTGGGCGTGCAGACAGCGGAAGCACAGTGCGATGAGGCCAGGGAGACGGAAGGGCGTGGTGCGGACAGGTGGGCTTCCCTCTCCGGCAGCGGCTGTCCAGGCGGTTTCTGACTGACGGCGCTGTAGCCTTTTAACCAGAAAGACAAACAGTTTTTCGACAGTTTTTTATCGACGCCCGGCGAGTAAGTGGTAGGGAAGTTGCCCCTAATGGCTTCCTTTTGAGGGCATCTTTGTTCCCGGAAAGACGGGAAGCACTTCCCTCTTTTATTCAGAGGGGGAGCTGGCCGTGAAAGCGGAGAATTAGAGCGAGCTCCGGGGCCGAAGGCGTGCGCCTCTGAATTAAAATGCAGGCGCGCTGCACGCGTCCGCGGCGCAGATTCGTCAGGACATCTGAGCGGAGGTGGAAAATTGCGGGGCTTTGTTAACTTCAGTTTCTGACGCGAATTCCGAAATAATTTTGTGAGTACTCGTAAGAAAGTGAGCTTAAGTACGAACATCTGGGAAAAGTCTATCTCTCTCTCTCTTTCTCTCTCTCTCTCTCATATATACACGAGGATGAGTGAGTTAAAAAAATCTCACACTGAGATAGCCATGCCATTACTGCGCGCTGTGTACACTATGTACGACACATCGGTTTTCTCGGTTGCAGCAGTTTAAGGAAGCAAATGAAGTTACAACTCATTGCTGCCACACAAATTCTAAATTCCCGGCTTTTAAAGCCTTCTCAAATGATGGGACGCGTGTTTAAATTTACATGTCAGGTCAGCTGAAAAGTAAAGCAATTTTCAGGCTTGCATATGCATTACTGGCGTGTATACCTCAGTTTACGACTTATATACTAATTCAATCTCGCAAATATTGCACCGCAAATATTGCGGAAAGTGCGATTGATGTACGGTTTTTCACAGAATGGATTGGTAGTCAAGGACTCGTATTGTTAGCCAATAAACAGGTTGTAAAAACACATAGAAACTGTATTTTTTATGCAAACATACAATTTTTCAAATGCAACAATGACTGTTTTTATCATGCACTGGAATTTTTGACACCAGCTGTGTACAAAAATTTTATGATATTTTTATGCCGGCCGCGGTGGCCGAGGAGACTAAGGCGCTCCAGTCACGGTCTGCACGGCCACTACGGTTGGGGGTTAGAATCCCCCCTCGGGCATTGATATTTGTGCCGTCCTAGTTCGTAAGTAGTTCATAAGTGGTTTGTAAGTTTAGGGACTGATGACCCCGTAGTTAAGTCCCATAGACTATACAAACATTTTTTGACATTTTTATCACGTTTAGTTTGGCAGCTATAACCATTCAAAGTGGAGGCTACCACAGCGTACCTGACTGGCTGGTGGCCATGAGACAGTGGACCGTGCCTCAGGGGCTAGCCACTCGCCCAGTCAGCTACGCTATCGCAGCCTCCGCCCCCGAAACTTTGAACGGTTGTAGCTGCCAAACTAAACGTGATAAAAATGTCATTTAAAATTATGTTTAAACAGCTGGTGTCAACAATTGCGGCGCATGATAGAAACAAGCAACGTTTCCATTTGAAACATAACTTATGTTTGCATAAAAATACACTTTCTAAGTAATATTACAATCTGTATGTTGGCTAAAAATACGAGCCCCTGACTACCAATCCGTTCTGTGAAAACCGCACATAGATCGCACTTCCCGTTTCCGCAATATTTGCGGTGCAAGTGTTAGGTGATTCACCCTGTATACAACCCACCACAAACGCGTGGGGGTAAGAAAGCTCGCACCACTACTAGCCACTGACCAATTAATATTCCTAGCGTTTTTTGAGATCTCTCTCTCTCTCTCTCTCTCTCTCTCTCTCTCTCTCTCTCTCTCTCTCTCTCTCCCTCAGTCCCTTCCCCCGCGCTCTGGTATAAAATTTATACCAATATACAATTGAAAAACTGTTGTGGAATTTATAACATACTTGTTCAACTTCTCAAACCACACTTGCAACAATAATTTACATATGCGGCCTGGGCTGCTGAAGGAGGGAGTAATCTGCTCCGTGATAACGCGTTTCCAGAAGTCTCCAGGCTCACGCAGAGTGTACTGACCAAATTTAAGGGAGGATAGCATGAGCATTCCCCTTCAGCCCGAACATGTCGCCCGGTGACTTCCATCTGTTTGGTCTAGTTAAAAATATTTAAGAAAGGCAATAAGAATTATCCGCAAAATTACAGGCCTATATCGTTGACGTCGGTTTGCAGCATGATTTTAGAACATATACTTTCCTCAAATATTATGAACTACCTCGAAGAGAATGACCTATTATCATATAGACAACACGGATTCAGAAAATATCGTTGTTGTGAAACACAGCTAGCTCTTTACTGACATGATGTGATGAGTGCTATCTATAAGGGATGTGAAGTAGATTCCGCATATCTAGATTTATGGAAGACTTTTGACACTGCACCTCACAAGTGTCTTCTAATCAAACTATGTGTTTATGGAATATCGCAGAAGTTGAGTGATTGGATTCGTGATTTCATGTCAGAAAGTACACAGTACGTTGTAATTGGCGGAAATTCATCGAGTACAACGGAAGTTATATCTGGCGTTTCCCCAGTGAAGTGTTATAGGTCCCCTACTGTTTCCTCAATGTCATAAACGATTCAGACAATCTAAATAGCTCTCTTAGACTGTTCGCGAATTCTGTCATTTATCGATTAGTAAAGTCAGCAGAAGATGGAAAGCAACTGCAAAATGATTTATATCAGGTATCAGCAAGGTGCAAAAAATGGCAGTTGACCCTTAATAATAATAAGTGTGAGGTCATCCATATGACCACTAAAGGAAATCCGTTAAATTTCAGTTATAATATAAATCAGTCAAACCTACAGGCCGTAAATTCTACTAAATATCTAGGACTAACAATTACGAATAACTTAAATTGGAAAGAACACACAGAAAATGTTGGAGGGAAGGCGAAGGAAATACTTCGTTTCTTTGGCAGAACACTTAAAAGATGCAACAGTTCTACTAATGAATCTGCCTACATTGCATTTATGCATCGTATTTTGGAGTATTGCTGCGCATTGTGGGATCCATACTAAGTGGAACTGACGGACGATTTAGAGAAAATTCAGAGAAGGGCAGCTTGTTTTGTATTATTGCGATATAGGGGAGAGAGTGTCACGGAAGTGCTGCATGAGTTGAGGTGGAAATCATTGAAAGAAAGGAGTTATTTGTTGCAGCGAGATTTATTTGCGAAATTTCTTTCACCAACTTCCTCTTCGGAATGCGAATGTGTATTGTTAGCACCCACCTACATAGGAAGACATGATCATCATAATAAAATAAGAGACATCAGATCGAAAACATAAAGATTTAGGTGATCCATTTTCCTGCGAGCTATTAGAGAATGGAACTATAAACATATATCATAAAAGTGTTTCGATGAACCCTCTGCCATGCACTTCAGTATGTGTTGCACAGTATCCATGTAGATATAGATGTTGATCTAGAGTGATGAACTGAAGGACACAGTACAGGATTGGCTCTTATCACAGCCACAGAAATTCTGGAAACGGGGATTGTTTCGACTCTTTAAACAGTAGGATAGCTGTTCTCAGGCCTCTGGTGAATACTTTTAAATAAAGACTTCAATTATACTCACAGTGTCGTTTCATACCTCTTCATTTAAACAACCCTAGTAGATGTATTTAGCGAACGGTATGTTTGTGATTATACAAATGTACAAATAGTTAAGAAAATAATGAAGCAAAATGAAATGGCGTGGTAAATGTTTGTTTGGAAACTGTTTGCGTTTCAAATTGTTCCGTTCTCGCCGCGCAAAGGCCTCCCAACTTGGTATAATAAGAAACGACAAAGGGTGTTCGCGAGTGGCGCTGAACTAAATCGGCTAATCGCCTGTTGCAATAAATCGACTGTTTGGCCGGCGTTAATTAAGGTTTCCAGTGCTGTGGTTAGGAGAGCGTGTCGGCTGGGCGCCTGGCGCGCAGCGCGCGGCTAAATGGGGAAAAACCGCCGCCGTGTCAAAGGCAGGCAAATAAGAGGGGCGAGCCCCGCGTAATGCCGGCGCTGGCTGCGCGCGCACGACCGCCCGCCACCGCGACCGCCGGAACAGTTTAATTCCGGCGCCACTCCCAGCGCAGGAGAGTTCTCCCGTGCACACCACGCCGCTGCTGGCGCTCCGCCCAATCACTCCAGCACTGCAGGGGAGAGACAGAGACACGCGTCACCAAGTCCTATGTGTTAGCCACTGAGTGTCTGCTAACAATGGATATTGCACTCGTGACCCTAGGAACCCCAGTGATCAGGCGCGATTTAAATAATCCCTACTCACAACGTTCATTAGATTTAACGTATTTCAGCCATTAGGTCGTCCCTAATGACCATTACGATGCAATTAACATCTCTACTAGTCCTTTTCCCTAGCACGTACTGGTCTCACGCAGCGTATTTGCGTCTACGGCAGTGTCCCGGCCAAATCGAGTACGCACGGCTGTACCATCCTTTTCTCGAGGTTGTAATACTACTTGTACATTCACTGGAGATATTGTACCCAAGCGGATGGATTTGGTTTGTTCTAAGAAGTTTCGGAAAAACAGCTGGTTCGTGCCGGCCGCGGTGGCCGAGGGGACTGAGGCGCTCCAGTCACGGTCTGCACGGCCACTACGGTCGGAGGTTCGAATCCTTCCTCGGGCATGGATATTTGTGCCGTCCTTAGGATTAGCTAGTTTATAAGTAGTTTATAAGTTTAGGGACTGATGACCCCGTAGTTAAGTCCCATAAGCTATACACAAACATTGGAACATTTTTTGAGCTAGTTGGTATCTGGGATAGCCGCTGCCTTGTTATTTATAAGGTACAAACGTGTTCAGTTAGCGATGGACTCCGGATGGAAAAGGGGCCAAAAGCCCCGAACAACAGATAAATTCCATTTCGGCAAGCAACGACCGAAGTTAAAAGAAGAAAAAAATGTTCAAATATTTGTTAAGCTTATGGGACTTAACTACGGGGTCATCAGTCCCTAAACTTACAAACTACTTATGAACTACTTACGAACTAGGACGGCACAAATATCCATGCCCGAGAGGGGATTCGAACCCCCGACCGTAGTGGCCGTGCAGACCGTAACTGGAGCGCCATAGTCCCCTCGGCCACCGCGGCCGGCTTAAAAGAAGACAAATTAACAACTAAGATTATGAAATAGTGTAACTCAAGAATAAACAACACGGAAAAATTCACAAAATTCGACAAGACGAACTTTGTAGAAGTCAATAGCCCGAAAAAGACACACATGTATATCATTGTTTGAAATACAATAAATAAATAAATACAATAACAAATGATAAAATAAAAAAATAATAAAAGAGTTAAAAACAACTTTAAAAATTGTAAGATTAAATAAAAAAGCGTGCCCAGTCAGGGGGCTAAACGCCCTCTGTTATATATATATATATAAAAAAAAAGTCAACGAGCCATTACCGCCAGATCACCGCAGTTAAACACCGTCGGGCGGCACCAGTGATTGGATGGGTAACCGTCCAATTTTCCTTCTGCCTTCCGGCAGAGGGGACAGGAGGGGTGGTGGTGGTGGTGCAAAGTTCTTGATCACCAGTCTTTGCGCCAATGTCCTGAAATAAATTCCAAACCTCTCCGCAAGGTCTCATGGAGTAAGGAAATGGGACGCTGTTGATGGTGATCCGTCCGTCGGCTGGGGACGTTAAGCTCGGCGGCCCCCTTGATGGTTTTAGAGAGAGCAGGCTGTGTGCCGGCATCGGGTTTCACCCTTTCGTTTCTCATATCACCTGTTACACGATACTATACTACACACGCAGCCATTACAGCCACCTAAAATTAACACAGACACTTCAGCACACAGTTCTCACACTTCGCGAAGGAAAAGTGACTGCGGGCAAGAAGGGTAGGGAAAACCTATCTAATTAGGTGGCTGAACCTGCTGTTCGGGGTCTTCCAGCCATTCATGCCATAGGAGTTTACTTTTACACACACTACGATGCGCGAGGCTGTTTCCCGTCGGCGGTTCGAATCGCCCTTCGGGCATGGATGTCTGTGCCGTCTTTAGTATAATCTAGTTCATAAGTAGTTTGTAAGTTTAGGGACTGATGACCCCGTAGTTAAGTCCCATAAGCTCTACAAACATTTGAATATTTGAGAAACTGGAGATACAAGTGAAGATGACGATTTGTTTGTGAACTAGAACAGACAGGTTGTGCAAGTTTGTAAATCAGATGAGGATGAAAGTGGAAGTGAGTTGGGTAAGAAGTGGTGCCAGTGATGAGTCTGAACCTGATTCTGTTGAGAGTGAACTTGATGACAGAACAGGAGATAGTGACAATGATAGAGTTGAGCCTTAAGTTATTAAAAATAATTCTAGGTAAGGTAAAAAGCGAATTGCCAGAACAGACAGAAATAAAAGAAGAAAAAGAAATGATTACGAATCTCGTGAAGTGTGTTCATATCTGGGAAAGGAAAATTTATCTCATAAACTGTGGATTACAAATGGATGCTCATGAGTATGGTTTTAATTATATAAGCCCCACATATAAATTCAAATTTTTAATGGAAATGTTGTTTGCTTGTTTATATAACTAGACAAATGTTTCAAATAGCCACTTTGTGAGAATTATGAAGCTGTACTGAACTTTCATAATTTGTATATGAAATGTACTTTTCACTGAATGAAACTTTCACTCTGCAGCAGAGTGTGCGCTGATATGAAACTTTATGGCAAATTAAAATTGTGTGCCGGAACCGGGAGTCGAACCTGGGACCTTTGCCTTTCGCGAGCAAGCGCACTACCGACTGTGGTATCCCGACATGACTCACGATGCCGCCTCACAACTTTAGTTCCGCCAGTAACTCGCCTGCTACTTTCCAAACTTCACAGAAGCTCTCCTGCGAAACATGCAAGACTAGCACTCCTGGAAGAAAGGATATGGTGAACTTGGCTTAGCCACAGTCTAAGGGATATTTCCTGAATGAAACTTTCACTCTGCAGCGGAGTGTGCACTGATATAAAACTTCCTGGGAGACTGAAATTGTGTCCCAGAAACGGGATTCGAACCTGGGACCTTTGCCTTCGGTGGGCAAGTACTCTACCGACTGAGTTGTGTGGGGATGCCGTGAGTCGTGTTAGGCTAGCTCAGTGGTGGAACACTTGCCCTCGAAAGGTAAAGGTCCCAGGTTCGAGTCCCAGTTCCGGCACACAATTTTAATCTGCCAGGAAGTTAGTGTTTATTGTTTGTCAGAGAAGACAAAAAATTGATATATAACTGTCGCTAATAAGAGGTTAACATGTAAATGTTGGTCAAAATAAAGATGATTAAGTTGCTATTTACATTTATAAAAATGGACAGCGAGGTGGGTTGCCGCACAGGGGGCCCGGGTACGATACTCAGTTGGGACTGATATTGAACATTAATAATTAAAATAAGACAGTCTAGATTGCAATTTGTAGCGTTTTTTGCTTGCAACCGGTTTCGGTTCTATAGAACCATCTTCAGGCCTTCGGCACCTTGTTGCTCCGGCAGTTGACGCCTGCTTCGGCCACCGCCACCGTCCATCAATAAGGCGCCGAAGGCCTGAAGATGGTTCTATAGAACCGAAACCGGTTACCAGCAATAAACGCAACAAATTGCGATCTAGACCGTCTTATTTTAATTATTAAAATTTTCAAGATCGCTGTTCCAAAAAAAATGTTTTCAAAAATTACTGATATTGAACAAGTTGCCGAAGTGGCGTCAGCTAAAAAAGACTCTCGCTGGGCAGACTGAACGCAGGTGTGGTCATCGCCGTTGACGGCGGTTCAGTAGAAGTAGGGAGTGCGGCAGACACACACCTGCCTGAGCAGCAGACGGCAGCCCCCCGCCGTCGCGTCCATCTCTGCCGCCCGCCCTGGACTCTCCCCAGCGCGTCCGGCAGCGCTGGATATTGCATCTCGTTTTCTTCCGCGCCGCTGTGCGTCAAAGCGGCCGCGCCGCGCTGCGCTGCTCAGTGCAAACCGTTGTCTTTGAACGTTAAAAGCCCCTTATTGGAATATATGAAAAGAGACCTGACAACCCTTATTGCAGGCAACCGTGCAGGCATGTAAACAAGTTCCAGAGCAGGGAGGGCACGCGACCGCCCTCTGAATGACGAGACTCACGAACAACGCATTCTTCGACAGACTCCACTCTATATTTTTTTCGAATCTCGACTTCCTACAAACGTAGAAGATTGCCATACTAAATGGTCAAGTATGTTCAAAAGTTTGTAAATATGTTGGACCAAACTGCCATGGTCACCAAACTACTTAAAATAAGGACAACACACACACACACACAAACACATACTGGAAGGAGGACTCGAACCTCAGGTGGGAACGACCACCCAGTCTGTAGCATGACGCCTTAGACCAAGTGGCCATTGAACAAGGCCGGTCAGGTATTTCGAACTACGCAAGTGCTGGAACACAAAACCCCAAATTGCCAAATTTCCTTGAGACGTAAAAACGTTTTGCTTTTTGATAATTTTTCAGTGTGCTATATTGCTTTGAAATAACAACGCCTAAGCTAACTACGGGGTTATCAGTCCCTAAACTTACAAACTATTTAACAACTAGCTTATCCTAAAGACGGCACAAATATCCATGCCCGAGGGGGGATTCGAACCCCCGACCGTAGTGGCCGTGCAGACCGTGACTGGAGCGCCCCAGTCCCCTCGGCCACCACGGGCGGAAAAAGTTTCATGAAAAACTGTGCGATATAAAATTTGAAAAGGTCGTTACATGAGGCAAACATTATTGCAACAATCGCGCTTTTTGTAAAACTTAAAAGTCATTCTTCCACGGTCAATGTTACTATTCAGTAGAAGAATTTTAAGAACGTGTAAAGTACAATAGGTGAATGAATAAAGTGCATACTTTATTCTGAGTAAGGTTGAAACTGTCTTGTTCCTAAAACGAATCCGACAAACTCACTCCTCGGAGGATTCGCACTTACGTTTACATAGCATCGTATGTTATGCAGTATAATTCTATAAAATCTATAGCAACGTCTGCGAGTCTAAAGAAAAAAAAATTGGTTCCGAGGAGCTTTGAACCAGCTCCGAAAACTATCTTCCACTATAATCCGCGGCGCTGCTGCATACGCTACGGCCACCAACAGTGTAATGACGGAATATTGTAATACATAGATTTTATAACCACATAAGACTCGTCCAGTCATTTATTCCAACAAATTAGACCTCTAATGACCGATTTTCGAGATATTTTGAATTTAATCAGTTATTTTTAGTTACTTACAAATGTCATACATTTATAAGACCTAAGTTATATATATATAAAACCCATGAAATACGACGGCCAATATGGCGTCTTCATCCCCGTACCGAAAAGAGCTGCCCATTCCCCGGATACCCACGTGGTGTGACGTCGGTGACGTTCTCCCGCCTTATTGGTGCTCGTTGAGAATATCTGGAATGCTTGATACTGCCCGATACGTTGGGAAAGCCTCGCCAACGTGCGGTTCGCACGTTATGGCGTCAGAAAATTGGCCACGTTGGCCGCACTCGTTCAGATACACGCTCCGTGTGCCGACGGCTTAACGTCAAGTCTGCGGCGGCAGCGGCAGCGGCAGCTGTGCGCCCGACTGTAGGCAGACGCGCCGTGGGACCGCGGCAACGGCCGCCGTGTTTTACGGCGTCGGCGTCGGCGGCGCTGATGTTTATTTCAGGTGCGAACGCAGGCCGCGGCGCGCAGAAAAAGCGCGGCCGCTCGCCGAGCACGTTCCCACCACTGCGCGACAAGGCGCCGGCCGCCACGACCTGTCCGAGCCGCGCGCAGGGAGGCCGTGCCGCACATATGCAGCGCTCATTTCTCCATTCCAGGCGGCCGCCGCCGCCTGTAAGCACGAGGCGACGACTCTCACCAGTCTCCTTACACGAGTGTGGGTTTGGCAATATTTGGGCAAGCTCTTATACACTGTCTCTGTCCATCCCCTCCTCCCCTCCTTCTGATGAAGAAGATGGTTCATTTCATTAACAATAACACGTCACCCCTTCTGTCTGTTCACGTGCTCTTGCCGCAGCTCCCTGTCAATCTCGTCTTTTCCCAACTCACTTCATCAGTTCATTCCTCCTCCTCCTCCTCCTCACTTGTCCTACCTATCCTTTCGCCACACCCTCCACCCATCACTGTCCATGTCCTTTTTTCTTCTGTGCGTCTTCTCCTCCAACTGTCTGTCTCGTCCCCTTTTGTCAATAGAATATTGTATATTTATACATAGAACATGTGTAGCACACGTTTCCTCCTGTACGCATCTCGTCTTCGAACATCTCTTCTTTCCTCGTCCCCCTTTCTCTTTGTCCATTTCCTGCATCACTCTTTCCCATCTCCTTCTCTCACTTTCAACACAATCCTTACCCCTCTCTCACCGTTCATCTACTCTCACCCTTCATCTGCTCTCACTCTCTCTATGCTAATCTGCACAAGTAACTCACGGATGTATTCTATAAACTTTTTGAACACATTTCCGCTTCCCCGACTCTTCATCTATCTCATCTCCCATAATCTGTCACCATCTCATCCTCATCGCTCCTCTTGATCTCGCCCTTATCATTTCCAAATCTCTCTCCCTTCTCACTCTTTGCATCTCCTCATCCTATGAGCCAGTCTTCTCCTACTCAATGTCTCATGAAAAACCGTCCATTCTCTGTCAATCTCTTCCTCAGATGTCCCTTCCTACCCACTCTATGTTCGCCCATCCCCTCCTACTCCCTGTCTCAATGTTCCATCTCACACTCCTATTTATATATATATATATATATATTCCTTTCCACTCTCTCTCTCTCTCTCTCTCTCTCTCTCTCTCTCTCTCTCTCTCTCTCTCTCTTTCCATATCCTCTCTTTCTCTCTATGTCCATGTCCTACACCAAATCTATTTGTATCCATCTCTTCCGTTTGTCCATCTTCTAGTCACCCCTTTGTCTGTCCATCCTTTCGCTCCCCTCTCTCTCCAAATCTTTCTCTCTCACTTCTTTCTGACCATCCTCTGAGACCAATTCCCCTTGGTCCTTCTCCTGTCTCTGCCCATTTCTTCAAACCCCTTCTCATATCTCCTGTTCTCTGTTCGTCTCCATCTTCCCTCTCTCTGTCCAACTCATCCTGTGCCTCAACCGCCTCTTCTCTCTCTCCCCATCTTGCCCTCCAGTACTCTCAGTGTTTCTTTGCCCTGATGTGTAGACTGCCCTGAATAGCAGGAAAGCCTGTATGGCAAGGACTGGAAATAACGTGTTTGCCTGTATTTAAGCTCTTATTGGAGCTAGGAGGTTATAAACCCAACGGTACTGGTTCTCGTCTTGCAAATAGTAGGTGTGCCGAATTTGGTTCAAATCGATCCAGTAGTTTCGAACGAGATGAGGAACATACATTCAACCATTTGTATGATGATTATTTCGTGCGCCATTTTTGGCCGTTAGGCCCCAGTTTGGATTGTGTTCGCCAAGACTGGTGCAAATCTGCACTGGGGCGACTTGGTGTCGATGATGAAACGATGATAAGGACAACCCAACACCAAGTCCCCGAGTGGAAAAACTCCACGACCCGACGGGGAATCGAACCCGGACCCCAAGCGTGGCAACCCACTATGCTCTCCACTGGACTAGGAAGGCGGATAACCATTTTATAACATACTAGCTTAAACCCGCGGCTCCGCTCGCGTGTTGCTTGACTGTGATAGATAAGCTATCTTTCAGTAGTGTGCTATTTATTTATTTTTATATTTACTTGTTCGTATGCTTATCCTTACAGAGAAAGAGCTGAAGACATTGTATCACGCATAGACCAAATATATGGTCTGTGGCATCACGTTTCACTGTATGTAACCTCCTTGCTATAGAGTCGCAAACGTCATCGCTGGCCTTCAATCCGAATTTTTTTATACTTTGGCGACTTTCAACCGTCATATCTTCCACCCCGTTCGTTATAGCTATCGGTATGGAACTGCTATGGTGTACAACGGGAGACTTCGGACAATAATTACACACACACACCATTCGTTTACGTTCTGTAGTTTTCGTTGCAGAGCGAAATATTAACACACACACACACACACATACACGTAGAATTTTATATACACCGATAACTTTCCATCCCAATATACTTCACCCTTTTATCATTATCAACCCACAAGCAACAATAAAACCATTTTCAAAGATTAAATATAATTTTCAAAGAGTAATTATTGTTCCGCATTTCGCGTAATATTCTTTAATTTAATATCTATCAGATCGCTATAAAACCGTGCCTAAAACCTTCCTCATGTATAAATTAGTAACTGTACAAATATTTAAGTCTCTGCGTCTTGTCGTTCGGACGTGATAATCGTACACCGAACAGACATTCACATTAATAAATATATATATATAAATAGCTATCCGATCGCCATAAAACCGAGCCTTAAGCCTTCCCCTGGTAGACGTTAGTAACCGTACAAATTTGTAGCTCTTTATGTCTTGTGATTCAGACGTGATAAACGTACACCGAACATTGATTCACATTTATAGATATAAGATATATATTACGAAAATTTCTGTATGAACACGAAAAGGGAATCTCAATCTTGACATGTCGTGTTAATTGTGCGACAGTTGTTCTTGTGTCATCTATATATATATATATATATATATCAGCCACTTAGGAATTTGTTGAGCGGAAATCAAAGAAAGACAGGTATAGAAAGAACCAAAGGGCAAATACGAACACAAAAGCCAGAGCATCATACAGGCTGACCAGTCCAATACCATACTCAAGAAAGGGTCTGAATTGACAGCAATATCCAGTCCAGAGATGCGGCCGCGATCAGATCTGGCTGTTAGGAGTTAATAAGCGCGATAACAGCGCGGCGCATGCGCTGTGGGCCTGCCGGCCGGAGATTTACGCGCTCCCAGAGGCGGGCCTATTTGTAACGCCGCGGCGCCCACACGCCGCCCTGTCAGATACCGCCGGCGCCGCCCACTCGTCGCCTTCTTTGCTGACGTCACGCCGTTTGATGTCGCCGGCCGGCGGTTTCTCTCGTGCTTGCCTTATTACAGCGAGCCATTCTTCCAGAGAGGTATCACATATCTGGAGGAGCGGCATTACCACCGTCAAAACAAACAGATTACCGTCTCGCTCGGCCGAGTGCCAGCGAACACTTAATACATCACCGCGAGTTCGCGTCAACATTAGTTTCCTGTCCGGGCTATCTGTTAGCCAACGCCGAAATATATGCTCGCGTCAAAAGATATACCGTGATTAGTTGTCATCTGCGCGTGCTTCTATTTCAGCAGCCGCTTGCAAGATTTTGCTACACATTGCTCGGTGTGGGCACGTAAGGGGCAACCGTAAAGAAAACCTGACAAATGTGAAAACGGAGAGAAAAACTTTATACCGATTCAATAGATAATTGTTGCAGGAATTACTTTAACCCTACAGATTCCACTCCGCCGTCACTTCAGAACAACGCCTATTAAGTTACAGAGATGGGTTCTCAATCTCCTGGCTGGCGCGCCACATCTTTCTCTCTCGTGACAGCCTCATCACCTCAGAGAAGCACTTGCATACGGCGTCCTCAATCACGAGTTTCACGGACAGCGCATTTTAAAGTGGGCATTACAAACGGCTGTGGCTTTTTAAAGCTTAGGTGACATATCGATTAGAACCACGAGGAATGTTGAATGCCATACATTATGAGACGCATACAGAGTCGTGGAGACCAGGGCAATGGATAGGCATATTTAGAGATCGAGACGTATTTTCGGCAAAAGAGACTCCTACGCCAGATCTTTCACCTAACTCTATTTAAAGAACCCTGTTAGTACCAGGGCAACAGATCTACGTGGCATAGAGCACAGCACAGCGTCTCCATGTCATGTCCAGTTCTATATGTTTAGCACTTTGGAAGAAACTAATTTCAAAATTCGCTGACTTCTGAATCACTTACACAGTGATGGAAATTTAGTACTTTTACATTATCTGTGACTCGTATCTATCTTTGATGAATAAATGGTCAAACCGAGGTTCGTAACCGCTGTAGTCATTCTGAACGGCATTTTATTCTATTCTCTGTTTTCACCAACAACTTATACCTTCTAGAAACTTTTCCTTTCTCGCCTCTTCATTTCTCATCATACCTTACTTTTAATCCGGTCCTATCACCACAACCCAAATTTACTTTTGAGCTGTGGTAAGTAAGCCAAAACAGCCACATAGAAATAATTTTCAGTATAATTTCCAGGCTAATGTAGACCTACAATAAATCAGTCAGATTTCGTAAATAAAAACGTCTTGTGACATAAGTTTTCTGGGTATTGAAACCGCGTCATGATGTAAGGCTATTACTTAAATAACCGACGTTATACCCAGATGAAGGCAACTGTAACGTTGGCCGAAACGTCGGTTATTTAAGTAATAGCCTTACATCATGACGCGGTACAATACCAAGAAAACTTTTATGTCATCTGACTCTGGCCGCGGAAGCCTACGTAATTATAAAAACGTCTTGTTGTTTGCAGATGACAGGCTGTCAAAACTTGTCATTCCACAATTAATGCACGTGCAAATCCTGCGAATGACACAATGTAAGTACCTTGAATAAATTAGGCCTAAAACATCTAACGAAATTGTGAAGCCAAACTACTTGTCCAAATGATTGAATAACCAAAATATGTAACATGTTATTACAGAAAATAAACACCAGAAACACACGGAAGATGGCACAATAAGTGCCGAAACTAGTTTGGGTATTAAAACAAAAATGTATCTTGCATAAGGCGGAATCAAGCACAAATCTGATACATATCCACATCACAGTTCTTTGTTTACGTCCGCAGCGATGACCGTTTGTCTGAAGGATAGTGCACAGTCCCCTATAGGCAACTATTCTTCTTTGGCCCAACTTCAAGCTGCACGCTCTAAAAATGTTTCAAATGTTTGTTAAGCTTATGGGACTTAACTACGGGGTCATCAGTCCCTAAACTTACAAAGTACTTATGAACTAACTAAGACTAAGGACGGCACAAATATCCATGCCCGAGGGGGGATTCGAACCCCCGACCGCAGTAGCCGTGCAGTCCGTGACTGAAGCGCCTGAGTACCCTCGACCACCGCGGCCGGCTGCACGCTCTGTTACGTACGAGGCATAATGAAGATGTTTTCGCAAAACAACGGTACAAAAGAACATTTACAGTACGTCCACAAAGCTGCACGTTCCTCCTCTACGGCTCTAAAAGCTTTTGCAGGGTGTGCTACCGGCAGCTGTGGTATGCGTGCTGCTAACCTCACACAATTTGGATGCTTCCTTCAGGGTGTTACATTTTGGGTGACCAGTAGCGTATAATTTTCCTCTGACGGCACATTACTGGGTAAGGTGGGGAGCGAGGCCGCCGCAAGCTGTATTCGGGAGCCCCGAAGATTGCTAAAGGGAAGAGCAGGCCTCTGCACGGTTGCCGGGCAACCGTCAGGGAGGCTGTGTAGCGGGCCCCGCGGCCGGCTTTCGGCCCGCCGTGAATAAATAAAGAAGTGCCAGTGGCCAGTGGCTAGCGGTGAGTGTGATCGGGACCCCCGTCCTGGGGGACGCAGACGCAGGGCCACTCACACCGCGCCCATCTGGAAGCCAGCCAGCGGACAGCGGCCAGCCTCACTCCAGTTTCCCACTTACCACAATACCTTTCTATTCTTCTGCACCCGTGCTCCACTCACTACCGTCCGAGGTCTCGCTGAAGGCAGAGGTGTTTCAAAACAACACCGCACAACTTCGAGACATTGCACTGATGCACTTAGAGAATGTCTTCCAATGTAAAACATGGCCTCGATATTTATCATAATTCGTAGACGTATGTATATCACATGACGACTGTTACTAACGTTTCATTCCATTAGCAGCATCAGTGACCAACAGCGTGTTGGATTGTCACGAAGTAGGTCAGGGTTCGAGTCGTTAATTTCCTCTACTTAGGGTTTCGGTGTTGCGCCGTACTAATTATCATCATTGCATCGTCACGCAAGTTGCTGAAGTGGCACCACTTAAAAAGACCTGCACCAGGCAGGCAGAACATTATCATTATCATCATCATCAGCAGCAGCAGCAGCAGCAGCATCACTGTGACTGCTGAACACGCGGCACTAGGAAGGACGGAAGGAAGCTTAGGGTTTAACGTCCCGTCGACAGCTTGGTCATTAGAGACGGAACTAACGCTCGGAGTTTGGGTAAGGACGGGGAAGGAAAATGGCCGTGCCCTTCTGAAAGGAACCATCCCGGCATTTGCCTGGAGTGATTTAGGAAAACCACGGAAAACCTAAATCTGGATGGCCGGAGGTGGATTTGAAGCACTATTCTCCCGAATGCGAGACCTGTGCGTTACCACTGCGCCACCTCGCTCGGTACGGGCGCTAAGTAAACAATCGTATTCATCGTGGTACGAGAGCAAACAGGCTCCAAAAGTCATGGTAAGAAGTTTTTGCTACATGTTAGCTAATCACGATTGCTCACTTGGCGCTGGTACGAAGTAAAAATATCACCATCAAGTCGCAGACGTGGTTTATAGCTGGTGTATCAGAGAAATGTGCAACGGCCTGCACATCTTACGGCTATATTTTGCGTAATCTTTAACTGCATAATTGTAAAGCTCTTTTCATGACTTATCGAATGATATTAAATAGTATGTGGAAGTGGAAGTGATATCCTTTTTACTTCCACTAAACTCCAATTTGTATAATGTGCTAAATTATACGTTTATGATTACTTTCACTTTACAGCTTACACAGTGATTTTCAATAACTACCTGTGAGTGCATGAACCACATTAGCAAATACGATGCAGGAAATCCAATTACATAACAGGTCGCTCTGTAAATAAAGCATAATAATACACCATTACTATAAATGCTGTATATCTGTAGATTAGAAATGCTAAAGACTAATGATGAACGAATAGAATATCTGGATCCTTTTGTAGCATTAACAGCCGCAGATTCTTTTTCTGTACCTAGAGGCCTTCAGGAAATTCTATGATTATGCAGTTGTATGTAACTGGGTAACAGGTGCTACATTCAAATACTTTTCGCTTAGAACAACTGTAGTGTCCACAGACATTTGCCCACAGTCGGGTTGGAGTAGTCGAGCGGTCTGGAGCGCCACGTTGCGGATTGCGCGGCCTCCTGCGTCCGAGGTTCGAATCCTCCCTCGGGCATGGATGTTTGTGCTGTCTTTAGTATAAGTTAGTTCATAAGTAATTTGATGACCCCGAAGTTAAGTCCCATAAGCTTTACAATCATTTGAATTTGCCCACAAAGTAGTGACGTATTTTGTAGTTGTTTGTAAAACTGAAATAATTCACGTACTTCTCTCCAACGCAAAGAAAGTGATAATCTTCTTCTTCAAAATGGGATGTACAAATCGAGTTCTCAGTTACCTCTAAAAGACTTCCCTGCGTTGTTGTGCACGGGTTCCTTTTAGTTGTCGCTTCAAATTAATTTGAGACTGCCCGCCCACCTAAATTATCAGAAGGCATAAATAGCGGTAAGCAAGCGGCGCGGTGTGGCGGCGAATGCGTAATTTAATTCCCCGTCTCGGGTGCTCTCCACGGCCTTATTAACGAGCGGGGGTAAGTCAGCGATTGCTGCGGAGGAGGAGGAACCCGTTTGGCAGCTACCGACGGGCGCGTCCGCTCTCGCGCATTTCGCGTGCGGTTTACAGCTAATAACGACTCGTCGAGGGCGGGGCGGGCGGTCTGCTCGTCCTTTTGAAGGCCAAGGAAACGACTGCACAGTCGGAGTTAATTCCCGGGCAGGAGGGTCCTCCACCAGCCGCCCCACGGCCCGCCGTAAATCTCAAAGGGGCGGGGCCGCTGGGGGGTGGGCAGCAGGTAAACGGCCGTTATTGATTCCTCGCCGTACCTGGGCGCCACTCTTTGCCGCAGATTGCGGCGTTTTCATTAAACAGCGCCCGCGAAATGGGCTGCGCGAGAGGGCGACGGAATGCCACTCTGTAGCGAACAGGTTGGCTGGCAACCACCGGCTGGCGGGGACTGACGGCTGACTCCACGACGCGAGGTGGAGTCGTCTTGTTACCTGCTGCACAGGGTTTCTTGATACACCGAGTACAGAAGAAAAACCCAAATAAACTGAAAGGCTAGAGACGGACAGGACGTTTTTGCCGCCGTGGAGTTGCCGAGCGTTCTAAGGCGCCTATAGTTGGCGTCATGTAGGAAGGCGCAGTGATAGGGGAAGTGTGGTGAGGACAACGAGCTTAAATATCATACAGTGGCTAACACATGAGTTACAGGGCTCTTTGCGGAACTTCTGTAAACTCGGCCGCCATATTCTTGGTGGTCAGTACACTTGACAGGAGTATGTCTATCGTATGTTGTCGTTGAGATTGAAGTGTTGTATTTAGTTTATATTGTATTTAATGTGTATAGCCTAAACTGTGTTCAGCATTTAAATGCACAAATCGAAGTTATAAAAGGAGAAGTAATTCGTCCAACAACACCAAATGTTTTGCCTTGTCTGATCTCAGTCTGTCTTTAGTCAAACAAAATTCCTGACTGATGGCACTTAGCTGCTCCAAGAGCGAAGCTTCAGATGACCAATCCTGCAATTTCGTTGACGTAAACGCCACAAAAAAATGCTCAGTTATCTACCTAGTGTGGTTTAATATTTCTTCTGTGGTTGACGAAACCACACTTTTGAGTTTCTACACCTTCTTTAAAAGTGTTTTCATTTGTTGTTGACAATACTTGATCGGGCATGGTTGACATGCAACCAGTGCAAAGCGTGGAAGTAGCAGTGACAGCCAGAATTTTTTCACTTGTATATGTCTGTGTGCTTTGCCACAAGTATGTACTGATTTGAGCGTGGCAACAACGAAAGTTATTAATGATACGTTATGTCGGTGTGCAATGCTTTTGTGACAGCTCACCCAAGCTCAATTTCTATTGTCCCTTTCGTCTTTGTACTCAAAATTCACGTAACAAACGTTACTTTTTTCAGCATGCCAACAAGGAAACTTATTATCGATACCTTATTCTGACGTGGAATGCTTATGTGACAGATGACCTACGTGCATTTTTAAATGCAGGATTTCGTTGTCAATTTCGTCTTTGTACGGAAATGTCGTCCGCCAAAGTCAAGACTAAACCCTTTAACAGCATTTTTTTAAAGTTTGTATACTTAACAGGTTTAGTAAAAACAAGATAACTGTATACTACACTTTATGAAAGCAGTTGTTACAATAAATTAACAGCAGATGCAAGTACATGATCATGATTGTTCGTCACAACAATGTATATTACACTGTATATTACACAGCTCGTTTAGACCATGTACTTGCATTAAAATCTACATAAATATTTTCACAGTGGTACTTTCATGGTTATTGCAAACCGAATCTGTTATACTTCGAAATGGAACTTTAGTACTGACAGATTCGTGATATTTCATCGCCGCATTTTTACGATATATACTACCAGGCTCGTCAGTTCGCAGTTTCGAAAAAGTCTGACGAAACTTGATGCACATCCTTATTCAACAGTCAATCTTTATTTAAAACGTGGAACTATAAATAGATACAATTCTCTATTGGGTGTGGCATACCAGATGTCAGCCGATACCGCACATAACATAGCGAACGCCAGTTCAATTTGCCTCAAATATGGAGGACGTATGCCACTATGAAATTTAAGGAGGTGAGGAGGAGCTATGGCCGATCGCCGACAGTGGAGCCTGCGGGAGAAACATTGCGTAACTCGCGGCAAGCCTCGCCCGTACAGAATAAATATTATTGGCTGCTAGTGCGGAAATGACACGGACAATAGATGCGGAGCGCGCCAATGCTCGCCGTTCGAACTTCGAGTCTACCCTCGGGCACGGGTGTATTAGTTGTTCTTAACGTAAGTTATTTTAAAAGTCCGATCGCTTAGTCGTGTGGTCTAACGCACCGCTTTCTGAGGCGTTCCGGCCCCGATTCGATCTGCCCGACGGATTAACGAAGGGAGTCGGAGTGCCGGCCAGTCTGGATGTGGTTTTTAAGCGGTTATCCACATCTCCGGGCTGGTACTCAACTCCTGCCTCAGTTACACGATTCGCAAACGTTTCGTTACACTTAACACTTTCTCACATATAACACTATACGAAGACATTTGGGGTGTACATTTCCTCCAGGGGGGCATGGGGTATCGAATGGAAGGGCATCCGGCCGCCCCGAAAATATTAACGCACCAAATCCGGATTCAGCAAAGTCGACCTGCGTGTGCGGGAACATGGCTAAAGAGAAAGTGGGAATAAAATGTTCAAATGTTTGTAAATCTATGGGAGTCAACTGCGTGGTTATTAGTCCGTGGCTTACAAACTACTTAAACTAACCTAAGGACAACACACACATCCATGCCCGAGGGAGGATTCGAGCCCTCGATGCGGAAGGCCGCGCGATCCGGAACGTGGCGCTCCAGACCGTTCGGCTACTCTCACGCGGCGAGAAAGTTGGAGAAAATCTTATAATAGATATTGAATACCGCTATGCCTCTTACAGTTGTCACATACTGATCTGGCTTTCTTTTTATGAATGTCCGGCATTTGTTAACCCTTTCATTCCAACATTATGAATTCAGCTTTAGAAAAATTAAAATCAAGTGTTTTCTTTATTAATACAGTGCACTAAACTTCAAAATTGTTTTACAATTTTTGATCGAACTATTGTTTCTTATATCATGTATTTCATGTAGAACACAGACATTTGTATAGAGGTATTTTATCACTTGGGACTTTATTTTGCTGATAGTTAACACTGTCGGATCACTAATGCTTGCATAACCTTCACCACAGCAGCAAAGACAATACACTTCACTGCTGAAATAAAATAACATGAACAACATTCACGCTTACACTCACAACCAAGTACAGAAGGCAACGTAACACAAGCTCCAAGAGGGATAAATTAATGCCTCAGAAGTCACTAAATGCCGTACCAAGAGGCAAAATGTCGTACTAAAAGCATGTTGTTCATCAACAATAATCAAAAATGTTCAAATGTTTGTAAATCTAACGGATCAAAATGCTTGGTCATCAGTCCGTAGCTTACAAACTATTTAAACTAAGGTAAACTAACCTAAGGACAACACACACACACACACACACACACACACACACGCGCCCTAGGGAGGACTCGAACCTCCGACGGCAAGCAACCGCGTGCTCCGCAGCGAGGCGCCTTAGACCGCTCGGCTACTCCACCGCGGTATCAACAATACTGCGGCTTTAAGGATTGATACACAAAATACGGTATAAATCAGCTTTTTATACTGTTGTCCACAAACAACACTGGAGATGAAAGGGTTAAAATCGTGCGAAAGCAGAGCGTCTCCTGTAGCAAGTACACGAATCACTGTATGGCGGCGTTGAACCCCAGGCGGAGGCGAGCATGTAGAGGCAGCGTGGCGCGGGGTGACTGCGGTAACCGTTGTGTCGGACTGCGCTGCCCGCCATGATGGTGAGGCCTCACGGCATACGACCTGCCGGCGGGGGCGCTGAGAAGCACGGCGCTCTGACGGCGCGGGGAGCTGGTCGCCCGCGGCGGCTGAGGGCGAGGCAGCGGCCACGCAGCGGAGCGGGATGAGGCGGCGTGGGGTGGCATGGGATGAGGCGCTATGGGATGGGATAGCATGGGGCGGAATGAGATGGGGTGGGACGCAATGGCATGGGACGGAATGGAATGGGATAGCATGGGATGAGCCCGCAGGTACAAGAGCGCACAGATGGCAGGCACGAAACCTCTGGCTGCCGTGGTACTATTAGACCGTGCCCTACGTGAGCGACAAAGCGAGCGACAGCGCGCGGCAGCTTCAAGCGACAAGTCTCGACCGTATGCATGGTTACTGGTCTGTCCTATGTGAGCGACGTCTGCTGCGCCACGCGAAAGACGCGACAACGGGCGACGTTTGAGATCAAACCTGACTGAATGTTGTCGCTGTCGCATGCGCTACAGTGTCGAGGTTCGTTGAGAATCGTCTGCTTATAGAAGTTATAAAGGATGTCGCAAGAATTGTGCTAGCTAATAATCCCTAAAGTTTATGAAACTGCAACTGTTTCTGAAATAACAGAAAATAAAAGTGAAGTTGCACATATATGGTGAATCTAAAATCGCGCACTCTGGCTTCGCAGCGCGATTCCTCACATGCTAGCAAATAAAAAAAAATGTCTGTCACAAAATTTCTTCCTGTGGATATTTCTGGCAGTAAATGGACGTCGAAGATTTTGATGGGTGTGTGTGCCATACGTCAGTGTGTTTAAGAATTACAATACTACACCAACAAACTTCTAGAGGATCTGGGAGGTGTCTTGAGAAACAAAGTGAGCATAGAATCCCATGCCCTGAAACGTCTTGCTGGAGGGGATGTCTAGCGGCAGGAGCTGGCGCCTGTAACTTGGACTCTCCGTAGCGTCGTTGAATGGCGTTTCCGGGCATGGGTTTCTATGCGCATTTTTGTTCCTCAAGACACCTTCCACATCCCCTAGAAGTTTGTTGATGTATTAGTGTAATTCTGAAACACACTGACATATGGGACACACATCCATCTCAATCTTCGACGTCCATTTACTGCCGGAACTAAGCGCAGAACGAAATTTTGTGAGAGATACTTTTTAATTGCTAGCATGTCAGGAATCGTGCTGCATAGTACGAGTGCGCGAATTTAGATTCACCCTGCAAAATGAAGAATTTTGCTTTAGATAACTAGCCTATACATTTTTCTTTTGGCTTTTATAGACGACTGGAGTTAAATTTTTTAATTGTTTCTAATATATCAGGCTTCTGTATTTTTATTCTCTGTGATAGTTTGATTTACACCACGTTGAACGTAATTTGAACATTTAATCGCATTTGTGTGCTTTGTGCAATTGCAATAACAACAAACTTACTCCAGAGAGAGAGAGATAACACTAGGATATCAAACGACATGCGTGAAAATTACGTTTCTGAGTAAAATATGATATAATGTTTCAGTAGGAATTTGTGTTTGGCAGCTCTTCAGTGGGATACGTGTGTTTGCAATAAAGATGAACTATATTGGTAAAAACTTTAAAAAATAATTTTTGGTGCTTTGTAAAGAGAATAAATAAAATTGGCACAAATAACAGCTGAAAGGGTTGTAGTTACAGGAGTTAAAATGTAAGATGGGAAGGGAAGCGAACCACCGACCACAAAAATTACATGTTAGTAGCCCAGGTCACTACCCTTACGCTATTCCGACTAATAACAAAGCTGTTCAGTATTAAATGATTTACTATCGTCTTCCAATTCGACTTATTTCGTATTTATTCAGTTGTTGATTGTTTATAGCCACAAAAACGCATTGAGGATGGAGTCTGAAGTATCTGTATTCGTCGGTGTATTTTCGAATAATTTGGCTGGTGATCTTCATAAGCTATTTTCGTATTTGAAGCTGTGAATGTAATAGTCAACGAAAATTCCTCGCTTTGTAAATTTACTGTACAGCACTCCTTTTACACCTTATTTCCTAAAGTAAATAAAACTTTACTGCCTTACTCTGGAGCTATCATTATTCCACGGTTTACGCAAATAGGTTCTAGCGGCCGTCTTGTAGCGACAATGTCGCCGCTTGTAGCTGGATGCCCCGCGTTGTCGCTCGCTTCTGTCGCTCACTTAGGACGCCGCTTTAGGACCAACAGGTCGTCACTGGCGCATTACACCCTAATTCTCGAAAAGACTAAAGTAATGCAAATCAGACTGGTCAAACACGGCGACCTCACCCTTGAGCCTCAGTAACGCTTCAATTAGCAACGTGTCAACATGGCGAGAAAAAGACCAGGGCTCAGAGGATCACGTCGAGTGTGAGGTCGGTTAACGATGTCACATTGGGACCGAAGTTCGCCAAAGTTATGCCCAACGCCACTGTCGGATCTTTGACTGCTCTGCGATCGACTTCCGAACAGAGACTCTAATGTAGGTATCCTGAGGTTTTCTTGTGCGTGGCCGGGACGGGCTTTTCAAACACACTGCCGGTCAGAATGGATAAGAACTTCGAGACCCAATTTCAAAATGCGCTATATCTTTTGGGTGGCCAAGGAAAATATTTCAGAAACTCAGGATCAACAAGAAAGTCGTCCGTGAGTGGAATAAAAGACGTCATTCACACCACCCTTTCCCTTCGAGTAATGATTCTCTCACATTTCACGATCTAAAACAACAGCTCTGTATATACATACATACTCCGCAAGCCACTGTAAGGTGCGTAGTGGAGGGTACACTGTACCACTACTAGGCATTTCCTTTACTATACCTCTCCCAAACAGAAGTTGGTAAAAAAGAAAGACTATATGCCACTGTATGACCCCAATTTCTCTTATCTTGTCTTTGTGGTCATTACGTGAAATGTAAGTAGGCGGCAGGAAGATCGTTCTACATTCAGCTTCAAATTCCGGCCCTCTAAATTTCCTTAACCGAATTTCACGAAAAGAATGTCTTCTTTCCTATAGCGATCCCCAATTGAGTTGCCGGAGCATTTCCGTGACACTCGCGCATTGGTCGAACCTACCAGTAACAAACCTAGCTGCTCGCCTCTGATCGTTCTACACTCAGCTTCAAATTCCGGCCCTCTAAATATCCTCAACAGAATTTCACGAAAAGAACGTCGTCTTTCCTCCAGCGATTCCCATTTCAGTTCCCGGACCATTTCTGTAACACTCGCGCATTGGTCGAACCTACCTGTAACGAACTTAGCTGCTCACCTCTGAACTGCTTGCATGTCTTCCTTTAAACCGATGTGCTACGGGTCCCAGATGTTCAAATGTTTGTTAAGCTTAAGGAACGTAACTGCGCGATCATCAGTCCATAAACTTAACAAACCACTTATGAACTACCTTATACTAAAGGCGACACAAACACCCATGCCCGAGAGGGGATTCGAATCCCCGACAGTAGCGGCCGTGCAGACTGTGACTGACACGCCGCAGACCGCTCGGCCAAATCGACCGGCGCTGCGGGTCCGAAACACTTGAGCAATACTCAAAGCCTACGCGGTCTTCTTTACAGATGAAGTACATCTTCCCAAAATTCTCCCAATAAACCGCAGTCGGCTGTCGGCCTACAACTGTCCTTACATGTTCGTTCCATTTCATATCGCTCTGCGCGATGAGGAACAAGAAGACGTTCTTGAGAATATATGATACGACTGTCACCTCGGGACTTTTGAAACCCTTCCCTCAAACTATTTTGGGGCTGCAGCCTCACTCAGTCAATTTCACCCTATTTCGATCGTAGTTTCAGTACAATTTTTTCTGTGGTATAAGGGTGGAACCACAACGGGCCGTTCAGTACCATTTAATAAATCATAAACGTTATCCGAAGCAGCACAGGGTGTTTATTATTTTTCACCCTGCTGTCTGACACTCTTCTTCGGCGTGATTACGACAGCTTTTCTCGTTCTACCAACTACTCGCACATTAAGTCGCTGTCTTTCTTACAAAACCCAGAATTGAACTATTACTCATTACTGAGGATCACACATTCTTACATCCAGAAAGGCACATATTTTAAAATCCAACTCCGACAGAGGGGGTGAACTTCTGCCTTCCTTCCCTCACAGGCAAGCGCGGAACTTGAAACCACCGTCCCATGTAATTATTTTAACATTCGAATGGTTTCACCAATCGGTATCTATGTTAAGAGTGTAAGCTCATGAAATATATCTTGCCAACATAATACTTACTGTGATGTACTGCTTTCTGCCAACCCTCTGAGAAGCTACTTTTCTGAGAGGCATTAAGGAAAACTGGCAATCCTGTTAAAATCACCTGCCTTTGAAATTGGCGGGGTCGGGCCGAGCCGCCGTCGTTTAGCTCGTTTTCGGGAGGGCCGCCCCATTACCTGTCGGCTGCAGAACAGTCGTCGTCCCTTGCAAGCCACAAAGCCGGCGGTGGCGTTCACAATGTCCAATCTCCACAACCAACGGGCAAACACACTGAAACACTGTCTGATGAAAAGTATAGTCAGTCCCCTGCAATTGAGCACTATTAAACAAGAAGAGTACCGTCTCGGCTGTAGGGAAGCTGTAACTACAGTATTCGACGGTTAGCAGAGCTCTGTGACTGAGAACAATAAAGTGTAGGTCTAGGTATTGCTTGTCGCATACTTGTCATTCACATTTCAAAAATGAAATGTTGAAATATTTGTAAACGTATGGGACCAAACTACGAAGGGGAGTTGGAAAATTTCTCCCTGTCGACTGTGGTCACAGTTGCGTATAAAAGGAATAAATAGAATTACATATTAAAGATAAGACATATCTTTATTTTTCTACATAATTTCCAAGTACATTGAGACTTTGGTCATACCGCTATATAAACTACAGCTGAGCTGCATCTCAGCTGGAAATGAAGGCAACTGGCAGAAGGGAATCACGCGATTCTGCGCACTCTCGCGTCCTCTCGCTCTTACCCGCCAGTCTTCGGAAAAAGAGCGAACAAACTAAGAGACGAGTGATCTGCGAACTAATTCGCGTAGTTCGCCTGTGGGAGCGCTCTTCCGAATTACACAAGACTACAAAACAGCCGGCCGCGGTGGCCGAAGGGACTGAGGCGCTCCAGTCACGGTCACCGCGGCCCCTACGGTGGGGGGTTCGAATCCCCCCTCGGGCATGGATATTTGTGTCGTCCTTAGGATTAGCTAATTGATAAGTAATTTTTAAGTTTATGGACTGATGACCCCGCAGTTAAATCCTATAAGCTATACAAACATATGAAACATTTTTTGAAACTACAAAACAGCCGAGTGGGTACTGCCGCGAGGTAGACCCGGAACGCGAGCAGTGCTAGCGACTGAACCGCAGAGGAAATTAAGGCCCAAGTTTTGTGTTCGGAAGAGACAGCGCCACAGATAAAGGACGCGGGCCTGGGCTGTATTAAGTGAATATTCGTTTCTTTGTTAAGAGCGGTCAATGCTGCGGAGCGAGCAGGCGTGGGCGGGCAACCGAGCGAGGCGGGCAAGTGGCCGGGTAGGAGGGGGAGGGGGTGTGGTGGCGCAAGCAGCGCACGGGGCGGCCAGTTTTGCGGGGGCGGCTCGCGCCTGCCTTTGATCGGCGCCGCGCGCACCCGCGTGCTGCAATTACGCGCGGCGCACACAGCGCGTCTAATTGCGGCAGCGGCAGCGGCAGGGCGCCACATTCCTCCGCCGTGTTGACAGCCGAGAGGACACACGCCTGTCGCTACTGGTCTCCACTGATCACACCTACCGCACCTTGAACCCAATTCCACGTCCTACTGTATTCATGCCTTGTCCCTCACTCTTTAACAATTTTTATTTCTTTACACTTTCCTCCATTAGCAAATTAACTATACTTCGATATATCAGTACGTATCCAGACAGTAACAGACGTGGACCTGTCGCGGCTTTGGGCGTAGGTACAGCCGCCATTTTAGTACCAGGACGTTCCTACACTCGCTGTGCTTCCAGCCCCAGCCGACCCTAGCTTGCGCGGGGCTCTGTCAACACCACCTAGTTGACAAGGCCTCACAGCTGAACCGCGGCCAACGGGAAATACAGGCCTGAGCGCGCACATCATGCGACGTAAGCAAGGTAGTTCCGAGCCGGCGCGATCGCTAGCTCAGTGGCTGCCCGCTATGACACAGTGGGCAGTGCCCCAGCGGCCGACCAATCGGCTAGCAATCGCATCGGCTCGGAACTACCTTGCTTACGTAGCGTGAAGTGCGCGCTCAGGCCTGTATTTCTCGCTGGCCACGCAACTGGCCGTGCCTACGCCACACTTACAGGCCGCGGCCGCCAGCCAACACCACCTAGAAGACAAGGCCTCACAACTGACCGTGCTACGTCATTCTGACCAGGCCGCAGCCGCCAGCTTACTGGCTGCCCGCTACCAGGCAGGGGGGCGTGCCCCAGCGGACAGCCAATGAGCTGAAGGCCGCGGCCTGGTCAGTATGACGTAGCACTGCCAGTTGTGAGGCCTTGTCTTCTAGGCGGTGTTGCGCCAGCTCACTAGCTGCCCGCTTGGGAAAGCCCACCGCCGCATAGTGGTGTGCAAAACTTCCGCGCGGTGCTTTCCCACATCCTCCCCCCCCCCTCCCCCCCACACACAGCAGAGATAACACACCTTCGTCATTGCCTAATACCAACATATCAAAAGACCTGTAACAGCAGCCATACTCTTATGATAGGAAAATAATTAACTTACATTAATAGAATAAATGACATCAACTGTGAATGGGCGGAACTGAAAATGTGTACCCAGCAGGGATTCGAAACCGCATCTCCCGCTTTCCAGGCAGTTCCGCTGACCACAACACAACTGGGGACACAGTGATCACCACCCCTGCAAGAACTAAGCACACCTCCCGTCAGACTCAAATTTCAAGCTTTACCCCGCCCACAGTACTGAAACTCGTAGTCACTTTGTACTAATTCCCGTAAGAATAAGGGCTCCAAACTTGCCCACCCCTCTCCACTACCGAAACGGTCGTTGCCCGTCACTCCTATATAGGGTGCTCCACTCAACTGTTTCACCCAAATATCTCTGTAACTACAATATGTATTGAAAAACTACTTTCACGGTCCTGAACGTACGGCAGGGTCTTATGAAAGTAGGTACTATGAGACAGTCTAAAACGTAAAGAAATATTATTTTCAACGCAAACTTGTGTTGTTTTAAATTGATACCCTATGTTTTCTTAAGCAATCAATAGAATGAAAAATCACAAAAAGAATGGCGTTGGTTGCATCGCAATCCGTCAATTACATCCGGAGAAACTGCGAAGCGAAGTTGACGTTTGAAACACATGAGGCGCGCTACCAGAGCGTGTCTGAGGCTCAACCGTGAGTCTCGCTTGAATCTCGGAAACGCGCTAGCAGCATGCCTCATGTGTTTCAAGGTCAACTTCGCTTCGCAGTTTTTCCGGATGTAATTCACGGATTGCGATGCAACAACGCCATCCTTTTTGTGATTTTTCATTCTATTGATTGCTTAAGAAAACATAGGGCATCAATTTAAAACAACACAAGTTTGCGTTGAAAATATTTCTTCACGTTTTAGAGTGTCTCATAGTACCTACTTTCATAAACCCCTGCCGTACGTTCATGACCGTGGAACTCGTTTTTCAATATGTCTTGTAGTTTCAGAGATATCTGGGGTGAAACAGTTATATATATTTAATATGTCAGTGACGGGCAACGATCATTACTGAGGAGGGGTGAGCAAGTTTGTCGCCCTTACTATTACGGGAATTAGCACAAAGTGACTACGAGTTTGAGTACTGTGGACAGGGTGAAACTGGAAATTTCTGTCTGACGGGAGGCGTGCTGAGGTGGTCCTCGCAGGTGAAGTGATCACTATCTCCCCAGTGGTGTAGTGGTCAGCGCAACTGCCAAGAAAGCGGGAGACCCGGGTTCGAATCCCGGCTGGGTATACATTTTCAGCTTCATCCATTCGCAGTTGATCTCATTTATTCTGTGAATACAAAAGAATAACAACTGCAGGATCAAAAATTGACGTCTGTTCTTTCGCAATAGAGGCCATATGTATATAAATAATTAACTGGTGAAGGTATATTAATAAGTATGACAATTGCTAACACGTTAATGAAAACTGAATTATCTATCGGATTCCTTCCAATTTAATGAAGTTCAAAATCGAAAATCGTTTAAAGTATTATTTTCTGTACTTGGCATGCTCCGTATTTATAGTTATAAACACTTATAAACATTTCGACTGTTTCCGAAGGTTGAAATAAATTCAACGACAAACCTGAAAATTTGTGCTGGGCCGGGATTCGAACCCGGATTTCCCGCTTTGGACCAGGCACGGTTCCCTTCCAACCCAAATTCTCAACTCCTAGCACCCTGCCCATTGAATCCTCTTGCTCACAGCCTATACTGGATTCCCGGAATGGATCGAGCGTTTCAATGCGTTCGCATTGAAATTTTCATTGCCTGTTGCGGGTATATTTACAATTATTATCATGTCCGAAAGGAACAGACACCCTTTCAATAAATAAGAAATTAAATTACTTGTAGATTAAAAACACTAAGGGTCTCCTCCTTTACACAAGTAACATAAAACATCTTTACGTTGTTTCTTGACGCGAAAATTCATGGGTTATGTCTTTTAACTAGATGCTGAAACCACTTCGTGTTCCGCTGACAACACGGCAAGAGAAGACAGGCGTTCTGTCGAGTCGCTGCTTGTGAAATAATTGTTGATAAGCTTTAGACGTGAACAGCTCCTTTGAGCGGAGGCAACTGTCACTGTCACAATTTAAAAAATTCCGAAAGAAATATAGATGTGGGAAATAGATTTCCAATCTAATTGAGGTATTTCAATAATGATATAGGCGTTTTCACATCCTCAGGCCCCATTTGCAAGAACACTTCAATTTCTGGTAAAACGTGTTATGCACCAATGTCTTTCGAACACTAAAAAAAAGTTCAAATTTTTGTTAAGCTTATGGGACTTAACTACTTACTACAGCACAAACAACCATGCCCGAGGGAGGATTCGAACCCTCGACGGGGAACGGCCGCGCTTATCGGAGCATAGCGCCTCAATGCGCTCGGCCACTCCGCCGCGGTGAACACTCACCATTTGTGATCCCAATTAGCTCTTTCTCGAGATTTGTCCAAAACTTTTTCAGTTATTTGTTGTGCATGTATTGTAACGAGAGCCTTGCCGTCCCATTTGACTGTTCACAGCGACCGGAACAGGGAGCGCTGCTGAAGCCGGAACAGGCTGTCTCGTGGCAAACACCTGCTGGTGGACGAATGTCATAATTCAGTCATGACGATGAGTAGAAGGGGCGCGGTGAGACGCTGAGAAACAATGAATCGCGTAACTCTTAATTTAACGTGAGCAATGGTGATCCGTTGACGCATGATATAGCGCACCACTATCATGTTTTAAATCTGAGACATACTGCATTGACCATAGCAGTGTCACAATCACTACGGTTACATGCGACACATCTTCCGGAAGACGAAAACCGAATTTCGTAACTCGTTTTTCGCTATCGTGTTTACGTGTTACAGCTTGAAACGGATTTCCTAGCCCACCCAATATGGCGTCTGGAAAACAGCTGATTCAGTTCCTGCTTTAGTCAGCATAATCGCTATTTACTCTTAACTTTTAATGCTCACTCTAATATTTATACTTCTATTTCACAGTAGAAAATGTCACTCTGTCCCTGCGTACCGAAAATTATGAACAAGAAAACACATCGTGACAAGCCAAGAACGCTTCAAAAACGGTCGCGTTTACATGGGCACGAAATTCGCTTTACAGAAATGTATTGCCAGTATCGATTTTTGAGCGTGTACATGAGCAACCAAAAGCGGAATTGGAAAATCGGTTTACAAAATCCGGTTTTCGGAGCCCATGTAAACGGGGTGTTACATTACCTTAACAGTGGTTTCAGAAACAAAATTACGTATTACGGTCTTCAAATTACGTCCTAATGCTTTACGCGGGGCCGTGTGCGACTGCGCCATCTTCAATCTACATGATTAAGGCCAGCAACGCGTCCAACGATGACGGCGTGTGGGCCTGATCGAAATTTCCGTAACAGGATTTTTACTCAGGTGACAACGGATGACTGGTCCATATTGACAGTCTTGACGTTAAAGGTGACGGCGGGCCCTTGTTGAGTACGTTGGTCCTTGTCTGGACCACGTTTGTGGGAAAATAGATGAGTCCCTCAGTGATTCATTTGTAACTTTTAGGCCGCGCATGAATGGCCAATTGTCGTGTGGTGTGGGTCACCAAGTTTCGGATCGCGTGGTCGCTCCCTCGGGCATAAGTTAGTTTAAGTAGTCTGTACGTCAAGGCACCGGAGATCTCAGCAATTTGCTCCCTTAGGTCATCAAACATTTGGAAATTTTTGTAGCTGGAAAATATTATTTTTTCACTTTGTAGATGTATAAAAATAGAGAGCTCGCGCCACTTTCATCACTTCAAAGATTTTGTCCATAATATTCAATTCTTGAATCTTCATTTTATCGGTGTTTCTGCGCACGCTGCCGCATCCTTCGTGGATCCTTTCACCGCCATTATCTCATCTACAGTGACATGCCGTTGATTCCGTCGGCTAAGTACAGCAACGTCGAGCGCCGTATTCATATTAACAGATCGTCAGAGTAGCTTAATTCTCGTCTTTTTTTCTCTCTGCGATACTTCAATAGCTGCACCAACGGGACACCGAGTTCAAGGGGAAATTGAAATGCCATCTACATATAAAGAATCGTAATCGTCTATGCAGCAATAGAAGTGGCAAGTGACGTCATCGGGATACGGTCACCTTACAGCTTTATGAATGCTAGTTCCTCTCTCATTTGTAAACAAAAAAAGTAAGTCCACGGCGTAGCAGAAAGGAACCCGCTTTTGTTAATTATCAGTTGCGAGTCACCGTCAGCGGCGGCAAGTACGCTGCATGCATTTATCGATCCCCAGTCGACAATACACAGGAGCTCGGTGGTCTCTGCGCTATGCGAGTAGGAGCCAGTGCCGCGCGCGGCGGATTCCCCAGCCAGTGCAGCCAACCCCTGGAATCGGGGCTGGCAGGGACATGCGAAATTAAATTGGAAATAGGAAATCGATCGAGCGATGCACCCGCATGCGGCGGCGAGCTGACCGTAGAATGCAGGCGCGCCAGAGGGCATGCGATGCGCTGCCAGCCGAAACGCCCACCCGACGCCAAGGCTCGATTTCCTGCTGCTGGCTTACGGCGTCACCGTCCCATCCCAGAGCGCCTGCAATGGCGTTCGCTTATCAGTGTATCACTGAGGCGTTTACTGCGCGGAATCCAGACTGCATGCAGCCCAAACAGAATTTAGATACGCGCCGGATACTACCTGATTGCTATCTATTTTACTTGTGTGGAAATCCTTTGCTGTGTTGCCAACAAATAATGGGATGATATGGAGGTGAGAGACCATACGTCCTTCTATCAAATTTCGACACGTATTGTTGCGATGTCAAAACGGAAACAGTTGATCTCGACTAACAAGGAGTCCACATGGGTATCGAATTATAGAATTGTTCGATATTTACGGTACGTCAAATTCAGAACTCAAATAACTATCAGCCAGAGCCATTCGGCGCAACTCTAAAAAATTCTCCAGAAAATCGACTTCGAAGTTTTGTAAGTATACGTAAGTACGAGTAATTAAATCACTTGCAGCATCTGTCTGTAGTCCAGGTGGTAGTGTTTCTGGCCTCGCAACGATTGAGTCCGTGTTTCAAATCTCGATGTGGTAACTTTTTCCCTTTTAAAATTCACTCACATAAATTATTTTGGATTCTCTAATTCGACGTGTTGTCTTAGTTTTTCTTTATATGTATGTAGACACTGAACACCTTGTCGTCATGTAAAACGATGGTTGAGAAGGTTAGCTTCTTGGAATGCCATTAGTAGCTACAACGTCGTAGCTCTTCACGAACTGAACAATCGAAGACTACCGTCGTCAGCTAATAGTGAAGCCAATACTGTAAACAAAAAGTAACTTATGTTTTTTTTATTGAAAGAAACATTACTAACGACCTTTTATTTTTATATAAATGGATTTTTCGTAAAAATTACTATTAGGTACTAAAATTGTGTAAGTATTCGAACACACCGAAAAAATGTAAAAAACTGTCACGGCAGAATTCGAACCATCGAGCCTATGGTTGCAACCTCAGAATGCCGCGGTGGCCGAGCCGTCTGCGGCGCGCCAGTCACGGTCTGCACGGCTACCACCGTCGGGAGTTCGAATCCCCCCTCGAGCAAGGATATTTGTGCCGTCCTTAGAATTAGCTAGTTCATAAGTAGTTTGTAGGTTTAGGGACTGAGGACCCTGTAGTTGAGTCCCATAAGCTATACAAACGTTTGAATATTTAGAGTTGCGTCGAATGCCTTTGGCCGATTATTTAAGTTCTGAACATCACGTACCATGAATATAGAGAAATTCTACCCATGTGGTCTCCTTGTAAGGTTGTCGATTTCTACAAATCGCCCTCGTTTTAAGCGAGCATTTAAGCATGCCCTCGAGCATCGTCGAGCCTCATAGTATGACAGAACTGTTTCGGGCAAGGGCGGAAGTTGATTTTTCCCTACCACCCTCGGGCAGTGGTAAATTGGGCACGACAGACAAGTTTCTTATAGCATCCACATTACTGACAAACGCTTCAACAAAATTCTGCTGATTGAATACCTATTGTAAGTGGATACTTGTGGTGTATGTATAGATATTTACATTTCACAATAAAAAATATTTTTAGATTTTTTTTGCCCATATGAGCCTCATTTTCTCAAAACAGTTTCTTTTCCGCACAAATTTATACCCGGGTTCTACTGCTGGGTGTAGTCTCCAATTTCTGAAAGTGTTTCTCACTGGTACCTACATACTTTCTTGTTTCGTTAAGGTCATTCACTCCAAAGATCCAATTTAACATTTCAGTTTTAACAGGAAGTTTGCAGAGTTCGAGTACCTGACTTGTTTATGTCATCTGTTACATTCTTTTAATATTACCATAGAATTTTGTCTGCATTTTAATAACAAAACTGATGTTTCTATGCGTTTGAATCTCTCATTTGCTGAGCTTTGGTTTTAATAATGATTACTGTAAAACAGTGCACGTGATCAACAACTCCACTAACGTTCTGAAATAGCTCGACAAGATGCTAAAAATGCCTCGTGACATTTTTATTCAGTTACCTGCTAATTAAGTTCGACACTTATAACACTGAAGTGCTTCTCGATGGCTATAAACCAATAAAAGACAAAACAGTAGCTAGATCCATTTAAAATTAGTGTGCGACACTTAACATAATTTACAAAATTAGCCCCATTGTCTTAAACCTGCACCTAAGTGTAAATTTTCGACAGCCTGTCTTAAATACTTTACTCATCGTCATATGGCGATAGCTGATACGTGTATTTGATAGGTCGTCCCATCTGCTAAATACAGACCAGTTGGCAATCGCTGCTAACCTAATACAATCATGGCATATGAGATTTATCCACTATGACCATTGAAGTTACCTGAAACCAGCTCTCACCTACGGAAAACATAAATATCTCTACGTGTTTATCAACAAAACAGCTGACTGCTGTTTTGTTACACTTGAGCCATTTGGTTCCGTATCCACAACGTTACTTATTCTATAGTGCGTTCTGGTACATTAACGTCCGGTACTCACCACCGCAATGTCACTGTCAATAATGAGCACACAATGACAATGACAAACTTCCAATTTGAATGAATTACACCTATGCGAACATTGCCGTCCTCATATCTTGTAAAATGGCTCGCCATAATTTGCTCACTCTTCAAATTGGCAGATTGGGGCCTTTTATCATTTAACGCGACAAAATGGATATTTGTCCTGCTTGCGATTAATTACTCTGTCGCGAAACTTTGTCATTTTGTGTTCGCGCTAAATTATTTCATTATTGGCAAGTGTACATTTATTTATCAAAATGTATGCAGGCGATTAATTCGAAAGGCGATACAAATGTGCCGGTGAAATGATCGGCGTGGCCAGCGGTTGAACACGCTCTGCAGTCTGTTAGCTACACGCAAGCCCCATCCGACATTTTTGCGCACCTTCAAAGTTCTACTCCTGTCTATACTTTCTCGTCCCGATGTTGTTTGTAAATCTATCGGACCAAACTGCGTGGTCATCAGTCCGCAGCTTACAAACTACTTAAACTAAGGTAAACTAACCTAAGGACAACACACACACACACACACACACACACACACACACACACACCCATGCCCCGGGAGGACTCGAACCTCCGACGGCGGGCAACCACGCGATCCGCAGCGAAACGCCTAAGACCGCTCGTCTACTTCACCGCGGCTCTCGTCCCGAAAACAGCCTCTGTCAAAACCGCATAGAAATATGGTCTGGTCTCAGTCACGTGGTCTCATAGTGGAAAGCTGAACTCTGTGGAAGTTTAAATTCACTACCGATTTAGTGGATTTAGTGTTCAGACAAGAAATTTCACCCGGCGTGAGAAATCAAATATTTGTAAAGCTATGGGCCCAAACAGAGTGTCATCAGTCCTAGACTTACAGACTATTTAAACTAACACAAACACACACACACACACACACACACACACACACAGGTGACAAAAGCACAATATTTGGTTCACGTACAGCGTTTTCCTATCTCTGGGTCACGTAAATGCCGGCTGTATTTAACGTCTAACAATCCTTTTTTATGTTTTTACTACCCGATAACAAACAGTTTAAACATGTTCTGAGCTACTGAATGTTTCACGTCTATAACTCATCGGGAAGCTAGCAAACATTTGTTACCTCGAATTTAAAATTAAACACTTTTTTTGTTCGTTGCGCAACAAAATGGTACCAACGCAACCAAGAGACTGGGAGACTCTGCGAGCAGCATGTCGAATCTCGTAGTATCCGAGTCTCGGCGACTCTGTGGTGCCGCTACTCAAGTATCCCCGTGTGAATAACCCCTTTAACTACATTTTCTGCGACTCTTGCTCGAACAGTATCTCAGTCGCTTGGCGACTAGAGTATCCTAGGGCCTAAGCCTGCAGGACAAAGAATACTTCGCCTCTACATCTACGGGGGATACTCTGCAAAGCACATTCAAGAGCCTGGCAGAGGGGTCACAGAACCACCGTTATACTATTTTATCACCAATACCATTCTCGAATAGCGCGCGGGAAGAAAGAACACCTGAATCTCTCCGTTCGAGCTCTGATTTCTCGTATTTTATTCTGATGTTTATTTATACCTATGTAAGTGGGAGTCAATAATATATTTTCGCATTCGGAGGAGAATGTTGGCGATTGGAGTTTCGTAAGTAGCCCACGCCGCAGCGATAAGCGCCGTTGTTGTAATGATTCCCATCCCAGATCCTGTATCATTTCCGTAATGCTGTCTCCCCTGTATCGTGACAATTAGAAACGAGCTGCCCTTCTTTGGACTCTTTAGATGTCCTCCGCCAAACCCACATGATAAGGATCCCACAATGGGCAGCAATACTCTAAAAAAGGACGGACATGCGTAGTGTATGCAGTATCTTTTGTAGTTCTGTTGCATCTTTTAAGGGTTCTTCCAATAAAACGCGGTCTCTGATTCACCTTTCCCACGACATTATCTACATGTTCTCCCCAATTTAAGTCTGAAGTAATAGTAATTCCTAGGTATTTTGTGGAGTTTACGGGCTTCACTTTTGATTGATTTATCTTGTAACTCTTGTGGACGACTTGACACTTCTCATTATTTAGAGTCAATTGCCAATTTTTACACCATAGTGATATTTTATTCAGATCGTTCTGCAGTTGGTTTTGATCTTCAGATGATTTTACTAGACGGTAAATGACGGCGTCATCTGCAAACAACCTAAGAGAGCTACTTAGATTTTCCCCTAAATCGTTTTTGTGAATCAGGAACAGCAGAGGATCAATAACACTACCCTGTGGAACTTCCGATATCACCTTTGTTTTAGTTGACGCCTTACCATCGATTACTACGAATTGTGCGTTATTTCTTTCACAAGCCCGACATCAAAGTGAGTAGATGTCGGCCAGAGTCGTGACTGGAACTTCGTATAATGCCAGAAAAGAACGTGTAAACATAGGTTCAAATGTTGAAATGTTTGTAAATCTATCGGACCAAACTGCGTGGTCATCAGTCCGTAGCTTACAAACTACTTAAACGTAGGTAAACTAACCTAAGGACAACACACACACCCATGCCCCAGGGAGGACTCGAACCTCCACGGCGAGCAACCGCGCGCTCCGCAGCGAGACGCTTTAGACTGCTCGGCTACTCCACCGCGGCCCAACATAGGTAACAGCGTGTCTTTTAGCATACGAAGTATATATCTAGTGGTTTCATTTGGTACTTCACGATAACACGACAGCAGAGCAGGTTAAAAATGTAATGAAATGTAGCAGAGGCGGTCGGATATTGGAGCTGAAGCGAAAACCCAGAGTATCGGACGAGGCGAGGCGCTTGAGAGGCCTACGCGAATATTGCAAGACGCCGGGGCTCGGCTCCGCTACTTTCGGCCGCAATTTTCCATACGGCGCAGTCCGCCGGCTGTGGCGTGGCCGCCGCCGGCGTTTCGGGGAAGCGGCGCACTTTCGGGATCATTACCCGCGCTCGCCAGTCAGACTCGATCGAATCGAATCGCCGCCGGCCGAACCGAACCGAGCCGAGCCGCTCGGCCGCGGTCAGCCGGATGCTCGGACGCGCGCTTCGTTATCCCACTGATACGCTCCACTGACACGGCCGCGGATCTTTTCGGCAGGTTGGTCATAACGAGCCACCAGAACTTATAGCGAGAGAGCCGATGTCCGAGCGAATGAGCGAAACTTGTGCTCCGAGATCCCCAGTCACAAGCGAATTTCTACTCCTTGGCCTGCAGCTTGCCACTTTCCCCTGCACCTCTACAACCGCTCCTGTCTCTTCATCCCCCTTGTGGCTTCTGTTTTTTATCTACTTCCCCCCACCCCAACGTCATTTCTTTATTCATTCAGGATGTTTCAGGAGGGCTAGTAAACATACTGATACACAAAAGTCGAGAACTCATGATGTATGACCCCCAACTAACCTATGCGGATGAGACTGAGGTAAAGAAACTTCCTGGCAGATTAAAATTGTGTGCCGGAACCGGGACTCGAACCTGGGACCTTTGCCTTTCGCGGACAAGCGCACTACCGACTGTGCTATCCCGACACGACTCACGATGCCACCTCACAACTTTACTTCCGCCAGTACCTCGGCTGAGGTAGTTTGAAGAAATATGCAATGAGCAAGCTATGAAGGAATGCAAGGAGAAATTTGAAGGGGAAGTAAGGTCCAGGGAGAGGTAATAAAAACCTTGCGGTTTGCTGATGACATAGTAATTCTGTCAGAGACAGCAAAGAAAAGGACCTGGAAGAGCAATTAATCAGAATGGACAGTGTCTTTAAAGGAAGATGTAAGATGAACATTAACAAGAGCAAAACGAGGATAATGGAATGTAGTGTCAGAAAATCAGGGGATGCTGAAGAAATAAGATTGGGTAATGAGACATGACAGTGTGCAGGTCTTCTGTACAGGGGTATTGCACTGCACTCTCGTCCCACAAACAGACGAACTGCAAAACGTCCAGATGCACCGACGGCCATACAGCACTTGACAACGGGGCACTTACTGCAATGGAATGCATTACCGGAAACACTCCTTGCCAAAAGGCATGGAAAAACATCGCCGACCACGCTTCGCTGTTCCTCGTGATCACACAACTGCTGAGAAATATGTCCCATCCTATCCATTTTCCAAGGGACTATCATAAACGGCCGTGACTTGAGCGAAAGTTTTGTTCAAATGTTTGTAATCCTAAGAAACTAAACTGCTGAGTTCATCGGTCCATAGACTTACAAACTCATTCCCTACTTCTTTCAGTTACCTTATGTATTACACTGTAGTAGTTCTTTCTGCGTATGGTCCAAGTTTCAGCCGGCTACGCTGCTTGGCACTGACAAATCACGCCACAGTTTCTTTCAAGTTCAGCTCAACGATGTCTTAGTTCAAAATGTTCATATGTTTGTTAAGTTTATGGGACTTAACTACGGGGTCATCAGTTCCTAAACTTACAAACTACTTACGAACTACCTTATACTAAGGACGACACAAATATCCATGCCCGAGGGGGGATTCGAACCCCCGACCGTAGTGGCCGTGCAGACCGTGACTGGAGCGCCTCAGTCCCCGCGGCCACCACGGCCGGCGATGTCTTAGTACAGAGTAATTTGTCTAAAACATTCCATACAACTTGTGTCCAATTTCTAACAGTTTAACCAAGGAAAATACAAAAAAATGTCAAGCACAAACAAATGATTAAATTCGCTATCATGTTGTCTTTAAAACAGAAGGAATATTACTTTCGAGGTCCTCTTAGCGCAGTTTTAGATAGTCTGAACTAGTGGCAGTCCAAACAATAAATTCATCTCTAGTGTGTCATTCACACTTCCATGGAGAAATTACACATTTGTCGATGGTGAACAGTCTGGTACAACGTACTGGGTTACGTTACATAAGAATTCAGTTCACTCACATATTTCAGACGCTACTTGGTACTCTCAGAGTTTCATCAACACTATGCAGTATGTATTTGTATCAAATACATTCCGAAAATCTATTACTGCTAAGAATGTGTGTTTCTCTTCAGCAATGATTCGTAGGATGTAATGAAAAGGCCAAGCCGAATTCACACGAGCTATGTTGTATAACGGTCTGGATACTTCGCCGATGTACACGGTAGAATCACACTATGGTACAGTACTTTTTGCTTTAGCAAGCAATACGCTCCGTTCATAAAAGCGAGAAAGATTCACGGAAACGTTCCGATTGACTTTGTATCTGAGATTTGCAGTTCTTATTCAGGATGAATAAATTGCACGACGTTGCGGCGAAGAAGCTGCAAAGCCCCTTTAACAGGATTAAGTGGTATTTGCATTACATCTGCATAAGAATGCGAGGAATGGGACCGCGGATGAAATTCTTGAAATAAGCGAAACAACGAAGCTGCCGAGGAAATTATCTTCAGCATACGGCTGAAGGAGACAATTGCCTCTTTTATGAAGCACTGATAAATTTTTGAGAAGCCATTAAAAACAGGGGTAGTATTTTCAGTGAAACATACTTCTGAATATTTTTCGCTCCCATGCAGTCCAGAGCGAAAGAAGGAAGTGTCCATCGGTCCATCTAATAATCATTTTCATATTTCAGCGAAATTTCATATTTTCATATACTTCAAAAAATTCATCTTCGAATAACAATATGTTATCAAACATTAGTTCCAATCTCGAGCGTCAGAAGTGTGTCGGGATAGCTCAGTCAGTAGAGCACTTGCCTGCGAAAGGCAAAGGTCCCATATTCGACGTCAGTTCCGCTACACAGTTTTAATACGCCAGTAAAGTTTCATATCAACGCATACTACGTTGCAGAGTGAAATATTATTCTGGAAACAGCCCCTAGGCAGTGCGTAAGCTATTTCTTCACCATATCCTTTCTTCCAGGGGTGCTAGTCTAGCAAGTTTCGTAGGAGAACTTCTGTGTAGTTTGAAAAGTAGGAGGGGAGGTACTGATGGAAGCAGATCTGTGAAGCCGGGCCGTGAAGCGTGCCGGGGTAGCTCAGTCGGTTGAGCGCTTGCTCGCGAAAGGCAAAGGTCGTAGGTTCGAATCCCGATTCCGTACACAGTTTTAACCCACCAGGAAAGTTTCATATCAGCGCATACTCCACTGCAGAGTGGAAATATCATTCTTATTATTGTGTTTTTTTATATTACCCGACTTTCTGCGATTGCTTACTGTTCATGTAAGATAGGAACGAATATACTTTTGATTAAATTACGTCAAACAAACTTCTAATCTATTTCTAGTTTCAATAGGTCCTTTCCAGTTCGTGATGATCTTCTCAGTGCTCTGTTGCAGCAGGTCACGTAGTTTCTCCAACCATTTAATGACACACATAAATAAATAAAGAAAATTGTCTTCGTGAGACTGCAGTTTGCTACAAAGACGGTGCTATTCAGCAAGTTGTTCTCGATATTCATCAACGTCTTTTTCTGCTACTGCACTGTAGTGATAAGAGAAGTAATAAGCAATAGTTGCTCCTCATCGCGACTACTACCTCTACACTGAGCGAGATGACAAAGTGGTAAAACACTGGACTGGCATTTCGGAGGGACGGTGGTTCAAATCATATCTGATAATCCAGATTTAGGTTTCCCGTGATTTTCCTAAATCACTCCAGCAAAATGCCGGGACTGTTTCTTTGAAAGGGCATGGCCTGTTTCCTTCCCCATCTTTAAAAAGAAAATTTCGGGCATTAGTTCCGTCTCACGCTGTCGACGGGACGTTAAACCGTAATCTTCGTTTCCTTTTTTACTTATTTTCCAGGAAAAATTTGAAATACACTTTCGCTTGTCCAGAACACTACCGCGAGGCTGTTCTGCGGAAAACTGCTAGACTGGGTCGAGAACTGAGCTATCGCTCTGTGTCTAACGTAGCTGCATCACTGACCGACGACAAGCTCGCTCGATCGCTGCACTCCGCGACAGACCGCGTTCTGTATACCCGAGCCCTTTAAGGCCACTAGACACACTCCGATTCCTCGTCCGACAAACCAACCGACCAACGAACCAACCATATTTCTAGCAGCCTATAAACGTTCCGACAAACTGCACGCAGCTATTGCAGCTCCTCCCTGTTCTGATGCCTGTTTGTCAAACTGTTTTTGTTTAAGCAGAAAGTAGACAATCTCAGGCAGGAAGTTGGTCGGGTAGTGCTATATATGCACAATTTATCGCCTGGAGTGGTAGAGGGTGGGAAGAGGGATGGCGGATGTCGGACGGCCAGGCCCGATCAACCATCCAACAAGTAAAGATGGTCGGGAAGCACCTCCACACGTTCAATTTATCGGACTGCCGATAAATTGGTCCCGAAAAATCGTAAAGTGTGTAGGGACCTTTGGCGAAACTTAGGCGAGCTTTATCGCGATACAAAAAGACGCCTCTTTTTTCTATTTTTTTAATCTTAGCTAATATAACGCTTGGGGTTTGAACACCAGAAGCCCCCCCTCCCCTCTTGTGGCTACGCATATGAGCGGTAGTATCACACGCGCTTAGCCCTGGTGCGGGTAAGGGAGCTGGCAGTCGCGCACGTTCCCCTGGAGAGCGCGGACGGAGGGCAGCAAACGGCCGGCTGTCAGGCAGGCAGCAGCCGCCGTGCCGCCTGACTGCGCTCTGGGGAGCCACTGGAGACACCTTGCTCCTGCTCGTGCCCCTGCCTCCGTTACTCCGACTGCCGCCATCACCAAGTGGCCGCGCATCACCGTTTATAGGGGATCATTTGCAAGCGTTTCAAAGCCTTTGTCAGCGATTTCTAGTACCATTCGGCAGGTTGGCTTTCTGAATCACATCGTGTAACTTCGCTGACGAGCCATTAAAGGCTGCAATTGTAGGAACCAACCACTTAGGGATAGGGCAGATGTAAAACCGAGAACGTTAGGTATCACCTTCATTTGTTGCACAATATACCACGTTAATTACGATGGATAGTGATACAATTTTATTACAGATTCCAGAATGAAACTTTCACTCTGCAGCGGAGTGAGCGCTGATATGAAACTTCCTGGCAGATTAAAATTGTGTGCGGGAACCGGGATTCTAACCTGGGAAGCGAGATACTGGCAGAATAGAAACTGTGGGGCGGCACCGAGAGTCGTGTCGGGATAGCTTAGTGGTAGAACGCTTTGCCCGCGAAAGACAAACGTCCCAGGTTCGAGTCCCGGTTCCGGCACACAATTTGAATCTGCCAGGAAGTTTCATATCATCTCACACTCCGCTGCAGAGTGAAAGTTTTATTCTGGAAACGTCCCTTACGCTGCGGCTAAGCCATGTCTCCAACATATCCTGTCTTCCAGGAGTGCTAGTCTTGCAAGTTTCGCAGGAGAACTTCTGTGAATGTTGGAAAGTAGGAGGCGAGGTACTGGCAGAAGTGAAGTTGTGTGGTGGGTGTCGTGAGTCGTGTCGGGATAGCTCAGTGGTTGCGCGCTTTCCCGCGAAAGAAAAAGGTCCCAGGTTCGAGTCCCGATTCCGGCACACAATCTTAATCTGCCAGAAAGTTTATATTATAGATTATTTATCAAGAAATGAAAGGAAGAAGAATTAGGAAGGAAAGGATTGACATTGACTGAATTTGGGCATTGAAATTATACAATGGCGACAAGTGATAATGTGAGCCGGACGGGAATCGAACACGGTTCTCCCGCTTAGAGCCAGCGGCCGCCTTAACCATTTGACTACCCTCAGTCACCTCCCCTCCGTCTCATACTTCCACAAGTCGCACGGTACGGATGTAGTGCCTCCATCGTCCATGCCCTCGCCATTACAGATTCCCGTACGAGATCAACCGTATGACCACATCAGCGGTGAAGGAAATGGACCAACGCCATCTTCGCGTGTAAATACTTATTACAGATCGGACACTCCCTAAACAACAGACACCATACAAATATAATAAGTATTTAAAGGCGAAGATGGCAATTGGGTGATTTACTTCACTGCGGTACGGAGGCGATCGCGAGTAGCCACGTGGTTAAGGCGACCGCTGGCCCAAAGCGGGAGACCCGATTTCGATTACCGGTCCGGCTCACATTTTCACTTGTCGCCATAGTATAATTTCAGTGCCCTAATGCACCTAATGGCAATCCCTTCCTTCCTATTCTTCCTTTCCTTCCTCAATAAATAATTGGCAAATGTAAAATAGCTGCGAACCAGGTGTGGTGTCTGATCCTTCGGACATGTCAAACGACAGAAACAAAATGCTGCAGCCTGTCTCCACACTCTCAGTGGGCTGATACATCCTGGATACCTGCGGCTGTTGTCTCACAGTCACCCACAAATTTTGTAAAGGCGTTTTGCTGATGATAATATTATAGTTATCACTTCGATACAAGATGCCATTTTATTACTTCTCGTAAGTGAAAACAATATAGTGCGTTCAAAGTTGACACTAATGAATATATCCAAATGGTTTTTAAACTTCTACTTACTCCCAGCAATATAAGCCTCTCGCCAAATACCGCAGTTTCCACTGTGTTGTCCTTACCTGTAACAAAAGAAAAAAAGTTAATTTTATACAATTATGTTAAGTCATTACTGTAAGTTACAGTAGCGTTTGTTTCTATACACCAGGTTTTTAACCTTTTGAATACGCGACACGCTTTCGGCTAAAATTTTTCCGGTGACCCCCCTCCCGCCCCCAAACCGTAACATAATTTTGTGTGAGATTTCAAAGGGAACGATTCTAACTTTCTTTTTCGATACAACTATCTTGTAAAAAAATTACAGCATTACTCATTGTACGTTGGATTGTCTTTTTCTTCGGAGTGGAACACATTATCTTATTTTTCATGAATAGCGACAGAAAAATGTTTGTTGCATAACGAGCGTTTTCAGTTGCAGGTAAGACTCTGGTTATGTGACTGTGTTTGTGTTTAATGAATACGACTATTCGTACAAGAAACAGGAAATAATGTGACTCGATCTAAAAGTAAAACTTCGTGTAAAATGTTTACACCACAGTTTTGAACGCGTGTATTATACATAGAATAAAACTTATCATCATACCTATGCGAAAGAACTCTCGCGATCTTAATCACGCAGAAAAAGAAAGTCTTTTCCAACACTAATACATCACATTCAATGATTTGTTCGGAACTCGTAGATGAAACTCAGAACAGACTTGTTGCCTTCACCTTTCATAAATACAAAACTGCATTAACAGCTGCCACTCCGCACTAATACCCATTTTTTCACGTGCTCATTTTTTAATCCTGTTTTAGATGAGTTTGCTTTTAAACAAATATTAAAGCTCTCTGTATTAATCTCTTTGACCTCTTGTTAAAGGTCAAACGTGATTAAAACTGCAATAACATATTTAGTATATTTTTCAGGATTTATTTCAGTCGTTGCCCACTCCAATAAATTAATTCCGGTACTGAAAGGATTACATCCCATCCTACAGTCTCTGAAAATTACGAAACAGAGATACGATAAGCACTTTCAGAGCAAGGCACAAAAAGGCTTTACGTCTATAAACTGAAATCTTTAGTTACTGAATAATCAAATCTATCTCACAGTACCCTTAAGAATTTTAAGCATTCTATTGTATCACTGTAGATATATAACGATTTTTCAGAGTTAGGGACGACAGAAAACGAATGTTGTGTAGAACGAGGAGAAGGACAAGGTATGGACAGTGGATGACGCCTATTGTGTAAAAAATTCAAACCTAACGAAACTATGGGAAGTATGTGGTACACAACGACGGATTTTTTAAATCAGGATTTTAAGTAGATTCGTGCAGACTGCCACAAATTCATCTTCATCTTATGCAGTTTAACAGAGGAACTAGACTTCAATGAAGAATTGTCTTGAAAATGAGAATTCTGTTGAAAATATTCGTTTTAATGTCATTCTCAGGAATAAAATTGTTTACTTTCCTCAAAAGATGACGTTTTATTAATATATTAAATAAATATTTGAGTCTAAAGATTGTGGTCGAAAAATCAAGCACAAAACATTCAAGTACAGAATGTGTCCTTAAATTGTTTGTCATTGTAAAAAGCCATATTTTCCTGTATCCATGTATAAATATAAACTAAGTAGTGTACGAGTCTGCTGTTTTGAAGGAAAAAAGTGCTATCTATATCTATAAATGTGAATGTATGTTCGGTGTACGTTTATCACGTCTCGACCACAAGACATAAAGAGCTAAAAATTTGTACAGGTACTAATCATCTGATCAGATGTAAGAGAGGGCCCTATGGCCCTAAGCTGGTCAGGTTAAATAACCAAATAAATAAATAAATAAATAAATAATGTCTTCCCATGGAAGGCTTTAGGCACGATTTTATGGCGATCAGATAGCTATTTATCTATATATATATATATATATATTAATGTGAATGTCTGTTCGGTGTACGCTTATCACGTCCGAACGACAAGACGCAAAGAGTTAAATATTTGTACATTTACTAATTTATACCTGAGGTAGGTTTGAGGCACGGTTTTATAGCGATCTGATAGATATTTAGTAATTTGAAGATTATAACGCGAAATGCGGAACAATAATTACTCTTTGAAAATTATATTTAATCTTTAAAAATGGCATTATTGGTTTCATTGTTGCTTGAGGGTTGATAATGATAAAAGGGTGGAGTATATTGGGATGGAAAATTATCGGTGATGTAAAATTCTGTGTGTGTGTGTGTGTGTGTGTGTGTGTGTGTTTAATATTTCACTCTGCAGAGAAAACTACAGAACGCAAACGAATGGTGTGTGTGTAATTGTTGTCCGAAGTCTCCCATTGTACACCATAGCAGTTCTATGCCGATAGCTATAAGGGGAAGAAAGATATCGTGGTCGTCAAATTATTAAAAATTTCGGACTGAAGGTCAGCGATGACGTTTGCGACTCTATAGCAAGGAGGTTACATACAGCGAAACGTGATGCCACAGACCATATATTTGGTCTATGCGTGCTACATTGTCTTCAGCTCTTTCTCTGTAAGGATAATCATACGAAAAGGAATATAAGAATAAATAAATAAAGCAGTAAAAAAGAAATTCCTTTTAATACAGACATACAACACTTATACAAATGAATACACTTAGGGACTGATGACCCCGTAGTTAACCCCCATAAGTTGTACAAACATTTGAATACACACCTGCTGAATTATAGCCTACAATTGTACAACATATAACTCAATAAATATGAGATCGTATGCATTTTATATGTAATTTGTGTTTTGATTACTATCTTTCTTTGTTTGGATACTTATAATTTTGTACATTATGCGAGACAGCGTTATTTCTTATTTATTCTCAGATAAGTATAGCATGTTTTTAGAAAAAAAAGAAGACGGACAGAGAGAGAAAGGATAGGAGAAGTACTAACTCAAAGCAGGTATAAATAAATAAATACTCGAGCAAAGCCGGGTTTTCAGCTAGTGCTCTATAAAGGGTTATAGTGTATCTGAACTATTTCAATCAGTTTCCACGTGAAAACTTTGTGGTTTCACTCCCTGTGACTCAAAGGGTTAACGTCAGCCGGGAATGCAATGGTGAGGCAAAAGAATTGTAAGGCACACGAAATGAAATCCAGAGCCAGGCGGTGGAGTGTGAATGGCGGTGCCGTCGCCGGGAATCGAAGGCCTGACCTCCCCGCCTGCACTGACTGCCGAGCCTTCCTCGCCGCGCTGTCTCCGCCGCCTCCTTTCTGAATCCATTACTCTCGCTCGGCATCAAATATTCACGAGGCTGCATTATGCCCCTTCTGCGCACCCCTTCCCTGCTCGCAGGCAAATATTTCCCGAGGTAACAGGATTTCCGTTTCTGCCGGTGATGTGCTGGAAAAAGATACGACATCGGCCGTTGCGTTCTTCCTGTTTACTCTGTCGATACGACAGCGAGCGGTGGGGGGAGTCGCGCAACGCGAAACGCCGAGGGCTCTCCAGATGCAAACAAGTGAGGTACCGGCCGGCAGCATTAATTCCTGCGGAAATGCTACACCGCGGGGGTTGCCAACGTTGTCCACTGAATATTCCCTGTTACACGGCGTCTCTGCGCTATACCGCGGTCTCTAGCCCTCTCCATCAATACAAAGAAATGTAATTAGCTGCGTGGTGTTTGCTCTTTCCCTTTTTGCGTGTCTTCTTTTCGTTTTTATTATTACTTGGAAATTCCTTTAACTCCTTATGTGGAGGCGTGGAGCATAGGGCTGCAACCAAGGCTCGCCTTCTTGCTCTGTCTTCTGCTAGTATTTCCACTTATTCCCATCGTATTCGTTGCTGTTCACCTTCTACTTTAGCTAACCGTCTCCACGTCATTTTAGGCCTGCTTCGTCTCCGCCGTACCCGAGGCATCCAATAAAGTACTTCCTTTGGAACGGGTTCATTTGATCTTCTAACTGTATGTCCTAACGATTTCCACTTCCAGCTTTTTATTTGAAGCTCAACTGGCGTCTGGCTGGTTCACAATCTTAAACTCTGCAGTGTTATCATTTTCCCCTCACTTGTTTCCATTACAGGAGTAAACTGAACGTTATTCCACGTCGGAGACGCAGGTAGAAAAACAAAATAAAGCATCTAAATTAAATACTAGTATTTCAAGCATGTAAATTAAATTTGATTTATTTTGCCAGCCGCGGTGGCCGAGGAGACTGAGGCGCTCCAGTCACGGTCTGCACGGCCACTACGGTCGGGGGTTCGAATCCCCCCTCGGGCATGAATATTTGTGCCGTCTTTAGTATAAGGTAGTTGATAAGTATTTTTTAAGTTTAGCGACTGATGACCCAGTAGTTAAGTTCCATAAGCTTAACAAACATTTGAACATTTTTTGATTTATTTTGTTTTTCTATCTACGTGTCAAACACCATTGATTTTGCAATATCCATGGTCTTAATAATAATATTCTGTTTTAAACAAACACATAGCCCATAGTATTTAGATAGTTTTATACAACCTTTGATACAAAGCGCTATATCTGTAGGACCGTAATCTTCGGTTTGTTTGTGTTTTGGCTGATTCCCAGTTTGTGTAGTTCGACCGAAATGTCTGTTTGTGAAAAATTACAGAGTTATATACACTGAAACAAATTGTAAGTAATCAAATCAATACTTAACTTTATAATCTTCGTTACTTTGTATGCATTTTGTAACAGGATGTAACCCGAAATAAGAACTACCTGGATTCTGTAAGTATTAATGTACACAAAAACCATTGTTCAACCTGAAGATAAGAGTGTAAACTGTCGAAACGCATCGTGGGAGTACTAAAAAAGTGACTGATGCAAATAATTGCTTTTCAAATGTTCAAAAGTTTGTAATTCTATGGGACCAAACTACGTTGGTCATCAGTCCTAGACTTACAAACTACTTAAACTAAGGTAAACTAACATAAGGAAAACACACACAGCCATGCCCGAGGGAGGATTCGAACCACCGACGCAGAAGGCCGCGCGATCCGTAACATGGCACTCGGCTGTTCCCGCGCGGGATAATTGCTTTTATTTGAACTTTTATTGTCATTAATAGTCGCAGTTCCTTAGTACAGTCTAATATGCACGATATAAGGTAACAGTATGACGGTTGTCAATTTTTGACGGCGTATCCACTGCGTCATCTTTCTTTCTTTCTCTTCAGCCCTTTCCCGCACATGCAGGGTCGGCTTTATTAAGTCAGGCTTGGCATGTTAGTATTGACGGAGTGGCCGGATGCCCATCCTGCCGCCACCCCCTACCCCCGGCAGGAAATGTGTATCCCAAATGTCTGTGTATAGTGTTATATGTGGTAAAGTGCAAAGTGTTATGAAATGTTTGTGAATCGTGTAACTGAGGCGGGACTTGAGGATCAGCCCGGTATTCACCTAGGGGGTGTGGAAAACCGCCTAAAAATGCAGGCTGGCGAGCACTCCGAGCCCCTACGTTAATCCGCCGGGCGGATTCGAACCGAGACCGGTATGTCTGGGGCGTCTCCGAAAGCAGTGCGTTAGACCACACTGCTAACCGAGCGGGTCCCTATCTACCGTGTCATATTACCACTGAATCTGAAGGGGTGGTAGTGGTGGGGAGTCTTTAAATATTCAACAAAGTCCTGCATGGCGCAACACATTTCATTGCGACAACTTTACGACGAGAACAAGAGAACACATCGCCGTCCCGCGCCGGCGCGACGCGCGGTTGATACAGCACCGACGGCAGCCACTTGTTCCAGGTGTTCATTTATTTAGCTGCTGAGGCGCGGGGCGGCCGTGTATTGGATTAAGGCGGGTGAGGTAGGCAGAGGCGGGCATACATCACGGCCGGCGCGGCGCGGCGGTACGCGGAAGCCGATCAGATGCTCCGCAGACAAATGGCGCCGGCCGCGCGCTGCCGCGATACCATCTGAGGGCCCGCGCGGTCACTGGCCGCGAGGCGGGCGGCGGGGGCGGCAGCGGCGGAGGAGGTGGGGACCGCGCTGCTGCCAGCCGGCTCTGGGCCTCTGAGGCCGCTGTACGAGGAGCGTTTCAAAAGTCCGTGCAACTACTGACGTGTCTGGGAAAAAAACTATTTCTCCAGAATGAAACTTCACTCTGCAGCGGAGTGTGCGCTGATATGAAACTTCCTGGCAGATTAAAATTGTGTGCCGGAACCGGGACTCGAACCTAGTACCTTTGCCTATCGCGGGCAAGCACACTACCGACTGTGCTATCCCGACACGGCTCACGATGCCGCCTCACACAATTCCGGCACATAATTTTAATCTGCCAGGAAGTTTCATATCAGCGCACACTCCGCTGCAGAGTGAAGTTTCATTCTGGAAACATCCCTTAGGCTGTGGCTAAGCCATGTCTCCACCATATCCTTTGTTCCAGGAGTCCTAGTCTTGCGTGTTTGCAGGAGAGCTTCTGTGAAGTTTGGAAAGTAGGTTTTGTATCCCATCCTCGTCGCCACTTTTTTGTCCCGTTTCCGTCGTAGGTGTCGGTGGTCGAGTAGAAAAGTACCGACACAGGGATAAAGGTTGCACGCTTGTGCAGGTACGAAGGTAAGCAGCCAGTGGGACAGCAGAAACTAGAAACACTAGAGTAAATTAGAACGAGATATATATTGCACAGAATTTATACAATACTTAACTTTAACATAGTTCTGTACTGCAGAAAGCTGATACATAGTTGAGCTAGAGGCCTACCTAGTGCCTATGCGATAATCAAGGCTCTACTGGTGCCTATCTGATTCCCAAGTGAACAATGTCGTTCAGTGGTTGCCACGAGCGGAGTTGTAGCAGAGGGGGCTTGTGGCTGACGTCGTAAGAACGCCGCGCCGTGCGTGCATTGCGGCGCGCGGCGAAAGTAGGTGGCGCGCACTTTGGACTTGTGCGACACACAGGAGGAGGCGAGGTACTGGCGGAAGTGAAGTTGTGGGGCGGCATCGTGAGTCGTGTCGGGATAGCATAGTCGGTTGTGCGCTTGCCCGCGAAAGGCAAAGGTCCCAGGTTCGAGTCCCGGTTCCGGCACACAATTTTAATCTGCCAGGAAGTTTCAATTTATTTCTCGACATAGTATCCTTTTAGACACTCACTTCGTCCAACTCACTTCATCTCTTGCCCTTTGTTCACATGAAATAATAAGTGCCATCGACAAGGGATCTCAAATCGATTCCATATTTCTGGATTTCCGGAAGGCTTTTGACACTGCACCACACAAGCGGCTTCTAATGAAATTGCGTGCTTATGGAATACTAGCTGAAAACCCGGCGTTGCCCAGGTATTTATTTATTTATTTATTTATTCCTACCGTTTTTCTGGTATACATTCATTTGTATAACGGCTGCATGTCTGTAAAATGTCTTAGGAATACAATTAGTAGTAAAGAAGTGATAGATTAAAGCTTGGTGCGTGATGGGGCGGTTTCCCATGAATGTTAGTATGTGCACATATCTCATAAACTACGTTTCGTACTGCTATACAATTTGGATGGTACACTCAACTATATGCGTGTATACTGTCTGTAAAATTTCCTGCGGCTTCAATTTGTAGTGTAGAACTTATAAATTGTAACGTCATACCGAATGCCGTACTTTTAGTCCATGAACAGCTGAAATGTAGTAAGCGAGAAACCTTTTTTCCTTTCATTATTTCGATGTGGTTGTCAGCGAGAAAAAGTTTAATAAAAGTTTGAAATTATGTTTAAAGTTTGTTGCAAGTCGCTAAGTACTGTCATTCTCATACAGTCTATTACGAAATTCTCGCCACATTATATGTCATTTTTTGCGATTTCTATTGGTTATGACGTAATATCTTTCGCACCATGTGCCGTATGTGATTCTTAACCAAGCAGCAATTGTTACCTCACGGTAAGGAATGTGTGTACCAAATTTGATTGAAATCGGTCCAATGGTTTAGGAGAAAATGAGCAGCATTGTAGTAAAATGCAGCATTTTTCCGCGCATCTCATTGTATATGACGTCATATCTCGTGAACTATATATCGTATGCGATTCTTAGGCTTACGGCGACCGTCCTTATGGATTGAAGCTTACGTGTACAAATTTCATAAAGATTGGAACAAAACTGTAGATTTGTACTCAACACGTACAAACATACGGACACACTGCTTTATATATTAGATCTCCACAATTGTGCAATTGAATTCACGATTTCCTATGAGAAACGACACAGTTCCTTGTAATTCACGATAAGTCATCGAATAAAACAGAAGTGATGTCTGGCGTTCCCCAGGGAACCGTTATAGGTTCCATATTCTTCCTGATGTTTATAAACTATTTAGGAGACAATCTGAATAGCTCCCTTAGACTGTTCGCGGATGATGTGTCGTTTATCGGTAGTAAAGTCAACAGAGGATCGAAAGCAACTGCAAAGCGATTTAGACAAAATTTCTACATGGTGCGAAAATTGGCAATTGACACTAAATAAAGGTGTGAAGTAATACACATGACCACTAAAAGAAATCCGCTGAACTTCAATTCCGCGATAAATCAGTCAAACATTAATGTCGTAAATTCTACCAAATACCTAGGAGTTACAATTACGAACAACTTAGACTGGAGAGAACACACAGAAAATATTGTGGGGAAGGCGAACCAAAGATTAAGTTTCATTGGCAGAACGCTTCGAAGATGCAATAGCTTCACCAAAGAGACTGCCTACATCACACTTGTGCGTCCTCTCCTGGAGTACTGTTGCCCCTTGTGGGACCCTCACCAGTTGGGACTGACGGAAGACAATGAGAAGGTTCAGAGAAGGGCAGCTCGTTTTGTTTTATCACGTTACGGGGGGAAAAGCGTCACGGAAATGTGGCACGAATTGGGGTGGAAATCATTAAAAGAAAGACGTTATTCATTGCGGCGTAATCTCTTTGTGAAGTTTCAATCGCCGACTTTTACTTCAGAGTGTGAAAATATTTCGCTAGCACCCACCTTCTTATGGAGACATGACCGTCCCAATAAAATAAGAGAAATCAGATTGAAAACAGAACGATTTAGGTGTTCTTTCTTCCCGCGCGCTATTAGAGAATGGAAAGGTAGAGAAAAGTTATGAAAGTGGTTCGATGAACCCTCTGACAGGCCCTTAAATGTGATTTGCAGAGTATCTCTATAGATTTAGACGTAGAATATTAGGAATTGTCCAAGCCTGCAAAGTAGCAATTAGTTTCTGCATTCACCTACTCGTTTAAATGAAATCTTCGTCCCGCCAGCCATTTCTACAAATTGTGGAACAAATAGTAGTCAGAGCGACTTAAGTCCGGAGAATGAGAGGATGTCAAACGAGTTGGAATCCTATTTCCAATCATCTTGCGACCAAAACTGCTGAGATGTGTGTTCGTGCAATGTCGTGATGGAAAAGGATTTCTTTGTGGGATAATCGCCGGCTTTTCTCTTGCATGTTGGTTTTAGAATGGTCCAATAACGGTGAATAATATGCACCTGTAATAGTTTTACCCTATTTCATATAGTCGATGAGTATTGTCCTTTGCGAATCCCAAAAGACCATCTTTCCGGCCGAAGGCCCGGTCGTCGCCTTTTTTGTGCAGATTTTCCCTTGGTAACCCATTGTTTAGATGTTCATTGGTTTCAGGAGTATAGCAGTGTATCCATGTTTCATCCACAATGACGAAACTACGCTTAACGTCCTGCGGATTCTTCCTGAACAGCTGCAAACTTACCTTGCAACACCACACACGATTCCGTTTTTGGTCAAGCGTGAGCAATCGCGGCACCCATCTTGCGGACAGTTTTCTCATGGCCAAATGGTTATGCAAAATATTACGTACCCGTTCATTCGATACACCCCCAGCACTAGCAATCTCACGCACCTTAACACTTCTATCATCCATATCATGGATTTTATCAATGATTTCTGGGGTCGTAACCTCCATAGGGCGTCCAGAACGTTCAGCGTCACTTGTGCCCATAAGGTCAATCTGAAATTTTTGAAATCACTTATAAACTAATCTAATCGAAGGTTCAGAGTCTTCATAACGTTTATTAAGCTTCTATTTAGTCTCCTGAGGTATTTGCCTTTCATAAACCAATATTTAATCACCACAATAAAATCTTTTTCGTCCATATTTTGACAATCACTCGACTTACATGGTTCACACGAATGCCAAAGACAAAGAAATAGACCAATATGGCAGAAGCTTGGTGTGCGTTCTTTCCAAAGATGCTACAAAATAAAAATGATCTCGGTACTCGCCGGTGGTGTCATATCTCGGACTTCGCACGGACTTTCCAAACGAAGAGAGAGACTTTGCAGCAAGTATATCCCGTTTCGCCATGCGAAAGGCCGCGTTGTTTAAGGCGTCATGCTATGGACTGGATGGAATGGGTGGCCGTTCCCGACGAAGGTTCGAGTCTTCCTGTGTGTATGTGTGTGTGTATGTGTGTGTGTGTGTGCGTGTGTGTGTGTTGTCGTTAGCACAAATTAGTTTAAGTAGTTTTGTAAGTCAAGGGACTAATGACCATCTCAGTTTTGTCCAAGAAGTTTACAAACACTTGAACATTTTGTCCTCTTTCACAAGCAAAATACAGTTGTCAAACTCTAAGGTTTAGCATATGCAGGTTGAGCATAAATGTTCTTTAATAAGCATTTAAGTGCCAAAGAGTCAAAATTACTATGGTTTATTTATGGTTTACCCGTCGCTTCTTCTTATTTTTATAAAATGTAAAGTAATGCGCCACATTTTACGTCAGTTAAAACTTAAATTCATAGTCCACAAACCCACCAACTGAAACTTGTCAAATGCGAATATTGCAGTAATACATACTAAGATCGACTCGTCAATTCTCTTCAATGTGGTCTTAGACAAAGTAGTGAGAGAATGGGAAAGAGAATTAAAGTAGGAAAACATTGAAGGGATTTATTTAGGACAAGGAAGGGCTGATATTGTAATAATTTCTAAAGGAAAAACAGATGCAAATATAATGATAGAAATACTTCACAGAACTTCAGCCAAAACCGGTCTACAAATATCGTATGAGAAAACGGAATACATTGAACATAAACACAACAGAGTGAATAAACACAACACAGAGAAATATCTATAAGCACAACACAGAAACATTAAAAAAAGTGGAGAAGTTTAAGTATTTGGGAGAATGGATACAATCAAATGGACTGGATGATACCACGAGTAAAGGAAGATCAAGGAAAATGGAATTAGCGTACATATTTACCCAAAACGATATAATCAATATCGTTTCGGAAAAAGCTGAACATTAAGCAACAGTAATTAAAGAAGAATTAGAAACGAAAATACTGAGAAAAATTTTAGGACCACACATGAACAAGGATAACAAATGGATGAAAAGAAGAAATGTTCCTATGAGACCAAATTACGTTGGTCATCAGTCCCTAGCCATACAAACTACTTAAACTAACCTAAGAACAACACACACATCCATGCCCGAAGGAGGATTCTAACTTCCGACGCGAGAGACCGCGCAATTCGTAGTGTGGCGCTCCAGACGCTCGGATACTTCCGCACGGCAAAGGTTTATGCAGAAAGATAGAAACAATCGCAGACACAATAAGGAACAGGCGATTAAAGTTTTACGGACACATTTATAGAATGAGTGACAATAGGTTGACAAAGAAAATTTTCAATTTCATTTCCAAATTGAAGAACACCAAGGGGTGACTGGAAGAGACAAAAAGGGATTTGAAACTTAACGTCACAGAAGACACCATACAAGACAGGAAAAATTTCAGGCTGCAGATCAGTTCTGCAAAATTTCCCATCCAGCAACAAAAGCTACAGCCTAGGAAGGTGATGTCAATTGAACAAAGGCAGGCCATCAGACAATGTATGAAGAAGTTCTGGGAATATACGAATAATAAGAGTGTACTATAGTCTTAATTCTAAGCGGTCTATATATAACTGGCCAAATTAAAAAATACTAAGATATTGCATGCCGCGGGGAATGGACGGGAAAGATTAAAGTCCAAGCAAGATTAAGGTGGACAATGTGCAGAGACAGGTTTTCGTCCGAAGCGCTGGGCGAGTTGATTCCTTGGTTCGGAAGGGGAGGTCGCGTCAGTCCACTTCCGCCTGCTGGTCAGTGGGCTGGGCACTTCCCCTCCAGCGCTCGCTCACTGCTCCAGCCGTAGCCCCCACCACTAACGCTCTTCCCATGCTTGGCCAGCCATCTGCGCATCTACCGGCCAGTTTATCCTGCGTGCACTCTGTCTTTGACAATGTTAGTGGACTGAAATAATTCAAGGGAGACAAGCGAAAATTTGTGCTGGACTGGATTCGAAGCCGGCTTTTTCGTTTTCGGTCAGCGGTCATGTTAACCACTTGGCTATCCGACCACGGCTCCCATCTGCCATTATATTCTCGCATGTCGCGCGCTACAAAAATAGCACAGAGGTACATATATACTCGAGTCCATTTGGACACATTAAAAGGCGCTGTCTGAAATACACACTCGCCCCGTTTACATGGACTCCCAAAACCGGATTTCGTAAACCGATTTCCCAATTCAGGTTTTGGTTGGTCATGTAAACACTCCAAAATCGATTCTGGAAATCCGCTTCTCTAAAGCGGTTTTCTAGTTAAACAATCGATTTTCGTGCTCATGTAAACGCAACCGTTTTTGAAGCGTTCTTGGCTTGTCAGATTGTGTTTTCTTGTTATGAATTTTCGGCACATATTGAAAGAGTGATATTTTCTAATGTGAAATATGAGTGTATATATTAGAGTGAACATGAATCTGTGTATTTAAATAAAGAAAAATATCGATTTTGCTGACTAAATCAGGAACTGAATCAGCTGTTTTACAGCGGCCATATTAAGTGGGCTAGGAAATGCGATTCACGCTATGCCATGTGAACACGACAGCGAAAAACGGTTTACGAAAATCGGTTTTCGTCTTCCGGAAGATGTGTTCCATGTAAACGTAGTGATTGTCGAGTTCGTGTACTAGGTTTGCCGCAGTAATATGTGGGTGGAAATCTGGCGGAGCGCTCCAGGGCACAGCAGCAGGGTCTGGAGACGGACGGCTGGCGAGCGCAGTAAACCCCGGCGCAGAACAATCGGCGGCGCTGCGATAAGAGGATTACTGCGGGTCGGCCAGCGGCCAGCAGCTAGCAGCCAGCTCCTAGCCGCCGATACCATCTCGCCGCCGACGTATCGGGAGGAAATTGGCCGGCAAATGGACGCCGCCAATCGCCCGGCGCTGTTGTTTTTACTGCTCGGGTAAACATTGCGTGCCCGACCCCCTCCCCTCCTCCCTCCCCCACCCATCTCTCTCTTTCTGATTGGTTCCCTGTAATATAGCTACTTCTCCTACTTAATGGCCGTGTTTTCCTCGTCAATGCGCGAGCAGATATAACGTTCCTTTGTCGTGGAGCGGTGCAACTCACAACGAGGCGGCGCAATTTTTTTTCTATTCGCCTCTCGCTGAAATGGCCTGCCAGGCAAAAGAAACCAGTCGCAACAATACAATGTGTGTAAAGAACTCCTAAAGTGTTTTGCGAATGTTATCGTGAGGAAGCATATACTCTTGAATAACTTTATTTCGAAAATATCCCGGAGAGTACGTATTACTGAAGTTTATATAAAATGTAATATGAAGCAAGGCATTTTTATAGTACAGCACTCTCCATAAGCCACCACAAGCTTGTAGGTTTTTTATGTAAATGAGGCATCTGAGGATGGCAGCTAGAATGCTGAAACTAGTAATGCTACAATAAAGCATTGCAAAAATAAAAAAAAGGCGCTTCTGTTATCATTTGTATACCAAATCAGATCGCGCTCTGAAGATGTGCAAAATATATCTCATAATCATAGGAAATGACATTGTTATACTTCTGAGGAACTTAGAACATCTGCAAACAGCCATGGTCGCGATCAGAAATTCGCCTCTACTAAACTCAGTGGAACTAAACAGCACGAAAACAAAAGCAATGAAGTTTACAAGAGGGGGAAGAATAACCAAGACTCATCATATGACGTGTGGCGGAATAACACCAGAATTCGTGTCAAGTTTTAATATGTTTTTCACCTCAAATATTTCTGGAATCGTTTAAGCTATCGTAATTCAGTATTAGCCAAAATAAACTGTAAGAAATTCCTCAATAAACGACGTATAGTGTCTTGCCACAGCTGACGAGTGCTGCGTAGTTTGGAGGAACTTGTCTTTTTACAAACCAACAGAAATTAGGTGTGGAATACCTGTTTTCTCTTGGCTTGTAAAAAGGCAAGTTTCTCCAAACTACGCAGCACTCGTCACGCGTGAACCAGACATAATACAAGCTGCTTACCTTGTTTGTACCTTTTATGCCGGCATCGCGGTGTGCATCACCGTTTCCTCCTTATCGGACGTGACTCGGTATCTATGTAATGAATATAGTTATGACTAGACTTCGGATTTTAGGTAAAAACCTATTTTGTGCCTCCTTAAATAAAGGTAATAAAAGTTGTATATACACGAATTAGGCAAATTTATGATCGAAAACACTAGTTTTATAGCACCTAAAATTACCCAATTTTAGGTTAGACCCTGATTGTACCTAAATTTTAAAAATCGAATAAACTAAAATATTTTATACAAAAAATTCTCTCGTGGTCTTCCCAGCTAAGAATTAGGCAAATGTTTTATCGAAAATTGTAATTTTATAGTACCTAAAGTGCCTAATTCCATTTTAGAACCTGACTGTAACTGATTTTTAAAAATCCAGTCAAATAAAATTTGTACGATTAAAAAATACTCTTCTGGTCTTCCCGGCTTATTTGTTTGCATGTGTGAACAATAGTGAGGCAGACGTCTACGGCATACGCCAGGCTGTTCTCTGTTGTAGCCCGCACTGCTGCGCAGGGCGTTGTTTCTGGCTGTAAACCGTCGAACTGCGATTGATAGAATAGGTGACAAGAAAAATCAACTGGGTTAAAAAAACAAAAAAAAAACAAAAAACAAAAAAAAGGAAGGACTAACCACCCTTTGCACAGTAGCTGAGATCAGGTAAATCAACGGAACATGAGTGTGCTGTCCCATTGCGCTTAATACCGTCATTTAAAAATGCTCGGGTGACATCCGTTGACGTGGAACGCTCATTGTCAGCATATAAGATGCCATTAACAGACAAGAGATGCAGTTTCTCAACGGAAAATCTGGTGAAAGTGTTAGTTATTTACTGTGTCTGCAATTATGGACATTGACAATAAAATAATATGTATTTTTGTCAATCTGTTTATCTTTCTAGACTACAAAATGCCGGCCGCGGTGGCCGAGGAGACTGAGGCGCTCCAGTCACGGTCTGCACGGCCACTACGGTCGGGGATTTGAATCCCCCTTCGGGCATGGATATTTGTGCCGTCCTTAGGATAAGCTAGTTGATAAGTAGTTTGTAAGTTTAGGGACTGATGACCCCGTAGTTAAGTCCCATAAGCTATACAAACATTTGAACATTTGACTACAAGATGTGAGATTTTGGTCGCCTATTTTCTAATTTTTATAATCTATCCTTTTAAGTGATATAACCTATCTTAGGTACCTAATTTAAGATTTTTAGAACCTAAAAGTCCGAGGACTACTTATGACAAGAGACTATATGTCGTTTAGGGAGGCATTTGTCGAAAACAGAAATACATCTTAAATCGTTCCGGAAATATTTGAGGTGAAAGGTTTAGCTGAATCACCCTGTACATTGACATGTTCCATACCCTAGAGTATGATCTCAATACGGATCCATGGCACAAATGGCTAATCTAATGTAATCTAACACGGTTTCAACTTTCGCACAATTCTTTTACCCCCTTATCGCTAAATCGCATCGATACTTATTCTTCGACGCCGATCACCGGTCTCGTGGAGCAGGAAGGGCAACCCCCGGCAGCCGGATGTGGCGCCGGCTTCCTCCCGGAGAGATGGTGGCTCGGTAGCGGCGGCAGAGCGTATCGCGCTGGGATCTGCAGCTCGGCGTGCGCCCAACCGGTTCCCTGGGCGCCGCCACCACGTGCTGGCACCGCCGCCGTGCGGTACCCGCGCGCACGCCGCGCCCGCCCGCGCATTCCGACGCTCCGGAAACGTGATTATTAGGCGGTGATTTGTTTCGGGAACGCGCCGCCGGGACGCGCGCCGTAACTGCCTCGTAAAGATCGGGTGCCGGCGTCCGAAAAGGGAGCGACTGCGGCCGCGGCTACGGCTCCAGCCAGCCAGAGCCCTTAAAAAGTGGCCCGCGGCGCCGCGAACACGCTACACCTCGTAAAGCGTGTCAATTACCCAGGAATCTCTGAGTTACGGCCCATGATGACACTGGCCTCTCGCTTTCGCCAGCGAGTGCGGCGAGCGCGGATGTGCGATAAAAGAAGTCGTGAGAGACTCGCACAGTGTTCAGCAGCACGTTAATCACCGGCGTAGCCGACGGCGAAATTGATACAGAAGGATGAAGAAGGAAGTGGGGGATAGGGGAGAGCGGGAGATGCCGATCAGCGAGGTAACATCACAGTCTAACACATACAGTCGCGACATTCCCACTGATTTTTGTTATACGCCACGAAAGGAGCGCTCCAAGCGGCTGGCGAGGTACATTTCTAAATACGAAATCGGATGAGTTTGAATACTATCGTTAAATTGATTTTAACATATTTTTTTACCACAGGGAACATATGTAGTGCCATAAAAATCAGTAATAACTACAAAATAGCTCCTCATTAATTTTTATAAGGATTCCTAAAAAAACATTTGAAGGTATGAAACGGTACACTGCAGGACAGTTAATTGAAGATTATTTTGAAGTCTACAACTCAAAAAATGTTCAAATGTTTGTAGAGCTTATGGGACTTAATTACGTGGTCGTCAGTCCCTAAACTTACAAACTACTTATGAACTAACTTATACTAAAGGCATGCCGCAGACCGCTCGCCCAACGCGGCCGGCTCTACGACTCCAAGAAGGATTTAATTTCTATTAAGAAAAAAAGGGCTAATAAACAAAAAAAAAACTGACCTTTTGCAGAAGACTTTTGTTTATATTACTCAGATTCGTCAAAGTCTCTTCACTACAATTCCAGTGAAATCAGTGTACTATATGATTTACGAATTTCTTAGCGCTGTTAATATTTTACAAGGCAACGCGCATATCTCTTGTTGTTAAATACAGTGCTTTAACGACAGACTAATCGGCGAAACCCAAATTCGGTAAACTTCAGATACGCATTTAGAGGGAAGACACATTTTAAACAGAAGCTGTAATCGTGAATTCGGAGACTTTCGCATCTAATGACTCTCCTGCCAATGATAGCGTCAATGAAAATCCAAACACTTCAAATAGTCGGGCAACAACAGGCTTTATACATAGCTTTAAGCGTAGCATAACGAATAGGGACGTCATAAGAGGAGGGACACCGTAGTTGTAAAGAAGAAATACCAATTTCATATTCGGTGGCAAGAAAGCTCGAGATTTGGATTTCCGCGTTTTTCTTCTACGTGTATAAATGACATGACACGTCGGGCATACGACAAGAAGTAGTAATCACGATAGGAAACGGCTATTCGGGGCAATTAAAAAGCGTCACAGTTATTTAGTCACATGTTAGAAATGGACGCCCACTACTGGAGATGCTCAAATTTTTGTCCAGATGCATTGACACATCTACATCTACATAGATACTCTGAAAATCACATTTAAGTGCCTGGCAGAGGGTTCATTAACCACTTTCATAACTTTTCTCTACCGTTCCATTCTCTAATAGCGCGCGGGATGTAAGAACACCTAAATCGTTCCGTTTTTTATCTGATTTATTTTATGGGGATGGTCATGTCTCCTTAAGTAGATGGGTGCTAGCAAAATATTTTCACATTCAGAAGTAAAAGCCGGTGATTGAAACTTCGCAAACATATCACGCCGCAATGAATAACGTCTTTCTTTTAATGATTTACACCCCTATCCGTGCAACATTTCCGTGTCGCTTCCCCTCGTAACGTGATAAAACAAAACGAGCTACTCTTCTCTGAACCTTCTCAATATCTTCCGTCAGTTCCTCCTGGTGAGGATCCCACAATGGGCAACAGTACTCCAGGAAAGGACGCACAAGTGTAACGTAGGCAGTCTCTTTGGTGGAGCTGGTGCTTCTTCGAAAAGGCGTTCTGCCAATGAAACGTAATCTTTGGTTTGCCTTCCCCACAATATTTTCTGTGTGTTCTCTCCAGTCTACGTTGTTCGTAATTGTAACTCCTAGGTATTTGGTAGAATTTACGACCTTAAGATTTGACTGATTTATCGCGTAATTGAAGTTCAGCGGATTTCTTTTAGTGGTCATGTGTATTACTTCACACTTTTCTTAATTTAGTGTCAATTGCCAATTTTCGCACCATGTTGAAATTTTGTTTAAATCGCATTGCAGTTGCTTTTGATCCTCTGTTGACTTCACTAACCAATAAACGACAGCATCATCCGCGAACAGTCTAAGGGAGCTATTCAGATTGTCTCCTAAAAACACTAGGAAGAGTAGGGGACCTATAACGCTTCCCTGAGGAACGCCAGATAGCACGTCTGTTTTTCTCGGTGACTTACTGTTATCTACAACGACCTGTGTCGTTTCTGATAGGAAATCGTGAATCCAATCGCACATGCCTCACATCGACGCTGTATTGAACGGCGCAACCTTCATATCTGGAGTATCTCGAAGACTTCCTACTACCGCAACTATCCTGAACACTGCGACGTAACTGGAGTTCGATTTCCAAGGCCTTGCACGTACCCCACAGGAAAAAAAATCGACTTGCGACAGATCGGCTGATGGCGGTCGCCAAGGGACTGGCTCATCGTGACCAATCCAGCTGGAACAGTTGCCTGCAGATGTGTCCCATTTGTCTCAGAAATTCTCGCGAGCCTGAAATGGGATGGGGCGACGAACAGGCACTGGACCATCACTGAACATTCAGCCGAACCTCTCGCAGGCATACGAGACGCGCGCTAACGTCAAGTCGGCCGGGAGGATGTACGGCCCAATTAAACAGTCTCCTACCTTTCCAGGGATCGTAACGCCCTCTGCTGGCGCTTGTGAAAACCGGTTCGTGTGTGATTACCGATCTTAATGTGTGTCCGCTGTGTCACGTCAGTTTAAAACGTTTCCTCTGAATCACCCTGTACATCTACATCGACGGTATAGCACAGGCTATCACATAAACTCTATTAATAAGGTAATTTCCTCCCTAGACCCATTCGCGCAATGAAGGAGAGAAAATTACCGTCTACTTGCCATGCCATAATGTCTCTCATCTTACGCTCACGATCTTTACGCGAGACATACGATAATGGCAACAAAGACTGCCTGTAATACTGAAATCATTTGATGTGCGACCTCCAACATAAAACTTGTTCATTCCCAACTACTTACTAATGTTGGTGTCATTTAGTAAATACTTGAAATGCTAGTATCCACTGACACAACTTTTTCACTTTCCTGTCCTACCCCGTATCTACACTCCACAAAACAAGAAGAGGGTCAGACGAGATATCATTCGCAATATACACATATACACATGGTAATGTATTTTATTCAGATATTGGTTACAACTGTAATTTGTGTGTGAAACAGTATGATATTTTGCTGCCTCAACTTTTTACTTCAGGTTTACATAAGGCTACCAGAATAGTGAAAAAGTAATTCTCGTTGCCCTCTAATATGGCGTGCGATTACTTCCGAACGCCAGTACAGTTGCACAACTGCGTGACAGGGTCAGTATGAGGGGTATTGAACATTCCTCCATGAGTGCAATAACCAGCTCTGCAACCGTTGTGGAAAGTACATACACAATCGAATTAAATTCCGGTAAACAAGCTGGCCATTCCATTCGTCCAATACCCTCAGCTTCAAGCATGTTGTCCACCAGTGCAGCTCTTTGGGGACGACAGTTATCGTCCACCAGAAGTAACCCATCTCCTATGGCACCAGCGTAGGGCGAAACAAGAGGTCGAAGGATCTCGTCTCTATACGTGGGAAGTTACCAGTGGACTACCATGGCTTTGCCTTCTTTTAAAGATTCCTGTTGTGTGAAACCGCGTCCAGGTGCTGGAAATTACACTTTTGAACTCCAATAACTGCAGCCACCTCACCCTGTGTCTATCCCGCTTCCAATATTCCTATGGCTCTCCAAGCCATAACTTCAGGTAAGTCACGATGTTATAGCATTGCAATACCTGCTTGCTACATTCTCTGAACCCAATTGCTTGTGAAATTAGTTTGATAGAGTAAAACGAGTGTACACGAACACTCTCTGCAGCAACTTTCTGTTATTATCACTCTCTCGGTTGCCGTAATGTTGTTGTCTCCACTCAGTAGAACCGACAGAAAGACGTCGGACCATTGTAGTTCACTCTAGCGATGACAATACTTCAGAAATTTGATATCTAGTGCATGGCAGAGGGTTCATCGAACCACGTTTATGGTATTTCTCTATAGTTCCATTCTCTAATAGCTCGCGGAAAAGATGAATACCTAAATCTTTCCGTTTTCGACATGATTTATTTTATTTTGATATCATGTCTTCCTATGTAGGTGGGTGCCGCAAAAAATAAGGCCTTTCTTTTAATGATCCACCCCATTTCGTGCGTCATTCCCTTGAGCTGCCCTTCTGTGAACTTTCTCTAAATCGTCTGTGAATCGCACTTGGTGGGGATCCCAAAATGCGCTACAATACTCCAAAATAAGACACGCAAGTGTGGTGTAGGCAGTTTCTTTAGTAAAACTGTTGCATCTTTGGTTCGCTTTCCCTACAATATTTTCTACTTGTTCTTTCGAATTTCAGTTGTTTATAATTGTTACTACTAGGTATTTAGTTGGATTTACGGCCTGTAGTTTTGACTTCACACTTCTCATTATTAAGAGTCAATTACCATTTTATGTACCATGCAGATATCGTATCTAAATCATTTTGCAGTTGCTTCTGATCTTTACTAACCCTTAAGTGGGAGCATCATCCGCGAACAAATCGATTATAAAAGTAAGGACAGCCGGGCCCTATAACGCTCCCCTGGGGAAAGCCAGATGTCAGTTCAGTTCTACTCGATGACCTTCCGTCAATTACAGTGTACTGTGTCCTTTCTGCCAGGAAATCACGAATCAGATTCAAATGCCTTGTATTTACGTATTTATATTAATCACAAATCACCTGGGAAAGTAGTTTGCTCCCACAGAATTACAAACATCACATGGTAAACTGAATCAACACAGTGTAACGAGTAATGTTCATGTTACGATTGAAGTTAAGAAAGAAAAGGACAGAAATTCGTTCGATATGTACGGACAAAGGGAAAACTGTATCTAATAGGAAATAATGAAGGGTGCTATCAATACATCGCACTGTACACAACAGGCAGTGTAGACGTTAGACGAAGCTTGTCGTTGGCGCGTGCAACTGGCTGGCAGGCTGTCCAAGTACCAAGCAACAGATCGTTACATCACACGCCGCGCCATGATTGGGGTATATCAAACGATTTCGTTCCGCATGTTCATGTCAGATCTTTTACATCAAACAAAACGTCACTGAAACGCGTGCCAGTGGCAGTTGATTGGAGCGCAAATAAGCTTGACGCACACAGCAAAGTGACTGCAATTACTGGGACGTGTCGCGCGACAAAACAGCCGCGAAAGAAAAACGCACACCAGCGCGTGTCTGTCTGGCACTGGCCGCAAGCCGTCTACCGACATCACACTTTGGGCACTGTTGAGTAATCACGCCGGCACAGTTAGACCGCTTACCGATCGCTGTACAAATTCTGCGGACTACAAGCTGAAATTGTTAATGAGTACATGTTGCCAATATGAAAGGTACAAAGTAAAAGATGGCGTAATGACGGACATAATTATTACTGTGAAACGAAGAGTGACTTCCGCTTGATGTCAAGACTTCTTCAAAATATTATCTGTGATCATCAGCCGCAGCATTCAGTGCCCTCTCAGATGTAGGAGGCGGGTATTACAGACGTGAAAGGAACTCACTCTGCTACATTTATACGCTGCATTGTTGCAACGGTTATTAAGAAACTTGATACGCAGGTAAATTGACTCTGAGGATGATGACAGGATTTTTCTACACAGTGGTATTGTCTTTTTCCCTATTATTAACATTTTAAATTGTTGGATTCTTGAAGGATACACAAGACATTTCCGCCGAGTCCGCTGACAAGCAGTATTTAAAGATTACTAGCTGTGAAACCCGGCATCGCCAGCATATATATTTTTTCCAGTCTTATGTTAGAAATGAAAATAAAAATTCGGAAAAGATTTCATCTTCATGTGTTTCCATCACCTTCTGCCACTTTGTCAACATAATCCTTCCCCGTCTCTTCTCCCACACCCCTTTCTACGCGTTTTCGTAGGATTTCGTTATTGTAACTACATCAAATTCCGCCGTAATAATTTAACCATGTGGCGTAGCAACTCATCGTAAAATTTCAGAATTAGTGGTTACGAGACTTGCGTAGAAAGGGGTGTGGGAGAAGGGACGGGGAAGGAGACCCATATTTGAAACTGTTACGTCAGGCAAGCCATATGAAACATGCTGTTATTATTGTTTATGCCTTGCACGTTTTGGGCTTCAGCTGCGATTGTTACTAGAAAACATCAAACCTCAGCGCAATCTCCGAACCGGTGCAGCTTTAATGGAGAACGTCTTGCGTTGTTAAGGGTTAGTGATACATTAGAACTGTCACAAGCACGCAGTATTTTAGACGCTGATCGCAACGTATTCTCATAGGCTCAAATCAGCTTACAGGTTTTCCAAGACAGCATCATTTACAAGCCTTACGACACACATGGAATTAGGGAGTCTTTAGTGAGTAAACACAGTGCAATAAATAATTAACAAAATGGAAAATATTTCAACTACGATACATTTAGAAAGATTTGTATAATTTACTAGCATACCTGCTCCCCCTCACTCAGTCACAAAACAACTAACAGGCGAGCGCTTATAACACAGGGAGCACAATGAAAAATATCGAGTCTGTTAATGAAAAGAATACATTGTGGAAGAAATCTACGAAAGCACTGATAACTATAAATTATATTTCATATTTATTTTATAGAACACAGGTTGTTGTTGTGGTCTTGGTGTTGCAGCTCTCGGTGGTAATAAGTCCTGTGCAGTCATCATACTCATTTCTGCGTAACTGCTAGAACCTAAATAAATATCAATCTGCTTACTACGTTCTGTCCTTCATCTGCGTCTACTCCTTTTAACCCTTCACATATTTCGATTTCCTCATTATATTCAGTGCTTCCTTGTTAATTATCCGATATGCACATATAATCTTCAGCCTTGTTCCTTTTTACCTCATTTCCAACGCTTCTGTTCTTTTTCTAATGAACTAATTGTCGTTCTTGAGTCATCATTCAAAAAATGTTCAAATGTTTGTGAATCTATCGGACCAAACTGCGTGGTCATCAGTCCGTAGCTTACAAACTACTTAAACCTAGGTAAACTAACCTAAGAACAACACACACACCCATGCCCCAGGGAGGACTCGAACGTCCACGGCGAGCAACCGCGCGCTCCGCAGCGATACGCTTTAGACCCCACGGCTCTCCACCGCGGCTGAGTCATTATTATACAAACCCAAACCCCAGACGAACACTTTCAGAAAAGACACCCAAACTCTTAAAATTACATTTGTGATAAGGAACTTCTGTTATTGTCATTCTATTTCAACCATCATCAGATATTTCGCTGCTCGAATAAAGGACAGTCGTCTACTACATTTAGTGTCAAAGTTTGCAAATCTAAACTCTTCAGCATCACTCTATGTTGCTCTCCTAGATTGCGTTACTTTTCTTGTTTAGTTTAAAACCACTTTTCCGAAACCTAATCCTACCGCTTTCTTACTCTTCCAAGTCGTTTCCTGTGTCTAACAATGTGACAGCTCCGCCAACAATCCTCTAAATTGATATTCAATTTCCTTTCGCAATTTCTCTTTGGCTTCCTTCAGCGTTTACTCAATGCACATAGTGAATATCAGAGAGAATATACCAGCAGAACTTTGGCTTCCTTTCCAAGTCTTTCGGCTCTTGTAACCGCAGTTTTCTACAATTCTCGTATAGCCTCCCCCCCCCCCCCCGTATTTTAATACTACTTTTTGAACCGAAAATAGTGTAGTCTATTCAAGAACATCAAAACTTTCTCAAAATTTACAAAGGATATGAACGTATATTTGCCTTTCTTTAATCTATACTGTCTTATACATTGCGTTGAATGCTCTTTCATTTGCGCAGAACTCAAACCTAAGGTTGGCTTCTTCCATGCTTCTCTACATAATTCTAGTCAATTTACGATAAAAAGTACAGAACGGTCTGTTGGTAATTACAAATCGATTTCTGCGACACGACAGCTATCATTAGTGCGTTAAGTGAGCAGAATTATTGCATTGCCGTATGGTAATAGCCGCGCGGTCTGAGGCGCTATGTCACAGATTGTGGGCCGCTCCCTTTGGATGTTCGCGTCCTCCCTCGGGCTTGGGTGTGTGCGGCCCTCTTAGAATAAGTTAATTAAAGTACCTAGTTTGTAAGTTTACGGGCCGATGAACTGAACAGTCTGCTGTGTGTTGAACACATTCGTCTTCAAATGCTCCTAACAGAAAATGAAACAGACATTTTACCGGTCAGTTGGGAGAATTAATTAGGCAAAGTCATTAGGGTGATTAATTGAAATGAAATGATCATATAGCATTTTTGGTGGGATATTCAGTGTGGGATTGTTCGGCCGACTAGTGGAAGTTGAAAAATCCCACACGGGATCTCAAATGTTCAAAATTCTTATGTGACCAAACTACATTGGTCATAAGTCCCTAGACTACAAACTACTTAAACTAAGTTAAACTATTCTAAGGACAACACACACATGTATGACCGAGGGGGGATTCGAACCCCGCGCAATCCGTAACGTGGCGCTCCAGACCGCTCGGCTACTCCGGCGCGGCGGGATCTCCCAGCCAAAAATTCCATACGACCATTTCATTTCAATTAATCACCCTAATGAATTTCCCTAATTAATTCTCCCAACTGACTGGAAAAAAGTCTGTTTAATTTTCAGTTACGAACATTTGCAGACAAATATGTTCCACAGACATAAACTGATATGCTGGAACAGTATGTGGCCCATCTCATATTTACCTCTCACAGGAGTTGTACCGTCCTGATAAGTAAATTGCGACTACATTACATTACATTTTCGACCGGGAACATAGTTGATATGTAAGATGAGAAGGAAGGAGAGAGAGAGAGAGAGAGAGAGAGAGAGAGAGAGAGAGAGAGAGAGACAGACAGAGAGAGAGACAGAGAGAGACTGCTGGGCTGTGGGGTGGGGGTAGGGGGTGGGGAAAAGAAGCTCGACTGAACGTCAAAGATGTATGCCTAATACAAAAGCGAGAAAGAAAGAGAGAACAAAAAAAATTGGAGTTGGTCAGGATAAGAGATAGAGGAGTAAAGAGTAAAACGACGACGAGGTGTAGAGCAGGGCGGTTAACGGAGTGGAAACGGCCTATAAGCGGACGCAGCGGGGGTCCAGGGAGGAGTGGCGTGCGACTTGTGTAGCGGGCGGGCCTACACGGCGGCCGGCAGGCGCCGCTTGTTACGACAAGCGCGCCCGGGGCAGCGGTCGACAAGGGCCGCGCCAGCAGGCACGCGCCGCCGCCGTGTATCGCCGCCGGGGTACCCTACCGCCTCTGAGCCAAGTGCTGTTCCCTCACTTATTAATGACAACGCACGCTGTGGCAGAGGTCCAGGGATGTGGCTGTGTAAGTAATTTGAGTAACATGCTACGCTCTCGTGAGCTGTCGCTGCTTGAACGGGATATGGAGGTCGGAGCCCGGTGGATGGGAATTTATATTTCGGCAGTAGTGCATGAATTCTAATACAGGTGAACAAAGGTGTTCACCTGTATATATATATATATATATATATATAGGGCGTTACAAAAAGGTACGGCCACACTTTCAGGAAACATTCCTCACACACAAAGAAAGAAAATATGTTATGTGTACATGTGTCCGGAAACGCTTAATTTCCACGTTAGAGCGCATTTTAGTATATTTCTTTAAATGTCAACTGAAATTATCCATGCAGACAATGTTCAAAATACTGTACGTCCTCCATTCACGTCATCAACACAGATTTTCTGTGAACGTTTGGACAGGAATTGTTGGCGATGTCTTGATTGAGCCTCATGTTCTTCCACCTACGCTCACTGGAGCACGTTATCATGATTTCATACGGCATACTCTACCTGTGCTGTTAGAACATGTACCTTTACAAGTACGACACAACATGTGGTTCATGCACGATGGAGCTCCTGTACATTTCAGTCGACGTGTTCGTACGCTTCTCAACAACAGATTCGGTGACCGATGGATTGGAAGAGACGGACCAATTACATGGCCTCCACGCTCACCTGACCCCAAACCTCTCGATTTTCATTTATGGGAGCATTTGAAAGCTCTTGTCTACGCAACCCCGGTACCAAATGTAGGGACTCTTCGTGCTCGTATTGTGAACGGCTGTCATACAATACGCCATTCTCTAGGGCTGCATCAGTGCATCAGGGATTCCGTGCGAAGGACAGTGGATGCATGTATCCTAGCTAACATTTCCTGTAACAAAGTGTTTGAAGTCACGCTGGTACGTACTGTTGCTGTGTGTTTCCATTCCATGATTAATGTGATTTGAAGAGAAGTAATAGAATGTGCTCTAACATGGAAATTAAGTGTTTCCGGACACATGTCCACATAGCATATTTTCTTTCTTTGTGCGTGAGTAATGTTTCTTGAAAGTTTGGCCGTACGTTTTTGTAACACCGTATATATATACACGAGGGTTGGAACTTAAATAGTGCCAACACTGCTGTGGAGACACTATGCAATGGAATCTGCTGTTATCGCTGATAGCACACTTTTTTGTCATACCAACCTTACCTCCGAGCAAATGGACTCACTCATCGCACATTACCGGCATGCGCACAATCGACGGGAACACTGTCTCTTGTGAGCGAGCGGTCTAATGGTGTCACTATGTTTCGAAACAACGTAGTTGGATCGAGACTGAATGTCCCAAAGGTCATATTGCACGACAGTGTCATCAAGGTCTTCAAGAGGCGTGCAGTGAATCGGCATTGCAGTATAACACAGTGGACCGTTGGTAAAAGCCTTCAAAGCAGGTCGACAAACTTTGGAGGACATGCATCGGGCAGGTCGTCGTAGCGTCGCTGAAGAAGTGCATATTCTCAACCCGTTAGTGGACAGTGATCATTTTGGACGATACCGCGCGGGCGCATTTAGCGCAAGCTTTGGCTGACCTTTTCGGTCGATGGTACTGGGAAGTACTGCTCCATCCACCATACTCCGCGGACTTAAGTCCTCGTGACTTTGATTTTATTCCGAAGATGAAGGAACCACTTCGTGGCATTCGATTCAGAACTGTTCCAGGGATTTGACAGGCAGTAGACCTCTCCATTCGCACCATCAATAGAACAGACTCTGTAACGGTATACTACGCTTTCCACATCGGTGGAAACGGATTCTACACAACGGTGGTGACTAAAAAAAAAAAAAAAAAAAAAAAGAAAAAGTTCAAATGTTTGTATAGTCTATGGGACTCAACTACGAGGTTATCAGTCCCTAAACTTACAAACTACTTATGAACTACTTACGAACTAGGACGTCACAAATATCCCTGCCCGGTGGGTATTCGAACCCCCGACCGTAGTGGCCGTGCAGATCGTGACTGGAGCGCCTCAGTCTCCTCGGCCACCGCGGCCGGCGGTGGTGACTACTTTCAAGGACAGTAACAGGTTGAAACCTGTAACGCTTTTGTATCGGTTGTGAATATATTAACAATTTGCAGTTTCTTCAATTTCCATATTGACCTTGTGCCTGTTGTACAAGAAGAGCTCTTTACTCTTTCAGTATTCACTACAGTGACTTCTATGGAAGCAGATGCCAACATTTTCCTGCGTCATCGCCGCAGACAATTGTTTCCACGACAAGATTAAACATCGTGCCTTTATTGACCCTACAAGCTGGGTCGTTATTCTTCTCGGTCTTGGACACTGACGCCGAACTGAGGGCCTCGGCGGCCTTTGTCTGCGGTGCAGAGGCCGCGGTCCTTCGGCAGCGCGTAACGAATGGCCCTCGCGGTCTGCCGGCCCCGGTCGGGTCACCTCGTGAGGCCGCCGCGATTCTGCCGCCCTATCTGATGCTCAGAGATTGCATCTCGGTCACGGTGAATGATTTTCACAAGCGCCAGTCTGGGCGCAGCTGCCCTTCGAGGAAAATAAGCCGATCTGGTGATACTCCCATCAGCCTCCTACGTAAAGATCGGGAGGGAGACTGGTGGGAGGAAAATCGTGGTTTAGCGCTCTGCAGACAACGAAGTCATTACAGAAGGTGGATACGGTCGGTCAGGAGGAGATAGGCCGTGGCTTCGGAAAGGAAGGATTCCCTTAACTGATCTAGTGAAACACGGGAAAACTGAAATCTGGATAGTCGACGCGGGTCGAAACCTTGATCTCCCGAAAGTAAGGGCGGTGTCTAAGTCTGTCCGCCCTCTCGTTCACTCTCTCTTGCACAGTATCGTATGCTTTGTAATCAGATATTACAATAAATGTTCCTATATTCTGAATAAGTAGCTAAGAATAAAATATATCGTCATTATTTATGCATTAATTATATTGTCATTAACTGATAGTGACAAGCGTAACGATTGTTTTAAGTATTCGAAGGCAAATGTTATAAAGAGTAAGAAATTTCAAGTAACTGAGGAGAGCAATACTGAAGTACCCGATACCCTATGGCGCAGCCACGGTGTGGGGTGCAGGGGGTCCTCATGGACTGAAGCCTCCCTCCAGCACGTTCCAAATATTATTATTATTATTTTTTTTTAATTTTCTTAAACAGGTCTCCTCGAAAAATTGAAATAATAATATAATAAATCAAAACGTAAGTATAATTTTCCAAGCGCAAGTGAAGGTGACAATGGGTCGCCAATGTGATGCAGCCACTGCTGTTACTGTAAGCGGTTTTAATGCCGCCGCGGCCTGCTTTGACGCTGCCGCTATTGTTACTGCTATGCTGAAGTTACGGGCCGATTGTTCAAATGTTTGTATAGTCTATGGGACTTAACTACGGGGTCATCAGTCCCTAAACTTACAAACTACTTATGAACTACTTACGAACTAGGACGGCACAAATATCCATGCCCGAGGGGGGATTCGAACACCCGACCGTAGTGGCCGTGCAGACCGTGACTGGAGCGCCTCAGTCCCCACGGCCACCGCGGCTGGCAGGGCCGATTGTCCATATGCTGCGACCCGTTGCTTAGGATGCCAGCGGCGCCACCGAGTGAAATCTCATGAACAACAATAGTGTTGAAACTTCCTGGCAGATTAACATCGTGTGCCGGAACCGGGGCTCAAACCTGGGTCCCTTGCCTTTCGCGGGCAAGCGCTCTACCGACGGAGCTATCCCGACACGACTCACGATGCCGCCTCACAACTGTACTTCCGCCAGTACCTCGCCTCCTACTTTCCAAACTTCACAGAAGTTCTCCTGCGAAACATGCAAGACTAGCACTCCTGGAAGAAAGGATATGATGGAGACATGGTTTAGCCAAAGCCTAAGGCATGTTTCCAGAATGAAACTTTCACTCTGCAGCGGAGTGTGCGCTGATATGAAACTTCCTGGCAGATTAAATTCTGTGCCGGAACACAATTTTAATCAGCCAGGAAGTTTCATGTGAGCGCACACTCCGCTGCAGAGTGAAAGTTTCATTCTGGAAACAATACTCTTATTTTTAGTTCAATTTTTATCTAGAGTGTCATGTTAATTAAACTGTAAAGACCTTTCTCTTTGGCTAGTAACATAGAAGCTGTTTAATTATTTTACGAGCTCATTATACACATTACGAGTCCACCACGTTGCTCCTGTTCCACTTTCACACGCCTACTCACTTTATTTCTTGTGCAACGCTCGGAGTTTTGTGTATGAATGGGGAAGGAAATCGGCTGTGCCCTCTGAAAGAAATGTACAAATGTTTGTTAAGCTTATGGAACTTAACTGCGATGATTGAAAAAATGTTTGTAAATCTTATCGGAACAAACTGCGTGGTCATCAGTCCGTAGCTTACAAACTACTTAAACTTAGGTAAACTAACCTAAGGACAAACACACATACCCATGCCCCAGGGAGGACTCGAACCTCCACGGCGGGCAACCGCGCGCTCCGCAGCAAGACGCTTTAGAGCGCTCGGCTACTTCACCGCGTCGCAGAGTCATAAGTTCATAAACTTACAAACTACTTTTAAACTAACTATACTAAAGACAACACAAATGCCGGCCACGGTGGCCGAGCGCTCTGCGGCGCGCCAGTCACAGTCTGCACGGTCACAACGGCCGGGGGTTTGAATCTCCCCTCGGGCATGGATGTTTGTGCCGTCCTTAGTATTAGCTAGTTCATATGTAGTTTGTATGCTTAGGGACTGATGACCCCGTAGTTAAGTCCTATAAGCTCTACAAATATTTGAACATTTTTTTGACAATACAAATATCCATGCCCGAGGGACGATTCGAACCCCCGACGGGGAACGGCCTCGCGCATCGGAACACAGTGCCTCAATGCGCTCGGCCACTTCGCCGCGGCATTCCCTCTGAAAGGAACCATCCCGGAATTTAGGGAAATCACGGAAAACCTAAATCTGGATGGCAGGAGGTGGATTTGAACCACTGTCCTCCCGAATGCGAGTGCAGAGCGTTACCACTGAGCCACCTCGGTCGGACGTTTCTTTGGTGCTGCAGGTTACAGTCACGACGGAGTGGTGTGATTTGAAGCTCAGTATTCAGATATCACCCCTACAGTCCAAAATTCCCAATCATCGGCACCAACCTGGGCGCCTGACGAGTGTCACACACAGTGGAAGGAAACAACTGCAAGAAATCTGCACGCGTTTGGGCCGTGAGGGTAAGCTGTGACAAATGGAGCTTCCCTGGGGTCATTAACACAGCGACACGCGGCGAGGGAAAAAATAATTTAGCAGCGCGCCTCGTCGCTTTATTCCGCAGAGCCCGGGGCGGCCGATTTATAAAGGGGTGGCGAGGGCAGGGCGGGCAGACGCAGCCGCCGCCACCCCAAGCAGCCAGTGCCACCCTGCCGCAGCTCGGCGTGTTTACTTTGCGCGACCGGCGGGCAGCCGCGCGCAGGTCCATGGAACGGGGCCCACCGCGCCAGACTGCCCACTTTTCATCAGCAACAACGCTCCGCTGTTTATTTTGAAAAAGAGCGCCCACCCCAGTAATGAAAGCGTTCATTGCGGCGGCGGGAGAAACAGAGAAATGACGGAAAAAATATCTGCGCCGCCACTCAGCGGCAGGGGCGGACGACAAAGCTGCAGTATTTCCCCAGACAGAATGTACTCGTTCAGATGCCTGCACTGGGCTGTGCAGGCATATCTACTGTTGCGAAGGTAAGGTTCCTTAGACATAGCAAAAATGTTAATACCTGTAGAGATCTATCGACGAGTAGCGTAATGCAGTTTGGATCAGTAAGAATATGTGACTTTTCTTCCTTCGGGACATCCACAACTGACAAACCTTCATCTTTAATAATTGGTTCCGCTACAGTTGTTAATTTATATTTTTTATTCGTGTTGACTACCCGAGTTTCGAGATCTATGTATGATTTTCGAAATGTTCGAATGTCTGTAAATCTATCGGACCAAACTGCTTGATCGTCAGTCCGTAGCTTACAAACTACTTAGAACTAGGTAAACTAACATTCGGAGAAACTCACACACCCATGGCCCAGGGAGGACTCGAACCTCCACGGCGAGCAACCGCGCGCTCTGCAGCGAGGTGCTTTAGACCGCTCGGCTACTCCACCGCGGCTCTGATCTTCGGATGCATTTCTTAAATCAATATGTCATGTAAGAAAATGTCTACGCTATATCTTCACAAAAATCGCTTAGAACAAAGGCTCTATATGTACTTAGTAAGAACTTAAACAAGCAGACGCTGCCAGTCCGGAGACTGGTTTGATGCCGTTCTGCCGCGGCGGACTAGCCGCGCGTGCTGGAGCGCCGTGTTGCGGTGCGCGCGGCGTTTGCCGTCGGGGGTTCGAATCCCCCCTCGGGCATGGATATTTGTATAGTGTTTAATATAAGATACTTAATAAGTAGTTTGTAAGTTTAGGGACTGATGACCCCGTAGTTAAGTCTCTTAAGCTTTACAAAACATTTGAACACTGATGTCGTTCTCCACTCTATCCCTATCTTATGAGTGCGTGTGTCTCTTCCAAGTCGCCAATAGCGCCTCCCGGCTTGTTGCATGTACCAGGGATCCACTATTTTAATTTGTCGGTACATATATTAGTTTTATGAACTCACTAACTACATATACTCCTTTTGCTCAAAAATGCTGAAATGTTTGTAATTCTAAGAGAGCAAAATACTTTGGTCATCAGACCCTAGTCTTACAAACTACTTAAACTAAATTAAACTCACCTAAGAACAACACACACATCCATGCCCGAGGGAGGATTCGAATCACCGACGCGGGAGGCCTCGCGGTCCGTAACGTGGCGCTCCAGACCGCTCGGCTACTCCTTTTGTTCTAAATCATTTTAGTAAAGTTGTAGGGTAGCCATTTTATTACATGACTGACGTCACTATTTTATGTGATAGTAATTTTCAGATGCACCTCATTATGAGACTTAGGTCTCGAAACTCGGGTAGTGCATACAAATCAAATATTTTAAAATTAACAACTGTCGGATTCCATTATTAAAGATGTATATGAATTTCACATGGTGACTTTTATGTGAAGAACGGAAGTTTTGAATGTTATAATTCCTGCATCTCTAAACTGTCTGCAGAATTAAAAAATTAAAAAAAAAAAAAATCACGGTCTGCACGGCCGCTGCGGGCGGGGTTCGAATCTCCCCTCGGGCATGGATGTTCAAATGTTTGTATAGTCTATGGGACTTAACTACGGGGTCATCAGTCCCTAACTTACAAACTACTTATGAACTACTTACGAACTAGGACAGCACAAATATCCATGCCCGAGGGGGGATTCGAACCCCCGACCATAGTGGCCGTGCAGACCGTGATTGGAGCGCCTCAATCCCCTCGGCCACCGCGGCCGGCGGGCATGGATGTTTGTGCCGTGTTTAGTATAAGCTAGTTCATAAATATTTTGCAAGTATAGGAACTGATGACCCCGTAGTTATGTCCCATAATCTCTACAAACATTTGAACATTTTTTTTAATAGTACATTGCTGCTTAAATCTAAAGGGCGGGAGATAGCACAGCCAAATTCATTTGGGAGATAACGTTGCAGAAAAGTAACATAATAGAAAATGCAGTGCCGTGTGAAGTGAGGAACGCGATGCCATACCTGTTGAATGTAGCCGCCATTAGTGCTAATAGTCACTGCACAGTGGTCGAAACGTCGGCAATTCATTTGCTAAGTATTTAAATATGACGCGGCCTAATACCCAGAATTGTTTTATTCAAAATGTCACCGACCGTGGAAGCCTACGAACTTTACTTTTTCCCTACTACCACACGGGACGGCCAGTAGTGTATGGCGCTAAGTATTATCCGCTGCAAGACCTCGCGCTCCCCTCGGCTGCGGCACAGTGGCCGCTGCCGCCTCTTCATCGCCCAGTCATTCCATGTCGCGCCCCTCGTCCCCGCCGCCTGGCCCGGCATTCTTGGTTTTATCTGCTACGTGCGCGGCCCTCCCAAAGCAGCCTCCACCCGCACTCCTCGCCCACACTCCGCCTCCCAGCCACTAAACACTAGTCTTGTGTAGTTCACGAACGAACTAGTTCAGAAGAGCGCTCCCACAGGCGAATTACGCGAACTAGTTCGCAGATCCCTCGCCTCTTAGATCATCCGCTCCTTTTCCGAAGACTGCCGGGGAACAGCGAGAGGACGCGAGAGCGCGCAGAATCGCGTGATTCCCTTCTGACAGTTACCTTCATTTCGAGCTGAGATGCAGCTCAGCTGTAGTTTCATAGTTCACTGCCACAAGAAATCAATTTTAAAAATAAAGTGCTACGAGTACTCTGTATGCAAAGTAATTTAATACAATTGTATCACCCATTCGTGTAAATAACTGGTTTATTTGTCTAAGTATTTGATGTCAGATTGCCCAAAAATACGCTTTGGCAACACTGATTCATTATATAAAAAAGCTGTAATAAAAAAAGAAAGAGCTCTTTCAGTAGCGGTAGCAAAATCCAAAAAGAGCGGACGAACTAAAAAGAGCGGACGAACTAAAAAGAGCGGACGAACTAAAAAGAGCGGACGATCTAAAAAGAGCGGACGAACTAAAAAGAGCGCTACTGATCGCGAACTATTATGCCAAACGTATCTGGCTTCATAGCTCGTTGGATTCTTTTCCGAAGACCGACGGGCAATAGCGAGAGGGCGCGTAGCAGAATTAAAAGTTACGTGTCTGCCTTCTGCTGATGAGTCATTTCGAAGTGAGCGTCTGCCTGCTAGATTACATAGTTTAGTGCTACAAAATTTCTGTTTTGAAGTGTTCTGCACTCTGCAATATCTGACTAATAAATTCCATAATGCCAAGATATTGAGATAACTCTAAACTTAAACGCGAGAAATTATCCACAAACTGTTTCTTTTGGTTTAAGTGATATCGTTAGCGGCTCAAGCAGCAAGCTCATGAAGCAGCTAGGTGGGGGAACTTCTCCCTCCACCTGCACTCGCAGACCACGCCGCTCAGCCTTCAGTGGGAGCAGACGAACTAAAATAGCGAAGTAGTTCGCGGCAGAGCCGTGAACTAAAGTGAGTGCTCCCGATCGCGAACTATTATGCGCAAGTCTACTAAACACTGCTGTCGTACATTCCTCTCATTTGTGTCTGTTTTACCTACCGCTTCACACTTACTCCTTACGTAACAAAGTGTCATTCGGCACTACAATGAGAAGCTTTGTTCAAATACAAGACGTGTAAAGTAAACCTGTGTTCAGACTAGGAAAGGGGATATCGAGGAGGCACACAGTAGGCGAGTTTTGAACCACTAACAAGAAGACCAGATGGTTATCGGATTTCAGAATTTCTTTATATTTATGGTACGCGAAATCACAGTCAGCCAAAGCCACTCGACGCAATTCTCAAGTCATGCATTAAAGGGCTAAGACTTCAGCGACCGCTGCACAGAAAGACCACGTGTTTCCGTGTGTTTTTATTCCATGCTCGCGTCTCGTCGCCATACTCGTGATCAGTGTTGACTTCAGTGTGTTTTAGCCACCGCGGCAGTTTTAATTCAGATTACGAGTTTTTCTGTATATGTCTACGTTACTTTAATTCATCGTTCACCTTTGTATTTTTTTAAATTCTTCTTTCTTCCTCTCTGCTGTATATATGTTTACTACATGTTCAAAAATTGTCACTCGGCTGAAGAGCGGTGCTGACTCTGTCCCTCCCGCCCCCCCCCCCCCGGGGGGGGGGGCGGGCATTAAAATTACAATAAAGGAAAAAAAAAGCTTCCACCCGCGTTCTTAACCGTGTGGTATCATGGCGCTTTTTTTTTAACTCTTCAGCGTTGCTGAAGCGCTTACCGCCAATAAACGACTTTTGATGCCGGAAGAGACTAAACCAGCTAGGAGCGAATTCGGGACTGAACGTACCGTGACCAGAAACGACAACACTAACCAGTTCATCGGAAACCACAGATACACGGCCATACTGTTCTTCACCGTGCACTTAATCACGCCGTTCCTTAAATTGTCAGACTCACCTCCTGACCACTGAAGCACTCACTGCACTTTACGCGTGCCCCTCACCTATCCTATTTGTCGACGAATGTCACCTGGTTTAACGATCTTAGTATTCAGAGAGCGAATTACAGATTTCAGTTCACACGCGGCCGTGTTCACGATCAACGCTGTCGTTGTGAACATTCACTACGAATGACACAGAACACAGAGCGTGCTCGAAATGACGTCATTGCTTTCTGCTTTAACCATAGGTACTACTGCGCTGAGTGGAACTGCGATCGTGGCACTCTGACAGAGACAAATTATACACTCTGGAAGGTGCTTTCTAGGTAAGGTTGGCAAGCGGAATTCATCGCCTCTTTTCCTTTTCTACTTCTTCGTATTTTGTCGGCGGTGAGTGCAATGTGCATGGGGACTGCAAGTGACATTCCTTAACATGCAACTAGCGTCCAAAGACGGTGTACTTGTGTCCATGCTAATGTCTGTACCTCGTCGCGTGCGGTGAACAGCGGTACGTAAGTGACGCAGTGACTTCTGGACCACACAGCAAGCGATGCATCTAAATGGTGAAGCTTGTTGACCGGTGTATTTCAGTACTATTTCGCAGCGTAACTCCCCCCCCCCCACCTTCATCTCCCACCTTGCTTTTAACAATAATATTCAAGCTTAGAACCACAACAAATAACATAAGCCTTTTTTTATTTTTTTTTTAATTTATTAATAAATGTCATTCAATGTCCTAACTACGTAACACTTTCCCGTGAACATGTGCATTTGTATCATATGTAATTTAATAAATCTTTGTAAGTGGGCCGCGGTGGAGTAGCTGAGCGGTCTAAGGTGCCTCGCTGCGGAGCGCGCGGTTGCTCGCCGTCGGAGGTTCGAGTTCTCATTGGGCATGGGTGTGTGTGGCTATCCTTAGGTTAGGTTAGGTTAGTTTAAGTAGTTTGTAAGCTACGCACTGATGACCACGCAGTTTGGTCCTATAGATTTACAAACATTTGAACATTTGATTTTGTAAGTGGCATATCTGTGCAGTCACTTGTTACCTCATGGTGACCGAAGAGGCGGAAAGCCCGTGTGTAACCAAATAAATAATTTTGCAGAACATCTGGAATTTTTTCCTTGTTCATAAAATTAGAAACTTATTTCCAATCTTGTGGTAACGGTGGCTAGTAACCAGAAAGTCATTCTTACAGTAAAGTAAAAGAAATAATGAAGCAACGCTATTTATAGTCTTCGTCAAAACGATATTTTTATATCCACTGCCGACAACATTATGACTCAAGCAGTTGTGCAATTGTACTTGCCCAGGTACTGCAAATGAACAATTAAAACTTAAACGTGTCTAGAATGAGATTTCAGGAAACATTGTTATTTTCATGTGTCATTTATACCATAGCACATGCTCGGCGCGCTTGTCAGAAGTAGGTAACACTTCAATATTTGATATTCAAATATTATTAGCGGAGATTTAAATGCTCGATAGCGAAGGTAGTTTCACAGTTATATAATATGAATTCATCTACTAACGTTTAACAAACTTAAATAGTACATTCATACTTGATTTTTACTTTGTGCACATCTATGACATCTTTCGAATTAGATAATTTTCATTGTTCAAATGTTTCTAAATCTGTGGGACCTAACTATTGTGGTTGCCAGTCCCTAGTCTTACAAAATATTCAGAGGACAACACACACACACACCCATCCCGGGGCAGGACTCTAACCACAGCGGGAAGCAACTGCGCGATTCGCAGCAAGGCGCCTTAGAGCGCGCGTCCATTCCACCGCGGCGTTTCTCTGGTCTTCTTAGTAATAGGTAACAGTAAAAAATCGGTAGTTTCATCGTGTATAGATATTAATATTACTAAATACCTTCTGCTAGGTTTGGAAAGCTAACAACGGCTCTGAGATACGGATGTGGTTTGCTAGCTGTTGGTAGAAAACAGATTTGCATATTCTTCAGGATCCGTTCATAGAAATACTAAGCATAGCCCTCCTATACCCCTGATACCTGGAATGATTTGCTGTACTAAGTAGGGCGTCCTTAATTATGCCAATAAATTACACAGACAGCCAACATTTTTGAGGCTACTGGTTAACAGCAGCGTGTGTTACACAACAACGTTACTCGTAAAGAACAACGCACACTACTGAAGCAATCTAAATCGGAAATTGAATCCAGATTTGCGTACAAGATCAGCCTAATGAAGCACAATAAGACCCTACGGTGGTCAGTGGTACTTGGATTAACTACGAGGTAATTTCCTGTCGGGCCACGTTTTTTTATTTTATTTTTCTCCTGAGAGTTTAGGGCGTCACAAACGTTTTCGGTCGATTAGCTCTCGGGTAGCTGGGCTACGTAATGGAGCTTCCTTCTCTCAGGAAGTCGTCGGAGCGCATTTGGCACTAGCGCGGCGGCAGGTTATTTGTTGGAACGAATTGGCAGGCATACTCTTATTTTCAGTAATTGCTCTATAAATATTCATCAGATGATTGCTGTCCAGTTTGCTTTGCCTCAAAATAAACACAGGCACGTATTACATTACGTGTAATGGCTTGTAAAAATCCACCGTTGCACAAAGAAATGTTAGCATCAGCTAAGGACGCCCAGGGGAAACCCTGGCGCTATTAAATAAAGATTATACGTAGTTACCGCGCCGGTCTGTTCTTCGTGTCAGCCTCGACGATGCCCGATTACCTACATCTTCCAGCTCGACTGACGTTGTCGATACATGACAGCGAAATTACGAGTACAATTAGTAAAGTTATGGTGAAGAGAACCTGCAACAATACAATTTGACAGAAAGCGTATCATTGGTGAATTAATGTAATTCCACACTGGTGGATTTCATGGTACACGCTTGTCAGTTCATCTGGCGACACCTACAGTGCAGCACCTAGCCGAAGGGCTCCCTCGAGTCGACTCAATGCATTACGAGTTCAATAAGGACCGTAGATGCAACTAAATACGTTGCGAACAACCGTCTACTATAGTAGACGTGTGTTATACAGTATACGATATTTTGCTGCCTCAACTCTTTATTTGACGTATACGAGGCCTTTACTTACAGTAAGGCACCATTGTCCTGTCATAATAGTAAATAAGTCATCCTTGTTGCTCTGTAATATGGTGTGTGATCACCTCAAATGGCAAGTAAAGAGGTACACCTACGTGTATGTGGTTATCACTAAGGTCTTAAGGAATATTTGGCCATTCTTCCATGAGTGCAATATCCAGCTTTGCAGCCGTTGTCAGAGGAGCTCGCCTGTCTGCATTGCGTCTGTGAAGTGGATACCTGACATTCTCCAATGGGTTTAAGTCTGTTGAACAAGTTGGCCACTCCATTCATTCAACTCCCTCTGTGGGTGACGAGCGTTACCGTTTACCAGAAAGAACCCAGCTCCTATGGCATCAGTGTAGGGCACAACAAAAGGTCGAAGGATCTCGTTTCTACACCTCTGAATAGTCAAAGCTCTATTCTTAATGACAGAGGTCCGTACGTCCACCAATTCTGAGCGTTGCCCACAGCATTCGACCACTACCTTGATATGGTGATGTTTCCTGTATGTAAGCAGGGTAGTTCGGAATCCTGCGTTGTCTTCAGATGAGGAAATGACCATTGTCTGGCTGAACACAAAATCTTGACTCATCTGAGAACTGAATTTTGTGCCATTAGTTATGCTTCCTAGCCTGATGTTTCTGTGGACTAAACGGTGTCGTGGTTTTAATGGGACAGGAAGTGTAAACCTCGGTATGTAGAGACCACATTTGTGAAGGCGTTTTCGGACTGTTGAGTTGATATTGCGGGTCCTGTTGCTGCCTGTAGGGCGCGTTTCAGCTGAGTTGCCTTCATCCTACTGTCTCGAAAGGCTGTTAACTGGAAATGACGTACATCTGTTTCCAATGATACCCGTGGACGACATTGGCATTGCCTTGTTTTAACTGTTCCAGTTGCCTGATATTGCATCAGGGTTAATCTTTGTAATGGTCAATTAACACCAATATGTGAGAAAAGGAAGCATACGAAATGATTTGCGGAATAGCGGCTCAGTGCCTGTAGTCACATGAAGCACTGTAGGTCGGTGGGCGAGCGCCCCTGCGCGGGGCAGAGGAGTCGGCACGTCGAGCGCGGCCAACAAGTAGTGTCTGCGTAGCCCGGCCGGTAAAGCAGAGCGCCGCTGTATCGGCTCTCAATTAGCGGCGGATAAAACGCAAATCCCCGTATCCCGGCCATCTGCAATTAGGCTAATGGATGTCGCCGGCGCATTTATTGCGAGTCGCGGCCGTTCATTAGGCGGGCCGGGTCGCCACGTCACGGCGCGTGAGAGAGGGCGGACTGCTCGGGCAGCCCAGCCATCACCTGGCAACGGCGGGAGCAGCACCATCTGGAGACCAGGCCTCAAGACAGACCGTGTCATGCCACACCAATAGGCCGTGATCGCTAGGTGACGGGCTGGTCGCAATGAGACAGTTTTAGGTGTGGCCACGGCCAGACTTACGGCTGGTCAGATGCGACCAGTTTTACACGGATGGGCGCCGCACAGCGAGCGCTTGCAGCAACACCACCTAGAGACTAGGCCTCACAACAGTCTGTGCCACGTCACACTGACCAGGCCGGAGCCGCCAGCTTACAGGCTGGCAGCTACGAGACAATGGGCTGTGCCCCAGTGGCCAGCCACTCAGCTGGCGGCCGCGGCTTGGTCAGTGTGACGTGGCAAAAGCTGTTGTGATGCCTTCCACCACTTAGAGACTAGGCCTCACAACAGCCCATGCCACGTCACACTGACCAGGCTGCAGTCGCCAGCTTACAGGCTGACAGCTACGAGACAGTGGGCTGTGCCTCAGTGGCACAGCCAGGCATTGCCCCAGTGGCCAGCCATTCAGCTGGCGGCTGGGGCTTGGTCAGTGTGACATGGCAAGGGCTGTTGTGATGCCTTCCACCACCTAGAGACAAGGCCTCACAACAGCCCTTGCCACATCACAATGACCAGGCCGCAGCCGCCAGCTTACAAGCTGGCAGCTACGAGTCAGTGGGCTGTGCCCCAGTGGCCAGCCATTCAGCTGGCGGCTGCGGCTTGGTCACTGTACGGGTGGCACGGGCTGTTGTGAGGCCTTGTCTCTAGGTGGTGCTGACTGCAGCCGACTGCGGCCTGCGGCATATCCGGCCAGCATCTGGCCATGCTGTCAGCCTGTGGCCAGCGGGCCACTGCGGCCAAGTTTGCATGTGGCTGAATGTGGCAGCGCGCACGACAGATGGCCATTGTGCGGCCAGCCGTCAATGAGGTCTCCAGCTGTGAGCATGTAGCTTTCGCATTTCATTATTCCTTTCCTGATGAGTTCAAGCAGTAGGATCTTTACTTGATTTGCATTTCGAGACAAAGAAATCTTATGTAGTAAAAGAATCTACTATAACTAAAGTCAGTCGCCCAGACCAAACTACCCAGCCGATTTCCTTCATTTTTGTTTTAAATGAAAGGTATACATCCACAGGTTACCAGAATGAAACTTTCACCCTGCAGCGGAGTGTGCGCTGATATGAAACTTCCTGGCAGATTAAAATTGTGTGCCGGAAATTGTGGAAACATCCCTAAGGCTATGGCTAAGCCATGTCTCCATCATATCCTTTCTTCCATGAGTGCTACTCTTGCACGTTTCGCAGGAGAACTTCTGTGAAGTTTGGAAAGTAGGAGGCGAGGTACTGGCGGAAGTAAAGTTGTGAGGCGGCATCGTGAGTCGTGTCGGGATAGCTCAGTCGGTAGAGCGCTTGGCAGCAAAAGGCAAAGGTCCGAGGTTCGAGTCCCGGTTCCGGCACACAATTTTAATCTGCCAGGAAGGTTCATCCACAGATTTGTCATCAAGTATTAGGATTAACTTATTTTTATTCAAATGTGGTATCCCTTTGCCTTGCATTCAATATTTTAATCGATGTATTTTAAGATATCTTCGGTTCTAATTAAGATATGCAATTATTTTTGACCTAACAACAATCAGCGGATCAAGAACTTTCATTTGGGCTTTTAAAAACTTGCATTGATTGATTCTGAAGAAAGCTATGCATGAACATTTAACTTTACTTCCGTTTTTTCCCCACCTTTTATGTCATTCCAATTACGGTGCGAAGTTTTAAAAATATGTTCAAATGTTTGTAGAGCTTATGGGACTTAACTAAGGGGGTCATCAGTCTCTAAACTTACAAACTACTTATGGACTAGCTAACACTAAGGACGGCACAAATATCCATGCCCGAGGGGGGATTCGAACCCCCCACTGTTGTGGCACAGTTCTGCAAACCCCTTTCAGTTGTTGTACCTATTTGTAATGCAGTTGACATTTAAATTCTGTGTTACAAGTTCCTAATATTAACTTCATAAACAAAAATTATAACTGCAGTAAGGCATCTGATCTCGTGCCCGCAACAGTTATTTTATTCCATCAGAAAATGAAACGTTTTTAAGAGCTACCAGTATTGTAAAAGCCTGTTATTTATTTAATTCAGTCCTATACTGTCTTGACTAACAGCCTGTTAAGCAAGAGTATCTATCTCTGAACACAGGTGGTAGGGCTACTTGTATTCCTGAGAAATATAAATGGTAAGACAGTATTCGTTCTTTTTCTTCCTTTCTTAAATCGTGTACACAGTGAAACGCTGAGCAGCTCTTCACCATCGTGCTTCATGCCCCCCACGGGGCTCACGGTTCTTTCGTGAGTACGTGCGTGGTGAGCACGGGACCCCGAGCTAATGCAGTCTTCCTTTCTTCTTTACTTCCCGGAGTGCATTTCCTTTCCCCCTCCCCTCCTTTCCTATCCCCACTCCTTCCCCTCCCAACCGAAGAAATGATAACCTTAGTAGTTTAGTCCTCCTATCCCAGGCAAACCCCCCCCCCCCCCGGTGGTTGGTGTATACTGCAATAGTCAACCATACATGCGTGACTACCAGCTGAGTATACATACCGCAGTTGCTTTTCAATACAGAATTTATCTCCTAACGACACTCTTATTTATGTGTTGCATTGTCACTATGATGGCGGCCGGTCGAAGATTCAAATTATGCCGTGATAACGGCGTCTTTAGGGAGTCTAGTTATTTTTTACAAGGACTTTGGTTAGTATCGAATACACAGAGCTAACAGAAGCGTGGTAATAAACAAATGACAGCAATGAACGCTCAATATTTTGGTGACCTGAAAGTATACCAGAGGAATCCTTCCCAACTCTATTTCGACAATGACAATGATAGAAAGGAAGAGACTACGCGAGGGAGTGTAACGTGTCATAGGGGAGTCGGGCAGTGGAGCGGCAACAGGCGCCGTGGGAACGCGGGCCGAAAATAGGGCGAGCAATTACCGGCAAGAGCGCCCGCGGCTGCCGGCTCATGCATATTCAAGGGTCGAGCCGTGGCGTAGCGTGGCGTGGCGTAGTCTGGCCGGCCGCTAGCCGAGCCGAGGCAAGCTCCAGCCGCCGCAGCAGGCCACAGCGGCACACACCGCCTCAGAGGCCACTGTAGCGCACTTGTCTACACTGTATACACCCCATAACACCGTCTCTTCTACGAAGAGGAGGAGCAGTTACACCTGGTCTGTACTCAACAAGTCACCCGAAACTCCATACAGGAGTACTGAGCCACGCTGTCTCTATAACCGTCCACAACAAGACAAAGTGTTGCCGGACTAGAATTTTGTACGCAATTTGGCCTATCGATTATGTCCCATTAACGTTCTGCAGCAGTGTTTTTTCAACCTGTGGGTCGCGGCACCATAAAATAACTGGGGGTTTAACCAGCGAGGACACGAGCGTGAGCATTTTGCTCACAATAATTTTCAAACAATCCAGCATTTTGCTCACAGTAATTTTCAAACAATCGGCATTTTGTTAATTTTTAAGTAGTCAAATATGTGTGTTTTCTTATGAACGAACCAGGAATGCTTATTTAGAGATATTAAGTACATTACAAACTGTTCTTTGACTGTCAGAAAAATGTTATACACGCAGTTGATCGCGTAACTTCTAAAGGCGCGAGTTCACGCGGGTTAATAAAACAAATAAGAAAATCTACTCAACTGACAAGGAGAACACAAGGGTATCGGCTTTTACTATATATATATATATATATGAACACAAATTACAATCAGCATAAACCATTAGACTCAACTCTCAAAAATTCTCTAGGAAATGAACATTTTGAAGTTTTGCAAGTGCACGTCAGTAACACTGACGAAAACAGTTGCAGCATCCATCGGTGTCACTCAGGTGGTAGCGTTCTACTTTTACAACCATAGGGTCCATGGTTCGTATCCTGAATTGACAGCTCCTGTATTAGATATGTAAATCCGCCTTATGCAAGAAACCCTGTTTTGTTTTAAGGCTCAAATATGTTTCGGCACTCATTGTGTCTTATTCCGTGAGCTTTTGTCTTTTATTTAAGTCATTATCAGGAATTTCATCTGCTAATTGAGGAATGACAAGTTTTCACAGCTTCTCATATTCGAGCTATGGTGTTGATGATGCTTGTTTGTGGCGTGTTCTTATGTTTTATGGTGTTTAGTGTGCTTTTTTTTTTTTTGTCAACTGCCACTGTTTATATCGGCTTTTGTCTTGTTCACTATTATTTGACGACAGTTGTTTTCGATTGTTCAGTTCGTGAAGAAGAGCTACGACGCTGTTTTTGGGAAGATCTCCACCGCAACCCCTCCCCCCCCCCTTCCCCGCACCCCTCATATTTCGTTACAAGTTGGTACAGTGGATAGGCAGTGGAAAACTGAACGCAGATCAATCGAGAAAACTGGAAGAAGTTGTGTGGAACTATGAAAAACAAAGCAAAATATAAAACTGAGAAGTCCACGCGAAAGATAAGCAACGTCGAGCAGATTGTGAGCGCAGGAGCGCCGTGGTCCTGTGGCTAGCGTGAGTCGCTGCAGAGCGAGAGGTCACAGGTTAGCCTTCCCTCCAACGAAATTATTTTATTTTTTTTATTTTCGCATAATTATGATCTGTCCGTTCGTTCACTCACGTCACTGTTCGCTATAATAAGTTTAGTATCTGAGTTTTGCGACCGCACCTCAAAACCGTGCGATTAGCAGACGAAAGGAAGTACCTCTCCAATGTGAACGTAAAACAATTGATCGCAAGGTAACAGGTCAACCGATTCCTCCATAGAAAAACATGTCTGATGTATTGTACACGAAACTGGTGACGGTATGTGCGTCATATGACAGGAAGCTCTTGTCGACCCAGCTAACTTGTATACTTGGTGAATGGTTAAAGAGATTCTACCTTGCACGAGTTAAGATTTTCTTGTGAACGTGATAATCGCTCCCAAAAAGGTGTGAAAGCATAAGAGTTTGTTACATAAACTGTAACAAATGAATTCAACAGTTTCACAGTCAACTGACGTCATGTATTTAGACGTTAGTTTAGGCGTAGCGTCCCCTTTCTATGGCGCAGTTACCTCCCATCGGACGGACAGATAATAATTTTCTGAAAATGAAAATTTTCGCCTGTGGGAAGGCTCGAACACAGGACCTACCGTTCCGCTGCGACTCATGCCAGCCACAGGACCACAGCGCTCGTGTGCTCACAATGTGCTCGACGTAGCTTATCTTTCCCATTGGATGCTCAGTTTTTATATTTTGTTTCTTTCTTAACCGTAGTTCCACACAGCTTCTTCATGTTTTCTCGACTGATCTGTGTTCAGTTTTTCAAGGCCTAACCACTACGCCAACTTTAACTAAATTTCAGGGGTGTATGATTTTGGGGGGAGGGGGGTTCCCTTGTTCCCTTGAGAGTACCACGCAAAGGGATAGTTGAGCATGTGACTTCTAATTTCCTCTAGATCGGGAAAGCAAGGATTAAAAGAACTGTAGTTCTTCAAACTAAACTCAAATCAACTATAGTTCATTTCACAGATTGCTTCAATTGAAGTAATTCGTTCAGGAACCACACATCGCCAGTGACTGGTGCAGTGGAAAGTAAACTCTCCCACCTAGGACAGTGGTTTCCATTCGATGGATGCAAATGTAGACTTAATTGCCGTCCGAACTCGTTGACGGTAAGAGCTCGTTTCGTTAATTTATACTCGCTCGAAATTTTAATGAGAAGCGGGACACAACGTGTGCAATAGCACGGTAGACAAGTCCGCGACTGACGCTAGTAGACTGGTATTGTGAGCTCTCACATTTGTCTAAGACGCGAGACAGTTTGGGGTCGGCGCGGAACCGGTAGTGTGGAACGAATAGAGAGCACACGCGCGCTGCCGGTCCCGTTGCAGTCGTGACCGACCGCCGGAGCCTCCTTGCGGGAGGGACCACCTAACGTAACGTAACGTAACGTAACGCGGCGCAACCGCGGGGCGCGTCCACCCACGCGGCCGCCTGCCACGTTGTCGATGATTTATGTAATTCGCGCTGAATGGCGGTTGCCGCGGCGTGAAATAAGAGAACACTAACACTTCATTAAATGCTGTTATTCAGGGGGCGGGGGGTGGGAGCAGCGGCTCATAAATCCACCGCAGAGTGGCATAAATAACGGTGCGCGAACCGCGGCGCGGTGCGGTGGCGCTACGGGCGACAGCTCTGCCGAACCGCGCCGCGCGGCCCATTAGCATAATAAAAGTGCGGCCGGCGGGAGGGGCACAGCAGAGCAGAGCAAGGCAAGGCAAGGCGAGGCGGCTGCCGGAATCGCGAGAGCGCCGTCGGTGAGCAGCGGTTCGGTCGGCCATTACTCAGGCAGTTGGTGGGTTCGTGGCAGGGCGTCGCGGCCCATTCACGACTCGCTAATTAGAGCGATCCCGGCTGTGCTTTGGCCCGCGGTCGCCGGGCCACGTGAGGAGCAACTTCACCGCCGATGACGTCGCAGGCAGCGCGGGACTCTTGGCGGAGACGTATACGTACTTACAAGGGGAGGCAACGACGTTTGGAACGCGGATTTACTGCAAACTCCGTACACTCTTAGTACTCCATAAGGACAGCAATATGTGTAAGCAGTAGAGCGTACTTCTCAAGCGTTACTGAGAAAATCGAAAGATAATTTCGGTCTGTCAAATACGTACCGTGTTTACCTGTGCGTGGCCGATTTTTTGTCATGAAGAGGTGGCAGTCGAGTGGTTGATGAAATCCCATTCCCAAAAACAAGACGAAATGCTGTCAACTGGATAATGGGTCACACAGTGTACTATCTTCTTAGTACAAAAGAAAAGACCGAGGAGGATTTTGTACTATACCTCACCATACAGCACCATCTACTAGAACTTCCTCAATTGGTTTATTTCACGCCAAAGTAGCTGTTATTTTACTTTCATTACACAAATTTCTAAATGTGTTCGCCACTCAAGAGACATTTTAAATTCAGAAATCGACGTTCACTGGAAAATGCAGAAGAAGAACTTTACGTTATAGTTACCCTTCCAAAGAAAAATATTATTTTGCTTAAATAATGCCAACCACTGTATAAGCAAAGGCACATTAGTGACGCACCACGGCAGCAGCAAAAAATTCTATCTATTCCTGCAACAAAAGAGGAAATTTCGTTCATTTGAATGCCAAAGAAGCCTACACCGAGGAAGGCGAAATATGGCGAGCGGTAGGACGGGCTGTGAGGGGAGGATGGAGGCCCGAAAAAAAAAGTGGTTAGTGTCCGAGCCTCGTGGTCGTTGGTCGCTGGATCGAGTCCCGTTCGTCACCTTTTCTTTTCTATTTTTTTTTTCCTGTTTTTCTTCCAAAACAGTTATATTCATTACAGTTTATATTACAATTGATATAACGGGAAAATATGTGTAATCAGAGGAAGTTTAATTAAATTTTCGACGCTATTTGTCAGTCTATAAAGTTTTATTATCACAAATAATATAATATCCATAACCGATTCCAAATTATCGGATGAAAGAGAGGTTTTTAAAAATGTTAGCGAGGTTAGTTTTTCCACTGAAAACTTCAAAAGAACTTGCTTATGAGGAAACATAGTATTTATTCAGTGCAGCTGGTGCCGTTTAACTTTATGTTCTCCATGTTTTTATAAAAAATACCATCCTCCAACTTTTACTCGTTATGTCGAAAGTGAAGATTAGTTGTACATCTTTCGAAAGCGCCGCGGTGGAGTAGCCGAGCGGTCTAAAGCGTCTCTCTGTGGAGCGCGCGGTTGCTCGCCGTGGAGGTTCGAGTCCTCCCTGGGGCATGGGTGTGTGTGTTTGTCCTTAGGTTAGTTTAATTAGGTTTCAGTAGTTTGTAAGCTACGGACTGATGACCACGCAGTTTGGTCCGATAGATTTACAAACATTTAAATATTTGAATTTTTTCGAAAGCCGGCTGTGGTCGTCAAAACTTTCAGGTAACGAGTAGATTCGTGCTCCTTCAGGGAATAAGGGATTTCTCAAATCACGGATAAGCAAACATTTTCACGTCAGTATCACTTTATGTGTTTGGTCATTTACTAGTCGGTAATTATGAATATTATATTATTTGTGATAATAAAAGTTTCTAGACTGACAAATAACATTGTAAATTTAATAAAAGTCCATCTGAGTACACGTATTTTTCCCAGTGCATTAATTGTAATGAATATGACTGTGTTTAAAAAAAAGTGACGAACGAAACTCGATCCAGCAACTAACGAGACGAGGCTCGGACTAACCACATTCTTTCCCCTTCTTCAGGTAGATGTAGTCACTGCAGTCGTAGGTTCAATTCGTTCTTTATTGTTCGTCCAATATTTGGCTCAGCTTTTTCATTACAGAGGGTGCTGAGGCGCCTGCCCGGGCGCGCTGAGCCAAGGTGCCCGGCCGCCACTCGGCTGCCGCTGCTTCGTGACAAACACGGCCACGCACAGGTACATATGGTACATATTTGACGACCGACCGAAATTATCTCGCGGTTTTCTCAATAATGCTTGAGAAGTGAGCGCTACTGATTGCACATTTTGTTGTCCTAATGGAGTATTTCGAATGTACGGAGTTTGCAGTAAATCCGTGTTCCAAACGTCGTGGCCTCCCCTTGTTAGTTCGCTGCCATTTACATTCGACGTGCCAAGTAGCGACCAAAGCAGGTCATGTGTTCGGAATATTCAACTTACTTGGTTTAAATTTTCATATGTTTGTAAACGTATTGCACCAAACTGCTATGGTCATCAGATACTGACACAAATACTGATAATGACACAGACTATGAAAACGACGAACACGCACAAATACCTTGATAAACAGATAAGAAGGAAAACAATATTCAAGTTGATAACAAACACAAGACTTGTCATTTCATAAAATGTAAAAGTAATAAGAATTGTCAATATACAAATCAATTATCAGTAGGCAATTACATGATAAATAACAATACTACAAATTATGTAAAATAATATAGGATAATGCAAATAATAAGGTGCTTCAGGAGAGACACGCTCGAGTGAATACCGAAGCCCTCCCGCCTGGAACAGCCAGCTTAACATGTTCAAAATTCAAATATTTGTTAAGCTTATGGGACTTAACTACGGTGTCATCAGTCCCTAAACTTACAAACTACTTATGAACTACTTACGAACTAGGACGGCACAAATATCCATGCCCGAGGGGGGATCACTGTGTCCCCAGTGGTGTAGGGGTCAGCGCAACTGCCTAGAAAGCAGGAGACCCGGGTTCGAATCCCGGCTGGGTACACATTTTCAGCTTTGCCCAATAGCAGTTGAAGTCATATATTCTATGAATATTATCTAACCTATGTCTTGAAACATGATATCAGTTATATTTGGTCGCACAACGCCCTGTTGCTCCGTAAGACGCCGAAAAATGTCCTACAACTCCCTGGCGAACAGCTCGGCCCACTACGCAGCGGCGATTCCAGACACCACCACTTAGAGAGAAGGCCGCAGCGCTCTCGTGTGACGTCAGGGAGAGTAGGTTGCGCGCTCATAGCTGACTGGCTCGTTGCTTCGGCATAGTGGGCCGTGACCCAGCGGCTACCCAGTCAACTATGCGCGCGCAACCTATTCTGCCTGACGTCACACGAGAGCGCCACGGCCTGCTCTCTAGGTGGTGGTGGTCCAGAGCGTGGCACCGCTAAAATATGCTCACCAGTGACGTCATAGTGGGTTGGAGGAGACTGCCTGCAACACCCCCCCCCTGGGCAGAAGCAGTTCCCAGCGCTACGTTACGTTGCACCTCTCCCCGCAGTTTTCTCAGCATTCTTTCTTCTCAGGTATATCAGTCTGCTACCCAAAACAGATATTTCAACACCAATCGTAATAATTTTGTTTGTCACAAATGACCTACCAAAAAAATTTACAGTCTGGTGCTATTAGTCTAGCATAATCAACAACGCATGGATCTAAATACTGTTTACATTAAAGGGTACGCTTCGTTTGGATTCTGTTGCCGACTATTTAGTTTCAGTCAACAGTTTTTACTTGCAGCGACTCTCAGCACTAGCTCGACAAAAACAATCGAGAATACGCGCAGCTCTCGTTTCTATGGAGCAGCCTTGTACTGGGCTGGAAGGCTAGAGCGCCTGCGCCGTAGATCACCAGTCCGATCGCGCTGACGCAAAGCACGAGTCTGCCCGCCGCTGCAGAGGCGTTTTACTTCCCGTCAATCGTGACCTAGCGCCCACGTCTTTTGCACTTCAATGAACAGCGTCTAGGACAATAAACAGATACAGGACAATCCCAATAATTCAATGCTCACGAGCAGGTCACGAACTGGTGAACTCGACGGCTGAGTGCCGACGTAAATCATTCCGAACGTCACTAGATAACCCTGGTCGACATATACGATTACACGGACTGCATCGTTTTGATTGCAGTAATCGCCGGCCCAAGTAATTTCCTATCGTTGTAAATGGATATTCGCGAGCCATTATGCAGATTCCGAGCTAGACAGCAGCACAAAAGGATATGCTATACGCGCATGTCCAATTACGCAAGGAACAAACGTACGACGTATGCGAGGTTATAAATCGCAACGCAGAGCAAAGCTGAATTATCAGTGCACTAGGAGTGGACATTTAAGTGGGTAAGTGTCAGACTATGCCACTTACCATTTTCAACTGAGAAAATGATTTGTAAATCTAATAAGCATCATGTTTACCGTCAAATAGTGTCATGCTTTTGAACTTACTGCCCGCTTACAACTAGAGTAAATCCTGTTCGATCTGCTTGGGATTCTTGTACATCTTGTAATATTTTTTCCTGCATGATTTAATATTTGTTTTAAGGCTTGAGTTTTCTCTAGATCGTCTATTGTCTTATGAATGACGGATCCATTTTTACACCCACTTCAATCAGGAAGATAGGGTAAGCCTAATATTTACCGTCATGCGGGTCTAATCGCAATTTAACGCCCGTATTCCTTTAATACTGCAGCAGTTTAATTTGGATTTTGTCAAACTTAAGTTAGTTTTAATTGTAAAAAATATTCTAATGTTTGTAATCCTAACTGACCAAACTGCTAAGGATATCGAACCCTATACTTACAAGCTACTTAAACTAACTTATCGTAAGGACAAAACAGTGAAATAGGAGAAGGAAGTGAACCGAGCAGGAATGCCCAGGCGGTCTTAAACCGGGTTCACGCAAGCAAGAAAACTGAGACAACAACACGTGTCTTTTGCAGTTACACTGTGAGCTATCGTTCACACAGAACATCACAAATACTACTTAGTTGTGCAGTTTGCAATATGGCGACCGCAGTCTCAACTGATCACGATTTGGACGGCAAGTTGAATTCACGGCCAAACGACCGTTACACTTTGTTCCAAAAGCACACGAAGTGTTTTCTTCATTTATTCGACATTTTAAATGCAAACAAAATCGCCAAAACTTAAACCTGGAACACAAGCTCACTGATACGAAGTAAAATGGTTCGAAATACCCAGTGAGGTGACAGTCGAATGTCGATATTTGGTGGTGGGGGAAGAAAGCGGTGAAACAAAGTACAAACAAGTTGAACTTTTTGTTGCGTGGCAGAAGTAGCGTCTCTTAAGTGGCGCTACTTATGCGAGGTGACACAATAAGGTAACTTTAGTTCACAGTTTACCTACGTAAATGTTACAGGACTGGTGACCGAACATGTCAAAGGTTGTATTTCTGCAAGATGTTGTAATGTCATTTCGTAGAAAATTAGGAGTAAATTTAGGTTATGTGACTGCACAGCAGACACTGAGAATTGTCGTCATTGCCATTATTCATTTTGAAAGGCTTGTTAGGTCGCTAGATGGCCTTCTTTGTGCTCAGGCAGTTGGCGTGTGAACCTCCTCCGTACCACAAACTACACTGAAAGGCATCCTGCCGAACTGAAGGATGTCGCGGCAGCCGTAAAATGCCACACCGCAGTGCTAAATGAAAAGTAACGCTGCGCTGACTGGCTACATCCAAGACCGAGGAGAGCGAGGCGGAACCACACGGCCGCAGAAAACCGTGCAGGTGGGCAGCTCTGTGCGCCGTGGATGACCTTGAGTTAGGGCGGGGACTCCCATGCTTTAAGAAACACTTTCGAAACCCGTTACTTCGGTGGAGGTCTTTGTTAATTTGAAAAGGTAATAAAATTTTAAGAAATAAAAACAACGTGTTTTATTCCGTGATTACTAAAATTTGAAATCATACCAAACAAACAGAACGGAAAATGCCCGTATCAGCTCAAAAATGTCCCGGCCACATTCAAAGATGTAAAAGAGGAGAACTAGTTTCTCGTATGGCAGCTTCAAACAGATTTAAATTTAAAAATCCTGACATACTCGCACGCATGTAAAGATACACAATTTTGCCGCGTTGGAGTAGCCGAGCGGTCTAAAGCGCCTCGCTGCGGAGCGCGCGATTGCTCGCCGTGGAGTTTCGACTCCTCCCTGGGGCATGGGTGTATGTGTTTGTCCTTAGGTTAGTTTACCTACGTTTAAGTAGTTTGTAAACTACGGACTGATGACCATGCAGTTTGATCCGATAGATTTACGAACATTTGAACATTTTGATACACAATTTATCCTGTCGTATGGCACAGTGTAATCCAACATAGACATTCATGTTTAGGATGCATGAATCTCCGCCGGCCGCGGTGGTCGAGGGGACTGAGGCGCTCCAGTCAGGGTCTGCACGGCCACTACGGTCGGGGGTTCAAATCCCCCCTCGGGCATGGATATTTGTGGCGTCCTTAGTCTTAGCTAGTTCGTAAGTAGTTTGTAAGCTTAGGGAGTGATGACCCCGTAGTTAAGTCCCATAAGTTCTACAAACATCCGTTTTTTGAACATGAATCTCCAACCAGGAAAAACTGCTATTAGGGAAGCACTCCTCCCCTTCCCCTCCCTCAATAGCTCACTGTGCTGGTGGCATTAAAGTAAACTTAGAAGGAAGTGAGAGTCTGTCAAGATTTCTTTTATTTAAATTTTTTGAGGTGCCAAATAAGTCGAGCAGGTGGTTCTCCCCTTTTACAACTTTGAGATTGCCGACGAAATATTTGGCTTTTGCTATGCTGTGGTACAAGCATTTTTCATTATGGAAACCAACTTTTGTTCTGCCATACTGTATTAACTTCAATAATTCACAGAGGTCGCGAAGAATAACGAAGTTTTCAAAATGTATTCACGAAAAATTGAAAAAGTCCTGTTTACAACTACTTTTCCGTACTTACTTAAACGTTTGCTGCGATCATTGTAAAAAAAGAAAACAAAACAGTTAATAACTCAAAACGACCAAATGTTTGAGAACCTAAGGGACGAACTTTCCAAACTCATTGGTCTCTAGACTTACAAACTTCTTAACTGAATATCAACAACAATGCAATTCGCTGAGACATATATTGTCTCATTATACCAAAGGTACTGAATATAAGATGAGGCGTAGAATCAAAATTTCTGCTGCGGCCGGGATTAGGACCCGAGACCTCCGGATTACTAGGCAGACGGTTTAACCACCCAGCTAACACAGCCTTACGGATAACTCAGGGACATGTTTCCATCCACAGCAAAATTCTGCCTCAGTATTCCCCTGTGAAATACGCAACAAATTGCCAAGGCTCTCCTATATTGGCATAGCAATATAGGCACTATGTTGCTACACTGTAGCACAGAAATTTGTCCTATGAGAGTGCAGAGTGAAAAGTTTCATTCTGGAAACATCCCTTAGGTGTGGCTAAGCCATGTCTCCACCATATCCTTTCTTCCAGGAGTGCTAGTCTTGCATGGTTCGCAGGAGAGCTTCTGTGAAGTTTGGAAAGTAGGAGGCGAGGTACTGGCGGAAGTAAAGTTGTAGGGCGGGATCGTGAGTCGTGTCGGGATAACACAGTCGGTAGTGCGCTTGGCCACGAAAGGCAAAGGTCCCAGGTTCGAGTCCCAGTTCCGACACAAATTTAATCTGCCAGGAAGTTTCATATTAGCGCACACTCCGCTGCAGAGTTAAAGTTTCATTCCGGTTTTCAGTAGGTTGCTTTGTCACTAACCTTAACAACATCGTCCATAGTACATGTTATCGACACGTTTGGACTAGTCAGTACTTGGTCAAAATCCTGTGCTTTTGCGGAGTCACATCTATAACTGCCACTGTAGCCCCATTTCAATTGGTTTAATTTGCTCCTAGTTACTCCAGTGCGCAGCCGGTTTAATGCCTTCCAGGTTGAAAAGTAGAGCACAGCTGAACACATCCATTCGAGACCTATGTGCAGTCGTGGAAGCCTAGCCGGCGTTGTTAGCAGTGGCGCCCTTTTTGTGTGTGTGCTATTACCTTTGGAGGGACGGGTGGACTTCCTGTACGAGGTTACTTTATTTATTTCTTTATTGTCAAATTTAGTAGGACTTTGGGCCCACAGGGGTCCTTATCGACCTACTATCCATATATATTTTTATTATGTTATTATGGCTCCAGGGACTTCGATTTTATGCCACGGTCTTGGATCTTAGTCCGACGTTCTCTAGTTGCCTGGAGCTGTGTCTGAGAGTGTCGATCTCGTTCAATACGTTTTCCGTCCTAGTTTTGATCTGTTTCTCAATTGTCTTCATGTTGAGTCCTTCATGTAGCCAACGCATTCGAGACCATCTGGGCGCTTTTAGAATTATCAACACACAACTGTTTTGGAGGATCTGTAGTTGCTAGATGGTGGTCTTATAAAAAGTTTAAAAAAATTGTTCAAATGTTTGTAGAACTTATGGGACTTAACTACGGGGTCATCAGTCCCTAAGCTTACAAACTACTTATGAACTACTTAAGACTAAGGACGACACAAATATCCATGCCCGAGGGAGGATTCAAACCCCCGACCGTAGTGGCCGTGTAGACCGTGACTGGAGCGCCTCAGTATCCTCGGCCACCGCGGCCGGCAAACAGTTTTCCAAGAGGGGCATCCGTAGAGCATCATGGAAGCGACTGTACTACTGTAGAGTCGTAATTTCGTTGGAACATTCATTTCTTTGCTGCCAAATATTGGATAGAGACCATGAAAGGTGTGCTTCACTTCCGACAGTGAATATCTGCCGCCGTCGTATTCCGACAAGTGTTGCTGTCTGCAACGGCAACGACATTCAGTTGCGATTCCTGAACACGAAACTGCGCATCTCATTGTGTGTCACATTTCGATGTAAACAGAACACAGATGGCGTTATTCCCGCGTAATTTCTGCAACTCTGTTGGAACGCGAATAATTTGCATTTTGGAGAGCGCGGCGCCTTCCGCGCGCCGCAGAGATGACGCAGTGTGCCGGCCAGAGTACACACGGCCGGCCGGCGAGGTGGCGGCCCGGCTGTGAATGATGGTCGCGCGCGCGACTGCCGGGCTCCATATGCATGAGGCATGAGGCATGAGGCGGCGGCAGGCAGCGGCCGTTCACCCTGCCACCCACAACACGCCGGCCGTTCACCCTCCCCCGCGCCGCAGGACCAGACGGGGCCGCCGCCGCCAACTTCTCGGGGACCCCGTAACGAGCCATACAGCGCCGCTCCCTGCTCCCTGCGCGCCGTTTAGCGCAGACACAGTTTCTCGGCAGTTCAAACACTGTTCTGAGGACGCGTCGCTGTCCACCGCCCAGGCGTGGTGATGTGAGGCTCATCTAAGAGGGTTGGTACTTAAGTTTCATATCAGCGCACACTCCGCTGCAGAGTGAAAGTTTCATTCTGGAAACATCCCTTAGGCTGTGGCTAAGCCCTGTCTCCATTATATCCTTTCTTCCAGGAGTACTAGTCTTGCAAATTTCGCAGGGGAGCTTCTGTGAAGTTTGGAAAGTAGGGGGCGAGGTACTGGCGGAAGTAGAGTTGTGAGGCGGCATCGTGAGTCGTGTCGGGATAGCTCAGTCGGTAGAGCACTTCCTCCCGAAAGGCAAAGGTCCCAGGTTCGAGTCCCGGTTCCGACACACAATTTTAATCTTCCAGGAAGTTTCATATCAGCGCACACTCCGCTGCAGAGTGAAAGTTTCATTCTCAATTACATTTATTTTTCCTTCGCAAATCTTCTGGGCTGTTAGGCCATGGTCTAAGAAACTTGCTGCTTTCTTACGTTTCGTCCGATGCTGCGTCGGTCTTCTTCGGTGGTTGTCCGTTTGTTAAGTCTTGCCGACTGACGGGTCGTTGGTCTGAGAGCTTCTTAAATAATGTCTAAATGGGTTGTGACTCAGTTCCACGTTATAAGCAGAGATGCCGTGGCGGAATGACCGAGCGTATTGCTCCGGTGCGCGAGGCCGTACCTCGTCGGGGGTTCTAATCCCCCCTCGGGCGTGGATGTTTGTGCTGTCTGTGGTATAAGCTAGTTTATAATTAGCTTGTAAGTTATGGAATTGATGACCGTGCACTTAAGTCCCATAAACTTAACAAACATTTAAACAATAAGCAGACATGATCATTCTCAAAAATAAAGCTATACTATCGAACCGTCTCAAAGATAAACAAGCTATCGATTTTGCAGAGTTTCGTTGTCTCTTGTTTTCGGTTCAAATTACACTACGTTTATATATTTCAATCGCTTCTCTGTACAACCGCGGATAATAATCCGCCATAAAAGATATAATATCTGTCTCACAGAACTTCACTATATGATTTCTCTATTGTAAACAGCAGATTTTTCAGTTTTTACAAGTGGTCAAAGACTTTTGTGCTTCTTTAGTCGTGTATTTACACTTCTCTTATTTTCTGCAAAGGAGAACGTTTGTCTTTCACAGATATGAGGGCTTGGGATATCTACTTTGTTGGTTTGAAAACGGGTCTGATGTTACGTTTTCTTAGAATTTAACCCATTTCTGAACAAATATGTCAACCGGTCGTGAAAGCCTTAATTCTATTGTTTTCCCTTTGCGAGAAAGTAAAAACAAGTCTGATAGTTAATTGAATGGTGCCCCATAATTCATGTACATTTGATAGTAACGCAACAGCATGAGCATCAGTAAGTCAAATCGTAGCGTAACTACAAGTGTACCCACAGTAGTGAAGTCTGCGAAGCACCACTGTAGTAGACGACTTAGGTGTACATTATAGTCTGTGCTAGGCACATGACAAGAAGGTATGACGCTATTTCTGAAGGAACACTGGTTCAGAAAATATTGCAACGAAAAATAGCATTGCAATCCGCAATTTCGATTCGATTGTTTGTCAATCTATTGGACGAAACTGCGTGGTCATCAGTCCGTAGCTTACAAACTACTTAAACTACGGTAAACTAATCTAAGGACAACACACACACACACACACACACACACACACCCATGCGGCAGATGGCAGAGCCGTGGTACAGCGTCCAGATGGCGTCTACATACGACTCACGTTACAAGCAGCGTGCAGAAAAAGACACACAGGTGGACATTCATAAACATTTCTGTGGATTATATGCTGCAGTTGACAGGATTACAGTTGGACGATGTGTTAAGAAAGTTACAGCCTCGGGAAATGCAGAAGCCGGCCGCGGTGGCCGAGGTGACTGAGGCGCTCCAGTCACGGTCAGCACGGCCACTACGGTCGGGGGTTCGAATCCCCCCTCGGGCATGGATATTTGTGCCGTCCTAGTTCGTAAGTAGTTCATAAGTAGTTTGTAAGTTTAGGGACTGATGACCCCGTAGTTAAGTCCCATAAGCTTAACAAACATTTGAACATTTTGATTTGGAAATGCAGAAACAGAGCTCCATCATCAGCCACCCTCGGGACATCGTGTGACAGCCACTGCTCCAGACATGCTGAATGCTGCGGATGTCATTATTCGAGCCGTCCGGCGCATGACAGCTCGATAATTGACTGTACAGTTGTCGCTCAGCATTGGAAGTGCGTCCGCAAAGATCCACACTCTCCGATAGTCAGAAAAGTGCTCACTATGAGTTCTACGAATCGCTAAATTGGGTTAACAATCACTTCCTCATCCATCCTACAGTCAAGACCTAGCACACTGGGACTTCAATCTATTTAGACCCCTGAAAGAGTCTCTACAGGGAACACACTTTGAATATGATGAGAGTATCAATCACGACGTGAAAACAGAGCTACGCCTACAGGACAAGAGCTTTCACCAGCACGGAATACATGCTTTCGCACAACGTTGGCGTATGACTATAGAACCTTTTGTACACTAAGTACAAAAATGCGATACCTTTACGCAATCAAATAAAAAAAAGCAACATAAACATAAATGACAAGCAAACTAATCATTGCCAAAAGAAAATAATAAACATTAACATAGACGTAATACAGAACATAAGACAATAAGATATAATGCTGACATTGAGCACATACACATAAACAAGATACATGACCTATGAAATTAAATATAAAAGCAATACAAACAATACATTGATATTCGTTTGATGAGTGTTCCGTGTAAGTGACACCTAACAACTCTAAGGCTCCTTGCTGCGGAGCTCGCGGTTGCTCCCCGGCGGAAGTTGGAGTCCTTCCTCGGACATGGGTACTATGTGTGTGTGTGTGTGTGTGTGTGTGTGTGTGTGTGTGTGTGTGTGTGCTGTCCTTAGGTTAGTTACTCTGAGTAGTTTGTAAGCGCAGTGACTGGCAACCACAGCTTTACAAAACCTTTGAAAATTTTTGTAACTGAGATAGAGTACACCTGCGATCTTTGTGATTTTTTTTTTCAGTATTAATGGTTTGGGCTGAATTTTACTTTGACTTTAAAAAAAAAAATCAAACTGACTAAATACTGACCTCGCGACCTTGCCCTGAAGGGGTTCCTTGTAAAGCATCGCAGAGGTTACATAATAATCAATGTGTAACTAGACCGCAGTTTCTAAATAAGCTGCTGTTTGTTTGTGTTCGATGGTGACTGTAATCCAAACGAGCTATTAGCGAAAACCGGCTATTCCAGGCCACCACAGCTCCACAGGCAATTGTACGGAGATTTGAGGTGCTCGTAGGCCGCGGGAATTGGCAAAAGTGCCTTGCCGGCGGACAGGCGATGTACGTATAGCCGATTTCCTTTCTCATACTGGCCGGCGGGGCCACAAAAACTGCAATCAGACGGCGGCTTTGCGCGGGCCTTCAGGCGCGCGGCGATCCGTCACCGCAGGAGCTACGGGCCCGGCAGACCGTACGTCTCGCCCAAGGGCGGCCGGCGGCAGCGGCCAGCAGCAGCGGCCGTGGGACGCAGCCAGGCCCCAAAGGCGACGCCCTCTGGCCGCTTGACGGTGTCGCCCTTACGGGAAAAAGCGTACGGCCAGTTTTTCTTTAGTCGACTGATGAAGAACACTGTACGGTTACAACATGGGCACGATGATTAGTCGCGTTGCAGCCGCCCAGTGGCACTTGCTACCACACGGCACCGCGCCCTACTCTCGGCTCAGTGGCCCACACGGCCAAGCGGACGCTGTCACACTAGACCAGCAACCAGGCCGTTAGGGATCCGACTACAGCAAGTACTAGAGTTACTTGGCGTAACTCAAGTACGGCCCCAAACCCAGGGTTTTAACTACCTGCCACCCTGCCTAATGCAAAGGCCCAGAGTAATTTCAAATGTAGTACAGTGCAGCAGAAGCTACACTCATGCCAGTTTTTTTACCTCCTTGTTTTGTACAATTTTAACTGAGCACTGCGACTATGTAGCTGTATTCACGTATGGGTCTAAACAAGGGGACTCTTTTGGTTGCTCTGTTGTTTTCTCTGATCGGGTCATCAAGATCCGACATCCACCAGAGTTTACTCTCTTTCGTGCGGAACTTCATGCCATTCTGTGGGAAGTGCAGTAGATGAGACGTGTAGCAAGTTTTAAATTCCTTGTTTGCTAAGACTCACTGAGTGTCCTTCAGTCCCTTAAAACCCTGTACCCACAGGATAAAGTAGTCCAGAACATCCAGGACGCGCTTTTCCACCTGCAAAGCCTGATGTCTTTCAGCTGGACCCCAGATCCTATGGGTACGAAAGGGCGGACGTCGAAGAAAAAGAGGCGTGCTGCGCCAGTACGGTATCTCAGTGTCCTATTCCCTTGCATGCTCTGGCTAGCAGACTGTTGAGGTACAAGAGTCATGTGTCGATGGGAAGATGAGTGGCCGGAAATAATGAACAACAAGTTGCCATGAAGAACATACTTCCAACCACGTAGGCGTAATGAAGTCTTCCTTACTCGTCTTCGTATAGGTCACTGTCTCACGACACACGGCTTCTTACTCCGGCGGGAGTACCCTCCTTGGTGTGGTGCTCGCTATGCAACGTTAACAGTGCATCACGTTTAGGTTCAATGTGTTTTATATGCAGATCAAAAGGCGCCAGCTCTTTAAGCGATGATCAAACGACTGTGATCCGTCTTTTACAATTTTGCGACTCCTCAGGCTTACACCCTAAAATTTTAGGACCATATTTTTAAGGTATCATCAGGTTGATTAGCTCTTCCGACTTTTTTTTACTGGTCAACTAGTCAAACGTTCAAATGTTTGTAATCCTATTGGACAAACTACGTCGGCCATCAGTCCCTGGACTTACAACTACTTAAAATAAGTTAAACTAACCTAAGGGCAACAGACACATCCATGCCCGAGGGAGGATTCGAACTTCCGACGCGGGAGGCCAGGCGATCTGTAACGTGGCGCTCCAGACCGGGTCAACTAGTCGTTTCCATTTAGGACTCTAACTAAAGTTCTTAGTTTTACTGGTCATTCAGCGCACCTGCCCATACCACTCCAAGATACAAGCAAGTTTTCAATGTGGTGTTCTTACGGGTAGATCTCGAAGAAAACGGTGGCGCCTTTTAGACGGCTCTCGATTTTCCTCAGATCCCTTTTCTCAGGTGTTTTTAATTACATTCGCCCATGAGAGTCCTGTATGGGCGCTGATAACCTCGATGTTGAGCGACCCACAACTAACAACAACAACACTACACGATTTCAGTCATACGGGAGCTGTCCCCAGTGTTGCTTCTACTGCGTTCAGTTTGGTTTCAGGTTGCGTTTTTCTATGTTTCCAGATTGTGGATGTCGATGGATTATTTGCATATTATGGCAGGAATCGACGATGAAATCTTGATATCGCTAGTTGAATCAAAACCTGTGATATGGGGCAATACTTTACATATTTAAAAGACTATAAACGCAACAAGAAAAGCCTGGGAAGAACTATGTTCAGCACTTAACCCAGATTTTGGGAGCATTAGTAGCACGGAAGAACATGCTTTTGGTGAGCACTACCTATTAAGCAAAGTAAATATTTATTTGTAAATATTTACATGTGCTACAGGTGAATACTTTTCGTTATAAGGCATTACGTCCGTGTAAAGTTGGTCTACCGAAAATTGAATTTTTCCTTTCGTGAAGTACTTTTGTTAATAGAAATATAATAATTAAATTTTATGTATAGAATGTGTAAAAATATTATATATGTATTATTTAGCATCAATTTCATATCTGTTCATACACCAGTAATAACAAAGCTGTATTTAAAAACGTATCTTAAAGTCACAGCTAACATTTCAATTGGTTATATACAATTTCTGAATTGCGTGTTTTGGCGATGAAGAACATTCATCAGTTTTCCATACAATTCATGAAAGGAGCCAACTGACGTACGAAATCAGTTAGAAAACTTTCTGTCGTCTTTTCTCTGGTCTGAAAATGGGTAGAAAACCCCGAATTCGTCTCTGATTAATTGGATGCACCCAGTGAAGGCGACTGCACCGTCGACTTCTCCGACATCGATACAGTATCCATAACGCAATGACTTGTTCACGATCCATAATAAAAACTGTACCAGGCCACACTTTCATGGGACCTGATGTTGCTTAACGTTTAAAAATCGTTCAGCGCGAAAATCAACCGAAAGCGATTGAAACCCGTACGGTTTATTTCCCATACGGGCGAAATTGTGTAATGTGCAAGCGGCCTTAGAGACTGCCTCTAGTCAGCACCGCCTAGAAGACAAGGCCTCACAACTGACCGGGCCTACGTCACACCTAAAGGCCGCGGCCGCCAGCTCACTGGCTGACCGCTGGGGCACGCCTACCGCCGCGTAGCAGCGGGCCAGTCAGCTACTGTTCGCAGCCTTTAGGTGTGACGTAGGCACGGTCAGTTGTGAGGCCTTGTCTTCTCGGCGGTGTTGCTCTAGTGGGGGATCCCACTATCCAAAGATAGACAAATACAACAAGTAATATCACATCTGAAAAACCACTAAGTCGTCTCAGGTCAATTAAGTCAACACGACTTAAGACTTGTAAGCAAAATTCATAGTAAGAGCAAGGAAAGGTTAATGAGACATTCTATAACATATTCAGCGGGGGGTTCAGTCGGATCTGGGAAGAGTACTACCGGTAAGGAAAATTAAAAATAAATAAAATGAAAGTTATGGATGGCACAGTAGGAGCGAAGAAACGATAGTTGAAATCATGCAGGAATAATGAAGTATGTATAACAACGTCCTAAGCACTAGTACACACAAAATATGAAAAATTTGTCAAAGGCATCGAGGTAATATTACTCTGAATTATATACTGCGGTATGTGGCATATTTGGTATACAACAGCAACCGGCATTAACGTTAGCGGTACCCGTTACTCCAAGGAATCTTCAGTGATCTGTTGCAAACTCGAGGGCACAATACAAGTCACGTTTCCAGCGAGTAGTAAAAAGTGATTGTCGCCGGATCCGTAGTGAATGTAGAGTCCGGCGGCAGACATGCACGGGTTCGCGCGCGAGCGGTTCAATGGAGCCGCGCAGTCGTAAATAAGGGCAGAGGCCTGCCGGACACGCGCTGCCCTGCCCGTCTCAATGAGTCCCGCGCTGACAGGGCGTGTCTGGAGTCTGGCGCCGTGGGAACGCCTGCCACAACAGCCGACACGCTAAGTCTGCAGGCAGCTCATCGTGCTGCGCAATCAAATGCATTCGCTGAAAATACTCTCTGTCGTTCGTTCCTATCTTACAAGCGGACCACATGAGTATCGGATTTTACAAGTTTTTGATACCTATGGTAAGTGAAGTTCAGAAAACAAGTAACAATCAACCGCCGGCCGCGGTGGCCGAGGGGACTTAGGCGCTCCAGTCACGGTCTGCACGGCCACTGCGGTCGGAGGTTCGAATCCCTCCTCGGGCATGGATATTTGTGCCGTCCTAGTTCGTAAGTAGTTCATAAGTAGTTTGTAAGTTTAGGGACTGATGACCCCGTACTTAAGTCCCATAGACTCTACAAACATTTGAGCAATCAACCAAAGCCAACTCTAAAAAATTCTCGAGAAAATTGACTATGAAGTTTTGCAAATACACAAAGTATCAGTAATTAAAACACAGCATCTGTCGATGTCGCTCAGGTCGTTGCGTTCTAGCCTTACAACCATAGAGTCGGTTGTTCGAATCCTGCTGCGAGAAAATTCCAATTTTTCTTTTTTCCTTTCTTTATGTTCGAATACTTTTAATATCTAAAGGTTTGTTTGATTGATTTTGGAAGGGACTAAACTACAACGTTTATCAAACTATCGAATGGTAATTTTTACAAAAAAAATGCACGTATTTTTGTTTATTTGTAAGTTTCGTAAGACGCCCATGCCGCAGCGATAAGCGCCGTTGTTGTAATGATTCCCATCCCAGTTCCTGTATCATTTTCGTAACGCTGACCCCCCTGTATCGAGACAATACGAAACGAGCTGCCCTTCTTTGGACTCTTTCGATGTCCTCCGTCAAACCCACCGGATAAGGATCCCCCTCTTAGCAGCAATACTCCAAACCGATGGACAAGCGCACTGTGTGCAGTTTCTTTAGTAGTTCTGTTGCATCTTTTAAAGGGTTCTACCAATAAAAGGCAGTCTTTGGTTCGCCTTTCCCTCCACATTATCTACGTGTTCTTCCCAGTTTAAGTCTGAAGTAATTGTAATTCCTAGGTATTTTGTGGAGTTTACGGTCTTCACTTTCGATTGATTTATCTTGTAAACAAAGTTTAACGGATTTCTTTTCGTAGTCATGTGGACGACTTTACACATCTCATTATTTACAGTCAATTGCCAATTTTTAAACTATAGTGATATCTTATTCAGATCCTTCTGCAATTGGTTTTGATCTTCAGATGATTTTACTAGACGGTAAATGACGGCGTCATCTGCAAACAACTTAAGAGAGCGACTTAGGTTTCCCCTAAATCGTTTATGTAAATAAGGAACAGCAGAGGACCAACAACACTACCCCGTGGAACGCCCGATATCACTTCTGTTTCAGTCGATGCCTTACCATCGATTACTACAAACTGTGTCCTCTCTGACAGGAAGTCCCCTATGCAATTGCAAATTTGGGGAGATATACTATAACCATGCTATTTGATTAAAAGCCGATTTTTGGAAATCAAGAAATACGGAATCGATTTGCGAAACCTTGTCGGTAGCACCCACTACTTCGTGTGAGTAAAGAGCTAGTTGTGTTGCGCATGAACGATATTTTCTAAATCCTTGTTGACCGTCTGGCGATCTGTGTGTCCCCAATGGTGTAGGGTTCAGCGCAACTGCATCAGCAGAAAAATTGTAAACCCGGGTTCCAATTCCGAATGGATATACATTTTCAACTTAACGAATTCGCAGTTGATGTCGTAAACTTCGTGATTAAGAAGAATAAAGTTTACTTAACGACTGTTCAACATTTCAGGTAAGATTCAGGAGCGAATTATACTAATAAAGAAAGGTCCCACTAATAGACAAACTGTAAACAAGTAGATATTTTTTCGAATTTTACGTATCATGTTCTTTTAGGTATCTATTGGTTCCTGCGAACAGTTTTCAGGCTTTGCGAGAATATGTCCAAATGTTTGTGGAGCTTATGGGACTTCACTACGGGGTCATCAGTCACTAAACTTATAAACTACTTATGAACTAGCTATTACTAAGGACGGCACAAATATCCATGCCCGAGGAGGGATTCGAACCCCCGACCGTAGTGGCCGTGCAGACTGTGACTGACGCGCCGCAGTACGCTCGGCCACCGCGGTCGGCCAGGCTTTGCGCTTGTTAGTCATTAACACACTGTATTATAAATTAACGTATGATCTATTCAGTTAATAACTAACATTACACAAGGCACTACGTAACATGAACAGTAAATAAATATCACTTAGACATACGTTTTTGTATTACTGAACCCTTAGTTGTTTGATGGTGAAGTACTTTCTTCAGTGACGGCGACATCCCGTGCTAGACTTTGCGACACCCCTGTGGGTCGCGTCCGACAGGTTGAAAAACACTGAGCTATGTGTGCCACAAGGCCGACATGCGGTGGCGTAACAACTTACTGACTGTACTACGTACAAGTAAGTGTTCTGGAAGTCATCTTTCTTCAAAGGCACAACCCACATCGCAACAAAAATTCACATATAGCTAACGAGTGGTTGTAAGACCTATGACCAGTTAACAAAAAGACCGCGCGCCATTTGGGATTGCCGGCCGCGGTGGCCGAGGGGACTGAGGCGCTTCAGTCAAGGTCTGCGCGGCCACTACGGTCGGGGGTTCGAATCCCCCCTCGGGCATGGATATCTGTGCCGTCCTAGTTCGTAAGTAGTTCATAAGTAGTTTGTAAGTTTACGGACTGATGACCCCGTAGTTAAGTCCCATAAGCCTTACTAACATTTGAACATTTTTTTCATTTGGGATTAATATTTTTCATCCTGATCCATTCCCTGATATTGGGGATGAACGCAAATACCCTCGGCGACTTTTGGCAACTTTACCACTCTCTTTGTCATGCGTTTACAATCCAGGCTTTTAGTTTTGTCAGGGACCATCTACTGCCCTGAAAAATCCCTCAGAGTGTTAGGTTCGCCCTTTACAGCCAACATGAAGCCGCGCTGGGCACCACGCACAGTGTCTTCAGTGCTGTATGAGCAAACTCCTCTGTCCGCGCCTAACTATGCAGCAGAACCAACGTTGCGCTAGTACTCGCCGCATGCTGTTCTTCCAGAAAAGGCGGCGTCTCCCGCTACACTCCTCGGCCTACCGACACCAGTGGGAACCCGTGAGTTGAGCTACAAGGAGGTGAGGAACGGCCGCCGTTGCGGCTAGAGATTCAGCGAAGGGCGGAAGGCGTGCACGGATGGCTGGCTGCCGCGTCACGACCGCGGGACAGCCGGTCTGGCGGAGCGTGGACGCGACGGGAGGCCGATCGCCGATTAGCGGCAAAAACACAATCGCGCCGCCGCAGATCGTGATCCGCGCCCGCCGCAAGAAAAGTCTGCGTGCGAACAGTGCAGCCAAACATCCTTTAAAAAAAAAAAAAAAAAAAAAAAAAAAAAAAAAAAAAAAAAAAAAAAAAAAAGTTCAAATGTTTATAGAGTCTATGGACTTAACTAAGGGGTCATCAGTCCCTAAACTTACAACTACTTATGAACTACTTACAACTAAGGATGGCACAAATATCCATGCCCGAGGGGGATTCGAACCCCCGACCGTAGTGGCCGTGCGGACCGCGACTGGAGCGCCTCAATCCCCTCTGCCACCGCGGCCGGCCCAAACATCCTTCTGCAATCAGTTGGAGCATATTGGACATCTGACAGCGCTCTCCTGGTGTTAACGGGGCTCTGCCCCCTTGACATCAGAATTAGGAGTTGGCTGTAGGATACCGGATTAAAAGAGGGTACATAGACGAAGTTAAGGAAATCCTAGGGATGAGGGCAAAGCTCAATTCAGGAGAAGGGGAGTTCAGATGTGTCAGGAAATGTGGGATGCGGATGATGCTGGCAGGAGGACTGATCGCCTTCTACCCAGTATCGAAGTAATACTACAAATGAAGTATCTTCAGACCAGCAGCGGATTCGAGCACATCGTGACTGTCACGGCCCATATCCGATATTGCTGTGTCGATTTTTGAGACCATTATGGATTAACAGCGATCTTAATTATTAATTCATGTCTTATATAGTTTGTAAATCTATCGGACCAAACTGCGTGGTCATCTGTCCATTGCTTACAAACTACCTAAACCTAGGTAAACTAACCTAAGGACAACACACACACCCATGCCCCAGGGAGGACTCGAACCTCGACGGCGAGCAACCGCGCGCTCCGCAGCGAGACGCTTTAGACCGCTCGGCTACTCCACCGCGGCTTAATTCATGTAACAAGGCACTCTACATCGCAGTTCCTGTACTTATTTCCCTGGTAACCAGTTTCGGTTACTGACATAACCATCTTCAGACCACAACCATAATGTTGGCCACCGGTTGTTTTCGGCTGGAGCTGCCTAAAAGGTCAACATTAAACCTTTTAGGCAGCTCCATCTCCAGCTGAAAACACCGGTGGCCAACATTATGATGGTGTGTACGAATACTTCCGTGGCCGTCGTCGGTGTTAGCAAAATTCTTCGGAGTTTTTGGCCGACCTTTCGGTCACTGTTGCAAATGACCTTTGTCAAGATGTTCGGCTGACTGCTGAATGCAAAGAATTGCATATTGACAATGCGGCCAAAACTCCCGAATAATGTTATTATCGTTATGGTTGTGGTCTGAAGATGGTCACGTAAGTAACCGCAACCGGTTACCAGGCCAATAATGAAATTGCGATCTAGACTGCCTTGTTACAGGAATATCTGTGTCGATTTGGGAACAGGAGGACCCCGGAGTGTGACTGTGGAGCCCCGGAGGAGACACCGGAACACGTCGTATTCGTCTGCCCTACATTTGATGACACAGCTGCCAAAATACGTCAACAACTAAATGCTACAGGCGTTGCAGCTACCATGAGAAACATACAAAAATTCACTGTACTTAATTCACTAACTGACATAATAACCAATAAGGTCATGAATGATTACATTCAAAACCTGGACTGAGATCTTTCTTCAGGAAGAGGCTCATGCACCACAGGGTCTTGGACTGGCCGCCAGCCATGGCTGGCATCAGCTGCGCCCTTGATCAGGAGGTCTGCGAGCGGCAACCCGGGATTGACGCTGTTTAAGTTAAGTTAATCGGGTTAACGTAGATATTAACACAGGGCAATATAGAAGCAGTTGAGTGTGCCACTTCTGGCTCGCCCAGTGCCCGGGTACGTCCACTGAATGTATTTCGTTGCGCACAAGCCAACAACATTAGGTTTATGAGTTGCTGGCAAACCTGTAACACGTTCCAGAGTAGGCTACCCATTGGTGTAGAGTAGAATAAAGCATGATTCCCAATTAAAATGTGCCCTATCAAAAGAGCAGTAAATACTATCCCTAGAATAATAAACTAACACTAGAATACAAAGTTGAACAACAAAAATAAGTAAATATCAATCTAATGAAGCAAAAACTGACTCTATGAATAGATTAGACCGATTTATAATATGAGGCAATGGGTTTGTACTGTAAGCAAATAGCAATAAAGCCGCAGTGGAACGGCCGAGCGTTCTCAGGTGCCTCGCTGCGGAGCGCGCGGTTGCTCGCCGTCGAAGGTTCGAGTCCTCCCTCGCGCATACATAAGGTGTGCTACATATACCGGTCGTCTTCCCGCTCCGCTGACCCCGTATATGGATGGTGCGACGTGGCGGCCGCAGTAGCGAACAGTCCGCGCTCCGCCTCGTCGTGCCCGATGTTCCGCTTCCGTTGCGTTTGGAGAAATTTCAGCGCTGGATCTCACGCTTCATTAAGCTGAAATCCATTGTCCTTCTCGATGTTCCCACGCAGCCGGATTTCGATGGACTCCTTATATACACAATCCAAAACCAGAGATTCTTGCGCAAAAAGTCCTTCATCTCGTATTTAATTTTCTATTTACTTTCTAGGCAATATTCAGGAATACTTGAATTTGTAGGCTGATCGACATTTGTGTGCAGTTTATGTACAGAGCACGTTTTCTCAATTGTTCGCATAGTCTGAGCAACATATGCTTTCACCCACTCCAGATTTCGGAGTTCTTGGTCGTCTTCTCGTGTTCCTAAAACGGATCTATTCTTTTCTGATGGGTGGAACACACATTTGGTATTCGTCACGAAATTCTTCGGATATTACCCGATACGTTCCCTGCGGTTGGGATATTTCGGCTTTTCCACATCGTGATTTTGGCTGTTTTCCGGTCTTTTGCTTTAAAGCGCGTCAAATTTGGCGGTCGCTATAGCGGTGTTTCTTTAACAGGTCCTTGAGGCACTATAGTTCCGGTTTTACGTTTTTTTCGTCGGAGATCACGCGAGCTCTGGCGTCCAACGTCCCTTTGTATCAGGTTTGGACAACTAGAAGCGCGAAAGTGCTGGTCCATATGGGTTATCGATTTGAAGACATCACAAAAAGTAAAAATTAATTGGTAGCTAACGCCTTAGACCAAAGTTTTAAAATGAATATTTCCACCAGTCAACTACGAACAAAAGAAGGAAAACAATATATTTTGATCGATGGGCTAAACAGCAGTGAAACAAGTAGTGGCGATAGAGCGACTACGTCCCATACTCGGGCCAAGAGGAGAGAACCGAGAGTTTAAGCTAGAATGTTCACTCATCTCTTATGGATTACTTCGAAGAGTTGATTGCAGAAAAAATAGCTCATATCGGGACATCGAAAGAAAAAACACAGCAGTAACTGAAATAGATCTTTATTTAAGTATTAAGAAAATATCACTTCAAGACCATCCATACACACGGTGGCAAGCAAGAAAAGATAAATTTCCGTGTTTGCAAATCTTGCAGCAAAATATTCGTCGGCGCCAGGAAGTAGTGTTTATTCAGAGCGTCTTTTGTCTGAAGCTGGGACTGTCTACGAGATGGAAAGGAGCAAACTACTGCCTAAAAATGCAGAAAAATTAGTGTTTTTGCTCTATAGTCTTCCAATTCTAAATTTTAATTACGACAATTCTGATGCGTAGACTTTTATTGTTTCATTTGATAGCTAGCTTTTCTTATTAATCATAATTCAAAAGTTGATTATGTACCTGTGACTGATTTAAGTAACTGACTGTAAGTAAAATACGTTATTATTATAAAATAAGTCAATATTTTCATTTTAAATAATAGCTGGCTACAAAATAATCTTATTTATGTAATCGGTATTTGGAAGAATACTACTGAGATATTCTGTATTCGGCGGAATAGAATAAAAGTAGCCGAATACCGAATAATAGTCGAAAATTCGGAGCACGTATAGTTAAAGCATCTCCTTGTTAGTAGGTAGGCCCAGAGCTCGAATCCGAGCCAAAGCACAAATTTTAATTCAATGTCTCTCATTACGTTCAACATCTTTGAAATTGTTTAAGATCATGAGCTGGCGGTACACCGTTATAATGGTTATAGTTTTTTTGAACTTCCTTAAGCTGTAACAAAAAACAATCCCATAATATCCGAATACAGCATTAGTAGTGAGATTCTTGACGCTGTCGCGTCGTTCAAATATCTAGGCGTAACATTGCAGAGCGATATGAAATGGAACGAACATGTAAGGACAGTTGTGAGTAAGGCGGACAGCTGACTTCGGTTTATTGGGAGAATTTTGGGAAGATGTACTTCACCTGTGAAGGAGACCGCGTATAAAACGCTTGTACGACCACGTCTAGAGTATTGCTCAAGTGTTTGGGACTCGCAGCAGATCAGTTTAAAGGAAGACATAGAGGTGGTTCAGAGGCGAGCTAGATTTGTTACCGGTAGGTTAGACCAATGCGCGAGTGTCACGGAAATGCTCCGGCAACTCAATTGGGGATCGCTGGAAGAAAGACGACGTTATTTTCATGAATTTCTGTTGAGTAAATGTAGAGGGCCGGAATTTGAAGCTGAGTGTAGTACGATCTTGCTGCCGCCTTACTTACATTTCGCGTAAAGATCACAAAGACAAGATAAGAGAAATTAGGGCTCGTACGGAGCCATATAGGCATTCTTTTTTTCCTCATTCAATTTTGGAGTGGAATAGGAAAGGAAATGCCTAGTAGTGGTACAGTGTACCCTCCGCCACGCACCTTACGGTGAATTGCGGAGTATGTATGTAGATGTAGAAAAAACATTGTCGAGAACTGTCTACAGACTAGTTTTAATCGGCAGTGTAATGGTAATGATGAACACGTTTGGTGACGGCAGGCAGTAAGCTGGTGTGACGTCAGCGGTGACCGTCGCGGCGGCTGGACTGGGGCTGTGCCACGGGCATAGCTATGCCCGCGGCGTGTCCGCGGGGCACACGACGCGAATCCAGAGGGCCGCGCGCCTCTTATACATTCCGCGCCAGGGCGCATGCGCGGCCGGGCCCTGATTGGCGGGAAATCCCTAAAACGCAGGCAGCGACGCCGGTGGGCGGCCGCGAATGCCAACGACGGCGCAGGCGCAGGCGCAGGGTTCATCACACCGCCGCCCGCACTGTGCCGCGCTGACTAACGCCTCTGATAGGGCGCTGACGACGCGCCAGGCGGTTACAAATCACCAGCAGCAAACACGCCGTGTCCATCCGTAATCGGGGTCCGGTGTTTTGATCTTGTCACCTGATTCTAGATGCCATACTGTGCTACCATGATTAGATTCACTTCAGCAAACCAATACTGACAGTATTTACGAGACTGTCAACAAGTCAGGAAAGCGATGGAACATGATTAATGTTCACAAATAAACTAATACGCGAATGTTCCCTTCATATTTCGTAAGAACTGAAATTTGTGCACAGCAAACCGCATCCTAACGCTCTCACAGTGTCGCGCTCCATAGTCATCAACGTTGTTTACATGTTCAAATGTTTGTAGAACTTATGGGACTTAACTACGGGGTCATCAGTCCCTAAACTTACAAACTACTTATGAACTACCTAAGACTAAGGATGGCACAAATATCCATGCCCGAGGGCGGATTCGAAACCCGACTGTAGTGTCCGTGCAGACCATGACTGGAGCGCCTCAGTCCCGTCGGCCATCGCGGCCGGCTTACAACGTGTCAAAATACCCGATGAAACAATAGCGCAGTAGCCCATTCATCTCTCCCAGTCTTACACATCTGAACACTCGTAAAGTCGCGGTGGAGTAGCTGAGCGGTCTAAAGCGTCTCGCTGCGGAGCGCGCGGTTGCTCGCCGTGGACGTTCGAGTCCTCCCTGGGGTATGGGTGTGTGTGTTTGTCCTTAGTTTAGTTTACCTAGGTTTAAGTAGTTTGTAAGCTACGGACTGATGACCACGCAGTTTGGTCCGACAGATTTACAAACATTTGAACATTTTGATTTGAACACTCGTAAATGTCATAACAGAGAGGTGGTGGTGATTATGGAGGTGGTTCATAAGTCCGGAGGGTAATATGCTAGTTTTCCACCAAAACCCACCACAGTAGCTTGAGAACGTCCGGTAGATTGAATTTTAATATTATTTCAAGTAGATGGGAAGGCCGTCCATTGACTGAAGTAATATATCTGGACGTTTGCCTGGCTTCTCAGTGATTTCGTCCAGAGGTGTATCGACAAGCTAAAAATTTATATTTCTCCTGTACAAGGGCGTTCTAAGGATTACTAAGCCTTATTTTCACAATATTTGAAAACCATACGTGACTAGATTCAGAGAGCAATGCGAAAATTAATGTATACATAATATCAAACGTTTAAACCATACCTAAGCCGTATTTTTGCATTAAAGAGAGAGAGACAGACAGACAGACAGGCAGGCAGGCAGAGATTGGTGACCTGGGCAGCAATCCTAGCCGGTTTTCCAAACCACTGCTCCCCGCCCATTACACTAGGAAAATGCCCGGATTCCTATAAAAGGCACCGAGTGAGGTGGCGCAGTGGTAACGCACTGGACTCGCATTCGGAAGGATGGTGGTTCAAATCCACCTCCGGCCATCCAGATTTAGGTTTTCCGTGATTTCCCTAAATCGCTCCAGGCATATGCCGGGATGGTTCCTTTCAAAGGGCACGGCCAATTTCCTTCCCCATCCTTACCCAAAATACTCCGAGCGTAAGCTCCGTCTCTAATGACCACGCTGTCGCCGGGACGTTAAACTCCATGCTTCCTTCCTCCCTTCCTATAAAAGGGCATTGCGTCTTCCTTCCCCATTCGAGACCGAATTCTGACTCTAATGACTATGATGTTGACGGGACGTTCAACCTTAATCTTCCTCACTTTCCAACTCCCGACCCCAAAAAAGAAATACATAAATACATCTTGCTTTCCTAAACGCTACATAATACTACGCGTAATGTGTACTCACTCTCCCGGGTTAGCCGCGAAGCTTATAGCGCTGCTTTCTGGTATGGGGAGGTGTGCGGCCCCTGTTCAAATCTGCCCGGCAAATTAACTACGTGGTTTGTGGTTTTTAGGCGCTTTCCCCCATCCCATTTGGTAAATACCGGGCATGTGTTGAAGTGCGGACTTAGTTACAGAGATACGGAGAAACATTTATAAGAAAACTTTCGGAGATGCACAGCAGTATACATAGGTGGTAGGGGTAAGATACTTCCTCTTGGTGTAAGCGGGAAAGTGGTGGGGTGAATCGGACGCGGCGGGAAGGGTATTCGGCTACCGTAAGTCCACTGTTAACGACGCCGATCGTGCTCGCATGCGGGACAAAGAAAGCTAGGAAGAAGGAATGGGTTTAACGTTTATGGTACGTCACTAGAGACGGAGTTCACGCTCGGTAGTTTTTCGTGGGGATGGCGAAGGAAGTCGGTCGTGCTCCCTGAAAGGAACCAGCCCGGCATTTGATGGAGTGATTTACGGAAATCACGGAAAACCTAAATCTCGATGTCGGAGGCGCGTTTGAATCAGTGGGCAACCCAGTGCCGGGTCTACGACATTGCCCAACCAGGGCACAAAATTCACAGTGGAATTGGCTTGGCGTCCTTCCTCTTGGCGACCCTTCTTGAGTTCGTTAGGTGCTCCGGTTTTCCTCCCATCCCCAGATCCGGCGCTATCGTCACGCTGTTAGGTAAGGACTGAAGAAAAGGAAGAGTATACTTGCTTGCAGCAGTGACCATCGGCAGGAGTGTGTGTCCCGCTTGGCACGGCCCGTCTGTCTTTCACGGGCGACTGCCTCTGCCTGGACGGCAGCCACGCCGTGCTGCCACTGCACAACGATACGCCTACCTCTTTGTCTCAGTCACCGGGATACCCCGTGTGCAACAAGTCGCTCCTTCCCAGGCAAATACTGAGATTTCGTGGGCGAAGCACTGGCTGACATAAAGATGTGAGGACGGGCGTGAAGCGTCCCAGGATTCCTCAGTCTGTACAGCGTTTCCAGTTTCGAGTCCCAGGCTGGCACACAGTTATAATCTGCCAGGAAGTGAGAGGGTCAGTCTGTAAAAATGTTACAAGGTACGATGAAGTAGAGCTGTATCAATCCGAGGTACAGAACCTTAGTCCCGAAGCGACTGAGTCGAAAGGTTAATTTTCAGTCTCTGTTGCAATATTTTTATTACTCCAATTACGCGTTTCGCGCTGTTAGCGCATCATCAGATTGGGCGGAGATGGAACCACAGAAATATCTAAAGCTGTGGTGGAGGTAGCTTAACAACTTGTGTTCTGTCATTGGGCCCCATAGCAGCAGAGGAGTCGCTGTCGCGGCAGGTCCACGTTTACAAGTTGTAAACAGAATACAAATTGTTAAGCTACCTCCACCACAGCTTTAGATAGTTCTATGGCTCCATCTCCGCCCAATCTGATGATACGCTAACAGCGCGAAACGCGTTATTGGTGTAATAAAAATAATGCAACAGAGACTGAGAATTATTTAATTATTCAACACTGTTGCTGCACCAGCCGCCGCCACCACCACCATCATGCAATGGAATGAAATGAGTCGAAAGGTATTAAGGAAAATCTATTCAAGTTTCCATTACGGAGTCGGCACACGAGACGAGGCAGTTAACGTTGACGTACCGCACACGTGACGAGCTGTTCAGCGTGATTTGCACTCTCAGTGCTGACCAGTGGCAGTTGTCGGCTCCAATCGCCTCGTAGACAACGCAGTTCATTTACTAACAGGGACGCCGCTCGGAATGGTCGCGTGGTCTAAGGCGTCATGCAAATGACTCGGTGGCCGTTCCCGTCGGATGTTCGAGCACTCCCTCGAGCATGTGTGTGTGTGTGTGTGTGTGTGTGTGTGTGTGTGTGTGTGTGTGTGCGTGTGTGTGTATGTGTGTGTTTGAGTGTGTGTGTGTGGGTGTGTGTAAAGTTAGTGTAAGAAAGTTTAAGTAATTTTTAAGTCTACCGACTGATCACCATAGCAGTTCGATCAATAGGGTTACGGATGAGGATAAAATTCGTATGCTAGATCTATTAAAACGTACATTTCCTCCCTTATCCACACGTTTTTCCTGTTCTTCTCCTTGTACTATACCAAGTCTGTTCAAACATTCTCGACACGTACGTAATTTCGCGCCAATGGAGTACTGGAACGATATGCTGTTGGAATTCCTGCACACGCCTGTGTTGAGTGTGTAGCTGCCACAAGTTTCTTGATTGCATGCCTGTTAGTTATTTTGAAAGACACCATGTACAATAACTAAAAGGAAAGCGTCGAAAATTTTCCGGACAAAGTTCAGGAATATTTTGAATAGACTCGTACATAAATATCCACGAACATGTAAAGAGACAAAAATAAATGTTACGTCTTCAGTCAGAAGGAATAACAAATTATGAAAGCTCGAAAAATGGAAGAATCACACTCAAATCGTTGGAAATTACAACAATTATTTGTTTCAATTGAATAATGAAGTTCCACAACCTTTTAGAAAACGCTAAGGCGAGAAAAATGGATAATGTGAAACACGAACTCGCACCATATTATTTCCCGTCTTCTAGAACAGTGATAAATATGCTGTTTTGAACAATTAGGACACGATGAAATCTTGCAGGATCACATTTCAACCCTTGCAGTTCTAAAAACTATAGTGGCTGATTTATTATTAAATGACATTTAATTATAACAAATATCAACGAAAACGGCACTTTTTCGATAAATCGTTAATGTGGATTTCCTTTAGAACGCCTTATTTATATTACAACGAGATATGACAGGAAATAGAGACGTGTGATGTTTTGTTAACTACCAGTGTCTTTCTAGTCACAGCAACAAATTACACCCATTATGGCACGTTCTCGAGAGATTCAATGCGAAGCCGCATATATTCGTAAGATGTAGGTTACAACGTAAAAGTCACCAAATATGGCCTTCGTGTCCACGACACATACGAACAGTATCACGGAAGTTCCGCTGGTGGTGCATAGAGCATCCTTGCTACCTATTGTTTCTGCTTTACGTGACACGTTACCGAAGTACAGCACAAATTATTTTGTGTTCTACTGGAGGAAATAGCAGGGTGTGACGTCAGAAAACGTGTTGGCCGCACGTTTACGCTAAGAAAATTGTTCCGTGTGCCGACGGCCTCAACCCCTCACAGCGTTTTAACTAAGGCCTCCAACTTCCGAACTCTGGTGGTGATGTATAGAATTGCCGACGAATACTCCACAGTACCCTTATATAATTACCAATGCAGATGGCTTAGTAAAGGCGCACGTAACTTGATGCATGGGGGACGGGAAATCCTAAATCTGCAGCAAAGTAATAATGAATTCCATTACCTGCACCAGTTTCACAAGCTGCTAAATTGAGAATAGTGGTTCAAAGTAGCGCCCCGAGGCATGAAATCGTCGCACAAGTCTTCTAATATACACGATGTCGTTTGAGAAGTATCGAAGTCATCGAGAATTCTTGGTAGGAGATCCTCTTCAGTCGCGAAAGACGTCTCGTACACAAGACATTTCATATGTCCTCCAGAAGGAAAAAACAAGAGGATCGAACCAAAGAAACGCGCTGGCTACGAAACAGGACCTAATCTAGTTTCCAAAGATCCGGGTATTGAGGAACCCTCAATCCAAAATGAGTTGCGGTTCTGCCATGTCGGAACTTAAGTGTTCGTCGGGATCGCCTACCCTACAATTTTAACAGTACGAGTGCATCTGTTCCATAGACAACGATTATCAGTTACCGCTTTAGATTTGGTCATTTCCGGATCAGAATTTTTTATGTAAAATTTATACGTTAACCCTCTACCATCGCCCTTAAAACTTTGGATGATCATCACGCAATCACCCAATGTGTCATACAATGATATTGTTATCGTTGGCCGTCATAAGTCGTAATACTGGTTTAAAGCAACTCTTGTTAATCTGGCCTGTGTAGCGCCCTTCATCTGTGTGACACTGTGGTGACGTATAATCATTTGATGCGGACTGAATAACAATTGAGCCCCACAGTTACCTTCTTATAATACAGTTACAACAGTGAGTGTCCTCCTTAAAGAAGTTTCTATATCGCAGCCGTTCGCCGTTAAATAAATAGCTCTATATTTAAACTGATCACTTGTCAGTCCCTCTCAGGTGAGCCATCCATCTAATATCTGGTAAGCTAGCGATTTCCAACTCCGCGTCCACAAACCATCTACATTGCATGAGCGTAGACACTTGGTGTCACTTTCGTCAGGAGACGAAGAATCGCTGCACTCTGGCTTTCCAGAAATGGATTAACATTCCGTTGAGCAACAGGTGCCCACAATCGATTGGCGGATCATCTATCATAAGTGGCCATGCTGTGTCCTCACACCGGACGTATCCTGCAAAACTAATTGGGAAGAGCACACTCATCTCCTTCCCACAACCAACAAATACTTGTAGAAAAGATTCTGATTATAAGGCGAGGCATCGGATTATTATTTGTGCTAAGGCCCGGGTCTCCTGCTTACTAACAAGTTCAAATGTTCAAATGTTTGTAGAGTTTATAGGACTTAACCACGAGGTTATCAGTCCCTAAACTTACAGGGTTTATGAACTAGCTTATACTAAAGGCGACACAAACATCCATGCCCGAGAGGGGATTCGAACCCTCGACCGCAGCGGCCGTGCAGACCGTAACTGACACCCCGCAGACCGCTCGGCCACCGCGGCCGGCTACTAGCAAGTTGCTCTGTCTACTCAGCTACCGTGGCATTATGAACAGCGGGAATTCACGGAATAACACAAAACTGTCTGCCTCCGCAACACAAACTTCAACTGTGCCACGATGTTATCCTATGTAATTCGTATTAAAAGATCACAAGTACAAAAAATATCTTTTTGTTTACTAGATATGACCATATTAGAGTGGTATTCCCGGGACGCATCCAAAGAGTTACTGGGAAAAGTTTCAGCTTGAGGTAATTTCCTAAACATAGTGCAACAAACAGTTTATAACATGAAAATCTTGTCAGCGATGAGAAAAATGATAAATAATAGAAGAAGTTCTACACTGACTGTGTATCGGACTACACTCTGTAGTCTAGCGCAAACATGCAAGAAGCACACAGTTTCATAACAGAAGACGTTTCAGTGTCTCAGTCGGTAAAGATATTTGCGAGGAGAAACGACAGAGCAAAATATACCTTTCCCCACTGACAGTGTCTGAAACATTGTTTCAGTATTTCGGCACGTCCGCTGCATTGTGAGGCAGCTTATATGTTACGCAGCCCCCCGTGCTACTTCCGCATTTCTGCCGCACACGGGAGGAAACAGCGCCTTCTGTCGCCGCGTTCGTTGGTGGCGGGTTCTGCAATTCATGAAGGCGACAAGGCGGCCCTCTCGCGTCAGCCTGATGACAAACGGCCGCCGAGGCGAGATGCCGCCGACGAGCGGCGAAGACACGTCTCCAGCAAAACAGCTGCCACGGCGAAGGCCTGTCACCAGCTTGTCCAGTGCGGATGGCACCAGCTCACCAATGCGGATGATACCGGCTCTTCCAGTGCGTATGATCGGCAGTGCTCCTTACCGCATTGTGTCGGTCTTCTATAAGACTGGACGGATATCAGTCTAAAATTACTCGTGAACTACTTCACCACACACACACACACACACACACACACACACGCAGAGAGAGAGAGAGAGAGAGAGAGAGAGAGAGAGAGAGAGAGAGAGAGAGAGAGAGAGAGAGAGAGAGAGAGAGACTGGTTTAAAAAAGAAGAAACCTATAGAAGATTAGTAATTGCCAGTTGCACGTTAACGGTGTTAAGCGTGTACTAGTTCTTCACGTCGGAAATCACATGACGTACAACCTCCGTGAAGCAGTAGCTTTTACTGTGGTAAGTTGTACTTTTGATTCTGCGTATGTACCGTTGTTTACAATACGTTCATGGAAATGCGTAGTTATTCCTGTGTCTCAGAGAGTCACTATTCACTAAAACAGCAGCAACTTGTGGTTAATTTTTGTTCAATGTCACTTGAATGCGCGTTCAAGATATCGAACACGCATAGCCGGCCGCGTTGGCCGAGGAACTGAGTCGCGCCAGTCACGGTCTGCACGGCTACTACGGTCGAGGTTCGAATCCCCCTCGGGCATGGATATTTGTGCCGTCCTTATTATTAGCTAGTTCATAAGTAGTTTGAAAGTTTAGGGACTGATGACCCCGTAGTTAAGTCAAATTTGAACATATATATATATATATATATATAACGACGTGCACCAGTAATCTTCAGTCTCGTACTCACCTGAAGATGGCTGCACGTTTGTCAGCTGAAATATCGTGGCAAGACGTCAACTTGATCCGACTGCGAGCCCGAAATATTATGGATGAATCACTACGCCGGAAAAATTTCAAATACACGTGCTTGATAATGACCGGCAAGTGTACGTAGACACCACAGCGTGCGTTTTCCATGCTCTAACTCAAAATTTTTCAACCTTTCCGTATTTGCCGTCCCTTTCAAAGTAAAAATATTCTTGCGACCCGCACTTACCTCACGAACCGTAACAAAACTATCTTATCACAAAGGAAATAAATTTAGCCGGCCGCGGTGGCCGAGGAGACTAAGGCGCTCCAGTCACGGTCTGCACGGCCACTACGGTCGGGGGTTCGAATCCCCCCTCGGGCATGGATATTTGTGCCGTCCTAGTTCGTAAGTAGTTCATAAGTAGATTGTAAGTTTAGGGACTGATGACCCCGTAGTTACGTCCCATAGACTTTACAAACATTTGAAATAAATTTAATCTTCTTTCCTTTGCTACAACTTACTTTTAATTGTTTTGTGCATGTCTCGGAATGGAGCTATGATCGTATTTTTACAAGGTTTCTGACAGAAAATTTTATTTTGCTTAACCAGTGTTTCGTAATCGAGGCAAGACTCAGAGGCGAATTAGGCCAATTAACTGTACAGGCAATCTGTAAAGAAGTTAATTATTTTCGAATTTTTCAGAATTACTTACTGTATTACATTCTTTTACCTATTCATTGGTTTCTGAAAACACTAATTCATTGCACTAAAGCACTGTATTATAAAACAATTTATGGTCTATTTAATTGAAAATCAATGTTACACAAGGAACTCCGTAATTTTATCATTAAGTAAATGACACGTATCCGACGTTTTTGTATGACGGAACCCCTGGTTGTTGTCTGGTGCAAGTACCTCCTCTCGCGATACCGACTCTCCAAATCAAATCAAATGTTTGTTAAGCTTATGGGACTTAACTACGGGGTCATCAGTCCCTAAACTTACAAACTACTTATGAACTACTTACGAAATAGCACGGCACAAATATCCATGCCCGAGGGGGGATTCGAACCCCCGACCGTAATGGCCGTGCTGACCGTGACTGGAGCGCCTCAGTCACCTCGGCCACCGCGGCCGGCTACCGACTCTCCATTCAAGACTTAGCAACCCGCCTGGGGGTTCCCGACCCACAGGCTGAAAAACACTGGTCTAACGTTACGAAGTCGCCACACCGCTCACTGAAATTCGAATTGACGGTAGGTATGGGCAAGGTTTTGGGCTCGGATTGGGGACTGAGGTGCTATGTGTGAAACGAGTGAAAATAATCGCAGGAAAACTGTAGATAGGTTTCATTCAAGTTCCAAACAGGTGTAAAGGATGAAGACGGTAACACCGGGAGATCAACTGGTAAACAAGCAGATCCGTTAAACTTTGTTTACAAGATAAATCAATCAAAAGTGAAGGCCGTAAACTCCACAAAATACCTAGGAATTACTATTACTTCAGACTTAAATTGAAAAGAACACGTAGATGTCGTGGGAAAGACGAACCAGAGACTGCGTTTTATTGGCAGAACCCTTAAAACATGCAACAGAACTACAAAAGAAACTGCATACACTACGCTTGTCCGTCCATTTTTGGAGTATTGCAGCCTAGTGTGCGATCCTTATAAGATGGGTTTGACGGAGGACATCGAAAGAGTCGAAAGAAGGGCAGCTCGTTTCGTATTGTCACGATACAGGGGAGACAGCGTTACGGAAATGATACAGGGTCTGGGATGGAAATCATTACTAGAACGGCGCTTATCGTTGCGGCATGGGCTACTTGCGAAACTCCAATCGCCAACATTCTCCTCTGAATGCGAAAATATATTGTTGACTCCCACTTACATAGGTAGAGATGATCATCAGAATAAAATACGAGAAATCGGAGCTCGAACTGAGAGATTCAGGTGTTCTTTCTTCCCGCGCGCTCTTCGAGAATGGAATGGGAGATAAATAGTATAATGGTGGTTCGATGAACCCTCTGCCAGGCACTTAAATGTGATTTTCAGAGTATCCCTTGTAGATGTAGATGTCTGAAACACGAGTAACGGCACGCGACTCCGTACTCAACGTTCCTCTGAGGCGAGAAGCAGGCAACCATCCCGGGCACTAAGCAGTCAGGGGAGGCGGTCACCTTACCCCTCCCCCCCTAGCTACCCTACCAGCCACCCTGTAATCCCGGCGCTAGTCGTCTCCCTTTACACCTCTGCCCTCAAATTTCGCCCGCTTTCTCTTCCGGCGCACCCTCCCCCACACCCCGGCGCCATTATAATGTTCTTTTCTGTCCGGTAAACAGCAGCTGTCGCGCCGGACCAGCGTGTGAGTGGAAGCTCGCGATGTTTCCAATTTCGCGGCAAGATAAAATCCTTTGTGGTGCCGAAAAGCGGGTCTTTTCTCGCTTTTAATTAAATCTGGCTGGAGGCGTCGTCGACAAGGAAGGAGAGGGAGGGGGGGGGGGGGGTGGACGGCTGCTTCTATGTCGCGCGTCACACTGCATTCTTTCAGTCCCGCGGCGACGTCTAAACTCGCTCGATTTTCGGACTCATAGAAAGCTTCTACAATATCCGCGGCTGTTATGCGCTCTAATATGTTTCCGGCGTATTTAAAGTTTGTAGAATTATCAGGTGTTCATCCGAATCAAGTTGTTATAACTCCACTATATTTCGTTGCACGGATACATTGCCTGCTTCATGTGGTCCCAGATGAATGTTCCTCCTGTCGCCATCGGTGTGGTCGCCATGACGCATGGTGGCGGTCCTGGGTGCTAACTTTGCTCTCCGATGTCCGCACTACCGCTGTCGGCTGTCTTGTGACGCTTTCTCCTTCCTTGGTACAGCGAAATATTCCGTGCCTGACTAAACTTTATAAATTAAACTATCTTCCTCTCAACGTTTAATGGCCTAGTTGATTAAGCAATCTCAAAAGGAGGATATTGCATATGTGTTTTGATTTTGTCGTAATCGATACTATGTTCTTGTTGTTGCCTTCACTCCGGACACTGGATTGATGTCCACCCTATTCTTTCCTGAGCAAGCCTCTTCAACTTTTCATAATAATGGCAACCCACATCTATTTGAATCTACTTACTGCGTTCGTCTCGTGGTCTCCCTTTACGATTTTTACTCTGCACACTACCCTACAATGCTAACTTTTCTATTACTTTATTTCTAAGAATTTTTCCTACCACGAGATCCCTTCTTTCAGTTAACGTATGCCAGAAATTCCTCTTTTCTACAATTCTGTTCAGTCCCCCCTCATTAGTTAGGCGTTCTGCCCACCTAATTTTCAGCATTCGTCTGTAGCACCAAATTTCGAAAGCTTCTCTCCTCTTACTGTCTGAGCTGTTTATCGTCCATGTTTCACTCCCGTACAAGACAACACTCCACACAAATTCCTACAGAAAAGACTGTCCAACACTTGAGTTGATATTAGATGTTAACGCAATTATCTGTTTCAGAAATGCTTTTCTTCCCATTGCTAGTCTACATTTTACATCACCATCGTATGTAATTTTACTTCCCAAGTAACAAAACTCATCTACTACCTTTATTATTTTGTCACCTAATCTAATTCCTTCAGCATCGCCAAGTTTGTCTTTCTTAATCTATTATCAAAAATAAGATGTAAGGTCAGTATTGCCTAACGTGTACCTAAATTTCTCCTAAATCCAAACCCATCTTCCCAAAGGTAGCATTCTACCATTTTTTTTCCATTCTTCTGTAAGTAATCAGTGTTTGAATCTTGCAACTATTACTTATTAAACTGATGTTTCTGTAATTTGCACACCTTTCTGCGCCTACTTTCTTTGCATTGGGATTAGTTAAGCCAGCTTTAACACTTTGATCAGTCACAGTTGCTTTAGTGATCTGGCGAAGTTTAGTATAGCGTCTACGAAGTGCGACAGAAATGTAATGAGATATTTTTCATCCAGCAAAGTTCTTTTTGTTTCTTCCTTTTTTTTTCAAACAGTTTCCTTTGGCAGTTATACACATCGGATGTCTTGTTCTCAAGTTTGTTAGTAGCGTCAAAGACTTCAACTAGTGGGGCCTTTAACATGTAGGTAACACTTTTGTGAATTTCTTCCCCTGTACCTAAATGACGTTTAAAGGTTTTCTCAATATCAAGAGGAAAAAAAAGTAACAAGAACTCAGATCAGATGAATATGACGGCCTTGGAACAATAGAAATGCCTCTGAGACCAAAAATCCCATTATGGTGCAGCCATGTGGCATGGCCCGTTGCCTTGGAGTAGCATCCATTTGTCTGCAATGACCGATCTCACACAATTCACCTTTTCCCAGAGCCTTTCAAAGACATTTCTGTAAAACACGAAACCACTACTTTCAAAAAATCAAATCAGCACTGTTTGATCTTCGATTTACTTATTCGAACCTTTTTCTGAAGAGATTTCTCACTGTACCATTCCTCATTCACCGTTTTGTCTCAGAATCGTACTCAAAAGTCTAGGATCACATGACTGAACCATATGTGGCCATTTCCAACGATTCTGAGAGACAATGTACCTCTGGACATTGATTTGTTATTTGAAGTTTCAATCATCTGTGCCTGAGATATAAGGCAGGATTGTTCCGATTACCGTTTACTGCTGGGGGGCTATTACGGTAGAGTGTCGGTAATGTTGAAACGTATTTATATACGAGAGCATGAGGCAGAATTGAAATTTGCGTTATGGAAGGAAACGTGCTTTAAGAGAGTCCGTGCAGTCAGCGAACGTATTATGTCACGATAGCTTAGAGGTTATAGCGCTTGTCTAGTAAGCAGAAGTTCCTATGTTCAATTCCAGGCTGTGGCACAAATTTGAATTCAATGCCTTTCTTTCAATATCTCTGACATCTAGTACTGTTTAACTGGTATTTAGAATTTGTTCAAAAGCTTCAGCAAGTTTTTGAAAGTATCTCACACCAACAGGCATTGCTTGTGGTGCCTGTATTACAAATGTTTTTCTACGAAAAAATAAGGAAGCCTTTAACGCCCTGTCGACAACTTGGTCATTAGAGACTGTGCTGAAGCTCTGATTGTTTTTAGTTAGGAATGGGGAAGAAAAGCGGCCGTACCTTTTGAATGGAACCATCCCAACATTTGCCAAGTGTGATTTGAGGAAATAATGGAAAACGAAAAACTCGATGGCCGAAGACTGATTTGAGCCGCCTTCGTCCATAATACGAGTCCAGTGTATTAATCAATTACCTACCGTCAATGATCCCTTCAAGTTATCTTGTTGCGAAGTTTATTTCTGATCGCTGAGAGACAAGCATTACCAGATGTTTGACACTGCCGGCCGCGGTGGCCGAGGGGACTGAGGCGCTCCAGTCACGGTCTGCACGGCCGCTACGGTCGGGGGTTCGAATCCCCCCTCGGGCATGGATATTTGTGCTGTCCTAGTTTGTAAGTAGTTCATAAGTAGTTTGTAAGTTTAGGGACTGATGACCCCGTAGTTAAGTCCCATAGACTTTACAAACATTTGAACATTTGTTTGACACTGTCTGACGGGTTATTCCACACCCATCACAAAACGGATCAGTTACATTTCAATTCAACATTACCGGCGTCTTAAGTAGAAAATTAACTGCAGAAACCGATCGGAACTAATGGGCCGAGTATAAAAAGAGGCGAATTCTGTGGTATTATTAGACAACGGAAATTTTAGATCTTGCCGTAGCGTGAAATGAACTTTGTCACGTGTCAGGATACAACAACGTTCCGGTTTAGAGTATTGAGCGTGTTACCCGTTAGCCCTCAATGCAAGCATGAAGAGTAATCGCGTAAAATTCACTCGCGCCTGCCTTCTGTTGATGCATTCATTTCTTAGAGGACGAGGAGAAAGCCGACCGAACGTGCAGATATAATGTTACAGTATACGTCGATGGTGAGCAAATTCCGGAATGAGTGTCACGATGCTGAGTGACGCGAAATCGAAGTATTTATCCCGAAGAAAAAGCAAAAGAAACAAATATTGCACTGACGAGTCGATTACTTTTGGAGATGAAAGAGAAAGATAGACATGACAGTTGTCGATGAAAAACGTTAAATTGTGATTTTCTTCTTCCGTGATCCGATTTTTATGAAACTAAGTCTTTATTTTGTCCCAAGGTACGCTGAAGTTACCTGTGAAAACCCCATTCGAATTCGTGAAGTAGTTTTGGAGAAGTGGTTTCTAATAGTTGGACAGATAGACACGACGGTCTGTGAAAACACTTCGTGATTCTATTTTGATGAAACCATGCCTAGATCCTTAATCAATCTGTGAAAACCGCATGAAAATTCGTCCAGTGGTTTTGAACAGCGACAGGCCTACATTTACAGATTTATTATTAGTATATATAGGTTGTACAATGGTAAAATTTTGCAGGAATATATTGATTTGTATAAAGATGTCGCAATCCGTTATCCCGAAGCGGCGTATTCAAATTTCGATCGGTTTGGTTGTTAAGATGTTTCGTACCTTTTCATTTTTAACACACCTCGTACATTAGATTTTTTACGGAGGTAAAATGGTTGACTCCGGCTAGATGAAATGAGAATTCACGCAAAAGTGTGAATAAATGTTTTAAGTGATAGGCAGCGATGAATATTGTTAGCAGAAGTTCAGCTGTTGTGCTGCACAGTATGCAGTGCATTCTCGCGTAGCGTGTGACAAGTTCACCTTGTTACCATCTTCCTGTCCTACACCAGGGCATAAGTACAGGGTGTTTCAAAAGGGACTTAACAACTTTGAAAATTCATATTTATTAAAAAGAGGTACAGAGCTGGTTTTAGTGTTGTTTTAAAGGAAAACACATCAAGTTTTTACCTTAAACTAAAAGTCTAGCGGTGTCAGGTCTGGGGAACGGGCAGGCCATGCAACTGGCGTAGCACGGCCAGTCCATTTACGTGGAAAACGGTAACTGAGAAAATTCCGAACGGCAGTCGTATAGTGTGGTGGTGCACCGTCTTGCATGAAGTAAACATTCCGTTCTCCGTTGTCATCGATCTGTGGTATCAAAATTGTTGCAACATATCCAGGTACATTATCCTGTTGATGCTTCGTTCTTGGAAAAAAAAGGGGGGGTACATTTTCTTCTTGCTCAACGCACAAACATCGTTCACCTTAGGGCTATCACGAGCAGGTTGCAATGTATCACGTGGATTTTCACTGCCTTAAATCCTACAGTTACGTGTGTTACCCCTTAAGCGAAAAGATGACTCTTCAGAAAAGATTATGTTGTTCAAGAAATGTTCATCATCATCCACTCGGACTAACATATCCGCACAGAAGTTCTTCTAGGCCATCCTATCAGTGTCTTTAATTGCTTGGAAAGGCGACAATCTGCACGGTTTTAAATGCGAACGTTTTTTCAACACACGCCAAACTGTTGTATGCGGGACTTGCAGTTCACGAGACGCACGTTGGGTCGATTTCTCAGGGCTGTTGACAAAACTCTGTCTCACTTGCTCAACGGCTTCGTCAGATGTGCTTGGAAGACCTGGTACTTCCTTATGTATTACTGAGCACCCCGTGTCTACAAAACATTTCAGCCACTCATAAATTGTATACCTACTAGGAGGATCTTTAGCACACTTGGTTCGAAATTGACGCTGAACTGTTGTCACCACGTTTGATTCTTCAAAACCAAAACACACAGCTAGCACACACGGGTCAAGTGAAGGCAGCCGTCTATAACGTAACTGCCGCGAGACGTTGTGGCGCGATTCTGCACTTGCGAACTACGCGATTCAAAAGTTTATGTGTTTTCCTTTGAAACAACACTAAAACCATCTCTGACCCTCTTTTTAATAAATATATATTAATTTTCTAAGCTGTAAAGTCCCTTTTGAAACACCCTGTATAATATTTGTTCCGTAGTGTCAGACGTGTCGTTCACTTTGCCCGTCGCATACTGCCACACTTGGGCTTTGGGTACGTTACATGAGATAGTTAGCCTGGCAGCAACTCGCGACTTCGACAGTTCAAATTGTTCAAATGTTTGTAGATCTTACGGGACATAATGACGAGGTCATCAGTCCCTAAACTTACAAACTACTTATGAACTAGCTAATACTAAGGACGGCACAAATATCCATGCCCGAGGGGGGATTCAAACCCCCGACCGTAGTGGCCGTACAGACTGTGAGACGTCGACGGCAGTGGTGATACACGGCAGTTGCGGTTAGCAGAGGGCGGGTCCGTCTGTGGGTGTGTCGGCTGGGGCTGCGGCAATCGCCATGGCAACGGGGCGCGGCACCTGGCGACGTCTCCACGGCGACGGTGCCGTCCGCAGCGTTAATTAACCCTCATCGTGGAGGCGGGCAAGCGTCGCATAATGAAGCCGCCACTCAACACGTCCCCAAATTGACTAAGTTCTGCGACGCCACAGAGCCGCCGGTCCGTTCTCAGAACCCTCCGCCGCAGGTGGCTAAAAACCTGGAGGGGTGGCGAGCGGGCAAGTCTCACTTCCTACCCATTGTAGGCCTCCTGCGCCGCCGGTTTCCGACATGGGCCATCATCCAGCCGTCAGTTCTGTGACCAAGCCCCACTCAATTCATTACTTCTATCTTTTGGATTATAACCAAATCAGCTAAGAGAAAGGAAAACTGTAGTCTGTATTACACTTAAATACAGTAAAATGTTCCACCGTATTGAAAAGTTCCATAAAGTTCATGGCACGAACTTGGCATCAGTACGCTGAAATACAGACACTACAGTCCGATTAAAACTACTCGCTAGTTAACGTTTGTCACGTGTCGCTACTGTGTTGCCGCATAAGCAGCCGGCTACTCTTCGGCTGTAGGCGACAAACGAAACGGTGAGTCACTGCACAAAATGCCGTTAATATACAGGGTTAATCTTAAATCCCGCACTCGGGCTTCGCAGCGCGATTCTTCACATGGTAGCAAAAAAAAAAAAAAAAAAAAAAAAAAAAAAAAAAAAAAAAAAAAAAAAAAAATGTATGTCACAAAATTTCGTCCTGCGCATATTTCCGGCAGTAAATGGAAGTCGAAGATTGAGATGGGTGTGTTCAAATGTTTGTAATTCTATCGGACCAAACTGCGTGGTCATCAGTCCGTAGCTTACAAACTACTTAAACCTAGGTAAACTAACCTAAGGACACACACACACATACATACACACACACACACACACACACACACACACACACACACACACACACACACACCCATGCCCCAGGGAGGACTCGAACCTCCACGGCGAGCAACCGCGCGCTCCGCAGCGAGATGCTTTAGACCGCTCGGCTACTCCACCGCGGCGAGATGGGTGTGTGTCCCATACGTCAGTGTGTTGCAGAATTACACTACTACACCAACAAACTTCTAGGGTTTTTGGGAGGTGTCTTGAGGAACAGAGTGAACATGGAAACCCATGCCCGAAAACGTCATCCAATGACGCTACAGAGCGTCGAAGTTGCCGGAAGGGATATCTAGCGGCAGGATCTGGTGCATGTAACTTGGACTCTTCGTAGCGTCGTTGAATGGCGTTTCCGGGCATGGGTTTCCATGCTCATTTTCTTCCTCAAGACACCTCCCACATCCCCTAGAAGTTGTAGTAGTGTAATTCTGTAACACACTGACGTATGGGACACACAGCCATCTCAATCTTTCACGTCCATTTACTGCCGGTAATATGCACAGGACGAAATTTTGTGAGAGACTTTTTTTTTTTTTTTTGCTAGCATGAGAGAAATAGCGCTGCGAAGCCCAAGTGCGCGAATTTAGATTCACCCTGTATATTATAGCGTGGGGCAGTTTTCTAAGAATCCGCCAGAGTCAGTAGTGGCAATGCAAAAGCTCTGTCGACAGCTAATTTTAAGTGAACAGTAACTGAACTGCAGGAGAACATGCGTTTAGTCCTCAGTGTAAGCCTTTCATCCCCACATTATGAATGCATCTTTGTAAACATTAAAATTCAGTGTTCTCTGTATGAATACAATGCACTAAATATCAAAATATGTGTTTCAAAATTTTTGATCGAACTATTGTTTTTTTATGTGATTTATTTCATGCGTAACACAGACGTTTGTATCGAGGTAGGTACTTTATTAATTGGTCGTTATTTTGTTGAGAATTAACACTGTCAGATCAATAATGTAGCATAATCTGTGCCACAGCAGCAAAGACAAAACAATTCACTGCTGAAATAAAATAACATGAACCACACTCATGCTCACACTCACAACCACATACAGATGGCAACGTAACACAACTTCCTCAGAAGTGGCCACACGCCTTACCAAGCGGCACATTGTCGTAATAGAAGCACTTTGTTCATCAACAACAATGCAAATTTAAAGACTGATACACAAAATATGGTATAGGAAGGAAGAAAGCTTAGGGTTTAACGTCCCGTCGACAGCTTGGTCATTAGAGACGGAGCTAACGCTCGGGGTTTTGGGTAAGGATCGGGAAGGAAACGGCCGTGTCCTTTGAAAGAAACCATTCTGGCATTTGCCTGGAGTGGTTTAGGGAAAGCACGGAGAACCTAAATGTGGATGGCCGGAGGTAGATTTGAACCACCATCCTCCCGAATGCGAGTCCAGTGCGTTACCACTGCGCCACCTCGCTCGGTAAAATACGGTATAAATAAGCTTTCAATACGTTGTTGTCAAGGAACCACACTGGGAATGAGAGCGTTACTCCAATGTTGTAAACTCACCACACATGATGTTGTACGTCTCAGTAAAAAAGGCGCTCAACCATTTCCAACAGAACTAACATCAGGATTGTTCCGCTCACGACGTTTAAAGCTTACTGACCGAGAACTTACCGATACAGCGCTAAAAGCAAACTGCAATTTCTCGCTCTCATTGAATACATGAAAATATGCCATATTTCGAATCAATCAGCTACCCTGCTTGGAACTAAAGTACAGGTTATTAACGACACAAATCGATTCGAATCGTAAACAAGAGTCATAGGATCAAAGAAAGATCGAATAAAAGTCAATACTATTAGAAACAGACGTTACAACACAGCGTATTAGAAATTTAAAAATGTCATTAAATTAATAAAAATAATAAAGTAATTTTTATTAAGAAATTAAAAATAATCGCACACGACGGATATTCGATACAATCTTCTTTCACACGGAAAGCTTTCACTGGACCACTGTCCTGCGTAACCACACTCGTACTCACTTGTAAATGACTCTCACATCACGTAACAGCACTGAATTGTAGCCTTCGGGGAGCTAGGTTTTAAATAAATCATATGACATTCATCTAAGTAAGGTGATAACTCCGATAAAATACTTGTATATGTGACGTTAAAACACTGCTTGCACGAAAGGATTAAGTAGCGTGTTCTTAGTTTTGTGATGAGTACGTCTATGTATGTCCAAATCTTGTTTCTTGTATGGTTATCCTTAAGAGATGACATAAGAACTAAACAGAGCAGAACTGTTGATCGGGAACGAAACAAATGAAGAAAGAGACCTAGCCACATATGGAAACGGAATTGAATCGACCATTTCTTGTGGCAGTTTGCCAATTGGGAACGGTTCAAAGCCGGACTGGAACACCGTGCTGTCATAAAAGAAAGACACGTCATTCTGAAAGATTTTGATTGCATCTCGCGTGTAGTCCACAACTGCTGTAAATCGGGGGAGTGGAGAATAAATCCTATTACCTTAAATAGCCTTTTCTTAAAATTATTTTCTGCGGTTATGCACCTTGATTTCGCCCCGAAATAGGTAACCGGCGCGTCACCAGAACTAAACATTTACTACTGGCCATTAAAATTGCTACACCAATAAGAAGTGCAGATGATAAACGGGTATTCATTGGACAAAAATATTATACTTGCACTGAAATGTGATTACATGTTCACGCAATTTGGGGGCATAGATTCTGAGAAATCTGTACCCACAACAACCACCGCTGTCCGTAATAATGGCCTGGGCATTGAGTCAAACAGAGCTTGGATGGTGTGTACAGGTACAAATGCCCATGCAGCTTCAACACGATACCACAGTTCATCAAGAGTAGTGCTTGGCGTATCCTGACGAGCCAGTTGCTTGGACACCATTGACGAGAAGTTTTCAAATGGTGAGAGATCTGGATAATCTGCTGGCCAGGACAGCAGTTGAACATTTTCCGTATCCAGCAAGGCCCGTAGAGGACTTGCAACACGCGGTCGTGCACTGTCTTGCTGAAATGTAGGGTTTTCCAGGGATCGAATGAAGGGTAGAGGCACGGGTAGTAACACATCTGAAATGTAAAGGCCTCTGTTCAAAGTGCCGTCGATGCGAACAGAAGGTGACCGAGACGTGTAACCAATGGTACCCCATACCGTCACGCCGGGTAATATGCTAGTATGGCGATGACGAATACACGTTTCCAATGTGCGTTCATCGCGAAGTCGCCAAAGACGTATGCGACCATCATGATGCTGTAAACCGAACCTGGATTCATCCGAAAACAATGACTTTTGCCATTCGTGCAACCAGGTTCGTAGTTGCGTACACCATCGCAGGCGCTCCTGTCTGTGATGCAGCGTCAAGGGTAACAGCAGCCATGGTCTCCGAGCTGGTTGTCCATGCTGCTGCAAACGTCGTCGAAGTGTTCGTGCAGATGGTTGTTGCCTTGCAAACGTCCCCGTCTGTTGACTCAGGGATCGAAACGTGGCTGCACGATCCGTTACAGCCATACGGATAACATGCCTGTCATCTCGACTGCTAGTGACACGAGGCCGTTGAGATCCAGCACGGCGTACCGTATTGCCCTCCTGAACCCACTGTTGCTAACAGTCACTGGTTCGCGACCACCGCGAGCAGCAATGTCGCGATACGATAAACCGCAATCGCGATAGGCCACAATGCGACCTTTATCAAAGTCGGAAACTTGACGTTACGCATTACTCCTCCTTACACGAGGCATCAAAACAACGTTTCACCATGCAATGCTGGTAAACTGCTGTTTGTGTATGAGAAATCCGCTGGAAACTTTCCACATGTTAGCACGTTGTAGATGTCGCCACCGGCGCCATTCTTGTGTGACTGTTCTGAAAAGCTAATTATTTGCATATCGCAGCATCTTCTTCCTGTCTGTTAAATTTCGCGTCTGTAGCACGTCATCTTCGTGGTGTAGAGATTTTAATGGCCAGGACTGAATTCTTAATATTCATAAAATAAATGTTCAGTGGCTATTATTGTAATACTTAAACTCTTTTTACCTTTATTGGCCAATTAAAGCTAAACGGTGTAATGTCGGCCCTGTATCTCACAGACACAACGCGACCACCTGTGTTCCTCCTAGTGACGCGACCACTGCAGTGTTACTGGAGCACACACTAGTGGCGCCGATGTCCCGGTTAGAAGTGACCGCAGCCGCCCGAGCAATTCTGGCCGTGGCATTTACGCACTGCCCGCGTCACGCCATTTACTGGAAAGTTGGCGAACTTGAAAACTCGGACCCCGCGGAGACAATGGCAACCTTCCTGCAGCCGGCTGCAGCCGACGTCCCGGATGCCGGCGAGGCGGTCTCGGCGGACATTTAGACATGTAGGAATTCGCGGCCGCCAGGTGCGCGGCGGCTGTAAAGTGCGGTGTTAACGCGCCGGCCGCGGATTTCCATTTCAAATGGCGGCACACGGCACACGGCACAAGGCACAAGGCACAGTGCCGGGCCGGCCTCGGCTGCAGGCTGGCGGCGTGTCGCGTGCGAGCGGGGGAGTGGCGCCGCACCACCACCAGCACCAGCACCGCCACAGCGAGGCACAACCAGCAGGCTGGCACAGCGCTGTCTAGAGACAAGGCACCACAAGTACTCCGTGTCCCGTCACACTGATAGGCTCTCAATAACAGGACGTCACCCATTGGTATTTATGTGATCTTTCAGACGCCTGTGATTTACCCAATCATTGAATTCTTCTAGATAAGCTTAATCATTATGAATGAAATTTTCACTCTGCAGCGGAGTGTGCGCTGATATAAAACTTTCTGACAGATTAAAATTGTGTGGCGGAACCGGGACTCGAACCTGGGACCTATGCCTTTCGCGGGCAAGCGCTCTACCGACTGAGCTGTCCCGACACGACTCACGATGCCGCCTCACAACTCTACTTCCGCCAGTACCTCGCCTCCTACTTCCAAACTTCACAGAAGCTCTCCTGCGAACCATGCAAGACTACCACTCCTGGAAGAAAGGATATGGTGGAGACATGGCTTAGCCACAGCCTAAGGGATGTTTCCAGAATGAAATTTTCACTCTGCAGCGGAGTGTGCGCTGATATGAAACTTTGTGACAGATTAAGTTTCATATCCTGGGACCTATGCCTTTCGCGGGCAAGCGCTCTATCGACTGAGCTATCCCGACACGACTCACGATGCTGCCTCAAAATTTTACTTCCGCCAGTACCTCTCCACCTACTTTCCAAACTTCACATCAGCTCTTCTGCCAACCTTGCCAAACTGGCACTACAGGAAGGAAATATATTGTGCAGACATGCCTTAGCCACAGCCTAAGAGATATTTCCAGAATGAAATTTTCACTCTGCAGCGGAGTGTGTGCTGATATGAAACTTCCTGGCAGATTAAAATTGTCTGCCGGAACCGGGACACGAACCTGGGACCTGGGAAGTAAAGTTGTGAGGCGGCATCGTGAGTCGTGTCGGGATACCTCAGTTGGTAGAGCGCTTGCCCGCGAAAGGCAAAGGTCCCAGGTTAGAGGCCCGGTTCCGGCACACAATTTTAATCTGGCGGGAAGTTTCATATCAGCGCCCACTCCACTGCAGAGTGAAAATCGCATTCTCGAAACATCCCTTAGGCTGTGGCTAAGCCATGTCTCCACCATATCCTTCCTTCCAGTAGTGCTATGCTTGCATGTTTCGCAGGAGAGCTTCTGTGAAGTTTGGAAAGTAGGAGGCGAGGTACTGGCGGAAGTAAAGTTGTGAGGCGGCATCGGGAGTCGTGTCGGGATAGCTAAGTTGGTAAAGCGCTTGCCCGCGAAGGCAAAGGTCCCAGGTTTGAGTCCCAGTTCCGGCACACAATTTTAATCTGCCAGGAAGTTTTAATCATTATGGTTTGACTGGGGCAGTGTACAAATGGGGTTGGGTTGTTTGGTTGGTATAGGGAACTAAACTACTGAGGTTATCAATCCCCCAGTGGGGAGCGGAAGGAGTGAGAATAGGAAAGGAGGGGAGGGGGAAAGGAAATGCACAAATAGTTTAATTCATACTTAACTGAAAAAATGCAGAAAGTCGAAATAAGCGGATGTCAAAACAGCAGCCGATTCCTCAAACTGGTGGACTATCAAGGATGGAGTGCCACAGGGTTCGGTCTTAGGTCCTTTACTGTTCTTGATATACATAAATGACTTGCCATTCTACATTGATGAAGATGCAAAGTTAGTTCTTTTTGCTGATGATGCAAATATAGTAAGCCGCGGCGGAGCGGCCGAGCGCATTGAGGCGCTATGCTATGAGGCACAAGGCCGTTCCCCGTCAGAGGTTCGAATCCCCCTTCGGGCATGGATGTTTGTGCCGTCTTTAGTATAAGGTAGTTAATAAGTGGCTTGTAAGTTTAGGGACTGATGACCCCGCAGTTAAGTCCCTTAAGCCTCGAAGCACGCACAACACGAAGTGGCAGACACATACACCTTTTCCCTCGGGCCCAGCAGGCGACGGCAGCGCCGGCTGCTCCCGGCCAGCCACAGCTGAGCCCTGGCTCGGCCAGTCGCCCGTCCACTCGCTGGCATCGCGCCTAGCCGGCTCTTTAATGGCGCCTCGCCATGCAAATCCGCGGCTCGCTTTACGGCCGGCGTCCCTTACAAAGTGTCACCGTCGCCTTATCTACCGCCGCCGCCTTCTCCCGTGCTCCATTTGCGCGTCACGCCAAGGCCTGCTGACGCCGGCCGCCGCGTCTGCTCGCACCTTCACTCGCAGCCTGCGACGTTTTACTGCGCGCCGAGCCTGACACATTTTATGCTCCGTGTAGCTGTTCCGTGCGCTCGTCTCTCGACCATTCACTTGGCGTTTAGAAGAATCACACTCACTTTAGTGCCGGCGGTTTTATTTTTAAGCGTCTCCATTTTTCCATTTCACTTTCTCAGGATCCGCACACGCTGCCTAACAGCTCGTAACGGAATTGCAGTGTCTTCTCTTCCAACTTCCAGGCACTAGAAATATGCACGTCGGATCTCAGCTTCGTCCTTAACGTAGATAAACTATGAACTACAGTAACCTTATTCTTTTCAGAAATACTTATAGCTAACCACCGCTGATCTCTGCGTTACATGTCCTTGAAACTTTGTACGATGTACCTTTGGGATGATGTTCAAAACCCTCGTCACGTTTCGTGTGTGTCAGGAATATCGCCAAATCTCTTTACTTTCAAACCGACTCTGAGTCGAAGGACTAGGAAGAAGTCTGGAGAATTGAGATCCGGTGAATATGGTGGATCTTTAAGGGGCATCATCTCCTACATTGACAGGAATTGTTTCAAGATATTAGCTGCGAGCGTTGTCGCACGACTATCTTAAAGATTGTAAAAATACATTCCCAATGTTAAAAACATTTACAAGAAACTCTTACGAAGAAGATCACCAGAAATCACATATCCATAGATATACTGTTGTAAATATAAGACAATATCTGTCTTAAATATTTGCTTTTCCGTGCCGTGAGCTGCAACGACATCCCAGCATTTAAATTGGTAAAAATGTAATGTCTCAATAAAACTGACATCTGGATGCACCGATTATTTTCAGCAACCCCCAAATTATATAGAAGAGGAGACCGGAATCCCTTTGTTTGTTTTCTTTGGTGCTTTTACACTGTGTTGTGAATAGTTTTGTACAGTCTATAATGGTTTAGGCTAATATTTCAAAACTTCGCCTACGTTTTACTAGTGTTCTTCCACTGCAACGTCTGCCGTGAGAACGTGACCAAGCCTCTCCACCTTGCAAGACAGAACCAGTACTGACTGCTGATTCTAAAATCACGCCATCCTTCTGGCGTCAATGCTGAAACTACTGACGTTTCCTTGCTACTGTGGAGCCGATATCAGACACCCATGTTTGATCACGTGTGCTACTGCTGCAGGACTCAGAGGTGCAAGCATCAGTTCCTTCGCTCTCTTCAGTTTGAGTTCTCGTACAGAACAGACGCACTCCGGAGGTCCAGCCCCTGTGCAGGGCGAAGGGCCGCATGCCGTCCGTTCCCGCCTAGCGGCTGTTTGATATCAGCCACCAACTGTGTGACTCGTATATGCTTTCGTTTTACAATGTTTCAAACTATTTACACTCATGGGCCCCTGCCTGACATTGATACTAGTGAAAGCGTTTTTATAATACCTATTGTTTCAGAGATTTTTTGAGTGGTAAAGATAAATGAGACAACCTGTACTGACGAAGGAAGATGTTTACAGATTTACATACACTTGATCGCTTCATGGCATATGATGCAAACTGTACAGCACTTAATCTTTATATAACGGATGGTACCAAAATTGTGCAACCCATCCGACTGCTGTACAAACAAGATGGCTTGGAGGCGTTGTCAGGATGGAAGGCGAAGCGGTAACGGCTTGTGGGCGCCCTAGGCAGGTGTGACTGGTTGATAAATAAAACATAGGATTAATAGTGACTGTATTTTGAACGTACGAGATACATAGCGGGACTCACCCTAAGGTCGGATGCAATGAATGGGTGCCAGTCCAAGTTAGCGGATTAGACAATGGAAAAGGTAACGGTTACGATTCACACAGTTGGTGGCTGATTCCGAACAGCCGATAGGAGGGAGCGGACGGCATGCGGTCGTTCGCCCTGTACAGAGGATGGGTCTCTGGAGTGCGTCTGTTCTGTACGAGAGCTAGAACGGAAGAGAGCCAAGGAACTGATTCTCGCACCTCACAGCCCTTAAGCAGTAACACACGTGTTCAGTCGTGGGTGTCAGCTATTGGCTCCACGGTAGCGTGGAAACGTCAGTAGTTTCAGGACGGACGCCAGAAGGGTGGCGTGATTTTAGAGTCAGCAGTCAATATTGGTTCTGACGGCTCTGTCCTGCTTCGTCACGTTCTCACGGCTGACGTTGCAGTGGAAGAACACTCACAAAACTTAAGCGAAGTTTTGACAACAAATTTTTGAATTATTTCCCTAAACTATTTTAGACTGGCTGTTCATCCTGTACAGAACTGTTCACAACACCGGGTATAAGACTGTAACGTCCGCTAGGTAAAAGCACCAAAGTAAACAAACAAACAGATTCTAGTCTCCTCCTCTATATCAATTTATTTTTATTTATTTATTTTTATTTATTTATTTATTTTTAATTGTTCGTCTGTGTGTGTGTGTGTGTGTGTGTAATTCTAAGGGACCGAACTGATAAGGTCATCAGTGCCTAGACTTACAAAGTAACTTATTCTGAGGACAACAGTCATATCTATGTCCGAAGGAGGACTCTAAAGTCCAGCGGGAGTGGTCACGCAATCCGCGATCTAGCACCAAAGACCCCACAGCTAATCTCCTGCGGCTGACACATTTATAAATAATGGACATATTTTCCAGTTGCACCCTGACGAGTTAACTGAAAGAAAGTTGCGCCGAGCCTGTTAGTGTACGACCAGTCTAAGATTTAAACAATAAACGTCAGAGGATATCAAATTGGCAAAGCACAAAATTAAATGCCTAATTTAAAACGAAGGTCGACGGACACTGTTGTGGCGTTCGAAATGTAGGGGAAGAAGAACTCGTATTCATGACAGCAGCGCGTGTAGAATAGGAATAAACGTGGCGGCAGGACAGCTGGATCCGCCTGCTGGAGTTAGGTGGCGGTGATGGGGCCGGCTGGCTCGTAAATTGAGAATGGCCGTTTGGAATTACTCCTCTCCGCACAGCAGCCGGAGTCTCTCGGCTAATAGATGACCTGCTGCGGGTAACGTAACGGCCAATCATAAACCAGGAGGGGAGGGTGGGGGTGCAGCGGGCGCCGAAGAATGGCTAATGAGAGGAATAAAGAGGCAGGTACTGTGCAGACGCCGCCGTCCGCCTAAGTGATTCGCAGGGGCGGCCGGTTGATATACTCCGAGGCCGCCCGCTGCCAGCAGCGTAGACCAGGCGCGTTGCGCAACCCACCGCGAACGGCTCTGGAGATGCGCCTCCAAAAAAACCAAACGCTATGGACGCCGTAATAAAGCAAACGACTACTGCCACTTCTACAAGGGCGGTGCAGGCTGTAACAAGTTACGTTTTATCTAAATAAACGATTGATGTTTTTCCACGCAAGAGTATGTCAGTATTACAACGAAGTCAGGTGTAAGTACCATCAAGAGCTGCTGATGCAATAAACGTTTATTCACCGTTGATTTTAAATAAATTACCGTAATATACATGTGCACTACAAACATACTCCACAAGCAGCGTGTCAGTGGGCACCTCGTGCCTATACTACTCAGCCGCGGTGGAGTAGCCGAGCGGTCTAAAGCGCCTCGCTGCGGAGCGCGCGGTTGCTCGCCGTGGAGGTTCGAGTCCTCCCTGGGGCATGGGTGTGTGTGTTTGTCCTTAGGTTAGTTTACCTAGGTTTAAGTAGTTTGTAAGCTACGGACTGATGACCACGCAGTTTGGTCCGATAGAATTACAAACATTTGAACATTTTTTTTTTTTTTATACTACTCATTCCTTTTCCTTTTGCACTTCCAAATAGAGCGAGCAAAAAACGACTGCCTGTGTCCCTAATTTGACTTGCCTGTATTGTTCTTACGTGAAATGTATGTTGGTAGCAGAAGTACATAGGTAATCTGCAGACTGAAGTGCGTCGAAAGGGGTTCATTGAACCGCTTTTATGATATTGCTCAACAGTTCCACTCTTTAATAGCTTGGGGGGAAAAGGAACATCTACACCTTTCTCTTTTCGATCTTCCCTCTCTTATTTTATTACGATGGTGATGTCTGCCTGTCCGCGCGGTAACGTTTGTTCATGTAATGTAGCCGCGGCGGTGTGGCCAAGCGCATTGAGGCGCTATGCTTCGATGCGCGAGGCCGCTCCCCGTCGGGGATTCGAATCCCTCCCTCGGACATGGATGTTTGTGTCGTCTTTAGTTTAAGTTAGTTCATAAGTGTTTTGTAAGTTTAGGGAGTGATGACCCCGCAGTTAAGTCCCTTAACCTTAACTAATATTTTATTATTTTTTGTTATCATGTAATGTATCGGTATTCATTCTGTGAAGATGGACCTACCCATCACAACGCTGCCGATGTTATTTTGTCCAGTCCAAAATGCTGAGCATCATGTGCTATTATACCAACTAATGCCATACAGCTGTTTCTGAGTGCTCTGATGATGTGTCAAAAGCGCGAAACTCATTAAAAGTAATCTCTATATATAAAAGACAATGTCCCGACTGACTGACTGTTTCATCATCGCCCAGCCCAAACCACTGAAGATAGAAACTTGAAATTTGTAGAGAGTGTTCATCTTACTCTGTAGGTGAGATTTAAGAAGCGATTTTTCGATATTCCGGCGTTAAGGGAGTGAAATAAGGGATGAAACTTTTTTGAAAATACGTTGCTATTTAGGCAATTTTGAAGCTAGAACTACAAAATTTCGGATTTTAATTCAGGGTTCAAATTTAAAAGATACGGCATTTTTTTTAATTCAACCAATAAGGGGGTAAATAGGGGATGGAAATGATTGCTTTTAAAAAATATATTGCTGTTAACTCAAATTTTAAGCTATAACTACGAAACTTCGGATATGCAATCTTGGTCAGGATTTAAAAAAGACACGAGTTTCAGTATTTTTGGAAATTCAACTAGTAAGAGGGTGAAATAGGGGATGAAAATTATTTTTGATAACACGTCTATATTCAGACAATTTTGAAGCTAGAGCTGCAAAAATTGATATTTGTATTGTTGGTTAGAATTTAAAAAATAAGTGATTAGGTATTTTTTTGAAATTCAACCATCAGGGGGTTAAATTGGAGAGGGGATATTTTTTCGAATATCTTTTGCTATTAAGATTATAATTTGCTATATATTTTCTTAGTCAGAATTAAAAAGATACGTGTTTCGGTATTTTCAGAAAATTACTGATTTAGGGGGTGAAGAAGGGGATGGAACATTTCTTGAAAGTACGTTGCGACTAAGCCAGTTTTGAACCAAAAATTACAAAAAAAATAATAATAATATTTGCATACTTGATTGGAATTTAAGAAACACATGTTGGGGTATTTTTAGAAATTGAACTATTAAGGGGTGCCATAAGGGGTTACAAGTAGTAAAATTAAATGTTTAAATGTTTGTAAATCTTAAGAGACTACGGGGTCATCAGTCCCTAAGGCTTACAAACTAATTAAACTAACTTAGGCTAACGACAACACAAAACCCATGCCCGAGGGGCGAATCGAACCCCCCGACGGCGCACAGCAGCAGGGCACATCAATACGCACGGCCATTCTGCCGCGGCTACAAGTACTATCGCAACATTTCATTATGTTACTACTTAAGCTATATCTATGAAAATTTATATTAAAAGGGAGGAACAACTCGTGCACACCAACCAGCCTACGCATGCGAAGCAGCAGGTGTTAAGCTAGTAAATATTATAATTCGCAACAAAGACTACTCTTCAATTAAAATATTTTCAGAGTTGCGTCGAATGGCTTTGCCTGAGTTCTGAACTTCACGTACCGTAAATATCAGAAAATTGTAAAATGCGATCTTTATGTGGTCTCCTTGTTAAGTCTTGAAGGCTGCCTGCACAATGTCGGCCGCGGTGGCGGAGGGGACTGAGGCGCTTCAGTCACGGTCTGCACGGCCACTACGGTCGGGGGTTCGAATCCCCCCTCGGGCATGGATATTTGTGCCGTTCTTAGTCTTAGTGAGTTCATAAGTAGTTTGTAAGTTTAGGGACTGATGACCCCGTAGTTAAGTCCCACAGACTATACAAACATTTGAACTTTTTTTTTTGCCTGCGCAAGTAATCGCACAATGCGTCCAAATGTTTTTTTTTTTTTTTTTTTCCTTTTGCAGCAGTTATTGTACAGTTATTTCACGTCGGATAGTAATCAGTGCTGCTGCCTGGCTCCCAGACGGCTCTACGACCCTGGAGCGCAGAGTGCGCGCTGCCGTCCCGTGGCGTCCGCGGCTGCCAAATCCCGCCGGCGGAGTCAGTCACCCTGTGGACCGGTCTGCGTGTCAGCCGCGACGCCGGCTGCCATATTCGGGCACGTTTGCCATAAGGCGGCCCAGCGCTTCTCGGAATGAGCCTTAGCAATTCTAAAGACGTATTGTTCGCGCAAAATTTGATTATAAGCGGCGGCCGGCCCAAATGAGCCGCGGCGGCCTTCCGGGGCTGGGGCTGTGTCCACTCTTTAGGCAGATCGATCGATGACGGCTGCCATGTTTTATGTATCAGCGGCGGCGGCTGCCGCTGCAGGCCGATGCACCGCCTGCCCAAGGAGACGCGAGGCGCCCGAAATAGCCGCGCACCCACTGCCGTCTGCCGGCGTCCCCCTTCAAAAATTTCAGCTGTCTTTCTCCTGATGACGTACAACACGCTTCCATAATGTTGTCGGCTAGGTCATCAAGATTCCATTTCGAGTCATTTTGAAAGTTCGATACCATCCGTTGCCTTTGACCAATTACTTCACAGACAACAACAGGACAACCGGCGGAAACGAGACATAAAAGTTTCGAACCCCCAATGAACCCTCTTATGAACTAGCTAATACTAAGAACGGCACAAATATCCATGCCCGAGGGGGGATTCGAAGCCCCGACCGTAGTGGCCGTGCAGAACGTGACTGGCGCGGCGCAGACCGCTCGGCTACCGCGACCGGACCAACGTAGCTTCCAATGCTATTTCACCGATCCATAGATTGGAGGAACACTGTTGGTGCCACCGCCTGTTTCTATCACCCCGTTTACTTGGGCTCCCAAAACCGGATTTCGTAAACCGATTTCCCAATTCCGCTTTTGGTTGGTCATGTAAACACTCCAAAATCGATTCTGGAAATCCGCTTCTGTAAAGTGGTTTTTCAGTCCCACAATCGATTTTCGTGCTCATATAAACGCAACCGTTTCTGAAGCGTTCTTGGCTTGTCAGATTGTGTTTTCTTGTTAAGAATTTTCGGCACATATGGAAACAGTGATATTTTCCAATGTGAAATAAAAGTATAAATATTAGAGTGAACATAAATCTGTGTATTTAAATAAAGGAAAAGTAGCGTTTCTGTACACTAAATAAGGAATTGAATCAGCTGTTTTCCAGCCGCCATGTTAAGTGAGATAGGAAATCCGATTCAGACTATGCCACGTGAACACGACATGCGAAAAACGGTTTACGAAAATCGGTTTTCGTCTTCCGGAAGATGTGTTGCATGTAAACGTAGTGTATGTCAACAACGTGTGCCATCAGCGACAATAGTAGATTCCATTGCATACTGTCTGCTCAGCAGCGTTGCCACTGTTTCAGTTCCAACCCTCTTATACAAAATCAGTGTAAGTGGTGTTATTCCACAGTCTTCTAAATGTACTACAGAATCATTCCAAGCACTGTGATTCCAGAAAAATCTAAAGAAACCGCCGCAGGAATAAATAATGTGAGGAAATACAGAACAAGAAGGGGGCGTGACCTCGTGCAAGCATTCACAATTTTCTAGTTTTGTAGCACCTATGAGATAAATAAAGCAGGTAGAAGTCGACCTCGGGGAAGATCAGTTTGGGTTCAGGAGAAATGTAGGAACACGGGAGGCAATACTCACTTTACGGCTTATACTAGAAGATAGATTAAGAAAAGTCAAACCTACATTTCTAGTTTTTGTAGATTTGGAGAACGCTTTTGACAATGTTGATTTGAATAAACTCTTTCAAGTTCTGAAGCAAGCAGGAGTAAAATATAGGGAGCGTAAGGCTATTTACAACTTGTACAAAAACCAGACAGCGGTTGTCAGAGTTGAAGGGCATGAAAGGGATGCAGTGGTTGGAAAGGGAGTAAGACAGGGTTGTAGTCTTTCTCCATTGTTATTCAATTTGTACAGTGAGCAAGCTATAAAGGAAAGCAAGGAGAAATTTGGAGAAGGAATTAAAGTTCAGGGTGAAGAATTAAAAACATTGCTTTTTGCCGATGATATAGTCATTCTGTCAGATACAGCAAAGGACCTGGAAGAGCAATTGAACGGAATGGACAGGATGCTGAAAGGTGCATGCATATAAGATGAACATTAACAAGAGTAAAACTAGGGTAATGGAATGCGGTCTTAGAAAATCAGGTGATGCTGAAGGAATTAGATTGGAAAACGAAGCAATAAAGGAGGTAGATGAGTTTTGTTACTTGGGCAGTAAAATAACAAATGATGGTCGCAGTGCAGAGGATATAAAATGCAGAATGGCAATGGGTAGAAAAGTGTTCTTAAAAAAGAGAAATTTGTTAACATCGAATATTGATTTAAGAGTAAGCAAGTCCTTTCTGAAGGCATTTGTATGGAGTGTTGCTTTGTATGGGAGTGAAACATGGACGATAAACAGTGCGGACAGGAAGAGGATTGAGGCTTTTGAAATATGGTGCTACAGAAGAATGCTGAAGATTAGGTGGGTGGATCGTGTAACTAATGAGGTGGTACTGAACAGAATTGGGGAGAAAAGAAATTTCTGGCATACCTTGACTAAAAGAAGGGATAGATTGGTAGGACACATTCTTAGACATCAAGGAATTGTGAATTTAGCGTTGGAGGGAAATGTGTGGGGTAAAAATTGCAGAGGAAGACCAAGAGATGGATACAGTAAGCAGATTCAGACAGATGTAGGTTGCCGTTCTTATGTGGAGATGAAGAGGCTTGCTCAGGATAGGGTATTGTGGGGAGCTGCATCAAACCGGTCTCCGGACTGAAGACCACAACAACGAGATAAATTGGAACATAATATTCAGGAATTGCAATTTCATGTAGTTTCAGAAGAGACAAGAAAATCAATGCTATTTCACCGATCCATACATTGGATGAACACTGTTGGAGCCGACGTCGGTTCCTATGTGTGGACCCGGCCTTACACGGTGATCACGCCCAGTGGCGATGAGGCCCAGCCAGTAGCAGTGCGTGACGGCCTCGTCGCGGGGCGGTTAATTCTGGGTTCCCACGGCGCCCTGATCACCGCCCCAGAGAAAGCGCGCCCCCTAATTGTGAGGTACGTCGTAGCGCGGCCGACGTCTGGAGGCCTCGGTGCAGCCGTAACGAAGGCCGCGGCAGCAACAGGTCGCGGTGGCGGCGGTGGGCGCTGGTCGCGCGGGGCCCGCATGCCTGCGGCGCGCTGAGCTCAGTGTCCCCGAATACCTGGCGGACCGCGAACAGTTGAAGGAACTCGCCGCGCGCCGCCGCGCATCCCAACCCGAGTGACGCGACGCGCGCCACAGGCACAAAGGGGCGCCCAGTGCCGAGCTGCGCAGGCGGCGGCCACTGGGACCGCGGAGGCGTCGCCGCTGCTTTACGGGCCGTAAACAAATGTTCAAATGTTTGTATAGTCTATGGGACTTAACTACGGGGTCATCAGTCCCTAAACTTACAAACTACTTATGAACTACTTACGAACTAGGACGGCACAAATATCCACGCCCGAGGGGGGATTCGAACCCCCGACCGTAGTGGCCGTGCAGACCGTGACTGGAGCGCCTCAGTCCCCTCGGCCGCCGCGGCCGGCGGCCGTAAACCCCACACATCTGAAACGGACAGAAGTGGCCGGCCCCTGTCCAAAGCTTAACACCTTGACTGCCGGCCATGTAAACCATTCCATAGCTTAGAATGCCAGACATTCTGCTTGCAGGAGTAAGCCGAGCTGCACTCGGTTTCCTTATCTTCTGTCTGGCATAAAAAAAATTGTTTGTTCTTTAAAATGAGCAATAAGGTTCCCTGTACTTATAAAACAATCGGTTGAAGAATCATCAAGCTCGAAATAATTTCACGCAGTTCTTGTTGCACAAAGACTGGATCAACATCTGAATTGTCGATTTCGTCGTCCTCACTGTCATTACCAATTTTTGTGTCCCAGCTTCGTCACCACTTTTGTGTCTCGTTTCCGTCGTAGGTGTCGGTGGCCGAGTAGAAAGACCGACACAGGAATAAAGGATGCACGCTTGTGCAGGTAGGAGGTGACCAGCCAGTGGGACAGCAGAAACTAGAAACACTAGAGTAAATTAGAACGAGATATATTTTTTCTTAGAGACTTAGTAATACTTAACTTTTACATAGCTCAGTACTGCAGATTGCTGATACATAGTTGAGCTAGAGGCCTGCCTAGTGCCTATCCGATAGCCAAGTCTTCACTGGTGCCTAACTGAGTCCCAAGTGTTAGCTGGTTCCTATCTCAGTCCCAAGTGAACGATGTCGTTCTGTGGTGGCCACGAGCGGAGTTGCAGCAGTGGGCGCTCGTGGCTGACGTCGTAAGAACGCCGCGCCGTGCGTGCATGGCGGCGCGCAGCGAAAGTAGGTGGCGCGCACTTTAGACTTGTGCGACACCACATCAATAAAATGTTTCTCAAATTCATGTAAAATTTCGTCCAGCGTAAGAGAGCGTGAAGCCATGTCCGTTCATTTACCTACTTGAAAGAGCGGGCACCACTTCCTACCTGTCCAGTTTCATACTTGGATGCGACCAGTCGGCCGATTTAGAATCTAAATTTACAAGATCTGTAGGCTGTTTTAGAAACTAGATTTATCAAGTAAGGCATTTAAGGTGGATCTAGCCCGTCAATAAACTTAATTTTGTGTTTAAAAGTACGAAAACAAAGATCACGTCAAATGACGTAATTGGCATTCTACAGAAGTTTCGATATCCCGTCAATTGATGTGACTGGCAACCAAAGTGTTAACACTGCTCTCGCGGTGACACAACATTCGACATACAGGACGAAGCTGCTTTGGCTATATCTTCTACAGTGGCGTCGCGTCTGCGTGCTCACTGGTTCGGTGAACCCGCGGAAAAAAGCTCGTCGTGAAGACAAGTAAATAAATTAAATAAAAAGTGTTTTAAAACTATCATTCTTCGTTTCGTTCTTCTATCAGATGATCTTACATACACATTCAAAGTATTTTTATCGCATGAGAAACGTTTTACGTCGCGGAGACAGAACACGTAAACGAGACGTAGCGCGGGCGCTTAATATAGGCGGCGGTGGCCGCGGCGTTACAATGCGCGTGCGCGGCTGAGGTTCAAATTCTGTTCTGAACCCCCTGGAGTCAGTATATGGGCGCTCCCGGGGCATGGAAGGGTGAGAGGGAACGCCGCTTTTAACTTTGGCCACAGACAACTCTGTGCTTTGGCGTTGGAGCTGGTAGACACCAGCTCCTGGATACTCGAGCTCTGGCGGTTACATACGAATGTTCCCGAAGCAAGACAGTGGAGCTACTGCGCACCTCGCATTGCGCATGTGCAAATATTCCATGAAGGCAACCTCCGCCCTTCATAATTGTTTCTGATATTTAGTAAAATATCTTATAACTACAAATTAGAGACGCATCAAGTGCAAAAGCCTTTAGAACATCCGATGATGAATAATAATGAAGTCATAACTCTCTGTCTAGCAAGAATAAGCGTGTGGTTAACGGCATCGAATTCGCTGTCGAAGGTAATGGGTTTAAGACCGACTGCAAGCAATCTTTTTTAAACCCAATCTTCTTTCTAACCGAAACGGAAACAATGGCTTTTGTATTGTCACTTGCAACATATCTTTGGAAGTTGTTCCAAATGTCTCGCGACGAATGTTCAACTATTTGAAAATGTGTGGGGGAGACCAGCCTTTGCGCATACGTAAGGTTAGGAGGGGGTGCTGCTTACAGTGTCACATGACCCGAAGGTAGCTTGTGTCTTCATCGTAACAGATGAATTTTGTTAGAGTCACTTAACAGTGTAATCAGTTACTTACTTTGTTTTAGTGTTAATGTGCAGAAATGTTCTTGGTGTTTATTATAAAAAAAAAAAAAAATGATCCAGCGTCAGTGTCTTTTAGAAACAAATTTCTCTGTTTCAAGCTTGGAAGAAATAAAGAACCTTCGTAGGCAGACGACTTAGGTCGAGTTGAAGCAAGCGCAAACAAACGGAGATAAGACATTCTGAAGATCTTTTAACGAAAATCCCCCCGAGCCATTCACAGAGGTGCGCCAAATTGTGTCTTTGGACGCCGAGCGGGTGGGTGAGTGAGTGGGAGGGGGGGGGGAACACCAGCCGCCACTGTTCTTCTGTTCAAGTGTTCAAATGTTTGTAGAGCTTATGTGACTTAACTACATGGTCATCAGTCCCTAAACTTACAAACTGCTTATTAACTAGGTAATATTAAAGACGGCACAAACATCCATGCCCGAGGGTGGATTCGAACCCCCGACCGTAGCGGCCGTGCAGACCGTGACGGGCGCGCCGCAGACCGCTCGGCCACCGCGGCCGGCACTGTTATTCTGTATTCCACAATGTCACGCTTACCTTTACAAGCGGTTTGAAGAGTTGAACACCATGAAATGGAAGCATTTGTTGGAAAGGGAATAAGGCAGAGTTGTAGCCATTCCCCAATCTATACATTTAGCATGCTGTTAAGCAAAGGAAGAAGAAATATGGAGAAGCATCTGAAAAAACAACTGAACGAAATTCACATTGTATTGAAAGGAGGCTTTAAGACGAACGTTAATAAGAGCAAAACGAGGGTAACGGATTGTAGTGTAACAAAATGAGATGATGCTGAAGGAATTGATTAGGTTACGGGACAATAAAGGTACCTAGTATATGAGTTGTCTTACTGGGTCAGTAAAATAACATACAATGGTTGCAGTACAGATGATATAAAATTCAGAACGGGAATGGGAAGAAATGCGTTTCTGCAGAACAGAAATTTGTTAACATACAATACTATTCTTTTCTGAAAGCTTTTGTCTTGAGAGTAGCAACGATCATGTGAAATACAACTCGCGCTATTCATCCATAAGATCCTGAGGGCAGTTGATCAGGATCCCCGGTAGATGCCGTGTTTCTTGACTTCCGCATTTATAGTGAAATGAAGGAAGATCAATCGCGGGTAAGACAGATGCAAACTGAGACTCACTGGAAGATTTCCCTGGAAGTGCAGTCCGTCAACAAAAGAAGTAGTAACAAAGCTCTCGTTCGGCCAGTGCTCGAGTAGTGCTGATAAGTGTGGGATCCGTGCCAGGTAGGGTCAATAGAAGACATAGATAAGATGCAACGGAGAATAGCGCGCTTCGTTACGGGTTCATTTAGTAAGTGCGAAAGCGTCACAAAGATGATTACGAAACTCCAGTTGCTGACGCTGCAAGAGAGACCTTCTGTATCGCGGTAGAGACTTTTGTCAAAGTTCCAAGAGCGTACGTTTCATGAAGAGTAATCCAAAATATTGCTTTCTCCAAGGTACATCTCGCGAAGCGACCACAAGGATAATATTAGAGAGATTAGGGCCCCACACGGAGACATACCGGCAATCATTTTTTCCGCGAACCATACGAGACTGGAATAGGAGGAAGTGAGAATGGTAAGCATGGTCGTCCGCGCGCACCTCTACACGGCGCTACTTAAAATAAGTTGAGGACAACACATACACACAAGCCTGAGGGAGGACTCGAACCTCAGACGGCGAACGGCCGCGCGCACCACAGCACGACGCAGCAGTGCGCACGGCTATTCCGCCGCGGCCATTTCAGCGTGAAAGCGTAAGAAACGAATTAAGGTAAAGCAGTCAACAATCCGAAGATTGGTTTGAACACCACAGTGCTTTACTAGGCATGGTCCTGTTTGGAGGTGGTATGCCATTGCCTTCCTCCGACCTTCGAACTAACTTATCCAGCCAGTTATAGGGGGACCTACAGTTTACCGTGGGTTCCGAACCACGGTGCTATTCAGTATTTTTCACATGAGCAATACTGCCAGATGTGAAAGAATTGGAAAGTGACAGATAAAACTCCCAGGACCTGGCGGGGATCGAACCCGAGGCCTCTGGATTTATAGCCTGGCACTCTACCACTGTGCAGCCGAGGTGCACAAGAAACGAATTAACTAACTGCAAAGCACCCTTCGCCATGCACCATACGAAGTTAATTTTAATATGCCTGTAACCTTCGCACAAGTGCATCCAAGGACTTTTATCGTAATCGGATGTACGGAATGGCCGTGCATAAAATACGAACAAAAAGACAAACAAACAAAGAAACATTAATTTTTATGTATTATATTACTCACGGCATTTCTTACATACACGATCTATCTGTTTACTCATTATTAATCTCGTAGGAAAAACAACTGATATCTGACAATATTTTACCACACAAGAATTTTCGTCCGACGTTTTGACGTCAAATTTCCTCACGACTCGAGGTGGCGCAGTGGTAACGCACTGGACTCGCATTCGGAAAGATGGTGGTTCAAATCCATCTCCGGCCATCCAGATTTAGGTTTTCCGTGATTTCCCTAAATCACTTCAGGCAAATGCCGGGATGGTTCATTTCAAAGGTCACGGCCGATTTCCTTCCACATCCTTACCCAAACACTTCGAGCCTAAGCTCCGTCTCTAATGACCACGCTGTCGACGGGACGTTAAACTGCAAGCTTACTTCTTCCTCACAACTCTTAGCTGACAGTTTCCTCTGATGGTCGGCATCTGTGCAAACTGCGGTAATGCTAGAAGCAGCAGCTGGAGCTAGACGTGCGAGTAGCTTTGCAAGTAGTGCGCTGTTGTAGCGAGACGCGGTGGGGAGGCGCGTGTATCGAGTTGCAGGTGGAGCGCGCAGGCAAACAGAGGGTTGCGTTCCGCACGCGCCTCGCCAAACACGCCTCCAGCGGCGGGCGGCTCGGCTGACACAGGCCGCTGTTTGAGCAGCCGATGCCCAGAAATGAATAGCGCCGCGTAATTTCACGCCGCGCTGCCGTCTGACGCAATTACCGCGCCTCCCTCGCAGTCGCCATTTTTGTGCCCAGCGCGCGTCCTTTCCGCGGGCCTCGCTAATTGGCAGATGAAACAGTCGGCCAGCCTCCGACACACGTGCGGCGAAAACATTCTGACCCCAGCTCTCCGGACACCTCGGCGAGAGTGCTCTGCGCAAACCGATGCACGTCATAGGTGGGTTTGACACGAGGCGAAAATTTCCGACGACTCGTGGTTCGTTTCAGCGATAACCGAGAAGGGTTGGTGTGCGTTGGTGAAAGTGCAAGATAGGCCGCTATACGATATTTACTACGAAGGATATTTGAAAAGGAAGTCCATTTTTTTTTTCTTTTTCTTTTACAAAACATTGTATCAGATACAAGCTCATCATTCACAACGGACTACCAACCACTTCGTTCTCCATAATGAACGACCATCGCGACAGGCACGACACCAACATCGAAGGACACGTTCACACTCCACTAACCTCACAATGAACTGCGGCCTGTGTCATCTGTTTTGGTCCCATAATTTGTATTACTCCATGTACATCACACTTGGCAGGATCTTCTGTTGCTGCACTCGTTTTCACCTTCTGTATTAATGAGAGTAATTGTCGAATGCAACATCGCAGCTACACTACCGGAAGCGAACTGAACGAAGCTACACAACGTAACAAAGTTGCCGATGCCAGCGACACTAATTCACGACACTTAAAAGAGCGGAACGTACATTACGAATCGCCCTCGTATGTTCCGCTGAAAACGACAGGAGACCTAATGTAAAAGGGATGGAACTTAAATAGTGGCAACTATTTATCAACAAACGATTCAAAAGCGTGTTTGCACCTGTTACTCTCCTTCTAAGTACTCACCACCGTTGTGTAGAACCCGTTATCAGCGAAGTGGGAGGCATGGTGTACTGTAAAACGGAGCCTGTTCTGTTGATGGTGTGAATGGAGCCGTGTACTGCCTTCCTAATATCATCTTTGGAATCAAATCCAACTCATAAGGACTTAGGTCCGGGGAGTGTGGCGGAACGTGCAGTACTTCCTTGCCCCATCGACAGAACAAAGCAACCACAGCTTGCGAGTTGTCCAGCTAAATGATGGGTGGGGTTGTGCAGAAAGACCTTGATGTCGTGATATACGACCTATGGCTCTTTCAGTAGTCATATTCACGGAATGTATGGCATTAACTGCGTATGGGTAAAGTTGAAACTGTGTAGCCAGCCGTTTTCAGGTCCAGAACGTTCCTTTCATATGCCGGTAACCTTCTTGTCGATATTAGGCAGGTTCATAAGAGACCGTAAAGTCTCACTTTCTGGCCCTATACGGGTCAGTCGGTCTTCACCGTGCGCCATGTTAACTACTGTCAATGACGTCGTGAAATGCGGCGTGGAGGGGCGTGTCGCCAGCACGACCGTCTTCTATCGGTTGTCAGGTTTCACAGCCTCCGAATCGCAACTTCTCCGTCAAGTAGCTCCTCAGTCGCAGGCCCGGTGATTAATATTTTTCAAGAGTGGGTAGTTGTCCAAAAACTTGCCCTCCCCTCTACTGTTAGTAATCCCTATTCATAGAAATACATACAAATACTTGACAAAGAGTGTCATTTTAAAACGACTGTTACGAATTCACAAAAGGTTAATGTTTTATTAGAAGGTTCGCCGCCATCATCAGCGAGGAAGAAGATTTATGCCCTACTAAGTTCTTTAATTACGTGTCTTTTGAGTGAAGTCACAATTAAGCGAAACAAACTTCACAGCAAGTCATTACAACACAAGGACATTCGATCCGATAGTCTGTTAAATTATTATTAACACGAGCATGATAGCTCATTGTACTTACTTACCGAACGAGGTCTTAACGAAAGCAGACTAGTCAATCATTTCAGTGAGCTTACAGCAGGCGGTGAGATTTACTGTACCTGTAACAAAACATACGTTTCGTGTAAAGAAAAGTTCATCATCAACGTTCAGTGCTTTTATAATGTAATAGTTCATGTAAACTTTATAATAAAACCAGTAACAGATCCTTGTTCCCAAACTCGGTTAATTATCTTTTTTTTATAATTCAATCACAAACAAAGTTAAAATGTTACGTGTGCCAACGATAGCAGAGAACAAAACAGACGACTAAGCTAAGTATTTCACCGGAGTGAAAGAAGTTATTTGATGAGAAAATATTTCATGATTAATAATGACAAAACTCTAACAGCAAAAAAAGTTTTCAGTATAAGGACACTGATTTGACTCTTTGATAGTACTTTCCAGTACATAGTTCGCGTTTCTGAGTGATTCGACACCATACTTCGGAATCATCTCCTGTAGTATAAAATCATGGCGTTTTTCAGTCTATATCGAAACAAGACTGAGGATAATCTGCAAATATCTGACAAACGAGTTTTAAGTAGTATTTATACCATCTGCTATCGTGGTAAAATGCGGGTTTTATATTTTCTATGACAAAATTATCTAAACCAGGTATACATTGTTTCATTTTTTCATCATCGCACGAAGGGGTGCAGTGATAAGACAGCTCACTGATATTCGTCAAGGTTAAGATTCATTTCCTGGTCCCGACACCTACAGAAGGATTTCTATGAGTTTTCACATCTTTTAAGGCGGATTTCAGAATTCTCATGAAAACTATGGTCTATTTCTAGTCTCATATATTCTCAACAAAGGTTCTTCCTCTGTCTCTAATGATATCGTCGTCGAGCTAACGTTACGTACAATATTCCGTTCCTATTAGTCGAAATTACGAGATCTCCTTAAAGACGTCGGTTGCTCCACCAGTTAAGGAATTCATTGTGTAAGTTTATTCCAACCTATTGGCTGTTTTTGGTTACTGTATCTATGGAACCGTAGGACATATGCGAAGAAGGTTTATATTAAGCGCCCGATGCCTGATACGTTGTTCACCTTTCCCCTGTCTTCAAATCAGAATCCCGATGATCTGTTCTTGTAATACCAAGGCCTCCTTTCTGTTCCGATTTTGTGTACTTCATAGAGAGATCGAACGCTACTGTGTTCTTTTACACCATAATAGAAGCGTCTACGAGAAATAACCACGGCGTCATAACATTTATTGTTGTCTTAAAATTTTAACAACCCTGCATGGATTGTTGCACCACTGGTCCACCTCAAAGGCAGAAATGAATTAGTGCACGATTACATGCGCTTTTTTTATCGGCTTATAGAGATTCTTGTTACTGTAATACAGTGCAGAGATTTGAAGGTTTGTCGAACTGCAGACATGTACTTGCACATAAACAAAAGATTGATGATAAAAATTAATGCCTCAGTGGAATGGTCGAGCGCTCTAAGGCGCCTTGCTGTGGAGCGTGCGGATATTCTCCGTCGGAGGTTCTATTCCTGCCTCAGACAAGGGTGTGTTTATTGTCCTCAGGTTGGCTTAAGTTAGTTTAAGTAGTTATTGATAAAAACAGCAGTTAAGACCCATAGATTTATAAACATTTAATCTAAATTAATGTTACGATTAATTTGCTCATATTTTTTATTAATCATAGAGCATCTCCACTAACAAGACCTATGTAAGCAGTTCTACGAGGGTTGAAACTTAAATAGTGGCAACACTTTGCAATGGAATCTACTAATGTCGCTGATAGCACAACGTTGTCTACATACCTCCCTTACCACCGAACAAATGGGCTCGACCGTCCCACGTCACCAACGTGCGCACAATCGAAGGAAAAACAGCCACTTGTGAGCGAGCGGTCTTAACGTAACAGAGTAACTATGTTTTCGGAACAAGAACAACGGAGACCGTCAATTACTGTTCGTTTTTGGAGCATCACGTGCTGCCAGCTTTGCGAAAGAAGCCGCAACACTTTCTGCGCAACCCAGCCATTATTTTGCACGACACTGTGCGGATGCATACATCGGAAGCTGTGGCTACTCTGTTCGGTCGATGGGACTGGGAACTACTGTTACTCCCAGGACTTAAGTCCTTGTTGCTCTGGTTTGATTCCGAAGATGAAGGAACCACTTCGTGGCATTCGCTTCAGAACCGTTCCAGCGATTCGATAGGCAGTAGACCGCTCCATTCGCACCATCAACAGAACAGGTTCTGTTCTACACAACGCTGGTGACTACTTTGAAGGACACTAACAGGTGCAAACATGTATCTGTTGTGAATAAAGAGTTGCCACTATTTAAGTAAAAAGTAAAGCAGTGAACAATCCGAAGATTGATTTGAACACCACAGTGCTTTACTAGGCATGGTCCAGTTTGGAGGTGGTATGCCGTTGCCTTCCTCCGACCTTCGAACTGACTGACCCAGGCAGTTATAGGGGGACCTACAGTTTAACGTGGGTTCCGAACCACGGTGCTACTCGGTATTGTTCACATGAGCAACACTGCCAGTGGTGAAAGGAGTGGAAAGTAACAGATAAAAATTTTAATAATTAAAATTAATAAGACAGTCTAGATCGCAATTTGTTGTGTTTATTACTGGCAACCGGTTTCGGTTCTATAGAACTATCTTCAGCCCTTTGGCACCTTGCTGGTGGACGGTGGCGGCGGCCGGAGCAGGCGTCAACTGCAGTTGAATATGAACCGAAACCGATTGCCAGTAATAAACGCAACAAATTGCGATCTACACTGTCTTATTTTAATTATTATAATTTTCAAGATCACTGTTCCAAAATAATGCTTTCAATAATTAGAGATAAAAATCCTAGGTCCTGGCGGGGATCGAACCCGCGACCTTCCGATTCATAGTCTGGCACTCTACCACTGCGCAATGCTTTAAGATACAAGACCGGAAAATGTACCTCAGGGTGCCGAAACCTGCCTTGAAGACAACTAAATAAAAAAATTTGCGATCTTGACATATTATTAATTCGAATTAATTTTTCGATGTGTTACTTTTTGCATTCTGAATACTCCTCGTGTTGTTATGGTCTTCAGTCCGGAGACTGGTTTGATGCAGCTCTCCACCCTACTCTATCCTGAGCAAGCCTTTTCTTCTCCTCTTAAGAACGACAACCCACATCCACTTGAATCTGCTTACTATACGCGTCTCTTGGTCTCCCTCTGCGATTTTTACCCCACACACTTCCCTCCAATGCTAAATTTACGATTCCTCAAATGTTCAAATGTTTGTAAATCTATCGGACCAAACTGCATGGTCATCAGTCCGTAACTTGCAAACTACTTAAGTCTAGGTAAACTAACCTAAGGACAAACACACACACCCATGCCCCAGGGAGGACTCGAACCTCCATGGCGAGCAACCGCCCCCTCCGCAGCGAGACGCTTTAGACCACTCGGCTACACCACCGCGGCAACGATTCCTCGATGTCTAAAAATGTGTCCTACCAAGCGATCCCTTCTTTTAGTCAGGGTTCGCTAAAAATTTCTTTTTCTCACCAATTCTGTTCAGTACCTCTTCATTAGTTATGCGATCTACCCACCTAATATACTCCTCGTACTGACCTTAAATCTCCACGATGCCTGATAGTTCGTAGACCCTAATACTGTACACACTACTGGCTTAAGTTCTTGTTTACCGTTTGCAATGCGTTATTTTTTCGTGTGAATGACTTGTTCCACTCTGGGAAATGACGGCCGGCAGTAAAAGAGAAGGCAGTAGTGCAGTAGCTGGCGCCGGCGCCGGCGCCGACTGCAGCAGTGTTGTGGGCGAGGCACTAAAGTGCACGGGGGAGCGCAAGGTGTTTCACCGGCGGCGGGGAAGTCCCCCCAGCGCGCCGCGGTTGTTGGCCACTCGGCTGTTAACGTTTAATGCCGGGAGGGGCGTGTGTGGCACATGCAAATGCGCCGCCACCGCCACCGGGGGTTTCGTGTTTGCGTTGCCAGCCGCACCGAGGGGATCCTTTACGGTTAGAGCTGCTTGCCGCTCCCGTCTCGCGTCGTCTTTGTAATACTAGCGGCAAACGCCCGCGGTACGACGCCGAGGAACCGCCGCCACTGAACATTTCAGCGACGAAGTATCGCCCGACTTGCCGGTCGAGAATAAAGTTAATGCAGTTCGCGGGGGGGGGGGGGGGGGCGGGATTTCCAGCTTCTGCGGACGCAATTCCATTACGGCGAAGAGGTAATGCGTCCACGGAGCACGGGAGCGGAAAAAATATTATATATATATATCGTGTAAAAAGTTGGCCGGTAGTGGGCGGCGGGCTTTGCGCACTTTAATATCGTGCTACGGCCTTTGTGTGTGTGTGTGTGTGTGTGTGTGTTGGGGGAGGGGCAGTTGTCGGCCAGCGGGCAGCCGCGCCACAAGCAATTACTTAGCGGACGCGAGACAGCGAGTCGAGGGGACGCCGCACACCAGCGCCGGCCCACTGCCGCGGCGCGCCGCAGAACTTCCGCCACACCTGTCAGGCAGTAAAGGCGGCAGCACTGCGATTTCTGCCACTGCTACACTACACTACTGTGACATAAGTCACGGGGTGCCTCCTGATGCCGCGTCCGACCTCCCTTTGCACTCCGAAGTGCAGGAACACGAAATAGCAAGGACTCAGTACGTCGTTGGAAATGCCCTGCAATATATTGAGCTGTGTTGACTCTACAGCCGTACATCATCATCATCACCATCATCATTATTAGAGACTGATTATGCCTTTCAGCGTTCAGTCTGGAGCATAGTACCTATAATAAAATTCCTCCATGATACCCTATTCAGTGCTAACATTGATGCCTCGTCTGATGTTATGCCTTTTACTGCAAAATCATTCTGCACCGAATCTAAGTTCTTTCTTCTTGGTCTACATCGACTCCTCTTACCCTCCGCTGCCGAGCTCATGAGTCTCTTAGGTAACCTTGCTTCTCAAAAATGTTCAAATGTTTGTTAAGCTTATGATACTTAACTACGGGGTCATCAGTCCCTAAACTTACAAACTACTTATCAACTACCTTATATTAAGGACGGCACAAATATCCATACCCGAGGGGGGATTCGAACCCCCTACCGTAGTGGCCGTGCAGACCGTGACTGGAGCGCCTCAGTCCCCTCGGCCACCGCGGCCGGCCCTTGCTTCTCCCATGCGTGTAACATGACCCCACCATCTCAGTCTGTTTGCTCTAACTGATTCATTTTTTTTTGTAATGATGTTATTTGTGCTTGTTTTTAGAATAAATAAATCCACTGATGATGGTGGAACTAGTGGAACTGCATACACTACGCTTGTCCGTCCTTTTTTGGAGTATTGCTGCCCTGTGTGGGATTCTTAACAGATGGGCTTGGCGGAGGACATCGAAAGAGTCCAAAGAAAGGCTGCTCGTTTCGTATTGTCGCGATACAGGTAAGACGGCGTTACGGAAATGATACAGGGTCTGGGATGGGAATCATTACGACAACGGCGTGGGCTACTTGCGAAACTCCAATCGCCAACATTCTCCTCCGAATGCGAAAATATATTGTTGACTGCCACTTACATAGGGAGAAACGATCATCAGAATAAAATACGAGAAATCAGAGCTCGAAAGGAGAGATTCAGGTGTTCTTCCTTCCCACGCGCTATTCGAGAATGGATTCAAATGTTTGTAGAACTTATGGGACGGGGTCATCAGTCCCTAAGCTTACGAACTACTTATGAACTACCTAAGACAAAGGACGGCACAAATATCCATGCCCTAGGGGGGATTCGAACCCCCGACCATAGTGGCCGTGCAGACCGTGACTGGAGCGCCTCAGTCCCCTCGGCCACCGCGGCCGGCTATTCGAGAATGGAATGGGAGATGAATAGTATAATGGTGGTTCGATGAACCCTCTGCCAGGCACTTAAATGTGATTTGCAGAGTATCCCATGTAGATGTAGTTTGTGCATGAAAACAAGAAGAGGGCGGGCTGTTAATGCGGCGCGTCTTCTGGAGTAAACGCAGGGACAGGAGACAGTGCCCCGGTGTCTGTGGACAGTGAGGCGACGCTGGCGTTCCGCACAGCGGGGCCGGAGTGGCCAGCGCGGCCGGGTCAGTGACCGCGCGCTGCAGCGCTGCACTCCGTCACCACCGCTGGCCGCCTGCCGCCTGCCGACGCCTCCACACTCTGTCGCTGTCGCCTGCCTCTGCGAGACACACTCACACTGCCACTGCCTGCGAGCGCTCACCTGCCGTCGCCTAGATCACCGGTTGTCGAACATTCTTGTCTCGCAGACCCCTTGCCAACTTCTTCTGCCCTGTATGAACCCCCTGCCTTTTGTGTATTCATTTTTTACCAATTCTTAACTTGAAATGTGTTTTCGCGCCTCATATAGTGCTACTAACTTTGATAACTTCAACTGTAAAAGGGTGGAATGAAAAAATGCTTTACAAGTTGCAATATATACGTTAAAAATGACTGATCTCACCCTCCCCCCCCCCCCCGCAAAAAAAAAAATACAAGTTGGAATATTTACGTTATAAGTGACTGATATCTTCCCTCCCCTCCCACAAAAAAAAAAAAAAAAAAAAAAAAAAAAAATGCCTGCAGCAGGAGACTACAAATACAGAATTCCTCCACTCTCTCACTTACCCAATGAAGCGAACAATGACGTACAAAGGATCAAGCTTCAGCATTGTCACAATAATTCTGAATTTTGGTTGCGACCTTTCTAAATATGACGATTAAAAAAAGCAAAACTAGGGTAATGGAGTGCAGTCTAAGAAAATCAGCTGATGCTGAAGGAATTAGATTACTCTTTTTTTTATTTTTTTTTATTTTTATTTTTTTTTTTAGCTTATGGGACTTAACTACGGGGTCATCAGTCCCTAAACTTACAAACTACTTATGAACTACTTACGAACTAGGACGGCACAAATATCCATGCCCGAGGGGGGATTCGAACTCCCGACCGTAGTGGCCGTGCGGACCGTGACTGAAGCGCCTCAGTCCCCTCGGCCACCGCGGCCGGCTTAGATTAGGTAATGAAACAATAAAGGAGGTAGATGAGTTTTGTTACTTGGCCAGCAAAATAACAAATGATAGTCGCAGTACACAGGATAGAAAATGCAGAATGGCAATGGGTAGAAGAGCGTTCTTGAAAAAGTGAAATTCGTTAACTTCGAACCTTGATTTAAGCCTAAGCAAGTCCTTTCGGAAGGCATTTGTGTGGAGAGTTGCCTTGTATGGGAGTGATACATGCACGATAAACAGTGTGGATAGGAAGAGGATAGACGCTTTTTGAAATGTGGTATAGAATAATGGTGAAAATTAGGTGGGTGGATCGCGTAACTAATGAAGAGGTACTGAACAGAATTGGTGAAAATTTTTGGCATACGTTGACTAAAAGAAAGGATCGCTTGATACGACACATTCTTAGACGTCGAGGAATCGTAAATTTAGCATACGAGGCAAGTGTGTGGGGTAAAAATCGCAGAGGGAGACCAAGAGATGCATATAGTAAGCAGATAGAATTGAATGTGGGTTGCCGTTCTTATGAGGAGATGAAAAGGCTTGCTCAGGATAGAGTAGGGTGGAGAGCTGCATCAAACCAGTCTCCGGACTGAAGACCCTAACAACAGACCCCTCGGGTGGAAATACACGTTATAAGTGACTGATCTCCCCCTCCCCTCCCCCCCCAAAAAAAAGAAAAAAAAAAAGAATAAAATGCAAGTTGGAATATTTACTTTATAGGTGACTGATCTCCCCCTCCAACCCCAGCCCTGCCCCCACCACAATAAATAAATAAATAAAAACAGAATACCTCCACGCTCTCACTTAGCCAATGAAGCTAACAGTGCCGTACAAAGGATCAAGCTTCAGCATTGCCAGAATAATTCTGAACCACACTCACGCTCACACTCTCAGCCATGTAGACGGCAACGCAACACTACCTCAAAGAAGGACAGATTAATGTCTCAGACGTGGTTACACGCCGCACCAAGCGGCAAAATGTTCAACAAAAACAATGCGACTTTAACGATTGCTACACAAAATACACTGGGATGAAAGGGTTAAACTGCTGCAACCGACTAGACGGATGTGTCGTTTGCGACTTATTTACTGACCCACCCTCGTATTTTTCTACCAACAGCCGTAAATTTCTGTTGTTTTATGTATGCAACAAGTTTCGGTATTACATTAATACGATCTTCAGGCCATGTCATACTATCCATCCATTCAACTAAAAACTCAAACTCGCTTTATATAACAGTTCCTTTATATTTCCCCAGCTTCTAAACAAACATATCTGACATATTCCTAAAATATATGACATCAACTGCGATTGGGCAATGCTGAAAATGTCTACACAGCCGGGATTCGGGTCTCCTGCTTTCTAGGCAGTTGCGCTGACCGCTACACCATTGGGGACACAGTGATCACCGCGCCTGCAAGGACTACCTAAGCACATCTCCTGTCAGATACAAATTCCCAGCTTCACTCTGCCCACAGTACTCAAACTAGTAGTTATGAAACCCGGGTTCGAATCCCGGCTACGTTCACATTTTCAGGTTTGTCCAATCGCAGCTGATGTCATATATTCTGTGAATATGAAAGAATAACAACTGCAGGATCAGAAGTGACGTCTATTCTTTGAAACAGACGCCACATGCGTATACAATATGCCGGTGACGGGCAAAGATCCTTTCGTTAGCGGGGAGGGTGGGCAACTTTATGGCCCTTACTCTTAGTTTCATAACTACGAGTTTGAGTATTGTGGGCGGGGTGAAGCTGGGAATTTGTATCTGACGGGAGGCGTGCTTAGGTAGTCCTTGCAGGTGCGGTGATCACTGTGTCCCCAGTGGTGTAGGGGTCAGCGCAACTGCCTAGAAAGCAGGAGACCCGGGTTGGAATCCCAGCTGGGTACGCATTTTCAGCTTTGCCGAACCGCAGTTGATATATATTCTGTGAATGTGAAAGAATAACAACTGCAGATCAGAAGTGACGTCTATTCTTTGGAACAGACGCCAAATGTATATAAACATGTGTGAAGTGACACATATTTGTTCAGGAGCAGGGAGACATAAAACACGGCAACACGTGAGTCTTCTGAACGGAACACGACAATGTGAGACGGCTGTGACAAGCTCGCAAGATGCTGTTGTTCACACGTGTACTAGATGAAGTTATAGTTAAAGTCCGAACGAAAGTTACTTCCCGTACAGGCACTAATTTCCGAGAAAAAGATAAAAGTGGAAGAAGCAGAAAAAGAGGAAGTACCTAGAGATGCAAAGTCTTTGACATAACCCCACGTGCGGAATGGTGTGTCTGATCCGGCGAAGTGGAAAAACGTGCGCACTACAAACAGGAAACGAGCGGCGGCGCGGCAGAATTCGCCGGCGAACAAGTCGAGCTGATGGCGGGGCGGGGGCGGACTGCTGACAAAAGAGTGCCGCCCCGCCGCGGCGGAATTAAAACACGAGATCAAACGGCCGCGAGCGCTCCCCACACGGCGCGGGCTGCAGCTCCGCATAGCGCCTCCGATTGGCAGCGAGCGCACCAGTAATGCTAGATGTGTCCGACCATCGAGTCATAATTTTTACCACTCCTACAACTATAGGTATGAAAAACGAACAAAACATGGCGTAAAAACTCGTTATCGTACACGCTAAAAAAACTCTTAAGGAGAAATTAAATTTTCTGCAAGATTCTCTTTCTGCTGCCTCTTTGTTTAAATACAAAGTAGTCAGTGAGACGACTGTATAATGCCATACTGACGTGATTATGACAGTCCGTTTAGATATTTACCTGCTGTGACGACCCAAGGTTTAAGAAAAAAACTCTACCTGTGTTGCACAAGAATGAGGAAAGGAGTCATCACTGGTTTTATTAGAGAAACATTCTAGCAGCGTCTCAAATGATTTGTGGGAGACATTGAAACATGAAACAGAATGACATCAACAGCGCACGATCTCGAATTCTTCTGAAAACATTTATCTTTTTCAGTCTTAAGATGCATTATTGTTCACTGAATGTAGCCGCTGGGCGAGAAATACTTTGGGACAAGTTGGTAAGACATTGATTCACACTTTAAGAAAGTAAAAATCACTCCTCGTAGAGAGCTCATAGATGAAATACAACTAGCCATGGGTTATACGAATGATCACAGAATGGGGTCGGACAAAGGTAAGTAACACCCTACAAAGTGTTTATGCAACACCAGAATCTGGCACTTAAAATGCAGCGTCCTGCCAGTCACAGTCTGCACGGCTACTACGATCGGGGGTTCGAATCTCCCCCTTGGGCAGGAGTGTTTGTGTCGTCTTTAGTATAAAGTAGTTCGCAAGTAATTCGTAAGTTTAAGGACTGATGAACCCGCAGTAAAGTCCCTTAAAGAGAAAATGCAGCGATAGCACTATCGCAGCCGTCGCAATCAGAGTACGTCGAAGCACAATGTATGACGAGTCCGTCGCGGCTCTCTAAGACAAACTGCTACCAAGGCAATGAGACAACTGAAGCACGCCGTCCTCGCGATGTTGACGCCTCTGGAAATTGCAACGGTATGTGGCTGGAGAGCTGCTCTCCAGGCTACTTAAAGACACTGCCGACGGACGCCTGTGCACTCCCGCAGTATGCGAATTAGTACCTGTAGGAAACCTAACAGAGGGAGGGAACAGTAAGCGGTACTGGTGTTCTATCCTCCGGCAACAGCTAATTTACGGCTTTCAGGTTGGGTGACCTGAACTGGCACCAATTCCCAAACCGCGGGCAACTCGTCTCTATCCGCCACCGTGCATTTACAACGTCGGTTTCAAATAATGACCTGGAAACAGAACTAGATTTCGCCATGTTGGACGTTTTATGTATAAATTAAATGAGCAGTGCTTCCTCCAATTGATGTTTTTTTCCCCTTTGCTTTTATTTCACGCTAATAAACAGTCAGCAAGCTGTCAGCAACATGAATCGCCGCTCTTCAGCCGCGAGAAAATTGAAACAGTGAACATGATGATTATAAAAGATTGACATGGAGCTAAAATATAGAGTATTTAAGATATTTGACTACTAGAAGTTGTTGGCGAACACATAGCAAGATATGATAAAAACATGTACCAAATTAAAAATTCCTGTACCAGGTGGCGTTAAAATCACATCGAGAAAGCAGGACACGTGAGACGACGAAAAACACTCGGAGGCACTAGTTAAAACGACATATGCGACTCTTGTTTGTTACCGGTGGAGGCACTGATAAAATACACTGATGCACTAGGAGACACAATGACGCTGAACGAGGCACTAGATTAAAAACTCGATTGAGCTGTACTGAGGACCACGCAAGGGAAGGTAGGGTGGTAGGGTAGGAAGCGCGGATGGAGAGGGAGGAATGGGGCAGGAGGAGGTGGGGAAGGAGTGTGAGGACTCCAAGGGTGGGAGGGGGAGAGCCAAGCGGTGGAAGAGGAGAAGACGGGGAGAAGGGGCGTTGCAGCTAAGGCTTAGGATTGGTAGGAGGAATTGATGCTTCCCCATGTAGACAATATATTGGTAGTGGCTGTTGATCTTGGATAATTTATTTAACAGTGTTAATGATGCGGTGAAGTTTCATGGATTATTAATAAGGAATTAGAATCTGTGATGAGAAATAAAGTATTATTTACATAGCTCTCCCTTTGTCTGAGGAGATGTGTAGACAGGCACTGGGTCTCGCCGCGTGCCTTTATGACTCAGCGAGTTACAGCTTTAGAGGCCCTTTTACACCTTGTGAACGCAGTACTACCGCAGTCTGTACATATAACTTTCCCAAGATGTCATCTCGGTGGACTGGCGCATTACAATGAAGGAGTGTGTTACTGGGTGGTGGGTCACGCTCGGTGCCTGTTACCAGTGGTTTTTGTAGCGCCGGCGCTTATTAAGGACAGAAATGGCCGACGTGGAGGAGCCGGAAGGAGCCGTGGGAGCCAGCCGGCAGGCGGCGCACGCACGGCCCGTGGCGCTGCTAATTGCCGGGGAGTTCCGGCTGACAGAAGGGCGTGCGTGCGAACGGCGAGCAGCACAGGACTCGGCTCTTCGTTACTGCCGCGCGGTAGATTCGAGAACTGCAACAGCAGCCAACACCACCTAGAAGACAAGGCCTCACAACTGGGCGTTCTACGTCATACTGACCAGGCTGCGGCCGCCAGCTTACTGGCTGGCCGCTACGAGGCAGGGGGCGTGCCCCAGCGGACAGCCATTCAGCTGGCGGCCGCGGCCTGGTCAGTTTGACGTAGCACGGCCAGTTGTGAGGCCTTGTCTTCCAGGTGGTTTTGGCCCAGCCTGGCTGCCATCGCTCTAAGTTCAGCGTCCACAGCGGCTGTGGCGTGGTTGAAGCACTGGCGCAGGAGAGCTGCCCGACACAGGCCAACACCGTCTAGAGACACGGCTCACAATAGAGGAGCCGCGATCACTAGCTGACTGGCTGACCCCTATGAGACAGTGGGCTGTGCCCCAGAGGTCAGCCAGTCAGCTAGCGATCGCAGCCTCTCGGTATGACGTGACACGGGCTGTTCTAAGGCCTAAGGTCTAGGTGGTATTGCACATGCTAGCTCGCGCCATGGCTCAGAAGAAGAACAGAAGTGCCAATATCAGACGTCGCTCAATTTAAGAGGGGCATATCCGTATGCTCTCGACAGATTTCGATAAACCGACACTCACTTCGTCTGCATTTTAGTATGTCATAACTGAGTCGAAGTGGTGGTTTAGAGCCAGCATTGTGACTTCGTAGTTTTGCTTCATGAACTCAAAACCTGATCAAACATGTTTTAAATCAACCGAGTATACCATCAAGACATTCCTCATGGATCTACAATGATATCACTCGAGAAACATTGTGCTTTTAACTATCCTAAAATGTAAACATAGTTGCTTATAGCCCGATTAGATTAGATTCGCCCTTTCCATAGAAAAGGAATTCGACATTTCGTACAAATGTTAGTAAATCTATCGGACCAAACTGCGTGGTCATCAGTCTGTAGCTTCCAAACTACTTAAACTAAGGTAAAATAACCTAAGGACAAACACACACATACATGTCCCCAGGGAGGATCCGAACCTCCGATGGCGAGCAACGTCGCACTCTGCAGCAAGGCGCCTTAGACCGCTCGAATATTCGACAACGGCTCGACATTTCCTAATGAAGTGCAACGTGACAGTTCATTAATAGTAGACACTTCAAGGATATTAGAAGACATGATTTTTGAATTGTAATTTTTTAGTACTATTCCTAATCTATATCGAAAAATTTATCTACTGATTAGAAGTAAACAATGATAATTCTTATAATACCTTTTTAAATGGTAGCGGGCTATCATATTCTTGATAGTATGTTTGGTACGTCACCAAAGACTTCTGTGGCAACATAATTCACCCCTTTCTTGGGCAAAGTTAGATTTAATCCAGTCATGTAATGGAACACATTACAGGTCCAAAAGACCACAATTTTATCCTATAAAAATTTTGCTCTATACAGTTGAAATGTTAAGATCAAAGGGATTTGTTAACTTTTGTATCTAGCTTTTTTCCTTCAGACAAACTGTTTTCTACGCAGTCGCATCAGTAAAAACTTGTCAATCGCATTGATTCCTCCAGAGATATATTTGCAAGCAATTGATACTATCCCTTTTATAATGTAAAATGAAATTAGCCTTGAGTCTTTAAACACAGTGTTCAAAAAGGAATCATGTGATAGTGTTCATTAGGGAATCTTCCTAAGATACTGGAGGTCTAGCTTTTTCATGGTTGTCTTCTTCATACAGTTTCCTATCATAACAAAGTATGAAGAATTATGGGAAAGTAACTATTAAAACAATAACGATATTTAAGTAATACTACTAGGCAAACAAACAAGTTTTACTACACCTAACGAGAAAAAAATTGTTAATAAAAGTTTTAAAGTTGCACCATTATCATTTGAAATAAAAGTATTACAGCTTAATTGGTATTTTTCTTAGTGACGTGAAAAATTATGTAGCCAGGCTAATAAATCTTATGAAACACACCTTCACTTTCCTTTCAGAGTGTAAGATAGTTTTACTTCAATACTTAAAGTTTTCTGGCAACCCGCCTGAATTGATAACGTAACCCAATAGTGGGTTCTGACTCACACTTTGGAAACCACTGGTCTAGGGCTCTGAGTATTTCTTATGTAGTTTAGGACGCTAGAGGTTTATATTAATTTTAAAGTTACCACTGACTTTTAAAGCAAGTGCCACAAATGTATTACATAATAATTCTTGTATGCATGGTATTTTCAGGCATTACAGTAATTTTAAATTTTGCATGCTCTTGCACTTCAGTCTTATATTCATTTTTATATATATTGTTTGTATGTTTATTCTACATAAAACTTTGTTGCATTTTGTTAGATGAAGCATATATATGTGAAGCATTTCAAACAGAAATTCCGTAGACAACGAAAAGTGCGTGAAGCAACGTTTATCATAGTCAAACTTTTGGTTGTCAATCTCACTAGGGAAAGAAACGTGCTTAATTCCAGTGGCATTATTATTGACAAAGCACACAACATAAATATCACCGAAACAATTCCAAATTATTTTATAATTCGTCTTTTTTGTTGTTGTTGCCGTTGTGTAATTCATACATCAGACACACCAATAGTACACAAATAACGTCGTTCATATTGAATCTATTTTGACCGTCTTATGTAACAATCGGTTAAGAATATTTTTGAATGGATGTAGTAATTTCAGTTCTAACTTTATTATGACAATTACGCGTTTCGTCCTTAAGAGGTACCACCAGGTTATGTGAAAATGTAGTGAGAACTATGAGCTGCGTCCGTCACTTGTCACCAAAGGCCAGTAAAATAAAATCCGGATGTGACATCCGTTCGTCAGATAATTAAAGATGTGGGAGACCTTATGTAGCAGAAGCTGGCTCAAACACAGTGTGCACTGCTCGGAGCTAGAATATTTCCCCTTACACTATATCATTTATATTATTTCCAAGTGCTAATGGAAGTAAGCGCAATTTTCAGAGTGCACAGTACACTGTATATCCTTCTACAATTGGCTAAGTTAAGTCAGTTCTAAGACCAATGGAAGGCAATCGCAAATCACCTCCACTAGGACCATTCATAGTAAGGCACAGTGGAACTCAAATTAAGCTTGAGGTTAACGGTAGTTATATCTCGTTCTTTAGGTTTATACATTTTTAATTTCTAGATGTATTAACTGTGTTATAGTAATCATATTCGTATTGCTGTTTTCCATTCGTTTAGCTACAAAATTAAGAGCAGGACAGTGTAACATACTTACACTCTTTTTTTATAACACGGCTTGTTTTCCTTTCATAGTGTTGAGATTACAGGTATTACTGTCTCTTACTTCATATTTTGAGTAGGCCGCAGTTCGCCACCACAGGGACGCTAATATGAGTACAGAAACGTTGTATTGTAGATAAATGTTCGTGGAAGCCACATTATAACGCGGCACAGGCGGTAGCGTCCGCGACAAACGTTCCTCCCGTGAAAGCTCTTCCCGTCTCCGCTCCCGTTATTAGAGAGGAAGTGGGTTCCTGGATGGAGTGATGCACTGTCTCGTTTACATAATCCTATCACGGCTGCTGTCTACCGTTAGGCGCTTAAACAGAGGGGTAGGATACATTAAGTACCGCACCCGAGCGCTTCCGCCAGCATTTTAATTTCACATAACGAGACGCCTTTAATTCACTCGGGCTATCTTCCTTGCGCATAATTAGGAGACCGCCAGGTTCCGAGAGAGAGTTCCTAATGAATCTCTGAACGCGCTCTCGGGAGAAACTGCCGGCATAATTTTTACGGGCACCGTGTCATTGAGCAAGATTCCTTTATGATCCTCCTCACCTATAGACCTACAAATTATCAGGGGCTCCACAACTTGTTTTCAAACACGAATGTAGCACGTTCCTTGCTAGCATTATTTGTTTCCTTTTGCATTTGTTTTTAATAAGAAAATTTTCAAATGGCTTCGCAAAAGTAACAAATTATATATCTATGTATGGCACGCGCGTTTATTTCGTTTCTGCCACGAACTCCTACAAGTTAACTCTGCAAATAACATTTGAGTGCATGGTGGAGCGTCAAACGAATACCATTCACAATATTTCTTCAAATATTTAAATGTTTTTTTGAGGGGACTGCGGCGCACCAGTCACGGTCTGCACGGCCACTAAGGTCGGGGGTTCGAATCCCCCCTCGGGCATGGATATTTGTGCCGCTCTTAGTGTCAGCTAGTTCATAAGTAGTTTGTAAGTTTAGGGACTGATGACCCCGTAGTTACGTCCCATAAGGTATATAATCATTTGAACATTTAATTTGAATCCTTGAGACCAAACTGCTAGTCATCAGTCCCTATAGCTACAAAGTACTTAAACGTAACTATCCGAAGACCAAAACACACACACACACACACACACACACACACACATACACACACACATACATACATACATATGCCCGAGGGAGGACTCGAACTTTTGGAAGGGGGTGGCCGCGCAATCCCTCACATGCCACTACAACCGCAAGCTATTGCTGAGTGACCATAATATTTCCCTACCGTTCCGTTCCCTTACAGCGCACGGGGAAAAATTCACCTAAATCTATCAGTTTCAGTAAACACAGCCTTTTACTCACAATAAGAGTAGTGCTCGGATAGATCAGAATACAATATGGTTTCTAGTTACAGCCATCTAATTCTATGGTGCATGAAATTTCCCACATGGATTAGTTGCTGCTTTACCCATTTGCTACTGGGTTATTTACTCTTACATGGGTAGCACACAGTTGCCCTCGACGTGAATATCAGCTTAGTTATTCGGCTGCAAATTCTTCTTGATGCATCTCCTCTTCCGTCGTCACAAGTCTGTCTAGACCTTGATCCATTTATTCTGCTACAGGGTAAAAATCCTGGTTCCACTAAGGGACAGCCGTATACGATGACAATTCGTCTGTCAGAGCTGACTGTCACCAGCACAGCAATGTGCTTTCATCTTCTTCTGATTTATAGTTCAAGAAGCTGCCGCACTCAATTGCCTACATAGGCCGGCGCAACACAGCAGTACGAGTCAGTACGAAGCAGATTCATGAGCTCGACAGTTCCAGATAGTTCAACAGAAGAGCACCATCTATGAGACCCAGCATTATCTTAGTAGAAGCCACAACATTATACTACTGCCTTGCAGAACTGTTTTGTAACTAGTAAGAAATTGTACCAACTCAAGCACATCAAAGGTTAAGTATTTATTTCATTGCGTTAATAAAGTTCTTGTGGACTAATCAATTATTTTAGTTGCAGACCCATGTCCACAGCCTTGCTCATCATGGTCCACCTCCTTCTGCTGTCACATCCTGGAGATATAAAACTGTTGATGCCTCCGAGATGAAATCCCAAAATAGTGGTCATCAGCTGGTGTGGTAGCCTTTGGGCAGCCAGAGCGAGGCAAGTAATCGACGGTTCCTGTATCTCTGTACCTCCTCCAAGTCTAAACAACATCGATTTGGTTCGCTCTGAGATGTTGGGGGCCTTCCCTCCTCAGTACAATCAGCTGTCTTGCAACAGAGCAGCCGCAGGGTGTGACGGCATCAGTAGCCAGAAGGGCATTCAGCCAACACGACTAGATACAAGGCCTCACAACAAGTCCCTGTCCCATCACACCTATAGGTTCAGTCTGAGATGTTGGGGGCCTTCCCTCCTCAGTACAATCAGCTGTCTTGCAACAGAGCAGCCGCAGGGTGTGACGGCATCAGTAGTCAGAAGGGCGTTCATCCAACACGACTAGATACAAGGCCCCACAACAAGTCCCTGTCCCATCACACCTATAGGTTCGCGTTGAGATGTTGGGGGGCTTCCCTCCTCAGTACAATCAGCTGTCTTGCAACAGAGCTAGCTAGCGATGGCAGCCTATCGGTGTGTCGTGACACAGGCTTGTTGTGAGGCCTCGGGTCTAGGCGGTGTCGGTTCAGCCAGTCATCGACCGCGGCTGTGGGCGGACGGTCGGTGTCGGTTCTCGGCTGCCGCCTGCGGGGGTCGCCTTCCTGACGCAGGCGTGGGCAGGCGGGCAATTTATGGAGTCTGTGTGCTGTGTGTCGGGCGATCGCGCGCTTTCTTTGCGCTAATCCCCGGCGCGGCGCGGCGCGACTGATGAAGCCGGCGCGGCTCAGCGGCTCATTAATCTTCTTTAGCGGCGGACAGAGCGGCGCTCAGTTTTTCGCCGGCAGGGCGCCGTGTGTCAACGTTGGCCGCGCTCGTGGCAGCTCGGCACGCCACGCCACGCCGCAGCTGCACCTCGCTGCCTGACGCCCAAATTAACCGACGCCGCTGCAGCCCACCCACGGCTGACGGCTGCGTGTCTGCACATGCTATTTTTCTTTTCCAGCCCGCTATTTCGTAATGAATAGCCGGCCCTAGTCAAAACAAATTTTCTTATTACTCGTAGAAGATTTACACAACAGTAGGTTCAAGTTGCCAATCTTACAGCTACCAGAGGCAACAAATTTTTTAAACCTGAAAAGATACGAGGGGCGTTTGAAAAGTCCGTTCAAAAATACGAGGGTTATTCCAAAAGTAAGGTCCGATTCGCCGTCAATATTTGAAAGGACAAAACAGGCATGCGCGCCGACTCCTGGCATACCTTGCGTGTTAAACGCCGCCAGTATCGTTGTTACTGTTGCTGTGTATGTTCAAATGTTTGTATAGCTTATGGGCTTAACTACGGGATCATCAGTCCTTAAACTTACAAACTACTTATGAACTAGCTAATACTAAGGACGGCACAAATATCCATGTCCGAGGGGGGATTCGAACCCCCGACCGTAGTGGCCGTGCAGACCGTGACTGCAGCGCCTCAGTCCCCTCGGCCACCGCGGCCGGCGCTGCTGTGTACTGTTGATAGCGTCAGTTCACAATGTATAAGACAAACAGTGAGACCGTCGATTGTGACGTAAAGACAGTGGTACGGATTATGTCTGCAAGAAACATTTCTGCGGCAGAAATCCATCGGCAGATTACTGAAGTATACGGTCCTAACATAATAAGTGACAGTAAAGTGCGCAAGTGGGTGCGAGCCTTTAATGAAGGACGGGGAAATATGCACGATGCACCTCGCTCCGGCTGACCATCCGTGATTTCAGACGAGTTGATTCATGCGGTTGACGACAAAATTCGTGACGATCGGCGATTCACTATTTCTGGTTTAGAAGTGTATTTCGACACAGATAATGAAGTGAAACAAGCTGTTAAAGACTGGTTATCTTCGCAGGCGGCCTATTTCTGGGACATAGGCATTCAAAAGTATATTGGACGTTATGACAAACTTCTAAATAATATTCAAATTATGTAGAAGAATAGATACAGACGGAAGGGATGTGAATAAAACGATTGCGTTGGAAACACGTTTGATTTTGGACATTTTTTTTTAATCAGACTTTTATTTTGGAACATCCCTCGTAAAAACTACTAACGCGTTTGGCGAAAACAATTTTTATTTTTCGACGTACTCTCCTTTTAGACTTACACACTTCGTCCAGCGCTGTTCTAATTTGTTGATCCCTTACGAATAATAGTAACTGTCCAAGCCTGCAAACTAGCTATTATTTTGTGCAATCACCTAATCGTTTATATGAAATCCTCTTTCCGCCAGCCATTTCTTCAAAGTGGGAACAAATAGTAGTCCGATGGAGCGAAGTCAGGAGAATAGGGGGGATGTGGAACGAGTTGCAATCCTATTTCCAATAATTTTGCTACCACAACTGCTGAGTTGTGTGCTGGTGCATTGTCGTGATGGAAAAGGACACTTTTGCGGCCCAATACTCGGCGTTTTTCTTGCTGATCGGTTTTTCAGACTGTCCAATAACTATGAATATTACGCACCTCTAATAGTTTTACCCTGTTCCAGATATTCGATGAGGATTATCCCTTGCCAATCCCAAAAGACTGTTGCGATAACCTTCCCAGCCGAAGGACCGATCTTCGCCTTTTTAGATGCTGATTCTCCCTTGGTAACTCATTGTTTAAATTGTTCTTTGGTATCAAGAGTATAGTAATGTATCGATGTTATTCCACAGTGACGAAACCACGATTAACGTCCTGCGGATTCTTCCTGAACAGCTGCAAAGCTTCATTGCAACACTTCACACGAGTCCGTTTTTGGTCAAGCTTGAGCAATCGCGGACCTATCTAGCGGATAGCTTTCTCATGTCTAAATGTTTATGCAAAATTTTATGTATCCGTTCATTCGAGACGCCCACAACAATATCAATCCCAGGCATCTTAACTCTCTTCTGTCATCCATCACCGTATCAATAATTTCTGGAGTCGTAACCTCCACAGGGCGTCCATAACGTTCAGCACCACTTGTGTGCATATGACCACTCCGACAATTTAGAAACCACTTATAAACTATTCTAATCGAAGGTACTGAGTCACAATAATGTTTTTCTCTTTAGTCTCCTGAGGAGTTTTGCCATTCATAACCTAATGTTTAATCACCACACAAAATTATTGTTTGTCAATTCCTTGACAATCACTCAACTTCCTTGATTCACACGAATGCCACTCACAAAGAAATAAACCAATATGGTTGGAAGTTGGTGTGCTTTCTTTCCAAAGATGCTAGTAACTAAACATGACCTCGATACATGCCGGGCCGGCCGCAGTGGTCGAGCGGTCTGCGGAGCGCCAGTCACAGTCTGCACGGCCGCTACGGTCTGGGGTTCGAATCCCCCCTCGGGCATCGATGTTTGTGACGTCTTTAGTATAAGGTAGTTCATAAGTAGTTTGTAAGTTTAGGGACTGATGTCACCCGCAGTTAAGTCCCATAAACTCTACAAAAATTTGAACATTTTTTATACATGGCGGTGGTGCCATCTCTCGGACTTTTCAAACGCTCCTCGTAAATACCAGGAACGAAGTTCGCTGCTTCTGTTGACTGTACGTCTGCCATGCCTGGAAAGGCAGTTCCGAAGTTTGGTCGAGTCGGCATTATTACTCAGTACCAGGAAGTACTCTCTCTTACGCGGACTGTCTTACAGCACGTCTTCCTCCACAATACATACTTCAAGTTGGGTAGGGTTGTTTGGTTGGTATAGTGGGGCTAAACTGCTAAGGTTATAAATCCCTCAGTGGGGAGGGGAAGGAGTGAGGACAGGAAAGGAGGGGATGGGGAAAGGAAATGCAGTCCGGGAAGTAAAGAAGGAAGGAAGGCTGCATTAGCTCGGGGCCCCATTGTCGTATCCTAACACAGGGAAGAAGAGAAGGGGTTGTCGGTCAGGCTGTTAGTCCCGAGCGGAAAGGAGTGACTGCAGAAAGACAAGTAATAGGCATCTACAAGGGATGCGGATTTCGGAACTCTATTTCAATTCAGTATCTCAGTGCAAATTGTATTGCAAGAAATCGATGCTTAAGCAATTCATGTAGATCTATTGACCCAAGGTCAACACGGATTTAGAAAATATCGTTCATGCGAAACACAACTAGCTCTTTATTCACACGAATTGATGGGTGCTATCGACAAAGGATCGCAAATCGATACCGTATTTCTTGATTTCCAGAAAGCTTTTGACACCATACCTCACAAACGGCTTTTAATCAAATTGCGTGGTTATGGTATACCGCCCCAAATTTGCGATTGGATAGGGGATTTCTTGTCAGAGAGGACACAGTTCGTATTAATCGATGGTAAGGCATCGACTAAAACAGAGGGGATATCGAGCGTTCCACAGGGTAGTGTTATTGGTCCTCTGCTGTTCCTTATTTACATAAACGATTTAGGGGAAAATCTAAGTAGCTCTCTTAGGTTGTTTGCAGATGACGCCGTCATTTACCGTCTAGTAAAATCATCTGAAGATCAAAACCAACTGCAGGACGATCTGAATAACATATCAGTATGGTGTAAAATTTGGCAATTGACTCTAAATAATGAGAAGTGTTAAGTCGTCCACTTGAGTACGAAAATAAATCCGTTAAACTTTGTTTACAAGATAAATCAATCAAATGTGAAGGCCGTAATCTCCACAAAAAACTTAGGAATTACTATTACTTCAGACTTAAATTGGAAAGAACACGTAGGTAATATCGTGGGAAAGGCGAACCAGAGACTGCGTTTTATTGGCAGAACCCTTAAAACATGCAACAGAACTACAAAAGAAACTGCATACATTACGCTTGTCGGTCTATTTTTGGAGTATTGCAGCCCAGTGTGGGATCCTTATCAGGTGGGTTTGACGGAGGACATCGAAAGAGTCCAAAGAAGGGCAGCTCGTTTCGTATTGTCACGATACAGGGGAGACAGCGTTACGGAAATGATACAGGATCTGGGATGGGAATCATTACAACAACGGCGCTTATCGTTGCGGCGTGGGCTACTTGCGAAACTCCAATTGCCAACATTCTCCTCCGAATGTGAAAATATATTGTTGACTCCCAGTTACATAGACAGAAATGATCATCAGAATAAAATCAGAGCTCGAACAGAGAGATTCAGGTGTTCTTTCTTCCCGCACGCTATTCGAGAATGGAATGGGAGATAAAAAGTATAATTGTGGTTCGATGAACCATCTGCCAGGCACTTAAATGTGACTTGCAGAATATCCCATGTAGATGTAGAAGTAGAACTACTCAGAGAAGGCGCTGAAGTACAAAATTGTCGGCAAAGGTAGTAAATCGCACAGCCAGTTGAGCGTACGTGAGAGCAGTTCTGTCGGGACCATGTACTATGTATGTACGTGTGGTTAGCAGCAGCCGCAGCAGGACGGGAACCACTGGCCGCAGAGAGGTCCCCTGCTGAGCCAACATCCGCCCCCGCCTCTGCCGCTGCTGCTGCGGGTTTCGTGTGGCCGACGCGCCTCGGATTAGCGTGGCGCGGTGTAATCTTGATGGACGAGGCCTCGCCGCCAGGCGGGCTTCATTTCCGTGACGAAACGACTCCCGCCGAGACTTCCGCTGCCGACGTCCAATTGAAAGAGAAATCTCTTTCCGCAGACCGTGAAGAGCAAAAGACCGCAGTTCCGGGAAAGTCGAAGTGCTTCACTAGGCACTGTCTAAAGCCCGGATTTTATTGTTCTTGACAGACGGCGAGGGTGGTTAGTTTGCCTAAATTCGCGTAATCTGGCTGTCAATAATTCACACGAGAACCAGTGGAAAACGAAGTGGCACCATGCTTGATCAATATACAAAGGAAATCCGAAGCCTTACCTTCAAGTGCAGGTGTAGGCTACACTAGTTTCCCGAGAGGCGTAGATAGAAATAAGTAACAACATTTAAGGCAGTATTTGAGACATAGAAACTGAAAGCAGAGAAGACTTAGAGCCTGACAGATTCTATCCGCGGATGCATATTATGACTATTAACGTATTGCGGAGGAGAAAACATAGAAGATATAACAGCAGTTTGAATAAGACTTGTGGAATCCGAGCTTGGGGAACATCAGTTTAGGTTTAGGAGAAATTTAGGAACAGGGAGGCAATACATTACGACTTATCTTAGAAGATAGGCTAAGGAATGGCAAATTTACATTTTTAGCATTTGTAGATTTGAAGTTAGCTTTTGACAATGTCGACTGGAATACACTCTCTCAAATTCTGATGGTAGCAGAGATAAAATATAGAGAGCGAAGAGTTATATTTAACGTATACAAAAACCAGACAGCGGATATTAGAGTTGAAGGGCATGATAGAGGCGCAATATTGTTCAATCTGTACAATGAGAAGGCAGTGAAGGAATGGAAGGAGAAATTTGGATAGGGAATAAACACTTTGCGGTTTGCTGATGACATAGTAATTCTGTCAGAGAGCGCAAAGGGTCTCGAGGAGCAACTGAATGGAATGGACAATGTCTTGAAAAGAGGGTATAAGATGAACATCAACAAGAGTAAAACAAGGATAACGGAATGTAGCGTCAGAAATCTGGCGATGCTGAAGGAATTAGATTATGTAATGAGACAATAAAAGTAGTAGACGAGTTTTGTTACTTGGGTAGAAAGATAACTTGTGATTGCCGAAGTAAAGAAGATATAAAATGCAGAATGGTTATGGGAAGAAAAGCGTTTCTGAAGAAGCGAAATCTGTTGACCTCCAATATTAGTTTAAATGTCAGGAAATCCTTTTTGAAAGCATTTGTCTGCAGTATAGCATTGCATGGAAATGAATCGTGGACGATAAGGAGTTCAGACCAAAAGATAATTGAAGCTTTAGAAATATGGTGCTAGAGACGGATGATGAAAATTAGATAGGTAGATCACGTAACTAATGAGGAGCTGCTTAACCGAATTGAGGAGAAAAGGAGTTTGTGGCATATCCTGATTAAGAGAAGTGATAGATTGGTGAGACACATTCTGAGACATCAATGGATGGTCAACTTAGCATCAGAGGGAATTGTGTGGGGGCAAAAATCGTAGAGGGAAAGCGTGGGACGAATATAGTAAGCAAATTCAAAAGGATGTAGGCTGCAGAGCGTATTCTTTGCACAGGACAGGGTAGCGTGGAGAGCTGCATCAAACCAGACTGCGGACTGAAAACCACAGCCGCGGCGAAGTATCCGAGCGATCTAAGGCGCCTCGCTGCGGAGCGCGCGGTTGTTCGCCATCGGAGGTTCAAGTCCTCCCTGGGGCATGGGTGTGTGTTGTCCTTAGGTTAGTTTACCTTAGTTTAAGGAGTTTGTAAGCTACGGACTGATGGCCACGCAGTTTGGTCCGATAGATTTACAAACATTTGAACATTATTTTTGAAGACCACAACACACCAAATGCTAAACTGTATAAGGAAATAAAAGTCATCCAAGGATGCAAGCCCCCTCCATGAAAAACCTACCACCCCACACCACCGCCTCCAAATTTTACTGTTGGCACTACACACGATGCAGATGACGTTCACTGGGCAATCGCCACACCCACACCCTGCCATGGGATCAGCACATTGTGTTGCGTGATTCGTCACTCCACACAACTGTTTTCCACTGTTCAATCGTTCAATGTTACACCAAGCGAGGCCACGTTTGGCAGTGACCTCCGCGGTGTGTGGCTTATGGCAGCCTCTCGGCCATGAAATTAATTTTTCTCACCTCCCTCTTAACTGTCAGAGTAATTGGAGTGGATCTTGATGTAGTTTAGAATTTGTGTGTGATGGTCTGGATAGATGCCTGCTTATTACACTGTACGACCATCTTCAACTGTCGGCGGTTTCTGTCAGTCAACAGATGAGGTCGGCCTCTACGCGTTCGTCATGTACGTGTCCATGTCTCCACTTCATTATCACATCAGAAACAGTGGACCAGGGATGTTTAGGAGTGTGGAAATCTTGCATACAGCTTCTGACACAAGAGCCACCCAATCATCTGATCACATTCGAAGCCCGTGAATTCCGCAGAGAGCCCCATTCCGCTCTCTCACTATGTCTAATATGGAGTACCTAGCAGTAGGTGGCAGCATAACGCACCTAATATAAATAACTTTGGATGACATAGTGTATTCCCACTCGTCCGATATCGTGTTGAGAAGTACAGCCGCCTGGAGCGCTACTACCGCCATAACTAAAACAAGACGCACAGACCCTATACTACTAGTCCGTGGTGCAAGGATATTAATTGCGTCAGTACAGTATATAAATATCTGAATCCACACGATAATGATAGTAAGTTACTTTTAGCTTTCTTCCGAGGTGATGGATGAACTTTTGACTAACCTTCGTACAAGCTCAATAAGTGGATATGCTAAAACATTTAACACTATGCAGTGTGTATGTAGTAGATGGTGTCGGTAATTCAGAACGCGTATTCGTTTCTAATATGACTCAGTTTTGATGCAGAAACAGGTGTGCAGAACTGGTACTGAAGAGGCCAGAAGCGCGTGGCGATTGGCTGGGGAGCAGTCAGTGCCTGCTAGGCCGGTGCCCACGCACCCCATCGACAGCGCCTGTCCGCTGCCCGCCGCCGGCCGCAGCCGTGCCGCTGACGGCCGCTAATTTCGCGGCGCCGCCGGACAATCGGCCGGCAAAGCCATCAGCGCTGGCTGCCATTAGCCAAGCCGCGGGCCGTTTCAGGTGCTCGCTTTGTTCCGCCGCAAATCGAATCCAGCCGGCGCTAAACACGCCACTACCCGGCGACGCAACACGTGCAGCCCAATTCAAAATGTTCAAATGTTTGTATAGCTTATGGGACTTAACTACGGGGTTATGAGTCCCTAAACTTACAAACTACTTATAAACTAGGTAATCCTAAGGACGGCACAAATATCCATGCCCGAGGGGGGATTCGAACCCCCGACCGTAGTGGCCGTGCAGACCGTGACTGGAGCGCCTCAATCCCCTCGGCCACCGCGGCCGGCGTAGCCCAATTCCTTCATTACTCTACTACCACATCATTTGACGATAAAGGACGAACAGGCTTCTTTTATAAAATGGCAGTTTTAATTATTCGGTAACATGCGCATTTTTCTTTCGCTTAAACATTCGTGACTGCTTGTATGCAAGCGCCAACCTGTAACTTCCTGAATGCGACGTCAAAAGTTTAATCTGTAAAAAATGGTGATTTGGTTTGATAAGCATACGCAAGTGCCTGTATCCGATATGTATTTCCGTCGGTTTTTTACCAAACATCCATGCCCGAGGAGGGATTCGAACCTCCGATTGTAGCAACACATATATTCAGTGTAATAGTATTAGTAGACGGGATGCAATAAACATATGTCTGTTTACCTATGCATTTGGGACTCGATAGGATACTTGTTTCGGAAACTTTGGCAATGCATAGGTAAACAGACATATGTTTATTCCAACCCGTCTACTAATACTATTACACTGAATATATCTGTTGCTACAGTGGGAGGCCGGCCGCGGTGGCCGAGAGGATTGAAGCGCTCCAGTCACTGTCTGCACGGCCACTACGGTCGAGGGTTCGAATCCCCCCTCGGGCATGGATATTTGTGTCGTCTTTAGTATAAGGTGGTTCATAAGTAGTTTGTAAGTTTAGGGACTGGTGACCTCACAGTTAAGTCCCTTAAGCTTAACAAACATTTGAACATTTGAAGATCTGTTGCCACAACAGAAGTCAGTGTTTACCTTCCCTGGGGAAAAGCCTGATACAGCTACTTTTCCTAGCTGCATTCCACGAAAAGACGCATTCCCTGCGAGAAACAGACTGTCGTGGAGCTTACCCGCGGCTGGCGGCGAACGACACGAACCCGGCGACCAACTGATCTGACTGCGAGCTCTCGCTCGATGGAAAAACCGGGGGTTCTAAAGGCTACTGTGGGCGCACTATTTTCCCCCCACTTTACGGTACCTAACAAATTCCTATTGGCCACAGCTATGTTCAACCAATCTAATTTATGGATGGCCACCTCCTCGAGTCCTCTATCGAACCACATTTCAGCCCTACCAACGATGCCATTGCCTGGGTTTGTTTTTGCATTAACAAACTCCATACTTGGTAGCACCATTGTTTTGCTGAAAGGAAAACGTCATGGTGCTACCAGTATGGTCAGAACTAGAATGTTTTACGTCAGTTGGCCACGCCTTACTCCATCTCCAGAGTGGGAAGCTGCTAACTAGCAGTTTTCTCATTTACCGTCTCACTCTATCCTCGTGAACTCACTGACGTTGCTGTTCCCAGGAACTGGTATCAACTATGCTCCGTACATTAAAACGTGCCTGTTGACAACCAAGTACTAACTTAATCTCTTACAAAAACGCTGTATGAAGTTACGTACATACTTTCCGAAAGGAAACCCTCCGCCGCGGCGGAGTGGCCGAGCGCATTCAGGCGCCACGCTCCGATGCTCGAGGCCGTTCCCCGTCGAGGGTTCGAATCCCCCCTTCGGGCATAGATGTTTGTGCCGTCTTTAGTATAAATTAGTTTATAAGTAGTTTAAAGTTTAGGGACTGATGACCCGCTTTTTTTTTTTTTTTTTTTTTTACTCACGGACGGTGGCTGAGCGCATCTGAAGTTCGCAAGGAGATTTCTTTATTGCTTTCATCCCGTAAGCTGTATGTGTCCATTTTACAATGTTATCTGCGATGGTCTCTATTTCTCAGCTTGGAGGGCGGCCCATTGCTTTCACGCAACCTCTCGGCAACTTCGACAGTGCTCGCGTATTTTAAAACAACGTCATATATACGTATTTTGTAACGATGTGGAACGTGTCAGTTTAGTAAATGTTTTCTATACATGAAAAAGGCCGAGCGGGAGTAGCCGAGCGGTTTGGAGCGCCACATTACGGATCGCGCGGCCTCACGCGTGAGAGATTCGAATCCTCACTCGGGCATGGATGTGTGTGTTGTCCTTAGGTTAGTTTAATTTAGTTTTAGTAGTTTGTATGTCTCGGGACTTATGACCAAAGTAGTTTGGTCCCATAAGAATTACAAACATACGTGACAATCAATATTTTACGGATTTTTTATTTACATTTTTAATTTTTTAAAGTTTTATCTAAAAAATTATCTATAGTGTAGTAGGAGTTGCCATTCATAAATTCCTTTAATTTCTTATTAAATACTAGTTGGCTATCTGTCAGACTTTTTATGCTACTTTGTAAGTGACCAAAGACTTTTGTGACAGCATATTCACCCCTTTCTGCGTCAAAGTTAGATTTAACCTTGAACAGTGAATAATATCCTTTCTCCTAGTGTTGTAGCTTTGTACACTGCTATTACTTTTGAATTGGGTCGGATTGTTAATAACAAATTTCATCAGTGAATATATATATTGTGAAGCTATAGTGAAGATCCCTATATCCCTAAGTAAATGTCTGCAGGATGATTTCGCTGGGCTCCAGCAATTATTCTGATTACACGCTTTTGTGCTATGCATACTTTTTTTACTCAATGTAGAATTGCCCTAGAATATGATCCCATATGAAAGCAGTGAATGAAAACAGGCATAGTAAGCTAATTTACCGAGATGTATATCACCAAATTTAGCAATGACCCTGATAGCATAAGTAGCTAAACTCAAGCATTTCAGCAGATCTTCAATGTGTTTCATCCAATTCAATCCCTCGTCAATGAAAACACCTAAAAATTTTGAATGTTCTACCTTAGCTACAGATTTTGTGTTCAAAGTATAAATGTAGTAATGGTGTCATGCCGTTTACTGAACTGTATATACTGGGTTTTATTAAAGTTTAATGAGAGTCTATTTGTGGAGAACCACGTAATAATTTTCTGAAAGATAACATTTACAATTTCATCAGTTAATTCCTGTTTGTCAGGTGTGATAGCTATACGTGTATCATCAGCAAAAAGTACTAGCTTAGCATCTTCATGACTGTAGAATGGCAAGTCATTAATATATATTAAGAACAGCAAAGGACCCAAGATCGAAACTTGTGGGACCCCATTTTTGATAACTCCCCAGTTAGAGGAATTAGAATTACTTATTTCAACTTTCTGCACTCTTCCAGTTAATGAGAGGTGTTGTAACGTGCAAGCAGCCATTAATTTGTTTTCTGTAACTGATATGACCAGTAATTTACACACTTGATGGACCTGGGGCGCTCCACTCGCGTCGGTCTTGTTAGATACCGCAGGCAGCCTCGGTAGCGGGAAGCGGTTCAAGTTGTGCACCGTGAGGAAAGGGCCGCCTCCCACGCGACCAATTACCGCGGAGACCTGGCCGGCGCTGATTGTGAAATAGGAAGCGGACCGTGGCTGTGCGTGCAGAGATCACGGCAGCAGCAGGCCACAGTAGCGGGGGGCCCTGTATACGGCCACGCCGTTGACAGCGGCGCAGGACCAGCGAATCCAAAATGTTCAAACGTTTGTAAAGCTTATGGGACTTAACTGCGGGGTCATCAGTCCTAAACTTACAAATTACTTATGAACTAGCTAATACTAAAGACTATACAAACATCTATGTCCGAGGAAGGATTCGAACCTCCGACGCAGGAGGCATCGCGATCCGCATCGTGGCGCTCCAGACCACTCGGCTACTCCCGGCGTATCCAAATAGCCTCGGACCATATCACCTCAATACGGTTGGCCACTCAACCGCGGCTTCGTTTTATTCTCCACTCCGAGCAGTGGAACGGGCTGTTTGAGATTCGGCCAATTATCAGACAAGGTGACAAGTATATTGTGCGGCAAACGGGGCTCCGAATTGGGCATAAGTGGGAGAGACTTCAGTAACGGCATACGCCTCACAACCAAGAAAAATCTCCCATAACCTTGGTCGGAGCCGGGGATTACAATTAATTTAATTTATTTCTAGGACGTTGTCCCAGACAAGGAAACAAAATTACACTCCTGGCGATTAAAATTGCTATACCATGAACATGACGTGCTACACACGCGAAATTTAAGCGACAGGAAGAAGATGTGATATGGAAATGATTAGTTTTTCAGATCATTCACACAAGGTTGGCGCCGGTGGCGACAACTACAACGTGCTGTCATGAGGAAAGTATCCAGCCGATTTCTCATACACAAACAGCTGTTGACCGGCGTTGCCTGGTGAAACGTTGTTTGATGCCTCGTGTAACGAGGAGAAATGCGTACCATCACGTTTCCGACTTTGAAAAATGTCGGATTGTAGGCTATTACGATTGCGGTTAATCGTATCGTGACGTTGATGTGCAGGATGCCAGCGGCCTCAGATCACTAGCAGTCGAGATGACGGGCATCTTATCCGCATGGCTGGAACGGATCGTGCAGCCGCGTCTCGATCCCTGAGGCAACAGATGGGGACGTTTGCAAGACAACAACCATTAGCACGAACAGTTCGACGACGTTTGCAACAGCATGGACTGTCAGCTCGGAGACCATGGCTGCGGTTACTCTTGACGCTGCAACACAGGTAGGAGCGCCTGCGATGGAGTATGCAACGACGAACCTGGGTGCACGAATGGCAAAACGACATTTTTTCGGATGAATCCAGGTTCTGTTTACAGCATCATGATGGTCACATCCGTGTTTGGTGACATCGCGGTGAACGCACATTGGAAGCGTGTATTCGTCATCGCCATACTGGCGTATCACCTGGCGTGATGTTCGACTGCTGCCCTGGCCAGCACATTCTCCAGATCTCTCCCCTATTGAAAACGTCTGGTCAATGGTGGTCTAGTAACTGGTTCGTTACAATACGCCAGTCACTACTCTTGATGAGCTGTGGTATCGTGTTGAAGCTGCAGTGGCATCTGTACCTGTAAATGTCATGCAAGCTCTGTTTGATTCAATGCCCAGGCGTATCAAGGCCATTATTCTGCTGGGTACTGATTAGTGATTTCTCAGGATCTGTGGATTCAAATTGCGTAAATAGGTCAGTTCTAGTATAATATATTTGTCGAATGAATTCCCGTTTATCATCTGCATTTCTTCTTGGTGTAGCAATTTTAATGGCCAGTAATTAATCACGTTGGCCCGAACGCAGTCGTGATAATCAAATATTTGGACGTCCGAGTTACTCTCGTAAATTCTCAGTGATCAGCTGGGCCAAATTGCAGCGGATAAGCGTCTGCCCTGGAGGAACAGTATCCGGGAGCGTGGAACCCTCAGCGTCGTATGAAGATGGAAGCAGACGCCAGACGAAAGTAGCGGATCGCAGAAAAGAAAGAGCGCGAGAGAAACGTGTGGGGTGCGTCAGTGGTTTACGAGGTGGAGGCAGGGCAGGGCAGGGCAGGGCACGGCCTGCGGAGGCGGCGTGGCGGGCGGCGGCGGATTTGGGAGGCGGCTGAGGCAGCGGCAGCGGCCGGACACTGACCTGGGCCGCTGTCGCTTTGTCTCCCTGCGCGGCCCCCGCCCAGGCACCGCCGTCGCCCGCTGCACAGCACGCCAGGGACGCGACACGCGCCGTCTGCTGTACGTGCAGTACTACTCACTCCACTCGCCAGACACTCTGGCACTATAGCCAGACACTCTGTGACGAAAATGGTACCGAAACAGAGGACTGTACATTATTGATACCAAAGACGATGTTTTTTATTAAATTACTATCTGAAAACCAAGCGTAGCCCGAGTATTTATTTATATATTTATTTATTCGAACCTTGAATTAGTACTTTTCCTATCTACTCTCTCTCTCTCTCTCTGTCCATCTCCTTTTTTCTAATAACATGTTATATTTATCAGAGAAAATATAAGAAATCACAGGTAAAAATGCACTCGTTTCGAAGAATCCAATCACGAAATTCTACAATAATGATTGTAATAATATCACAGATGGGTCACTTGATGTAATGCACGAAACGTCAAATAGATTTTTTTTAAAGAGATGTATTAAAAGAAATTTCTTTTTTACTGCTTTATTTATTTATTCTTAAATTTCCTTATTCGTGTGCTTATTCTTACAGAGAAAGAGCTGAAGAAATTGTAGCACGCATAGACCAAAGATATGGTCTGTGGCATCACGTTTCGCTGTACGTAACCTCCTTGCTATAGAGTGGCAAACGTCATCGCTGGCCTTAGTCCGAAATTTTTTATAATTTGACGACTTTCAACCACCATATCTCCCACTCCCTTATAGATATCGGCATGGAACTGCTATGGCGTACAACGAGAGACTTCGGACAACAATTACACACAGACCATTCGTCTGCGTTCTGTAGTTTACGCTGCAGAACGAAGTATTAACACAAACACACGTAGAATTTTATATACACTTTTCATCCAAATATACTCCAACCCTTTATCATTATCAACTCTCAACCTATAATACAACCAATAAAACCATTTTCAAAGACTAAATGTAATTTTCAAAGACTAATTATTGTTCCGCATTTCTCGTTATATTCTTCAAATCACTAAATATCTATCAAATCGCTATAAAACCGTGCCTAAAACCTTCCTCAGGTATAAATTAGTAACTGTACAAATATTTAAGTCTCTGCGTCTTGGCGTTGGAACGCAATAAGCGCACACGGAACAGACATTCATATATATTAGATAGATAAATAGCGATCCGATTTCCACAACACCATGCCTAAAGTCTTCCCCGGGTAAACATTAGTAACTGTACAAATTTTTAGCTCTTGATGTCTTGTGGTTCAGACGTGATAAACGTACATCGAACAGACATTCGCATTTATAGATATAGATAAGTAAACGATAGCAATCGCGATTTAAAATTATAGAGCTTCGATCTAGCGACGCCCGTTGATACTAGTCTTGTGTAGTTCGCGAACGAACTAGTTAGGAAGAGCGCTCCCACAGGTGAACTAAGGGAATTAGTTCGCAGATCGCTCGCCTCTTAGTTTAGTTCGTCTGCTCCTCTACCGAAGACTGACGGGTAACAGCGAGAGGACGCGAGAGCGCGCAGAATCGCGTGATTTCCTTCTGCCAGTTGTCCTCGTTTCGAGCTGAGATGCAGCTCAACTGTAGTTTTAGTAGCGGTAGCAAAAGCCAAAACGAGCGGACGAACTAAAAAGAGCGACCTATTTCGCGGCCGAGCTGCGAACTAAAAGGAGAGTTACCGGTCGTGAACTAAAATATGCGTTATAGGTCGCGAACTAAAATATGCGCGATAGGTCGCGAACAGAATTAAAAAACACATGTTTGCCTTCTGCTTAGTGGGAACTATTGTTCCCGCCGAACTTCGTAGTAAATGGACTTAATAATTTAGAAAAATTTATATCATTTATTTTTAGTAGAAAATCATATTAAACATTTGATTTACTTTTATATTAGTTTATACTGTCAATTAAGTTCAATAATAAGGTGACATACTATGGAACTTAGAGAAGCATGGTGCTACACACAAAAGTACACGTCAGTTCCTACACATTATTTATGTTCTCTTTTCTTTGTTTTTGGTGCTACATTAGCGGCACCTTCTGTTTGTAGTACCTGTTGTTGGCAAGTGAGTTCCAACTTTCGCCAGACGAACTTCATCTGGAACTCCAGACACGCAACTTTTTGGTGTCTGAAAATGAACGGGCCTTCCTCTTTGCTTACGACTTTAGAAGCCGCAGATGAGCTGCCCTGCCAAATGTAATCTAAATGTTTGCTGGTCTGCTTCTATAACTTCCACATACTGTAGACATTGGCAACTGCCAAATATACAAGAAAGAAAAATAGTCTCTGCCACCACTCCCATGAACTACGACCTATAGCATACCGTTTTCGCATTTGATCAAATCGATCCACCCCTCCCATTATTTTATTGAACTTTGCCACAGCTAATGAACAGAATACTTCACTTCTGCTTCCATCTTTTGTTCAAAATCTGCGAAGTATTTTTGACTCATAATCTTCATCAGAGTCAGCATCTACATCTGAATCTTATGGTAAAGTGTACAAAATTCTCAAAACCTCTTCTGGCATGAATCCAGGCATAATAAACAATAAGAAACAAACAATAACTACAATGCCGATTGTACAGCCATACAAATTGCACTTCACACGCGTTCAGTGGGAAACATAGTTCCTTCTAACTTATCTTGTAATATTTACGTAATTTTCCGGTGACATCCAGCAAATATATACTAATACTACCTCATCCGCAAATATAAAAGTAGTCAAATACAAGTCACTTCACACACAAAAGGAAAGCACACTATACAAAAAATGCTGTTGTGGTAGAAACAGTGGCTTGTTTTCCCGCGAAAACTGCACTTCTGCATTGACTAACACTGTAGAAATACAACCACTTTCGCGCCTGTTGACAATCTATGTATATAGTTAGCACACACTAACAGAGATTATAGCACAAGTTCGAAGTGGTAACAATGAACTTATAGCGAAAACAAATAAGTGGGAACTATAGTAACCGCTGGTCACTAAAGGGTTAAAAATATTTATTGTATTGGAGGAAATTTTCACTCAGTGAATGTCCAACATATCCTGACCTTGAGATTGTGTGCTTTCCCTACGTTCTGCGTATTTCATGAGCGTCAGTGGGATTCGGGATACGTGCTGCACGACGAGTCGCGGTTCCAATAACGGCAGCCGCGGCGGAGTACGCGTGCCGTACGACAGGCAGTCAGGACCGCACAAAAACACTGTGCGCTGCGGTCCGCGCTGTGGCAACGCCAGGCCAGCCGGACGTCTGCCGGCTATTGACGTGGGCGGGGCGCTTCCAAAATAAATCCGCCTCTATTACCAGCCTGATTAATGAGGCCGCGGGACAATGCGGTCGCCGCGTCCGGCCAGGCCGCTGCACCCCTCATTACCCGAGCCAGCGCCCCACTGTCCTCGCTAATATTTAGCCTTGCGCGCGTCCACTGTGCACGCCTGTACGAACGTAATGTGGCCGACGAGAAAAACGGGCCGTGGCGCGTAATTCACGTCACGTCATCAGAGGAGCCTTGAGACAACGCGATCGCTAGCTGACTGACTGGCCGCTGTGTTCTCGCTAATATTTAGCATTGCGCGCGTTCACTTTGCGCGCCTGTACGAACGTAATGTGGCCGGCGAGTAAGACAGGCCGTGGCGCGTAATTCACGTCAGGCCATCAGAGAAGCCTTGAGACAATGCGAACGCTAGCTGACTGACTGGCCGCTGTGTTCTCGCTAATATTTACCTTGCGCGCATTCACTGTGCGCGCCTATATGAACGTAATGTGGCCAACGAGAAAGACAGGCCGTGGCGCGTAATTCACGTCAGGCCATCAGAGAAGCCTTGAGACAACGCGAACGCTAGCTGACTGACTGGCCGCTGTGTTCTCGCTAATATTTACCTTGCGCACATTCACTGTGCGCGCCTGTATGAACGTAATGTGGCCAACGAGAAAGACAGGCCGTGGCGCGTAATTCACGTCAGGCCATCAGAGTAGCCTTGAGACAACGCGAACGCTAGCTGACTGACTGGCCGCTGTGTTCTCGCTAATATTTACCTTGCGAGCATTCACTGTGCGCGCCTGTATGAACGTAATGTGGCCAACGAGAAAGACAGGCCGTGGCGCGTAATTCACGTCAGGCCATCAGAGAAGCCTTGAGACAACGCGATCGCTAGCTGACTGGCTGGTCCCTGTGAGGCAGTGCCAACAACGTCTAGAGAAGATCCGAGGAGCACGAAAGTATTTGCCGCCTGGCGGAGTCATCCTGCGATCATTACAATACGAGCCCGATCTCTTACCGGTACATCAAACACCGCTTCCTAAACACTCTTTCACAGGGGCCACTAATAATTTGCTTGTTATAACACTGTAGATCCGTATCAAAATTCCTTCTTTCTCCTAAACGTCTGGCCATCTGGACTTCCCACTTTGGGGCACTTACATGTGCCATACATTTTTACGAATTCGGCAATAAATAGTAGGCGTCCTCTCCTTGTCATCTCCTTGTAGTTGTTGTGTTCACACAAAATGGAGATATGAAAATTTGTGCCGGCGACGGAAGCTGTTGCGCCAAACTACTGCGCTAATCCAGACACACTCGTTTAGGACGGATGGTTAGATTGTTAAAGGGACTAAACGACTACGGTTATCAATCCCTTGTTCCAACCGTAGAGAATAGAATAATAAGCACTAAAATGCAGTAAAAAACGGTGTGTTAAAATTCACCAAGAAAAGTTTGTAACACGTCAAGAAATAAAAGAATCAAAGTAAAAACTGGTAAAAGAAGAGAAAGGTAAGCCAAGTATGTCCGATACGCAGATGGCAGAGAACAACAGAATCTTTGCGAGGGGTCCGCAGAGAAGTCTTCCACACGTTGGTTGTCTCCTTTATACACCTCAATTTGTTGGGCACTTGTATGGTGCGCCATTCACTACTCCACAAACCGAGAACTTTAAGGCGTAATGCAGAAGATCAGCAAATGGGATGCCTATATTGAGGACAGGTTTGTGGGTGGCCTCTTCGACCAGCCTGTCAGCCAGCTCATTGCCGTCTATCCCGACGTGTCCCCGCAGTCCAAAGAAACGCCATTGACTGCCCACATTGCTCAATGGTGTACAGGGACTCGTGTATGGAAACTACCAAAGGACTGCGTGGGAAACAATGGTCGATGGCCTGTAAATCGCTCAGGGAGTCACTACAAATGACGAAGGACTGCCCGGGACAGGAACGGAAGTGCATGGTGGATGGCTACCAGCTCTGCAGTGAATACATTGCAGCCATCTGACAGGGAGCGCAGCTCAATGTGTCCTGAAAGCGTATGAGCAAAACCGACACAGCATCTACCATCGAGCCGTCGGTGTCCGCTACTGTACATTCTTTTAACACACCTTCGCGGACTAACCGACCAGAGCCCCTGCTGACCCTTCCGACTCAGTATCTCGTACGTCCTTCGACCACTGTACTCCACACGAGCCTTTATTTGTAGAACCGTGTTCGAGTGCTACAGCGGCTCTCGCCTCGGGTGTATCGTTTAATACGGCTTAATATCTTAAAAACCGGCAAAGTACTTTTGACAAGCTAGAATGTACATAGCTATTCTGATTGACAAAACTACTTTACTATTATATCGTGATTTTAAAGGACGTGGTTAATAGAGGAATGTAAGAGTACAGCTTAAACTATTGCGAGTGAACAAGCAGCGATGACATATACAATGTAGCTTGTCAAAAGTACTTTGCCGTTTTCTACGAATATCTCATATTAGAGTGTATTACACGATACAGCTGAAGTGTGAGCCGCTGTACTACTCCAAAACGGTTTTTACGTATAAAGGCCTATGTACTCCACGGCTTGCAGCTGGCCCTGTATTTTTGCTAGAAGTCTGCTCCTCGTGTGCATGCGCACTGAATAAGCACCAATCCTAGAGAAAATCAAAGGTTTCTAAACATATTTGTCCAAACTAATATGGCCATCAGTTCCTAGACTTACAAACTAACTTACACTAAGGACAACATACACATCCCCTTGCCTCAGGGAGGATTCTACCTCCGGAAGAAACGGCCGCCCAGTCCCTAGCATGGTGCCTTAGACCACGCGGCCATTCCGCGCGGCAATACTCGACGTGGAACTGCTGCGTCTGTTCTTTCGGACATAGAGGTTTGAAACGGGTGGGTTATGTCTTGGAGAGTTCGTGTAGGTGTGCTAAGGCCGTGTGCCTGGGAGTGGCTCAAAGGTTTAGCGCAACTACCTAGTATTCGCCACAATGCCGGCGATCTACTTAAGTCACCGCGCAACTTGCAGAAGAGGCGATAAGCCGCTCCACAGTACTTCGGCTGTCGAGGGCGCCCACAGTCTCGTTACCTCTTTGTGTGCTTAGGACGCTGGCCAATAGGAAGAAGGGGTCTGGGCTAGATATGCCTGCGCACCGCAGCCACGACAGTCAGTACGGAGCAGAATGGAATTTCCAGTCGGTACGAAGCAGCCTCAGGAATACTACAGTTCCAGAAGTTCATAATAAAAGAGCCAGCCTTCTGTCTGTGCACAAGCCAGAACAGTTTTCTATGGCGTAGCAGAACTATGTAATAGTACAAGAAGTTTGTTCCGACACAACACACCTAAGTTGAGTATTTATCTCACTGTATTAATAAATACTTTGTGCACTAATCACTTCTTTTAGTTGCAGATTTTGTCTCCATCCTTGATAGTCACAGGCCACCTCCAGAGACTACCGCTCACAGTACAGCATCTCGAGATCATAATGTACAGGAGGTCCGGCTTCGAATTCCGGCCTAGGCAAAAATTTTCATATTTCCCAGCAGCTGGGACTTTAAAAATTCCACATTAGCAGCATCACATAGTGACGTCTGTTCTTTCGGACATTTCCTTCCATGTCGCCCTTTAAATCGATTTTCTGTGGATCCCGAATATTTCAAAAGAAGTGAAGAATTGGTCGCACTACTGTTATATACGACGTGTCGTTTACGGATGTACGACATCTTGTCAAAATTCTCCCAATAACCACCTTTCCTAAAAGTGTCTTTAGATGCTCGTTGTATTCCGTACTGACCTGAAACGATAGGCCTAGATATTTAATACGTTGTTTGTAGTGGCCATTAACAGCTGCTGCATACTATGTATTTACACAGCGGTAATTTATTTATTTATTTATTTTTTAAGAAAAAGCCTTCTGTACTGCAAATGAAGGGTTTCTATTTTTACTATTCACCCATACAAGTTTCGCTTTTTTCACATCATCAGTGGGTATCCTAAAATGCAAATGTAAATATTTCAGGGCACCCAATGATGATGCCTTGTGAAAAGGAGAAACGCGTATGGGTGTATTATAAAAATAAAAACCCTTCATTTGCAGTAGAATAGGGCGTGTTTTGTTTTAAGTAATACTGTGAAAATATGTAGCCTTGATATTTATTCCATGCAAATGTATCGGGAATCTTGACTCCTAATGCAGTATTCGAAACTTATGGGATTGTTTCTCGCCGGCCGCGGTGGCCGAGAGGACTGCGGCGCTCCAGTCACGGTCTGCACGGCCACTACGGTCAGGGGTTCGAATCCCCCCTCGGGCATGGATATTTGTGCCGTCCTTAGTCTTAACTAGAAGTAGTTTGTAGGTTTAGGGACTGATGACCCCGTAGTTAAGTCCCATAAGCTCTACAAACATTTGAACATTTTTTTTTATTGTTTCTCCTGTCCATCTGCATCACCTTACATTTTTCTACATTAACAATTACTGCCATTCTTCATACGCACGTAATTCTTAAATATTCGTCGAAATTTATCTGTTTATTTTCACGTGTTTAATCACCTAACAAACCATGCGTAATTCCTCCTGAATCAGTAGACGCAATACACGTTTTACGAACTACATCGACAACTCGATAACTGACGAGAAATTGGTGCGCGAGTGGTGTTGGGTGGCTGGTGCTTTGCATTAGCAACAGCGGCGCCAATCCGTGTCCCATCGAGTGTAAGACCGCCAGAGCCACCCCAACCCTCCGGCAGCAGGGGGTGAGGCGAGGCGACGGCGACCGCGGCCGCCACCCTCCTCGGCACCCATCCCACCCCATCACAGCAGACAGACAGTCACCCGCCCGCTCCATAAAGAAATTTAATTATTCCGCGACTCGTAATTCAACTCCCGTGTTTGGAATTTGAAATGGCGTATTAATTTTAAACGTTACAGCGGACGAGACCGCTATTGCATCTGAAGAAGTAAAATTAGTTTTGTTAACTTTGCTATTCCGCTGAATATACAAAATTCATTTACCTCGTCATTTACGAAGCGGAATAAAGCTCTCCGACAATGGGTTAGCAAGGTAGCAGGAAAAATTAATTTCACCGCTTTTAAGTGCAGAAATTGATACGGCTCCGAATGTATATAGATACCAGACAATGTCCTGTTTAAATTACTTCTTTTTTGTCTCTTTTGTCTGTACTGCCAGAGCAGAAATTTATTCGAGGGCAATATTTTTTACGAATGAGATTGCTCTAAGACGCTGCGGAAAGAAAAAAAAATGTTTTAAACAACACTGCTCTGTCTTCTCCGAATAAAAACAAATATCCCTTCACACTTAGCTAGCAGACCGAAAGCTCATAGCGAAAAACCAATTATCGTCTTATACATCGCTGCAATTCCGAAAAACATCTTTTAAAAATTTGGCAGAGATTGAGAAACCATACTAAGTGTATGCGTCAACAGAAAAAGTCCGTCATTACTTACACAAAACAATCAAAATTCTTACTCCATATCACTTTATTTCAACGTAACTGACATAGTAATGGACCGGAGAATACAGAAGTAATATATATATCACTGTCATGGTCAATGACTGAAATGAATCAGAACTAACAAAAAAGGAAGAGTAGGAAGATTAGGGTTTAACGTGCCGTGAGATCGGGAAGGAAATCTGCCCTGCCCTTTGACTGTGAGCATCCCAGTATTTGCCTGGAGTGATTTAGGGAAACCACGGAAAACGTAAATCTGAACTGCTCGAGTCAGATTTGAATGACGTCCCCCCGAAAGTGATTCCAGTGAGTTACCACTGCGGCACCTCGCTCCATAATTAATCTCTGAGCGAGTTCTTCATCTCGCAGAACATCAGCTATACGCCGTCGGAGGTTCGATCAAATGTTCAAATGTTTGTTAAGCTTATGGGACTTAACTACGGGGTCATCAGTCCCTAAACTTACAAACTACTTATGAACTACTTACGAACTAGGACGGCACAAATATCCATGCCCGAGGGGGGATTCGAATCCCCCGACCGTAGTGGCCGTGCAGACCGTGACTGAAGCGTCTCAGTCTTCTCGGCCACCGCGGCCGGCTCGGAGGTTCGAGTCCTCCATCGGGCATGGGTGTATTTCTTGTCCTTAGCATAAGTTAGTTTCAGCGGTTTGTAAGCTTAGGGACTGATGGCCGGAGTAGTGAAGTCCCACAGATTTACAAACATTTAAACATTTTCATATGCATGTTCCTTGGTGGTGCAATTATCGCATTGGTGCATCTGTATCGTCTGATACAAGCTGCGTCTGGAAAGTTCGGTGAATGGCTCCATATTATACAAAACGCGTTGGCGACGACGAGGCGTCCGCGCAAACACATTGAGCGACATGTCAACAAGCCCTCCCCCCCCCCCCCCCCCCACTCTCTATCGTTCAAAGCACTGTAGTGGAGCGGTGATACACGCTAATAAGGTCAGCGTGAGAATGTAAAAGGTGAAGTTTCTCGAAAGAAGATTAAGGAAGCAGGGTAGCTGCCTATCGTCTTTCCTCTCAGACAGGAAGTTACACTCACCTGCTGATCTGCTGTCCTTGGACCGTAAAGGCGTCGGACTTCTTCTCTTGGCAGATGTGTCGTCGCCTTATTTAAGATTCATTAATTGAAAAGAGTACAGTAGGAAAGTTACAGAACAAATGAGCAGAATTGTGGTGAAATCTGTATTCATAAAGATATGACGAATTTGAGGTAGCCCTGATTGCATGTTCAATATTATTCACAAATAAGACTATTTTGCCACGAAACCACCTTGCTGTTGGTCAAGGAATTACTAACAATAGTCAAGAAATAAGCACATTTTATGCATATACATTTTCAGTCCCTGGAGAGAGTGGAGAGTGGTTGAATCAGAGAAAATGTTGCTAGCCAGAAGTAGTAATACTAAAATCAGGTCGCGGTCGAGTAGCCGAGCGGTCTAAAGCGTCTCGCTGCGGAGCGCGCGGTTGCTCGCCGTGGAGGTTCGAGTCCTCCCTGGGGCATGGTGGTGTGTGTTGTCCTTAGGTTAGTTTACCTAGGTTTAAGTAGTTTGTAAGTTACGGACTGATGACCACGCAGTTTGGTCCGATAGATTTACAGACAGACATGTGAACATTTGACCTAAAATCAGAGTAGGGGCCAAACGGCCAAGCTTACCTCACTATAAACTGAATGGTAAGTGTACCGGATGCTTCCACTCGCCCATCATTGTAACAGACACGGACGGTCCTCAAAGTCACAATTTCCTATTACGGCGGGAACTTCTGCCCTAGACTGTCCGCGAGATGGATACTTCGAAGCTCTGCAACCGAATGGCGGTGCGTGGCTATTCGCCGGGTATGGCACCGCAGTCTGCTTCCGCTGCTCAAAATTAGTCCCTCTAGCCAACCTTACAGGTTGTGGAGAAAAACCGTTGGCGAAGCTTAGCCCTTGCGGGCGGCACTGTGTCTCGGACACTCAGGTTGGGACACCTGTTTGGAGCGCGGGACAAGGATGGTATGCCTCCGCCACGGTGTCGCTTCCGGTTGCTTTTAAATTTAACGGCTACAGGAAATTCTTCATTTTGAGCAATTTCTAGATTAACCAAACGGGTAATGTAGCAATAACTCTGTCCCTTCCATTTGATTGTCCTCTAAGTAAGCAATCATTCTGTGATGCTCCTTGGTTGGTGAAAATTAATAAACCGTACTAAATTAATTGATTTCATTTTGCTACTTATTAATTAAGGCCTCATCCGGTCTGTTATTGGTATCGGGGAGTTTGTAATTTTACTGACAACTCGAATCCGTGATCGGAATAACATATTTCATTGTATTTTGCTCTAATTTCTTTCTTATGGCACAGCCGTTGCGGCCGTGCATTGTGTGCCCTCAAAAAGTCTGTGCGTTACAAGAACTCGTGTCATAGCAACATGGAGCGCAAAATGCAAAAATGGAGCAACGCATTAACCTCAAGTTTTGTATCAAATCAGACAAAACGGCGACGCAGACCGATGGGGTGTTAGTGCAGGTGTATGGTGTTGAAGTAGTGATTATAAAGTGTGTGTCTGAGTGGTTTAAACGCTTTAGAGACGGAGAGGAAGACGTGGAGGATGAACCACGTTCGGTTCGACCGTCCACAATCACAGTCCCGGACAACATCGACGAGTGCGGCGGATGCTTGCGGATGATCGGCGGTTGTCTCTGAGAATGATAGCAGACGAGTTGAAGATCAGCACATACATTGTACTCACTAATGTTCACGAACATTTGGGAAAGCATAAGATTTGTAGCCGGTTTGTATCACACATGCTGTCCGACGAGCAGAAGCAAACTCGGATGGAAGCATCTGGTTCAAATGTTCAAATGTTTGTAAAGCTTATGGGACTTAACTACGGCCGGCCGCGGTGGCCCATAAAAAAAAATTAAAAAAAAAACTTAACTACGGGGTCATCAGTGCCTAACCTTACAAACTACTTATGAACTACTTAGGAACTAGGACGGCACAAATATCCATGCTCGAGGGGGGATTCGAACCCCCGACCGTAGTGGCCGTGCAGACCGTGACTGAAGCGCCTCAGTCCCCTCGGCCACCGCGGCCGCCTAGCATCTGGAGATTTCATCGACATTTCTGACCGTAATCCGTAATTTTTGGAAAGCATCATTACAGGAGATGATACAGATACGAAGAGATAGTCAATGGCATGATGTTCATCGTCTTCCCCCCCCCCCCAAAAAAAAAAAAAAAAAAAGTCGGCTGACAAAATCCAAGATAAAGATGTTGATAGTCTTTTTCGATAACAAGGCTTGGTCTACATTACTAAAAATTTCCGGGCGATTATGCCATGGTCTAGTGGATTTATTGTCGAAACCCAACGTTTATCGAGCCAGGGTGTGTATCGGACATTGAAAGCGCTACGATCCCCCTTAAGAATGTCCTCCGCAGTCGGGGACGAACCGTTGGGTTTCGACAATAAATCCACTAGACCACGGCATAATAGTCCGGAAAGTTTTAGTAATTTTGACCATTCCGGCCGTGAAAGTTTACATTTTACAATCAAGGCTTGGTCCATCATGAATTTGTACCCGAGGGTCAGACTGTTGACGTGGACGTTTACGAGGGAGTTGTGAAACGGCTGCTGCAACGCATCCGGCGAGATCGGCCAAAACTGTACCGGTGTGGACCGTGCAATTTGCTGCACGATAATGCCCGCCTCACAATGCGATCCTCGTGCACCACTTTCGCGCTAGACGCAAGATCACTGTGCTTCCAGACCCCCCCCCCCCCCCACACACTCCTTATTGTCCAGATTTGGCTACGGTAAATCTCTTTATGTTTCCCCGCCTTAAATTAGCCCTGCAAGGCTTACGCTTCGCAACGCGTGACCTCAGTGCTTCGGGCAATCCCTCAACATGCGTTTGCCGACAGCTTCCAACAGCTGTACACCCGATGTCAGAAGTGTATTGTAGCCAACGGCAATTACTTTGAAGGCCAGTAAAGGTATTTTGATTGTAGACCTTGTTTTTCCTGTATTTCCTGAGACCATTCAGCGAACTTTTCAGACGCACCTTTTATATCGGCAGTAACCTTAAAAGTCCAGCTAAAGAGATTCCAGCGAAAAATGGTTTAGACGCGTGAGCAGGGAGTGTACGAGTAAGTGGGAAGAGAGGACCCGGAAAACCAGCAACGCAACAAAAGCCAAGGCGGTTGGGAGTGACGTCATCGGAGGCTGCCAATTGGCGGCGGTGAAGGTGAGTAGGTCGCGCGATGGTGTCACCACCGCTGATCGCTGCTAATGAGACCCCCATCGGCCATACTGAGCACCGATTATCTGAGGCACTCGCTTGGTTCTCTTTTTGCAGTGACATCACTCCGTTGTAGCTGTATATTTTGACTGTTCTGTTGCGACATGTACGTGTTTCTGCACTCCAAAAAACAGCTCTGTGAATTCAAGCGGCAGCATTTTACTTTAGCTTATGCAACCTTTTTTTCTTCTTTTATTTAACGTTTCCAACCCATCTAACTGTTGGGTCTCACCGGGCCATACTTAATTCTATTATCGTGTACCTTTTTAGCCGCATCTTTGTTCCATCTAAGTTCTTTCTTCATGACAAGTTTTCCCCACTAAAGGCGACAGAATATGTGTGATAATGTTTTCTGGATTTGGTCCATAACGTTACATAAGACAACCAGGCTAATTATATAATAAGTAGCGCAACTACGTAACCTGAAATTATTTTATAAAGGAAACCAGTGTAGCACGATAAATGTGTAATTATACAGGTAGGTTGGTTATTAAGTAATCGATTCGATTAGATACTCCACCCCCACCAACCACAGACATTTGCCGAGATGGAGGTGGCCTGTGTGCCTCAACGATACAGGTGGCCGTACGGTAGGTGCAACCACAACGCAGGGGTATCTGAGGAGAGGCCAGACAAACGTGTGGTTCCTGAAGAGGGGAAGCAGTGTTTTCAGTAGTTACAGGATCAAAAGTCTGGATGATTGGTTGAGCTGTTTTTGTAATATCAGATAATTTAGCTTTGCCAAACAGTTACTGCGAACGGCTGAAACGAAGGGGAAACTACAGCCGTTACTTTTCCCGAAGACATGCAGAACAAAACAAGTTTAATGGAGAGCAGTCTACGAAAATCAGGCGATGCTCAAGGAATTAGATTAGGCAACGAAACAATAAAGGTAGTAGATGAGTTTTGTTGGGCAAAAAATAGCATGTGATGAACGCAGTACAGAGGATATAAAATGCAGAATGGCAATGGGAAGGAAAGCGTTTTTGAAAAAGTGAAGTTACTTAAAATCGAACATTAAATTAAGCGTAAGGAAGTCATTTCTGAAGGTATTTGTGTGGAATGTTGCCTTGTACATGTATGAAACATGGACGATAAACATTGCGGGCAGGAAGAGGATAGAGGCTTTTGAAATGTGGTTCTACAGAAGAATTCTGAAGATTAGGTGGGTCGTCCGCGTAACTAATGAGGAGTTACTGAACGGGATTGGGGAGAAAAGGAATTTCTGGCATAACTTGACTAAAAGAAGGGATCGATTCATAGGACACTTTCTTAGATATCAAGGAATCGTGAATTTAGCGTGGGAAGGAACTATGTGGGGGTAAAAATCGCAGAGGGAGACCAAGAGATGAATATACCAAGCAGATTCAAATGGATGCAGGCTGCCCTAACGTTTTTAACGTTAGGTCATACAATGTCAGTAATGTAGGCAAATTTCATGTAAAGTCGAGAGCAGACCGTAATAGCTGATTTTGTTCTCCATATGACGTAATGACTCTCTCGGTGTGGGATTAGTGACTCATTCGAGTTTAAGAAAACATTCCGTGAGAGGAGGGAACGAAGTTTAGGGTTTAACGTCCCGTCGACAGCTTGGTCATTAGAGACGGAGCTAAGACTCGGAGTTTTGGTTAAAGATGGGGAAGGAAATCGGTCGTGTCCTTTGAAAGGAACCATCCCGGCATTTGCCTGGAGTGATTTAGGGAAATCACGGAAAACCTAAATCTGGATGGCCGGAGGTGGATTTGAACCTCTGTCCTCCCGAATACGATTCAGGTGCGTTACCACTGTGCCACCTCGCTCGGTTTTCCGTGAGAATAATTGTTTTTTTTTTTTTTTGTACAGTGCACAGTTTCGCATTTTCTGTCAGATGTCAGATAAGGACCTGAGTTTCATTTCGTTATTGGTTCTGACGTAAAAACAACAGCGCGACTGCGCCTATGCCTCCTAAATCTTCGGTTCCTGTGAGCCTGTGCAACAGGCCGAATCAGACTGTCAGCACGACAGGCAGTCTCCACCGCTTATATAGCCGCGTGCGCCTTATCTAACCGGACGCACTTATCACTTCCTGCCTCAGAATTTTTCGGCGTCTCGTACCCAGCAATACTAGACTATGAGCCCTCCTGTCCGTGCATCGAAGTCTCCAAGCCTACTTTACGACACAGAGCAGCGCATGCGCAAACCGTGAGCTGCGTCTCACAAAGATGCCCAGAGGTGCCTCACACGGAGAGCATCCCAGCGGAAACACACTGGACTCGTATTCTGGAGGACGCTGGCACTGGACTCGTACTCGGTTTTAAATCCTCCAAAATGTTCAAATGGTTGTAACCCTACGGAAGCAAACTACGTTGATCATCAGTACTTAGTCTTACAAACTACTTAAACTAAGTTAAACTAACCTAAGGACAACACACAGGTCCATGCCCGAGGGAGGATTCGAACCTCCGACGCGGAAGGCCGCGTGATCCGAAACGTGGCGCTCCAGACCGCTGGGCTACTCTCGCGCGGCAAATTCGCCACCAACCAACGACATTCACGTCTACCGTCATTTCTCTAAATAACTCCAGGAAAATTTCATGATGGTTCCTTTCAAATAAATGGTGGATTTGCTTCCTAATCCTTTCACAAACACAGTAGGCTCCACTTTTAATGACCACTCTGTCGACCGGACGTTTAAACTGTCTTCCTTCCTTCCTTCCTTGACTGATAAGCAACGAAACCCCCCACTACTCACTTTGTAAGAGCCCCTAGCCCGCCGCTTACACAACTATCTGCCAAGTACTAATGTGGTTGCATGTCAAATGGGCCGACTTGGAGCAGGAGAGACACCACAGGACATTTTAATTTCCACTCTTTATATTTTTAGAAATAAAATCAAAAGTTTTTTTTCAGCATGACCACGATGGGTTCACTATTCATACTCACATCAGTGGAACTTCAAAAAACACAACAATTTTTTTTTCTTTAATTGTGAAAGTTCATCTTTTTTCACTTATTATTGCCTACTTTTTTGCTATAGGAACCATTTTATTTATAAGTAAGAGACATTCTTCGACGAATTTTGCGCAGCATAGAAACCATACTGACAGATACATGAAAGTATAGAATTTATTTAATGTATGAAATATGTATGAGCTGACATTTTAAACTTTATGTTTAGAAACAAGTCAAATTTTTTAGTTAATTATCTCAATTTTATGACAGTTTTTAATAGATTTGAAAAATTTTAGTTTCGAACACTTATAAGTATGGATTGTATGTTATGCAAAATTCGTCGAAGAATCTCTCTTACTTATGAATAAGTGTACCTACGACAACAAATGCAGCCAAGACTATGTCAAAAAAATAAATAAATAAATAAATAAATAAAAAGAAGATTAAATTTCACACGTAAAAAAATTTTGTTATGTTTTTTAACTTCCACTGCTATGTGTGTGAATACTTCCTTGTCAGGTTGACAGACTTTAATGATTTTATTTGTACAAGTATAGTTTCGTTATTTAATGATGCGTTTCGGTCTTTTAGCAGGGCATATTCAGATTATCTGAGTGATTGAATATACACAAAATTTCAAGGCGGAATTGCAAAACGGGGGTAATGGGACATGGGATTAGTTTGTGTTAAGTAGATAGTATAAATGATAAACACAGCTCACAAGGCGCTCTTCGTGGTGTGACCCCGTAAAAGCGCCTTTTAAAGCTTTGTTTATGATTTATACTATCTACTAAGCACAAAATAAGCCCATGTCCCATTACCCCCGTTTTGCAATCCCGCCTTGTAATTTTTATGTACATTCTGTCACTCAGATAATCTGAGGATGCCCTGCTAAAGACTGAAACGCGTCATCGGTGGAGTAGCCGAGTGGTCTAAAGCGTCTCGCTGCGGAGCGCGCGGTTGCTCGCCGTGGAGGTTCGAGTCCTCCCTGGGGCATGGGTTTGTGTGTTGTCCTTAGGTTAGTTTAGCCTAGGTTTAAGTAGTTTGTAAGCTACGGACTGATGACCACGCAGTTTGGTCCCATAGATTTACAAACGTTTGAATCTGAAACGTGTCATTAAAATGTTCAAATTTTTGTGAAGCTTAAGGGACATGACTGCGACGTCACCAGTTCCTAAACTTACAAACTACTAATGAACTACCTTATACTAAAGACGACACAAACATCCATGCCCGAGGGGGGGGGGGGTTCGAACCCGCGACGGGGTGCGGCCTCGCGCATCATAGCATAGCGCCCCAATGCGCTTGGCCACTCCGCCGCGTCACGTCATTAGAGAACAAAACAATCTGTACTCAAGACGGCTTTTACTGAAGATATATTGACCATTCGTCCTAGTATAGGTAATCGTGTTGAGATTAATTCGCTGGCTTCCGTGGATAGAGCACGCAGTGTTGACAAGGCCGCGCGGGGTCCTCGGCCTATTCTGGCAGCCGCAGCCACAGCAGACCCGGGCGTCCGCCGCGCCGCGCCGTCCGGCCGGTGGGATGCTTGGCGCACTTGCGGCCCGGCCTGCATACAATGCACGCCGATTTGCATTGAAAGAAACGCTGCCGCACGCGGCCGCGGCCGCCCGTTTTTTCCTTTTCGCGTGCCTGGCGCGTGTGAGCGCGGCCCGGCCGGCCGGCTCTTGGGAACCCGCCGGAACCGACGCGACGCGCCGCGCGCGCTCTCATATGGCTCTGCGGCCGCGGATACCTGCCACTGGGTCCAGCGCCAACCCGCTCTGTGTCTCGCCTGACGCCGGAGATTCAAGTTCCGTCTAATGCAATTAACAGTGACCTTATTTTTCTTTTACATTTTAATGTTTAGAAATAAGTCAAATTTTTCACTTAATTATAATTTTTTCACAGTTTTTAATAGATTTTGAAAATTTTAGGAGGAGGAGGAAGCTTAGGGTTTTACGTCCCGTCGACAGCTTGGTCATTAGACACGGAGGTAATGCTCGGAATTTTGGGTAAGGAAATCGCCCGTGCCCTTTGAAAGGAACCATCCCGGCATTTTGGAGTAGCCGAGCGGTCTAAAGCGTCTCGCTGTGGAGCGCGAGGTTGCTCGCCGTGGAGGTTCGAGTCCTTCCAGGGGCATGGGTGCGTGTGTTAGGTTAGTTTACCTAGGTTTACGGACTGATGACCACGCAGTTTGGTCCGATAGATTTACAAACATTTGAACAGCCCAGCATTTACCTGGAGATATTTAGGGAAATCACGAAAAAATTAAATCAGGATGGCTGGAGGTGGATTTGAACCATCGTCCTCCCAAATGCGTGTCCAGTGCGTTACCACTGCGCCATCTCCCTCGGTGAAAATTTTAGTTTCATACACCTGTAAGTATCGATTGTATGCTGTGCAAAATTCATCGAAAAATCTCTCTTACTTGTGAATAAAACTTTACCTACGATAATAAATGCAGCCAACAGTATGTGAAAAACTGATAAAATTTCACATGTAAAAAAGTTTGTTGTGTTTTTGAACATCCTCTGCTACGAGTGTGAATCCTTCATCGTCACAATGACAAATTTTAATGAATTTATTTGTAGAAGTATAGACAGTGGATATTAAAATTTCCTGTGGTTCCTTTCCTGTTCCACGTCATCCCTTTTGACGTCCTACCACCGTTAAGTAGTCTTAAGTCCATGGACCGATGACCTGAACAGTTCGGTACACACACACACACACACACACACACACACACACACACACACATACCGCATCCGGACAAAGTAATACTATCCACATGTAATGATGGTTACGTTCGTAATAAATGTTTCACAAAAATATTCGTCGACCACTTCTGATACAACGTGGGTTCGGCTTCATAATCTGATCTCAGTACCGTTAGGAATCTTGAGCCTTTCACGATTTTCGCACGCTGTCTTCATTTTCAGAATATTTACTCGATTTCGCGGCAATTTTCACTAAAAACTGCCAATGTGTTACATAATTACCTAAAAATTTTGAAAATACTGGTTCTTCAGTACTTATATAACTAATCAAGTAATTAGTGTTAAATGCTTTGAGTACGATTTCATGAAAACCTCTTTTGACCTTTCACACATTTTATAAAAAAAATTAAGTGTGTTCAACTTACGAACAACATTCTATGAGCGTGATGTCAGAACTTTATGTAATATTTTGTCCAAACATCCACTAACCAAGAATGTTCAAATGTTTCTAAAGCTTTGCTTTATATTGCATATTTTTCTCTTCCACTTTCGGGACTAATAGGAGCGATTTCATTGAAGATATGTAACTATAAGTGCGGTACCTCTGTAGAACACTCATTAAAACCTTCTATTTGGTTTCGCTATGAAGACGATACGTTTGTTGTGTGGAGGCATGGTAGAATGGTAAAGAGGAAGTAGTTTTCTTCAACACCTCAACGGGAGTAATTCTAGAATCCAGTTTACCATGGAGAAGGAGACAGACGGAAAACTGAATTTTCTTGACGTGTCAGTTTTCAAAAAGGGCAGATTGGGCCATACAGTTTCTCGGAAGCCCACACTCACAGACCGTTATCTGCACCGGGATTCAAACCACCAGCCACTGCAAAAGCGGAGCATTATAAAGACGTTGGCGGACAGAGAAAGGAACATCTGCGAACCGGAATTACTCGACACAGAATAGAAACACCTGAGTAATGCTTAACTTAAGAATGGCTATTCGTCTACAGAGATAAGGAGAGCTTTGAGACCAACACTTAGAGTTGAAAACGATGAAAGGGTTCCTGAGAAATCCAAAGTCTTCCTGCCTTTTATTAAGGACGTCACTGACCGCAACGGTAAAATTTTGACGAAACGGAATGTTGCCGTTATTTACAAATCTACTAGCAAGATACAGGATCACCTGAAATCGGTAAAGGCTGCTCGTAAACCGCTGGAAAAATCGGGAATTTCTAGGATTCCTTGTACCTGTGGAGACGTATACGTGGGTACCACAAAAAGAACAGTCAAAAAACGACTAGATGAACACAAGGGGAACTGTAGAAGGGAAGAGATTGACAGATCAGCTGTTGCTGAACATATTTTTCAACCAGGGGACCACCTTATTCAATTGGATAAGACTCAGGTTTTAGCAGCCACAAATGGATACCTCGAAAGACTGTACAGAGAGGCTATAGAAATTGTAAAACACCCCAATAATTTCAATAGGATGGAGGAGGGCGTGAAACTAAATTAAATTTGGACCCGGCTTTGAAGAAGAAATGTAAGAGTCTTCCACCATGGGACGATATCAACGGACCGAGGCAATAGGCAACGACGAATTGCGCGCGCATGTCAAAAATATCTGACGTCTCACATCTGCGCGCGAGCCCTCGTAAACGAAGTTTGGCTTTAGTCAGTAGCGAGCCAGGGTGTGCATTGGACATTCAAAAGTGCCACTATTCCCCTTGAAAATGTCCTCCGCAGTCGGGGACGAAATGTTGGGTTTCCATAATAAATCCACTAGACCAAGGCATAATAGCCCGGAAATTTTTAGTAATTTTGACCATTCCGGCCGTGAAAGTTTACATTTTATACTAAAACAGTCATTACCTAGAAAGGTAATAGATAGCATTACTGATAATCTCGGCATGATAACTGGTCTCGCCACATTCACAAACGACGAGACAAGATGGGTATTCTTATTTATTTGGTTTTCGGCAATCAGCAGTTATGAGTGTCGAACCTTTAAAGCGCTCTGCCTGGTTGCGTTACGCGGCTTAATATCAATAGTCACGCGCAAATTTCGATGCGTACACGGCCCTCTCTTCTGGGAAAGTGTCGTCACAGCGGCGGCCGATTACCAGCCCGTAATTGGCCTGAAATTGCACGGCCGCGCCCCGCCAGTCGCCACACAACAACAACAACAACGCAGCCCCTTGCGCAACGCGGGGAACTGCCGCTTCCCTGACCGCTACATGACTCCCGCCATAGCTGGGCCGATGCCTGCTGGAGCCGGGGATCTGCTGCCATCGCCGGCCAACTTACATCCAGCCGGTTACCGCAGGGGGCAAAGAATGAATACTAAGACGTAAATAAAATTGTAAAATATAAATTCACCAACCCTGACACTTTTCTTTCGTCTCTAACACGGCAAAGACGTTAAAGATAACGGTGAAGCAATGAATTAAAATTTGTGATGCGGCCGGGAATCGAACCTTTTTCTGACGTTTATTAAATTTTGGTGTACAAATAAGAACATTTACACTAATTTATCATGAGTTTGTTTTATGTATTACATTTCATCATTATATGAGATGAACATTTACATCTCTCATTTTGTTTTATATTTCAGTGTCTTTTTTATTATTCTTAGTATTCATGAAAGAGATTTTTTTTTACTTTCGTTTTTAAACGAAGGTAATGTATTAATGCGTTCTTTTATTACTTTGTCTTTTTTCACTGATTTAGCTTCACTTTATTCTGTCTTATGTGGTAATTTTTGCGCCGGCCGCGGTGGCCGAGGGGACTGCCGGGCACCGTGGCTCAGCGCGCCCGGTCAGAGGGCTGAACGTCCTCTGTAATAGAAAAGCGGAGCTAAGAACTCACCGAACAAAACACGAACAAACATGATCAGCGTCCGCAATGAATAAAACTAACCATAGAGAAAAAAAAAAAAAAAAAAAAAAAATATATATATATATATATATATATATATATATATATATATATATATATATATATATATATATATATGGACTGAGGCGCTCCAGTCACGGTCTGCACGACCACAACGGTCCGAGGTTCGAATCCCCCCTCGGGCATGGATATTTGTGCCGTCCGTAGTATTAGTTAGTTCACAAGTAGTTTGTAAGTTTAGGGACTGTTGACCCCGTAGTTAAGTCCCATAAGCTATACAAACATTTGAACATTTTGTAATTTCTGCTTGAATGAGATATTCTATGTTTTAAATTTTTTTACATCCTTTAGATATTTATGGCGCAACAAAAAAAAAAAAACAAAAGTAAGTAAATAATTGTAGAATAAACGTGTAATAAATTACTTTGTCGCCTGTTTGGGTAAAGTTTGTGAATTTGGTGTTACATGTGTCCATATATAATGTTTCCCAGTGAGATGTATGGAAAAGGTGAGAATCACAGAGAATGAAAACATCTGAAATAAAACTACATTATGCACAGGTATATGCGAGATGCCATATAAAGGAAAAATATGGGCAAAACATACTAAGAAAAATTCATCTTAGTCAGCAATTCTTAGGGCGACTAAACATCAGAAGTCAACATATAGTTAAATAGCGTGGACAAAGACATCAATTGCTAAGCTCAGATTTGAGGCAATAAAAAATTGGGCACATCAAGAGCCGGACCTCCTTGCTCACTAGGCAGACGTCTGAGTAGTAGACCACTCCACCAATAGCGATTAAGGCGCCTCGAAATAGTTTAAGTAGGACTTCCCTCCACGTCACAAACTTTAATTCAGCTTCTGTGTTCCACAGAATATTGCCACTACTGCCAAGGCTCTCCATACAGCGGAATAGCACCTGGCAATGGACATATAGGAATATTCCTGCCTTAACCTAAGGCTTAGATGATAGAAATATCAATGTAAATAGAAATTCACAAACCCTGAGACTCTTTCTCGTCTCTAAAATTTTAAATATATTAAAGATAAAGGTGAAGCAATGAATTAAAATTTCTGATGCGGCCAGGAATCGAACACAGAAGCTGAATTAAAGTTTGTGACGTGGATGGAAGTCGTACTTTGACTATTCCGAGGCGCCTAAATCACTAGTGGTGCGGTGATAAGACGTCTGCCTAGAAAGCATGGAGGTCCTGGTTCGATTCCCGGCTGCATCACAAATTTTAATTCATTGCTTCACCTTTATTATTAGTAAAATTCCTTGAGAAACAAAAGAGTTTTTGAAAGGATGAAAAGTTAACTAAGGGGTTCAGAGCACAAGTAGAGATACTCCGCTTCCAGTTGTAAACGAGTTACAGAGGTGTTTGATAACAGAGAGACAGCTACAGTTCAGAGCTATAAATACGTATCTCTGAGGTTTCATCGTCTGTGCATAGAGTGCACCATTGTGGTTTTGCTTTAACTGCTACTCGCCTTTGTTCAGCGCATTACGTACGTACGTCCATGTGCATTAGTGGAAGATGGAATGTGAAGTTTCTTGTAGTGACCATGTTATGGAGTACTGTTGAGAACGTCCACCAAACAGTGAGGAAGATGTTCCTATGAATGATAATATGACAGGTAAGCCACATCAATAATAATTAATAATATTCTATATGCTGGGCTCTTCAGTGTTTAATGTTACAATGACAAACACAAAAACGTCTAACAATGGGAACACATAGGTATCGGACTTTAGAATTGTTTGACATTTATGGTATATGAAATTAAGAACCCAAAATAACAATCAGCCAAAGCCATTCGACGCAACTCTCAAAAAATCTCGAGAAAATCGATTATGAAGTTTTGCAAGTAAGCGTAAGTACCAATCATTAAATGAATTGAGCATCTGTCGTTGTATCTCAGGTAGTAGCGTTCTACCCTTACAACCGTATGCCCTTACAACCGTAGGATCGGTGGTTTGAAACGTATCGTGACAGATTTTGTTTTCGTTGTGTTCGAATACTTACACAATTTAATTATCTAATGGTAATTTTTACGAAAATTGCGCCAATTTTTGTTTATTTCTAATTTTCTATATTTTATAGATGGTTGTTAATAATTATGCATTCAATAAAAAAAAACATAAATTACATTTTTTTACATTATTGGCTTCACCATTAGTTGACTGCAGCCCAGTGTGGGATCCTTATCAGGTGGGTTTGACGGACGACATCGAAAGAGTCCAAAGAAGGGCAGCTCGTTTCGTATTGTCATGATACAGGGGAAACAGCATTACGGAAATGATACAGGATCTGGGATGGGAATCATTACAACAACGGCGCTTATCGCTGCGGCGTGGGCTACTGCAAAACACCAATCGCCAACATTCTCCACCGAATGCGAAAATATATTGTTGACTCCCACTTACATAGGTAGAAATGATCATCAGAATAAAATACGAGAAATCAGAGCTCGAACAGAGATATTCAGGTGTTCTTTCTTCACGCCCGCTACTCGAGAATGGAATGGGAGATAAATAGTATAATTGTGGTTCGATGAACCCTCTGCCAGGCACTTAAATGTGATTTGCAGAGCAGCCCATGTAGATGTAGATTGTTTAGTTTGTGAAGAGCTACGGCACAGTTCTCCGAAAGTCATCTCCATATCTACTAATGACTTTTCGAGCATCTAACCTACTCAACCATCGTTTCACGTGACGAAAAGGTTTTCAGCTAGTCCACATACACATAAACAAAAACTGACATGTGGAATTATAGATCCCAAAATGTTTTACATAACTGAATTGGAAAACGATATATATATCACAGTGTATTCGAACCATCGACTCTATGCTTTTGAGGCCAGATTTTGCAACTATTTTAATTATCGGTCCTTACGTGTACTTTGCAAAATTTTCCTCGTGAAATTTTGAGAGTCGCGTGCAATGGGTTTGGAAGATTGATATTTAAGTTGTGAACTTTATGTACCGTAAGTATAAAGAAATTCTAAAATCCGATACCCGTGTGGTCTCCTTTTAAGTAGTCTGTACCTGTATTACTAGTTTTTTTAAATTTTTTTATAGACGTTTTGTGACACAACGTCGCTCTTCATGTGGTGTTTTGGAAGTGTAAGAACTTATTCTCTCTCTGTCTCTCTCTTTCTATCCTTCGTAGGTGGATAGCGAACATGTTTTGCTGAAGTGAACACCTGCTATAAATGACGAAAGGAAACAGATTATCTGAGGTCAATGCCCAGGCAGACGCAGTAACAAGTACGAGAAGCCTTATTCCCAGAAGTAGCTCGGTACATCACGGTTGCGGCTGCTATGATAATGTAATCTGGTGATGTGATGTGTGGCGCCGCCCCGTCAGACGTGCAATCCTTGGGAGCCGGCACGCGGTCGCGCTGCCATTTGCATGGGGCGGCCCGTCCCCGGCGCCGCAATGATTCACCGGCAAAATTGAGGGGTGTGTGTGTGCGCTCCCCTGCCGGCCGTGGCGACTGCATTACGCGCCGAATTTAATGAGCGCCGCGGGGCCCGTAATGCGCCCCAATGACAGGTATTCCTGTGTACACTGGCCGGCGTTATGTATGGCGAGGCAGCCCTGGCTACTGCGGAGTTTCAATGGCGGGCACACGCGCGCAGTATCGCCTTCCACCCGTCATTCTCGTCAAACGACGCATAAAAATTAATTGGGCCTCATGTTTCGTGGTTCGTTATGGAGTCCTATGCATTAATTTTTACCGGTGCAAGCACGAAATCCATAGATAAAACCCGGCTATGAACATAATAAATCGTATAGCACACATTATTTGCCGCGGTGGAGTAGCAGAGCGGTCTAAAGCGTCTCGCTGCGGAGCGCGCGGTTGCTCGCCGTGGAGGTTCAAGCCCCCCCCCCCCCCCCCCCTGGGGCATGGGTGTGTGTGTTTGTCCGTAGGATAGTTCACCTAGGTTTAAGTAGTTTGTAAGCTACGGACTGATGACCACGCAGTTTGGTCCGATAGATTTACAAAAATTTCATTTTCACATTATTTTCCCACTGCTTCGCACGCGCAGACTGGATGGTCTGCTTTGGTTGTTTCTAATTCTAAATATAAATTTTCATAGATTTAGCTTAAAATGCTTTCCTAATCAAGTATTTTGGTACAACTTGCCACCCCCTATTGCACCTTTGATGGCAGAATTCAAAACATAACTTTTTTTTTTTTTTTTTTTTTTTTTTTTTTTTTTTTTTTTTTTTTAAATTTTAACCATCGTTTCCAATCCAAAGTTTCGCATTTATAGCTTCTAAATAGTGTTAGTAGCACCCTTAAAAGTTTTTCCCTTATTTCATCCGCTTAATGGTTGAATTTCCAAAAATATCGAAACAAGAGTTTTCAAAATTCCAATCAAAAATCTAAATCCCAAGTTTTGTATTTCTGTCTTCAAAATTCCCTCAATAGCAAAGTATTTTAAGAAAACCCTTGATACCCTATTTCATCCCCTTAGGAATGGTAATATCGCAAAATCGCTCATACTTAGAGTGTAAGATAAACAACGTCTACAATTTAAAGTTTCTGTCGTCTGTAGATTCACTTTTCAGTGCCGTTTTCTGTCTTTTAGAAACAGATGGAGAACGCGAAGTTTCATCCTGATGACTTGGCATCTTCCATGGTAGCTTTACTTTCTAAAATGCAATAGGCTCTTATTTTTCTTCGATTGTTGCACAAAAACAACTGAAGAATGTGCATCACGTTTCGATGTATGTAACCTCTTTGCTACTGTAGTGTCAAAAGACATCGCTGGTCTTCAGTCCGAATTTTATTTAATCTGACGACTTTCAACCATTTTCCACCCTCTTATACTATCGACGCGGAACTGCTGTGGTGTACTCGAGACTTTGTACCACAACAACACAGAGACATACAAAAAAAATTTAAAGTGTTTGTAAGTCGATCGGACCAAACTGCGTGGTTATCAGTCCGTAGCTTACAAAATACTTAAACTAAGATAAACTAACCTAAGGACAAACACAAACATCCATGCCCCAGGGAGGACTCGCAACTCCGACGGCGAGCAACCACGCGCTTCGCAGCGATGCGCCTTAGACCGCACGGCTACTCCACCCTCACCCATCTTCATTATTCGTTTATAGCACTACATTGCGAAAGTTTACAGCGTCTTTTTGTCTGAACTCCTTTTCGTCCACCTTTCATTCCCATACAATGTTACACTCCAGACAAATGCTTTCAGTAAGAACTTCCTGACATTTAAACTAATTTGGATGTCAACAAATTTCGCTTCTTCAGAAATGCTTTTCTACTCATAGCCATTCGGCATTTTAAATCTTCTTTACTTCGACCATTACTTGTTACCATGCTACGCAAATAACTCTCCATTACTTTTATCGCCTCATTACCTAATCCAATTCCTTCGCAGCGGCGAAGTGGCCGAGCGGATTGAGGTGCCAAGCTCCGATGAGGGAGGCCGCTCCCCGTCGGGGGTTCGAAACCATCCTCGGGCATGGATGTTTGTGCTGTCTTTATTATAATGCAGTTTGTAAGTAGTTTTTAAGTTTAGGAACTGATGACCCCCGCAGTTAAGTTGCATATGATTGACAAACATTTGAACATTTTTTTGTAATTCCTTCAGCAATGCCTGATTTTCTGACACTACATTCCATTACCCTCGTTTTATTCTTGTCAATGTTCATCTTATACCTTCCTTTCAAGATATAGTCCTTTCCGTTTAATTGCTCTTCCAGATCCTTTGCTGTCTCTGACAGAATTACTGTGCCGTCAGCAAATCTCAAGGTTTCTATTCCCTCTAAAAATGTTCACATGTTTATACAACTTATGGGACTTAACTACGGGGTCATCAGTCCCTAAGCTCACAAACTACTTATGAACTAGCTAAGACTAAGGACGGCACTAATATCCATGCCCGAGGGGGGATTCGAACCCCGACCGTAGTGGCCGTGCAGACCGTGACTCGAGCGCCTCAGTCCCCTCGGCCACCGCGGCCGGCTCTATTCCCTCTCCGTGGACTTTAATTCTCTCCAAATTTCTCTTTGCATGCCTTCACAGCTTGCTCGATGTACTGATTGAACAACACTGAGGAAAGGCTACAACGCTGTCTTACTCCCTGACCTTTGCGCCTCTTTCATTCCCTTCAACTCTAATAACCGCTGTCTGGTTTTTGTATAAGTTAAATATAACTCTTCGCTCTCTATATTTTATACCTGTTACCTTCAGAATTTGAAAGAGTGTACTCCAATCGACATTATCAAAAGCTTCCTCCAAATCTACAAATGCTAAAAATGTAAATTTGCCATTCATGAGCCTATCTTCTAAGATATGTCGTAATGCATTGCTTCCCTGTTCCTAAATCGCTCCTGAACCTAAACTGATGTTCCCCAAGCTCGGATTCCACAAGTTTTATTCAAACTGCTGTTATATCTTTTACGGTTTCTCCTTCGCTTTATATTAATGGTCTTACTCTCTTACCAACCACTGCGACCCTTTCATGCCCTTCGACTCTAATAATTGCTGTCTGGTTTTTGTACAAGTTGAATATGAGGGAGGCCGCTCCCCGTTGGGGATTCGAATCCCCCCTCGGGCATGGATGTTTGTGCTGTCTTTAGTATAATGTAGTTTGTAAGTAGTTTTTTAATTCAGGAACTGATGACCCCGCAGTTAAGTCGCATAAGGTTGACAAACATTTGAACATTTTTTGTAATTCCTTCAGCAACGCCTGCTTTTCTGACACTACATTCCATTGACCTCGTTTTATTCTTGTTAATGTTCATCTTATACCTTCCTTTCAAGATATTGTCCTTTCCGTTTAATTGCTCGCTGCGGAGCGTGCGGTTGCTCGCCGTAGAGGTCCGAGTCTTCCCTGGGGCATGGGTGTGTGTGTTTGTCCTTAGGTTACTTTACCTAGGTTTAAGTAGTTTGTAAGCTACGGACTGATGACCACGCAGTTTGGTCCGATAGCTTTACAGAAATTTTAACATTTGATTTTAATTGCTTTTCCAGATTCTTTGATGTCTCTGACATAATTACTGTGCCGTCAGCAAATCGCAAGGTTTGTATTCCCTCTCCCTCGACTTTAATTCTCTCCAAATTTGTCCTGGCATTCCTTCACAGGTTGTTCGATGTACAGATTGAACAACACTGAGGATAGGCTGCAACCCAGTCTTACTTCCTTCCAAACCACTGCGACGCTTTCATGCCCTTCAACTCTAATAATTGCTGTCTGGTTTTTGTACAAGTTGAATATGACTCTTCTCTCCTTATATTTTACCCATGCTACCTTTAAAATTTGAAATAGTGTATTCCAGTCAACATTATCAAAAGTTTTTTTTTTTTCAGATCCACAAATGCTAAATAAAAAACGTATGTTTCCCTTCCCTTTATCGTCTTGTATGTTGTTGTTATCGTCTTCAGTCCGGAGACTGGTTTGATGCAGCTCTCCACCCTACTCTATCCTGAGCAAGCCTTTTCATCTCCTCATAGGAACGACAACCCACATCCACTTGAATCTGCTTACTATACGCGTCTCTTGGTCTCCCTCTGCGATTTTTACCCCACACACTTCCCTCCAATGCTAAATTTACGATTCCTTGATGTCTAAGAATGTGTCCTAACAAGCGATCCCTTCTTTTAGTCAGGGTGTGCCAAAAATTCCTTTTCTCGCCAATTCTGTTAAGTACCTGTTCATTAGTTATGCGATCTACCCACCCAATCTTCAGTATTCTTCTGTAGCACCACATTTCAAAAGCCTCTATCCTCTTCCTGTACGCACTGCTTATCGTCCATGTTTCACTCCCGTACGAGGCAACACTCCACACAAATGCCTTCAGAAAAGACTTCCTTACAGTTAAATTAATATTCGATGTTAGCAAATTTCGATGTTAGCAAACGTCTTGTATAAGGAAGTGAAATGGTAGCAGTTTAGGCGGGTTGAGTCTTTTGCGCTGTAGTGAGTGCCACGGCCGGCGACCACCCAGCTCGCTGGCCTGCGGCTACTGCAGCTCAGTTAGAGTCCAGTGGCTGCACCATCAGACAGAGGGCGCCTCAGGGAGCGGTTAGCGGCAGGGGCGGCGTCTGCGCAAGTCGGCCCCTGGGGCAGGCGGCAGGCGGCAGGCGTCGCTCCACTTGGCTCAGCTCGGCTTGGCGGCTCCAAGGCCGCGGCTTAATTAATATCGCAGCACACAATGCGGCTCCGCCGCTATTATCATAAACAAGCCGGCGCAGCGCCCACGCTCTGCACGCTACGTCACGGTTTGACACGCGCGCGTTTTGTACCCAACTAACATGCGCGCGACGTATTTTGTCGGAATGTTCACGACATTCTGGTATGGCAAATACCGTGCTACGAAGTAACTTTCCCATGCGTAAGTTTTTTCTTTGAACCGGAACCACTATCTTCAAAACAATTAGGGGATCAGGAGAGATATTTACCTCTAATATACCGGGTGTTACAAAAAGGTACGGCCAATCTTTCAGTAAACATTCCTTACACACAAAGAAAGAAAATATGTTATGTGGACATGTGTCTCTTCAACTCACATTAATCATGGAATGGAAACACACAGCAACAGAACGTAACAGCGATACTTCAAACACTTTGCTACAAGAAATGTTCAAAATGTCCTCCGCTAGCGAGGATACATGCATCCACCCCCGTCGCATGGAATCCCTGATGCGCTGATGCAGCCCTGGAGAATGGGGTATTGTATCACAGCCGTCCACGATACGAGCACGAAGAGTCTCTACATTTGGTACCGGGGTTGCGTAGACAAGAGCTTTCAAATGCCCCCATAAATGAAAGTCAAGAGGGTTGAGGTCAGGAGAGCGTGGAGGCCATGGAATTGGTGCGCCTCTACCAATCCATGGTCACCGACTCTGTTGTTGAGAAGCATACGAACACGTCGACTGAAGTGTGCAGGAGCTCCATCGTGCATGAACCACATGTGTTGTACTTGTAAAGGCACATGTTCTAGCAGCACAGGTAGAGTATCCCGTATGAAAACCTAATAACGTGCTGCATTGAGCGTAGGTGGAAGAAGATGAGGCCCAATGAAAACATCACCAACAATTCCTGCCCAAACGTTTAGAGAAAATCTGTGTTGATGACGTGAATCGAGGAAGTACAGTACATACGAAGGAAACAATTGGGTATTTTGACAATTGCCTGCAGGAATTATATCAATTTACATTTAAAGAGAAATACTAAAATGAGCTCTAACATGGAAATTAAGCGGTTGCGGACACATGTCCAAATAACATATTTCCTTTCTTTGTGTGCGAGGAATGTTTCCTGAAAGTTTGGCCGTACTTTATTTCCTTTCCTTGTGTGCGAGGAATGTTTCCTGAAAGTTTGGCCGTACTTTTTTGTAACACCCTCTGTAAAGCAGAGTGTCCGTATGTTTGTGTGTACGTGTTGCATACAAATCTACAGTTTTGTTCCGATCCTTATGAAATTTTGTACATGTAAGATTCAATGCATGAGGACGGTCGTCGTAAGTGTAAGAATCACGTACGATACATAGTTCACGAGGTATAACGTCATAAACGATGAGATGCGCGAAAAACTGCTGCATTTAGCGACAAATTTGCTTATTTTCTGCTAAATCAGCGGACCGATTTCAACCAAATTTGGTACACACATTCCTTACCATGAGGTAACAATTACTACAAGGTTAAGAATCACATACGACACATGGTTCAGAAGATATGACGTCATAAACAATAGGAATCGCAAAAAACTGCCACATAATGGGGCGAGACTTTAAAAATACGATATATGAGAATGAGGGTACTTCGACTTGCAACAAACTTTAAACATAATTTCAAAACTTTTTAAACTTTTTCTCGCTGACAAACATAGCAAAATGATGAAAGGAAAAATTTTCTTGCTTACTAGTTTTCCGCAGTTTATGGATTAAAATTACGGCATTCGGTATGACGTTACAATTTATAATTTCTACACTAGAAATTGTAGTCGTAATAAATTTTACAGACAGTATACACACATATAGTTGAATGTACCTTCTAAATTGGATCACAGTACGACTCGTAGTTCATGAGATATGAGCACATAAACAGTAACATTCCACTGTTCATGGAATAAAACTATGACATTAGGCATGACGTTACAATTTTTAATTTCTACACTACACATTGTAGCCGCAGGAAATCTTACAGGCAGTATACACGCATATAGTTGCGTGTGCCTTCTACATTGTATCACAGTACGACATGTAGTTCCGAAGATACGAGCACATAAACAGTAACTTACACGGAAAACTTCCCCACCACGTAACAAGTTTTAATCTATTACTTCTTTACTGCTGATTGTATTCCTAAGAGATTTTACAGACATATAGCCCTTATACAAAGGAATGTATACCTGAAAAATTGCAGGAATAACCCGGGCAACGCCGTATTTTCAGCTAGTTACGATATATTTATGGTAACGTATTCAATTCAGATATTGGTTAGAAATGTAATTTGTGTGTGTTACAGAGCGATATTTTGCTGACTCAACTGTTTACTTCAGGTTTAGATGCCGTTTACTTAGAGCTAGTCACGTTGGGTCTAAAAAAATAGTGAAAAAGCGTTTCTCGTTGGCGTCTAATATGGTGTGTTATCACCTTGAATAGCCTTTACAATTGAAAAAATGCGTGGCATGGACAGTATGAGGTTATCAACCAGCTCTTGAGGGATTTTGGCCATTCTTTCGTGAGTGCAATATCCAGCTTTGCAACAGCTGTGGGAGGTGATGGTGTTGCTGTATTGTGTCAGCCAAGTGCATCCCGACATTCTCAATAGGGCTTAAGTCCGGTGCATAATCTGGCACTCTTTTGATGGGTGAACATCGGACGTTAGTGTTATAGTATCTGGTCATCATGCACTAACTGTCTGAGAAAACAAAACGATAAATACTTTACACCGGCATTCTGAATGAATTATAGTACTTCTCTGCAACAATGTTCAAAGATTTAGCATCAAGTTATGCAATATACTTTGCAGTGGTTCTCCAAGCTCCCAGCTTTACTGTGGTTTTTATGTAGAGACACTATCGTTTAAGATGATTTTGTGATTTTGTCGCTTATAAACAAATACAAGATTTGTAGGCTGCGCATTGTAATCCTGAGAATGGTGTCACCGTTTAAGCTATTAAGACGATGTAATAAATCCTTGAAGGGTATTAATTGATACAGTCCGTGCAAGTGCGAACGTGAACCAGAGCAGCTTAACCGGAGAGACCCGAGTTCAACGCCCACCGCCTGCATCGGCGAGTGGCTGATGTCCGGCCATTGAGCCGCTTCTTCTGAGAAGCGAATCCACTCTGGCGCGCGTCTGCTTTCGTCCCATTGTGACCACAGTCGAAAGGCAGTAATGAGTTCAGCAGCTGCGACTCTGCGCGAAATTTTGGCGCGAATGGCCTTCTTTCGTCGGCGAGGTCTATTTCGCGACCGTGAAATCCAGTGAATTTGGTCTCCTTTATCGAAAGTGCTACATTCAATGTGATAGTGCTTACTGCAACGTACTTCAACGTTAGCGATCCTGATTTGGTTTGAGAAAAAACTGTACTGTAACGTGCTAATCCAGCGCCGTACAGTGCCACTGAATTGATCAAATAATCCAATACAAAAAAGCTCCCGATTAGAATGGCGCGCACTAACGCAGTGAAAATGGATTCGCAGATATCCTGTGTCTATCTCCAGTTGGTGGATGACTAAATGAGCAACTATCCCACTGCTTAACGAGCCGGAGGTTCCCTGTTCCCATAATTTATGTGGCTGTGACAAAAGCCAGTCCTCTACTGTGTCGTATAGGGTCGTCCACTTGAAGCGCTTCCCTTTGAGATGTTTTCTTAGCGGACAGAACAGATGGAAGTCACAAGCTGACATGTCCGGGCTGTAGGGCGGATGCTCAATCTGCTCCCACTTGAACTTGACCAGTACACTTTGTTCGAACCTGGTGACGTGTAGACATGTGTTATGGAGCAGAATCACACCCTCCGTTGGATTCCCAGGCAGTTTTCTCTTGATGGACTTTCGTAGGCTACGAAGTGTTAAAGGATTTTCCGCGCTAGAGGAATTCGATGAGTATCGGAACTCTGACGTTGAAAAAGACGGTGAGCATCACCTTGCTTGCTGCCTTTAATTGTTCAGGGGAGGTGATGCGAATGTTTTGCTCCCCTCGATGTCGCACTACATTATCCCAAAGCAGCATATTCAAATTTCAGCCTGTTTGGTTCTTAAGCATTCGTACCTTTTCATCTATATAACCCTCGTATACAGGGGAAATTCTTACAGACTAAACTTTAAAGTGGTGTACGAATTGACGTGACCACTGTAACTGGCTGGTTACGAAATAAGATATCTAAAAATGAAAGCAGTAATGGATATAAAGAGTCTGCATGAGATTGCAAGCTGAAGAGAGACCTACAAACGAATTCAAACGAATCCCCAGAAGGAAACTATTGGTAATGAAATTGCGAATGGATAGTATATTTCTGTCGTCCATTTGCAAAAGGGGACAAGTCCAAAAATTCCCCTTTTCAAGGTCTTTATGCCATCTTTCCAAGACGAACTAAACAATATATAAAAATGCTGCATAACATAATAAGTCTAGCTTTAAATTCGCTCAGAAATTTACAAAAATTTGCAGAATGTGACATGTCCAATGGCAATTCTGATGCAGAAGGGGATAAGTGCACACACGAAACGCCTAGGCTGCAAAAAGGGACAGGTCCTAGGATTAGTTTGTGTATACTTATAACTGAGGATGTAAAATGGGACAAGTCCTTCAGAATTATCACTCTTTGTTCATTCTGCGGTTTTGTGCGACAAAACTCTAGCAGGACTATTGTTGGTTGGTGACAATGCAAGCATAAGACTGTGTCTTAGTAGTTGTTGGTGTTTAGCTGCTAGTTGTTAAGTAGGGTGTTTCACTATGTCAGATTTACCTGATGTGGTGATTGAGGGTAATATTGCACCGGAAGGAAAAGGAAGGAAACACAAAGAACCGTCATAAAAGTCTAATCTGAAGGAGAATGTCCTGTGTATGATTGTAAAACAGTTATGAAATCAGTTATGAAGTCTCCAGCTTCGTATCATTTTCAGTTTGGTCCCTGCAAGAGGTTTAAGCTGCCTAAAAGTAAAAGATTAGGTTCTGTTCTCGTCCAAGGGGAAGTCAATTATTGCCTTGTTGTTGGCGTTGCCAAATCTTTATTGAAGATAAATTCTCTTCAGTCAACGAAGGTTAATACTGGAGTGGTGATCAAAGTAGCTAAGAAAAAAGATGTAGCGGACATACTTGCTGCGCATTATGGAGAAAACTGAGCCTCACTATCAGAGCTTTATTATTATAAGTTAGTTGTGCAAGAAGCATACAAACCACAAAATTATGTAGTGGATGATCCACTTTCTGACTTTGAGGAAGTTATTGAGGATGAGCTTAGTGGTATTCTTTAAATCGCTAGTCACCTTGCTGTGAATAGGAGATTCACTAGTGTTCAGGCATAAGTGTTTAATTTTAAAGATTTTGTGTGTGGCAATAGAACAAATATAAGCAATTAAGTACTGTTATAACAGTTAAAAGAAAGTAGTACCATACTAAATGTTTGATTTTCATTTGTATATTAACATAATAATTTGGATTATTGCATAATTTTTTGTATAAAATGCCTTAAATATGGTGTATTTTCTATATTATGGTGTATTGTCTATATTCTAATAAAATTTGGAAAAGAGGAAAGTATAGTTTGTATATTTTTCTTTACTTGATTAGTTCCCTACTGCTGCAATAAGGGACAAGTCCATCAAAAGGTTGCATAAAGGGGATAAGTTCAAAATTATTTTTCATTTATTGAGAAAAGTACTAACACAAGATTTACGAAAATACATTCCCTGAATGTACGTATCCTACAGATTTATTTAGGATGAAAAGGTTATAATAATTCCAGTTTCATCAGTCAGGGGTAGTTTTTTTGCGTTTTGCCAACATTTTGTTCTCAATGACTTGTCCCTGTTTGCAAATGGACGACATTTTAAGCTGCGGGTGACCCAATCTTAGGATTACACGCACGGATTCTCTCGATGGAATTTCGAATATAACGACCGCGGCTGCTCTGTCGGTGACAGTATAAAGTCGACACACTATACCTGCGAACGAAAGCTGAAGGCAATATTCCGCGAGGGATTTCAGTTACGAGTAAATCTGCAGATCTGACGCGGACCAGTTTTTCGCCAGCAGACGTATTGGAGGAGTCGCCATTCCAGTCGCGAGCGCATCAGTAAGCCGAAATCTGTAGCGCCTGGGCGTGTAATTGGAAGCGGCCGCTCCGGTTCTGATGGGATACGCGGCGGCGGATGGTGTTCGCCCACGGCAGTGCGCGGCGCAGAGACTTTATTGGTTCTCAGGGGGTCTGCTTCCCACCCTCCCTTCTCTTTTTTTTCGCGGCCCCCACCAGATCCCCCTCCCCCCTCCGTCCAAACGGCTGGCGAGCAGGGCCACAGACACTGCGAGACAATGGCAGCGCCGCTATAAAGCTGATTTACGCCTCTTTTTACAGCTCGTAAGAGCCAACAAAGTGTGCGGAAAAAGGAACGCGATGTCGCCGGCGAGAACTATGGATGTGGCCGGGCCCCGTGACAAGCGGGGCAGCGTTGCTTGAGGTCCGGGAGCGCCGTCTGCCGACCGCCACGGGGAGCGGCCGGGCGATCGCAGCGCGTAGGCCAGCTGGCGGGGAAACGCCGCACCGCCTCTCCTCACAAACCGGTACCTAACTCTTGGGTGGTTGCAATTTTTAAGTCCCTTTGTGCTACCTACTTAGTAGGGGTTGGTTTCCGTAAAAAAAAAGACCGCCTCCGCAATCCAGAAGAAAGTGTGGTAGATGCCACACAGGGGGATATGGTCGACTCCCGACTTCGTGGGAGATTTTGTCCACTTGGAGGTTGGGTGTTGTGTTATCATCATCATCATCATCATCGTCGACGCGCAAGTCGCCCAAGGGACGTCACGTAAAGACTTGCACCACACAAGCCGAACACTACCTCATATGGGGTGTAAAAAGGTAAAGCAGTCAACAATCCGAAGATTGGATTGAACACCAATCTGCTTTACTAGGCATGGTTCGGTTTGGAGGTGGTGTGCCGTTTCTTTCTCCGACCTTCGAACTGACTTATCCAGCCAATTATAGGGAGACCTACAGTTTAACGTGCGTTCCGAACCACGGCGCACTCGGTATTTTTCACATGAGCAATACTGCCAGATGTAGTTTTGCTTGATATCAACTGAGTACTAAAAGAGAAAATTCTGAGTATGCGGTCTGCCTGATATGTATAACACAGTTTTTACTTTCCATCCAAACATGTTTCAGATCCTCTGTGCCATCATCAGTTGTTCCTTGATTCATTGCTATGAAAACCAAAAATACACTGTTTTAGTATTAACCTATGTCCGAGTATTTCGCCTAAATGTCGTATGTTTTAAGTTTGGTTACTGCCTCAACTTTACATTTCTTGGTCCTCTAGTACTGGTTTTACATATTTGGAGAGTGGTAGCGTTGTTATCTGCAACTGAATAATCTGAGTAAACATTTTGACGACTTAGCACGCTATTTCTAGTGTGAAACAAATCTTTGTACAACTTATGGGACTTAACTATGGGGTCATCAGTCCCTAAGCTTACAAACTACTTATGAACTAGCTAAGACTAAAGACGGCACAAATATCCATGCCCGAGGGGGGATTCGAACCCCCGACCGTAGTGGCCGTGCTGACCGTGACTGGAGCGCCTCAGTCACCTCGGCCACCTAGTGTGAAACGTAAACTTTTTGATAAGAGGGGATATCTGGGTAATCGGACTGTACTTCCTATAACTTACAGTTATTTTGAAGCACATATTCTCTTTCTCGCTTTTGAGAACAACACATAAGTGTTTCTCATATTCCGCGGACTATTTCCTTCCACTATCGCTTCACAATGACATTTTTACGTGAGTGTGAAGTGATAGTGAAAGTAAATAATCCGCGAAATATGAGAAACACTTGTGTGTGGTCCACAAAAAAGCGAAAGAGAAGATGTGCTTTAAAAAAATTGTAAGTGATAGAAAATACAGTCCGATTATCGAGATATCCCTACCTACCAAAATATTTTATATTTCACACTAGAAATTCCGTGTTAAGTCGTCACAATATTCACTCAGATTACTTGGTTGCAGATTATGTACAAACAGAAACCAAGAAATGTAATACCACGGTAATAACAAAAATTAAGACAGACTACATTTAGGCCCAATACTCTGACATATATTAGTACTAAAACAATGTATTTCCGTTTTTCACAGCCATAAATCAATAACTAAAACCAGTGACGATGAAACAGAGTTTCTGAAACATGTTTGAATGGAAAGTTAAAACAGCATCTTGCATATCAGGCGGACCTCTTATACAGAATTTTTAGTTGCAAACACGGCAATCATGAAAGCTACACATCGAAAATGATGAATATCGATTTTGAAAGATAGAAAATGCAATAATATCGTATCTACTTTTTATCTCGAAAATTAATGTTCAGCTTTTACAAATAAACTACTCAATATCAAACTATTTTGATTACTTGTTATTGGATGATAATTTGATTAAAAAAAATGAACGAATAGAGAGGAACGGTTCCCAAAAAGGTAGTATCAGCAGTGAACTGGTTCCCAACAATGTTTGTGCCTCACTAGCGTGTAGTACTAACTATTATACAATTTAATCAAACAGTTGAGATAATATCAGCAGTACAACTTGTAAGAACTGACGGCGGTTTATGTCTAAATTTTGCTCGGAATCCCATTCTCTCATTTCACAAACAACACACGAACAGAAAGAGGACAGCCTAGGGTTCAACGTCCCGAAGAGAGCGAGGTCATTAGAGACGGAGCTCACGCTCGGATCTTTGGTTAAAGAGGGAAAGAAAATCGGCCGTGCTCTTTGCAAGAACCATCCCGGCATTTACCTGGAGAAATTTACGGAAATCACGGAAAACCTAAATATGGATGGTCGGAGGTGGATTTGAACCACCGTCCTGCCGAATGCGAGTCCAGTGTGCTACCAATGCGGCACAGGGTTGATGACAGTTCCTCACTCGCTGGTAATTACTATTGACTATGGATAACTTGAAAGTTGGTCATCCTGTGTCGTTGATGGCACTAGCTTTTGCAAATGTTTGTAAAACTGTTGGACTAAAATGCTATGGTCTTCAATCCCTAGACTTACACACACACACACACACACACACACACACACACACACATACATATGCTCGACGGAGGACTTGAACATCCGGCGGGAACTGCTGCCCAGTGTTGCGTATCTTCATGAGTAGTATTACGGTGTAGGTTGCCAACTGCCACCTACCGCGGGTATGACTTAACCTTACATATCGTTCTCCCACTTTACATTTGTGCTTTCAAACGGTGAGCCGTTCACCTGTCGAAATGTCAATGATGGCCGAAGAAGTCACGCGGCTACAATCTCTTAACTTGTTTGAATAAACATCACAATTATTTCTCCAGTTTTATTATGTCAAAGAATACAGCCTTTTTCTATTTAGTTTTTATACTTAACGGACAACTTTGCTTTCATAAACACACTAACAATTTTCTGCTTGGTGATGTGGTATTTCAGGATACATCATCGGCTATTCATTTATGGATCTGTTTCATACAGAGTACGGGGGAAGGAAGTGTAATTGAACGATTTAATGTTCTCTGAAGTGGGGCCTGCAAGCAACTAAAAGTGAGAAACAGACTCATCCAAACTAGAAAAATTAGATGGCATTGTTTCTGTGATAGGAATTGAAATTAAAGGAAATTCTAGCTGTGAGTGTAAAATGAATCTTGAAAAGATAAAAAAATAAAAGCAAACAAACTCGCACTGATATTTTTAACGCGTATTCAAGACAGACTGCCACATAAAACGAGTCACTTTTCCATTAAAATTATAGTATTTTTTTGTGTTTCATTCGTCCGTTGGAGCTACGTCAATAAAATTCCGGTTAAAAACGCAATAAACCCTTCTCTCTTTTAACGGAGTGGCCACCTCAGCACATCTTCCATTCAACGCTAAATTTTACATGCCGTACAAAACGAGTGAAAATAAATTTCTGCTGCAGCAACATTTTAATTTGGTGAAAGTTCACAAAACGAGCTAAATTACACATCCGTTTTGTTCTGACAAACACAGGTATAAACGCACAAACAGAATAAATTATCAGCTGGGGGAACTGTGCGCCCATACAATAATTAAATGTAATTGCACTTTAATTAAACAAATGGAGGCGCGGTAAAGTCTGACGCTGTTGCCCCTCCAGGAAAGTTGGCCCGCGAACCGAGTTACGCGGGGAACGTTAACTCTTTTGCAAATAGCTCATCACAAGTACAACTGACCGAAAGTTATTCACAGTGGACAGGTAACTGTTTTTAGTCTCAACTAATTTCATTGTACTGGAGATGTATAACTTCACACGTTCTGTGGCCGGTTATAATTAAAGTGCAGCTATTTACGGGTGTCGATGTAGACTATGAGTAACATACGGCAACCAAACGTGGTAGACAGTGTGCGGAAACGACGTTAGCACATTGGACTCTCGATCGTAAGGACGGGGTTCAAACACACATCCGACGACCTAGACGTAGATGAATGATTTCCACTCATCACTCAGGGGAAAGGGCACGACTGGTTTCCTTCAAGAGCCTTACTAGATAAATGATGAATCCTCGGAATCAAGATTACTTTTTATTACTAGCTTCGACTCTTAACGAGCCGTCTTCAGATCGTAAAAGTTTTCAAAATACATGACTGTCGCCTTATAAATAAAACATATCGCACGATTGAAACAATACAGTATTTACAACGTAAAATTACTTACATAACTATAAATGATGTGCATGAAAATTATTTTAGGAGGTGACTATTGTTTTAAATATGTTCCATGCAGTGCGGATGGCGTCATGCTACCGACTGGGCGGCCGTTCCCCCTGGAGATTCGACACCTCCATCGAGCATATATATATATATATATATATATATATATATATATATATATATATATATATGTGTGTGTGTGTGTGTGTGTGTGTGTGTGTGTGTGTGTGTGTGTGTGTGCGTGGTTTTCATTAGTGTACGTTAGTTTAAGAAGTTCGTCACTCTAAGAACTGATGTGTGCAGCAGTTTAGTCCAATAGGCCTACAAACATTTGAACGTTACGAGTCTACACTAGTAGTCAAATAAAAAAATTGGCAATCTAGATTCTGATGATTTGTCCTTTCTTATAAACAACGACAGGTCGCGGTCTTCTGTTGTTGACAATGTCAACAAACATGATCGTTACTGAAAACATCCGAGCTTGTGCTGCGTCTGTGACGTCCATTACGCTGACGGGACGTTAAATCCTAATCTTCCTTCCTTCAGAATCCATTTACTCTAAAGTAAAATTAGTTCAAACTGTGGCCAACTGTTACAAGTCTTGCGCTGTAAACTGTTTGACATCCACGCTATTATTCGACAGGACACTATGCGAAGGAACAGTGTTTCTATATAGAAGAGAAAAAATTAGCTATTAGTGCAACTGTTTTATGTAAACGGCAGCAATTATTGAACAGTGCTGCACTGAAAGAGTATTGCCGAATAGATAAATGATATATGTGAAGAGAGATTCGATGAATTCCGGGAAACTTTAAACAAATCGAAGCAGAAGTAAATAACAACAAAGATACGAGGCAATGTCGGATCATTTGTGATTACAAATGGCCAGTTCAAGTGCAAAAATTTCTTGAATCAGATTAGACCTACAGCAAGTACGTCTGACAAAGTTCGGTGAATAGTCCTGTAACATTAACGCAGATGAACTACAGTTACCTTACTGTCCTTCGAAATAGTCACCTCCCACAACTATGTAGCGCTGGCTGAACTCTGCGATACATGTCCTGGAAACGTTGCATGAAGTCTTCCTTTAGGATGGGGTTCAAAAGCGTCATCATGTTTCGTTGGATGTCAGAAATATCGTCTTGTCTCTTGTCTTTGGAAGCGAATTTGAGCCGAGGGAATAGGAAGAAGTCAGGAGGATTGAGATATGGCGAGTATGTCGGATGTTCAAGTTACACGAAAACGCTCGTCCACACACTGCCGGTATTGACAAACAGTACCTGGCAAAAAGCGGGTAGCGCAGACTAAATATCCACTATACTCGCCGGACCTCAATCCTCCAGACTTCTTCCTATTTGATATATTCAAATTTGCTTTGAAAGGAAGGAGATTTAACGATATTTCTGACATTCAACGGAACATTACGAGACTTTTGGACACCATCCCCGAGGAAGACGTCGTGCAAAGTTTGCATGATCTGTATCGCAGAGCTCAGCTTTGCATAGTTATAGAAGGTGACCATTTCGAATGACAGTAAGGTAACTGTAGTTGATAGTTCATCTACGTTAATGTTACTGTACTATTCACCGAACTTTATTATCAGAGCTTATAATTCAATGCTAAATTATGATTTTCGATGTCTTGTATATTTAGAATTGAGGCTACTAAGGTGATGCGATCAAATCGTTGCCGCGGATTCTCGTAGCTAATTGAAGCTATTTATCTCTGCGACTTACGGTGTTTTTAAGCAGACTAGCTTTGAATTTTTAACACATTGTGGACGGCTCCATCCTAAACTCGTTCAGTGGTAGTTAGTTAGGCGGACCAGAATTTGACTCCTGCAATGCTAAACAATTTGTAGCTGCCATTTCACACCCTGCCCTCTGCTGGTAATCACGTAAAAATGAAGAAGGAAGGATATCTGCATTGTGCTGCCACTGAGTCTGAGTTTTAACTATCTGCATGCGACAAAAGGGCTTTGTATTTCCCGCTCTCTGTTAAGTCCAACTTTACTTTCATCTGCTATCTGTATTGCTATCTGCCGAATGTTCGCACTCTGCATATTCTCCACATGGCGAATTTAGATGAGAGCGTTGTTTTCAGTGCCCTGGAAGAGGAAAAATGTTCAAATGTTTGTATAGCTTATGTGACTTAACTACTGGGTCATGAGTCCCTAAACTTACAAACTACTCATGAACTAACTAATCCTAAGGACGGCACAAATATCCACGCCCGAGGGTGGGGATTCGAACCCCCGACCGTAGTGGCCGTGCAGACCGTGACTGGAGCGCCATAGCCCCCTCGGCCACCGCGGCCGGCGGAAGAGGAAACAGACGATTCCAGTTCCGAAGGAGAAGTTGATTATCTGTAAGAAACACATGTTCAGGTTTTTTGGGGGAATACAAACTTGATTTCCTGCTAATTTTAATATTTAAAATATGTTTTGGAATAGATAGAAGAGGTTTCGTTGCTTCAAATTAGACAACAAACTCAATTATTAGATTCATTAAAATGTGTAATTTCCAAACAAACGTTAAAGAAGCAATCCATCTGCCCCATCCAGGACGACTTACGCCAGCCGTGAATGTGCTAATAGCTGTGTAGCACAACTTTTTGAACATATTAATGTCCTTCCGCATAGGTTTCCCTTGGTTAGTAGTTGTTGTTTGTTAAGCTTATGGGACGTATCTGCAGTATCAACAGTCCCTAAACTTACAAACTACTTATAAATTACCTTATAATAAAGACGACACATACATCCATGCCCGAGGGGGGATTCGAACCCCCAACGGGGAACGGCCTCGCGCCTCAATGAGCTCGGCCACTCCACCCGGCTTTCCTCGGTTAATAATTTGCATCTGCGCCGGTGGCATTTAGCCTCTGTTTGTGTGCGTGCGTGTGTGTGTGTGTGTGTGTGTGTGTGTGTGTGCTTACTGTTGCCCGTTCAGTCCGGTAGTGATTTTTGCCGGTGGCGGGGCTCGATCCCGCGCCCGCGGCTAGTCGCGGCCGCTGTCCTATCGGTGCTCATGCTCATGCTCGCGCTCTGGCTCATTAATTACCCATGCTAATTAGGCGGCGCTGCAGATGACAGACCGCCCCCCAGGGGCTGCCTCCGCCCCCGGCTGCAGCGCGCCACATATAGGCCACTGCCGCCCACGCACGCTTAACTACACCTGCCGAAGCGCTCTCGCCATCGCTGTTTGTACCAAAGCGCTCAATGTGACTATCACGACGGCTCACATTCAAACTCGATGCTTATACTGTTTTAATCTGGGACTACTTGCCTAGAACTGAATTAGGCATGATTTTCTGTGACGTTTAAACATTGTGCCGCACCAGTGCTCGAAAGTCAATGGCAACTGATTTACCGACTGGTTTACCGACAGCCTGTTTTATTGATCTACTACCATTCAATCTATTTCTCTTACCTTTCTCGCCGCGCGAAATGGCCGCGTGGTCTTAACCCTTTGAGTCCAAAAATTATAAAATCAGCTTTGGAAAACTTACAATTCAGTGTTTTCTGTATTAATACAGTGTAGTAAACGTCAAAAAAAAGTTTTAAATTTTTTTGTCGAACGATTGTCATGCATTTCATGCGCAACGCAGACGTTTGTATCGTTGTATTTTTTTTACTTGGAGATTATTTTGTTGACAGTTACCACCACCGGAACCACACTCACGCTCACACTCTCAGCCTCGTACAGACGGCAACGCAATATAGCCTCCAAGATGGACAGATTAATGCCTCAGAAGTGGTTACACTACGTACCAAGCGGTAAAATGTCGTACTTGAAGCATGTTGTTTATCAACAAAAATGCGACTTTAAAGACTGATTTACAAAATACGGTATACATCAATTTGTAATATGTTGTTGTCTAGGAACAACTCTGGGAATTAAAGGTTTTAGGCGTCGTGCTACGGACTGGGCGACCGTGCCACCGGAGGTTCGAGTCGTCCCTCTGGCATGAATGTCTCTTTGTTGTCCTTAGCGTAATTAGTGCAAGCCTAGGGATTGATGACCATAGCACTTTGGTCCAATAGTTTTTCAAATATTTCAACACTTGAGTTTCCTACCATTCTCACCCAAGTTTTCCATAACTTGCTAACTTGCAGGACCAACACGTGTGAGAGAAAGGACACTATGTACGGCTGGCTTAACCACAGCTTGGCTTGCTTTCAGCATAAGCCCCGCGGCAAACTTTTAGTGTCAGTCCCACAAATTACCCAGAAAACTTCTTTGTGTGGTTACGTTCGTTTTTGAAAATGAAACAACTTTTTTCTTGCTGCAGTCATGTGATTTACTCATACGCGTTTCGCCCACTATGATGCGGCATCATCAGTGGATTCTCTCTGTTTTATAGTCTCGCGATTTTCGTCTTATTCTTCCCACCTGTCCACTGGTTGAGGTCACATATCTGCGCCACAATTTGTTTATTTGTTTCTTCTGTTCTTCTGGGAAGAAATCACAACTATAAAACATATAGAATACACTCGTAACGCCCTGAAGAACAGGGCGAAACGTATAAAGAAATGATTGCAGCAAATGATATACGGCGAAAAAACTGGCTGTCATAATAAGAACAGTCCATTATAGGTATTTACGTTTTTCTGACGTTTGTGTTCTACTTACTTTAGGCTGAAAAGCTGCAAATATTCTAATATTCGTAATTATTTCTTCAGATTATGTTGTACTTTATATCACTGATCAGTGAAATTCGACTGTTTCGACATTAATTACCCGATTAAGTATCTGTCTTACTAAAATATCAATTCTTTTATTGAAAAAATTAAGTAACTATTCGGTTAATTACTTCAAAAATAATTATAAACGAACATCACTCCTTCAGCGGCTTGCCCACCATTAGGAGCGCTAGTGTCGTTGCAACTGTCACTTGTTAACAAATTTCACAGCAATTGCAAATGTTTAAATGTTTGTAAAATGGGACTTGTGTTGGTTAACAGTCCCTAAGCTTACAATCTACTTAAACTGGCGAATTTAGTAACTCTCATACCCTGGCAGGGTCATTTCTGACCCAAAATTCTTGGGATAAATGTAATTATAAGTAATTTTTTGAATCTAAAGCATTTATTGTCTAGTTAATATCAAATTGTAAGGTGAACAAATTCATTTAAACATAAAGAAAGCACTATGAAATTGTTTTAAAAGATTTGAATTTATCTGACATTTTTTAATTCACATAAAAATAAGTTTGCATTAGAAAGACGTTATTTTCCGTGTTTTGAACTTCTGATGGCATGGTTCTTCCCAAATGAAAATAAAAAAAAATTATTTGCAAACCATATTTGTTTAAATTTCTACGCCGAATAATGATTCATATTTTTGCCTAATTTTTAAAATTTGTACAAAAAATGTTGGTTGCCTTCTTTAGACTTGACAGCGTTCGTAAAAGCTCCCAAACATTTCACCTAGCGAATATATATTAAAATGGAAACTTTAGGGGTCAAATATGACCCCGCCAGTGCAGTTAAGGGTTAAACTAACCAAAGGACAACACACTCACCCATACCCCAGGGAGGACTCGAACCTCCGACGGCGAGCAACCGCGCGCTCCGCAGCGTGCCGCCTTCGACCACGCGGCTACTCCACCGCGGCTCACGGCAATTAGTGTCGCGACTGTATATGTTTGACTGTGGTACCAATCATATCAAAGAATTTGTTATCGACTATCGCAGACTTGCCTTCGACGCACCCAAACAATCGATTGTAAGTGGTGTGACGTCCGCGAAATCCTAAAAATAACACCATCCATCCGTAAAATGCCGCAATTTCCGTAATTTTACGGATAAACCGTGAAAGTTGTCGGGCACGGAGTGTCGGTTTCGCAGTGTGGGGAACGGGAGCTGGCGGTGAAATCCGGCAGCGGCAGGGCAGCTGTGCCGTGTCCAGGTGCGGACGGCGGCATCTGATAGCGGCCGGCAGAGTGATTTGCTAGCCGCAGATAAGGCGGCGCGACGCGGCGTTCTGTTCAACACGGCCGCTCATTATGTCCGCCGGCCGCGGCGCCCACGCGCCTTTTACGTAACCCAAACCAGCAGCTCCGCGCGAGGATTCACTTAACGCGTCGCACCGCTACAGCGCGCGACCATCAGCTAAAGTTTACCACGACTTGCAGTAGCCAACGCTCGAACCGCGTAGTCCCCACCTCGCTCCCGCTCCTCCCCCCCCCTTCCCCTGCGAAAGAAATCGTCTATAAAAGAAGTGATAGAAAAGAGGAAGGTCTAAAATTGGACAAGATAATGGCTGTCGACTTTACACCAACCGCGTGACAATCGGTTACCTGCAATTGAGAGAAGTGACGACAGTCACAGACAGTCGGCAACACCTGACTGGTGGTGGTGCCATCTACGTGCTCTGTATAAGCGGCAGTTCCAACACCATTTCAAGGACATCCCATGGGGAGCGGCGGTCACTTACCTGGGAGTTACCCTCGATAAGCACTTTTTTCTCCACAAACATATTGATAACTTGCGACCTAAGGCCTATGCAATGACCAAAAACTTAATGCCGTTCTTTCTCATCACAGAGTAGAATACCAATACCAAACTGCGACTATACAAAGCAACAGTGTTATCCAAAATGTTATATGGCAGCTCAGTCTGGGGGCCTAGCTAGTGCGACCCAAATCTCAAGACTGCAAGTTATCCAAAATAAGGCGTTACGATGGATCCTAAGAGCTGGCCGTTACACGAGGAATGTGGACATCCACTAGGAACTCGAGATGGACACTGTCATGGAAGCAGTTAACAAGAGAACCACGAAGATACACAATAAAATAGATCAACTTAGAGCAACAGTACGTAACATCCAAACCTTAGGAATGACAGCTCCACGCCCGTCACATAGGTACAAGGTGCCACGATCGTTAGTTACCTGAATAAAACGTATTAGTAAGAAGATGTGGTAACGCAATTTACATTGTAACCTTAATGTGAATTACTCGACGATGGAACTACGTACTAAAATCAAGTGGGGTACCTTACGGACCGACATACTGGCCCTTAGAAGCCTACCCCCAAAGTTTATTGTAAATAAAGTTATCATTAACCCCCATACCTCTGTAATCTCAGGAACTGTAAGTTCGCCAGATGGCGATGGGACTTCATGGGACTTCATCTACCAAGTTCCACAAAAAATACGCATTTCAAGACAGACTCACAAAACTACACGGAACTCGTCTGCTAACCACCCGACCAGACCTAGTACACATCTTCACCCACAGACCACGTCTTCGAACAAAACCAAAATTTAAGTACATATGTCCACGAGGCAGAATAATACAAAACATAATGGAAACAAAACCAGAAACCATACACAACCACGAACACGCATCACAACTACGCAAAGTTTCGCAAGACACACCTATACGTCCACACCTTCTAAAACTAGACCCCGACCTAATTAATATTCCCGCACATCGAGGAGCAGTATTTCCGTGACAAGAAAGACAAACCTGCCGCGCGGGATTGTACGTCCGCTGTAAGTCACCTTTCAGCTGCTCCCGTCGGAGGTTCGAGTCCTCCCTAGGGCATACATGTGTGTGTGTGTGTGTGTGTGTGTGTATGTGTGTGTGGGTGTGTTTCCATAGCGTAGGTTAGTTTAAGTAGTTTGTAAATCTTGGGACTGATAGCCATTGCACTTTGGTCCCATACCTTCACAAACAATTTCAAAGGGAACCGTTAGTATACTAGGCCTGCATTTGTCACGTTTCCATCTTCTGTCCGTCATCAAGTGTACTCTTCGACTACAGAGCTTATGTGCAGACCAGTCTTTATAGAAAATACTACGTGTCACCTCACTTCCAGATGGTATCAAACTCATTCGAGAAACACTAAGTTGCAATATCCAGGATAGTATTTCTCGGACGCTAATGATAAGGAGAACACATGGGTATCGGATTTAAGATTTTTTTTTTAATTTATGTCACGTTAAGTTCAGAACTCATATAACAATCAGCCAAAGCTATTCGACACAACTCTCAAAAATTCTCGAGAAAATCGACTCTGAAGGTATGCAAGTACCAATAATTAAAACAATTGCAGCATCTGTAGGTGTAGCATAGGTGGTAGCGTTCTGGCTTCACAACCATAGAGTCGGTGGTTCGAATCCCGCTGTGGTATACTTTTTTCGTCGTTTTACATTCAGTCATAAAAACATTTTGGGAGCTCTAATTCCACGTGTTCTATCAGCTTTTGTTTATGTGTATGTAGACGAGCTGAACACTTTGTTGTCACCTACAACGATGGTTGAGTTGATTAGCTGCTCGGAAAACCTTTAGTAGCTATGGAGATGACTTTTCAAAAACAGCGTTAATAGCTCTTTGCAAACGGAACAATCAAAGACAACCGTCGTCAACGAACAGTGAAGCCAATGCGGTAAAAAAAAACGTAACTTTTTTTTATGGAAAACATCATTATTAACAAACTTTTATAAAATATAGAAAGTTACGACTAACAAAAATACGTGCATTTTTCGTAAAAAAAATAGATATCACAATTGGGTCAGTATTTGAACACAACGAAAAGAACAAAACAAATAATGTCACGACAGGATTCGAACCACCGAACCCGTGATTGCAATACCAGAACGCTACCACCTGAGTTACATCGACAGATGGTTTATTATTGGTACTTACGGGTACTTGCAAAACTTCAAAGTCGACTTTCTCGAGATTTTCTGAGAGTTCCGTCGAATGACTTCAGCTGATTGTTATTTGAGTTCTGAACTTCACGTACCTTAAATATTAAAAAAATTCAAAATCCGATATCCATGTGTGAGAGTGTTGTGTACGTCTAAGACCCTGCTCCGGCATAATGCGTGAACTGTGGGAAGCGTTTGAACGGTCACAGAGAAGCATAGTTTTTAGTTCCCGGATTTAATAGTTTTCATTTTTTAACGAGTCACCTCATCAGAGTTTAAACAAGTACAGATGATGTGTGATTCAACATGGCACCAGTAACGATTGTAAGGTATTTGCGTAGCTATGTCACTAATTCCTAGTATAGACAGGACCAAGTTTTTTTAAGTTTTCACCAAGCCATCAAGAAAATAAAGGCTAAAAGAAAGCCGTAACCACCAGATACTTTCTAAAAGGGGGAAAGGCAAGGCTAGGACGAAAATGTGGGCCCATGGGATGGGATAAACCCTTAGATCTGCGTATTCCCACTGACACGAACTTGCAGGTGCGCAATATGGGGAGTATCACAGATTTTTGCAAAATAAACTGAATGTCAGGAAATCTTCACTTATACAACGAAACACTGTGTCATCGGGTCCGCGCCAAAACTAAGTTTCTGTAATTGGAAATGTATTCTTACTTACTCTGAAAATGTTCGTTTAAAATTTTTTAAAGGATTAACAACTATCAATAAAAAAATTCAGAAATACGCTATATGAAGACATATATTCGTCGTCACTCACCACTGCCTGACACTCGTGTTTTGATTTTTGAAATCAGCCACGTACCTGTAACACAAAAAATCTTGAATTAGTTACCGACAATCATTCGCTTGTATTATTTGTAACAGTATTTGCGTTTATTATTATATAAACTGTAGATTACATGATATGAAACTTCCTGGCAGATTAAAATTGCATTCTGGAAACTTCCTTTAGGCTGTGGCTAAGCCATGTGTCCACCATATCGGAGTGGTAGTCTTGCAAGTTCGCAGAAGAGCTTCTGTGAAATTTGGAAAATAGGAGGCGACGTACTGGCGGAAGTAAAATTGCGAGGCGGCATCGTGAGTCATGTCGGGATAGCTCAGTCGCTAGAGCGCTTGCCCGTGAAAGGCAAAGGTCCCAGGTTCTAGTCCCGGTTCCGGCACGCAATTTTAATCTGCCAGGAAGTTTCATATCAGCGCACACTCCGCTGCAGAGTTTCATTCCAGATTAATATTTGTTACTACTATACAAAGTTGCTCCTGCCTTCTCCATTACTATGTTACCTATCTGTGACTGATCAGGATAGAATGCGAATTATTTGCACGGGTGAACTAGTTATTATGTAATAGGCTTAGGCCGGGTCCACACATTGGAACCAACGTTGGCTCCAACGTTGGTACGGTTCCGTTGCTTGTCGGTATTTCGGCCAAACATCAAAGGACGTTGGGCCAATATGGGTACGTCGTCCACACATTGGCGCCAACGTTTCATTCTATTTTTGTCGTCTGCTCGACTCAAAACTGTTGCTTTCATCGTTCGTTCTTCGACGCCGTTTATTTTAAAGTTTTAAAATCTCTTTGTAAATATTTAACTGTACCAGAAAGTGACTCATTTGTGAAAACAATCCACAAAAGTCAAAATGCCATGGCAAAACTTAGGGGCGATAAGTGAAACAAAAATCTTTTTAAACTTTTGACACAATTACTGAATGCAATTTTTAAAATTAACATGTCCTGTCAAGTTCCACATTTGCTTTGCAAACTTCAAGCACTACCTGTGATATCAATGAAATCGTTATTTTAGAAAGTAAGTGTAGGCTTCTAAAACTGTCTCCTGTAGCAAGAAAACGATGCGTCAGTACCAAAAGAACTTTAGCAAGTATAGCGTCCGTCCAAAAAGAAACTTTCTATTTTATGTTATGTTCAGTCATTTAAAGCAGCAGGTCTAAGTTTTAATACTGTGTATCGATTACTTGTAACATATTTAAAAAATTACTGATTTCGTAATTAATATTCGGTACGAAGTGATACAACACACCCCAACATCTTTTACATATGTTTCCTATTTTGGTTTTCAGTTACGGTACAAAATATAATTGTTCACTCTAACAACCGTTAATGCATCGTTCGCGAGTTGTGTGTCAGATGTGTTTACGTTGGCTCTCGACGAATTCAACTGATTGTTGGCTCCAATGTGTGGACGCTGTCTCAAAAATATTGGCCAATATTGGCGCCAGAGTTGGTACCAATGTGTGGACGCGGTGTTTTTGTAATAAATTAATCATCAAACAATGAGACATCCCACAGCGATAATATTTGAATGTACCCTCATGGAGTTGGCCCTTACGGAACATATATTCAAACGCATTTTCCCGGAAAGGACTTGTTGTTGCGCCAGCCCTTTATATCCGCAACACCTCACGTAAATGAGCCACCTCTCATAGCAATTCGTAAAACAGAGTCTGTGGTACGTTACCCTGTGCCGCGCCACGTATGAGACATTATTTTCGCGTACCAGCGGCGCGTGCATTGAGAACCGCGGCACACACGCGGGGCCCGCGGCCAACAGGCCGGCAGCGGAGCGTCGCGCCGCTGACTCACCGCGGCGCCCGGCACCGCGCGCGCGTCGCCTAGCAACGAGGCGCGGCCGCCCAACCGCGACCCCAAAACAACACCGAGTTGCGAGGGCGACATCGAGCAAACCACTCGCCACTCTACCTACTTCTGCTTCCTTGTTCACAGAACAGTACAAACTTCCTATGTCAGTTACACTGACCTACCATTCACTATGTTTACATGCAAAGCAGAAGAGCAGCTTCAGCCGAAACATGATTAAGCAAGATGACCGTAGCAAGGGTAAAAATTTGATTGTTAAAAATATTTCAGCGTTTACATGAAATAGCCAGTTATATTTCTTAAAGACTACATCTTGATGCTGGAAGTCTGGCCACTACTACATTGTTCATATTTTGTCGATCACTGTTACTGAGCCGATTCACTACCAAAATCTCAGACTGAAAGAAAACGGCGATCTGCTCTGTCTCTGCGTTAGGGAGGAGGGGGTGCTTCAAGAAATATTTAGTGAGACGAAAAATTTTCTTCATTCATGCATTCTAACGAAACGAACGCATTTCAGAATTCAGTTAATAGAAAGAAATTGTTTGATTTATTCATTAAAAATGTAAATTCCGAACTCTTCGCAGAAAATAATAATAACTATTATTATTTAGATTATAGCAAGTACCGTAAAACGATCTCAAGTAGTACATATTTAGTTCCTTAAACGACGTCGTTCAACGTACAAGTGCTTTGTATTTACTATAAAAACCATCAGTGTTCGACAGAAACGCGAAATTTCAACGAATCCCGTCCAGTCAAATACTGCACTGGACCTTTAATTCCATTTTTATGTGGTTCTTATAATGGACGTAAAAGGCAAGGTGTTCACCATTTATCTCAATGAAACCGGTCAAAAATAAAAGCTAAGCTCAACTAATGCACTAACATATTTCTGAGAACTAAGGGAAAAAATGAATTCTAATATTTGTTCTCTGTCAAACTGACAGCGGTTTTGTATAACTGTTTCTTTCTTCTTCAATTTCCGTTCTTTTTCTACCTCCTGCTTCGTAGCTTACCGTATTTCCGTACACTGCAGTGGTATTACTTTTAATCTTCCTGTACGTAGTCATTCTTATTTCCCAACAGCGTGGCTTTTACTACTTCCCTTACATGTCTCTCTCACTAGCCACTCTGCGGCTCTTTGTATGTTTTGCAACTATTGACAGTTACCATATGACGAAAAAGTATGAAATCAGTAAACGTAATCCATTAGCTTCTAGAGGAATTGACACAAACAGGCGTTTTGTATGAGAAGTTCGTCGGATTTCATTTAATCCGCAACGAATGAAAGAGAACGTTGCTTCGATCGTGACAGCCAAATGTTACACTTGCACGGTTCGCGTATTCCGACAGAGACTTCCGTTCCACTTTGCACACCGTCCATGATCCGTGAGAGTAGCGAGAAGGTTGAGCGATAATCGAGAAACCGTTCGTTCTATGTTCAGCGCAAAAGAATAAAGAAACAGCAGCTGAGGCGAATTATATTTTCACACGGAGCTTGCCTAAGCAGGAAGTGGGGAAGCCTGTTTACTGTGTATTCTTTGCTGCTATTCTGAAGCAACTGCAAAAAATGAAGAGCAATTGATTATTTTCTTCAAAGTCACGAGACTACCGGTACTTCCACGATGCAGAAGGACCGTTACAAGGAACAGTGAAAGTCCGCGTTCATCATTGCCTGAATGCGGTAACAGACTATCAAACAACAATGTTATGTCCGTCTTGAGAGATTAATAGATGACTCTTACCAATGTATTTTAGTCTTCGACCGAACACGAGCAAGAAAGTAATAAAATGTAAGAACTATAATATGCGTTTTGTTGTCTTCTTTTGACTCTACGCTTCTTTTCCCATCATTCACCAAATGCAAGGCAACGAAAAATTTAACATTATTAACAAATGGAGATAAAGCTTTGCATTGAGGGAAGCCAACAGCAGTATACTCAAAAATTTATATCGCTTGGTTTAGACTTTAAAATGAAGCCATCTTTGGGGCCCTACGCAAAAAAATAGGGATTTCGTACCTCTTATTGAAATAAAAATTTTGAGGCAAACGGCTCATTATTTATTACTTTATATTTCCAGAACTATTTACTGTTAAGTGATGGAACAGAAGCATTCACTTATGTGTGTATATAGTATACACAAAATGTGTTGGGAATACCGTTAGTAGTAAAGAAGAAAGAAAGCAAAACCTTACTTCTATGGATAGCTTTACTTTAGAAGGTAGCTTTTTTACGCGTCTGTCTATTACGTTAAATCTCCTGAACTGTGTTCCATTGAGTGATATACTTTTGCTGATGCTTTGAAAAACTGCTTTTGTCATCATCCGCTACACTTACAAACTACTCTAACTTACGCTATGGACAACACACATCCATGCCCGGAGGAGGACTCGAACCTCCGAAGGGACGTGGCAATTGAATTAGTAGTTAAATCAGTATAAAACACCATGACAGACTGTAAGAGCGAAAACTTTTTTTTCTTTGATCATTTCGTAAGGGAGGAGAGGGGGTTGGAGGACCGGGTGAAAATGTTTGTTATATGTCTATTTTGTTGGAAGTCGATAAAAGTAATGTTTGTCCAAAACTGGAAGTTTTCAGTTAAGTCAGTTTTAAGACAAATACACAGTTGCTAGTTGTACTGCTTGTCTTATGGTTCACTGGAATGCTTCACGCTATACTGCCTTTGTGTCATGCTTATGATCACGGCTCGATACTAACTGCGGAAAACATCTTTATTTTTATTATCTGTTTTAAAAATTATAACAATTTGTAAATAAATTAATGATATAAAATATTATCAATTAAATCATAAAGAAGTCTATGAATTAACGGTTGCAATTAATTAAAAATTTAATTACAATATTTTCTTTTTGAAAACGAATAAATCCAAATGCATTTTACAATTAATATAGCTAGATTAAAGCGTTAAATAATATTGTCATTATAGTTTTATTACAAATTTACTGAATATTACAAGCTGTGGAATGAATATAAATGTTAATTGTAAAGTTAATGAACCGAAGAACTCCTTGTTAGACCCGAAACCCACTAGCACGACTGGATATTACAAAAATATAGCAAGGATTTAACAAAAACCAGACAGCAATTATTGGAGTTTAAGGGCATGAAAGGGTTGCAGTGATAGGGAAGGGAGTAAGACAGGATTGTAGCCTTTCCTCCATGTTGTTTAATATGTACATTGAGCACGCTGTGAAGGAATGCAGGGAGAAATTTGGAGAGGGAATTAAACTGCAGGGAGAGGGAATAAAAACCTTGCGGTTTGCTAATGACATGGTAATTCCTGTCAGAGACAGCAAAAGACCTGGAAGAGCAGCTGAATGGTATGGACAGCGTCTTGAAATAATGATGAACATTAACAAGAGCAAAACGAGAGTAATGGAATGTAGTGTCAGAAAATCAGGCGATGCTGAAGGAATTAGATTAGGGTCGATCTTCTAATGTGAGGCGGAGCAATACCAGCCAGTGAATAAAAATGGTCCACTTTGGTAGGTTTCAAGCAGCCTGTTATCTTCTTCGGTTTTATGAATGTATGACTTTAACTACACTGTGTAGGTAAAGTCATACATTCATAAGTCCGAAGTTATATACATAAAAACCCATGAAATACGACGGCCAATATGCCGTCTTCATCTCTCTCTATCGAAAAGAGCTGCCTCCAAATGTTCAAATGTTTGTAGAGCTTATGGGACTTAACTACGGGGGTCATCAGTCCCTAAACTTACAAACTACTTATGAACTAGCTAATACTAAGGACGGCACAAATATCCATGCCCGAGTGGCCGTGCAGACTGTGACTGGAGAGTCTCAGTCCCCTCGGCCACAGCGGCCGGCGAGCTGCCTCCCCTCCCCGGATAGCCACGTGGTGTGACATCGGTGGCTTTCTCCCATCTTATAGGTGATCGTTCGGACGCACGTTGAGAATATCTGGCATGCTTGATACTGCCCGACACGCTGGGAAAGCCTCGCCAACGCGTGGTTCGCACGTTGTGACGTCAGAAACTCGCCACGTTGGTCCCAGTCGTTCAGATACACGCTCCGAGTGCCGACGGCTTTAGGATTTAAGGGAGACAGATTTAATTGATTGATTTTTTTCCAGGGAAGCCAAAACAGTCTTGCTGCAACCCGCCACTGCCCGCACCGAGACAAAGTTTATTGTGCGGTGTCGCTCCCTGTATATCTAGTAAAGCCAACCAATGCCCTTGAACAGTGCAAGGAGTCCCTTTACCAGTTCTTTATTAGACACAATTTCTTCGGGTCTGGTTGTCCGAAATATTCTGTGCCTTTTATTCTCCAATGCAATGCATTCAAAGATTAGATGTGATGCAGTTTCATCACCGTCATCACAGATCCTACATTTAGGGTCCTCTTCTGTTATTCCCATTGTACGAAGGTGTTTTTTGAAATTCCCATGGCCTGTCAGCAATCCAACCATGAGTCTAATCTCTCTCCTATTCAGACCCAGGATTTCAGAGCTTCTTTTAAAGCATGGCTTTGGCATCATTACCTTGCCATGTTTTTATTGATGGACTTTGGTACAATATTCTACGTGCTGTCTTCTGAGCCAGTTACGTAGCTCCAATCTGATTATTGCCTTGGTGATTGTCAGGACAGGTTCCGGTCCAATAAATGGAGTCTCTGCCCCCATCCTGGCTAATCTGTCGGCATGTTCGTTTCCACTGATTCCCGAGTGGTCAGGCACCCATAATAGTCTCCACCAGAACCCCGTGACATTCTGCAACAATTTTAGAACTTGTTGCAGGAGCTGCCAGTGATCTCAGGGCTGCCTGGCTGTCTGAATAGATATAGATGCTACGATCTTTGTAGCAGCTACGCAAATTCTCCTCCACACACGCCCTGATGGCAGTGATTTCGGCCTGGAATACTGAGGCCAGTTTTCCTAGAGAGATGACGCCCTCCAGTCTTGGCTGCACCCCATATACCCCGGCCCCAACACCTTGGTCCTATTTTGATCCGTCAGTGAACCAGACAATATCCCCCGTACGGTTTCGAACTATTTTCTCCCACTGCTCCCTGCTTCCAATTGTTATATTGAAAGGCTTGTTGAAGCAGTATGGGGTTATGATATAGTCGGCTGGCATTTCCCCAGGGAGCCAGACTAGAAGACGTTTTGAAGAAGAGATGAAGCGTCGCTTTCCTGGAGAGAGCCTTGAGCCTTGGCTCCCACGCAGCCACGTGGCGGTACCCAGCCGGCTGTCACGCTCGGCTGGGCGCCGACGGTAGCGGACGACACGGCGCGGCGGTCGTAAAGGAGGCGCTGCCTCAGCCGCCAGCCGCCAGCCGCAGCCTAATTGCTGGCCTGCGTGCCTCTGGTGGCTCCAGCACTGCTCTGCACCGGCAACCCAAGGGCGAAGCGGAGGCGTCTCCCGATCCACTGCTCTCTCCACAGACATCCGCTTCACTCCGTGACCGACACAAAACTACGCATTGTCCAAATATGCGCACTGTTAGTGAAAATATTAAAGATATTCGTTCTTGTTCGTTTTCATTCAGTTGCAGATCGTCGGGCCTTGCGATCCAATTGTAAAATACGCGCTTGGAAATCTAGAGGTTGCCAGATTGAATCACGGCGAATTGCAAGTTAGAACTGATAGTCCATTTTCTCCGGACATATACATATGGTCGGTTCTGAAGGAATTAGATTAGGTAATGAGACAATAAAAGTAGTAGATGAATTTTGTTATTTAGGTAGCAAGATAACTTCTGATGGCCGAAGTAAAGAAGATTTAAAATGCAGAATGGCTATGGGAAGAAAAGCGTTTCTAAAGAAGCGAAACTTGTTAACATCCAATATTAATTTAAATGTTAGGAAGTCCTTTCTGAAAGCATTAGTCTGCAGTGTAGTATTGTATGGGAGTGAAACGTGGACGATAAGGAATCCAGATGAAAAGATGATAGAAGCTTTTGAAATGTGGTGCTACAGACGAATGATGAAAATTAGATGGGTAGATCGCGTAACTAATGAGGTGCTTAACCATATCGGGGAGAAAAGGAGTTTCTTGGAGTTTCTGGCATATCCTGACTAAGAGAAGGGATAGATTGGTTGGACACATTCTGAGACATCAAGGAATTGTCAACTTAGCATTAGAAGGAAGCGTGTGGGGTAAAATTCATAGAGGGAGACCGAGGGACAAATACAGTAAGCAGATTCAAAAGGATGTAGGTTGCCGAACGTATTCTCAGATGAAGAGACTTGCATAGGACCGGGTAGCGTGGAGAGCTGCATCAAACCAGTCTACGGACTAAAGACCACAACAACAAGAACAAGAAAACCTCGCGGAACTGGCCGCGTGGTCTAAGGCGCTATATTCGAGGCTACTCCCCGTCGGAGATTCGAGTCCTCCGTCAGACATAAGTGTGTCAGTTTTCAAAAGTTAAAATGTTTGTAAATCTATAGGATTTGACTACTGTGGTTATAACTCCCTCGGCTTAGAAATTATTTAAACTAACCTAAGGAGAACACACACACACACACACACAAACAAACAAACATGCCCGAGCAAGAACTGGAACCTTCGGAGGCGACCAACTACTACACGCGAAGCCTGACTTTCTTCGGAGGCCAGACGATAAAGCAGAAGAACAAGAGGAAAGAATATGTATAAAATCCGACACAATATGCAAACCAAAAGTTGGATTCTGACGACACATTCGAAGAAGGAACCACTCTTGATGGATGAAACGTATCTTCAGTATTTCGTAAGTGAATCGTAAAAGAGATCTATGAAAAAAAAAATTGAAATATCTTATGAAGCGGTTGACGAGATTCCGAGGCTGGAAATGGAAAACTGGTCTCATTATGTTCCCTTAAACTAAGTGTTACAAGTCGTGGCTGAAATGTCGGAAGGGAAATTAGTGCTGCAATCCTCGGGTGTATTGCCGGTGTTCCATGCGGCCGTCGAACACCGCCAGTTCAACCGTGGGATGTTATGACAGCCTTCAAGACAATCGCAATTTCCACTTTTAATATTGCTATCTTTAGATAGTCGCCTAAAGGAAAAAAAGGCATTAGACTTCGTTTTAGAAACTTCAAGACTATGGGAGGGATGTAGACAAACATCTGTTTGTAGGAATCATCATAGAGTTCTCATGAGATTATCTGTGTCTCATGCGTCCCTTCGACAACGAGGCAGTTTGAACACAAGCACGCTAACCTGGCATTTTGGTCAAGCCATTTAAAAATCTCAAAAACCCACTACATCTGGAGGGCCAGACCGGGATTCGATGACAACCCGGTCTCTCAACCACTGTGCGGATTTGCTTGGTAAGGTAGGAACAGCACAGAAAATGAATTTCACTCTCACGACATGGCTAATTTAAAGTATGATTCGCGTACACATGTAACAAAATTTTTCAGTTTCTGTTTTCAACAGTATCAGATGGACAATACCGGCGCTCGTGATGCAACGAAACGTGGAATACGACACAACATCTCTCAACGAGGGAAGGATAACAAAAGCGTCAAAATAATTCAGTGGAACTAATGGGCAGTTGTCTGATGTTTGGATGCAAGTGAATGTAAAATATGAGATTCTTGTGCTACACGAGACGTCCCTCACATTGCGGAGCTCGTTTCCGTTCTGCCGAATAACATGGTCCCTCGATGCTCTCTGGGCAGCGCTCCAAAGCAAGTTCTCGGAATAATGTTTCCCGCGTGAGCCGAACTGTGCATGCCGACTGGTGGGACGCTCGCGGGCAGCGCTCACACAACTTTACTTCGTTATCCCAGAAATCCCACCAGTGGTTGCAGTGTACCCACGCGCAAAGCTTAGTTTACGGCGACGACGTCAATAAACACCTTTCCAGTGTTTTGGATATACAGAATGATTGATCTGTGATCAAATTAAAAATAGTAAAAATAAAATTAAAAAAAAAAGAGTATTTAAGGAGGATACGAGGGTTTGTGCTTGCATGGGAAAAACAAATGAGCACGTGAGCTCTTTGAGAGAAGCTGTATTTGAAAGTTGTTGTGAAACGTGACAGTGTTAATTCACGAACAGAAATGTGCAGAATGGTGTAGGACCCACTGTCATTTCAGTAGGTGATAGGTGCGTACCCGGCACTGCGAATCAGCTAGCCACATGACAAAAAGGTATCCACCTCTACAGCTTATCCTGTGGTGATTACTTACTGTACAATTGTATATCAATCAGAAACTGTCATGTCACTTTAAAACCCAGACGACAAACAACGAAAATACATTGTCCATAAGCACATTTTAATAATAGTCTATTTTCCTACGTTAAAATATGGTTCGCATTGTTGTTACTCTGAATGATTGTATCATAAAAATAGTATTTTCGGTCATTATTCTTATAAAAAATGTTATTTTATGTAATTACAACTTAAATATCATTAAATTTCAAGATTACATCTCGTGATGAAAATGATCTGTTATTGCCTGAAACTCTAGTGACATAAAATAACATTACGAAAACGAAAGCTATAAATGAATTATACCATGTTTTACATTAGTTCCTGCATACGGTTTAGTTTTTTTCTAATGTAAACTGCATTTTCAATTTATGCATAAGAATGGAAAAGAATTTTATGAACGCAAATAGTGGAAACATTCCAAACGGTGATGCGTTTGTGGTATCGGCTTTCGTAAAAAATCCATCCAGACTTTTACGTGGCAGAAATAAGAAACGTAAAAACTGCATTTTAAATAATACGCGCCTAAATTTTAAAGTTAATTAGATAAATTTTTATAAATTTTGGAAGAAATTAGTTATTCATATCAACAGGCTGGTCCTAAAGTTTGCAATAAAACATGCAATTAAGGGAGTAATTTCATTTTTACGTGCTCTGATATTGCTAGCAAGTTGTAGCAACAAAAACTATTAAATACTACTTATGTATTGATATATGATATGGTCTGAAGTCTACGGGATCATCGACGGCCCTTTCGTATCGCTTGTAGGTTGGCAAACCCACTTCGCGTAACCAAATCATGATAATTTCAGGTAAAATTTTGCTTCCCGTTAGAATTACTTTGTTACTGTTTCGTACAATCATGGAGTAAATTATGTTGTTCCTGTTCTATGGTTAACACGGTGTTGTGTGCACCCGTGTTCGCTCAGTAAAATAATTGTCCTCGTACAACCAAGATTACATGACAAAGCATTAGCATTGTCACATGATTGACTAATGCCAACATCAGGTGATTGACGACATTCAACACCTTTTGAAACCGAGTTTCAACCACATTTTATGGATCACCCAAAAAGAATTTTTATGTCCTCTTTATGGTTATATTTGTTCAGTGCGGTATTACGCAATATTTGTAGACAATTTTTAAGAAATGTAAATGCACAAATAATATATCAGCGTTAGTGAATTTTATGGCAGTGGGCACAGACGTAATGTCAGTTGACGTCACAGGAATCCATGACGCAAATATAGCGTTTCCACAGGTTTTCAAATTATTTGAAAATATCGGTTTAAAAATCACAGTCGGCCGCGGTGGCCGAGGGGACTGAGGCGCTCCTGTCACGGTCTGCACGGCCACTACGGTCGGGGGTTCGGATCCCCCCTCGGGCATGGATATTTGTGCCGTCCTTAGTCTTAGCTAGTTCATAAGTAGTTTGTAAGCTTAGGGACTGATGACCCCGTAGTTAAGTCCCATAAGTTCTACAAATATTTGAACATTTAAAAATCACATTGAAATTCATGAGGGAGAAAAATCACGTTTTGAGCATAAAATGACCTAATTAACCATTTCTAGAAAACAGTCAAATACCATATTTACCATATAATTAAACAATCCGTTTCCGTCTCCGCTTGGCATTTTTCATTCCCGAGCAGTGATTCAGGAAATTGGGCCTTGTTACTTTGAAGGGAAAATAATACTGTACCAACCAGAGAATAAAAACCATTGCTCCGTGAAAATTTAAAGTATAATTTCATTCATCCTCTAAAATGTATCAGTACTGTTTTAATTTTGTCAACGTTGGTCTTTTCATAAAATCCCAATCGACACGTACCTCTAGAGCAAGATTAGGTTAATAATAAACTTGCTCACTGTTCGACATACGTTGTTCAGTTTTCTCTGGCCATTATGAATATGCTCTAGCATGTATCAATGTAAAGTAAATGTGATACCACTCGCTTTCAGGTAACCTGCATTGCAGTAAAAGTGTCTCAAGGTCGACAGACTATCACGAGGTACTCGAGGTCCAGGACAACTCTGCGACTGATTATTTACGACTCTGAATTAATGGAAATCGCGGAACTCAAATTAGGTGCCGACGATTACCGAATAAATACGGACAGTCGAGGTAAGTAAGTGGGATGAATTAACCCCTAGTTTCACACTTTCGGACTTCTCATAAGAAACGGATCATTGCGTGTTTTCCAACTTCATCAACATGCAGCGACCTTCCCCAGACGAAAGGCTTGCTATGTAACCACAGACTAGGTCAAACAGCTAATGATCTCCATAACAAGTTTTTCCTCCAATCTAATATTGCGCCACGTCGAACATCAACGCAGCCTCAGGTGAAAATTATTCAGAGGATTTCTTTTTTATCTAAAACTTTGGCCGGTTGCTAACATTTTCATTCCCTGTGTTGTTCCTGGACAACAACGCATTAAATTTTGATTTCTAGCGTATTTTGTGCATCAATCCTTAAAGGTTCATTTTTGTTGATGAACAACATGATTCTAGTACGACATTTTGCCACTAGGTACGGCGTGTAGCCACTTCTGAGGCATTAAACTGTACATCTTGGAGGTTGTATGGCGCTGCCTTCTTTACGTGGCTGAGAGTGTGAGCATGAGTGTGCTTCCTTTTATTTAATTCCAGCAGTGAATTGTCTTGTCTTTGGTGCTGTGTCGAAGATTATGCCAGCATCTGGCAGTGTTAACTATCAACAAAATAATGTCCAAGTAATAAAAAAAAAAAATACCTTGATACAAATGTCTGCGTTGCGCATGAAATATGTGACATAAAATCGGCCAAAAATTTTAAAACTCATATTTTGATGTTGACTGCACTGTATTAATACCGAAGACACTGAATTTTATTTAATTTTTTTTCCAGAGCTGATTTCATGTTGTGAGACTGAAAGGGTTAATCGCACGCAGTGACAGATTAAGCAAAGAGTCATCTGTCAGGCTTGCTCGAGTAATGCAGTGAGCGACACACTGTCAGGAAAAAGGCTTACTCTCCTCGTGGGTACAGCTTGCATGGATTTAATTATCACTCTCCGATTACAATCAGAGAATAATGAACTTCTGGTGAGTAATACTGCATCTGTGTATGCAATAAAAGACGATTAATCTACAATGCAAATCGCCTGTCAGTGATTAATAAATGCATTCAGCTAATTATATATTACTGCCATCATTAACTTCGCCAGTTATACAGTAGCCCCAGCACCACAGAGAACATAAGTCACAGCTCAAAGGCGGATTTCGAACTGGGACATAGCGCATTTGTATTCTACAACACGGCACTTTATAACAGAAGCACACTGAGCGACGTCTGAATGTTTGACAATGTTTGTTACGTATCATATCCGACCGCGCATCTTTGCTCGGCTGCGCGGAATGGCCGTGTGGTCTAATTCGTCATGCTCCGTTCCTGACGGAGGTTCGAGTCCTCCCGTCAGTTATTAGTGTGTGTGTTATCGTTAGTGTTAGTTTAAGTAGTTTGTAAGTCTAGGGAATGATGACCTTTGCAGTTTGGTCTAGTAAGTTTACAAACATTCGAACTTCTTTGTTCGTTTCTCTGACTGTTGTGTATGCCATGTAATTTCAAACCATCCGGAGGCAATGGGCCGGTCTTCCCCCATTATATCTCTGCAAACGAACGATTTCGAATATATAGCTGGTTTCCCGAACCCCAATGCGAAGAAACTTCCGAAACCTTGCATAAAACAATACCTTAAAGAAACTATGTAATTAAGAACAAGCCTATTGAAATTGTCTATATTCTTCTGCTGATTCTGGTAGGCAGGAAGGTCTAAAACAAAAATAATCGTGGATCGAGTCAAGACGTCGGCTCCCAGTCATCGTGGCGTGTTGAAGTCGAGCGCGCACTGGGGCAAGGATTGTGTTTCCGTGTTCGGTGGAGCTGATTTAAGAGCTGCACCGCCTGCGGTGGGATGAACCTCCATCACCTACTATTTTTTTAATAGTAATTTCAGTCTTTCGAGTCTTAGTTGACAAAAAACACTGCAATTAATATTTTCAAACCTAACTAATTTTACATACTAAAAGCTCTTACGCGGTAAGAATTAATGGTTTGCATGGCATGCCAATAAAACAGATTCATTTATATTATTAATTAAAAAGAATATATAACAAGTTAAAGAATTGTATTGCTACGACTACGAGTGATGAAGGAGCGGGTAGTTACAGACGAATCTGATTGGTTTTATTTAACTTTGTAGCAAGGGTGGCCAGGGAGCAGACATCGAACGTTACGCGACTATAACTTACAGTCCGCTGTGTCAAGAGTAAGTTCTATGAAAATAATTTTAGGTAATTCAACGCAATAGTGTCTTTTTGTAATCATACTAACACACAGATTGTGGATGAATTATAATTTTAGTATTATGTAACCTTTCTTATATTAAGTGATCGGAACAACTCTTTTAAAATTCTGAAGTCAGCAGGCGCAAAATACAGGGAACGGTAGGTTCTTTACAACTTGTTCAAAAACAACCCAGCAGTTATTAGATCCGAAGTGCGTGAAAAGAAAGTATTGGTTGTGAAGAAAGTAAGACAGGGTTATAGTCTTTCCCCAATCTTTTTCTATTTGTACTCTGAGCGAGCTATGAAAGAAAAAAAGGAGAAATTTGGAACGGGTTTAATGTTCTGGGTGAAGAAATAAAGAGTTTACGTTTTGCTGATGATATTGTAATTCTGTCAGAGGCAGAAAAGGACCTGGAAGATCAATTGTACGGAATGGACAGTATCTTGAAATTTGTTTATAAAAAGAACATCAACAACATAAAAACAAGATTAATGAAATGTAGTTTAAGAATATCATTCGATGCTGAAGGACTTAGATTAAATAACGAAACAATAAACTTGTTTGATGAGTTTTGTTACTTGGGCAGAAATATAACGTAGGCTACGATGGACTTAGAACAGAGCATATAAAATGCAGAATGGCAATGGGAAGAAAAGCGTTTCTCGAAATGATAAATTTGTAAAAGCGAATATTAATTTACGTGTTAGAAAATCTTTTCTGAAGGCATTTGTGTGGAGTGTTTCCTCGTACGGTAATGAAACATATACGATACCGTCTCTAATGACCACGCTGTCGACGGGACATTAAACCCTAAGATTCCATGAACGATAAATAGTTCCGACTGGAAGACGATAGAGCCTTTTGAAATATGGTGTTATAGAAGAATGCTAACTGTTAGGTGGGTAGATAGCGTAACTAATGAGGAGGTACTCATCGGAATTGCTGAGAAAATGAACTTCTGGCATACCTTAACTTAAAGAAGGGATCGATTGGTAGGAGACATTCTGAGGTATGAAGGACTCGTGAATTTACCATTGGAGGGAAGTGTATGGGATATAAATAGGAAAGGGAGAACAAGAGACGAATATAGTAAGCAGGTTCAATAGATGTGGCTTGCCGTTCTTATCAGGAGAAAAGAGACTTGCCCAAGACATAGTAAGGCGCCTTATTGCGGTGTGAACGGCCGCTCCGCGTTGGAGGTTCGTGTCCTCCCTAGGATGTGGGTGTGGCTGTTGCCCTTAGAGTAAGTTAGTTTAGCCGCGGTGGAGTAGCAGAGCGGTCTAAAGCGCCTCGCTGCGGAGCGCGCGGTTGTTCGCCGTTGGAGGTTGGAGGTTCGAGCCCTCCCTGGGGCATGGTTGTGTGTGTGTTGTCCTTAGGTTAGTTTACCTAGGTTTAAGTAGTTTGTAAGCTACGGACTGATGACCACACAGTTTGGTCCGATAGATTTACAAACATTTGAACAGACATTTTAATTTAGTTTAAGTAGTTTATAAGTCTAGGGGCTGATGACCATTGCAGTTTGGTCCACTAGGTTTACAAAGATTTGAACATTAGGGTGGAGAACTGCATCAAACCATCTTCGGATTGAAGACCACAACGCCGGCCGCAGTGACCAAGCGGTCTGCGGTGCGCCAGTTACAGTTCAGCGCCAGTTACAGTTCTTAATTTTTCAACTCTTTTTGAAGGAGATCTCTAGGGGCCACCTTGCTATCTATCGATCCCCATTCCCTCCAATAATTTTATGCTGATGACGTCCTTGGTGATACTTTCGTAATCACTTACAATAATAATAAGACTTTGAAGTACCTCGCTTCGGAACCATTGGAAGCTGGATGTATATATTTTATTTGTGACTATAAATTTTATGTTTTGTGACGCCTCAACCTGATGAAGGCCGCCTGCAACAGTGGCCGAAACGTAGGTGGAATTTATAAAATGACGACGCGGTTTCATACCCAGAAGAGTTTTATTGATAGTGACAACGGCCGCGGAAGCCTACGTTTGTATGTAAAAAATCGTGGGGAAGTTAAGTAAAATACGACAGGTCTGAAGATGGCGTCGAACACGCCGAAACCGGTAACATGATAAATGAAAAATGCTATCTTGGCTGCTCAAATCAAATGTTCAAATGTTGTAAAGCTTATTGGCCTTAACTACAAGGTCATCAGTCCCTAAACTTACAAACTACTTATGAACTAGCTAATACTAAGGACGGCACAAATATCCATGCCGAATGGGGGATTCGAACCCCCGACCGTAGTGGCCGTGCAGACCGTGACTGGAGCGCCTCAGTCCCCTCGGCCACCGCGGCCGGCGATCTTGGCTGCAAAATCATTATTAAACAATTATAGATCGCCCCATTAAACAATGAGTTCCGTATATAATTATTATTATTTTGATAGAACTTTATAATCAGAATCTTTCTCGGTAATTTCCTTACTATGCTTGAGAAAACTGAAATAATCTCCACTAAATGAGAAGCATATCCCCCTGGAATATTTGATTTTCGTATTGGACCTGCAGAAACCGTGACAAAGCGTAATACATTAGAAAAGAAGGGTTCGAATATCACAAACTGGAATTTCTTTCGTAAAATTAGAGCTTGTTCAAAAGTTTGTAAATCTATGGGACCAAACTGCGTGCTCATCAGTCGAAATTACGGTCGACGCAGTGGGAAACCGTAGTATGGAATGCGACGGCTGACGGAAGTTGCCTTGCGCGCTCGCCTACTGGGGTGACGACGGCAGCGAAGCTTTTGACTCTGCGGTGAGCGGCCTGTGTGGACGTGGGGGCTGGACACAGGACGGCACTGGTGGGCGCCGCTGGATGGCTGGCAGTGGGTGGCGCCTCTGCGGTCGCCTCACAATGCCGCCACTGTGCTGTGCAGATCTCTCTGCCGCATTCAGTTTGAAGCGCCGCGGGAGTGGACCGATTTCATCACCACTACCTTACCAGCCAACTCCCACAGCTACTTCAAACTCGACGGTACTTTCGTTACAATACCCACGTCCATCAAACGTACTGCGGAAGAAAAGAGGACAGCGAAATCATTCATTACGTTACTAGCTCTACCGTGCGGTGGCACTATGTCGATTTCATGCGGAAACTATCGGTCAAATGTCGATGACCACACACTGGTGTTATGCGCAAAACCTCGGGTAAATGCCTCTGGCACGAAATTTGTCATGCGCACAACCACCGGTCAGATGCCTCTGCAATTCGGTACTTTATAGTCAAAGGTGCTTTTCTGCGCATCGCATAAAAACGATAAAAATGTGCAGCAACTTTATAAATAGTTATAACAAGTAATGGTTACGCAGAAGTGTTTTTCAACCCGTAGGTCGTGCCGCCCACGCCCCCCCTCCACACACACAGGAGGAACTACTTGCACAATATTAAAAAAAAAAAAAAAAAAAAAAAAAAAAAACAGAGATTTAGTAATACAAAAAGGTATACGTAACTCGAATATATTAAATGTTAAAATTACGGAGTTTATTCAGTAGATCGCAGATTGCTTCATATAAAAATTTGTGTTAATGATGAATGAGCGCAAAGGCTGAAAACTGTTTCCAGGAACAAAAAGAAATAAAAGAATTTGATACAATAACTAATTACGAAAAATTCCAAAAAAGAAAAAAAACAATAATTAGTTCTCTACAAATTGTCCATATAATGAGACCTTTCTTAATGAGCATAATACGCTTTTGAGTCTTGCCTGAATTGCGAAATAATCGGTAAACAAAATATATTTTTCTGTCGCAAATCACTTCGAAAAATACATAAAAAAATTTCGTCTGACAATTTAAAAGAAGCCGTAATAAAATAAAGATTATAGCATAGTTTTGTTACGGTTTTGTGGGATTGGAGTAGGGGGGGGGTGTAGGTTGCCAGGATATTTTTATTTGGAAGGAGGTCGCATATTGGAAAAGGTTGAAAAACACGGATATACAATGTTGTAAAGAAGAGAAGCTCCGCGTAAAGAAATTTCATTAGAAAATATTTCAACGATGTACAAACAAATAATTAAATTACATGTGGAAACATTATTGTTTTGTAAAATGTTTGTCGTTTCAAATAAGTATTTCTTCCAATGTTATTCACTTCATCATGTAATACTTATTTATATGTATTAACTGGTAGACAGAACATGTACCTACGTTTTGTATATGCTATATACATTGTACCAGTGTATATATGCACACCCCTAAAAAAAGTACAACAGTATCATAGTGGCAACACCATTGCAATTCATATACCGTTTAAAAATAGCACAAATAAGAGCAAAAAGCTCACATAGAAAAACGCCACTTCGAAACTCAACGAGAAAAATGGAGCAACAGAAGAGAGAACTCATGAGAACCGACATGAGATTAGTAAAAAAAGAATGTATATCCTCTGACAATAACGATAACGTAGATAAACTACAAATTGCACGTCAACGCTCGCCCATACACAACCAATATCGTCAAACAGATCCTGGCAAAAAAAGGGGTACTGCAACTGGAACATCCACCATATTCGTCATATCTAAGTCCTGCAGACTTCTTCCTATTACCGTGACTCAAACCCGCTTTCAAAGAGACTTGACAAAGGAAAGAGATTTGACGATATTCGTGATATCCAACGAAACTTGAAGAGGCTTTTGAACACCATCCCAAAGGAAGACTTCGTGCAATGTTTCTGGGACATGTTTTGGATATGAAAATGGACCGTGTTTCTCTCAAAAGAGTCAGTTGGGAATAAATATAAGCCCCAATGGCCGTCTACTACAAGAGTGACCTCGCCCTATCCACTACACCACGCCACAATGTGTCTAAGATACTATTACACATTGGAAGCTGAAATTTTCGTCCGATGATTACAGAAATCGAAAACTATCATTTACTCTACCTGTCATCGTCATTTGATTTATAGTTCTATTATAATTTTACTACTGCAGTCTTCGTATTTGCAAAACCTTATTTCCCAACGATAGTATAACTATAGTGACGACCACTTTCGGAAGAATTGAACTGATATGTTCGAATCATTCAGTTAGAGACATAGCATTTTGAACTATTTCATGAAAGTGAATGGCCCTTTAGTCATCGTCAAGTTTATATATATAACTCTAAAACTCACGGAAAAACTTTCTTGATCGCCAGCAGTAGGGAAAATTAGGGTTTAACGCCGCACTGACAGCGTAAACATTAGAGGCGGTTTCTTGATCGAGGTTTGTCGTTACAAAAAGCAATATGTACGTATCTAAGTAATACAATGTGACATGCTGTATCCATACTGACAGCTAACATCAACGATACAAGTTTCGTGTCCTCGACGCGTCTACATGTGCGTTGTAATTTGCAATTTCCTAGGGAAAGTTTTATGACTAAAGAATAGTTATTACTATACATGCAATAACCCTAATTGTGCAGTGTGCCGCAACTGCTTACGAGTGAAGATTGTCAGCGTTGCTCTAAATTAATTACATGCCTGTTATACATTTTTGGTCCATGACTGTATTTCTAATATAAAATTCATATATCACTGGAGAACCTTAAAGCGACCATGCCGCAACTCGGGAAGAAGTTCCCATTGAAAACTATATTAAAACCTATATTTTCCACTGGAAAATGTTTTGAATACCAATTGTTTCAAAATTGTTCAAATGTTTGTACAGCTGATGGGACCCAACTACGCGGTCATCAGTCCCTAAACTTACAAACTACTTATGAACTACTTACGAACTAGGACGGCACAAATATCCATGACCGAGGGGGGCTTCGAACCCCCGACCGTAGTGGCTGTGCAGACCATGACTGGACCGCCTCAGTCTCCTCGACCACCGCGGGCGGCTACCAATTGTTTTCCTAGGCGTAATTAGTTAAGGTAATGGGTTATAATTTGGTATTCACTTATTTTAGTCCAGATTTGTTGATCCGAAAGAAAAATGCGACATTCCCCGGAAGAAAGCTGATACGTGGAACGACAAATCGCTGTGTCGCCTTTTCCGGACCGCGCTGCCGCGCATCTTGTGTCGGCCCATTGAGTCTGTGTGCCTTATCGCCTGCTAGTGACTAACAGCGCTCCATACAGGGCGACAGGCTCGTACGTTGCAGGAATGGATCGCGCTTTTAAAGCCCTCACTAACGACTCAGAATTTAAGAGACAAGTGTCGACACGCTGTCACATTATGCGGACGCCACTAGACCGTTCCCCCAGCGGCCGACAGGCGGCTCATTTAGCCGCTAATAGCTGCCAGCCGAGGCAAGTAGCTGAGCACCTTGTCATTAACTCTCCGATAAGAAAAGTCATCGGGGACGAATTAAGAGCTAGCGCCCGGCACTTTTGTAATACTCTCCGCCTTACCACATACACTGCGATGAAAAACGCCGCTGCCGCGCATGATTTCCTTCGAGACACGTAGAAATAGCAGATACGAGTAGCGACGTGAATAACGCAGCGTGTTGCAGTCTCGTGTTACTGATTTGGCACGGCCACTTAAGCCTTATGTAACTGCTACATGCAACATGCGAAATAAACGAAGCTGGAAGTGCGAATGTGTTGCTCAGAGTGGGACACATAACTGGCGAACAGATATGAATCGCAAGCACCGCAGCAATCATGCGCTGTAGAACCTCATGTCGGTGACATGCTCCTAATGGAAAGCTGAAAGGAAAACAAACTTCAATGTCGGTGATCAGTTGCAATATCAAGGAGCATTACGTCACAAAAAACTAGATGCCAATGTATGACGACTCCATCATGAGTTGTGTACCCAACTACTAATACTATAAAACTAATAAATAAAATTCCACTTGGTGGTATATTTATTTAAAAATATCGCATATCGACATCATTCATTGAATGAACATCCTCAGCGCAGTGTCGATCCCTCTGGACTCAAGTTCATCGCGTAACTTTTGTTTTTTGTTTTTATTTCTTTATTTTTTATTTTATTCATTTATTTATTTTTGCAATTGATGATGATTATGATGACGATGATCGTGTACCACTTATCTCCGTTAGACCACAACGGGGGTCGTGTTCAGCCTGTCTGGTGTTGAAATACATAAAAGCGTGTCAGGTGTGCGTTACTTGTTTCAACTCACTACAAAATAGAAGAAAAAGGAAGAAAACTGTGTTCATGAGTCCTCGGGGCTCGAAACTGCATTGAAGATGTTCATTCAATGGAAGAAATCGATATGCGATATTTTTAAATAAATATTTTGTATTATAATTTTTTATTATAATTCGAAGTTTTAAAGAAACTGTGTTACCGTACATTAACGCAAGTTCGTCAAAAGATATTGTGAGGCACCACTTCATTTCTTCCCTCAAAATGTTCAAATATTTGTATATCTATTGCACCAAACTGCTATGGTCATCAGTTCCTAGACTTACAAACTTCTTACACTAACTTAAACTAACTTAAGGACAACAAATACGGTTGTGCCCCAAGGAAGACTCGAACCTCCGACGGCGAGCAACCGCGCGCTCCGCAGTAACCAGTCTTAGAGCGCTCGGCCAATCCGTCGCTCTTCCCCACCTTAATGTTCAAATGTTTGTAAACCTTCAAGTCCCTAGACTTACGAACTACGTAAACTAACCTACAATAAGGACAGCACACACACCCTTGCCCGAGGGTGGACTCGAAACTCCGGCGGAAACTGCCGCCCAGTCTGTAGCATGACGCCTTAGACCACGCGGTCACTCCGCATGGCTCTGCCCCTCCCTAAAGTAGCGTTCAACGCCCTGTCAATAGTATGGTCATCACAGGTGGTTTCTTGATCGAGGTCGTCTTTAAGGGGAGTCGTACCGCACAAAGTGACAAAATTTCACTTTTTTACTTTCATTCAAATAGCAAAAATATGGATATTTATGAATAAATTGGTTTTGGTTTTATTGAAATATTCAATTCTCCACTATTTTAAATAAATATTTGAAAATAATCATACACTGACATTTATAATCATTTTGATTTCCATCATTTCGGGTATTGGAATTTTTCTCTGGAACTATATGGTCTACAAGTCTGTGGTGTCTTTTGTTTTGTAAAGAACTACCCGTTTCGTAAGTTGCCTACACTAGCGGTACTTCGCAGCAAAGTCTTTGAACTGTTCACTTGGTTATGTTTGACAACAAAAGTTATCCACTAGACGTGTTTTAGCTTCTTTGTTTCCTGCGATACTTTTCATCAAGGCGTGGTGTTTTGATGCTGTTCTTACCTTTAATAATGGCTATTCTGGAAGACTACAGGTTTTTGAATACATTGGAATTCATAAAGCTTACAACACCACTAAAAGTTTGATGGAGTTGGACCAACTGCGAATCATGAAGGCAGAGACTGCAACAAACAATATGTGAAAAGAAGCCAGATTCAAGAGAAAGATAGTAGCACTGGGTGAGGAAGATGGAGTAGATGCCTACCATCCAGGAGGATTCTAACATTTTTCATTTTTTTATCAGTATTAATTCTTTTCCTTAAACAAAATTTTGTCAAAATGTCATTTTTCATTATAAACGCCCCTATTTCACTTCTGATTCTACATCTATGTATTATTTAGCACTAAACATTGATAGTACAATGATGTTGTAGATCTACTTTAGTAGTATATATTGTAAAAATTTCGAGAAATTAAAATTGTGAAAATTTACACCAAACATTACTTGTTTAGGGGAAAAATCATAATTTTTTCTAGCTGTTATTTTGAAGTGATTATAGAGCAATACAGTCACAAAACATGCGAGACCATTAGATAAAAACACCACATTTATATACTCAACGGTTCCTGAGAAAATGTGGCATTTATATAGCTAATTCAACATTGTCGGGATAGAGCAGTACGACGCCCCTTAACTGTTATTCCCGGTTTGCTCAAAATATATTTTAACACACTGGACTCGCATTCGGAAGGATGATGGTTCAAATCCACCTCCAGCCATACAGATTTAAGTTTTCCGTGATTTCCTTAAATCACTCCAGGCAAATGCCGGGATGGTTCCTTCCACAGCCTTACCCAAATACTCCGAGAGCAAGCTGCATCTCTAATGACCACGCTGTCGATGGGACGTTAAACTCCAAGCTTCCTTCCCTTCCTTCTTTCAAAATATATTTATCGTTCTAGTTCTAGTTCTAGTTTTTATCTTTCCAATTGTACTGTGATAACACTGTCAAACATGACATCATTACGTCTTTGTGCTAAATGAATAACATCTCTTCCCAAGCTGTGAACAAATATCATAGTTTTTTGATAAAAACCGACAGTGAAAATTGTGAAGATGCACTTGAAATGCAAAAGCCGGTTAACTAAATAAAAATAACTCCCGAACATAAGAACAAAATGTACTCTTCATTCTGTGTGATGTTCCAGCAAGGTGCATGAATCATCGCAGGCTCTGTGAAGGGAGCAGCGTGGGTCGGTCCAACTGCTACCGCACTACGGAGCAAGTGGATGCAAATCAGTACTCAGATGTTCCTCACGCGTAGGAAACGGCAATTTTAATTCGAGGGCCCTGGCGCCGGCGGAGTAATCCCGCGGTCTAGTAGCGCGACGAATGCCTCTCCACACAGTTGGCCCCTCGCAGTCGGGCGGGCCGCCTTTGATGTTTTCCGCGGCGCTCCTACGAGCCATTAGGTCGCCATTATCCGGCAGACGTGCAACAATTTGCCGCCACAATGAAAGCCCTCGGGCGCGGGCAGCTGGCCGTTGTCGGCGCATTACGGAATCAATTTGGCAGCTCCCGCAGGCGGGGTCTTGAGCCGTGGCTCTCCCCGTAGCGTTCAGGCGGCAAATAGCGAATCGATAAGCCGAGTAGAGGCGCGCGGCGGTCGCGTTACACAGGGCCGCCCCCTGCTCCTAGGCAACCCGACGCGCGCTGCGTCTGTGTAGCAGGGGACGGCCTACACCGGGATCAGGTTCGGGGTTGCTTAGACACCTGCAGTTGTAGCAAGGTAAACGCGACTTGAGAAAGGACCGGATAACGTCTTCATCCTCTTCCGATTTCCGATCCAATAACACTTGTTGAAGTACCCTAATGAGCGACTCAATTAATTATTTTTGAAAACATCATGGAATATCAGCGTTCAATTCATGTAGTGTAGATCGTAATCTTTTTATTTTGTACAAATAATCCTTGAGACGGATTTTCGTATCGAATATGTCAAAGACAATAATGATAAATCTGAAGCATAGAATTAAAATTTGTGATGCGGCCGGGAATCGAACCTGGGCCTCCCTGCTTACTAGGCAGACGTCTTACCGTTAGACTACCACACCACCAAGGATTAAGGCGCCTCGGAATAGTCTAAGTACGATTTCCCTCCACGTCACAAACTTGAATTCAGCTTCTGTGTTCCAAAGATAATTGCATGGAGGTCGGGGTTCGATTCCCGGCCGCATCACATATTTTAATTCTATGCTTCAGATTTATTATTATTGACTTTTTATTTTATTTTTATTTTTGGTAACCGGTTTCGGCCGATTAAATGACCAGAACAACCATAGTGTTGGCACCGCTTGTTCTCAGTCGGAGCTGTCTAGAAGATTAAATGTCGAAGATCAACCTTCTAGACAGCTCCGAATGAGAAGAACCGGTGGCAACACTATGGATACTGTGGTAGGAAGGAACGAAGTTTAACGTCGCGTCGAGAGCATGGTCATTAGAGACGGAGCTTACGCTCGGAGTTGTGGATGAGGAAGGAAATCGGTCGTGTCCTGCGAAAGGAACCATCGCGGCATTTGCCTATAGGGCTTTAGAGCCGCGCGGGAGTATCAGAGCGGTCTGGATCGCGACGTTACGGATAGCGAGGTCTCTCACGTCGGAGGTTCGAATCCTCTCTCGGGAGTGGATGTGTGTGTTGTACTCAGATTAGTTTAACTTAGTTTATGTAGTTTGTAAGAATACGGACTGATGACCAACGTAGTTTGGTCTCATAGAATTACAAACATTCGAAGAAATGTTCAAATGTTTGTAGAGTTTGTGGGACTTTACTACGGGGTCATCTGTCCCGAAACTTACAAACTACTTATGAACTATCTATGAGGGGGAATTCGAACCCGCGACCATAGTGGCCGTGCAGAACGTGACTGGTGCGCCGCAGACCGCTCGCCCACTGCGGCCGGCAAACATTCGAACATTTGATTTTTGATTTAGGGAAATCGTGGAAAAACTAAATCTGGATGGCCGGAGATAGATTTCAACCACCGCCCTACCGATGCGAGTCTAGTGTGTTACCTCTGCGTCACCCCACTCGGTTTTGCTGTGGTCTGAAGATAGTCGTTTAAGCGGTCGAAAACGGTTATAAAAAATAAAATAAATTGCGATCTAGACTGACTTTTGTATGACTGAATGAAAGATATCTGCTAATCGACGCTGAACAGGAACGTTAGCACAAATATAAAATAAATTTTATATGTTGTACATTTACCTCACAGTAGGAAGAATAGATAGTCGTGCAGGAATGACCATACGGTCTCTAGCGGCGTCACGTTACGGATCGCGCGGTCACTTACGTGGAAGGTTCGAATCCTGTCTCGGGGTTAGGTATATGTGTTGTTCTCAGTGTAAGTTAGGTCATGTAGTCTGTAAGTCTAGGGACCTATGACAACAGTAGTTTGGTTCCGCAGAATTACAGACATTTGAACAATACATAATTAAAACTTCAAATGTTCGTAAATCTATGAGACCTAGCTACTTAGTTATCAGTCCCCAGGCTTACAAACTACTTACACTAACCTAAGAATAACACGCATGCTCATGTCCGAGGAAGACCTCTAACCTCCGACAAGGAGTAACCGCGCGCTTTGCAGCAAGGCGCCTTAGAACGCTCTGCCATTCCACCGCGGCAATAAATAATGAAATTGCAACAAATATATTTACACATTCATCCTGCTACTTCAAAAAAAGTGCGTCTGAAATGTTCGGTCCCCATATTTTACAAACCGCGCTGGCGAGGTTGAGGTGCCCGCACATAAACTTCGATTCACATGTCAAAAAGCGCCCTCTATCGCAAAAAAACATAGCAGTGAAGTGGTGGTACACGCTGCGACCCAGCTAACAGCGTCAGTGTGAGAACTCGTATTACTGAAACATGGAGCGCAAATTGGAGCAACGCGTTAACATCAAGTTTCGTTTTAGAATTAGGTAAAACGGCGACGGATACTCATGGGGTACTTTTCAAACGCCTGCTGCAACGCATCCGTCGGGTTCGGCCAGAATTGTACCGGTGTGGACAGTGGAATTTCCTGCACGACAATGCCCGGCCGCAAACTGCGATCCGCGTGCTAAAAATGTTCAAATGTTTGTAAATCTGTTGAAACAAACTGCGTGGTCATCAGTTCGCAGCTTACAAACTACTTCAGCTAAGGTAAACTAACCTAAGGACAATACACACAGACAAACACACATGCCCCAGGGAGGACTCGAACCTCCGACGGCGAGCAACTGTGCGCTCCGCAGTGAGGTTTCTGTGCTTCCACACGCTCCTTGTACCGCACATTCGGCGCTAGAAGATTTCGTTTCCCCGCCTTAAATTAACCCTGAAGGGCTTACGCTTCACAACGGTTGCGAAGATCCAGCAACGCGTGACCTCAGTGCTTCGGCGGGCGATTCCACAAGAAGCGTTTGCTGACAGTTTCCAAAGCTTTGTAACGGATGTCAGAACTATATTGTAGCCAACAGCGATTACTTTGAAGGGCAGTAAAAATATTTTAACTCTTGTTTCCTATATTTCATGATACCATTTACTGTATATTTCAGACGCAGCTTGTACATGGACAATGAATATAATGTATTACAATGTTATGTCGAGTAATTTCTGAGATTAAGTAGATCGTTAGCAATGGCGGCCAAGCCCCGGGGAGTGGGGGTGGGGGCAAGTAGGGCCCCCCACTACTCTCAGGAAAGAAATTTTGTAGTCAGGTGTTTTTCTTGCGCCGCGCGGGAGTAGCCGAGTGGTCTGGAGCGCCACGTTGTGGATCGCGCGGCCTCCCACGCCGGATGTTTGTATTGTTTTTAGTGTAAGTTAGTTGATAAGTAGTTTGTAAGTTTAGGGACTGATGACCCCATAGTTAAGACCCATTTGATTTAAACATTACAATGAACAACACAGCAACCAACCATATTTAATTATTTCCAGATAAAAAATGAAATGAACAGATGTTTGATGATGAACTGCAAGGTCTGAAACCGGTAACGGCGTTATTTCGTAAATTAAAAACATAATTAAATGTGGTCGGTCGGTCGCGTTTTTGCATTTTAAGATTCATCCTGTAAATTTATTTCTGTTGTGGGTAGTGATGCAAATATGGAAACAAAGTCCACAGTTTCTGACCGCGTGGTCTAAGACATCATGCTACATATTGGGCAGTCGCTCACGCCGGAGGTTCGAGTACTCCCTCGGGCATGAGCGTGTGTGCTGTCCTTAGTGTAAGTCAGTTTAAATAGTTTGTAAGTCTAGGGGCTGATGATCATGGCAGGTTGTTCAAATAGATCAGTTTGGAAAACATTGTTTCCTTGTTTGGAAGAAACAACGAACTTATTATTTAATGTTAAAAATAACAGTCCAGTTCGCAAAAACTAAAACTGGACTGTTATTTTTTATCATTGTTCAAATAGGTTTACAAACATTTGAACAATTGATTTTGGAGAAAACAAGTTTGAGCATTATAGTAAAGCGATATGGAGCATTTGGACAGAGCGCCCGCCCGCCCGTCGGCCATCTGAATAGGCGATTACGTAATGAGCCGCCGACAAGCGTCAAACCAGCCGTCTCAGCTCGCGAGGGACCGGCTTAATTGCCGATACGATAAACGCAGTTTCACTGGCCGGCCTGACAACGCGCGGGCCCAAATTACAGTAATCTACTTTCGTTTGCCCGACTTTTTCTTTTTATCTCGGCGACCGAATGTCCTGCGACTGGAGACGGAGAAGGAGCGAGAGGTCCGCCAGAGAAGGACGGCAGGGCGCAGAAAAAGAGGACAGCGTGACGCGTCCAGCTGAGCGCTATTTCTGGACAGCCCTGCGTCACGCCGGCGATCGACGATCAGCGATCGAGAACCGGTATCTCCCGCGGCGCCTACCTGCTCAATTATCTGCGATCATATGTGGCCGGCCGCGTGAAAGTGCGTAATGTTCGCGCGCCGTTGGCCTTGTTTACTTTACCTTTCATTTAGCACTTCCACTTCTTCTCCAATGAAGCTGCTATTTCTCACCATTAACTTAAATATGTCTTTATCCGCACTACTGCTTTCTAATTGATACGTCTTTTCTTAAGCAAGTGATTTCTTACTTAAATAGCGAAAATACATACGCTTTTTAGCTGGCCTTATTTCGAATTGTTTCTTGTGGTAAGCTTAGGAAAGAAGGAAGCTTAGGGTTTAAAGTCCCGTCGACAGCGTGGTCATTAACCCATTTCTTCGCAGTGTTGCGTAGCCTTAAAAAATGCAGTCGAAATGGACTTACTATACAAAACTCACCACACATGTGTTAAAAGGCATTCACGAGCTCTCTGTATATGTGTTAAAGTTTCACAATTACCTTAACACTTCGTAAAAAGATGCAAGATTTACAAACGTCAGACGATCTACATACACAAGAAATGTCAAGTTCAGCTTCACACAGAGTGTTTTTCAATATTTCATGAGTGATACCATCAATGTAAGTCAGAGTTATCATATAATAAATAATATTGCACAGTTTGAACAAATAGAAGAATTTGATCACAAAAACTAAATTTTTCTATTTTTTTACTAGGAAACAGCGCAACATTATGGGTGGTGCAAATTACAACACATACTGCTACTTTGTAATATTTGTAATGTTATTTCAATTATTTTAAAGAGAACCTGACGACTAAATATAACACTTTTTCACAATTTCTATTTTTGGGAAGAAATCGGTTAAGACGGATCTTATGCTCTGATTTTCGGGGAAGGATGTGGAAGGAAATCGGCCGTGTCATTTGAAAGGTACAATCCCGGAATTTGCCTGGAGTCATTTAGAGAAATCACGGAAAACCTAAACCTGGATAGCCGGAGATGGATTTGAAACACCATCCTTCCGAATGCGAGTCCAGTGTGTTACCAATGCGCCACCTCGCTCGGTTTGTGATAAGCCACGGGTTTTCTCATTGCCAAACTAGAGTATAACTTACGCGTAACGTCCTCTAATTTTTGTCGGATATTTCTGGCTTAGCCTTCAGTTTTTGCATTGCTATTTCATCACTTGTTCTATCATCCTGTCCTTTCTTCTGTCCATTGTTTCCCACATATTTTAGCCTTGACAATTTTGAGGAGAACTTCCACATTTCGTCTCATATCATTTACTTTCTTTCTACATCCATTTCTGTCACCACATCTTAAACGAATAGACTTTTTTTTTTTTGGGGGGGGGGGGGGGCTATTTACTTACCTTGAACTGTAGAAGTTTCTGATAATGTGTTTATTCTACAGAGCATTGTAGAACCTCTGCAAATACATTTCATTGAATAGTACTGTAACATTAACGTAGATGAACTATTTATTTAGCGTATGTAGTTTTCAAGTACAAATTGTTCACATACTTACATATATACTTACATATATGTACAGCAAGATTTGAAATCAAATTGGCGCGGCGGATTAGCCGCGCGTACTAGAGCGCCGTGTTGCGGTGCGCCCGGCCGTTCGCCGTCCGGGATTCGAGTCCCCCTGGGGCATGGGTGTTTGTGTTGTCCTTATGTTAGTTTACCTAAGGTTAAGTTGTTTGTAAGCTACGGACTGATAACCTAGAAGTTACGTCCGATAGATTTACAAACATTTGAATTTGAATTTTTGAAATCAAATTGGCATTTTAGCAAGCAAACAAGAACAAACTACAAACGTTGTATGTCCAACTTGTCCATCCACTCGACGGCTTTAGGGGAGGCTTCATACAGGTCTCCAATAGTTCCTGTGAATGCACGTTTTGGGCATTCCAGAATGATGTGCTGGATCGTTTGTTTAGGATGTCCACAGTTGCACTGGGGTGTATCTCGCATGCCCCATCTGAAGAGCATCTCTCCACTTCTGCCATGACCTGTGCGGAGTCTGTTGAGTGTGATACATGTTATTTTTGGCATGTCTGTACCAGGTACATTTCTGCCAAGTGATATTTCCCTATGCTTCCTAGCTATGCCAAAATTGGACCAATCAGTTTTCCAGATGGTCTTGGCATCGAAAGGGATGTATATAAGATTTTGAGCTGTCCTCCATGGTGGTCTTCTAGATCTCAGGCGAAGATTGTTTTGGAGTAATGTCTTGGTGGATAGGGAGATTAATATTGCCGGAAATTTTATTCCAGTCATTAACTAACGCAGATTGCCGTCTGAGACGTGGTGGAGCTATATTGCAGAGAATGGAGAGCCAGGGCGGTGGGGTCGATTTTATGGTCCCAGATATGATCCTCATGGTGTTATTTTGCTCGGTGTCCACTTAGGATGTGTGGCTGCTGTTAAGCCAAACAGGACTTCAGTACTCTGCGATACAAGTCCGGTCCGCGCCAGTCATCAGTCATGAGTAAAGTTTAGCAGTAATGTTAGCAATCGAGGTCTCACCATGAACTACGGGCAGCATAGGCCGTCCAAACGAAATAAATGGCATCCCTGACAATTAAAAATCTCGCGAGTCACTTCCTTGTACTTCCATCTTTTCGAACTTATTTTCGCCTCACTCGTATGCTGAAGAAGTACCAACGACCTGTGTGCCGTCTTCTGCGCTGGGGACACAACTATAGAAGACAACAGATTACTCAGAACTCTATGCTTTTCCATAAAGTTTTGGACAGAAACTACGGCACCTCGTGCGTACTGTTGGGCGGTACAAACGCACAGTAGCCGAGCGGTCTAAAGCGCCTCGCTGCGGAGCGCGCGGTTGCTCGCCGTGGAGGTTCGAGTCCTGGGACATGGGTGTGTGTGTTGTCCTTACGTTAGTTTACCTAGATTTAAGTAGTTTGTAAGCTAAGGACTGATGACTACGCAGTTTGGTCCGATAGATTTACAAACATTTGAACATTTTTTTGAACAAACGCACATTGCAAAAAAAAAAAAAAAATAATAATAATAATAATAATAATAAAAAAATAATAATAATAGTAATAAAATTGTTCTAATGTCTGTGATTCTATCGGACCAAACTGCGTGGTCATCAGTTCGTAGCTTACAAACTACTTAAACCTAGGTAAACTAACCTAAGGACAACACACACACCCATGCCCCAGGGACGACTCGAACCTCCACGGCGAGCAAACGCGCTCTCCACAGCGAGGCGCTTTAGACCGCTCGGCTACAACACCGCGGCACGCATATTGCTACGCATCAACATCCGTAAGGTTGTGGAGGTTTAGGGGATTTGTGGTAAGAAGCAGTGAGGAACTTGGTCTTCCGAATCTAACTTCTCCGTCCGCAGAATAAACCCTAAGGAAGCTTGTAATACGACGCCCTACGGGTATTTGCCGAAAGGTCATAAGTAATGGCGGCGATTATACTCAAAGTGTTTAAGTAAAAACTACTGTCAATAAAGTCATTTCAAATAAACATTTCCCATTACTTTTCATCCAGCCCTCGTAGCCTTTCTACATAACTGAACAACTCAGGGTACTGACGACAGTACAAAATGTTCAAATGTTTGTATAGTCTATGGGACTTAACTACGGGGTCATCAGTCCCTAATCTTACAAACTACTTATGAACTACCTAAGACTAAGGACGGCACAAATATCCATGCCCGATGGGGGATTCGAACCCCCGTTCGTAGTGGCCGTGCAGACCGTGACAGGAGCGCCTGAGTACCCTCGGCCACCGCGGCCGGCCTGACGACAGTTATCATACAAAAATTCACACTTTCACGTTTCGGCTAAGTAATTCCATCTTCAGAAGCGGAAGAATTTCGCTGCTCTTGACAGAACGAGTTGCGTGCAGCCACATGTTATTAGGGAAGAGCATGTGGTGATGATACGTGGACAGATGGCGTCTGGTGTCGGCTTAGCTTTCTCCAATTAGGCGGCTGAGCGGGCACGGCGAGACGGCACCGCCGCCCAGCTCTGACGTCGCCCAGCTCTGGGGGCCTGGCCGTCAGTCCCACGCGGTGCGCATTCTGCTCGGCAGTGATGGAGCGGACGCACTCGCCTCGCGAATATAGTGCCGCCGCCGCCGCCGCCGCTGACGACGTCCAATTTCGCCTCGTTAGTTCCGAGGCGACGCCTCGCGCCGGCGTAAGCGATCGGCTGGCACCGCCGACACGACAGTATCTCACGGGCCCTGACGTCTAATTATGTTCACGGCTGTTGCACTAATCGCAACCGCTGCATCGCTAATTGACACGTTTCCCGGCGCACTGCTGACACCACTTCTTTCCCGGCCTCTGCTCGCACTATATACATGCATACTACTCGGTTATGCTCGCTATGCAAACAGAAGACTGTCGTCGCTGAAAGAGCACACGTTAAAACTGTGCCGATTCTCTCTCGTGTGGCGCCATCATTCAGTACGCAAAATGAAAACGTTTATGTAATGAGCCTTTTACGCTCGTAGCACTGTTTCAGTAATTAACAATTTCTTCATTCATATTCTTCACTCCTTTCCATTACTTCCCTCCTACCTCCAAGTCGCATTGTGTGTGTCACGACATGCAGCATTTCGCCTCGCCCACATAGAGATACAACTTTCTACACTTACCGACTATTACATGGCGTTAAAAGTTTGTGCCTCTCCGAGACTCTCACTTATTCGCAGTATCGCCTGGACTTGCCGGCGGATTCGAACTCTGTTTCTGAAAACGCACAGAAACTGTCTTCAGCCTGACCGGATATACACAATTACATACTGTCTACAGCCTGCCAAAACTTTTATATACAGAATTATTAAACGTAGGATTTAGACGGGACCGTTAAATTTCGTCGTTATGGCCATTACGTCGTTAGAAGCGATGTTGCTATAAACGGTTGCGACTGTATACAGGGTGTTACAAAAAGGTACGGCCAAACTTTCAGGAAACATTCCTCACATACAAAGAAAGAAAATATGTTACGTGGACATGTGTCCGGAAACGCTTAATTTCCATGTTAGAGCTCATTTTAGTATTTCTCTTTAAATGTAAATTGAAATAATTCGTGCAGATAATTGTCCAAATACCCAATTGTTTCGTTAATATGTACTGTACTTCCTCGATTCACCGCATTTGTAAACATTGCACTGACTGCAAAACCACGTTCGTGATGAACACTAACCAGTTGATGCTACGTACTGATGTGTTTGATGCTAGTACTGCAGAACAATGAATCGCATGTCAACAGAAGCACTGAAGTCAACATTATCTTCCTTCAATTGGGCCAACTGGCGGTGAATCGAGGAAGTACAGTACATACTAACGAAACAATTGGGAATTTTGACAATTGTCTGCACGAATTATTTCAGTTGACATTTAAAGAGAAATACTAAAATGAGCTATAACATGGAAATTACGCGTTTCCGGACACATATCCACATAACATATTTTCTTTATTTGTCTGTGAGGTATGTTTCCTGAAAGTTTGGCCGTACCTTTTTGTAACATCCTGTATACAGTCGCAACCGTTTATAGCAACATAGCTTTTAAAGACGTATTTGTCATAACGACGAAATCTAACGGTCCCGTCTAAATCCTATGTAATTGCTGCGTTTAAAAATTCGGTTAGTACTACATCGCTTATTTGCGACTTATCGTATAAAACGACATATTTTTATGGTAGTTTTGGAGAAATATGTCGGGTATAACGCCCAGCGCTCATTTTTGCTACGTAGTTGGGAATTACTGACAACAGTGGAACGCTTATTTTCGAACTCTTGATTTCTGCACATTGATGTTTGCGTTGTAACAAAGCTGTGCTGTCGGTAAAGCGCTGTCTGTACCTTGTTACGCAATTTTCATTTTTTCTTCATTATTTAACATGTCAATTCTAACAGCATCTTCATTTGTGTAAGTCACTTAACTGATAATTACAGACATTGTGCACATTGATGCACACGTGGAAGCTCACAACACAGGCTTACATTACGTTGAAATTTGCAAAAGGTGTAAAAATGTTTTGGTGTTAATTTGGTTAGTGACAGATTCTTGAAACTGTTGAATCGACTGAGGCTGTGACCCTAATGTTGAAAGATCGTCGATTACCGTTGTTGTTTAAAGAAAAGATTTCCAAGGATATAAGCAACCATTTATTAGGTTTTAAGTGTTGTTAATGAAGTTTTCTAGCTTGATTTCGAAAAATATCATTCGCTTGTGTTGTTAAAGGTGAAAGAGCTAGAAGGTTATCTAAGGCGCCGGTGTTCTTTGTTATTAGTCATAACTGGGTGGTTGTTGTGAAAATAAACAATATTTCAGTCAAATGGCGGTGAATTCCTTAAAAAATACTTTAAGTTAAACTAACCTAAGGTCAATACAAACACACCCATTCCCGAGGGAGGACTCGAACCTCCGACGGGTAGCAGCCACACACACACACTCCACAGCAAGGCGCCTTAGAGCACTCTGGCATTTCGCCGCGGTCATAAAACTGCGGAGAAAAAAAAATTCTGGCATGCATTGACTAAAAGAAGGGATCCATCAGTAGGTCACATTCTGAGACAGGAAGGAATCGCCGGCCGCGGTGGCCGCGGGGACTGAGGCGCTTCAGTCACGGTCTGCACGGCCACTACGGTCGGGGGTTCGAATCCCCCCTCGGGCATGGATATTTGTGCCGTCCTAGTTCGTAAGTAGTTCATAAGTAGTTTGTAAGTTTAGGGACTGATGACCCCGTAGTTAAGTCCCATAGACTATACAAACATTTTGAACAGGAAGGAATCATCAAAAGAAGTTCAAATGTTTGTAAATCTATCGAACCAAACTGCGTGGTCATCAGTCCGTAGCTTACAAACTAGTTAAACTAAGGTAAACTAACCTAAGGACAACACACACACCTGTGCCCCAGGGAGGACTCGAACCTCCGACGGCGAGCAACCGTGCGGTCCGCAGCGAGGCGCCTTAGACCGCTAGGCTACTGCACCGCGGCAAGGAATCATCAATTGGAGGAAAGAGTGAGAGGTAAAAATGACAGAGGTAGACCAAGAGACGAATACAGTAAGCAGATTCAAATGGATTGGGTTGCCGTTCTTATGAGGATATGAAGAGGCTTGCTCAGTATTGAGTAGGGTGGATCAAAGTAGTCTCCGGAGCGAAGAGCACAATAACGTGTGGTCATGTACCAGTCTACGTAGTACGCATTTTGTTATTCGCTCCTCTCGCAAAATTTTTCGTTCTTGATTTTTAATTGTGCGTGTCTTTTGTTGTTATAATGAACGGAAACGAGAAACGCAGGCCGCGTCAGACGTCGGGCGTTGGTTGAGGCGGCGGTTGCTCCTGTCACGCGACCGGCGCGTTTTACATACCAGCCTTGTCTCCTCTCGCCTGCCGCGCGCTCGTTAAGTGTCGGTAGCAGAGTGTGGGAAAATATTTGGCGCTCTCGAATCGTTCGGTAATTGGTGTCCATATTCATGAAATCTCCACAGCTCGGTATTTGATGAAATCTGAAATAAAAGAAAAAAAGGAAGAAGAGAGAGAGAGAGAGTTGCCTCCAGCAGACACCGCGGAGGCGAAGGGCGGCTGAAATGAGCGGCGTTGCCTGGGGACGATTGGTGGGCGGCCGGCCGCGCCGTGAGAGCGGCTGCTGGCTACTGGCTGCTGGCTACTGTGTAATTGTTGCAGGAAAAAACGCGCCCCAGGGGGTAACGCCTGCCGCGGGAGCACACATACTCTCAAGGCGTGCGTGCCACGCCGCGCCGAGCCGCCACATTTCGCTATGGCTGTACCCAGTGACGGACTGAGGCTGTGACCGCCGCGGTGGCAGAGGTTACTGAGGCGCTCCAGTCACGGTCTGCACGGTCGGGCGTTCGAATCCCCCTTCGGGCATGGATATTTGTGCCGTCCTTAATAATAGCTAGTTCATAAGTAGTTTGTAAGTTTAGGGACTGATGACCCCGTAGTTAAGTCCCATAAGATATACAAACATTTAAACATTTTTTATCTGCGATCTTGGCTTTTTATTTTCAAAGCTATAAAACAATCAGATCGCCTCCAAACCCAACTATGTCAGGTATCTTAAAAAAGTAAGTTTTGAGATTTGGAGGCCACCCATGTAGAGAGGCACGGGACAGTCTAAAAAGGATAGCTTTCAAAATTTGTAGATCCCCAGAATGAAAAGGGCCACATTTCGCTATGGCTGTACCCAGTGACGGGGCAGTGGTAAAACAAAATGAGGCACCCCGTTCACTTGGAAATAAATGTATTATTATAAAAAAAGTAACTAGCTTTCAAAATAGCCAAGATCGCACATTCTTGTGCTTAACTTCGGCGATCGAACGGAATCTGGGACATCTACCACACGATTCCTAAGCTTGACTGTTTTCATTCCTAACAAACGAACCATAAAAGCCGCGGTGGAGTAGCCGAGAGGTCTAACGCGTCTCGCTGCGGAGCGCGCGGTTGCTCGCCGTGGAGGTTCGAGTCCTCCCTGGGGCATGGGTGTGTGTGTGTGTTTGTCCTTAGGTTAATTTACCTAGATTTAAGTAGTTTGTAAGCTACGGACTGATGACCACGCAGTTTGGTCCGATACATTTACAAACATTTGAACAATTGAACCATAAAACAACTGACATCATTCCTTCCCTGCCATTGCTTATGAAGACGTCAAGTGCGTTAGGATGTCGCAGCTAGGATGCCGATTATGACGTGCAGTTTAATGAAAAATTATTTTAACGGGATTTTTTTAACAAAGCTTTGGTAAGTGAAACGTTATTTGTCAGTTATTTGTCATGTTTTAACAAAATGTGTGATGGAATATTGATACCAGTGTCCTTTTGTAGCCTTCGAAAATGCCGAAAGTCGAAACACGTAAGACATGAATAAAATATCAAGTGTGGTCAAGAGATTTATATTATAGTTTTCAAACTGAGAAGCCAAGATCTCATATTAATAATTTATTAAATGACGTCCGGTTTCGGTGCACTGTGTCACCATCATGTGGTCTCATATATGCTATAAGCTGGTAATCTTGTTATAAAAAATTGGGTATAAAACAACAAGTGCAACATTGCACTTAGTCACTATATGAAATTACACAAGTTAAAACCATGCCAGCTTTTTTTAACAAGATGACCAGCTTATAACATATATGAGTCCAGATGATGGTGACACAGTGCATCGAAACCGGTCGTCATTTAATAAATTATCAATGTGCGATCTCGGCTTTTTATTATGAAAACTATAAAACAATCAGATGGCCTCCAAACCCGACTATGTCAGGTAATCTTAAAAAAGTAAGATTTGGAGGCCACCCAGGTAGAGAGGCACGAGACAGTCTAAAAAGATTAGCTTTCGAGATTTGCAAACCCCCAAAATGAAATGGCGCTCAAAAATAAATAAATAAAATAAAAAGAAGAAATTTGCTTTCGAAGTATTTGGAGGAGGCACCGGACCGCCCCCCCCCCCCCCGCCTTTAATCCACTACTGGCTCTACCTTCCACCTGAAAGTATAAATTTATCCGCATCGCATTCGCCTTCTAATTGTTAAGAATCGGATATAGATCATTAACTCGACACTGAATTCTGTTCTTCGTATTGTCGCGTGGAGTGACACCGGCGTTTAAGGCACCATTCTACGGACTGGGTGGTCGCTCCCGATATAACTCCGAGTCCTCCCTCGGGCACGGGTGTGTGTCTTTATTGTCCTTACTGCAGGGGTCGGAATTGTTTTGGTTCGGGGGCCGCACTGAAGATGCAGAGGTTAAACGGAGAGCCGCAGGTTCCAAAATTCATTCTTTGGTTAGTTCTGCATTTCACAAAATGTATAAATTCCACCATAAAAATCAATAAATGTAAATAATCTAGTGATGGAGTTCTTCAATTTAATTTACTTTGCTGAGTTCATAAGATATCCAAGTATATATGCATATATCAGAACAAGTTTAATGAGACAGATGCGACCTACTACACTTTTGCACGTGCAATCATAAGCGAGATTGCTAGTTGAAATTCTCATCAAAGTCTGCAAGTTAATGAGCGTCGGTATCTCTTATTATTGATATTGAAGCAAGAATTACTTTGTTCACAACTATAATAAGAAATATGGAGAATAATTTCCCAGCAAATTCCTTCATACATGGAAATGTTTCAGATGACAGAGATTTCCAATAGTCAACTAATGACACAGCATTTAACATTTCTTTCACTGTGTGTCAATAAGTTCAAGTGGCATCTCCTCCAGTGCTATGTCAACATCAGCGGTGATGGGTTACAACAGCAAATTGAATTGTGTCTCAATATTCTTAAAGTCCTGAAAATCATCTAGTGAATTCAGCCACCAAACTCTGCAGATGAGCCCTAATCTTACCAGAAACACTTTCTGGCATTTTCTGTTTTCCTAGTAAAAAGAAATAGCAAAAACTGCCTTCATTTGCTTCCCTTGCAAACAGATCTAGTTTTGACATGAAAGCTTTTACAGGTGTCCACATTTCATGTAACCATACACCTTGTCAATCACAGGAAATCCATTCACAGATATTACCAACAAATCTTCCAGTGTATCAGTCGAGTCCTTTACGCTGCTTTTAGTGTTTAGGATGTGGTGCTTGCTCTGTTAATACGTTTTTCGCAGCATTTCCGGTTGAATTATCGCGAATGAATCAACTGACGATGTGTAAAGGTATGTATAGGATTAAATAAAATACTTACCTTACGGTTGACTATTACAAATAAATATGAAATAGCCCAACGCTGGAACTGCAACAGCTTTCAAGACTTTTAATAACCCGCCACAAATAAAAACACGAATCACCTGAGTCTAGCCCCGCAGTCGCGTATCTAGTAGCTTAGAAACGCCAGAGAAAAAAATCGAAAAAGAGTCCCATTGTACGGTTTCTTGCTGTCATTGCTTATATACAATTTCAGCTCCGTACATGCTCATGAAACCGCTGACAGCTGCCTGAACAAACCTAAAGTGTACGGAGAACGTACGGTAGCCGTGATATCAAAACAAAAATGACGTTTAAATGTTCAAATGTTTGTGAAGCTTAAGGGACTTAAGTGTGGAGTCATCAGTCCCTAAACTTACGAACTACTTATGAACGACCCTATACTATAGACTACACAAACATCCATGCCCGTGGGGGGATTCGAACCAACACTGCCTAGAAGACAAGGCCTAACAGCTCGGCCGCGGTCGCTAGCTGATTGGCTGGTCGCTGGGGCACGCCCACCGTCTGCTACCGGCAGGCCAATCAGCTTGCGTTTGCGGCCTCTCAGTGTGACGTAGGCACGGCCAGTTGTAAGACCTTGTCTTCTAGGTGGTGGTGTTCGAGCCTCCGACGGGAAACGGCCTCGCGCATCGGAGCATAGCACCTCAATGCGCATGGCCACTCCGCCGCGGTCAAATGACGCTTAATAACTGCCGCAGTGAGTAGCCGAGCGATCTAAAGTACCTCGCTGCCAATACAACTACCAGGAAATGTGTGAATTCATGCATATGAGCACTGAAAGAAATCCGTGAAACTTCATCTACACGATAAATCAGGCATGATTCATCAGTAACCTCTTCGGACTTGTACTTGAATCCAGTTCTAATGTTTCCAAAAAGAAAAAAAAATGCCCAGATCGCCAATGGCGAGCTGGCGACTGTAAATTTCGCACTCTGCTACAAGTATCTGTATCAAGTTTTCTCTCTTCAAGAAAGAGTTACAGTGAAAATACCACCAGAGACTCATCTGGCGAAACAAGCAGCATAGCTGAATGGAATCCTCTGGTAGCTGTGCAGACCCTAGCGGAGCTGTGGCGCCCCGCGCTCCCAGACGTCCGCCACCACAGCGCGTGGGCGGCGCGTCAGCCGCGTGTTTTCGCAACCCCGCTTAACTGAACAACCAACTGCGGCTGGCTCGAGATAAATTTCGCGACCGCCGCGCTATCGATAGGTAACGGCCACCTCGGCGGAAAGAATGTGCCGTATTAATACGAGGCTGGCCGCGCGGCGCGCGCTACGACGTACGCGCCGGTGTCTCGAGTCGTAAATTGTCCTGGAGGGTGGCCAAGGTCACCGATTAATAACCGCTCTGAGGCATAAAGCTGTCGCGACGCCCCGCGCGCATTAACCGCCTAATGCGTCATTACATTTGGTTAAGTACGTAGCGGTCGCCCGTCACTGCCTCGCGCTGCCAGGAGAGACACTTTTTTTTACGTTGCTATAATCCCGTTGTTCGTTATGCAAATTGGGGGGATGACAGCAGCGACTCCGCTCCGAGACGTCTGAAACTGAGTACTAATGAGCCTGATCGAAACTGATACAGCCTGCAACATTATTGTAAACTATAAATAGAAGTAGTTGACGCAGATTAACTTGTATGTTACAAGGCAATTTGTATCAGTTGCCTGCTTGCTTATTGTGAAACATTATGGCTACGTTCTGTTTGCTGGCAGACAACCAAAGCATTCCGTCGTAAAGGAACTCCATCAAGGTCTAATTCTTTGTCGTGTAAAATGCTGGGGGACGGTTCAGCTCGAGCAATCGATCACTGCAGTGGAGATAATCGGTTCTCTGATGGATCACCCAGCTGTGCTGTTTAGCTGTGTGCAATACGTTCTGTGTGCAAATATTAAGATTGTCAGTACTGCTGATTTCCTTTGTTGTTCAATTTGAAACGTGTCCATAAAAAAATTTATAAGAAAATGTATAATACTGTGCTTCCTGTTTTGTGTCGAGTAACTTGTTTGCAAGAAAATTTATAATATTGCTTCTACTGTGTGTATCGATATGTGTACTTAAGTTTCTGAAGTTTCATCTTTGGCAAAGATATGTTTTGCCTAGCATTGTAGCTCGCTCAGAGAGAGAGAGTGGGACTTGTGGTTTAGCTCACTTAGAGAGCAGCTGAGTTGTGTGTATGGCTCCGATGTAGAGCAGAGGCTGCTGTGCCAGCAAGTTGATTTGATTGTATTTGGAATATATATATATTGTATTTTTTATTACTATAAAAATGTTTTACCACCTCTGTAATGAAGGTAACTACATTTGATGTCATTATGAAAAGGTTTTATTATGTAGGTAATGTAATGGTGATTATTAATAATAAGTAACAAAATTGACCTCTCTTTCCTGTTTCACTTACATAGTTAGAAGATTAACCTACTTCCTTTATTTGATAATTAGTTATTTGTGGATTTAAAGTACAGTATTGATTTTGGTAATCTTGTTGAACAAATTTCGTTATTTTAGCTATAGTAAATGATTGTTATGCAACACTGCAGTTAATTTATTATGATAATCAGGTACTGATCTGCATAAAATTCTCGCAGTCAAACATTAAGAAAGTGGTTTGTGTTTTTAATGTCTTTCTTGCAGTCAAATTTTTCGAGTATAGTTAGTGTGTGTTTCATGCAGTTGTTTTGTTAAAAGATCCGTTGCGCACATAATCAGTTTAATGTACTGTTCCTTATTTAAAAGTATATATATCAATATCAAGGCCATAATTAAACCAAATTACTGTGTAAATGAACAATTTGTTGTCTGATTTAACGATAGGTTCAACATCAAACAAAACACACACAGCTTTTAAATTCAGTAAAACATTACCGCTCAGGTCCAAATAGCACGTTTATTACATGTTTCTTATCTACATTTGCAGCTATATAAATAATCCACTAATCGCATTTAAGTGCACGGCGGAGGGTTCATGGAACCGCCTTATATTTCTCTACCGGTCCATTCTTTAATAGTGCGCGGGGAAAAAGAATACCTCAATCTTTCTGTTTTCGATCTGATTTCTCTTATTTTAATAAACTGGTCATTTTTCCCTATGTAGGTTCAAATGTTTGCTAAGCTTAAGGGAGTTAACTGCGGCGTGATCAGTCCCTAAACTTACAAACTACTTATGAACTAGCTTATACTAAAAACGGAACAAACATCCATGCCCGAGGTGGGATTCGAACCCCCGCCGGGGAGCGGCCTCGCGCATCGTAGTATAGCGCCTCAATGCGCTTGGCCATTCGGCCGCGGCCCCTATGTAGGTGAGTGCTAACAAAATACGTTCGTCTTCGGAAGAGAAAGTTGGTGAAAGAAATCTCGAAAATATCTCCGCAACGATATTTCCACCCCAACTCGTGCGTCATTTCCGTGACACTATAGCGATAATACAAAACGGGCTGCCCTTCTCTGAACTTTCTCTAAATCGTCCGTCAGTCCCACTTGGTGTGCATCCCACAACGCGCAGTAATACTCCAAAACAGGACGCGCAAGTGCAGAGTAGGCACTTTCTTTAGTAAAATTTTTGCTTCTTTGTGTTCTGCAAATGAAACGTAGCCTTTAGTTCGCTTTCCATGTTATTCCTAGGTATATACTTGAATTTACGGATTTACGTCCTTTAGGTTTGCCTGATTTATCGTGTAGATGAAGTTTCAATACACATTCCACTGCAGAGTGAAAATTTCATTTAAGAAAATGGGTTGTAAGAGTATTTGCGTGCAGATTTACAAAAAATACCATATTATTTCTATTCCTATTATTGCAACCTTTAAATAGTGATAGATGTAACAAAAATAAATAAATAAATAAATAAAAGGCGATGTCAGATGTATCTGTCTCGCTGATTACTAGACCAAAAATGGATGAGATATCAATTGTATTGATATTAAAATATACAACCTACGCCCTTAGGCTGTAGTCTCGGCAGTGCAGTCATCTCGCCCTAAGTTCCAATCGAGGGCACATCGCCACTTACAATAGCCTCTGGCTTCTTCATTAAATGGAGGCTTATTCTGATGTAAGGCACACCCATGATAGACTGGCGATTTAGCCGCCGCAGTAGAAAGTTAGTTGATACGAGACAGTATGCCTTTAGGATGTGGCTCAGGTACACTCCGTCGCAGTGACTGCTGTTAGGTGTAATTAGATGTTTGTATAGCTTATGGGACTCAACTACGGGGTCATTAGTCCCTAAACTTACAAACTACTTATTAACTACTTAATCCCAAGGACGGCACAAATATCCATGCCCGAGGGGGGATTCGAACCCCCGACCGTAGTGGCCGTGCAGACCGTGACTGGAGCGCCTCAGTCTCCTCGGCCACCGCGGCCGGCTGTTAGGTGTACAACTGTCTGTAGCTGCACCGACCACAGCTTAAAGTTAAAAGGCATGTGGAAAAGTTCCAAACAATGCAGCGAGTTTCATCGCAGGTTTGTGCAATAAGCGCGGAAGCGTCAGATAAATGACGATTTAATTCCAGTATCAGCATCTAGAAGACAGGCGATGTTCCTCATGGAGTAGTTTTCTGTTAAAATTCCTATAGAGTACTTTTCTACGAGAATAAACCAACATATCGCCTCCCTGTGTTAGAATTAACTAGAGGGGGGGGGGAGGAGAGGGAAGGGAAATCTCCTCACATTAAATAATATACTCTTTCGTCAAAGAAGAATTCCTTTCCTGCCATAGAAGTATTGTTTTAAGTACTATTATCCCAATGCCAGTAGTTGTGCACCAGTAAACAATTGATACACAAGCATTGTTAGATTAAAGCGAAACAAGTACGTATATTTCAAATGTTCAAATGTTTGTATAGCTTATGGGACTTAACTACGGGGTCATCAGTCCCTAAACTTACAAACTACTTATGAACTAACTAATACTAAGGACGGCACAAATATCCATGCCCGAGGGGGGATTCGAACCCCCGGCCATAGTGGCCGTGCAGACCGTGACTGGAGCGCCTCAGACCCCTCGGCCACCGCGGCCGGCAGTACGTACATTTAGTGAGTGTTTTATTCTTAATATTTACATCTTACAGAACAGTTGCTTCTTCAATGATGCTACGTATCGGTCTCACTAGTACCGGTACAACAACAACAACTACTACTACAGTACTACTATGCAAATAAGACACAAAAACTGCTGCATCTACTACTCTTATTATGGATATTTTAGGCATCGGGACACTTTAAGAAGTTCAAAGTTTGCTTAAGTAGGGGACCAAACTGCTAAGGTCATCGGTACTTACACTTAAGCTAACTTAGGATAAGGAAAAAACACACTCCAGAGAGGAGACCCGAACCTCAGGCGGGAGCGACAGTGCAGTTAGATGGCGGCTCAAATCTCTCCAGCATCCCCGCGTGGGTGTCACCGTTACAGGAATGTGTTCTGAATAAATGTAATAGGTCACTAATTTGTCTCATTTTAAGTGTGGGCCAGAGTAATATTCTCGTGGATTTTGCTAAAAGCGATAAGCAAGTGCTAGGGAAGTATTATCACGAAGTCTGTTGTTAAACACTTGTACAAATAAAAACTAAGTAAATAAAAAAATCTCTGTCCGCAAAAAAAAATGTCAATAATGCAGCAATGTGCCACTGTAACATCCCGTCCTTGTATCTAATTAGACAAGCTGGATGGTGTCTGTGCAATAACTTAGACTTCGATGCTGTTTGGTTCGTTCGCCATCAAAGTGAAAACGTCCCACCAACGACCAGGTGGGACCGGTCTGCAAACCTTCCATCTTGTACGTAAGCGCTATTCAATACAAATAACTCGAGTCGTTCATGGAATGCTTATTGCTCAGAATCGGAAATGCAGACCACTTTTCTTAAGCAGGTATCGTACTCTTTCTGTCCCTATTGCAACAACTTAACTCTGACACCCCAAACGATATTCCTTCGATCGTTAGCAACGTGTGGGCAGAAGTAATTCTGCAAAAGATGTGACTGGTCTATTAGCCAAACCCAAGGACTGTTCGCTATTCGAGAAGTAAGTAAACTAAACAGCGGATTTGCAAGCATAAACGTCACCACTGGTTTAAAGGAATAATTTTTTTACTACATACTACAAGTATGTGGTGAAGACATTGAATGAATAAAGCAAACATTAATCGTAACTATATTTAGGAACATACCTAACTTACTTCGCTGGCACGGAAGATATTAACAAGAGTGAAATTTTTTCGAAATGGGGTTTATGCAGTAAAGAGCAAAGTCAGTCGTCAGAAAATAGAACTTACGGTTGCAAAAAGGAAAAAAAGTACCGAGTGATGCCAATTGGAGAAAAAGTAATGTATCTACATAAATTTATGAAAGACCATTTCTTAACAGTGATTCGACCGATTTGGATGATTTCTTGTGTGTTGTGTTCCTAACTGTCAAGCAACGATTTTGAGAAAGAAAACTTGGAAAGTTGCCAGGTAAATTTTAGAATTTAGGAAATACTGAAGTACTTCTTTATGGAATTTCCAATAAGAACTAGCGAGTCAAGTGATAGATATGCAACATTTATACCTGATTTTTTTTTTTCGAACAATTGACTTTACGGTTTAGGGCAGAACGCTGCCTCCTAAGCTACACGGACAGATACTACAACTGTTTTAATTATTGGTACTTACGTGAACTTGCAAAACTTCAAAGTCGATTTTCTCGATAATTTTTTCGAGTTGCGTCGAATGGCTTTGGCTGATTGTTATTTAAGTTCTGAACTTCACGTACCATAAAAATAAAGCAATTCTAAAACACTGTACCCATGTGGTCTCCTTGTAAGAGTGGACAGCCGACTTCTGTTTATTGGGAGAATTTTGGGAAGATGTACTTCATCCGTAAAGGAGACCGCGTATAAAACGCTTGTACGATCATGTCCTGAGTATTGCACAAGTGTTTGGGACCCGCAGCAGATCAGCTTAAAGGAACACAGAGAAGCAGTTCAGAGGCGAGCAGCTACGTTTGTTACTGGTAGGTTCGACCAATGAGCGAGTGTCACGAAAATGCTCCGGCAACTCAATTGCGGATCGTTGGAGGAAAGACGACGTTCTTTTCGTGAAATTCTGTTGAGGAATTTTAGAGGGCCGGAATTTGAAGCTGAGTGTAGTACGATCTTGCTGCCGCCTACTTACATTTCGCATAGTGATCACAAAGACAAGAGAAATTAGGGCTCCTACGGGCTCGTACGTGGATTGCGGAGTATGTATCTACATCTCCATCTACATGGGATACTCTGCAAATCACATTTAAGTGCCTCGCAGAGGGTTCATCGAACCACAATTATAGTATTTATCTCCCATTCCATTTTCGAATAGCGCGCTGGAAGAAAGAACACCTGAATCTTTCAGTTCGAGCTCTGATTTCTCGTATTTTATTCTGATGATCGTTTCTACCTATGTAAGTGGGAGTCAACAATATATTTTCGCATTCGGAGGAGAATGATGGCGATTTGAGTTTCGCAAGTAGCCCACGCCGCAGCGATAAGCGCCGTTGTTGTAATGATTCCCATCCCAGATCCTGTGTCATTTCCGTAACGCTGTCTCCCCTGTATCGCGACAATACGAAACGAGCTGCCCTTCTTTGGACTCTTTCGATGTCCTCAGTCAAACCCACTTGATAAGGATCCCACACTGGGCTGCAATTCTCCAAAAATGGACGGACAAACATAGTGTATGCAGTCTCTTTAGTAGTTCTGTTGCATGTTTTAAGGGTTCTGCCAATAAAACGCAGTCTCTGGTTCGCCTTTCCCACGATATTATCTACGTGTTCTTTCCGATGTAAGTCTGAACTAATAGTAATTCCTAGGTATTTTGTGGAGTTTGCGGCCTTCACATTTGATTGATTTATCTTGTAAACAAAGTTTAACGGATTTCTTTTCGTATTCATGTGGACGACTTCACACTTCTAATTATTTAGAGTCAATTGCCAATTTTTACACCATACTGTAGATGTACTGTAGATGTAGATGTAGATGTAGATGAGACACATTGCATTGAATAATTCCTGCAGACTGAAAGAAATTCATATTCCGCCCTGCTTCTATTAGGCAAGATGAGTGGGAACTCTGGTACGTAAAGAAAGAAGAGCTATTAGGAATCGGCAGGATCTGCGCAGAAGATGGATGGCTACGATGGACCGCATGGAGGCAGTGCATTAGCGACCACACAGCAGCCGCGTGCCCACGCGACCAAGAAATTGCACTGGCGGCTGCTGCGGCTGCGGCGGCCCTCCTAATGCATTTCGTTACACGGTGGCGCGCGGCCGGCCGGCCGGCGTAATGCGCTATTAAAGCCGCAGCGACGGCCTCACTGCATTACCGCCGACGCAGACTGGGAAGGCACGGGACTGGATGGGGCTTTATCCGGCGCGGCCGCGGGGCGGTAAATCTCTGGCGCGGAATGGCCACCAGCTCCTCCGCCAATTATCTCCAGCAGATCCCCAGGCGCCGGACCAGCCGTAAATGATGTATTAGGCGCCGGCCGCGGTGGCCGACGAGACTGAGGCGCTTCAGTCCCGGTCTGCATGGCTACTACGGTCGGGGGTTCGAATCCCCCCTCGGGCATGCTTATTTGTGCCGTCCTTAGTCTTAGCTAGTTCATAAGTAGTTTGTAAGTTTAGGGACTCATGACCCCGTACTTATGTCCCATAGACTATACAAACATTTGATTTTTTTTTTCTTTTTTTTTTTTTTTTTTTTTTTTTTTTATGTATTAGGCGGCCACCGGCCCCGACCTGCAACTTTGCACTTCCATCACACGCCACATTGTCCGATAAAGCGACTGCACACGTGGAAATCGAGTGGTATGAAGACCATTTCCATTTCCTGATCTTCTCCTATATATATATTCTCAATTAAGATTACCTGACATTGTCGGTTCTGGCCGACGGCGGTGGCCGAGGGGACTGAGGCGCTGCAGTCACGGTCTGCACGGCCACTACGGTCGGGGATTAGAATCCCCACTCGGGCATGGATATTTGTGTCGTCCTTAGTGTTAGCTAGTTCGTAAGTAGTTTGTAAGTTTAGGGACTGTTCTAATCTGCAAATGTTTGTTAAGCTTATGGGACTTAATTACGGGGTCATCAGTCCCTAAATTTACAAACTACTTACGATCTACTTCATACTACGGACGGCACAAATATCCATGCCCGAGGGGGGATTCGGACCCCCGACCGTAGTGGCCGTGCAGACCGTGACTGGAACGCCTCAGTCCCCGCGGCCACCACGGCCGGCGTTTAGGGACTGATGACCCCGTAGTTAAGTCCCATACATGCTACAAACATTTGAACATTTTTTCGGTTCTGGAGGAGATCTGATCGTTTTATTGTCTTCAAAATTAAATGCCAAGATCGCACATAAATAATTCATTCAATGACGACCGATTTCGGTGAACTGTGTCACCATCATCTGGTCATATACAGGATGTTTCACTAAATGTGTTTGCCTCTGTAACTTATAAAATAATAGGTGACGAGAAATTTTAATGCGGTAGGTCAACACAAGAAATGTTACACTTTCTGCTGAGCTATGAACATAGTTTATTGTATCATTTTCCAAAGAGTTACACCACAAAGATATAATTTTTTAAATGGAACCATAATTTTTTCTATCGTGCATTGGATTCGTTGAAACCAGCTGCGTCAAAATCAATTTAAACCACATTCCTATCACTGTTAGTTTGGGAGCTAAACCCTTCAAAGTTTAGGGGGCGGAGGCTACGACAGCGTAGCTAACTGGCTGGTGGTCATGAGACAGTGGGCCGTGCCCCAGGGGATAGCCACTCGGCCAGTCAGCTACGCTATCGCTGCCACCGCCCCCGGAACTTTGAAGGGTTGTAGCTCCCAAACTAACAGTGATAGGAATGTAGTTGAAATTGATTTGGACGCAGCTGGTTTAAACGAATCTAATACACGATAGAAACAAAACTATTGTTTCATTAAAAAAATTATACCTTTGTGATGTAACTCTTTGGAAAATGATACAATAAACTATGTTCATAGCTCCGCAGAAAGTGTAACATTACTTGTGTTGACCTACCGCATTAAAATTTCCCGTCACCTATTATTTTATAAGTTACAGAGGCAAACACACTTAGTGAAACACCCTGTATATATTTTACAAGCTGGTCATCTTATTAAAAATGGGTCTAAAACAATAAGTGCAACATAGCACTTAGTCACTATATTAAAAAAAAATACACAACTTACAAACATGACAGCCGCGGTGGAGTAATTTTTCAAATGTTTGTATAATCTGTGGGACTTAACTAAGGGGTTATCAGTCCCTAAACTTACAAACTACTTATGAACTAGTTACGAACTAGGACGGCACAAATATCCATGCCCGAGGGGGGATTCGAAACTCCGACCGTAGTGGCCGTGCGGACTGTGACTGGAGCGCCTCAGTTCCCTCGACCACCGCGGCCGGCGCGCGGGTGAGTTGCCGAGCGGTCTGAGGCGTCTCGCTGCGGAACGCGCGGTTGCCGGCCATGGAGGTTCGAGACCTCCCTGGGGCATGGGTATGTGTGTTTGTCCGTAGGTTAGTTTACCTAGGTTTAAGTAGTTTGTAAGCTACGGACTGATGACCATGCAGTTTGGTCCGATTAGATTTACAGACATTTGAACAAACATGACAGTTTACAACATACTCGCTTTTATTTTGTAAGCTGTTATGTTTTTAACTTATGTAATTTTATATAGTCACTAAATGCTATATTGCACTTATTATTTTAGATCCATTTTTAATTAGATGACCAGATTGTAGAATATATATGAGACCAGATGGTGGTGACACAGTTCAACGAAACTGGTCGTCATTGAATGAATTATTTATGTGCGATCTTGGCATTTAATTTTGAAGACAATAAAACGATAATATAATAAATTTCCTTGAGGTATAAAAGCCTCTCTCTATGCATCTGCATGGCTGTAGGAAACATCGTTCTTGCAAAGCTCAGCTTGCCCTTTCCTCTCAGGACACCTCGCCAGCTATGGGTGAAACGTCGATTTTCGAAAGTTGTTAGACAGGGTACCGCATCACAGCCTTTTAACGAGCATATGGAATAGGTATCCAAATATGTAAATGGCTAGAAGACTACTTAAGTAATAGAACCCAGTACGTTTACCTCGATAGCGAGTGTTCATGAGAGACTAGGGAGGGTATCGTCAGGGGAGCCAGAGGAAAGTGTAATAGGACCGCTATTATTTTGTATCTAAATAAATGACCTGACGTACATTTGTAATCTGCGGAAGTTTGCTGATGATTGTAGTAGGATGCAGAATGACTTGGGGCAAATTTCTAGGTTTCAGAAATGGCCGCTAGCTCTAAATATAGAACATCGTAAAGTAATACAGATGAGTTTTTTAGGTCCGTTGATTTTTTCGTGAGTGCTTGTTAGAGCTTGTAAGATAACTGTTCTCTTACTGAACTTTGTTCCAAGCTCAGAAATCACTGAGAAATATTCGTTATGTATTTTCTAGTTACGTTACAATTAACTACCCGAGTAAAGATTTATTTCATTATGCCCGTCTCTGATAGAATCTTAGCAAAAGAAGGTGTGTAGCGTAAACTTTTCTTTGACGACAGGGTCCATAGAGATGCTTGGATTACAGAATATTGGACAGGAATGCAGCTGTAACGTTTCTCTCACTCGCTCTCCTTAAATCACGCAAAGACTGCAGCGAAGAACGTAAATGCATCACACTAGACACCGATTCTACATTCTACTCACGTTCGTTAGCTAGGCGAGACCTCGATCGCTTCCGCTTAGCTGCTGCTAGTTTTTCGTTAGTTGGTTCCAAACCATTTGACCACTTTACCGCGAAAATTGAGTACCCCGTTGTGCCCAGTGGGTAAGAATGGTGCATACTTGATTTTATTTAAAGTACTTCTACAGCATCAATAATGTATCAGGTTCAGAATCCATTCACGAACATTCCTTAGCACATCAGCGTGTGCACGAAAGTGATTTATCATCATTAATGCTAAAAAAAAAGTACTTGCCCGTTGTCGTTGGGTTGAATCCGCCAGCAGTAATTCTCTGTTAATCTAACAGAAATACAGTAACAAACAGCTTCGCGATGCAGCAAAATGCGTCTGAAAACGTTAAATTATACAGGCACGTTGAAATGTCGAAAGGCGTGTTACGATATCTCGCACAGTCGTACACTATGTTAGCCTCACTGTCTAATAAGCAGGACGACTCGGGTTTGAATCCTTGCTCGTTACAAATTTTAACTTTCCCCGTTTATTTAATTTAATCCCACTGGCAGATAATATCGTAAATTTATTTGTATCTTGATTGAATAAAAGATTATTAAGACAGAAACAAATAAATGAAAAACCTGAACATAAAAGTTTTTTTGTTAAAATTGACAACAAATTCTGAGCTCAAGTGACGAGAAAAGAGTTTGGTAAATCACGCAGAACGTCTACAATTGGAATAGGATTGAGTCACCAACAGCCTTAGCTGCTTACGTCAGTGAGATCAGTCACATCTTTTACGACTGAAAGAAACCTGTCTAGGACCAGTCCCTTCCGGTGCACAGGTTCATGAATACCTGCTGGCGACGATAAGTCGAAAGAAAGTGATGAGTTCCCAGGCGCGGCCACAGCAAAAAAAGCTGATGCCGTTACAGCTGGTGAGATAGTTCTTGCATAAGCGGCAGGGCGAGGCTTGTGAAAAGATTCTGCAAGGCGGATTTTCAGAGTCCAAGGACGTGTATCATTCAGAAGCGTGATGTAAACCTACCTACATGTTAAGCTCCACAAAGGCAGGGAGGTCCGTTCACTTCTTGTCCATCGAAATGTCGCGTCATGCTTTTCAGTCTCTGTGCTCAGTATTTTCACTGCAATGAGGGCACAGTCGTGTGTTTGTTAACAGAAAGAACACGTGAAGCAGAAAGAAAAGAAAACACACAAGAGGAAAAAGTAAGATCGACTTAACATATCTCCGTTATTATGCAACGAGGCATTCAGAGAGTGTTTAGATTTCGTTTCTATTGTCCGCATCTAAAAGAGCGCACAGACGATTTTTTTTTTCTGCTCCCATAAGAAGCAGTTCAGATACCGATCGAATACTTTTAAGCTTTGCGGGAATGGCCACACCGTCTAAGGCATGATGTTACGAATTAAGCGACCGCTCCAGTCCGAGGTTCGAGTTCTCTCTCGGGCATGGGTGTACGTGTTGACTTTAGCAGGTGTTTGTTTGTAAGCCTAGAGACCGATGACCTCAGCAATTTGGTCTCTTAGATTTACAAACATTTGAACATTTTTAAAAGTACTTTTACGACATTGGCTTCCTTCTGCAATCTCGTATTAAGCCTGCAAATTAAGTCATCCGCTTAATGAAATGATACTAAATGACCCTAAACACCGTGTTTAAGACATTAAGATGATGGAAAGGAGAACATGTACCCACAAGGTCATTTTTTAGAATTTTTTAAACACAAGAGGAACGAGACTTCTCGCTTTGCAAATGCGTGTTACCTCGGAAGAGTGGTCCTAGTCTGTCACACTTTCATCACAGGCGATCATCGTACTGTCAAGACCGACCTACCTTCTTACACTCCCTCAAAACTGTTGCAGACTACAGCTGGTCGGACAAAACTGACGCATGTTGTATATTGCACAAAAAATTCAGTTATAGTTGGTTGCCATCCTCGTGGTCTGGTGGTTAGCATCGTTAACTAACACGGACGTCTATGTTAGGTCTCTCGTGACTATTTCAGATTTTCCCGAAATTCCACTGGGAGCTCCATTTTCTTACTCATACCTTCCTCTAGCTACTTCATATCCTACCTCTCTTACACTTTAAACTCGTTTAAATCCTCAATATGCGTGGTTCTTTAATTTTATGTATTTTTATGAAGCACACATTCAGTCAACCGGCACGTAATAGTGTCTCCGTCGATTGTTAGAAATACATTTAGTTGATCTTCGAGCCCGTATTTCAAAAACTTAGCTTTACAAGAGATGCTTTTACCAAATACTAAATTTTGTTGATTTCTGTTTAAATTAGCCAATAACGCTGTGTAAATTTAAGTCATAACAATTCACAGTAATTCATAAATTACGCATTGTTATCCATAAATAATGTGAAAAACCTACTAGTATACGGGCATCGATTCACCTAGTGGAATGTGGAAAACCGCCTGAAAACCAAATGGTCGGCACTCAGCCCTCGTTAATCTCAAACGCGGAGCGGCGCCCCTCCCCGTCTCGGAAGTTCGCGCTTTATGACATCCGTTCTCAGGACGGACCAATGATAATTTTTCAAATACCTACCCGAAATATAAGTGGAACGATGTACACCAAACGAGTTGTGTAAATGAAGTTATATGCAATCATCTTGTTATATACACTCGTGGACGCATATAGCAATATGAAATCCATGTAACTACATCACTGTATGCCTCTAATAGAGTAGTACGTGCAGAGGGAGGGAAATCTCATGTACAAAAACACTGCAAATCAATAAACCTATGGCACAGGACGATAGTTTGGTATTAAATGTTCATGTCCAGCTTCCTTTTTCTGAAATCATTCCACTGCATACTTCCGTGCCATTGGTATCGCAACCGTAATGACTATTTTGGTAACAAACAAAAAAACGTCTTGGTTGCACAATGACTGTTCACAAAAAGTTTCCTTTTTACCGCTATACTAAAATAAGTTTTAGTTATCAAATTTATCAATTATCAGATTGTTAAATGCATCCAATTTTACCATTTTAGTACTATTTTATAATATAACTATCCCCCACCCCCTACTCCTTTTAACGAAAATATTCCAGCCTTGAACCTCTACATATGAGGCGTTGTGGATAAAAGGGCGAACGCAACATCGGGTCTATTATTATTATTATTATTATTCCGCCATCCATATCAAGATGCTTCAGAGAATCTATAGGTATATTTTCCACGTTTCCTCTCAAATGCACAAACAACAATAACACGCTTACTGGAATCTGCCGTAAGAGGGCGGATACGAAATGTGAACTCAGCACTCTGGACATACAAATTTTTGAATTCATAATATTATAATAGGAGTTTATAAAATGTATTTGTGCGATGAAACTACAGCAAGACGTGGATCATGTGAAATAGTGGGATGTGTTGTGCACTACTTGGCTAACGTCCGATGATATTAAAAGAATAACAACGTTTAGCGATAACTCCTTTTGGCAGATTAAGTATTTGACGGTAATTTCGGACAATTTGACTTCAATCCACCAGGACAAATTTGACTAAATAAAACATGTTTTTATGACGCCTTGTCAGTCCTATCTTCCCTGTGACCGGGACATCGGGCACATTGATAAAGAGGTACGACTTACCAATGTGTCTACCAGGAAGCACTGTGAGTATTATAAAATGCCGTCAGAAAAAACCATTCACAGTAGTACCAGTCACACAAGATTTTGTTTTGGACTATGTCATTCTTCGGGAATATAAAAACGTAGCTCCAAGGCGCCAAATTCAAGGATGGTGCTAGTTTTGAGTACACCGAAGAATACAAACACAAAAGTTGCGATGGTGGCGTCAAATCTGCGGTGAAACTTCAGAAAGTAAAGGAAGCTGTTATGATCCGTCCAAGTACAATCTGACTAAGGATACGCTCGCGCGGCTTTATGCTTCCAATAGCATCGGCGACATACTTTACAACGATTCTTGCAATTCACCAATCAGTTAACCCCACACCCAACGAGGGAACAGAGGATGACCAACCTGCTTTTGATGACTGAATGTACTTCATTAAAGCAACTCCAGTTCAAACTCGTTTGACAGTGTATTGTGTGCAAGTTTGTAAGCAGAATACATTCTTAATTCTATAAAAATGCTGTTTTCTTTGAAAGTGAAGCGATATTCATACAAATTCTTGCTCAATTATTTTGTAACATGTTTATTTTTATAAATTAATCAACAGAAAATGAGACATCCCACAACGAACATGGAGTTCGCTCTTATGGAACGTATATTCAAACGCATTTACCTGTAGACGACCTGTTGTTGAAACTGCAGTGAAAGTTTCATTTTGTAAACATGCCTTAGACTGTGGCTAAGCCATGTCTCCGCCATATCCTTTCTTCCGGGAGTGCTAGTCTTGCAAGTTTCGCAGGAGAGCTTCTGTGAAGTTTGGAAATTAGGAGGCGAGGTACTGGCGGAAGTAAAGTTGTGAGGGGGCATCGTGAATCGTGTCGGGGTAGCTCAGTCGGTAGAGCGCTTGCCCGCGAAAGGCAAAGGTCCCAGGTTCGAGTCCCGGTTCCGGCACACAATTATAATCTGCCAGGAAGTTTCATATCAGCGCACACTCCGCTGTAGAGTGAAAGTTTCATTCTGGACCTGTTGTTGCGTTCACCCTCCGTATCCGCAACGCCTCGTGTAAACATCAGCTTTTTATTACAGTTTACTAAATGTTATTCATAGTTATACAAATGTAACATTTCCTGTGAACATGTCAATTTGTATCTTCTGTGATAATCACATTGGTAAGTCGCACATCTGTGAACATATGTTAGCGACATTCAATTGTTACCTGATTAGAGCCTCAATGAATAATTTTGCAGAAGATCAGGAGAGCTTCCTTTTTGATAAAATATTATTGGTGCTGCCGAGTCTTACTGTGTTTCATGAACTGAATGACTACTACCCCCTGCAACAGAAGACGGACTTGAGAGGAGTGCTGGTGACCTTCCGCGACTCGGCGACTCCGCCGGCATGCACAGGTCGGCTTTCGCCGGTGACTGCTTCATCAGGAGACCGCGCGCAACCGGTAGTCCCGCCGCGCTGCGCCGGGCCATTTAAATGCACCAGCCGGCCGCAGGCATACGGCCAATAAATCTCAGGGAAGGCCGCGCGCGCGCTCAGCCCGCCAGCTCATCTCGCAACTTTCTGCAACTCACAGCGCTTTCGCTAATTTGTCACGCTTTTATAGTAGTGATCACTCACAAAACTGCCGCGGTCGAGTAGCCGAGCGGTCTAAGGCGCCTCGCTGCGGAGCGCGTGGTTACTCGCCGTCGGAGGTTCGAATCCTTCCGACAGATTTACGAACTTACTTTTTTTTTTTTTTTTTTTTTTTTTTTTTTTTTTTTTTTTTTTTTGTACTCACAAAACTTGCAATACAAATAACCCTGCCGAACACGACTTAAGGCGGACGTACACGAAGATGAACAAAATAGTGAAAAAAAATTATTGCCTCTTCATTTAAAAAAAAATGTTCAAATGTTTGTATAGCTTATGGGACTTAACTACGGGGTCATCAGTCCCTAAACTTACAAACTACTTATGAACTACTTACGAACTAGGACGGCACAAATATCCATACCCGAGGGGGGATTCGAACCCCCGACCGTAGTGGCCGTGCAGACCGTGACTGGAGCGCCTCAGTCCCCTCGGCCACCGCGGCCGGCCCTCTTCATTTACTGCATAATACTGAAATTTCAATTACCAAACATTACGCTCCAATTCCGCTTCTAATTGCGAAAGTAAAAAATTTTAGCAGCTTGCACAGGGCGGGTCCCCTTCTTAGTTGTGGCGTCGCTGTTCGCCACAACGCCGACGGTCTACACAAGTCGCCGCGCTACTCGAAGCGATAACTCGCTCCACGGTACGCGAAACTGCTATTCTTTGTACAGTATTTCATAAGAAACTAATTATTTAAGGTAATCAATTCAAATTTTGTACAGTTATTAAGAGATACTATATGCATTTGTACATACATTTTCTGCGTCATTACTTATTAACAATTGATTTTTTCAACAATATAATTACAAATGTTCCTTTTTTTTAAAAAAAAAAAAATATCAGAAAAAAATGGATCAACTTTTGTACACAATTTCATACGGTTTTGTTACAAATAAAGCCGCATGAAATTATGTACTAAACTTGATCAATTTTTTCTGATTTTTTTTAAAGGAACATTTGTAATTATATTGTTGAAAAAATCAATTGTTAATAAGTAATGACGCAGAAAATGTATGTACAAATCCACATAGTATGTCTTAATAACTGTACAAAATTTGAATTGATTATCTTAAATAATTAGTTTCTTCTGAAATACTATTCAAAGTATAGCAGTTTCGCGTACCCCCCCCCCCCCCCCCCCCTTAAGAAGCACGTTTCACACGAAGACAGCTGAAGTACGACACCAGACACTTGTCAAGAACAGCCACTCTGCAGAGACAGTGCAGGCAGTTTCTCTGACGCTCATTTCGCTGCAACTTAATTGCGAGGGAAAAGCAGCTGTGTCTCAGGACCACAGAGTCGGCAATAAATTAAAAGCTTTATCGCTGTTTCCGAGCAGCCTCCGGGCCTGTGTCTATGGCTTTTTATGCGACAGTGTCAGCTCTCACCACACGGTGCAATGTCCTCTGGCGATTTCTCCAGTCCCACGAAATTTCACTGACTAAAATACAGAACTAACACCATCCAAACGCCTTTAGCGGTAGCTATTGTGGGCCACTGCAGTTGGTGTTGATTTTAGAAAAGTTTCTAACACTGTCTACTTCTACACTCGTGCGGCAATAGTGATGGGATGCTTTCTAATATCGTGTCGGCTCTCATTTTTCCAGGCAGAGCGCTACAACTCGACGTGGCAGAGAATGAACAACATATCAGTCCCCTGCATTTCATTACGTATTATGTATTTTAACTTTAAAAAATGTATGCGGTGTACTTGAGTTCTCAGAACTCGAAACTGCATTAAAGATGTTCATTCAGTAAATGAAATCGATATGTGATATTTTTAAATACTTATTTTACATCATCACACCAAGCGGAAAATTTGTTATTATAATAAATTACGAAATCGATACAAGCTTCGCGTCCTGCCCAAACTATCTGTAACACATTACGATTGTAGTGCCTCCTGTCCAATAGTTTCTCTTTCTCGCAGCCCTGATTTTATTTCCGCAAAGGCATACATAACACTCCAGTTATGCCTGTTATTTCGGACATGCTCGAAACAAAAACAAGACACCATTCCTATAAAAAAAGAGAAATTTTTGTGTAAAACCAGAGAACGTGAAAGTGTTGCGGCTTTCACTGTCAGTTTACCTATCCTGGAACATTTTACTGATGAAATAAACAAAAAATATCTTTAAATTTAATGCCCTTTACACAATGAGGCCATTAGAGATTACAAACTTAATTGTACAACGGTAGCGGGCATCATCAGCCACAAACATCCCTCGTCCTTTATTCTGACGTGCATGAGTTCATTTGCATCTCCTAAAAACTGCAGTTTAAAAAAAAACTCTCAAAAGCTATGGTGACTAGCGAATCATAGTAGTCATTAGATACGGAGCTAACGCTCGGATTGTTTGCGTAAGGAAGAGGAAGGAAATAGGTAGTTCCTTTAGAAGGAACTACCCCAGCATTTGCCTGGAGTGATTTTCTTAAATCTGCAAAACGTAAATCTGGATGGACGAAAGTTGATCTGGACCACAGTTCTACTGAATGCTCTGTGGCGCGAAATGGGACTCACCGATTTGGTTCAACATGTGTTGTTAAAGTAGGAAATTTTATCGTGTTTCGATGTACATTTTACTGAATTTCGTTACAACAACCATAAACACGTAAAAAAAAGACCTGACTTGATCTTAAATCAACTTAGGGCGCGCCACATTTATATGTCTTATCGAATCAATATGATTTCATTATTTCAGACACACAAAACTCTACCATACTCTTGAACAGCACTGAGAAAAAATGACAGTGAAATCATGTGACATGTGTCAGGAGGAAAGAACTACGACCAAAAACACGAATTGAAGGTGTTGCAGAAGAAATTCTCTCAGCCTGGGTCATTTTCGGTAAACAATACGAGAACTATCGAAGGGTTGAACATTCATACATAGAATCAATGAGTCATGTTACAACTTAATATTTTTCGCTATTATTATTATTATTAGTTTAGTACTGTAATCGTTTTTAAAGAGTAGGTTCAGTTATTTGTATGTTTAAGATAGTGAACAGATCGTCAGCCTTAGAAAAAAAAAAAAAAAAAAAAAAAAAAAAAAGAATAATTTGTTCCACGAACGTCATTAACACGCCATTAGGGAAGCTAGATGAACTTTTTGTCATTCAGTTAACATGTACTTGGTTTCAAAACTTTAGTTAAGAATAAGTGACGACCACATAGTCTCTCCTTGATCAAATATTACATCCCCTTCACTCATAGATTTGTCAGCCAACTGTCAATAAATGAGTGGAGTAGCCGAGCGGTCTAAAGCGTCTCGCTGCGGAGCGCGCGGTTGCTCGCCGTGGAGGTTCGAGTCCTCCCTGGGGCATGGGTTTGTGTGTTTGTCCGTAGGTTAGTTTACCTAGGTTTAAGTAGTTTTTAAGCTACGGACTGATGACCACGCAGTTTGGTCCGATAGATTTACAGACATTTTTAAGGAAAAAAAAAAAGCCTCCAAAGTTAAATTCATTCGAAGGTCATATGCTTACAAAATTTGAAGAGTTAAAAATCAGAAATATTACGTTTTAGTTATCACCATTACTATCACTATTAACCTTTATAAAAGTAATATAATTCCAAACTAATCATCCTTTTCCGCTTTCTGTTGTACAGAATGAATTTTTATGTGTTTGTGCCACCCTACCCTTTTGTGGAAAAACAATTAGCGTACTAATCCACGTTATTCTGATTTTTTTATATCTCTGGTCCTTCATAAACAGCATTTCTGCACTTGTACCGGTTCTCAATTACCCAGCAACAACAAAATTAATTAGCCCAGTCGAAAAAATAAAAAAAATAATAATAAACGCACTTCATTCTGATGACAAGCAAGCCAATTACGCAGTTCGTCGTACTCCCCTTTGTTTTACACAAACTGTCTATAACCCATGACATCCTCTCTTTATGTGATGAAGCCAATCAGGAAGCGAGTGAAAAACGACGGGACAGCAGAACACGGAATATCAAAAAGTGAAATGAACGTTGTTATTACCTAACTCATTAGTTTTCTTCGTAACAAAGAAATAACCTCATTTCTGCTCGCTATCCTTCATTGGTAAAAAACCGTCTACTTAAACGCTATATAAGGAACTGTCAGTGAATTTTACTGCAAATGTTTGTAAATCTAAGGGACTTTACTGCTGCAGATGTCAGTACCTAGCCTTACGAACTACGTAACTTATGCTAAGGATAGCACACACACACACACACACACACACACACACACACACACACACACACACACACAAAACTAAATCCGAGGGAGGACTCGAACCTCCGACGGCGAGCAGCCTTAGAGTGCTCGGCCACTCCACTGCGGCGAATTTTACTGCGTCTAAATTTTAATGTGTGCCACACACTGTGTTGTAGGCGAAGGAAATGAATCATTATGCTCACATTCGACACCGTTAAACTGCATGTTATCATGTCAACAACATTTCGATTCCAACGTCAAGTCGTTTGCAAAATAATCAGAAGCTTGGAGCTATTTTATACAATGACTAGCTGAACCCCCGCTGTTTCGCATGCGTAGGCTGGTTGCTTCTTTTTAATCATGATGAAGAATCCATATCTTAAGCTTCGTCGTTATAACTTGAAATATGACTTAACAACACCATGTTTTTGAAAATTAATTTTTGCATCTCGTATTTCACCCCCTTATTGGTCTAATTTCTAAAAATACCAAAACTCGTGTCTTTTAAAATTCGAACCCCGAATCCAAATCCGAAAATTTGTAGTTCTAACTTCAAAATTGCCGAAATAGCAACAGATTTTCGAAAATTCCCCTCTCCAATTTAACCCCCTACATGGTTGAATTTCCAAAAATACCGAAACTCGTGCCGGCCGCGGTGGCCGAGGTGATTGAGGCGCTACAGTCACGGTCAGCACGGCCATTACGGTCGGGGGTTCGAATCCCCCCTCGGGCATGGATATTTGTGCCGTCCTAGTTCGTAAGTAGTTCATAAGTAGTTTGTAAGTTTAGGGACTGATGACCCGTAGTTAAGTCCCATAAGCTTAACAAACATTTGAACATTTGAACCGAAACTCGTGTCTTTTTAATTCTGATCAAGAGTCCATATTCTAAGATTCGTAGTTATAGCTTGAAATTTCAGTTAACATCAGCATATTTTTGAAAATCAATTTTTTGCGTCACCTATTTTACCCCCTTATTTGTCGAATTTCAAAAAATGCCGAAACACGTGTCTTAAATTCGAACCCTGAATTAAAATCCGAAATTTTGTAGTTCTAGCTTCAAAATTGCATAAATAGCTACGTAATTTCAAAAAACGTTTCATCCCCTATTTCACCCCCTTACGGATGGAATATTGAAAAATCGCTTCTTAAATGACGCCTACAGAGTAAGATCAACACCCTCCACAAATTTCAAGTTTCTATCTTCAGTGGTTTGAGTTGGTCGATGATGAGTCAGTCAATCAGTCAGTCGGGACACTTCCTTTTATATATAGAGAAGATATCAAGCGCGTTGTGCAAGAGGCAGCTGACCGGCCGGATTAGGACTACTGTAGGATTACATCCGTCAAGCGAAAGTGGTCAGGGTAAAGGCAACGACATACAGGGTCCTCACACGTTTAGTGTTACGGCCGAAAGTTGGTGCAATTATTCTCGCGAATTTGCTCCTTATGTTTACCTACGTATAATAACTTTGCTCAGTATCAGTGTGGAAGAGTGCCACAACTCGAATCCAACAGTCGCGGGTTCGATCCCCGCTCATTACTATGATTTTTATGTCACTCTTCACTTGTTTCACCTCTGGCAGCGTTGTTGACAAACGCGGACTTGCCTCGTGTTTCGGGAAGCAAGTTGAACCGTAGGTCTCCCTATTACTGGCTGGGTAAGTCAATTTAAAAGTCGGGTGAAGGCAATGTCATACCACCTCCAAACAGGATCATGTAAAGCACTAGTTAACCACTGCGCTGTACAAACTGATCAAAGTTTACTTTAGAAACAATGAGGAACAGTACTGATGCCGATTAAATATTATCAACGTTATCAGGGTGTGACGACGAGTATTATTGGTCTGACAATTCGTCTTTCTGTTGTTCGCATATTTTCCTGTTTGACTAAGCTAAAGCGATATAGACTAAATTTTTTTAAATGAATGACGAAATGATATATTTGGTTATTTAGTATTATGAACGACGCCTTTACGGTAATACGAATACTTTTAAATGAATGTTCATGTTGAGCAAGCTGTCAATGCTTCGGAACTTCACGTTTCGTGTGTGTTATCATCAAGGGTACTGACTAGACATTACTTTTTTTGGAGGTTCAGTTACTGTAAGAAGTTACTTGAAGATACTCGAGACATTAACCAACCATTCGGACTTTTTTTCCAATAAGATGGAGCTCCACCCGGTTAACATTTGAATGTGTGTGTGCCTATCTGGATAACTTCGGACCGAATGATCAGATTGGACGAAGGGGCCCTGCATTTTCTCCCGATTTAACCTGATTTACTTGTGGAATTACCTCAAGAACGGTATGTACAGCAAGAAGCCGTGCACACTATAGGAAGGACGACATGAAATTAAAACGGCTAATCAGACAATTTCATTAGTTACTCTGATAGTCACAAAGCATGTCAATGTTTGGAGACAGAAAGACAGCAGTTTGAACTCTTATTTTAACACATACCGAAAATTAGACATTTTATTCACTATTGTACTTACTATACAAAGGACGTTCCAAACGTTTTGCACAGCCGTCTCCATTTTTTTTGTTTTTTTGTTGTTTTTTTTTATGTCTCGTGGGCGGCCGCGGTGGCCGAGGGGACTGAGGCGCGTCGGTCACGGTCTGCACGGCCACTACGGTCGGGGGTTCGAATCCCCCCTCGGGCATGGATATTTGTAAGTTTAGGGACTGATCACCCCATAAGCTATACAAACATTTGAACATGTCTCGTGTCGTTTGAGAGATATTTGCATAAATAACGGAGTTTTGACACCCTCCATTAAATTAAGGAAAACCAGCCGTTCGCAGATGTCAGGTGACATTCCTCGCCCAGAACTGTCTCTGGCATACGTCATTTTGCGTTGCGTATTTGATGATTTTCTTATTGTAACTTCGAATTTGTCATTTCAAAGCAATGGCGCACTGAAGAATTAACAAATAGACGTAGTTCTTCGTACGATAAATGATAATCTAGTGTCTACAAATGCCATATTAGCATAAGTTAACTACGGCCATTAATAGTATGAGATTAAATAACACAATTCTTTACTGTTAGCTGTAGCGTAGTGGGCAATGTGTTGGACTGTGATGCTGAAGCTCAGTGATTCGGAACCCGCCAGTACCTTTTTTTTTTTTCCTACAAGGGTTTCAGAGACTCTTATTAATGAATTTTTTGTTATTTATATTATTATTTTGGTCCAAAATGTTTGTAAAAACTTATAAAACTACAAATCTAAAGTGAGCGGAAAAACACGTCCGTGCGATTTTTTTTTTCTTAATTAAAACGAGTGTACCTTTTTTTATCACCCTGTACTGACAGTCACTGAGGCTATATTACCGACTTAACGGGCTACTAGCGGTGTTGTTGGGTCGTTACGGGGTAGCCCGTTCAAAAAAAAAATGTTCAAATGTTTGTAGAGTCTACGGTGTCATCAGTCCCTAAACTTACAAACTACTTATGAACTACTTACAACTAAGGACGGCACAAATATCCATGCCCGAGGGGGGATTCGAACCCCCGACCGTAGTGGACGTGCAGACCGTGACTGGAGCGCCTCAGTCACCTCGCCACCGCGGTCGGCGGTAGCCCGTGAGCTGACGCGAATACACAAATGAGGCCCGCGGCTCACAAGGTTGTTCGCACCTGATTTAAGGAATCTTGGTTTGTTGGTAACATAGATAACCGACGAGAGAGGGAGAGAGCGGATTTGGGGGCTGGGGCTGGTGGCAGGGCATATATCAGAGGGCGCGGTGCGGAAGACGGACGAGGTGCCGGCGGCGCGGGGCGATGGTCCGGCGATAGGCGCCTCATCGATATTCGTGGCGCGGCGCGGCTCGGCGATAGCATCTGCGCTACCGGGCCCCGCTGCCCGCTGCTGCCGCAACCGGGTCACCGCCTACCGCCGGCCACCGGAAGCTGCGGTCGCCGCCGCCGCGCTCATCGGGTTTCCTGGACAACAGCGCCCGCCGCCCAACACCTTCTTAAGGCTGAAGGCTGTTCATTCTCTAGGCCAGCGGCCGGCAACTAGCGGACCGCGGTCCAAATCCGGATCGCGGAAGGCCAAAAACTGGACCGCCAAAGTATTTTGGAAAATAATAATAATAATAATAATAATTCTGTCGATAACAATTCGTATGAGAGCCACCCTTATAATTTTTCTGTAATTTTAAAGTTATCTGCTGATTAATTAGAACCCATAATGATTATTAAAGGTATGACCACAAAGGTTTTCCCGGCGTAATAACTGTTTGTAATCTTCTCGGGTCTGCAGCCGGATACTAAAGTCAACTTCCGGCGAGATTGTCTATCAGCAAGCTCACCTGAGGATGGCGGGCAGTTGCGCCGCTGAAAGATTGTGTCAAGTTGACTTTAGTATCCGGCTGCAGACCCGAGAAGATTACAAACAATTATTAAAGGTAGATTAAATAAATTGTTGTCATGATGTGTGACGCTGGAGAGTACGATGACAAGAGAAAGCAAGCTGGCCGGTTATCCGCATAAAACCTCCTTATACGCGAATACAGCACGAGAACGAACAAGAAAATTCCATAAATATACTTCATCATCTGACAGTCAAAGGTTCAAATGTTTGTAGAGCTTATGGGACTTAACTACGGGGTCATCAGTCCCTAAACTTTACAAACTATAAACTAGCTAATACTAAGGACGGCACAAATATCCATGCCCGAAGGGGGATTCGAACCCCCGACCCTAGTGGCCGTGCAAACTGTGACTGGTGCGCCGCAGAGCGCTCGGCCAATGCGACCGGCCTCTGACAGTCTCTGACACCTCTATTTAAGCGGTTAGGGTATATCCATTTAAACACAATTTTTCTGCTGTAAAAATCACCTTTTGAGGTTCCCCCATCAGCAGAATGGACGGATGTGGCTGCGGAGTTGTTCCACCTTTCAAAGCCTTCACTCCGAAGGAGGCAATATACTTGCAGGACGACATTTCCTTGCAAACATATAAAAACGAATCCACTGACGAATTGTTAAGTGAACATGTCCCGGAAAAATATGAAAAATGCAAAACTTGAGCAGTCTACTTGGCTACTTTGTTTGGCTCTACATATATTTGGCAAATTTCAGTTAAAAAATTAATTTGTTGTTGGATAACTATCGCTCAAGATCAACTGCAGCCCACTTTGGAGACACTATTCGCATGAGATACTCCGCATCTGAAACTAACTTGAAGAAACTGGCTGAAGACCGCAAAAGAAATTTCTTGCTTTGATTTTTTTTAAAGTAAATACGTTCAGTTACTTGTATATCATACTTTTAGTGAAAATTAAGCAAAAATAGTATGTTTAATGTATAACCTGAAAATTGAAATAAAAAGATGATAAGGAATATGTGGTTTTACTTCTGAACCTCGATAAAATTTTCAGAAGTATCCGGACCTCATCCAAGATTACTTGCCGACCTCTGCTCTAGGCAAGCTGCTCAACAGTTGCGTTGGCTATCGGAAATATTTAGAACACAACGGTACACAGACGCACCGAGGAGGTCCCCTATCCCTGGCAGAACGCCTCGCTCCATCGCTCCGCACCTAAACTACATCGCTCAAAACTAACGACCGACCGAATAATTCGGTTTCGGCCAGATTCCGCCAAAATATTGGATTCGACCGCAGTTACGGATTCGGGCAGAAATCAGGCGAAATCACATATATATAACACTATACGCAGCAATTTGGCGCAGCGGTGGAGTAGCCGAGCGGTCTAAAGCGTCTCGCAGCGGAGCGCGCGGTTGCTCGCCTTGGAAGTTCGAGTCCTCCCTGGGGCATGGGTATGTGTGTGTTTGTCCGTAGGATAGTTTACCTAGGTTTAAGTAGTTTGTAAGCTACGGACTGATGACCACGCAGTTTGGTCCGATAAATTTACAAACATTTGAACATTTTGAGCAATTTGGGGTACACGTTTCCTCCCGGGGGCATGGAGTGACGACAGGAAGAGCACCCGCCCAGCCGGCCGCGGTGGCCGAGGGGACTGAGGCGCTTCAGTCACGGTCTGCACGGACACTACGGTCGGGGTCCGAATACCCCCTCTGGCATGGATATTTGTGCCGTCCTTAGTCTTAGTTAGTTCGTAAGTTGTGTGTAAGTTTAGGGACTGATGACCCGGTAGTTAAGTCCCATAAGCTACACAAACATTTGAACATTGTGCACCTGCCCATCCCATAATTAACATGCCAAATCCGGATTTCACAAAGCTGACGGAGATGATCGCTAAACTCCAGTGGAAGACTCTGCAGGAGAGACACTCTGTCGCTCGGTAAGGGCTTTTGTCGAAGTTTCGAGAACTTACCTTTACCGAGGAGTCTAGCAGTATATTGCTCCCTCCTGCGTATATCTCGCGAAGAGATCGTGAGGATAAAATCAGAAAGATTAGAGCCCATACAGAGGCATACCGACAATCCTTCTTTCCGCGAAAAATACGTGACTGGAATAGGAGGGAAAATGGGAGTGGTACTCAAGGTACCCTCCGCCACACACCCGTCGGGTGGCTTGCGGAGTATGGTTGTAGATGTAGATGTAGACCCTGCAGGTGCCGGAACATGGCCAAAGAGAAAGAAAGAAGGTATATAACGTCTAAACTACAGTCAGACTTTAATATGGGCAGCGTCCTGACTAAAGTACAACAATAAGAATATTTAAAAAAAATGTTAAAATGTTTGTGAAGCTTATGGGACTTAACTACGTGGTCACCAGTCCCTAAACTTACAAACTACTAATGAACTACCTTATACTAAATACGACAGAAACATCAATACCCGAGGAGAGGGGGAGTATTCGAACCACCGACGGAAACGGCCTCGCGCATCGGAGCATAGCGCCACAATGCGCTTGGCCATTCCATCGCGGCTAAGAATTGAAAGCACGTTTATTAATGACATCAAAGCACAGCTACAACAAAACTGTTCTCCTGGATGGAGAATGCAGAAGAAACGCTAAATCGGTTTGGTTAGAGACAAAATATATACTCACATGTTTTTCTTGTTGTTTTTGTGGTCTTCAGTCCGGAGACTGGTTTGATGCAGTTCTCCACCATACCCTATCCTGAGCAAGCCTCTTCATCTCCACATAAGAACGACAACCTACGTGTCTGAATCCGCTTACTGTATCCATCTCTTGGTCTTCTTCTGCGGTTTTTACCCCACACACTTCCCTCCAACGCTAAATTCACAATTCCTTGATGTCTAAGAATGTGTCCTACCAATCTATCCCTTCTTTTAGTCAAGGTATAACAGAAATTTCTTTTCTCCCCAATTCTGTTCAGTACCTCCTCAGTAGTTACGCGATCCACCCACCTAATCTTCAGCATTCTTCTGTAGCACCACATTTCAAAAGCCTCAATCCTCTTCCTGTCCGCACTGTTTATCGTCCATGTCTCACTCCCATACAAGGAAACACTCCATACAAATGCCTTCAGAAAGGACTTCCTTAGGTTTAAATCAATATTCGATGTTAAGAAATTTCTCTTTTTGAAGAACGCTCTTCTACCCATTGCCATTCTGCATTTATATCCTCTGTACTGCGACCATCATTTGTCATTTTACTGCCCAAGTAACAAAACTCGTCTACTTCTTTTATTGCTTCGTTACCCAAGCTAATTCCTTCAGCATCACCTGATTTTCTTACACTGCACTTCATTACCCTAGTTTTGCTCTTTCTTATCTACGTAATATGTGTGTTATTTTGGGAACTAAATTCAGACAAATAAGTACGAGCTGTAGGCAGTAGGCACGGCGTCGCAGTCGCCGCTGGGCGCGTCCGTCGCTGCCTCGTACAGTACGCGCCGCGGCTCGACAGTTGGGATTGCAAATTTCGAAGCCGGCTGTCCCCTAGCGTCGGCTTTTACGAGCGGACTACGTCGGCTTCACGCTGAGCCGAGTCGCCGAGTAATCCATAATGCATACCCTCCGTTCTTTTAGTTCCTGCCGTATCGTCGCAGATCTCAATCTCGAGCGCTGAAATACTGCTCGAGGCCGACTAGGGGACACTGCCTTTCCTAGAATGCGCACATACCCAGTAGACGCGCACGCGCCGGGAATAGCTCAGCACAGCGCCGCGGACGATTAGAGAACTATGCGCGCGGGCCGCCATGAATACGGACGACCTGCCGCCAGATGTAGAGAGACGTCAAGCGACGCCAGCGCCAGTACCAATAGCGGCGGCGGACGGCGGCGGCGTGTCCTCGGCGCGCTCTAAGGCGACGCGCGCCCCTCATGTTTATTTATTGCCTATTATTTCCTTTCGCAGAGCACGCGTAAACGGTGCGGTCCGCTCCCGGAACGGCATCGGCGCTCGTGGGCGGTCTGCGCAACTTCTCCGACGGCGCGCAACTGGGTCAAGGCCCAACCACTTGCCCGGGGCAGCGCAGGCTGCACCCGACGTGGGGCTGTCTCGCAGCTTCTGACGAGCTTCCACTTTTTCTGTCCGTCAGTTTAGAATTTGGTCGCTGGCATACGAACGAGTCTAAAGGGAATGGAAGGACCGAGGAACAACTTATAACGCTTAGTGACGTCTTATTTATTTTTATTGTGTGACATGCATGCCAGTAGGCATAAGGAGGCATATAATGCACCTGTTTGATCAGTCTGTGTAGTTTTCTTCCGTGAAGATGGCTTGTAATCAAAACCAGTAGAAGATTGAAAAATAATAAACAGCTGCATTTCCTCAATTATAACAAACGGTCGTTCAGAAAATCCTTCTGGTCCAGTTCATTCCCGCCCCGGTCTCATTCCTACTTTCGTCATCCTCGGCCCCCATCGATCTAGTCTCAAATGGACGTCTATCGTCCCCAGTTCACGCGTCGATCTCGTTCTAATTACCCTTCCGTGTTTCCTCTTTTCCATGTGACACCACAATGCCTCCATGCAGTGGCGGATCCAGGATTCTGGTCGGGGGGTGGGGGGTCAGCTGATGGTAATTTTGTGGCATCGTTCCCTAAACGTCTGAAAATAAAAACAAGTTTGTTGGATATCCCGATAAAACCTTTGTTATGCTATTTTCAGAAAATGCATAAAATCATTCGCCTGACATATAAAACAATAAATCATATTGGGAGGTTTCCCTTAGGCTCTGGGTGGGGAGGGCTGCAGCCCCAGACTTCCTCCCCCCCCCCCTTCGAGTCGCCGCTACTTCCATAATCCGAGACTGCCAAAACTGATCACAGTGCTCTACCTTATCAGTGTAACTACTAAGAATTGTTCAATTGTTCAAAAATATTTTTTTTAAAAATGAAATTAAAAGAAATATACTATCAGTTCCCTATTTTCACTTTCCAGTTCCTGAGTCAGAGTTGAAAATTAGAGGGCAACTAAAGCACTTAGCCTGTAGTCGTTTCTAACTCTTTCGTTCCATTTAGTGAGTAAGGTTTTTTACTTAAAAATAAAATTAAAAAAAAAAACATACACAAAAAATTAATCGTACACGAGACAGACATATATACAACATTTATCACACCTTCTTCATACTAACAGGATTTGTAGCTTAGTGTCCAGACGTCAACTTCCTAAATCAGTAGTAACCTTTCTTTTACTCAGTTCCGTATATATTAATATACGGAAATGTTACTTAGGAAGCACTAAATTACTCTTCTTGTAAGTAGTGGTCGTTGAGAAAATAAAGATTAATAACCGTATAATAATGGTTACCATTTTTATAGGGACCCACAATCTTCCTAAAAATCTTTCGCAACACTGCACTGATATTAATAGCAATACGAAAATTATATGTAATATGAAACTGAAGTCACTATTACATGCGAATGTTTTCCTGTCCAAAACTTTCGATGCTACTACGGACACGTTAATAGAAAAAAAGTATTTTCTAAATAAAAAAAACTAGAAATAGAAATTCTACCTAACTTAAGCGGTAAAAACAATAATACTTGTGACAGTGTTTAGTCTTGGTGTTAATGAGACTTTCTACATCTGTAATGAAACTTGCTGATTCTAGTCGTAAGTCGTTTATGCTCGAAGTTATTTTCCCCCTTTTTTATAAAAAAATTAGAAAACTAGAAAATGCACGCCTGCATAACTAAGTAGATTTGGATCCCATTAGTTCCTTCAAAGCCATATTTGTAACCGTTTAATAGCCTCCCTCTGAACTCTATATGGCATGGGCTGGACTTAATCCTGCCGGCCACACTCAAACAAGAAGAAAACGGAAATACAGTATAAAACATAGTGCCATATAACCATAAATACACACATTAAGATATCACAGTCAGAGAAAATCAACTGGAAATTACGCGGAGTTACTTCTAGAGATTTCTCGCTAATGGATAGGAGGCGGCGTTGCTGTTACTCAATTGCTATCGCATGCTGCGGCTGCGTACGTTATTATCCGCGGTGCTTTCTTATTTAGAACGTCTTGCAATAAACTTTCATGTTTTTCAGTTGGCAAAATATTTCACTTTCCTGTGTTTCAAAGTCGTCCGACAACCAACATAAATATGGTGTATGGGAGGGTGTCGTCTGTAACTGACTGTAATAGCATACAGGATGACTTAGGCAAAATTTCTAGCTGGTGCGATGAATGGCAGCTAGCTCTCAATGTAGAAAAATGTAAGGTGATGCGCATGAGTAGAAAAAACAATCCCATAATGTTCGAATACAGCATTAGTAGTGAGCTTCTTGATGCTGTCGCGTCGTTCAAATATCTAGGCGTAACATTGGAGAGCGATATGAAATGGAACGAGCATGTAAGGACAGTTGTGAGTAAGGCGGACAGCCGACTTCGGTTTATTGGGAGAATTTTTGGAAGATGTGCTTCATCTGTAAAGGAGACCGCGTATAAAACGCTTGTACGACCACGTCTTGAGTATTGATCAAGTGTTTGGGACCCGCAGCAGATCAGTTTAAAGGAAGACATAGAGGCGGTTAAGGGTAGGCTCGACCAATCCGCGAGTGTCACGGAAATGCTCCGGCAACTCAATTGAGGATCGCTGGAAGAAAGACGACGTTCTTTTCGTGAATTTCTGTTAAGTAAATTTAGAGGGCCGGAATTTGAAGCTGAGTATAGTACGATCTTGCTGCCGCCTACTTACATTTCGCGTAAAGATCACAAAGAGAAGATAAGAGAAATTAGGGCTCTTACGGAGGCATATAGGCATCCTTTTTTTCCTCGTTCAATTTGGGAGTGGAATAGGAAAGGAAATGCCTAGTAGTGGTACAGTGTACCCTCCGCCACGCACCTTACGGTGAATTGCGGAGTATGTATGTAGATGAATAGACACCGCGACTCACGGTTTGGGAATCAGTGCCATACAGTATTACACAATTAGATAACGTAACAAACAGCGGGCGAGTAGAAACAAACTGGCCCTAAAGTAGACAGTCCACCAGTGAACTACTGTCCAGAAATGAACATCTTTAACGTTGGTAAGCACACTGGTACATCAGCTAGACGTTTTGGGAAATTTCGTCGTACTGTATCCAGTCTTGGTGTCAACGCGAGGGAGGACTCAAACCTCCAATGGCGAACGACCGCGCGCTCCGCAACAAGGCGCCTTAGAGCGCTCGGCCATTCCACCGCGGCCCCTCTTTAAAAAGACTGATTTTTGGTGAGAAACAAACCAACAATCGACGATAGATGTCGCATGAAAGACAAAACGAAAAAACGAAATTGTAAATATCCGCAGAAACAATGCCGCGGTGGAGCAGCCGAGCGGTCTAAGGCGCCTCACGGCGGAGCGCGCGGTTGCTCGCCGTCGGCGGTTCGAGTCCTCCCTGGGGCATGTGTGTGTGTGTGTGTGTGTGTGTGTGTGTGTGTGTGTCTGTGTGTGTGTGTGTGTTGTTGTTGTTGTCCTTAGGTTAGTTTACCTTAGTTTAAGTAGTTTGTAAGCTACGGACTGATGACAACGCAGTTTAGTCCGATAGTTTTACAAACATTTGAACTTTTTTTTTGTTTTTTTGTTTTTTTAGCAGAAACAATAGGGAAGCTGTCGACTCAAAGAGAAAGACTGGTATATTCGCCAATAGTGTCCTGTAGAAAGCAAACTGGCGAAAAACAGGCGTTATGCAACTCTCGCTCATAGAGGCGTTTTAGAGTGTTAATTACTGTGAAACTTCTGTTACAAGTGATATTTTTGACTGTCTGCAGAGATTTAATGAAATTGAGTACTCAATTATTCATTCGTAATTTGCTTGTGCCGACTTTAGCTGCTTTTCTGAGGGTGGTCTATTATTTGGTGACAAATGAAAATTTGTGCCGTACCGGTACTAGACAAATGGAAGTTTGGGTCTGGCCGGAAAACGTGTTCGGTTTGCAGAGTGGTTAACTCTTTAATGCATACTGTAGCTGATGAGCTACGTACCATATTTTTCCCATTATCTCTCAAACTGATCAAAATTGCTAGTGTTACATAGTGTTACATATGCTAGCAGCTCGTCCTATAAATTATAAATTGCAAAGTGCTACCGAATCGTTCCGACAGATAACTGCATTGAGTTACTCCTAACATTTGCGTTTGTTTACATTAGTTTTCCTTCTTTGACATGTAAAAGTAGTCAATCACATACTACTGTTGAATTATGAGCTACTTTCTGGAAAAATCAGAAGCATAATCGTGATATTTACTACATCGGTTACATCTTGGAAGCACTATATAGCTAACCGCCTAAGGAATTTTTGTTGCTAGTAGTGCATAATAATTTTAAGGAATTTTTCAATATTTTTCTCAATATACCTTAGTGGTGGTATTTTTATAGCTTCAAGTAAAAATGAAAGGCTTACGTGGAACGCTTGCGAAAAGCGGTAGACCCGGATTCGAGACCCAGTCCGGCACAAATTTCCATTTGTCAAGGCAGCTAAAGTAGAGAAAATTCGCCAATTTCGAATGCTTAATTGATTATTTAGTTTTAGAGTGATCACTACATCAGAGTCGTTTGCCCGGTGTAATTTGATTTACACTGCTCTACAATCAGAACGACCGCAAAAATCTCGAAGGACTCGGGTACATTAATACTGGATGAACTTCCCGAAGGTGCAGTAACGACATGACAATGCACTGAAGGGATATCAAGGACGTTGTAATGGACTGTTTCTGTCCCTGATTTACAGCTGAAGTGTTGCTAAGTATGACAGAGTTTCGTTGTTCAGTGCGCTAATAAAGACGTTACATTTGTGTGTGTATGTGTGTAGAAATGATGCGTGATTTCGTTGTGCTTGTAACAAGGAGACTACAAGGATATCGGATTTTAGAATTTCTTTATATTTATCGTACATGAAGTTGAGAACTTAAATAACCATTCGACGCAACTATCAAAAATTCTGGAGAAAATCGACTTTGAAATTTTGCAAGTAGACGTCAGTACCAGTAATTGAAACACTTACAGCATCTGTCGGTGTAGCCTTCTAGTCTCACAAACACAGAGTCAGTGCTTCGTATCCAGCTGTGGTAAATATTTTTCCGTTGTTTTCGAATTCAGTTATATAAAACATTTCACGTGTTGTGTCAGGCTTTGTTTATGTGTATGTAGACGAGCTGAACACCTTATCGTCACCTAAAAGAATGTTTACGTAGATTCAAATGTTCAAATGTTTGTAGAGCTTATGGGACTTAACTACGGGGTCATTGCTCCCTAAACTTACAAACTACTTATGAACTAGCTAATACTAAGGACGGCACAAATATCCATGCCCGAGGGGGGATTCGAACCCCCGACGTAGTGGCCGTACAAACTGTGACTGGCGCGCCGCATAGCGCTCGGCCACCGCAGCCGGCTTACGGCTTTCGAATGCCATTAGTAGCTAGGTAGATGACTTTTCAAAAACAGCATCGTACGTCTTCACAAACTGAACAAGACTACCATCGTCAAGTAATAAAGAAGCCAATATTCTAAAAACAGTATGTTTTTTGATTGAAGCCATCAATATTTTATAAAATACAGAAAATCACGAATAAACAAACAATACGTGCATTTTTCATAAAAATTTGCATTACATATTAAAATTGTGAAAGTATTCGAACACAACGAAAAATAATAATAAGAAAAATTCCAACCACATACCCTGTAATTGTGACGCCAGAGCCGGCCGCGGTGGCCGACGGGACTGCGGCGCGTCAGTCACGGTCTGCACGGCTACTACGGTCGGGGGTTCGAATCCCCCCTCGGGCATGGATATCTGTGTCGTCCTTAGTCTTAGTTAGTTCGTAAGTAGTTTGTAAGTTTAGGGACTGATGACCCCGTAGTTAAGTCCCATAAGCTATACAAACATTTGAAACATTGTGACGCCAGAACGCTATCACCTGAGCTACCCGATCAGATGCTTCAGCTACTTTTGGGAACTTCCAAAACTTCAAAGTTGATTTTCTCGAGAATTTTTGAGAGTTGCGTCGAATGGTTTTGGCTGATTGTTATTTGAGTACTGAACTTCACGTACCATAAATATAAAAAAATTCTAAAAGCCGATACCCATTGATAGAAAACAGATAAAAAACTTTGTTCACTTTTCAAACAGGCCTTGAGTAGTGCGGCCGTTTCTTAGAGCCTACGGTGTAACACACAAGAGGAGTTGGAGTCGCTCACCTTTTGAAAAGATGACGAGTGTGCTGAGCATGGTATCAAATGGCCTGCTCGTTAACTCGGTCACGCGCCGTGCGCCGCGCTGCATGCAGTATGGGGCGGCTCCAAACGATACGTGTAACGCGTAGCGCGCCCGCCGTGACCGGCCTGTGGAAAGCGATACGACACCGCGGCAGGTGCGCGAGCAACCCTACACCTACACCTGCCTGCAGCGCCGTGCTCTATGCCTGCGTGTCGCCTTCCTCATTCTCTCACATAGATCGATTTGATTTGGTTTTTGAGTTGATTTTATCAGGGAAGCCAAAACAGTCTTGGTCCAACCCGCCACTGCCCGCACCGAAACTAAGTTTATTGTGCGGTATCGCTCCCTCTATATCTAGTAAAGCCAACCAATGCCCTCGAACAGTGCAAGGAATCCCTCTACCATTTCTTTAATAGACACAATTTCTTCGGGTCTGGTTGTCCCAAAATAATGTTCTGTGCCTTTTACTCTCCAATACAATGCATTCTAAGATTAGATGCGATGTAGTTTCATCACTGTCATCACATATCCTACATTTAGGGTCCTCTTCTGTTATTCCCATAGTATGTAGGTGTTTTTTGAAGTTCCCATGGCCTGTCAGCAATCCAACCATGAGTCTAATCTCTCTCCTGTTCAGACCCAGGATTGCAGAGCTTCTTTTAAAACATGGCTTTGGCATCATTACCTTGCCATGTTTTTGTTGATGGACTTTGGTCGAATATTCTACGTGCTGTCTTCTGAGCCAGTTACGTAGCTCCAATTTCATCATTGCCTTGGTGATTGTCAGGACAGGTTCCGGTCCAATAAATGGAGTCTCTGCCCCCATACCGGCTAATCTGTCGGCATGTATGTTCGTTGCCACTGATCCCCGAGTGGCCAGGGACCCACAATAGGTTTACTCTATTGCTTTCCCCTAACTGCACCAGAACCCTGTGACACTCTGCAACAGTTTTAGACCTTTTTGTAGGAGCTGCCAGTGATCTCAGGGCTGCCTGACTGTCTGAATAGATATAGATGCTACGATCTTTGTAGCACCTATGCAGATTCTCCTCCACACACGCCCTGATGGCAGTGATTTCGACCTGGAATACTGAGGCCAGTTTCCCTAGAGAGATGACGCCCTCCAGTCTTGGCTGCACCCAGTATGCCCCTGCCCCAACGCCTTGGTCTGATTTTGACCCGTCAGTGATTTTGTATCCCAACTTCGTCGCCGCTTTTGTGTCCCAGCCTCGTCGTAGGTGTCGGTGGCCGAGTGGAATGAGACCGACACGCTGATGCAGGTACAGAGGGGAGCAGCCAGAACTACAAACACTAGAGTAAATTAGAAAGAGATATATATTGCACAGAATGTAACAATACTTAACTTTTACATAGTACTGCAGAATTTTGATACATAGTTGTTAGAGGCCTGCCTAGTGCCTGTACAATAGCAAAGTCTTCGCTGGTGCCTATCTGATTCCGAAGTCTTTACTCGTTGCTATCTCAGTCCGAAGTGACCGGTGTCTTTCCGTGGTGGCCACGAGCGGGGTTGCAGCAGAGGGCGCTCGTGGCTGTCGTCGTGAGAACGCCGCGCCGTGCGTGCATGGCGGTGCGCGGCGAAAGTAGGTGGCGCGCACTTTGTACTTGTGCGACACCACAAGTGAACCAGACAATATCCCCCGTACGGTGTCGAACTATTTTCTCCCACTGCTCCCTACTTCCAATTGTTATATTGAAAGGCTTGTTGTAGCAGTATGGAGTTATAATATAGTCGGCTGGCATTTCCCCAACCTTTCCTATATTTACCTCACTCACTATTTTAGTGTGTGATTCTGGATATCCCAAAGCGTTCCAGTTGTTGCCAGTTTTGAATCTGTATGCACCAGCCGCTGCCTCCATCTTGACCCAAAGGTGTAATGGGGCCATATCCAGCATAGTTTCCATCCCAGCAGTTGGTGTGCTGCTAATTCCGCCTGTTATGGCTAAGCAGGCTAATCTCTGCAACCTCGCATAGATCACTAAACCATGGCGCGATAGCATTTGCTGTTCGTCCACTAGACCGAGAAAAAAGATGATGCCGGCATGAAGCTCCATGTCGTGTTTTTTTGGCTTTCCGGGAGAGTTGGATACTCCGAGCGTAAGCCCCGTCTCTAATGAGCACGCTGTCGACGGGACGTTAAAGCCTAAGCTTCAGCACTCCGTGAAGCATGTGCTGCCATTCCCCAACGGACATTCCAGCACCTGACTGAACCTTTGCCTGCGAGAGTGAGAGTTGTCACCAAGACGAAGGGTGGGCTACTCGATATTCAATTCCAGCATCACCGATGGAGGGCGCTACGAACTGTAAGGTGTCCAGATAGTTTTGATCACATAGTGTATTAAAAACGATTGTACCGTTGATTTGTAAACTCGCTGCTGCGTTATTTGACAGTAAGATAACAGTTTTATATTCTTATTGTTACTTTAGATTTGTTTCTGTACAAGGATGAGTTAACAGAATTTACATTATATATGCACGTTATCTTCGCCGCGGCGGATTAGCCGTGCGTACTGGAGCGCCTTGCTGCGGTGCGCGCGGCCGTTCGCCGTCGACGGTTCGAGTCCCCCCCTCGGGCATGGGTGTTTGTGTTGTCCTTAGGTTAGTTTGCGTTACATTTTAATTATGAGCAGTTTCACCGCTGAAGCGTTATTCGAAACAAGCAACGATATAACACGTCAACAGTTCGCTGCGCCCTAAGCTAAAACGGAAACTTTCAAGTAAACGGGGAATATCTGTATCTATAAATGAGAATGTTTGTTCGGTGTACGTTTATCACGTCTGAACCACAAGTCATAAAGACCTAAAAATTTGTACAGTTACTAATGTCTACCCGGGGAAGGCTTTAGGCATGGTTTTATGGTGATCGGATAGCTATTTATCTATATATATTAATGTTAATGTCTGTTCGGTGTATGCTTATCACATCCTAACGACAAGACGCAGAGACTTAACTATTTGTACAGTTACTAATTTATGCCTAAGGAATGTTTTTGGCACACTTTCATAGCGATCTGATAGATATTTAGTAATTTGAAGAATATAACGCGAAATGCGTTGTATTATGTATTATTCTTTGAAAATTATATTTACTCTTTGAAAATGGTTTAATTGGTTGCATTGTTGCTTGAGGGTTGATAATGATAAAAAGGTGGAGTATATTGGGATAGAAAGTTATCGGTGTACATAAAGTTCTACGTGTGTGTGTGTGTGTTAATATTTTGCTCTGCAGCGAAAACTACAGAACGCAAACGAATGGTCTGTGTGTAATTGTTGTCCGATGTCTCACCATAGCAGTTCCATGCCGATACCTATAAGGGGGTGAAAGATATGGTGGTTGTAAGTCGTCAAATTAATTAAAAAAAATCGGACTGAAGTCCAGCGATGACGTTTGCGACTCTATAGCAAGGAGGTTACACATAGCGAAACGTGATGCCACAGACCATATCTTTGGTCTATGCGTGCTACAATGTCTTCAGCTCTCTCTGTAAGGATAAACATAAGGAAATATAAGAAAATATAAGGAAATATAAGAATAAATAAATAAATAAATCAGTAAAAAACAAATTTCTATTAATAAATCTCTTTAAAAAATTCGATTTGACGTTTCGCGCATTACATCAAGTGATCGATCTGTGATATTATTACAATCATTATTGTTGAATTTCGTGATGGGATTCTTCGTAACGAGTGCATTTTTACGTGGTTTTTTTATATATTCTCTGATAAATGTAACATGTTTTTAGAAAAAAAAGGAGATGGACAGACAGTGGATAATAAAAGTACTAACTCAAGGCTCGAATAAATAAATACCCGGGCAACGCCGGGTTTTAAGCTAGTCTATCTATAAGCAGGATACTCCTAGCTGTGGCAAGCTACCGAGCTCTGCTCGTTTGCACTGTTATTTTCTTGGAAACAACAATAAAAGGTTTTTTTTGCGTTTTCATACATAGGATGTAAAGAGGTATTTATTTTCATCTTTACCGCTTTTACTTGTTCCTCACTGCCGAAATCACATTTTCACATAATCGATTATCAAGGGAATTCCAAAATCACTCATGTGGTTCAAAATTCAAATGTTTGTAAATCTATCGGACCAAATTGCGTGGTCATCAGTCCGTAGCTTACAAACTACTTAAACTAAGCCGGTGGCGGTGGCCGAGGGGACTGAGGCGCTCCAGTCACGGTCTGCACGGCCACTACGGTCGGGGGTTCTAATTCGCCCTCGGGCATGGATATTTGTGCCGTCCTCAGTCTTAGGTAGTTCATAAGTAGTTTGAAAGTAGATGACCCCGTAGTTAAGTCCATAAGCTTTACAAACATTTGAACTTTTGAACTTAACTACGGGGCATCAGTCCCTAAACCTACGAACTACTTATGAACTAACTAAGACTAAGGACGGCACAAATATCCATGCCCGAGGGGGGATTCGAACCAAAATGTTCAAATGTTTGTTAAGCTTATGGGACTTAACTACGGGGTCATCAGTAGCTAAACTTACAAACTACTTATCAACTACCTTATACTAAGGACGGCACAAATATCCATGCCCGAGGGGGGATTCGAACCCCCGACCGTAGTGGCCGTGGAGACCGTGGGATTCGAACCCCCGACCGCAGTGGCCGTGCAGACCGTGACTGTAGCGCCTCAATCCCCTCGGCCACCGCGGCCGGCAGGACTCGAACCTCCGACGGCGAGCAACCGCGCGCTCCGCAGCGAGGCGCCTTTAGACCGCTCGGCTACTCCACCGCGGCCACTCAGGTGGTCTGGAATTTCTTCGAATCCATTTGGGAGGTCACGCTGTCTGTGATTTTTGCCTAAATGCGACGAATGCCCGTCCCCTTTCGTATATTTAACGCGCTCGAAAATCAACTCCTTGGCCTTGAGCTGTCCGAGCCCGAGTGCGGTGAATAATTGGATGGCTGGCGTTCGAATGTGATTACGGCGGTCAAGTATAGGCCAGAGGCAAGAAGAAGAAAAAAGGCGGGCGGGTGGATAGGTGGGGCGGTGCGCGGTAGCACGCACGCCGGTAGCCGGGGGCGGCGTGTCGCGTGCTCTGCGCCGCGCCGCTTCCCACGGTGGCCCAGCGCGGCCGGCAAGTCCGCGGTGAACGCCCGCCTCACGGAATCCGACACCGCGCGCTCCTACCTGCGCCCCGGTCGCCACTGACCGCCCACCTACCGCGGCACACACAACCAGCTACGGTTAAAGCTCTGTATAGGGAAAGTATGGCCAGCCTGCCAGCGGCAGCCATGCTGGGTCTATTCCGCTGTGCTGCTTACACGCCGACCGCTGCAACGTTCCCAGCGCTTAGCAATACTTCTCAACCGATTTTGAGAAAACCATTCAATAAAAAAATTTAATTTTTTTCACGTGTTATAGTTTGATACATTCTCCCGATAATGATCTCAATTTCTGTTCATTATTACTTATAGTTTCCGTGCTACATCATATTAACTAAACTACTGCGCAAAATTTTGAAGAGTTTGCAGAGGAAAAGTCGCATTGCGTAGACTTTGCGTATGGTTGATTTTAGCTCATACAATGCTGCGGACGAAATACCCACTACATGTCTTTTACCAGAAACAGAAATTAAAGGTGTCTTCACAAAGCCAATTACATTTGAATATCTAATATTTGTCTTGTTTCAATTCTTTGTTTCCTGATATGATACACTAACACATGAAAACGAATGAGAAAAGCGTGTTTCAGGAACTGTATGTTAATTTCATATCTAAACGGGAATCTAGTTCACTCACTAAAATGTAAAAAAAAGATTGTATATTTTCGATAACTACCTGCAAATAAAATCAACGACGCGTGAAAAATTTAACCTCACGACATTGCGCAGGAATTTTCTTTACAAATTTATTCAAGTTAAAAATATATAGGTATCTGCTGCGTGATCCATTCGTCAGTGAATATTTACTCTATTAATTTACATTATGAATTAAAATCATCACGGCACAAGAACCGAAGTTCGCTTCTGGACTCCTAGTTTTCTCTGACGACTTTCATCAGCCAGACTGTTCATCTTCCTGCATTTCTGATGCCTAATGGAAGTACTACAATGTTTACCTCCCTTCTTCGCTTCTTAAAAACACCCAAAAGTACAACACTGTTGCAGTATTCAAACCAAAACATACGAATATTCACAAGACGTCTCGTGGCAACCAAGCAACGTATAGGACCAAGATGGCGGAAAGAACCATGAGACTCGACTTCAGCCAATCACGAGCTGCAGACGGCGGCAAGCGGCGCGGAAAAGGATGGCCATACTTTCCCTATACAGAGCTTTAAGCTACGGTGCCTCGGCGTCCGGTGGATGGATGGATATGATGTTATGGGCGCACGACAACTAGGTCTTTAGCGCCCGTACAAGATAATTAGGCGATACGTGTGACCTGCTTAAAATGAAATGAACACAAATAGGGAACAGAAGGGAAAGTAGCCAAACTAGCCAAACGATAAGCGAAACGAAGCAAAGACCCAACCAAACATGGCAAGGCAGTAACAGATGGTCAGCGTCTAAGGTTTACCGATGTACTCAAAATGCCATGCCAGAGGAGTGGTGGGCTGTCCGTTCGTTAACGTCCTAAAACCTCCAGCCTAAAAGCTTAGGCCAGAGTCCGGAAAGTTCACAGAAATTGAAAACTTTCGTCACACTCGCCTCGTCATCAGCTAAAACAGGACAGGGGACCACAAAGAGCCACCGCTGCCCTAGCAGTACGGTAGGAAATACATTCCAGTAAAATGTGGCGTACAGTGATTTGCACACCACAAGCATCGCAAATCGGAGGGTCCTCTCGACGGAGTAAATAGACATGTGTCAAAGGACAATGCCCGATTCGGAGACGTGTCAAGGCCACTTCATGCTGCCTCAATGACTGACAGGGTGTTCGCCACGGTCGGACAGTTGGCACGGCGTCCGAGTAAGGCCGGATCCACACTTTGGAACCAACGTTGGTGCCAACAGTGTTCGTCCAATGTGTGGATCGGTGAAATAGCGTTGGAACGGCTCCGTTGCTTCTCGGTATTTTGACCAAAAATCAAAGAACGTTGGGCCAATATGGGTACGTCGTAAACACATTGGCGCCAACGTTTCATTCTGTCATCGCCTGCTCATCTCGAAACTGTTTCTTTCTTCGTTCGGTCTTCATCGCCGTTTTAAAGTTTCGAAATCTCTTTGTAGATATTAGAACTGTATCAGAAAGTGATTCATTTGTGAAAGAAACCTCAAAAAACGAAATGCCACAACACAACTTGGCGCGAACTGTGGAATTAAAAACTTTTTAGACTTTCGACACACTCCATTACTGAATTTAATTTTTAAAATTAACAGTACAGTACTTAATATTTCCTGTCAAGCTTTAAATATTGTTTTGCAAACTTCAAGCACTACCAGTGATATCAATTATACAGTTATTTTAAAAGGGAAGTGTAGGATTCTAAAACTGTCTCCTTTAGCAAGAAATCGAAGCGTAATACCAAAAGAATAGGTTCCCTCCAAAACAACTTTCTTTTTTATTTTAATTTCAATCATTTAAAGTAGCAGGTCTAAGTTTTAATAATGCGTATCGTTTACTTGTAGTATATTTTTAAAATCAATGATTTCGTACCGTAATTAATGTTCGGTAGAAAGTGATACAACACCCCATTATCTTTTACATGTGTTTCCAGTTTTCGACTGCAATGACAATTGTAATTATTCACACTCAAAACTGTTAACGCATTGTCCACGATTTGTGCCGCAGAACCGTAAGAACAGTATTTTATTTCAAAGGAAACAAATTTAATCATCTTTCTTTTAAAATGTCGCAGGAAGAGGTTTTGTGTATTTTTCGGAATGGAACATATCATAATTTTAAATTTCCCACAGAAAAATATATTTTGCTTAACGACACTTTCGAATTTCAGACATGACTCAGAAACGAATTATGCTCATTAAGGAAATTCCCGTTACATAGAAAATTCGTAAAGAATTAGACCTTTTTCGAATTTTTCAGAAATATTTACTGTATCAGGTTTTTTAAGCTATCGATTGGTTCCAGAAAACAATTTTCAGACTTTGAGCTTATTCATCATGAACACACTCTATTATAAAACAATCTATCATCATTTCATAATGAATTTTACAAAAGGAAGTCCGTAATTTTAACATTAAATATATTTCACTTAGGCATACGTTTTTGTATTACTGATCCCCATTTATTTTATGGTGTAAGTACTTCCTCCTGTGACGGCGACACTCCGAGCAAGAAAGACACTGCGCTACACTAATATAACTTATCATCCTAGCCTCCCCAAAGTGTTGTTCTCATTTTCACTGAAGTAGAAAGAGGTTAGATTGACCATCATCTTGGTTATTTTACTAAATTGTATAGTTACCGTAGCTATAGAAATCCAAAAAGTTGCCATTTTAGAAAGTTCCAGCAACTACCAAAATTACTAGTCCAAAAAACAGACGTGAACAAATGCCGCATCAGTATAGAAGAAACTCGCACCGATATATCGCTTTGTCTCGCTAGATCCTGATATGTAGTTGTGAAGAGATGAAGGCATTAAAGAACCGGGTGGGTTTCAAACGCTAAAGCACAGAAGGCTGCGAGACATAATATTACGACGCCCCCAATTTCTTCTTTTCCACGTTTGACATAGTAAAATGGCGACCACTGAAGTTTCCTAGTAGTGTTGAAAATGCAGTTAATGGTTGTGACGTACAGACAGTGGGCAGGCTGGCGCACAAAACCGAAATTAAATCAAAACTGCAGAAAAAAAAAAAAAAAAAAAAAAAAAAAAAAAAAAAAAAAAACACACACACACACACACACACACAAATCAACAGACCAATGCACAAAACAATTGACAAAATTTAAGTTAAGCATACTGCACAAAACGACATAAACATGTCAAATTCACACGCAGTGTTGCAATATACATCCACACCTACACATATCTACAAAGGATATACATTTTACAAATTAGCCTAAAGATTCGTAGCCCATCGGATTGGGGTATCTGTAATTCGATTTACAGGAAATTACAGAATATTTGGGACATGATATGATATGGCATCATTACATCGACTAAAATCGGTAATGGGTTTACCAGGGTAACAAGGACGCAATGGCATTCAGATCTGGAATCCCGCACATCGTGCTGATCCTGTTACATCCATAATCTCCACGTGGAGGAGCCAGTTACTGTAACCAGTTACGAAAAGTGGATTTTTGTATTAATTTTTCATTTATATGCAAGAACTTTCCTTGAATCCAATGCCGTCCAACGCAGCTCCATCGATATCACCTTACCTACCTTGGTCAAGATACGTCTTAACCTTAACTTCATTTTCTCTCTCAACCTGGATAATCCCTCTCTTATTCTTCAGACTATGACTTAAACCAATCTTTCCTATCTTGTATTATTCTCTTCCTAAAATAGTTGATGTTTTTAAGTTGCCTTTCCATTTTCCTTATGATAAGTTTTTACGTTTTTATTTTTATTTTTTATCTAACTACTGTAAATGTATGAAGAAAATAATGTATCACAGTCGCATAAATGTAGCACATAGTTTTTGTAATCACGAACAGCTATGTACTTAAAGGAAGCTGGTCCGCAACAAGGTTAAATAAATGATAAATTTTGCTATATTTCCTGAAAGCATTCACCGAAATTGTCAGACGCACGTTTTATTCCATGTGCTCGTACCTCCTACATCTACACGGGATACTGTGCAAATCACATTTAAGTGCTTGGCAGAGGGTTCATCGAACCACCATTATATTATTTATCTCCCATTCCATTCTCAAATAGCATGCGGAAAGAAAGAATACCTGAATCTCTCCGTTCGAGCTCTGATTTCTCGTATTTCAATCTGATGGTTATTTCTACCTATGTAAGTGGGGGTCAACAATATATTTTTGCATTCCGAGGAGAATGTTGGCGATTGGAGTTTCGTAAGTAGCCCACGCCGCAGCGTAAGCGCCGTTGTTGTAATGATTCCCACCCCAGATCCTGTATCATTTCCGTAACGCTGTCTCCCCTGTATCGTTACAATACGAAACGAGCTGCCCTTCTATGGACTCTTTCGATGTCCTCCGTCAATCACACCTGATAAGGATCCCACACTGGGCAGCAATACTCCGAAAATGGACGGACAAGCGTACTGTATGCAGTTTCTTTTGTAGTTCTGCTGCATCTTTTAAGGGTTCTGACAAAAAAACGCAGTCTCTGGTTCGCGTTTCCCATTACGTTATCTACATGTTCTTTCCACTTTAAGTCTAAAGTAATAGTAATTCCGAGGTATTTTGAGGACTTTACGGCCTTCACGTTTGTTTGATTTATCTTGTAAACGAAGTATAACGTATTTCTTTTCGTACTTATGTGGACGACTTCACACTTCTCTTTGCCAATTTTTGCACCATAGTAGTATCTTATTCAGATCGTTCTGGAGTTGGTTTTGATCTTCAGATGATTTTACCAGACGGTAAATGACGCCGGCTGCGGGGGCCAAGGGGACTGAGGCGCTCCAGTCACGGTCTGCATGGCCACTACGGTCGGGGGTTCGAATACCCCCTCGGGCATGGATATTTGTGCCCTCCTAGTTCGTAAGTAGTTCATAAGTAGTTTGTAAGTTTAGGGACTGATGATCCCATAGTTAAGTCCCATAAGCTTTACAAACATTTGAACATTTGTTGGTAAATGACGGCGTCATCTGCAAACAACTTAAGAGAGCTACATAGATTTTCCCCTAAATCGTTTATGTAAATAAGGAACAGCAGAGGACCAATAACACTACCCTGTAGAACGCCCGTTATCACTTCTGTTGTAGTCGATGCCTTTCCATCGTTTACTTCAAACTGTGTCCTCTCTGATAGGAAATCCGCTATCAATCGCAAATTTTGGGCGATATACTATAACCACGCAGCCACCTTGGTTACGATGTGCCTGCTGGCACTAGATTTTACTAGACGGTAAATGACGGTGTCATCTGCAAATAACCTAAGAGAGCTACTTAGAGCCGGCCGCGGTGGCCGAGGGGAGTGAGGCACTCCAGTCACGGTCTGCACGGCCACTACGGTTGGGTGTTAGAATCCCCCCTCGGGCATGGATATTTGTGCCGTCCTAGTTCGTAAGTAGTTCATAAGTAGTTTATAAGTTTAGGGACTGATGACCTCGTAGTTAAGTCCCATAAACTATACAAACATTAGAACATTAGCTACTTAGATTTTCCCCTAAATCGTTTATGTAAATAAGGAACAGCAGAGGACCAATAACTCTACCCTGTGGAACGCCCGATATCACCTCTGTTTTAGTCAATGCCTTACCATCGATTACTACGAACTGTGTCCTCTCTGATGGGAAATCCCTTATCCAATCGCAAATTTGGGGCGATATACCATAACCACGCAACCAGCTTGGTTACGATGTGCGTGCTGGCCGACTGGCTACGTTTCGAGAGGAACAGCATCGGATCGTGCGCGATAACGGGCGCTTAATGAGTGGCAGAAGCACAGAATAACATATACAGAGGAGCAGCCCCCTCTAAACCACTGTCCTACGCCTCCCTCGTAGTTCCGTAAGATGCTAGCAGGTGTCGGCGGATCGCTGGCTTAGGGTGCTTCTCACACGTCAGAGGGTATCGTGGAAGGGAGGGTGAGGGGAGAGCTCGTGCCGCCTGCCACGAGGCCACGGCTGTGTTCGGATTGCCGGCGTTTGAGGGGTGGTGGTGGTGGGGGCTACCTGCCACCTGCTCTGGCCAGTTTAAAGGGCTGCTTCTGACCTCAGCGCCATCATGGGACATCTTACAGAACTGCTGGAAACCCTCCCTCTCCGCACCCCTGAGCGTAGGACCGGTCTCTTACGGAGGTTTCCCGTCTGTATATATTTGTCTGTGGCAGAAGGCAGCAGCGGGGTAGCGGCCGGCGCTGGCGGCGGCGTGGGCGGCGCCGGGTCCCCGGCGAGCGCGTGGGCCGCGGCGCACAGTTAACTTGTCCGGCGAGAGATACGGCCCGGCCTTGCGGCCCAGACAATGCCCCTCACATTGGCCCGCACGCCCAAAGACAGCGGCCAGACGCCGCGCCGCAAATATACGCCCCGCGTAAAAAATAAATATTTATCTGCCGTCGCGGCCGGGTCGGGGTTACGGCGAACCGCCGGCCTTGGCGGCTACACGTCGTCCGTTTCTCGTATGACTGTCGTTTTGAGGCCTTCCTCGAAGCGCATTCGTTTTCGATACAGCTCGACAGCGTACTGTTTGTCATCGCGACAACGGCTACACTGCTCTGCCAGGCGACCCTGAACTTTGCTCTTATAGGTCTGTGGAGCATTCGCCATTCGCATTGTTAAAAATCGTAATTAACAGCGACATCCGAAACGACGCAAAGTCTGCAGTAAAAGAAACGAAAATATGGGACTTAAAACGAGCCGTTTGCCCGATCATTGCCATTGTGAGGTTACGAGCTTACGCTGACTTGCACACTGTTCTGCTAGCTATAAAATTTATTTTACGTGTAAACGTTTCGAATGAGTCAACATCTGCTTGTGTACAAATTCCACACGAAGAAAATCGTAACCACTTTACGTTCACACCAAACCAGTCTTCCGATTGTTAGCGTAGTTACACAACTACAGATCGCAGAATACTGAGAATTTCGTAGATGAAAGACCACCCAATTGCCTCAGTGCGGCGCGGTTTGACCTCTGTAGGGACTGATGAACATAGCAGTTTCGCCCAATAGATTAACACACATAAGAACATTTGAATGCCTCAGTATTGTGCAAGGTTGATAGATCAAATAAGACCCGTACCTTGGCGTCCACGAGCACGTGACTAACCCCGAAATCTTCCTGAATGCACTCATCTCAAAAGAGTGCAACACTCCCAAAGTCGCGATTCAGCAAAAATGAGGTTCAAATGTTTGTAGAGCTTATGGGACTTAACTTCGGGGTCATCAGTTCCTAAACTTTCAAACTACTTATGAACTAAATAACACTAAGGACGGCAAAAATATCCATGCCAGAGAGGGGATTCGAACCCCCGACCGTAGTGGCGCGCCTCAGTCTCCTCGGCCACCGCGGCCGGCACGATTCAGCAACTGGAGCAGTCAATTGTACAGTCTTGCCCAGTTTCATGATATCATCCAGAGGTGTTTGTACTCGTCGCAGAGTATTGCACCTAATCATGAGAAGCACACCCGGTTCAAAACCTTTCGCAGGCGCAACTGTACAGTAAATTGTAGTGAGTTACATGCTGAATCACGAGTGTTCATATTATAAAGGTAGGTCGTAGATGAATAACAAGCTCATTTAAGACGCAGACGTAATCGAAATATTTAAGTTTCAAATACATTTGCACTAACGAGGACATTACTTCAAAAATTCATGATTATCGCTACATTGCTGCTGTGAAATGACCGAGCGCTCTAAGGCACTTCGCTGTAGAGCGCGCGGTTTCTCACCGTCTGAGTTTCGAGTCCTCTCTTGAGCATGGGTGTGACTGTATATCCTTAAGTTAGTTACAGTTAGTCTAAGTAGTTTGTAAGACTAGAGACCGATAACCAAAATAGTTTAGTACGATAGATTTACAAACATTGGAACATTTTCACGATTATCTGCCAAACGTCACACTTCGACTCGTTTTATGGGAAGGTTTCTGATTATTTTGTTCTCCACATTCACCCGTATAAGTTTTCACTGTTAATTAAGATTCTCTCTGTGTACTTATAATGCCAAGAGATGCACAAGATTAGAAATAAGCAGTTTTTGGAACTCAACAAAATGGTTTATTATTATTATTGTCGTTTTTAATGCCTTTGTTTTGCTGCAGTTTTCAATAATAGTGTATCCCTTGCAAATCTCTTTTCTCATGCTCCAATGTACATGCACTTGAACCTTCTTCCTGTAGTCTAGCCGTAGATTCCCTCTATACCCGGAATATTTCTTTTTATCAAACAGACTCTTCTACCGCTCCTCAGCGAAGATTCTATTATCCGATCATTTCTTTCAGTCAAATTGTGCCATAATTTCTTCTATTCCCGTTTCGGTTCACTACTGCTTCTTTAGTTATACCATCTGCCAATCTTCAATACTTTCCGCCAATACCACAATTCAAAATACTATTTTATTTCCACTTTTCACGATAAGAAACAGTCTGGAAAAATTGTAAGGGTGTCGCTGGGTAGGCTAATTTCGGAAATAATATTGTCAATAAAATAATTCGATTCCTTGTATCTTTTTCGATTTCATTAGCATTTAGGATATCCAATCAGGTCGTTAAGCACGCAAAATCGAATAGCCTGCCAGAAGTGATGTTATTACAGTGATTAAACGAACTCACACACGAAAGGAAAAAAAAAAAAATAGTAGCTCAGAAGACCGATGAGCCGTTGGCTCGGGTTCGAACCATGCTATTGTCCAGTGTTCCATTTTTGTTTATGTCTCTTGTTCGGCTAGGAAAAATAAAAAAAAAAACAACATAATTTAGCAACACCATCTATAGCACACGTCTTCCCTTGCCATGCGAAACTACCAGAATGGATACTTTAAATATAAACTGGCACTAAGTACCAATTTTATCTGTTGACAGTTATTTCCCAGCACAGCTTATCCGGCAATATCGTTACAATATCTTCTACTGTTTCTGACCACCCTGTTTAAGGGTTATTTTACAAAAATACTTGCCAACGCTTCAATTTATATTTGATGTTACCATATTTAATATTTCTGGCTATTCCTAGTACAGATTTTTACCATTTATAATTCTGCCAATGTCATTTAATTTGCTACCCCCTTAGCAAAAATATTCACTACTCTTAGAATCTCATTTCCTGAATCAACTTTGGTTAAAGTAACGATAATACGACAAAACCAATGCCGGTATTAAGCTCTGGCGACAACGCAGTACCGACTGTCCATTGTTTCGTGCCGGCCGCGGTGGCCGAGGGGATTGAGGCGCTCCAGTCACGGTCCGCACGGCCATTACGGTCGGGGGTTCGAATCCCCCCTCGGACATGGATATTTGTGCCGTCCTTAGTTGTAAGTAGTTCATAAGTAGTTTGTAAGTTTAGGGACTGATGACCCCGTAGTTGAGTCCCATAGACTCTACAAACATTTGAACATTGTTTCGTGGACTGCTCCGAGACAGACCTTTCGCATTGTGGTCCGACGCGCTGTACGCTTATTAATGGAGCAGAACGTTTTAACAACTTTTGTGTTTTACGAATTACTTTCTATAGTATTTAAAATTACAATAGAAGACTAAATCTGTTAAAGTTTCTATAAATGATATATTTAGATTACTATAATATACATATATTTTGCACTATGTCGTCAAATTTAACAATAACATTCTGTACAACAGTTAGTAACGAAAATAAGAGCAGATGATTCTTAAAATAATTCACTTAATGAGAGAAAACTGCGCTCAAAGCAAGCATTAACTCACCCAACGCGAATTGCTGCTGTACATACCTGGAACATAAAGAAAAATACATGGTACAATAATATGAAATAACCTCTTTGTGTTAATTAAGTGGTAATCACATCTAAAAATGTTTATCTAAGTCAAATTTGCACATCATCTATTAAAACAAGGCATCATTACAAAAATTCTAATTAAAAAGATATATTAATTAAAAATTCAATATTGCAAAGAATAATCAGAACATAAACTGTGAACCATTTCGAGGGGCAAACATGGAATCTGACCATAATTAATTGATTAACAATTGTAGATTAAAACTAATGAATTTTTAAAAGGAGTTTTACTCGTGGCTGCAAAATGCACAAATTATTTACAATAGAAGGTAGAAGCCGCCCTCGGAGAAGATACGTTTGTGATCCAGAGAAAAGTTGGAACACACTTGGCAATACTGACCTTACGACTGACTTGAAAATACGGGCTAAAGAAAGGCCTAACAAATTTATACTATTTGAAGACTTCGAAAGCACTTTTGAAAATCTGACTCGAGTACACTTTCAAATTATGAAGTGAACAACCGCACAGAAATTTTGAGGCGGTATTAAAGTTTGTGATTCTATCAGAGACAGCAAAGGACTTGGAAGAGCAGCTGAACGGTAGTGTCTTGAAAGTAGTCTATAACTGAACAGTAACAAGTAGTCTAATTAAGTCAGGCGATGACGTACAGTAAAAATAGTAGATGAGTTTTGTTACGTGGGTAGTAAAATAACTTATGAAGTCTGAAGTAGAAGAAGGAAGAAAGTCTCGTCGATGAAGCAAGGAAGATTTAAAATGTAGACTGACGATGGTAGGAAACCGCTTCTGAAGAAGACAAATTTGTTAACATCGTGTATAGACTTAAGTGATAGGATATATTTTGTGAAGGTATTTGGTGGTACCACCTAAACTGAAAACAGGACTTTTAATAGCTGTATTTAAAAGTCTCCAAAACACCCTGCTAAAATGTTGTTCGGTACACTGTCCCGAGTCACCTCTAGAAATAAGTACACTTATACATGTTACACTGTGTATATTATACCCTGAACTGTGGTTTCATGAACATTGTTTCTCGTTCTTGGAACCCATTTAAAATCAGTCAAGGGAAGCATTGCAGGTAACAAATTATTACAAAAATGTTCAAGTGTTTCCAAAGCTATTGGACCAAACTGCTATGGGCTTCAGTCCCTAGACTTACAAAGTACTTAAACACTAAATTATGCTAAGGACAAAAATAACACACGCACGCGCGCACACAGCTATGTCCGAGGGAGGACTCGAAACTACAGCGGGAACGGCCACCCAGTCGGTTACATGACAGCCGGCCGCGGTGACCGAGGGGACTGAGGCGCTCCAGTCACGGTCTGCACGGCCACTACGGTCGGGGGTTCTAATCCCCCCTCGGGCATGGATATTTGTGCCGTCCTTAGTATTAGTTAGTTCATAAGTAGTTTGTAAGTTTAGGGACTGATGACTCCATAGTTAAGTCCCATAAACTATACAAACATTTGAACATTTTTATAGTTCCGAATATGGCGACGGGGCACGTTTTTCGAGTGCATATGGGGCACATATTCCTTATTGCTTTGAGTCTTACGCCAAGTCTAAAGCAAATGAAAAGTGTGTACAGTGCACGAAATGGGCGCATGGAGACTGTACGAAACCTTATATCGACACCTTATATCAAGCGCCTATTCCGCGCGGCCAAATTATTATCTGGGGTATCAATTATGTCATCATACCATTTAAAACCTTAATAACACTTTTCGTCCGTGACTGTATGTAAACAATTAACAGGTTACTTATATTACCGCCACCAGTATAGGAAACCGTAAATATTGTTTATTTAACTTCATGTTTCGAGGCTGCGTCTCATCTTCAGGGTATTCTAGCGTCAAAAACATTACAAAATATTTTAGTGTAGTTTTACATTAACAGAATCTTACTGCCTGTGTTAGATTGTACATTTCGCTAGTTTATTGGTACATTTAGCAAGATTCTGTTAATGCAAAAATATACTAAAATGTTTTTGTAATGCCAGAATAGCGTGAAGCTGAGGCGGGGCCTCTAAGCATGTAGTTAAATAAACAAAGTTTATAGTTGTAAAACAGTTTGTGACCGGTAACCGTAATGAAAGTAATTATACCACCGTGACTGTCACAAAATGTAACCACTATACCAAATCCAAGCACACATCAGAACAGTTGTTGTAAATCTATGGGACTTAACTACTCTGGTCATCAGTCCTTAGGCTTAAAAACTACTTAAACTTATGTTAAGGACAACAAATACATCCATGCCCGAGGGAGGAAAAATGTTCAAATGTTTGTAGAGCCTATTGGACTTAACTACGGGGTCATCAGTCCCTAAACTTACAAACTACTTATGAACTAGCTAATCCTAAGGACGGCACCAATATCGATGCCCGAGGGGGGATTCGAACCTCCGACCGTAGTGGCCGTTCAGACCATGACTGGAGCGCCTCAGTCCCCTCGGCCACCGCGGCCGGTCTGAGGGAGGAGTCGAACCTCCAACGGCGAGCATCGGCGAGCTCCGCAGCTAGGCGCCTTGAAACGCTCGGCCACTCCACCGCGGCAGATCAGAGCTCAGGTGGTTCCAAATGAGAAGGAAAAATCTGGAGCTGTTTCAGTAGTGAGTAGTGAATTCACTAACAAGGAGACGAGAATAGACTACACGCTTCATTAATGTAAAGTAATAACATTTGCCTACATTTCCGATCTTTACGGCAAATCAACATATTAAATTATGTAGAATACTCATGCAGTTTTCACTCCACTGAGTTAGATGAGACAATTAGTATTCACAGGGACTGCTTGTTTGCAACATTTCGTTACAGATTCATAAAATCGTTTAATAATTTTAAAGGGTAAACAGTATCCGTCAGTAAGAAACTCACTATTTGTACCGGCGCAAACACATTAACTTAGCACGGCATCCACGCAAATAAATTACCACTGCACACACCGAAAATGGGAGCCAGAAGAGAAATAGTTTGTATCAGTTATTAGTAGTGCGCAGTGACACAAAAATACAATAAAGAACGCGGCCGCGAAGACAGTATGGCGGGGTAAATTTTACGAGCGCTCCACTTTGGGCGGGATGGCGGCTGCCTGGTCGCGCGCAGTGGTCGTGGTCGAGGTCGCGCGTCATTGTTCATGGGCGGCGGTGGGCGGCGAGAACACTCTCGCACCTGGTCAGAGCAGGCCGCAGAGCCGAACCAACACTGTGGCCGACGAGCGAGGAGCGAGCCTGCCTCTTTCGCAGCTTACAACGCCTTCTTCAGGACATATATTGATGGCAACAGAGTATTTCGGAAAAACCCTGTGAGCACCGCTTAGTTACTGTACTATTAACTACAGAAGAATGCTGAAGATTAGGTAGGTGGATCGCGTAATTAATGAGGAGGTACTGAACAGAATTGGGGAGAAATGGAATTTCTGGCATACCTTGACTAAAAGAAGGGATCGATCGGTAGGACATTCTTGGACATCAAGGAAACGTGAATTTAGCTTTGGAGGGAAGTGATTGGGGTAAAAACCGCAGAGGAAGACCAAGAGATGGATACAGTAAGCAGATTCAGACAGATGTAGGTTGCCGTTCTTATGTGGAGTTGAAGAGGCTTGCTAAGGACAAAAGACAACTACTACAACATAACTACAGTATTACACATAACTGCTGCTGCATCCGTAAAAGTTCACTGTTATCATGTATTTATTCCAGTATTTTATCACCTTCGATTATGTATTTATTTATTTTTCTTGACGATTTGCCAAGAAAAATATTTCTTTCTCATTGCTGCAAGGAGAATAGTAACCAGCTATTTCAACAACTTTGCTTTTACAAAGTAGTACATAACCATAATCACAAAAAAGATGTAAAGGATTTAGCCCCAAGGAAACCATTTGTTTTCGTTAATGAAGTATTCGATACCCTTTACGTCTACGTATGTATCAGTAGAAGAAACACCAATGTACAGTTATTTCAATATCTACAGGCTACATATTTATCAGTCCTTTCTCTCTCTCTCTCTCTCTCTCTCTCTCTCTCCAAAATTTGTCGCAATATTAATGAATTAGTATTTCGAAATGTATTGATCTGACATCAAACAACCACATTGCAACGTAAATGTCATAAAAATGTTTTGTCATCCCTTTAACTTTACCGTCTCGGCCATTCTGTCGAATTATTTTTGTTTATTTATAGTTTACAAAAATCTCGTCATGCTTAGTAAGATTGTGCAGTTATTCATATTACTACAAGAATGTAATTACTAACATCTCCTGAAGTTATCTAAGACACACTGTTTGTCATAACCAGTTTGTAACAAAACTTTAAGGTTGTTCCATTGTTTAACAGTTCCAATTATGTAAACAAATCCCTATTGCTCTAGACGTATTTTGCATAGGTCGTTCCCCGTCGGGGGTTCGAATACTCCCTTGGGCATGGATGTTTGTGTTGTCTTTAGTAGAAATTAGTTTGTAAGTTTGGGGACGATGACCCCGAGTTAAGTCCCATAAGCTCTACGAACATTTTTTATATCAACCAATGTACAACTATTTGTAAAATTGTCTCTGTCTATGCGGAATAATCTGCTATATATCTTATTTGTAAAAAGTGTCTAATTTAATTGCGGAAATGTAACTCAGGAATGTTAATTGTACCAAGTGTTTTCTAGAACATTCTAGAACCCAGAATTGTCTATATATACGAGTATGTTCTGATACGAAATTAGTTTGTCAATCCATAAAAGTGTCTATGTAATGTGAACAGTTGTTGATCAGTCACCGATGCAATAAAATTTAGTACTTGGTTCAACATTTGTAGTTGCCATGACTTATACTGAAAAACCCACACCAATAAATATTAATTGCCGGATGTAAGGAGGCTGGCTGTCAATTTGGGATAACCAACAAAAGTAATGAAATTTGTGACTTGAACGTAGTCGTGACGCCACTGTACTATTAAATTGTCAGAAATCGTTATAAATTATTGTGCTACTTTCTGCAGTTTCTATAGAACACAGTTTTGATTGCAATAATTTATTTTGTGGGGCATCCTCAGAATCTGGAAAATAAGTTCGGGGAAACTTAACAGGCTTAGGCTTATTATGCACAGTGATAGTACGTGAATATTACTGAATTATAAAGCTTTACACCGACCAGCTATGAAAGTATTTCACGCCAAAGCCTGGCAGATTCAGTATTTAAAGGTAGTACTGGGTGTAGAACACCCGTCACAAACCTATCTAAACAGCAAATACAACGGAACTTACAGTGTGGTCCTGTCCTGCACGATCGCGATAGTAAGAACTTGTCAGAAATTTTACAGATTGCAAGCTTTAACTCTCCTTGCGCAGCGTTTTATAATTGGCTCATTGCCGAAACAAGATACGCATCACGATACTCTAAGGAGATGTATGAATACGTTGTCGTCGCCGTTGCACATCTGCATTTCAAAGCGGCGGCAGGTAATTGATACGATTGGCCTCTTACATACGTAATACGACAAGAGACCGCTAGTGGCGCTCTAAGTCAGAAAGCACACTTTACCAAGAGATGACACTTGTTACACTTAAAATTTTAAAATCAAACAGCTCTGTAGGCGTTTTCGTTAATATATAAGAAAATTTAAAAACATGAGCTAGTTATGAAACGCTGTGATGCGATGTTTAAAATTTCTGTAAATTTCTTAGTGTCGCGATCGTGCATGCTGTTTACACAGGTTTGTGACGGCTGCCCTGCACCCAGCGCTGCCGTTAAATACTTTCGCAGCTGACCGACACAAAGCTTTATTATAAGGTCAATAGTAAGCTATTTTCATATTATCACTGTGCATAACCAGATAAAGCCTGTAAGGTTTCCCCAAACTTATTTCCAGATTCTGATGATGCCCCAAAAAGGCGAAACGCGTAAGGAAAAATAAATTATTGCTATCAAGATTCTACCAGACGGCCGCGGCGGAATAGCCGTGCGCGCTAAGGCACCTTGCGGTGCGCGCGGCCTTTCGCATCGGAGGTTCGAGTCTTCCCACGGGCACGGGTATGAGTGGTTTTCATAGGATAAGTTAGTTTACGTAGTTTGTACGCCTAGGAACCGATGGCCACTGCAGTTAGAGCCCATAACTTCACAAATTTTGCACCAGATGGACCGATGGAGTGGAAAATATTTTATGAAGTTTCTGTGTTTTTCTTTGAGTCCTGCTAGAGTTGTTGATTGCTTTTTGCCACAAACCAATTCAACTAAATAGGACAACGTTACACAAGGAAAACAATACCCTTTAGTAATTTCTGCCGGGCGCGGTAGTCGAGCGGTCTGCGGCGCGCCAGTCACGTACTGCACGGCCACTACGGTCGGGGGTTCGAATCCCCCCTCGGGCATGGATATTTGTGCCGTCCTCAGTATTAGCTAGTTCATAAGTTGTTTGTAAGTTTAGGGACTCATGATCCCGTAGTTAAGTCCCATACGCTCTACAAACATTTGAACATTTGAGTATTTTCTATTTAAGCGAAATGTGCTAAAAAATGTTCAAATGTTTGTTAAGCTTTTGGGACTTAACTACGGGTCATCAGTCCCTAAACTTACAAACTACTTATGAACTAGCTACTACTAAGGACGGCACAAATATCCATTCCCGAGGGGGGATTCGAACCCCCGACCGTAGTGTTCTTGCAGACGGTGACTGGCGTGCCGCAGTCCTCTCGGCCACCGCAGTCGGCTACTGTCAATCAACACACTTCCCTCCGTTGAGACTGACACGCTTACGTCTGTTCGCTACGAACTCTGCAATCCAGTGAAACAGCTGGTCTGATATTTCGAAAGCTCGTATTTTTGTTGATGAGGCAACCGTAACCGGTCTGAACGTCTTCCGAAGTCTAGAAACATGGCCGCTACCAGGGAGCCAGTATCTGCTACTTTCTGTGTCTCGTGGCCGCACAGAGCCACCGGGTTTCATGCGAAGTTGCTTTGGGAAAGGTCTGCCTGGTGTCTGGGGCGACGGAAGCGTGCCACCGCGGCCGTGATGCAACCGCGCCACAAGGTTAAGGTCGCGCAGCGCTCGGTCGCTCTGAAATACGGCGGGCCGCGCCGTCGCGTCGCGCTGGTGCGGTGGGAGGACAGCGCTGTGTCACTGCTAGCGCCGCGACGCCGTAAATCCACGCGCTGACTCACCACACGGGTCGGCCGCCGCTCTAACGCCGTGTTCTGGCCTCTCAACACCCCCTTGTATCTGACAGCGGTAAGGCGACAGGTCACGTCCGACCGTCTGCCGACATTACAGCCGAGCGAGGTGGCGCAGCGGAAACACACTGGACTAGCGTGCGGTAGGACGGTGGTTCAAATCCACCTCCCGCCATCCTGATGTTTCCCCTGATTTCCTTAAATCACCCCAGGAAAATGGCGGGATGGCTCCTTTCAAAGGCCACGGTCAATTTTCTTTCGCGTCTTTATCCAAAAATACGAGCATTGGCTCCATTTCTAGTCCACTCTGTCGAGTTAAGTCTGAAGCTTCCTTCCTTCGACACTAAAACCAACCGTTCGGCTCCCTATACGGAAAAATAAATCAAATGTTCAAATGTTTGTTAAGCTTAAGTGACTTAACTGCGGGGTCATCAGACCCTAAACTTACAAACTACTTATGAACTACCTTATACTAAATACGACACAAACATCCATGCCCGAGGAGGAAATCCAACCCCCGACAGTAGCGGCCGTGCAGACTGTGACCGGCGCGCCGCAGTCCCCTCCACCGCGGCCGGCAAAAATAAAAAAAATACATCAATAAATAAGTAAATAAACAAAAACTCTGGGTTACCGTCCGAATGTTAATGAAAGGCATACACCAAATTTGAGTGAGTATGCCCCCTGAAAATTTTGGTATTATTTTTGTTCAAAATGTTCAAATGTTTGTAGAGCTTATGGGACTTAACTACGGGGTCATCAGTCCCTAAGCTTACAAACTACTTATGAACTAGCTAATACTAAGGACGGCACAAATATCCATGCCCAAGGGGGGATTAGAACCCCCGACCGTAGTGGCCGTGCAGACCGTGATTGGAGCGCCTCAGTCCCCTCGGCCACCGCGGCCGGCTGCGACGAATGTGTTTATGCTACTAATTTAACGTTCATGTATTCTCTTAGAAGTAAATTGTCTTCAAGGAATCGTGTTAGTGTAAGCTGTGACATTTTTCATCCTGTTTACTGAATTGGTGTGTGATGTAACAATGGGTTGTGAAACTATTGGTATGAAAGACATGTTATGACAGCAGAAGTGGTTATGGACTATTTTGGTAATACTGATTACAAAATAAATCTGTAAAAGAATGAAGCCAGGAAGACTATCCGCCGGCCGCGGTGGCCGAGGAGACTGAGGCGCTTCAGTCACGGTCTGCACGGCCACTACGGTCGGGGGTTCGAATCCCCCCTCGGGCATGGATATTTCTGCCGTCTTTAGTATAAGGTAGTTCATAAGTAGTTTGTAAGTTTAGGGACTGATGACCCTGTAGTTAAGTCCCATAAGCTTAACAAACATTTGAACATTTGAATTTGAAGCCGATCCCATTTAAGTATTTGCATTAGTGAACACAGTATTCACAATACATGCACATCATTATCTCACATGTAGTCTCAGAGGACGAAATCTCTGAAAATAATTTCAGTAGTTACAACAATGGGAAAAACTGGTTCAAGTCGTCGTAAAATCTGACCAGTAGTTCTAGAACGTGAAATTGAAATTAATGGCTCTTAATATCCTTACCGTGTATTAAAAAGTTAATTTTCTCCTTTCAGAGATGAAAATAGTCCTAAATTACCACACGAAGCAAGATAAAAGTATATATATATATATATATATATATATATACTTTTAACTTATCTTTTTATTTGGAAGTAAAAAAGTAAACGTTAAAATAAAGATATTATGTATGAGATTTTTTTATACCTGCCGCCCCCCCCCCCTTCACGCCACCTGGAAACGCCACTGAGCGTAGTACACCGACATTTAAAAAGTCGGCGCCAACGATGGAAGGCGCGGTAACGGCGACATCCCAGATCTTGAGCGTTACATTATACACTATCTGATCAATCTATCTAGACGCTTGCTAGTGGACGCCAATATAAAATGTTTAGCCACTTTAATGTAAAAAAAAGTGTAGATCGCAGAAAGTTATTTGAACAGTTTCAACCTATTATAGGTCATCTTCAGAATATACATACAGCCCATGTGGCTGGTTCTGTCTACTTCAGGGCTGCCTTGGCTACACACTGTGACTTCACGCTCGTAACTGCAGCCCTGAAGTAGCCAGCACCAGCCACTTGGGCTATGAGTATATCCTGAAGATGACATGAAATAGGTTGATACCGGTCAAATTAAGTTACGTTCTACGATCTAGACTTCTTTTTTACATATTATCCTTAGGAATGATCGCTGTTACCTCCTGGGACAGTGTTGACCAAATTAATCACTTCAAATTTATTTTTCCTTTGTTGGGAAGATTTCTAATGAATGTCTGGACGAATGGAAGCCCATTCTTCCTGAGTATATAACAGCAGAAAAGGTAGCACGCTGCGGTCTGGAGCAGTTGCAACGTTCTAACGCAAAGCTGATCAGACGGGAGGCCGTAACCCTCAGCCAAAATGTTCAAAAGTTTGTTAAACTATTGGACCAAACTGCTATAGTATCAGGCAGGACTCAAACCTCCGGCGGGAGCAGCCGCCGAGTGAAGGAACAGTGTGAAACCGGTTGTGGCCCTAATGAAGGATCTGCTTCTGAATGAAGATGCAGCATTCCCTCTTACTACAGCAAACTGCGGGACAGTTTGTGTGGACAGTCCCTGGTGGAATGGCCACCCAGATCATTTGACGTCAAACAGCTAGACTTTCATCTGTGCGGCCGTTTGCAGCAGACCCTGTATGTAGCGACCACTAAAGCAACTAAATGAAGAAACGTTTGCCAGTATTTTATTTATGCGGGAATCCTTCTGCGAGAACCTCGACAATTTGATCCAGCGTCTTCAAATATACTTTCATCAAGAGGGTCAGTATATTGAACACATTAAATGATGACCTTTCTTATTGAGAGAAAACCAGTCTGTACCGCCAAACAAAATGTACTGTAACTTTTGAAGCTTAACTGCTGCGTCGAATATCTTTACTGAAATGAAATTGTTAGAGAATGCTGATGTTATTTGACGCATCTTACGATCGCATTAAAAAAAGAAAAAAAAAAATGATAACTAGAATCAATATGGCCGATTTGGACGTCGATGTTGGTTTATATCGAAAGGGGTAGACCACCTCGTCTATACTTTACTGGAATATTCTGGGATTCCACGTCGGCCGCGGTGGCCGAGGGGACTGAGGCGCTTCAGTCACGGTCTGCGGTCGGGGGTTCGAATCCCCCCTCGGGCATGGGTATTTGTGCCGTCCTTCGTTATAGGTAGTTCATAAGTAGTTTGTAAGTTTAGGGACTGATGACCCCGTAGTTAAGTCCCATAAGCTTAACAAACATTTGAACATTTGGGATTCCACTTAATGAAGAATTAATTTATTTGTTGTTTTAAGAAGTGTGTAGTACGACTTTTGAATCACAGTAGTCGATTAGCATTACTGTTAATACTCTTTGCCCACGACGGGAAAGTACAGAAAATGGTAAATTACCCAATATCTGAGGGTGGAAGATTTTCAAGAACAATCTGTATTTAGCCTCTGACAAAGTTCGCAGCACCTGACAACCTGCCCCCACCGTAGTTCAGTTGTGTATCGTGTGTGTTCCGTGTTAGACCTGTTGGACGAAGAGCTTGTTTATTGCTTTGGTTCTGAACTGAGAACAAGACAATCAACGAGCAAGGAACCATTTAAAGTTTTGACTAAGCTTGGCAAGAAACCTAGAGAAACTAATACGATGCTGGTACGTGTGTGGTGATCAAGCACTATCCATGAAGTGTGTGTTCGAGTGGTCCGCCCGTTTTCGAGGAGGCCGGGAAAGTGTTTCTTACAATCCCCATAGCGGATGACCGGCAAACACCGTCAGGAACCAAACAAGGAGAAAGTGAGGACATTAATCACGAATGATCGTCGATTTCATGTGCGCATGATAGCCGATGAAGTGCAGATTAACCATCAAAAATGTTCAAATGTTTGCGAGCTTATTGGACTTAACTACGGGGTCATCAGTCCCTAAACTTACAAACTACTTATGAACTAGCTACTCCTAAGAACGGCACAAATATCCGTGCCCGAGGGGGGATTCGAACCCCCGACCGAGATTAACCATGGGTTCGTGCGACGAATCCTTACCCAGAAGTTACGGAAGAGGAAAACAACAGTTTTGTGCATCACTAGACTGAGGATAAGAAGCAGGCACGTTTAAAGGCTTCCAGGTTTTTGTCGAAACGGCGGATGCGACGCCCAATTTCTTGAAGCGTATTGTCACTGAGGATGAAACCTTGTGTCTCCGGGTTCGATTCTGAAACGAAACGACAATGGAATGGTGTTCTCCCTGGGGCATGGCTGTGTGTGTTTCTCCATAGATTAGTTTACCTTAGTTTAAGTTAAGCTACGGACTGATGACCACGCAGTTTGGTCCGATAGATTTACAAACATTTGAACATTTTTTGGAATGATGAATCCGATATCACCTCGCCGCAAAAAGGTCATAGACGAAAAATCTCGCATCAAAGCGATGCTCATCAGCGTTTCCTATAGTCAAAGTATTTCCACCAGGAATTTATACCCGAGGAAACGACATTGAACGCTGCAAGACACGTTGAAACATTAACCCGTTTTATACAACGTCTACGCAGTAAGCACAGCAAGGTTCCTGTCTGTCTGTCTGTCTGTCTGTCTCTCTCTCTCTCTCTCTCTCTCTCTCTCTCTCTCTCTTTCTCTCATTTTATTTCACTACAACGCTCGCCCACACTCAACCAATAACGAAAAATAGTTAGTGACAAAAAATAATAATAATAAAAAATAAAATAAAATAAAAAGATGGTGGTGCAATATAAACATCAACCATACCCGTCGGATATCAAACCTCAAGACTTCCTGACATCCAAAGTATGTGGCGAGGTTCTTGAACACCTTCCCAAAGGAAGACTTGGTGCCTATTTTCCAGGACAGGTATCGCAGAGCTCAGTGACGCCTAGTTGCGGAAAGTGACTATTTCTAAGTAAGGTAACTGTAGTTCACAGTTGATCTACATAAATGTTACAGGACTATCACGGAACCTTACTGTCAGAGGCTGTACAGTACGTGTAGACAGGGGCATGGTGTTGGCAGTCTCGAGGCGACGGCGGGCGGTTAGCAGTGCCCTGCCGGCCGCGGCCGTGAACCGGCGCGGCGCGGCGGCCGGGCGTGCAACCTGCGCCAACACGCCACAATTTGGCCGGCCGGGCGGCGGCGGCCATTGTGGCCACATATTGGCTGTCCCGGGCGCAGAATGGCCCCGCGCCTTTGTGCCGCTGATGCAGCCAGGCCAGCCTGCCAGCCGCTACCGCTGCATTGGGCACGGCCGCGCCGCGTGTCGTGTCTCCGCAGCGCAGCGCAACCAGCCGCAACAAAGACCGGCCTCACCACGCCGAAATAGCAAGCGGCATACGACTGACTTACATGTTAAGAGGCAAGGAGGTTAGAATACACGGAGACGCCAAAGAGGTATATAAACAACATAGAGAGGCTATGGGCAAGCTACAGCGCTCTGGGTGGCAGCACTAAGCAACATTGGGCGCCATATTTGAGAACGTCAGTTTGAAGCAGCAGTGTGAGCAGACGCCTCTGTTTGTAATCCAAACTAACGTGTAAGCGCTATTATTAGTGGTAACACATACCAAGTGTATGTTAGGCGAACAGCTGCAGCATTCGCAGTCATAAAACAGTAGGGATATCATTCATAAAGAAAGAGATATGTAATTATATCGGCCGTTGTGTATCAGCGTGTATTTGTCTATAAACATTCATTATACTTAACTTCCGCATTTACCAAGTTTCAAAATTATGTTTACTTCAGGAACATCAAAAAGCTAGGCAGAGGATGGATGTATTTGGTGTGTTTTAATGTAATGCCGGCCGCGGTGGCCGAGGTGACTGATGCGCTCCAGTCACGGTCAGCACGGCCACTACGGTCGGGGGTTCGAATCCCCCCTCGGGCATGGATATTTGTGCCGTCCTAGTTTGTAAGTAGTTCATAAGTAGTTTGTAAGTTTAGGGACTGATGACCCCGTAGTTAAGTCCCATAAGCTTAACAAACATTATTTAATGTAATGACGGTTCTTCATGTAGTGTACAAAAGCGTATTAATCATTGGGTAAGTAGCCTAGGTATATGAACTGTAATTAAACTATTCTTTATACAGATTTCTTTTGAAAAACACGGAGTTGCTAATCCAATGGGTAACCAGTATTCGGCATGATAAGTGGCAGCCTACAAAGTATACTTCCATATGCTACAGTCATTTTGAAGAAAAGTTATGGATGCTACCACCGATCGAAAGCGGCTACTGGCAAATGCCATTCAACTTTTTGTTTCCTGAGCACCTACAGAAAACAAAACTGTAAGGGGAGTACCAAGGAAACGTCACATTGTGAGGAGCTTGATAAATACGTAATGAAATATCATTTGAACCACAGGCAGAATAAAGGTAATTAAACATTTTAAAGAAATTCGCCTGTGTTTATAGGGAAAATATGTCAGCAGACAGAAACGATTGACATTTTAGTAACATCAAACAGTTCGACAATTGTAAACATTACACTTAGGATGCAGTAGTAAGCGAGAAATGCTATTCGTAGTGGAAATTACTTTCCTAAATGTGCCGTCCGGAAATTAAAGAAAAATCGACACTGGCAATGATTAATATGAAACCTATGATTCAGTTGTTAGCAAATGCCCAGTACTACTTGACGTGACACTGACGTTCTCAAAGATGGCGGCAGCCTTTCCAATTGGCTTCAACTATGGCGGCGCTGTGGCCAGTCTATGTTATTTATATAGGTCTTTGGGAGACGCCCATACGCTGAAAAAGTGAAGCCTGCTTCCGCCATATTGCTGAGTCTTGGAGAAGTGTTCGCATTGTAGAGCTGATGTTTTATGTCGGTTAAAAACAGGACTATAACGTCTGCTAGTTTTGCCGTGATGTAGAGCGTTTTTAAAAAGTTCAAATGAGCGTTAAAATAGATTTTTAAAATATCTTACGATAAACATTAGTTAGTATTTATCCAAGAAAGTATATTGTTTGAAAGTACATACTTTGCACTGACTTACAATTCAATGCATTAGCTGTAAGACGGTCGACTTGGCACCTAGTCTTATCGAAGAAATAGCGTTCCACAACTCACCAAGATGGCGGACAGGCTTCATTGACGTATGTGCTTAGCATAGACAACGCTTTCTGCCTTTATTTTAACCTCCTTGTTAAGAGCCATACTGCAAATCGTAGATTCTATGTAACCCTCCAAGCGAAGAAAAGCAGATGGAGGGATCAAAAGAATGGTCTGCCACAAGGAAGCGTTCTCTCCCCTATTCTGTACACTATGTACACAACTGACCAGCCACACCAGCCAGAAATAAGAAGATTCATTTATGCAGATGACACTTCCATTACTGCTCAAGGAAGAAGGTTTGAAGAAGTTGAAAGAAAACTGACAGAGGCTTTGGCTACCTTGGGGAGCTACTATGAGGAAAACCACCTGCGACCTAACCCAAAAAAAACTAAAGTATGCGCATTCCACCTGCGTAATAGAGAGGCATCAAGACAACTGGCAATGGAATGGAGAGGCGTTAGACTACGCCACTGCGCCAAGCCTAAATATTTGGGAGTCAGCTTAGACCGAACGCTGTCATTTAAAAAATTCACTGCACCGATCTAAAAGGAAAAAATATGTCCAACGAACAACATTATTCTTAAACTGACTGGATCCACATGGGGAGCGCAACCTGAAGTTCTTCGATCATCAGCAATGGGACTCTGTTTTTCAGCAGGAGAATATGCGGCAGAAGTGTGGGAGGCATCGTGCCACTCCAGACAAGTAGACATTGCTCTAAATGAGACTGTCAGGACTGTCACTGGATGCCTGTCCACAAAATCTACACACTTGCGGCCATACCACCGCCAAATATCAGACGTAGAGTAGCCAGTGAAGTAGAAAGGAAGAAACAGCAAACCGACCCACGACACCTAATGTATAACCACCGAGTAGCTCGAGCCCGCCTTAAGTCTAGGAAGAGCTTTATCCAACGGACCGTACCACTAGAAGGCCTACCTGAGACTCGCCGCCTGTCTTTATGGACGGATTCTTTACAAAATACGAATCTGCAAACCCAAGGAGCAAATTGCACAAGGGCAGCAACTACAAAATAGTACATGGAGAATACTGAATAGATTAAGAACAGGAGTCACAAAATGCATAGTAAATATGGTTAAGTGGGGCTATTCTGAAGATGACCAATGCGAATGCGGAAACCTACAGACTAATGAACATTTCCTCATATGCCCAAGGATGGAAGTTGTTTGCACAACGGAAGGCCTGCTTTTATGCAATGACAAGGCCATTAAAGCTGCAGAGTTTTGGAAGAAGACAGTTTACATGTTCTCACCCGGACACGAAAAGTAAAGTAAGTACCACACCGACTTCTCTGCTAACGCAAACGACTTCGTCTCAATTTGTGGTCTAGTTTTCATGCAGTTTCTAAGCTCGCTTTGTATCTTAAGATACTCCAGATCCCTCATCATCTAAAACTGTGCAGTAGTATGTTAATGTTTGTTTCTGCAAAACCGTTACTTTCCAGAAGTTCTACACCGATTACTTTGAAATTTCGACAAAACGTTCATTCTAATACGAATAGGTTTTTATGTAGCTATTGTGGTACCGATATATAACCCCAGTATCTCTCATATATATAAATACTACTAACTGTAAACCCGGCGTTGCACGGGTGTTTATTTATCCTACACTCTCGTAGAACACCTCCCCTTCCCCCCTCTTTCTCTCCCCTCTCACTGTCCGTTTCCACCTTTCCCTCTCTCGGCAAAGTTTTCTGCAAGGTACCCTTTGTCATGTACCATATAAGCATTTATATACCCAGTGATCTTCCTCTTGGTTCAATGGTCATGTGTGCAAAAAAAAAAAAAAAAAAAAAAAAAAAAAATTAGCCGGCCGCGGTGGCCGAGGTGACAGGCGCTCCAGTCACGGTCAGCACGGCCACTACGGTCGGGGGTTCGAATCCCCCCTCGGGCATGGATATTTGTGCCGTCCTAGTTCGTAAGTATTTCATAAGTAGTTTGTAAGTTTAGGGACTGATGACCACGTAGTTAAGTCCCATAAGCTTAACAAACATTTGAACATTTTTGTGCAAAAATTCATAAAGATTGGAGCAAAACTATGCATTCTGTAAAATTTCGTACGTTAAGTACCCTCCCAAGAGACAAAAAATTGTTGACCTTCCACGTTAGTTTGTACATGTGAGTGTGTGTATGTTGTTTTACATCATGAAGGAACTCAAAGCACGCAGACGATTGTCCGAGTTGTTCTGGTGCCAAACGGAAACAACATTAGCAATAAGAGCGTCGCGAGTTTGTCGCTGCTGGAAATTAATCACCTGCCGGCAGGTAGTGCCTTACGACTGAGAGCAGAGATGGTTGCAGCGCAGTTGCTAATGGAAACGCGAGCCAAAGTTATTTATTCGAGGAACGGGCTCGCTTATTGATCACCAGCACGTAAATGACTGCGATAGCATCGGGCCGCGACACTGACGGCCTCGTTGTGCAGCGTCACGCCGCCGCCGCCGCACGTCGGATCACGGCGATAATCTCGCGGATCGGCCGGCCCCGGGGAAACGACGAGCCGGCCAGAGTCGGGTCCTCGCTTAACGCGGGTCTACTGCCACTCCACGCGCATCACTACTGCAGTCAGCCAGGGCGCCTTCACATAGACTAACCAGCAGTACATCCCTAAGGTCTGGCGAGGGACGAGTCCACTCTTCACTAGACAGCTAGTTAATGTACGCTGTCATGTAGCCAATGGCTGGATCCATTACAACAGTATTTTAATGATACGGGTTTTCCGAGGGTCTTAATTTTCCCAGCTATCTTGTCCACCCAAAATATCTCTGGAACAATAACAACTATTTTTTTAATGGACACCCTATATTTTTTCTCCAGCAATCCATAGCATGACAAATCACATAAACATTGGTGTTGATTGCATCGCAATATTCCAATTACATCCCGAGATTTTGCGACGCATAGTTGACGCTTGAAATACCCGAAACGCACGGCTAGCGCTCGTCCGGAGCATCTTGGGGTTCTCGCCTGAGTCTCGGGACGTGCGCTAGAAGCGCATTTCGGGTTTTTCAAGCGTCAACTTGACGTCACAATATCTCGGGATGTAATTGGAATATTGCGATGCAATCAACGCCATTGTTTATGTGATTTGTCATGCTATGGATTTCTGAAGAAAAAATATAGAATGTCCATTTAAAAAAACATAAGTTTGTGTTAAAAACACATTTGCTTTCGTTTTAGAATGTTTCCAAATATGTACATTCATGTGCCCCAGCCGTACATTGATACCGGTGAAAGTCGTTTTCCAATAGGTGTTATTGTTCCAGAGATATTTTGGGTGGACAAGATAACTGGGACACCCTGTATATATATATAGGGCGAGTCACCTTACAGCTGGATATATTTCGTAAACCACATCAAATACTGACGAGCCGATTCCACAGACCGAACGTGAGGAGAGGGGCTAGTGTAATTGGTTAATACAAACCATAAAAAAATGAACGGAAGTACGTTTTTAACACAAGCCTACGTTTTTTTAATGGAACCCCATTAGATTTGTTAGCACATCAAAACATATAAACAAATACGTAATATGTATCGTTTGTTGCATTGCAAAATGTTAATTACATCCGGAGATATTTTAACCTAAAGTTGACGCTTGAGTACCACTTGTCCGCTGTTCGATCTTGTGTATCAGAGAGCACCGACTTAAGTAAGGATCCAAAGGAAACGGTAATGTACCTTAGGTATAGAAGAGACTAGAATAGCACATTACGTTCACATGCTACCTTTATTGGTCTTTTTCACTGACGCACATGTACATTACCATGAGGGGTGAGATACATGTACGCACAAATGACACTAAATCACTATTTAAGGAATAGCGTAACTGTCCAATTTGCACGTCCACATATCCTCCTCAATCAAGACACCCGCCCTTCATCATAAGAATTTGATAGTACGGAAAGAACCCCAAAAAACCAATTAAACCATAAAAACCCAATTTAACACACTGGGCTGAATTTTTTCCACGTTTTTATAAGTATTAATGGTAATCAAGTAATTCCAATTGTAACAAAAAGGTATTAAATTGTCAACGGAATCATAAAGGTAATATTAAAATAAATGTATCGGGTACTTGCGGAGAAACCAGTCTAGCGATTTGCAGAGCCAAATACGAGATTCCTTTAAAAATGAAGACAAAGCAAATATGAAAATGTATCGGGACTTAACATTTATGCGTGTAATCCATGAACGTTATGAGAAGTTGCACAAATAAAAACGTGCCACGTGTCCTCTACCTCATAGCATCAAATTCCATAGAGGAAAACTTGCTTTGTGATGGAAGTTGGTGCATACAGACGTGAAGGGAATTGAAAGTAGCATTTACTACAACATTTTCCAAGAGGATTAAGTGAGATACTCTCTGAGCTATTGAAGATGCACAGCTTACCCAAGAGGCCCCGTCTGCCTTCTGATCAGTTGTTCAAAAATCCATTAGCTACATTGTAATGCAAGACGCCACAGTGACCAGTTCGTATTTGTATCAATCTAGAGAAAACTCAACAACGGCTCCTTTTTTCCGAGGAAGCAGTTATTTACAATGAATTTTGTACATAAGAAAACAAGTATGATGTGTTGAAATCAAAGCTGTGCTAAGAATTTTTGTTGTTGTTTTGTTCGACCTTATTTTTAACAAGCACATATATACACACAGATATTTGCGTTACAAATAACAATATCTGTGTATTAAACTATGTAATATATGTGTTTGATAGTGACTAAATGTCGAAATTATCTAATAGCACAATCAAATAAAGGTTAAATATAAAGCTTTCAGCGAACCACGTCTTTTTTTCCGTTCTTTATTTTCTTTTTTTTTTTTTTTTTTTTTTTTTTAAAGAAAAAGAAAAAAAAATAAATAAAGCTTGCAGAGTCCCACAAAAATGAAATATTAGTTTTGCGCATATCCGTAAAGTAATAAAGGTTTTATGAATACTGATTTTTTCGCACAGTACGAACTATATTACCCCATACCTAGACGCGTGACGAAGATGTCAAATGTTCAAATGTTTGTAGAGATTATGGGACTTAACTACGGGGTCATCAGTCCCTAAACTTACAAACTACTTATGAACTAGCTACAACTAAGGACGGCAACAACTATCCATACCCGAGGGGGGATTCGAACTCCCGACCTTAGTGACTGTGCAGACCGTGACTGGCGCGCCGCAGTCCCCTCGGCCACCGCGGCCGGCGACGAAGATGTCAGTGAAGTAGTAGTGTAAGATCCAGTCCCGAAATATACGTTGGTCCAGATCAATCTAATATGTCAGTTCAAAAGCGCCTAGAATGTACCGTGCCGGCCGCGGTGGCCGAGGGGACTGAGGCGCTCCAGTCACTGTCTGCACGGCCACTACGGTCGGGGGTTCGAATCCCCCCTCGGCCATGGATATTTGTGCCGTCCTTAGTATTAGTTAGTTCACAAGTAGTTTGTAAGTTTAGAGACTGGTGACCCCGTAGTTAAGTCCCATAAGTTATACAAACATTTGAATATATATATATATATATATATATATATATATATATATATATATATATATTCTTTTTTTGGAATGAACCGTTATCCATGCACACGTCATGTTGATAGAAGTGACGATATAGACGCACCAAGTAGATTAGATTCTCGTTGTGCAGCAGTAAAATGTAAATCACAAGTATTTCAAAGACATAAACATGTCTCGTCTTAGAAACACACGACGTAAATATTGAAAATGCCAAAGGCACTGCTCTATCATTGGACCTATTTGAAGCACAGATGTTGCAGTGATTGGTTTGAAACAGACGTAAACTTCACTTATTATAACGATGAGGGTTTAATAAGCAAACGTGAATAACGAAGCAGAGGCTTATCATAAACTGGCGTCAGTGAGCGGAAATGCTTAAGCCTTTAGGAACGTCAGTACTCCGAGAAGCAGTCATAAATCATACTGTAAATGAACACCGCGTAAGAGTTCTGTTCGGCATACATTAATGTGCGACGGCAGGCATAATTAGAAAAAAATGCCCATTTTATTACTCTGGCGAACGCCGTTAACGACACTGCACTGCGGTAGCGTATTCGGAAAGTTCTTAATGGGTGGCCTGCCAGCAGCCGAGTGAAAAACTCCTGCGCACACGCAGCCGCACTTCTAAATCAGAGCCGTAAAATAGCGGAGAGCCGCGCGCCCACAGGTAGTCGGCGATGAAGGCTTTACGAGGCGGCCGCTAGCGTCGCAACGCGCTAATAGACCAGGCGACTAGCCGGCCGCGATAGACCACACAGCGCGCCGCGTTCTCCAGGGACACCGCCACTGGTCGCCTTAATGCGCATCGTTAGTAACGGCACTTACAGCCGTACTCATAAACACTGGCACTCAGCTACTAGGCATGACTTTGTAACGTCACAGCTGCGTACACCTAATCCTCGATGGGCGAAGTTGCCGTTACATTCTATTTTATGCTTAATCATTTAATGATTGTTCCAATGATCTGACGGCATGGGATGCGGACAATTACTAGGTTGATCCACAACAGTAAACTTTGTTAACTTCCTTTATTATGGAACGACAAATGTTAAAAACTCTTCCCTTTAAATACACTGATTAAATAACTGCGTGCCACTACGATGAATGTCTACAAGTCCACGCTGAAACATTTCGATATGCAACTGCAACCCGTATGCGATACGACGGAATGGCAAAAACTTTAGCCACCACTAAACGCAGGTTACGAACTTACTGCCGACATGCTACCGCCTCGCTCTGCGGTCGGCGGGAGACTGCCGCACCCCAGCCAACAAACAAAGAACATTCCACCTAAGCATTGTTGCCAGCAGATCTCGCTGCACACCAACGATAACTAACGTTCGGCCAAAACGTACCAAAGAGGTTACTAACCTAAAACTCTGTATCCTCCCAACTTGTCCCCGCGAGTCTAGTCGTAAAATCATTATCCAAAGAAGTGACACAATAATGTTGCTTCCTTCATTTCCGACAACATTCCCGCAGCTATGCCAGTAATAAGATTAGATCTTGACGTGTTTAAAAGGAAAAATCATATATATTATTTCTCATCGGTGTTTTTTTTTTTTTTTTTTTTTTTTTTTTGTTTTTTTTTTTTATTTGTCGGTACGCCATATCTCAAGTATTACTTATCCAAAATTAAAGATGAAGGTATCATTCGTATCATTTTTAAGGTTCCCTTCTCCACTAATGACGAAAAAATAGCCGGCCGCGGTGGCCGAGGGGACTGAGGCGCTCCAGTCACGGTCTGCACGGCCACTACGGTCGGGGATTCGAATCCCCCCTCGGGCATGGATATTTGTGCCGTCCTTAGCTGTAGGTAGTTCATAAGTACCTTTTAAGTTTAGGGACTGATGACCCCGTAGTTACGTCCCTTAAGCTTAACAAACATTTGAACATTTTTATAGTTCCGAATATGGCGACGGGGCACGTTTTCCGAGTGCATATGGGGCACATATTCCTTATTGCTTTGAGTCTTACGCCAAGTCTAAAGCAAATGAACAATGTGTACAGTGCACGAAATGGGCGCATGGAGACTGTACGAAAGGAATTGTTCCATTTTTTGTTTGCTTACATTGTGACTCAGACAATCAGTAAAAGTACTGTTAAAAATGTCTATATTTGTAAAATATTTAAGTCACATATTTTGTAAAACCATTAAATAGCATTTGTTTTTATTTAATGTGGCTATTTTTACTATCCTCTTTTGTAATGTATTGTAAATTCATGATAAAAATAGGTATTCAGTGAAATCAAGATAATTATCTCTGTTTGAACATTGAAAGTATAATTGGAATATTTGTCCCTGTACATTTTAAGTAAGCTGGAAAACTTACCCCGCATACGGGGCAAATTTTCCAACGCAACATGGTCAGACAAAACCATTTGCTACCAAGAATGATATTTACTATTTTCAAAAATATCTGTACAATACTGTAAATAAAGGTGTAGGAAATATAATGATCCGCTGTTTACCGCAAAATCGATAAAAATTAGAAGTACAAAAATAAAAATGTAAATGGTGGAAAACGTGCCCCGGTCTCCCCTACTGATTCCTGCAGACTGAAAGAAATTCATCTTCCGCCCTGCTTCTATTAGGCAAGATGAGTGGGAACTCTGGTACCTAAAGAAAGGTCTAGTGCCGTGGTCTAGTGGATTTATTTTCGAAACCCAACTTTGTAAAACACCCCAATAATTTCAATAGGATGGAGGAGGGCGTGAAATATAATGAAATCTGGATTCCGGTTTTGAAGAAAGAAATGTAACAGTTTCCCACCATGGGACGTTATCAACGGACGACGGCAATCGGCAACGACGAATTGCGCGCGCATGTCAAACATCTGACGTCACACCTCTGCGCGCAAGCCCTCATACACGGAGTTTGGCGTCAGTCAGTAGCGAGCCAGGGTATGTATCGGACATTGAAAGTGCTACGATTCCCCTTAAGAATGTCCTCCGCAGTCGGGGACGAAACGTTGGGTTTCGAAAATAAATCCATTAGACCACGGCATAAGAGCCCGGAAATTTTTAGTAAAGATAGTTGAAAGTTATTGTCTTCACACAAAAAAACTTTATTTTGAAAAAGTGAACTGTATTGTTCGCACAATCTAAGTTGATACCCGGTAAATGATCATAAATGGGACATGTCTTTACGCCGCAGTGGAGTAGCCGAGTGGTCTAAGCAACACCACCCTAGAGAGAAGGCCGCGGCGCTCTCGTGTGACGTCAGGCAGAATAGGTTGCGCGCGCATAGCAGACTGGGTAGACGCTGGGGCACGGCCTACTATGCCGAAGCAGCGAGCCAGACAGCTATGCGCGCGCAACCTATTCTGCCTGACGTCACACGAGAGTGCAGCGGCCTTCTCTCTAGGTGATGGTGGTCTAAGGCCCCTCGCTGCGGGGCGCGTGGTTGCTCGCCGTCGGAGGTTCGAGTCCTCCCTTGGTCATGGGTGTATGTGTTTGTCCTTAGGTTAGTTTACCTTAGTTTAGTTTACAGTAGTTTAAGTAGTTTCTAAGCTACGGACTGATGACCACGCAGTTTGGTCAGATAGATTTACAAACATTTGAACGTCTTTACGGTTGCTCCCCTCAGCAAATGTTCACATATTTGTATACCTTATGGGGCATAACTGCAGGGTCATCAGTCCCTAAACTTACAAACTACTTATGAAGTAACTAACACTAAGGACGGCACAAATATCCATGCCCGAGGGGGGATTCGAACCCCCGACCGTAGTGGCCATGCAGACCGTGACTGGCGCGCCTCAGTCCCCTCTGCCACCGCGGCCGGCGCTTCCATAAGCCATCGCGCCGAGAATCAACTTAGTTTGTGCGCCGATATAAAAGCAATGGAGAATATGCCATCTATTGACAATCTGTTTAACTAACATCACCGACGGCTCATGCAGTTGCTTAGATTCCTTATGCAAGCCAAAGACCTTCTTTGATGCAAGAATAGTTTATTACACGATTTCGATAATAAACGTCGATGTAAGGACGAAAAATACGCAAATAATTTAACTAACAGGCACGACAGCTCATGCAGTTGTTTAGATTTTTTACGTCAGCGTAGTTTATCACGATATTTTTGTTTGATATGTCGATGCACAACAGCTGTTGGAATTGTTCACTTTGTTCAAACAAGCAAGAGTTCGCTCCTTCAGTGATATTTATGTTTGTGCTATAGAGACATACAGTCAAAAAGTAAACGATCACATTAGAGTACTAACATTGTTTTCGAAGAATGTTTTATGAAATAAACAAGTTTTCAAAAAATAAAATAAACATGAAAAAGTCAATATTTGATTTTTTTATGTTACACAATTAAGTAAATTGTACTTAATTATATAAATTTTCTTACAATGAGAGTAATATTTGTTACTACTATCCAAAGTTTATTGTCTTTTATACATATGTACTTGCATCTGCCTTTTCCTCATTATTATCTTACCTATCTCTGATTGATCAGGATAGAGTGCGAATTATTCGCACGGGTCAACTAGTGTTAATTAAATAGATATGATGTCATAGCATACAGCGCCTTCTTCTTTTACTTCTTATACTCTTTCAGGGTTGTTAAACTGGGTCTAGAAACAATGGAGGACTGTACATCCATGATCTGATGACTGGACGTCCTATCCTATCGCTATAAAAATCGTCTGCTATACGAAAATGAAGCCCTGTCTTGCATATTTCTGAGAAGAGGAAAAAGGAGGAGAACGGAAGGGAAAGGTAATTCACGACTAGATCATGAGAGTGGTGTTTGAGGACACCACCCTCATGACATAGGTGGTGAATTACCTTTCCCTTCCGTTCCCATTCCTTTTTCTTCCCTTCTCTCCCACCTGAAGAAGGAACTGTGTTCCGAAAACTTGTCCTTTCTCGTCTTTTTTTTTTTTTTCCCTTCATTTTGTGTCACTATCGGCAGTACAACACAAAAGTCAATACTGGCCAGCCAATCTATCTCTTTTGAAAAAGACTTCGGTGTTCCTTTTTCCTGCGAGTTATTAGAGAATGGAACTGTAGAGAAATATAAAAGTGGTTCGATGGACCCTCTGCCATGCACTTCAGTGTGACTTGCAGAGTATCCATGTAGATGTTAAGACTATCGCTGGCCCGAAGCGGTCGATTCCCGGCCTGGCCCACATTTTCACTTGTCGCCATTGTATAATTTCAGTGCCCCCAAATAATAAATAATTTTCAAAAAATCTAATTAATTAAAATGCACCCCATGTGAAGTGAGGAAGATGGTGAAATAAGTACTGGGTGATAACGTCATTGTTGGCTGTAACCGCAGTGACAAGCCTCAATCAAGTCTCAACAAAGAGGCACTTGATGCGTTGTTCGGGTATTGCAGATTATGTTGCTTCCACATATTGCTAAAGTCGATATGGGATAGCACCGGGTTAAGTAACCCGGGTCATACATTTCGCAAAGATCGACCATACATATACTGTGTATAATTTTAACTAAAGAGGATAACATATTTGAAGGATATACGGAAGACTGTAATTTAGAGTTGAGTGCGACTTTCATTGGCTGGCCACTCCGTGAGATTGCAGTTTCTCGTCTGCGGCGGACGTATGTCAAGGCTGGCCGCCGCCCCTCGTGCCTTTTACATTTCAGGCGCCCCTCTTCCGGATAATGGCGCCCAGTTTACATAACGATCCAATAAAGGCGGCATCCCCCCGCCTTGTAAACGAAGTGCGGCGGTCTGCAGTCGAGCGCGCTCTGCCTCTGATACACTCGAATCCGTTTTGCAGGGGGAACGTCCGGGGCCGCCCACTCGCAAGTCGTAAAAACAGCGGAACATTGTGGAGACGGATCTCGCCTCGTTTCTTAAGTGCTCCACTTCACATCACTGCTGCTACTCGATGGTCAAAGCGTTTTGACGGCTCACAACATGTGCCGGCAGTCACTATTGACCTACACACAATTTTAATAAGGGGTAGACCGGGCTGTTCCAGCTTGCGCGCTCGCCCCTGAGCTAGAGAGCGCTCACGTGCTCGCAGGATACCGCTTCTCGGCCGTGAGTTGCTATCGCCTGGGGCACACGACTGCGGCGAGCGTATGCGCAAGTGAAGCAGCCGGCTGGGCTGTGACGTCACGATAAAATGCCAGCTACATTCTAATTCCCGCGACGGGCGCAATTGAGGACCTCGTCGAGGGAAAATAATGAAACCCTCATTTATAAAGTGCTGACGTATGACGACTTGTATGTTTGAGAAATAGTTTCTATTACATATTTTAATATTTGTTTTAATATTTATATTTGCCATTTCTCTACATTAAAAATACAAAACTTGAGGGTTATCATTATTTATCCCGAGGTCTTCAATTGTTTCTGAAATAGCTAGAACTGAAACTCCAATTTTTCTCCATAGAAATGAGGGACACGTGATGCCAGGTAAATCCTTAGTCATAACAATGTTTTCTGTTATTATAATTAAGAATCGCGCGGCCTCTCGCGTCGGAGGCTTGAATTCTCCCTCAGGCGTGGATGTTTTTCTATCAATAGTAAAGAAATGAATGAAATAATATCGGTTCATAAAGTTTGAACGTGCAATGTAATGGGTATATTTCATTTTTTCCATTCATTCAATTAATTGAGTTGGAATACGTACTAATGGTATGGTAACGCAAGGTCTTCTTCTAAATCCGTGTTATAATGACAGCCAGAAGGACCCTTGGTTGTGTGTACGAAGTACTATGATGAAACAAATTCCGACGAAGATTTGAGTCGTGTTTGAGATGGTAGTCAGATAGTCCAGTGGGTGAGATGACTGCTTCTGAGTAAAAATTAAGTGAATTTAAAGATAAAAATAGCCTAGTATCTTATTAAAAATGGCTAACTTAATTCGTCGTTAACTGTTTTTTAGAGTCTATGCCCCAAGCCGTAGATGTAGCACGAATTTCTTTAAAGTAACTTATGTGGAAAAAATGTTGTATGTTGCCCTTATATTCAGATATTGAATGAGTACAGCGTATGGCCAAGATGGACTCAATGTTCCCCCAATGGCATCCTCCTGCGTCTTGCAGACAGTAAGTAGCTCATCCGCGTTGTTTGGTCTGTTCCAACAGGCTGCTCCGCGAGCAGGAACGCACACGAGCGCTCACTGTGACAGCTCGGAGCTGCGGTTGTGGGGCGAGGCCAACGAGAGAGACAGGCCGCGGCGCGCACGTCATGCGACGTAAGCAAGGCAGTCCTGAGCCGGCGCGATCACTAGCTGAGTGGCCGGCCGCTATGAGGCAGTGCGCTGTGCCCCAGCGGCCGGCCAATCAGCCAGCGATCGCGCCGGCTCAGGACTGCCTCGCTTACGTCGCATGACGTGCGCGCCGCGGCCTGTCTCTCTCGTTGGCCTCGGGTGGTGCAATCTGACGTCATGCACGCCAGTACTCGGCGGATATAAGGAAACAGATGCGTTCGTTGAGTTCTCGTCAATGGGTAGTTGTGACAAAAGCCAAAGCCTGATGCCTACTTCTTATAAACAGAGGCTGACGTACACAATGTTTAATGTGTCACAACTTTTATTGCACAAAAATATTCGATCTACAGCATCATTACAGAAAAAAGGACAGCCCATTTTTTTTTTAAGTCGAGAAGAAATGCTCCTTATGTTTGTGTCATGAAACAGGGATTTAAAAATGTAAAATAATGCCGACATGAACATACTTTATTAAATTCGACTCATGAAAGCAAATAATTGATATTCACGTTCACAGAGCTTTTACATTAATTGTAAAAACAAAAATGTCCAAATGTTTGTTAAGCTTATGGGATGCCATTGTTTTCACAAAGTGCTGCAACATTAAAACGACGCACAGTGGTGACTGATGGTGGAACTAATACTGTCTTGGTACTATAGTGTCTTACTAAATGTTAGCATACGAAATGGTTCCTTACATCAAAAGGTCACGAAGTATGATCTATCATTACTAGAAAGATTCATGAAAGTGTAAGAATCAACTTCTAATCATTCCGTACTTGAGTTACAAGCGTCAATCAAAATACGAGAGTATCGGTTTCACACGTAGTTAGACGTTGGGGAAGATGTCACAGTATTTAAGCACTCTGTACTTTCATTTCCTTTAGGGTTCTGTGACGTAGGTATGAGTCACTTCTTGGTATTAGCTGTACGAAGAACAATGGGGATTGTCTTTTCAACAGAAAGGTCACGGGGCGAAGAGTCCAGATGGAGAGAAAGTAAGCAGAATAGCGTACACGTTTCATCAATGCTATGAAACGAAAACAGATTTAAAATTTAAAAAAAGACATGCAATACATAGTTAATAGCACCATAATCACGTACGCAGAGGAGTGTTCTTGTCTTCTTTCTTGAAGACTGAAAATAAAACAATATTACGAGCTTCCATGCCAGATGTTTGATCCATTCTTTCCCTATGTTTGCAAAGAGGAAGCGCTCCCACGGAGTGGGATATTGACAGAGTGAACAAGATGGAAATTCGCCGCGTACGTTCGTAATTTCCACCATAAAAATTGCAAGATGTGGTCAGGCTCAAAGATCTTTTTGAGTCGAATTGGAATGGCATGTAGTTTCATCTAATGTAGATGATATGGATCTACTATCATTTTTATATTTTGTGTGATAGTTGCTGTGCAACGTGTATTTCGAATCGGTCTTTATTTTTAAGAAGAATAAGCCTTTTAGAGCTTATGAAGTTCGCAATAAAAATATTCAAAAATCAAATGTTCAAATGTTTGTGTTGGACCAAACTGCAATGGTGTCATCATTCCCTAGATTTACAAACTACTTAAATTTAAAATAAGTACGAAAAACACATGCCCGAGGGAGGATTCGAACCATCGGCGGGAGCGGCCCTCTTTTCCGTAGCATGGCGCCTTAAACTACGCGGCTACTCCTGCGCGGCTTAAAATATTCACTACTTGGATTGTTCTTTGAAATCCGCTTCTGTGTAGAGCGTCTCAAAGACGCGATATTAAACTGAGTTATCAGTCTAAGTGTGGTTTTAAAAACGGACAACTGAAAGCGTATTCACATCAAAAGCGGACAAGCGGACACCTACACGTTTTGATTTCAAAGACGGACATCTGCATTTTCAAACGCAATCTGAAGGTGATTGAGTAATGAAATTGATATTAGCAACTTCAAGGTATAAATCTTCGAGTATTAAAATTGATAATGCTCAAATCAGATTTTGAATATATTAGCTCTACATTTCGCAATAAAAAATGATGTTTATCTCAGTTTCTGGCAAACGGCTGATGTTCGCGTTTGATAATTATGAAATAAATACTGGACCCTCAGTATTAAAATGTAATTGCAAAACAGGAGAAATATAATGAAGACGAAACATATGAACAAACATTAAACTATTCAATAAGGTACAGATTAGGCTGTTGACCTAACCACATTTACATTTCCTTGTAGAATTTTACAACATGATTTACAAATGATGCGACGTCTTTACGTATATGTGTCATTGGATCATTTTAGTTTGAAAATATTTCAGAAACTATAACGTTTAGCCTGTAGACGAGTTTCAGGATACTCTCATTGGTATAGACTAAGGTAAACTAGTGTTGTTAGCGACAGTAAAAAGAAACACGGTTATTTTGGTGGCACACACACTGTGACTGTCGCGATGAGCATTTCGAATACACTGGCAGCTGGCGGGCAGACGTCGCCTCTGTCGAGACAATGTTGCTGCCACAGGCATGCAGGAAGCGCCGAGGCGCCTGCTTCACGCTAGTCGGCGGATTTAACTCCGGAGAGAAAACGTTGCGTACCCTGCTGCACTCGCGCATTCTCTTCCATCTACACACACTTCGAATGTCGTGCAGGCTTTTAGTTGGAATGAAATTCGTGTTTACAAATACTCTCACGACTGGATTTATGAACAACAAAATGTTCAAATGTTTGTAAATCTATCGGACCAAACTGCGTGGTCATCAGTCCGTAGCTTACAAACTACTTAAACCTAGGTAAACTAACCTAAGGACAACACACACACCCATGCCCCAGGAAGGACGTCCACGGCGAGCAACCGCGCGCTCCGCAGCGAGGTGCTTTAGACCGCTCGGTTACTCCACAGCGGCAATTTATGAACATTTGACAGGTATCATAGTAACATATCAACACATAATAGACATCATCACAGAATATATGCTATCAAATGCAAATGGGCAAAGCTGAAAATGTGTACCCAGCCGAAATTCGAACCCGGGTCTCCCGCTTTCTAGGCAGTTGCGCTGACCACTACACCACTGGGGATACAGTGATCACTGCAGCTGCAAGCTTCAAAAATGTTCAAATGTTTGTTAAGCTTATTGGACTTAACTACGGGGTCATCGGTCCCTAAACTTACAAACTACTTATGAACTACCTTATACTAAAGGCGGCACAAATATCCATGCCCGAGGGGGGATTTGAACCCCCGACCGCAGTGGCCGTGGAGACCGTGACTGAAGCGCCTCAGTATCCTCGGCCACCGCGGCCGGCTGCAAGCTTCACCCTGCCCCTGTAACTGACGGGAGACGTGCTTAGGTAGTCCTTGCAGGTGGGGTACTTTCACAAATCCAGGTAAATGTTGATCAAAAAACAAACGAAATAGCTACACCAAAATACACTCAATAAAATAACACACACAGACTTGACCCAACTGTCATTCAAAGTGTCAAAACATTATACTTCTGTTGAGTAAACAAAACGGCGCCATTTATCAAAGTCAAAATAAAACACAAGTCAACAACACCTTTCAAAATGCATTTACTACAACTCAAGACAACACAGACTGAATTAAAATAAGAAAACAAATTACTTAAATTTTAAACTTTATTTACATGCAGAATGAAACTTTCATTCTGCAGCGGAGTGTGCGCTGATATTGTGTGCCGGAACCGGGACTCGAACCTGGGACCTTTGTCTTTCGCGGGCAAACGAACTACCGACTGTGCTATCCCGACACGACTCACGATGCCGCCTCACAATTTTACTTCCGCCAGTACCTCGCCTCCTACTTTCCAAACTTCACAGAAGCTCTCCTGCGAACCATGCAAGACTAGCACTCCTGGAAGAAATGATATGGTGGAGACATGGCTTAGCCACAGCCTAAGGGATGTTTCCAGAATGAAACTTTCATTCTGCAGCGGAGTGTGCGCTGATATGAAACTTCTTGGGGTTTTATTTACATGAGTATCTTTCTATGTTCAACAATCTTGGTAAATATTCAATAAAATACACACTCAATTTCATTGAAAGGTGAAAGAGGAGTGGAAGACAAGGTTTGCCACTGTCTGCTTGGATGTGGAGAGTGACAGACGCTTTTGTAATGACTTGTAGCGATACGTGTTTGTGAAAAGCAAACTTGTTCTAGAAAACAAAATTTTGAAGAAAGTAAAGTGAAATGTATTATTTCAAGAAATGTATCTACAGTTACTGCAAATTTATGACAAGTTTTAGCTCTAGCAGAACATACAACGCAAGGCCAAGAATAAAAGAAGAATCATCAGAATAACGACAAAGAAGAGACCATCAAAAAATAAGATGAGTATCAATTAATATGCTTTTATAGTTTCACTTTTGTTTAATTTTATTAACTGTCGAGTTGCCCAATATCAAATGTTTGTACAGCTTATGGGACTTAACTACGGGGTCATGTCCCTAAAGTTACAAACTACTTATGAACTACCTAACACTAAGGACGACACAAATATCCATGCCCGAGGGGGGATTCGAACCCCCGACCGTAGTGGCCGTGTAGATCGTGACTGGAGCGCCTCAGTCCCCTTGGCCACCGCGGCCGGCCGCCTTGCCCAAAACTACGTATATGTAGAGGACATGTGGAGAGTATATTAGCTGACAAAGAAGAGGAAACGCCACAAGGTGTCAGCGCAACTGTGTAGAAAACAGGACGCCCGGTGTCGGATCCCGGCTGGGTACACATTTTCAGCTGTTTATACATGTGAGGAAGGCACTGCCTGGCTATAGTTATCTGTGGCCAAGGTGTAAGTGCCATCAGGCAGTCTGCTGCTGGCGAGGAATCTTACAGGCAGGCCACCTGGTGGCATGGTCGGTCGGCGACAGCCGGTGTGCGTTTGCGGTCGCGGAGCAGAACTCACTGAGTGACCAGGGCAGCCTGCCTGCTGCCCAGCTGCCCGTGTCTTTCCCATTCCCGCAGGTCGTGTGCGGAGAGCGACAATGCCACGAGTCTTTTCTAAGGAAATACCAATGACACAATAAGACCGAGTGGTCTATAGTAAAAACTGCACACGAAGCCGGAAAAGAAACTAAGGAAACTCTAAGAGGTGAAAGACAAGAATTGCCAACACCGTGCAGACAAAGACACAATAGCTGTCCGAGAGGAAAGCCAGGTGCGGGCAAGTAACTGTTTGCCAGGTGAACTTCAGAAATGGAAACCTTCCGAAACGTGTAACTGCACGGGGAAACAGCCCACGCATACTTTCTTCCTAGCATATGCCACCAGAACATTTTTCCAACACCGACATCAAACCCATGCTGTCTGTGGACTGCAAAGGCAGTTCCGGTGGCCACTGCTGCTGCGTCCATCTCCGAGTGCACCGAATACATTAAAGTATTCGCCTAACTAACGGAGGAAGCTTAGTAAAAGCACACAAGTATTTGCCATAGTGCCAGAGAAAGCTTCTAGAAACGCTTGCTTCGAACCAGAGAAACTATTTTAAATAATTGTTTTGTTATGTCAAAGAGAATGAATATCTCGAGCATTTTCTATTGAATATTCTTGCGTTTATGGGTGAAGTTGATGGCTTATTTTACTTACGCAGTATACCTAACCACCCGGACAAAATTGTATTCATTGCTTTCGGCTCTTGTGAATCCTGATACAACTGGTACGTGAGTAGCCATAGCTGGAATAAACGTAGGAAGATCAACAATTAGATTACCAGCGAAGAACAAAAGAAACTAAACGTTAGCTTCCCACGGACGCACAGGCGCTCTTCACGTGGTCTGCATCTTTCCTTCCTTCCTGCCTCTGAACACCTTACACGAGTAGCATTATTTCTGGAGAGTGTGCGACTTCATAACTGCCTCTAAGCCCGTTGTTATTTTGCACGCCTGCGCGGTTACTCCCACACTATTGTAACAGCCACAGGTACCATGGCAAATCCGCGCAACCGGTTTTTCGCCATGGTATTGGGATAGGAAACTCTTCCATTGATGATTTACACTTTTTCAAATTTTTAAATAGAATTTTCAACATCTAAAGGATTAAGGCTTAGATTTAGTCGTATATACGAGAGTTGAACTTAAAAAGTGTCAATACTGCTGTGGAGAGAGTATGCAATGGAATCTACTATTGTCACTGATAGCACACATTATTGACATACCTACCTTCCTCCGAGCAAATGGACTCGCCTGTCCAAGGCACCGGCGTGCGAACAATCGAGGGAAACACTGTCACTTGTAAGCCAGTTTTCCAATGTAACGGTGTCACTATGTTTTCGAAACAGGAACAACGGAGACCGTCAACACAGCATTTCTTTTCGTTTTTGGAGCATAGCCTGGCACCATTTTTGCGAAAGAATCAGGAACACTTTCTGCGCAATCCACCATCATTTTGTACGACAATGCGCGGGTGCATGCAGCGCAAGATATCGCTGCTCTGGGTCGATGGGACTGGGAAGTACTGCACTCCCCGGACTTAAGTCCTTGTAACTTTGATTCTGAAGATTAAGAAATCATTTCGTGGCATTCGCTTCAGAACTGTTCAGAGATTCGACATTCATGTAGATCGCTCCATTCGCACCATTAACAGAACAGGCTCTGCTAACTATATATTACGCCTTTCATATCGCTGGCAACGGGTTCTACACAACGCTGCTGACTAGTTTGAAGGGCAGTAACAAGTGCAAACATGTAACGCTTTTGTATCAGTTGTGAATAAATAGTTAGCAGTATTTAAGTTCCAACCCTCGTATGTGCAATTTGAAAACTTCAAGACCGGTTTGGGTATAGAAGCAGGGTGAACTACTTGGACGATCCAAGACCTTGGCTGAAGATGGGTCTGTTCGTAAGAAGAAATTCCCGATGTTCGGTGGTAAAGGAACGAAGAAAGTACTGTTCTTATGAAGGAAGCATTTAACAGTTGGAAGAAAAGAGGACGAGAAGGTACTTCATGGCTTATAGCCAAAATTCGAAAGACGTAAGAAGGACTTTTTGTTTCTCTCTCACTGAAAGTAAAGAAAGAAAGCTGTTTAAATGATACCGAAAACTGCACGATGAAACCTTGAAACTTGTACCATTAAAAACAATGTTCCTTGAAAAAGACCTTTGCGTTAGCAATGTCCAGTTCAAGCACTGCACGTTGAAGGAAATTCAAGAACTGGGATTGACGGAATGGCGTCGCGGGAGTAGCCGAGCGGTCTGGAGCGCCACGTTGCGGGTCGCGCGGCCTGCTGTGACGGAGGTTCGGGCATGAATGTTTGTGCTGTCTTTAGTATAAGTTAGATCGTAAGTAAATTGTAAGTTTACGGACTGCTGACCCCGTAGCTAAGTCCCACAAGCTTAACAAACATTTGAACATTGACGGAAGGCCGCGGTGGAGTGGTCAAGTGCTCTAGGGTGTCTTGCTGTACCTCGCGGAGCGCGCAGTTGCTCGCCGTCGGAGGTTCGAGTCCTCACTCGTGTATGTATATGTATGTCTGAATGTGTGTGTGTGTGTGTGTGTGTCTGTGTGTGTGTGTGTCTTAGATTAGTTTAAGTAGATTGTAAGTCTTGGGACTGATGGTCCCACAGATTTACAAACTTTTGAAGGAGGCTGATCACAAATAAAGAAGGGCAGAAAGACGCCGCCCATGTAGCGCGTGTTTGTAAACGCGCGGCTGTAAACAGCGACGGCGGCTTAGCGGGCAGAGTGCAGCCGCGCCGGCAGGTGTGACCTTGCAACTAGGTCAGTGGCAGCGCACCACGTGCCGGACACAGCACGCGCCTCCTCTCACCTGACGTGCTGCTGGCCCGCTACTGAAAGGCTCACTACCTACTAGCGGACGTCTGACAACGGAACCTACCCATCGCACCCCCCTCAGTTTTAGTTATATGTTGGCGTAGTGCATAGGCAGTGAAAAACTGAACACAGATCAGTCGGGAAAACTGGAAGAAGTTGTGTGGAACTATGGGAGAAAAAGCTAAATATAAAAACTGGACGGTCCATGCAAAAGATAGGCAACGACGACCACGTTTTGTGAATAATGAAATGCCAATATTGCTGTATTTCGTCTTTATTTATAACAGACGACCGGTTTCGATGTACATAAACATCATCTTCTGGTCTCTGCACTAAATTATAACATTATTACCTAAATGCATATTGTAGCCTGTTGGATAGTACTGGTGGGTTGTCACACTTGTTGTCACTCACAACTGTACAATATGGTCGTTCTTTATGTATATATGACTACACGAGTTTTATATTTGACAACCAAACGGCATATTTTAATGTGTGACAACCTACCAGTACTATCCAAATGCCTACAATATGCATTTATGTAATAATGTTATAATTGAGTGCAGAGACCAGAAATGATGTCTATGTACATCGAAACCGGTCGTCTGTTATAAATAAAGACGAAATACCGCGATGTCGGAATTTCATTTTTCACAAAATGCATTTATAAGATCGCTCCTTGCCATGAGCAAATTATATGAAGACCACGTTGTTTGCGTTAGAGTGCTGTGGTCTCGTGGCTAACGTGAGGAGCTGCAGAGCGGGAGGTCCTTAGTTCAAGCTTTCCCTCGAAATAATTTTTTTATTTTTTTATTTTTTATTTTTATTTTCGCAAAATTATGGTCTGTCCGTCCGTTCATTGACGTCTCTGTTCGCTGTTATCAGTTTCGTGTCTGTATTTTGCGATCGCACTGCAAAAACGTCTGATTATCAGACGAAAGGAAGTGCCTCTTCAATGGGAACCTAAAACATTTGATCGCAAGGTGATAGGTCAACAGATTCCTCCACAGGAAAACACGTCTGATGTATTCTATACGACACTGGTGACGGTATTGCGTCATATGACATGAATCTCTTGTCGACCCACGTAACTTGTAGATTGGTGAATGGGTAAAGAGATTCTACCTTGCCAAAATTTCCTGTTACTCGGCAGTGTTCAATATGTTGAAATGTTTATTAAGCTTATGGGACTTAACTGCGGAGTCATCAGTCCCTAAACTTACAAACTACTTATGAACTGACTTATACTATAGACAACACAAACATCCATGCCCAAGGGAGGATTTGAATCTCCGACGAGGAACAGCCTCGCTCATCCCAGCATAGCGCCTCAATGCGCTCGGCCACTCCGCCACGGCCTATGCAGTGTTATTGGTGCTCAATTGCTCAATACACCGGTCCTTAAGAGTCCTAATTGTTTGATCAGTACATGGCATTCCACGTTTGATTTGGCTCTGCACGTTTGAATAGTCTCCCCAATGTGTAGGTTGTACGTTGTGACGTCGGAATAGGCACGCTCGGTACAGGTTCAGATACACATCTTTTGTGCCGACGGCTTTAGCACTGCCTCCGCAAAGAAGGGAGAGTCGCTATAGTACATACACCTTATCGTGGTAAGTGGTCACCTGATCAAGGCGTTACCTGACGGATTGCGCGGCCTCTCCCGTCGAATTTCTTTTTCTTCGTGGATGTCAATTTAATTTTAGTTTGGATATAGAATCACCTTCAAATGGTGCTCGATGGCTAACGCTTCCATTCATTTTTGGGAGCTTTGTACTCATTCTCAGTTGACATTGTGATGATAGACGCAACGTTTATAGTAATATGACATCTTCTTTGTATACCCTTTTATGTTGTAATTAATGATGAAGAAGTACATGTACGGATAAAGGGCCAAGGAACTCTTAATAATGTACCTGTTATTCTTGTTGTAACGCTGTATTATACATACCGAACACTAAACACACTATCCTGTAACCGAACATCGAGAACCTGTCAACTATAGAGTATGCTTCAATTGTAAAATTTTTGACGTGAGAATAAGTTAGTTTAAGTAGTGTGTAAGTTCAGCGATCGATGACTTCAACCGTTTTGTCCCTTTGGTTTACAAAAAGCCGGCAGCGGTGGCCGAGGTGACTGAGGCGCTCCAGTCACGGTCAGCACGGCCACTACGGTCGGGGGTTCGAATCCCCCCTCGGGCATGGATATTTGTGCCTTCCTAGTTCGTAAGTAGTTCATAACTAGTTTGTAAGTTTAGGGACTGATGACCCCGTAGTTAAGTCCCATAAGCTTAACAAACATTTGAAAATTTGTTTACAAAAATTTGAATATTTGAGTTACATATTATACTTCCTAGGTCGGATAAATAGGAAGTGTAGGCAAGTGCCACAATTCGTTACATCGTTTAGTCGCCACGACAGACCTACGAAAATGTTCAACAAGTCTTCTGACAGTCGCGACTAAAGAGGCGCAGTGCATAGCGGAGAGGTTAAAATTTCCTTTTCCACGAAGAGTTGGACAACAAATTCACTCCTTCCAAATATTACACGCAAAAAGACAAATGAACCTCTATTTACAAGCAATCGTCCTTTCCACACGTCATTCGCGCGTGAGAGGGGTTATGGGGAAATTTTGTTTGACAAGTACCCTCCGCCACACATTGAAAGCTGGCTTGTAAAGTACAGGTGTATATGATGACGAAACACACATCTTCAATGGAGCCATTCTGCAGTTAAAGTAAAATAAATAAAAATAACAAATAAATAAAAACGGTGAAGCAGTCAACCACCCAAAGATTGTCTGCATTGAAAAATAGTCTCTGTTACAGGGGAATAAAAATGTTCAAATGTTTTTACAGCTTATAGGACTTAACAACGGGGTCATCAGTTCCTAAACTTACAAACCACTTATGAACTAGCTAATACTAAGGACGGCACAAATATCCATGCCCGAGGGGAGATTCGAACCCCCGACCGTAGTGTCCGTGCAGACCGTGACTGACGCGCCGCAGTCTCCTTGGCCATCGAAGCCGCCTACAGGGAAGCAACAGTTTAACGTGGATTCGGAAACATGGTGCTACTCCAGGTTTTTTCACATCAGCATCATTGAAAGAGGTTAAAGAAGTGGAAAGTGACATAAAACTCCTGGGATCTGGCGGGGATCGAACCAATGCTTTGGATTCTAGTCTGTCACTCTACCACTGTGCTACGAAACCACACCAGTTAAAATAAACAGAGCACAAAGAGTGAAAATGAAAATGAAATTGAAGAAAGGGACAGTACTGGCAGACGTTAACAACCTGCCGGGCGAGCGCGTTGACCCGAGGGTGGGCGGCGGCCAGTCCCTGCCGGCTGCCGGCACTTGTCGCCGCCTTATCCGTCGTAACCAGCCGCGGCAGCCGGCCGTGACACGGGTCGCGCATTACGACGCGCCCCCACACGCCACAGCTGCTGACGCCGCCGACAACCAGTGCACAGACACTCGCGGACTGACACGCTAAATGTGACACTCTTACCGCGAGACACTTATTAACATGTCCCTGGCCTCACAGCTGAGTCACATCAATAATGTCATGCCAATCCACTTAAATAGAAAAAGATAAAAACAGACGCATTGTCAGCAGAACTCGGCCGCATCGCCGGCCGCCTTGGCCGAGCGGTCTGCGGCGCGCCAGACACAGTCTCCACGGCCATTACAGTCGGGGGTTCGAATCCCCCCTCGGGCATGGATGTTTGTACCGTCTTTAGTATAACTTAGTTCATAAGTAGTTTGTAAGTTTAGGGACTGATGACCTCGTAGTTAAGTCCCATAAGCACTACAAACGTTTGAACATTTGAATCGGCTGCATCGTGTTAGTCGCATTCTGCCCGCTTAAGGCGAATGCCTAACCCAAGTTCCTTCATACAAAACCGTCGCAGTTTTCCTCTCCGTATTCTCAATCACTTTTACGCCGAGAAAAATTAGGGCCGCGGCGGAGTGGCCGAGCTCTTTGAGGCGCCTTGCTACCAAGGCGCGTTTGCTCGTCGTCGGAGGTTCGAAACAAAAATTTTCAAATGTTTTCAAATCTTAAGGGAACTTAACTGCTGCGGTTATCAGTCCCTAGTCTTTACTCAAACTATGCTAAGGTCAATAAACAAACCCATGGCCGAGGCAGGACTTGGACCTACAACGGCTTAGGTTAGCCGCGGTGGAGTAACCGAGCGGTCTAAGGCGCCTCGCTGCGCAGCGCGCGGTTGCTCGCCGTCGGAGGTTCGAGTTCTCCCTGGGGCAAGGGAGTGTGTGTTTTGTCCTTAAGTTAGTTTACCTTTCTTTAAGTAGTTTGTAAGCTACTGACTGATGACCACGGAGTTCGTTCCGATACATTTACCAAGGTTAGTTTCATTTATATAGTTTGTAAGCCTAGTGACTAATAACGAAAGAAGTCCCTTCAATTTACTAACATTTCAACTTTTTAAAAAAAAAAAAAGATAGGCGGTTGTTCAAGGAAAATTTTATAATTCACAAGAAAGCTATCAAAGTCTTCGTTACTTTCGTAAATGAGAGTATTGAGAAAAGAGAATCTCTTCTCGAACATAGTGAGTCACACTCTTTGGTCTCTTTAAATCCTGTAAAGCACTTGGGAGTTACATGTGTTTTAGATTTAAAGATCTCCTCCCAATCCCACGTAAGCATTTCAGTCAAATTTGGCACACAAACGTCTGAACTATGAGCATTCAATAGAGTGAAAATACGAACGTAATTTTTCGTCCCTTGTCGTACAGGCTGCTCTGTACAACAGGTGTATGTAGGGAATAGTATTGACCTGGTTTACAGAACACCTCCCAACATACAGGCAAAATGTTCAAATGTTTGTAAGTCTAAGGGACTTAACTACATTGGTCAAGAGTCCCTAGGTTCACAAACTACTTAAACTGACATAAAAAACTCAAAGGACAACGCTAACATCCATGCCCAAGGGAGGACTCGAACCCTAGAAGGCGAGCAACCGCGCGCTTCGCACCAAAGTGCCTTAGTACAGTCAGCTACTCCACCGCGGTAGAGAGACAAAAAAAAAAAAAAAAAAAAAAAAAAAAAAAAAAAAAAAAAAAATTTGAACGTTATACATGCAGGTTACCCAACATGATAGATGTGGCCGTGTAGTATCGACCTGCCTTACCCACCTGCTATGCAATATAGTCTATACAAGAGGGGCCTGCTATGTTCAAAATGTTCGAATGTTTGCTAAGCTTAAGAGACTTAACTGCGGGGTCACAGTCCCTAAACTTACGAACTTCTTACGAACTACCTTATACTAAAGACGGCACAAACATTCATGCCCGAGGGGGGATTCGAACCCCCGACGAGGAGCGGCCTCGCGCATCGTAGCATAGCGTCTCAATGTGCTTGGGCCTGCTATGATGTCTTCCTTGAACAGTAGGTGACCAGCTTGAACGTTGACCAGCTTTATCGACCTGTTTTGTACAGCTACACATAGAGATTGGCGTGTCTCAGTACATAGAGACAGAGGACAGTATATACAGAGTTGTGGGATGGAGAAAGAAAAGGGTTAGGAGGAGATGACTAGTCAGAAAGTGAGGAGTACGTGATGGACATAGAGAATTATGAACGGAGAAAGAGAGTGGGAAGATGGACGAAATGGACAAAGGGGAAGGAGGGTGAGAGGAGGAGAATATGGATAGATGTTATGAAAACCAAGTAATACTGCTGCTCATACAACTTGCTATACAAAAATTGGCAGTGTATGGGTAGAGCTCCCTAGCATTCATAGTAGTTGATATGGGGCTGCCAAACATGACAGGTGTGTTGAAAGGGCAGTATGAGGATGCTCTGCAGGGGCTACACGTTCCTATGAGCATGAGTGAATAGGGGGTGGATAGACAAAGGAAGGTATCGACAGTACAGAGGGGGAAAGGAAAGAATACGTGGAAGAGATTTGTGCAATCCTGTATGGAATGTGTACGTGACCAAAACCATACGCGAAAGGATAGTGATTTAAATAATTCCCGACATCTCGCCACATTTTCTGCTTAATTTTTTTCGTTCTTTTCTACGTTTCCAATGCTTCACAACCCCACAATGCTGCACTTAATCGATAATATGACAATTCTTGACGCGATTCCAAACCGTTTATGGTATAATAAAAATTGAAACATGACAAAATGCAATTACTTCCGAAAACAACTCCACAGAATCCAGAATGAAACTTTCACTCTGCAGCGGAGTGTGCGCAGATATGAAACTTCCTGGCAGAATAAAATTGTGAGCCGAAACCGGGACTCGAACCTGGGACCTTTGCCTCTCGCGGCCAAGCGCTTTACCAACTGAGCTATCCCAACAGGACTCACTATGCTGCCTCACAACTTTGATTCCGTCAGTAAATCAGCCAGGAAGTTTCATATCAGCGCACACTCCGCTGCAGAGTGAAAAGTTTCATTCTGGAAACATCCCTTAGGCTGTGGCTAAGCCATGTCTCAACCAAATCCTTTCTTCCAGGAGTGCCAGTCTTGCGAGTTTCGCAGGAGAGCTTGTGTGAAGTTTGGAAAGTAGGAGGCGAGGTACTGGCGGAACTAAAGTTGTGAGGCGGCATCGTGAGTTGTGTTGGGATAGCTCAGTCGGTACAGCGCTTGCCCGCGAAAGGCAAAAGTCCCAGATTCGAGTCCCGGTTCCGGCACACAATTTTAATCTGCCATGAAGTTTCAACTCCACAGTAGTATTCGTTTGTAGATTTGATCGTTTATTCATACTACGATACGCTGTTGTTGTGTGTCGTTTTATTTGTTTACGATGTTGCAATTTTTGTGCGGGACGGTGTACCCGAGATGCTTGCGGAGCTGTCCCGTGGCTTCCTCCCCCGCGCGGGGACACGAGAAAACCTCGGGCGATTTCAATCAAGGTGGTGGAATGCGTCTGCGGCGTGTCCGGCGGCAGATATGCAATAAACCCAGCGCGCATTACACGGCCGCGAAGGGGGCGGGGGCGGGGGCGACATTCCTGCGCCGGCAGCGGCCACTCGCTGCCACCCTCCAGCGCTACTCGCTGCTGCTGCCTCTCCAGACACTCGCCGTTATGAGCCGAGGACAATGTGACGCACGTCTGCCGCCAAAATGTCCACACACTCTACAATGTGTTTCGATCAAAATAACTCAGAGATTGGTGGTAGATACAGGGAGGTGGAGACTTAAACATGCGCGACTTTCTACACGGCCAGTAGTCGCACGTGTACTGTCAGTCCGCACGGCAGTAAATAATTTTAGTAGCAAAATTTACTGTGTTTGACTTTAGCTTTTTACGTCGATACCTTTGACCTTAGATTAAATTAGATTAGGTAACGAAACAATAAAAGAGGTAGATGAGTTTTGTTGCTTGGGCAGTAAAATAAGAGGGGACTGAGGCGCTCCAGTCACGGTCTGCACGGCCACTACGGTCGGGGGTTCGAATCCCCCCTCGGGCATGGATATTTGTGCCGTCCTAGTTCGTAAGTAGTTCATAAGTAGTTTGTAAGTTTAGGGACTGATGACCCCGTAGTTAAGTCCCATAAGATTTACAAACATTTGAACATTTTGAACAGTAAAATAACAAACGATGGTCGCAGTACAGAGTATACAAAATGCAGAATGGCAATGGGTAGAAAAACATTCTTGAAAAAGAGAGATTTGTTAACATCGAATATTGATTTAAGCCTAAGGAAGTCCTTTCTGAAGGCATTTGTATGGAGTTTTGCCTTGTATGGGAGTGAAACATGGACGGTAAACAGTGCGGACAGGAAGAGGATCGAAGGTTTTGAAATGTGGTGCTACATGAGTACGCCTCGGTTTCACAATGGTAGAGTGCCATACTACAAAATCCAAGGTCGCGGTTTCGATCCCCGCCAGGTCCTAGGATTTTTACCTGTCACTTTCCACCTCTGGCAGTACTGCTCATGTGAAAAATACCGAGTAGCACCGTGGTTCGGAACCCACGTTAAACTGTAGGTCCTCCTATAACTGCCTGGGAAGGCAACGGCATACCACCTCCAAACAGGACCATGCTTAGTAAAGCACTGTGGTGTTCAAACCACTCTTCGGATTGTTAACTACTTTGCTGAAGATTAGATGGGTAGATCGCGTAACTACTGTGGACGTACTGAAAAGAATTGGGGAGAAAAGGAATTTCTGGCATACCTTGACTAAAAGAAGGGATCGATTGGTAGGACACTTCCTTAGACATCAAGGAACTGGGAATTTAGCGTTGGAGGGAAGTGTGTGGGGTAAAAACCGCAGAGGGAGACCAAGAGATGGATACAGTAAGCAGATTCAGACAGATGTAGGTAGCCGTTCTTATGTGGAGATGAAAAGGCTTGCTCAGGATAGGGCACTGTAGAGAGCTGCATCAAACCAGTCTCCGGACTGAAGACCACCATACACCTTTGACAGAGTTGCAAATTCTGTTCATTTCCACTGAAATACGAAGATTCATAAAACGCTACACCTGTTGCATTTCGCGATACAAATAATATTGCATATTTGTATCGTAAACAGGATGAAATGAACACACTGGTTACTACAGTTTTAGAGTTTTTACAACACAGTTATTCTCTTTTCTTTTTTTAACTTTTAATACAAACGACACTTTCATGCTCCAAATAGAGATCATAATTTGCTTCATTAGCAACAGCTGTCATAGTACGAATAACGCCCTACGTATGTTAGGCCGCAGTAAACAACTCTCTGGTTCTCTCTGGCTCTGCGTGCAAAACTACAAATAAAAAGTGTCTTGCATATGGTGCAGCTCTTCTGCAGACTTTTTCACGTACATACATTTCACAGAAAAAAAGAAACTGGAAATAAAATAAATATATAAGATAAACTTCAAAAGACTTTGTAATTAATACAAAATCTGTGCAATAATTGTATACACCTTGATAATACACTATAATAAGGGAATAATGGCTTCCCAACTACGCTAATTACTTGTAATACCGATAATCTCGCGGTACTGTCAGTCCAAAACTGTTGAGCATACCACCACCGCTGCTGCAATCCGTGAGAAACAAACAGGTAACGTACTACTTCTGATTGCAGGAAGGTACTCAATTTATGTTATTTTTAGGTGCACAGAGATGAAAAACAAAGAAAAAAATATATTTGTGCGCACTGTCAGTCCACACGCGACTACTGCAGGGTTAAGAAACAAGGTAGAGATATACGTTACAACTAGATTATCTTCTACAGATTTACAATTTAACTGGTGGAGTAGACACGATAGGCGACGATTAGTCATAAAGCAAATTGCAGTGGCCGTTCATAATTGATACTGATCTAACAGCTGTTTTCATAAGCGGAGGCTTCCTTGCGAGATACAGGCCACCGTTGAGCACCAAACCAAGTAACGACGTATACGTAGGTGTGTGTCCTCACCGCAGTCATATATGTGGTCATAAATATCTCCTCTCGCTTCCAACTGCTTCAGGTGGTTAAAAGCATCTTCCATATTATGACAAATCGTGATTCCAAGATCAGTTTAGAGAGAAAGGTTGTTTTTAATTAAATATGAAACTGAATTCGCATCTTGTGTCTCCAACTTTAGTTTGTTGCCATTAGTGATGTACAGTTTATGTTGCCTTTGAGTGAATGGCTTAGATGTACTTAGTGGATCCTGTTAAACCATATCTATGAATCAAGTCATATGCGCGTATCAACGATACAAAGAGTCTTGCTACAGGTATAACCGTAACGGAAGGGCAGCTATTGAGAGATGAGAACAGCCCGTGGGTTTTGAACGGAGGCTTCAGCCTTTTCAGTAGTTGAAAATACATTGTCCTTATGCTGTTTCTGCGAACGGCTGGCAGCAAGTGGAATTGACAGTTGTTACACACGGTGAGTCAAAAGTCGCATTACACCCTTTTATTTCTAAGATTCCGCAGGAACTGAGAAACCTGAATATTCGAGTAAGGTAGGTTTTTTTTTTTTTTTTTTTTTTTTTTTTTTTTTTTTTTTTTTTTTTTTTTTCGGGGTGTGCCGAAAATGGGCGCCATCTTGAATCTCATATAATGTTAAAATAGGTTTCCGGCTGGCCATTCCGCAGAACCACGTCAGAAAATCCAATGTAGTTGACCATCTAACCACTGACGAGCAACTGTTCCGTAGTGTGGTGAAGCACTATCTTGTTAAAAGTAAGACTGAAAACTGCCACCAGCATTCTGAACTGAGGATGTGGGGCGGCGGGTTGGTTTATTGAAATGTTGAAATGTTTGTAAATCTATCGGACCAAACTGCGTGGTCATCAGTCCGTAACTTACAAACTACTTAAACCTAGGTAAACTAACCTAAGGACAACACACACATCCATGCCCCAGGGAGGACTCGAACCTCCACGGCGAGCAACCGCGCGCTCCGCAGCGAGACGCTTTAGACCGCTCGGCTACTCCACCGCGGCGTTGGTTTATTACTTAATGTTCTTTCTTGCCGTTGAACTCTTTATTGTCTGCTATTGTGCGTCATTTTTATCTACCGCTGCCTTTCCTAGAGTCTGAAAATTAATTTTGAGCAGCCAAAGAGCGGCGGAGAACATACTGCTCCACATCTTCAGTCAGATAGTCCACACTTTAGGTCATCGAAACTGTAATAGAATGTTCCTAATTTCAATTAAATTCAGAGGACTCGGGAACTATTTACGAAATTCTCAATAAATTGTTATATTCTTTAAATATATCATATGTACGAAAAAGTTCAGAAAAGTCTTTCATGCGAACTGCCAAATAATTGGCTTTACTGACCTAATTATCTAACACTAGAGTCAATAATGTCCGTCTCAAAGTAGAGAAGATTTTCAGCACTTGCGATGCGAATTTTCAAATTTCTATGCGCGGCAACGGAGTTTGTTTTTCGCTGGTGCTGCTTTGAATTCTAGTATTGAGAAGAATGAGAGAGCTCAACAGGAAGGGGATGACTGACTGTAGCGATCGTTCGTTGTGGTTCACTGAGTGGAATTGGTGGTTCAATGGTCGTGATATTATCACTTACAGGACATTTAATATTGGTAAAGTTGGTATTAAAGATTATGGAAATTCTTACTTTCATTCTAACATGTCTTTTGTTGTTAGGACTCGTAGTAGACGTAAGGCAGATGAAGATGAGAGTGTATGTGTTTGAATAAAAAGTTTTGGTGTTTGGTACAATTTTAAGTTGAATGGAGATTTACTTTCTATTATCATAAATAAAGTAATACAATGGTCTTGCCAATGCCAAGAAGCAATTCTTACTGAGCCGCGGCACGTGATTTGCACATTCGCAACATTGACGTATCTAGGCTTGGAGACTTCGATGCATGGTAAGGCGGGTAGAAAAGTAGCTATACCATGGATCTTCATACTCTCTAACATAATATGACCGTATACCCAATTGTTTCTGTAATCGCTGATTTGTAACACTTAGCTTCATTTTTCCGCTTTCAGTCATCAGTTTTCTCATTTACATCTACACCTACATGAATACTGTGCAAGTCACATCGAAGTGTATGGCAGAGGGTTCATCGAACCGCTTTTATGATGTTTCTCTGCAGTTCCATGCTCTAACAGCTGGCCGAAAAAAGCAACACCTAAATAATTCCGTTTTCGATCTGATTTCTCGTGTTTTTTCCCCTATGTAGTTGGGTGGTAACAGAGTATGTTAGCATTCAAAGTAGGAAGTTGGCGAGAAAAAATTCGCAAATAGATCTCGCCGCAACGAATAACACCTTCCTTTTAATGGTTTCCATCCCAACTCGTGTATCATTTCTGTGTCAATCTCTCCCCTATATCGCGATAGTACAAAACGAGATGCCCTTCTCTGAACTTTCTCTAAATCGTCTGCCAGTCCTTCTTCGTGGGGATCCCATAATGCGAATCAATACTCCAAAATAGAACGCACAAGTGTGGTGTAGGCAGTTTCTTTAGCAGAACTGTTGCACCTTCTAAGTGTTCTGCCAACGAAACGTAGTCTTTGGTTCGCTTACCCTACCATATTTTCTATGTGTTCTTTCCAAATTAAGTTGTTTGTGTTACCCCTAGATATTTGGTTGAATTTACGGCTTGTAGTTTTAGCTGATTGATTGTGTAAATGAAATTTAACGGGCTTCTTTTAGTAGTCATATGTACTACTTCGCACTTCTCATTATTAAGATACTTTTTGCACAATGCATATATCTTATAACAATCATTTTTAGTTGCATAGCATCATCCGCGAACAACCTAAGAGAGCTACTCAGTTTTCTCTCCCAAATCGTTTACAAAAATAAAGGACAGTAGGTACCCTATAAAACTTCTGAGGAGCGCCAGATGTCATTTCAGTTCTACTCAATGACTTTTCGTCAATTGCAACGAACTGTGTCCTGACAGGCAATTACGAATGCAATCGCACAATTGTGACGGTATTCCATAAAAGCACGCAGTTTGATTAGAAGACGCTTGTGAGGTACAGTGTCGAAAGCCTTCCGGAAATCTAATTGGAAACAGTACGTAACATCAATCTTAAAAGCCAGTTTTGAATGTACGTTTCCTTTCACATTCACTAGAGAATATGGGGTCAGCTGAAGTTACCAATTTCATCGTTACGTGACTTAAAATGTACCGGAATGTGCTCTTTTTTACATTTTATTTAATTAAAATAGATACTAGGCAATTATGTTTGCAGTTTCTGAAATATTCGGTGTTGCGACTAATAGGCTGCAGCACCGCTGTTCCGTCCTCTGCTGGGTGCGGTGTCACGCTTACATCGATCGCAGTCACCGGGAGCCTGTACCGGAGCGAAGCTTTCAAGACCTTTCCGTCTGAAAGTTACGTGATCCGAGCCACTCACCTCCCGTGACAAGTCACATTTCTGAGTTAACAAGTAAATCCAACTTGTCTGAGTCAACAAGCAAATCTAACTTTAATTAGCTAAGTCTCTGCAATTTAGACAACTTTATCAATTCATTCCAAACGTACTAACAACTTACCTTGCAATTAGTTTGTAAATTATTTTAGACATGGACTATGACAACTACTGCATTACGACATTTCGTGAGAGGATATTGCACTACCTGTGCAATCAACTGAATATTTCACAACGACCACCCCTAAACATTATACAATCAATTGAAACTGTATTTCACAACGACCTATTCGTGATTTATTCTCTGCATTATTGTTTCCTACACTAACTGCGACGACAAAAAATAATAAATGAAAAACAAAAAGAAATACAGCTTCTGCGTAACGTCGACTATCAGTAGGAAAGAGAGGATGGTCACAATGGGCTTTTCCGCTATCAAGCTAACTTTCTGATATCTAACAGACAGTGTAAATGTTATCACTTTGGTGTTCTTTTGTACTGACATTAACAAAAAATAAGGTTTCAAGACCAATAACGAAGTTGTCTGATTAAAAATAATGAAAGGTAGGACTGCACTCTTTCTTCCTTATTGTTCAATATATGGTGTGTCCCACAAATTTTTTCACCGAAAACAGCTCTGTAACTACGAAAGATATTGAAAAACGACTTTCGCGGTTATGAACGTAAACCATTTTTGTGTGTGTGTGTGTGTGTGTGTGTGTGTGTAGCCCATATTATCTGTTGTGCAAACAATAGCACGAAAATCACAAAAAGAATGGCGTTGATTGCATTTCTCAACCGTGAGTCTCGCGACGTGGTAGCTGCACGCTTAATCTATTTCAAACGTCGACTTCGCCTCCTTTTCTCAGGATGTAATTGACACATTACGATGCAACCAACGCCATTCTTTTTTATGGTTTATCATGTTGTTGACTGCATAAGAAATAATATGGGGTATCTATTCAAAAAACGTAAGATTTTTTTAAATAGTATTTTGTTTATGTTTTAGACTGTCTCTCAGTACTTATGTCATAGTACTTACTTTCATAAAAAGTTGACCATCCTCAGTAAAAATGAAAAGGAATTTCGGGATCTGTTGAATGGAAAGATCAACTGAGTAAAGAAAGTAAACCGAAGTAAGTTAAAATGGAATAGCGAGAAATTTTTAAAAATTTGTGACCTTAAAGCATACGAAGTTGAGAAATTACCCGGGAAGCAAAATCAGTCACGACGCACGAAGCAGGAGGAACATAACAGTAAGTCCACATAAGCAAAGGGGGTTATTCATGGACAACAGAAGTCTACTGGTATCAAAGTGCAAAGTTTATGTAACCAAGGGAGCAAATTGCTAAGGTGATAGGTGCCCAGATCTACAGACTACTTAGACTAACTTATTTTAAGGACAACACATACACATACGCCCTTGCCCGCAGGAGAACTCGAACTTCCGGTGGGAGCGGCCGCCCAATCCGTTGCAAGGCAGCTCAGAACGCTTGCCCATACCCGTGCTGCCTATTGATACTATTGGCCTTCATTAGAGGAAGAAATTTCTTCGAGCACAGCATTGTGTAATAGTGAATTGAGGAGAGCAGGAAAGGCGGAACAGAAGTCAATCGAAACGTTTGAGACCTGGTGCTAGTGAAGAATGTTGAAAATATGTGGTCTGATAAGATAACGGAGAATAAAAAGGACAGGCCCGATGCTACAAGTGTTAAGACATCATGGAATAGTCTCTTTAGTACTAGGAAAAGCTAAAGAGAGTAAAAAATTTACGGGAAGACAGAAATTGGAAAACATCCAGCAAATAATTGAAGACGTAGGGAGCAAGAGCTACTCTATACGGAGAGGTTAACGCAGGAGATAATTTCGTCGCTGACTGCATCAAGGACGATGATAAAAACATTAATTTAAGAAGTACCTTTTGGAAAAAGGTCTTTAGCAGTAGTTATATCACGAATTGCTGAGCATGTGGAGCACCTGAACTTCTGTTTATTAGGGGCTTTACCGCAAGCTCCCTGATTAGTTCAATCGTTTACACTGATTTTTCCTAATATGTTTCTGATCCAGTTTACGGGAATGACATTCACAAGTTCTCTAAGTGAGTAGTCGATATTATTAGTTCGATCTAGTAAAGGTTTTCGAATACCAAGAAAGATCAGAATGTAATGGAAAGTGATCGGAGAAATAAGATTTCTGTATTGTGAAGATCATCAAAGATATTTTTCTTCTTTTTTTCACCATTCAAATAATATTTCTTGTCTTATCCCTAAATAGTTATCATTCGTTCTGGGACACCTCATTTATTCAGCTAAATATTGGGAATAAATTAAAATATTCTGTTTCACCATTAGATTGCACTACGATGTCACAGAAAATACCGAGCACTCTGCGAGCGTTTACCACAGCAGTAAATGAGAGACCTTCACTAGTAGATGTGATTTCTTAAAAAGCCCGAAACTTGATGTATCGCGCTGCAGCAGACGCTTATTTTTGTTATTCCAGGTCAATAGATCTGACATTTAAATTTTTAATTTAGTTCACTAACAAATTAATAGAATAATTATATTTTCTCGTCGCCTTTATTAATGTTTCTGAAAGAACGACTTACAGGTTTATTAACCATTTCTCTTACGACAAATTTTGTTTGTTCTTGCTCTAGAGAACTGTTTAAGTAGAAAACCGATGGCCGCAACGATTATATGCTCGCTATTATTGATTTAGGAGTACATCAAACTGCGTGGTTATGGTATATCGACCCAAATTTGCGACTGGATAGAGGATCTCCTGTCAGAGAGGACATAGTTGATAGTAATCGATGGTAAGGCACTTACTAAAACATAGGTGATATGGGGCGTTCCACAGGGTAGTGTCATTGTTCCTCTGCTGTTCCTTATTTACATAAACGATTTGGGAATAAATCTAAGTAGCTCTCTTAGGTTGTTTGCAGATGACACCGTCATTTACCGTCTAGTAAAATCATCTAGATATCAAAACCAACTGCAGAACGATCTAAATAAGATATCACTATGGTGTAAAAATTGGCAATTGACTCTAAATAACGCGAAGTGTGAAGTTGTCCACATGAGTACAAAAAGAAATCCGTTAAAGTTTGTTTACAAAATAAATCAATTAAACGTGAAGGCCGTAAACTCCACAAAATATCTAGGAATTACTATTACTTCAAACTGGAAAGAACACGTAGTTAATGTTGTGGGAAAGGCAAACCAGAGACTGCGTTTTATTGGCAGAACCCTTAAAAGATGCAGCAGAACTACAAAAGAAACTGCATACAGTACGCTTGTCCGTCCATTTTTGGAGTACTGCTGCCCAGTGTGGGATCCTTATCAGGTGGGTTTGACGGAGGACATCGAAAAAGTTCAAAGAAGAAGAGCTCGTTTTGTATTGTCGCGATACAGAGGAGACAGAGTCACGGAAACGACACAGGACCTGTTATGGAAATCATTACAACAACGGCGCTTATCGCTGCGGCGTGGTGTACTTACGAAACTCCAATCACCAACATTGTCCTTCGAATGCGAAAATATATTGTTGAATTCCACCTACATAAATAGAAATGATCATCAGAATAAAATACGAGAAATCAGAGCTCGAACGGAGAGATTCAGATGTTCTTTCTTCCCGCGGGCTATTCGAGAGTGGAATGGGAGATGAATAGTAATAAAGGTGGTTCGTTGAACCCTCTGCCAGGCACTTAAACGTGATTTTCAGAGTATCCCATGTAGATGTAGATGCAGAAACGCTTCTCAAATAGCAGAGTGTGGTGGTGAGTGGTGGCACGGCCTTGTCGTATGGCGTATTTGTAGCGTACCACTCAGTAGGCGCAGCATTAGTGATGTTGGACTAGGCGGTGTTACTGGAGACAGGACAGGGAGCAGGAGAAACCGGTAGCCGGAGGTATGTGGAAGTGGTGCAGCCTGGGGAAGCAGGTTAATGACGCGCGGAGCCAGAGTTCGCCTCGAGTGCCTCCTGTGGGGAGCCGCAACCAGCAAGAGCGCGTCCAACCGACAATCGCGTCGCCGGCCATTGCCCTGTTCCGCTCACTTACTTTTGACTGCAAAGCGTTAGCTGTCTCTGCTCAAAGACAGCTAGGCAAATAAAATGCACTGCGGCCGAGAGGAAGGAAGAAAGGAGGGATAGGTGGGAGGGAGGGAGAGATATATGCAGGGTTAGGAAAGATAGTTTGTAAGACATAATTTTATTGCACTATTCCCAAGATGCATGTTATTCATCCTGTTGTGGTTATTATGATATCGCGTTACTGTCCCATGCTTATGTCTAAAGTTACTGAAATAATGTTCCATCACCAAAATGACTGATTTTGGGCCTTTCTCAGTTTAAGCGTCCCTAACTGTTTGTAAGCCTAATACTTACTTCTACCTAATGTGATTTTTCTCTTAGAAAAATTTTGTTCGTACACTACAAGGACACATTACGGTTGAATGCGCTCTTCCTTCTTTTCCTTCATTTCAAGGATTTGACTCCTGCCGCGGCAGAGTAGCCGTGCGCACTAAGGAGCCTTGCCACGGTGCACGCGGTCGCTCGCCGTCGAAGGTTCGAGTCATCCCTAGGGCATGTGTTTTTGTGTGTGTGTGTGTGTGTGTGTGTGTGTGTGTGTGTGTTGTTCTTGGGCTAATTTAAGCAGTCTGTAAGTTTATGGACTGATGACCACTGTATTTAAGTCCCATAACTTTACAAACATTTGATCATTTGATTTGACTCCTCGAAAATTTGTATCTCAGATGGTGCGTCTCTAAGTCTCTTTTTCTATACGTCTATGACCGTATCTATGTTCTGACTGCTTTCTGTTTAGCTTTACTTCAAATGTTCAAATGTTTGTATAGCTTATGGGACTTCACTACGGGGTTATCAGTCCCTAAACTTACAAACTACTTATGAACTAGCTACAACTAAGGACGTCACAAATATTCATGCCCGAGGGGGGATTCGAACCCCAACCGTAGTGGCCGTGCAGACCGTGACTGGAGCGCCTCAATCCCCTCGGCCACTGCGGCCGGCTTAGCTTTACTATCCTGTTGGTACGATTAATTTACAAAACCAAACGAGGTGGGTTTAGCAGTGGTAACACACTGAACTCTTATTCGGAAGGATGACGGTTCAAATCTATCGACTCATCCTCGTCGCTATTTGTCGAGTTCTCGTCCCGGTTTAGTTCTCAGGAAAGGTTCGGTGCAGGATCGTGGTCAGCTAAAATAGTTCTATAGAGATTGGTATTACAAGTTTTATTGACTGAAGAATACAGTACTCCTGTTCTTCTCTCTTCTCGCGGCGTCGTCTTCTGTACGATGCTAGCTGCTCTGAGACCTACTTACTGCCCAGTTCGTAGCCGAGTTCGGCCTAGACACAGCAGCTTATACAGGGCGCGTATCTCCGTTACTGCCTCCAGGACGCGCGGCGTCGGCGTGCGATTGGCTACCGGACGTCATCCGCTGCTTTTCTCCAAGATCGTTCTCTTGTGTCTGGCGTGTGGCGATGATATTACGCCACAACAAAATCTATCTCCGGCTATCCAGATTTCGGTTTGCCGTCATTTTTCTAAATCACTGTAGGCAAATACCGGAATAGTTCCTGTGAAAGAGCTCGGCCGATTTCCTTCCCCATCCTTACGCATAAATCCCAGCGTGTGCTTCGTCTCTAATGACCACTCTGTCGCTTAACTTCCTTCCTTACTTTTTTAATTTTTGCGGCACCTCTAACGTATTTATTTCTTATCATTCCAGCTGCAACCTACAGTGCGGATAATAAACAATGTGTCAGTGGCCTGAACGAGTATATTTTGATCTTGCTTTCTATGACCCAGGCTTTGAGTCGCTTGTGAAGACAGGTGTATCGTTCATGTTTCCACTTCATAAATGGGGGATACTATCGTCTACTGCTGATGCAAATTGCAGTGCTTCTGATTTCACCAGTGTGCACAGGAGTCAGCGTAACGCAGTAATGTCACTGCCACGACGCCTGCTTATTCTTTACACTCCTACAGAATCGTTTATGCTTCCTGTAATCACAAAAATGAACTACATATACATATAACTTAGTTTATTTTAATATTTACACGCAGTAGTACTCTCAAATAAGTTTGCCATTCACATTCAAAACCTATATTTTTTACATTTTATTCGCTGACAGTCCGTTTCGTGTGCTATACAAAATCTGACCAGCTTCCGAAAACACTCGTCCGGTACAGACGGATGTTGCTACAGCGCACAAACAGCGATATTAGACGTTTGAATACTCTGCAAGTCGCGTGCTACACAGCTGGCTACGCCACTCTTGGCCAGTGGGAGTAAGGCTGACGCGTGTTTAGTCGCCCGCAGCGTTGCCAACTGGACGGACTGATTCCCCTTCGAATATGACGGAATTTCAAGATTTATGACGGATAAGATTTAGATTTGAAAAAAAAAAAAAAGCTATTAGGGATGCAAATCTTTCTGTCCCTGCAATACAGTGGCATAGTTTATTAATGTATTGTTGCATTTAAACCCAATAACGATCATGTTAGATAACTGGGAAACTAAATATACTCCTGGCCATTAAAATTGCTACACGTCGAAGATGACGTGCTACAGACGTGAAATTTAACAGACAGGAAGAAGATGCTGAGATATGCAAATGATTACCTTTTCACAGCATTCACACAAGGTTGGCGCCGGTGGCGACACCTACAACGTGCTGACATAAGTTTCCAACCGATTTCTCATACACAAACAGCAGTTGACCAGCGTTGCCTGGTGAAACCATCACGTTTCCGACTTTGATAAAGGTCGGATTGTAGCCTATCGCATTTGCGCTTTATCGTGTCGCGACATTGCTGCTCGCGTTAGTCGCGATCCAATAACTGTTAGCAGAATATGGAATCGGTGGATTCAGGAGGGCAATACGGAAAGCCGTGCTGGATTCCAACGGCCTCGTATCAATATCAGTCGAGATGACAGGCATCTTATACGAATGGCTGTAAAGGATCGTGCAGCCACGTCTCGATCCCTGAGACAACAGATGGGGACGTTTGCAAGACAGCCGCTGTGGAGTAGCCGAGCGGACTAAAGCGTCTCGCTGCGGAGCGCGCGGTTGCTCGCCGTGGAGGTTCGAGTCCTCCCTGGGGCATGGGTGTGTGTGTTTGTCCTTAGATTAGTTTACCTAGGTTTAAGAAGTTTGTGAGCTACGGACTGATGACCACGCAGTTTGGCCGATAGAGTTACAAACATTTGAACATTTGAATTTTTGTTTGCAAGGCAACAATCATCTGCACGAACAGTTCGACGAAGTTTGCAACAGCAAAGGCTGCGGTTACCCTTGATGCTACATCACAGACAGGAGCGCCTGCGATGGTGTACGCAACGACGAACCTGCGTGCACGAATGGCAAAATGTCATTTTTTTCAAATGAATCCAGGTTCTGATTACAGCATCATGATGGTCGCATCCGTGTTTGGCGACATCGCGGTGAACGCACACAGGAAGCGTGTATTCGTCAGCGCCATACTGACGTACCATCCGGCGTGATGGTATGGAGTGTCATTGCTTACACGTCTCGGTCACCTCTTGTTCGCATCGATGGCACTTTGAACAGTGGCCGTTACATTTCAGATGTGTTACGACCCGTGGCTCTATCCTTCATTCGATCCCTGCGAAACCTTACATTTCAGCAGGATAATGTACGACCGCAAGTTGTAGGTCCTGTACGGGCCTTTCGGGATACGAAAAATGTTCGACTGCTGCTCTGGCCAGTACATTCTCCTGATCTCTCGCCAATTAAAAAGGTCTGGTCAATGGTGGCCGAGCAACTGGCTCGTCACAATACGCCAGTCACTACTCTTGGTCGTGTTAAGCTACATTGGCATCTGTACCTGTACACGCCATCCAAGCTTGTTTGACTGAATGCCCAGGGGTATCAAGGCCGTTATTACGGCCACAGGTGGTTGTTCTGGGTACTGATTTCTCAGGATCTTTGCACCCAAATTGCGTGAAAATGTAATAACATGGCAGTTCTAGTATAATATATTTGTCCAATGAATACCAGTTTATCATTTGCATTTTTTCTTGGTGTAACAGTTATAATGGTGTAAAAAACATTACGGTAGTATGTGGCTTTAATTTTGTCTGGGTGCAAAGATACGAGGCGTTCCTAAGCAGTAGCAGAGCAGCAACAACATTTTAAGAAAGATGTGCATCGCTTTACGAGTTCGGGAAATACTGGGTAGTGAGTCAGTATATTGGCTGAGTTTGGCGGATTTTTAAATGTTTGTCCGACTCGTAAACAAGGTAACGAATATTATCTTTAGTATAAATTTTCATTTTATGTTACTATCTCATAAAAAACAGAGAATATCTCATTTTGACGGATTTAAAAATAATTGTTGCCGCGTGAATAAAGTAACGGGTCCCAAGTTTTAAAAGATATTTTCTTTATTTTTCAAGATAATACAGAGATATCTAATTTTGTTGGATTCAGATGGATATTTCGGTGTTGGTCTGACGGCAAAAATTATAATGATTTGGCAATACTGGTCAGCCGCCGTGCTAGTCAGCTACTTGCATGCGAACCGGCACGGACACGGGCCTGCAAGCAGCAAGGAAGTTAGAATACAGGGAGACGCCCTTACGCTGAGAAAGTGAAGCCTGCCTTCGCCAAATTGCTAAGTTCTGGAGAAGTGTTCGTATTGCACAGCTAATGTTTCATGTCACTTAAAACAGAAATAAGACTTCTGACGGTTTTGCCGTAATGTACAACGTGTTAAAAGAATGAAAATTGGCGGTTAAGAATTAAGTTTTTAAATATATTATGACGAGTGTTTAGTACTATTTATTTGAGAAAGTATATTATTTGAAAGTACATACTTCGCACTGTCCGTCAGTTCAATGCATTAACAGTACGAGGGTCGACTTAACGCTTAGTTTTAATTACAAAACTGACCTAGATGGTGCACAGGCTTCAACTGAAGTATGTGCTCGGCTTAGATAATGCCATCTTCTTTATTCTAACCTTGGAAAGCACCGGCCTGTTATTACAGTACGTGTCACTAGACAACGGTCATACTGTTTGATGTACTTGTGGTAAAACAGGCTTAATTTATGTTTGTTCTTGTCCTTACTAAATAAGGAGTTGCACTCTAACGTCTATCTTTACGTCACACACCTTTTTATTCTTCCAAACGTGTCACAGATTGACTTTCATAGCAGTGCCACTGGCACTTATTCATTTCAAATCACGGCGGCGTACCTACCGTGCCGTCTCTTGCACCGGTGTCAGAGCACGGTGCTAATCCTTACTTCGTCTATAGTCCTGATCCGTATTCCAGACCATCGTATTCCCAAACAAATGCTGTAGTCTTAATTAAGTGAAGGTAGTCGTCTCATGGGGGTCAGAGAAAAAGATAAAAGATTGCATTGAAGACACCTTGACGATATGTAGCATCAGTGAAGTAAACTGGGAAACTCACACACCTTGGACCGTCCAACCTGAAGGAACACCTCTGATAATGGTGTGGCTCACTTCGAAGACCAGAAACATCGTAGTGCTGCAGAAAGACACACGAGAAGAAAACGAGGAGAGGCTCTGAGATCACCATACTGCCATCACTGCTGCAGAGCATGCAACGCGCGGATTGGACTGATCAGCCATCTGAAGACCCACCAATAGGATAAGGAAGACTATTATACTCACTCGCGAGTGATTGTCAATGATGACGCAGTGAAGTCAGCATTTCTTGACGGAACGATACAAGTTATCTAGTTTTTTATATGTAGATCATTCTGAAAGGACTGCTAGTAGTTGATGTACAACATATTCTTGTGGGGTGCGCGAGCACAGCGGTCAGCAGCAGGACTCGGTCAGCAGCAGAGAGATGAGACCGGCCTCCCGGGCTGTGTCGGGCAGTGAATCAGCCGCACGCCTGCCTGGCCGCTGGTAATGACGGCGCGCTCCACTCGGACGAAGCGAGCGCAGTTCTGGGAACGGCCAGCTCACCATCTGCATAAGCAATGCCCGCTGCCGCCGCCGCCGTCACCGAAATCGATAGCGCGGAACACGCTGAACGGCGTCCGGTCAGTCGGCGGCGGCACACGAGGCCAGCTGCACGTCCAGCCACCCGCCCTTCCACATCTCAGACGCTTCATAAATAATCACCAAGCGCTCTGGCCAAGTCGTCTCAATTTTCTCTGTATTTAACCGATCGATATACTCATATTTAGGAAATAAGGAAAAAGGAAATCATAATCTCTCTCCATATCTTTCTCTTTTATGACATAATTTTCATTGTTCCATTCTATTCAGAATCACCACTTCCATCAACCACAGACATTGCCAAGTTGGGGTGGCTTGCGTACCTCAACGATATAGATAGTTGTACCGTAGGTGTGCCCACAGTGGAGGGTTATCTGTGGAGAGGCGAGTCAAACCAACACCGCCTAGATACAAGGCCTCACAACAGCTCGTGGGAAGCCAGGCCGGCCAGGCTATGAACGCCAGCTGACTGGCTGGACGCTGGGGCACAGCCCACTGCCTTTTAGCGGCCAGCCAGTCACTTAGCAGTCGCGGCCTACTCAGCATTACGTGACACGGGCTATTGTGATGCTTTGTATCTAAGTGGTTTTGGTCAAACCTGTGGTTCCTGAAGAACGGCAGCGGCCTTTTCAGTAGTTACAGGGACAACAGTCTGGATGAGCTGGCCTTGTAGCATCAGCTAATGCGGCTCAGCCATGCAGCTACTGAGAACGGTTGAAAATAAGTGGAAACTACAGTCGTTCCTTTTCACGTGGACGTGCAGCTCTAATGTATGAATTCTTGATGGTGGCGTATTCTTGGGTAAAATATCCCGGACGTTAAGTACTCCCGCATTTGCATCTCCAGATGAGGACTACTCATCAAGAAAAAATAAAGAAACGAAAAAGAAAGAGCTACATCAAACCAGCCTTTCGACTTAACACAACGACAACAACAATGCACAATTGTGCTGTGTTTCATTGTTTCCCCCCAAAGTTGATGTTAGTTTCTGGCAAGGGCTATGACCAATCCTAAGGCCACCACACTTTCATTCCCTTGAGCATACACAAAGCGAATCGCAGAAACACACGCAGAAGGCTTCCTTTGGTTTGATTGAAAACTACTGAGGTTATCAGTTCCCTGGTGGGGAGGGGAAGAAGTGAGGATAGGAAAGGAGGGAAGGGAAAAGGAAATGCAGTCCGGGGTGTAAAGAAGGAAGGAAGACTGCATTAGCTCTGGGCCCCGTCCTCGCCACGAACGTGCTCACGAAAGAAACGTGAGCCCCCTGGGGGCGCTTCCTTTGGAAACAACGTGTAAAAACGGAATAAACTTTCAGCTGCTATGAACGTCAGTCATTAGACTTACCAACGTCAACCAACTTAAGCAAAACACACAGGCACAGATACTCGAGGGAAGACTCGAACTCCGAAGGAAGCAGCTGTGCAACCTGTATCATGCCGTCACAGACCGCGCGGCCTGAATAAATGGTGAGCCAATTTTGTAACACCTGTTTAGGTGGCAGAAATTGAAGTTTAACAATTTTTTGATACCATTTGTTCCCACACTTTCCAAATATGAAACGTAGTAATATCATTAATATAATTACTATCTGACAACAAATTGCCACACATCATAAATCACATATAAAATTCGAATGTCTCTCACTATTTAGAGATATCTCTGCAGTCAGTTAGACAGTCACATTATTTAGAACAATGAGAAGGGAACCGCGCTACGTTTTACTAACGTACACTACATGGCACCCATGTTATTCTGCCGACCGAGAGAGCCACTAGTTGCAAGCGCGAATAATACTGTGAGATAAGCGGGTACGACCGGCTACTGGCAGCGGTTTCAAAAGGAGGCAGACGGAGAACTTTTCCCGTAGAAAGCGACGACAGTGTTTGGGCGATGTACGCGGCAGATAGGCGGCGGCGGCTGCGGCAGGTAATGTTTGGGCGAGATGCGCCGATACGCCTAAGTGGTCGTATTTCGCGCCGTTATGCGGCAACAAGTGTTTCCGGGCCCTATCTGCCGCGAAGCGCCGTCACAACTGGAGCACTGTGCCGGGTGCTCCCGCTTTATGGCGCACACACTTCACCCACCCGAGCAGCGGCTCAAGCAGCCGGCGCTTAAAGCAGACTACCGATCGCTCTCTCTTGCTATGTGATCCGAGAGCAAAACTTTCTAACGTAAAATATACCGCAGTCTATTCTTTCTGCCGCAGGTGCCTACAAGAGCCGCGAGCGATCGATCTCTCCAGGTTGCTTCCAGCAGTAGCCGATTGAGCTCCGGCGGTGCCGTCAACGGACAGACGGTTGTTGCAAAGCAGTACTGCCGAATAGCTACTAAACTTTCGTCTTCCTATAGGCTCACTTCACATTTTCATGAAGTCCGGATGTCACTTAGACTTTAGCTATCTTAAGTAGGAAGAGAATCAAAAATTGTTCAAATGGTTGTGTAGCTTATGGGACTTAACTACGGGGTCATCAGTCTCTAAACTTACAAACTACTTATCAACTAGCTTATCCTAAGGACGGCACAAATATCCATTCCCGAGGGGGTTTCGAACCCCGGACCGTAGTGGCCGTGCAGACCGTGACTGAAGCGCCTCAGTTCCCTCGGCCACCGCGCGCGGCCGAAGAGAATCCTGCCGCCACCTATACCGCAGGGACCAGGGACTTAATTTTCGCACTTCATCCACGTATGTGTAGTGTTGCAACGCACAGTCTTTTTGAGGGCACACAATGCACGGCCGCAACAGCTGTGCCATAATCAAGAAACAACAAAATAAAATTATGTTATTCCGACCTTAGATTCGAGTTGCCAGTAAAACTACGAACTTCTTGATGCCAATAACAGACCGGGCGGGTCCTTAATTAAAAAGTTCCCAAATTAAATCAATTAATTTAGGACATTTTATTAATTTTCACCAACCAAGAAGCATCACAGAATGATTGCTTTTTTTAGAGGACAATCGAATGGAATGGACAGAGTAATTTCTACATTACCCGTTTGATTAATTTAAAAATTGCTACAGGGACGATTTTTGAACATCGGAAGCATACTGCGGTGCCGTGCACGACGAACAGCCATGTACTGCCATTCGATTGCAGAACTTAAAGGTATCGATCTCGCGGAGAGAATAAGGCGGAAGTTAACGCCGTATTAGGAAAGTGTGACTTTGAGGACCGTCCGCCTCTGTTACAATCATCTGCGAGTGGAAGCATCCGATACACTTACCATACAGTTTATAGTGAGGTATACTTTGCCGTTTGGCCCCTGCTTTCGTCATGGCTAGCAACATAATATTATTCGCTGCTTAGCTATTTGAATAAAAAGCGGCGACTCAGAGGTCTGAAAAGGCGGGAGAGCAGTATGCTGATCCCAAACCCCACCAAACCCTTTAATAATGACACCATGAGAGAGGCAACCTCTGACCCGCACCATATGAAACGTGTTGACATTGAACTTCATCTCATGTTGAAATCAAGTGTGTAAAATTACCTCAAAATCTTCATAAAAGTCTACTCTTTCATTCAGATTTTGAAGAAATTTTACTCATTTGATAGACAATTTCTTCGAAATCGGAATAAAAGTGTAGACTTTTATTCAGATTTTGAAGTAAATTTACACGCTTGATTTCAAGACAAGAGGAAGATCATTGTCTACATGTTTCATATGGTACACGGCAGAGGGTTCGTTGCAGCAGACTTTTTACTCCGGTTTGCCAGTTACCATGAAAGTTAGCTCATGATAGCATATTTTCTTGCGGAAGGTTTTTATAATCCGCAAGCCACCGTATGGACCAGTACGTTTCAATAAAATTCGTTTCACTGATCACCACGATAGCTAACACATATATAAATGTGAATTTATAGGGGAAATTGGAAATAAACAGATAAATGGAAGATGAACAGAGGAATGGGCAGAGAGGAGATGTGTTACGGGTGTACAGAGGAAATAACTACCCGGATTATGCTGAATTATAGGTAGTAGCTCAATATAAATGACGGGAATGTTTCTTAGAATCCGACGCGACTGATTTTCTGTCCCCTCCTTATACAATAGAAATGCGTTCCGCCTTTTAATGCTCTCGTGTAACACTAATCTCCTTTCTTTTACGTTGATACAAAGGTATGAAATAAGATATTTCACTGTAGGAGGAAAAAAAAAAGCAGCCACAAAATTTGCTTTGAAATAAACTTCATCCAGATTTCAACAACACAGTTTTAATCCACCACGAAGTTTATTAACTGCGCACATTCCGCTGCAGAGAAAAAAAATCATCATTCAGGAAACGTTCCCTAAGCTGTGGCAAAGCCATGTCTCCACCATACCCTTTCTTCCAGGAGTGCTACATCTGCAAGTACTAGGCGAGGTGCCGACCGCGGTGGCCGAGGTGACTGAGGCGCTCCAGTCACGGTCAGCACGGCCACTACGGTCGGGGGTTCGAATCCCCCCTCGGGCATGGATATTTGTGCCGTTCTTAGTATTAGTTAGTTCATAAGTAGTTTGTAAGTTTAGGGACTGATAACCCCGTAGTAAAGTCCCATAGACTATACAAACATTTGTAACATAAGCTTAACAAACATTTGAACATTTGAACTAGGCAAGGTACTGGCGGAAGTAAAATTGTAAGGACGGACCATGAAGCCTGCCGGGATAGCTCAGTCGGCAGAGCGCTCGCCAGCGAAAGGCAAGGGTCCGAGTGTCGAACCCCGGTTCTGGCACACGCTTTTAATCCGCCAGGAAGTTTTATCACCTAAGCGTTTCTTCATCAGAAGAATAAAGTTATGAGATGCGACGTAAGAACTTTGAGCAAATTGTGCTTTTTTCGTATAAGATGACAATTTTTGTCGTAAAAATACACGCTAGGTGATTACTAGCGGGCCTTCTGATGCCGCTTCTGACTGCCAGCACGTTGGCAGCGCATAGCGGCCACACTCTCAACTCTCTATAAGCCTGCTAGTATTCACCCAACGCGTATTTTTATGACCACCTTAATGTCATTTTATACGACATAAGGACAATGTGCTCTAAGTTCTTACGTCTCATTCATAATTTTATTGCCCCCGAGAAGGGCTCGTGGTTCTTTCGTGAGTACGTGCGTGGCAAGCATGGGACCCCGAGGTAATGCATTCCTTCTTTCCTTCCTGGACTGCATTTCCTTACCCTTCCCCTCCCCCTGTCCAAAAAAAAAAAAAAAAAAAACAACCAGAAAACCATAATTTTATTATTCTGATGAAAACGCCCATAGATGTTGTTGAGATACAGATAAACTGTATTCATTTTCAAACCAAAATGTGAGGCTGCGTGTTTCATTTTACTTTAAAGTACAATTTACGCTTGCTGCTTTGACAAGCCAAGTTCAAAACCACAATAGGATATTCTCGTTGTGCAATATCGTGCAGGAAACATGGGATCTGTGAGCATCTGATAGTTGGCGATAGTGATAGGCTATAAGCGTGCTCGAGATGCGCGAGACGCTATGGCAAATTCTCGAGAAATTCTCGAGTACTATCGAGAAGTTAGCGACAGTGCTGCGCTCTCTGGGGCTGTGAGAGAGCAGCCGTAATCCCTGTCTTCCTTATGTGCAAGGAAGAAACTGAATTAGTAAATAGTAATGGATGTTTTCGCAGAAGACAAAACCCATAGGACTATTATTAAAACATGTATCTCAGACGAAACAAGAACTTCATTGTTACCAAAAACAAACATGCTTTCCACATATATTTATACTTACACGAGAGGAAGAAAATGCTGCAAAATGTTATATCGACAAACTCCTTACATACAGTTACTAATTGTAGTAAAAAATCGGCAGAGCTTACAGTATTAGCCATCGTTACTTACATATGCCTTTGTCCTTATTTCAGCATAAATTTCTGCTACTTTCTCAACACAGCCACCACAATTTACAACTACAATACTGGCTGTTACTTATGTTCTCATTCTGTTCAAAAGTTTAAGATAGTGTTAATTTTTATGCAAGTTGCATATTATTGGAGCCAAATTAACAATTACCGTCTTGCTATACTGGCGTACCGTGTCAGACACTATCCAACCTTTTCGCGGAATATCCTTTTAATGTAGTTTTAATGGAGAACATACATAATATATGGGTATTTTCTGAAATTTGTATTAATATAAAAATGTACGTCTACATCCGTGAACGTATCTGTTCGATTGCTACATCTACATATCTACATCTATATCTATCAGAGACGAGTGTGCCGGCCGCGGTGGCCGAGGAGACTGAGGCGCTCCAGTCACGGTCTGCACGGCCACTACGGTCGGGGGTTCGAATCCCCCCTCGGGCATGGATATTTGTGCCGTCCTAGTTCGTAAGTGGTTCATAAGTAGTTTGTAAGTTTAGGGACTGATAACCCCGTAGTTAAGTCCCATAAGCTTAACAAACATTTGAACATTTTTTAGAGACGAGTGTATCGTCAGGCGTGCCCCAGGGGAGTGTGATAGGACCGCTATTATTTTCTATCTATATAAATGATCTGATGGACAGAGTAACCTGTAATTTGCCGCTGACTGTAATAGCATACGGGATGACTTAGACAAAACTTGTAGTTAGTGTGAAAAACGGCAGCTAGCTCTAAACGTAGAAAAATGTAAGGTGATGCGTATGTGTAGGAAAAACAATGCCATAATGTTCGATTACAGCATTAGTAGTGAGCTTCTTGAAGTTGTCGCGTCGTTCAAATATCTACGCGTAACATTGCATAGCGATATGAAATGGAACGAGCATGTAAGGACAGTTGTAAGGCGGACAGCCGTCTTCGGCTTATTGAGAGAATTTTGGGAAGATGTAATCATCTCTAAAGGAGACCGAGTATAAAACGCTTGTACGACCACGTCTTGAGAATTTCTCAAGCGTTTGTGACCCGCAGCAGATTAGTTTAAAGGAAGTCATAGAAGCAGTTCAGAGGCGGGCAGCTAGGTTCCTTACTGGTAGGTTCGACCAATGCGCGAGTCTCACGGAAATGCTCCGGGCACTCAAATGGGAATCGCTGGAGAAAAGACGACGGTTTTTTCGAGAAATTCTGTTGAGGAAATTTCGAGGGCCAGAATTAGGAGTGTTCAACGATCTTCCTGCCACCTACTTACAATTCGAATAATAATCACAAAGACAAGATAAATTTGGGCTCGTACTGAGGCATATCGGCATTCTATTTTTTCCTCGTTCTGTTTGGGAGTGGAATCAGAAAGGAAATGACTAGTAGTGGTACAATGTAACCCCCGTCACGCACCTTAGGGTGGATTGCGCAGTATATATATGTAGATGTAGAGGGAGTGCTAGATATATTGTGTAACGTCAAATGTGTTATAATGCATGTTGTATGTTTTGCTACACCACGGGGCTTTGCAACAGACATCTCCATTCTCCGTAAAGTATTGCTACCACCGTGACATTTCGTGTATCCAGTGCCCACATTTAAATAATAATCATAGCGAGTTTCGAGCGTTGCAAATAAACGCAGCGCGTGGTGGCGTGGCGCGCTGCTCCAGTTAACTAGCAAGCAGCGACTCGCAAACGTTTGTAATTCTATCGGACTCAACTGCGTGGTCGTTAGTTCGTAGCTTATAAACTACTTAAAGTAAGGTAAACTAACCTAAGGACAACACAAACACCGATGTCCGAAGGCCGAAGGAGGAGTCGAACTCCCGACGGCGAACGTCCGCGTGCACCGCAGCACGGCGCCCCAGTGCGCACAGGTAATCCGCCGAGCGGTACGCGGTGCAGCGCCGTTTTTAGTGAGCTTCTCTAGGACTGCTTGAGCACCGACAACGGTATCAGAAAATAGCAGCCCTGCTCAATAACATGATAAACAGTAGATATTTTCGCGTATGTCTGGGATTGAATGTAAGTAAAGACAGAAAAGTAAAGTATGGTCTACCTCAGGGCTCGGTCCTCGCCCCTTTACTTTTTCACATTCAATTTTCACATTCATTTCTGGTGTTCCTAGCACCAAATCGACCAAGTTCTGTTATGCAGATGATATCGCTCATACGACTAGTGCAAAGAATCTTAGCCGGATAGAAACAATCCTTACAGAAGGCGACTGAAGCGAATACTACCAAAACAGAATTATGTACATTCTACTTAAACAATAAGCAGGCACATGCTAAGCTTCATGTTCCCTTCAATGGAACTGTACTAAACTATAACAATTTTCCAAAATATTTTGGAATCACCCTTGTCCGTACACTTTCATTTAGGAAAAAAATCCTTGAAAAGTACAGCTGCCAAGATTAGGACACGGAACAATATCATCCATAAATTATGCGGCACGACATGGGGAGCTTCGATGGATACCGTTGTGAATATCGTCAACAGTGCTGGTCTTTTCAACTGCGAATATTGTACTCCAGCATGGATGAACAGCTACCCTACGAACTTTATAGATGTACAGCTGAATAGTACTCTGCGCCTTATATCTGGTACTATCAGATCAACAACTACATATTGGCTTCTGCTGCTGTGTAATATACCGTATATCCACCTGATATCCGCAGAACTTCGGCACTGCTTCGAGAATTCCAAAAGATTCAGGATAACGTGTACCTGTCTATTCATGACGTAATACCGGCTCTGCATCGAAATAGACTCCGCTCAAGAAATGCACCATTGAGGAAAGCTGAACAACTAGCATCTGACAACATAGAAATAAATGTCAAACCATTGAAAACCCCGAGATACGTAAATGGTTTTACGACTACAACCATAACACTACCGGCGCAGATTTAGAACAGAAACAGAGTACGTATGGGACACGGTCGCTGTGCGGACACGCTGCGTAAATGGGGTTTGGTGGAGTCTTCAGGATGTGACTGTGGAGCCTTAAAACAGACAATCAGGCACATCAGGGAAGAGTGGCCTTTTGAGAGACTTCCAAGGGACACGCTGCGTAAATGGGGTTTGGTGGAGTCTTCAGGATGTGACTGTGGAGCCTTAAAACAGACAATCAGGCACATCAGGGAAGAGTGCCCTTTTGAGAGACTTCCAAGGGACACGCTGCGTAAATGGGGTTTGGTGGAGTCTTCAGGATGTGACTGTGGAGCCTTAAAACAGACAATCAGGCACATCAGGGAAGAGTGCCCTTTTGAGAGACTTCCAAGGGACACGCTGCGTAAATGGGGTTTGGTGGAGTCTTCAGGATGTGACTGTGGAGCCTTAAAACAGACAATCAGGCACATCAGGGAAGAGTGCCCTTTTGAGAGACTTCCAAGGGACACGCTGCGTAAATGGGGTTTGGTGGAGTCTTCAGGATGTGACTGTGGAGCCTTAAAACAGACAATCAGGCACATCAGGGAAGAGTGGCCTTTTGAGAGACTTCCAAGGGACACGCTGCGTAAATGGGGTTTGGTGGAGTCTTCAGGATGTGACTGTGGAGCCTTAAAACAGACAATCAGGCACATCAGGGAAGAGTGCCCTTTTGAGAGACTTCCAAGGGACACGCTGCGTAAATGGGGTTTGGTGGAGTCTTCAGGATGTGACTGTGGAGCCTTAAAACAGACAATCAGGCACATCAGGGAAGAGTGCCCTTTTGAGAGACTTCCAAGGGACACGCTGCGTAAATGGGGTTTGGTGGAGTCTTCAGGATGTGACTGTGGAGCCTTAAAACAGACAATCAGGCACATCAGGGAAGAGTGCCCTTTTGAGAGACTTCCAAGGGACACGCTGCGTAAATGGGGTTTGGTGGAGTCTTCAGGATGTGACTGTGGAGCCTTAAAACAGACAATCAGGCACATCAGGGAAGAGTGGCCTTTTGAGAGACTTCCAAGGGACACGCTGCGTAAATGGGGTTTGGTGGAGTCTTCAGGATGTGACTGTGGAGCCTTAAAACAGACAATCAGGCACATCAGGGAAGAGTGGCCTTTTGAGAGACTTCCAAGGGACACGCTGCGTAAATGGGGTTTGGTGGAGTCTTCAGGATGTGACTGTGGAGCCTTAAAACAGACAATCAGGCACATCAGGGAAGAGTGCCCTTTTGAGAGACTTCCAAGGGACACGCTGCGTAAATGGGGTTTGGTGGAGTCTTCAGGATGTGACTGTGGAGCCTTAAAACAGACAATCAGGCACATCAGGGAAGAGTGGCCTTTTGAGAGACTTCCAAGGGACACGCTGCGTAAATGGGGTTTGGTGGAGTCTTCAGGATGTGACTGTGGAGCCTTAAAACAGACAATCAGGCACATCAGGGAAGAGTGGCCTTTTGAGAGACTTCCAAGGGACACGCTGCGTAAATGGGGTTTGGTGGAGTCTTCAGGATGTGACTGTGGAGCCTTAAAACAGACAATCAGGCACATCAGGGAAGAGTGGCCTTTTGAGAGACTTCCAAGGGACACGCTGCGTAAATGGGGTTTGGTGGAGTCTTCAGGATGTGACTGTGGAGCCTTAAAACAGACAATCAGGCACATCAGGGAAGAGTGGCCTTTTGAGAGACTTCCAAGGGACACGCTGCGTAAATGGGGTTTGGTGGAGTCTTCAGGATGTGACTGTGGAGCCTTAAAACAGACAATCAGGCACATCAGGGAAGAGTGCCCTTTTGAGAGACTTCCAAGGGACACGCTGCGTAAATGTGGTTTGGTGGAGTCTTCAGGATGTGACTGTGGAGCCTTAAAACAGACAATCAGGCACATCAGGGAAGAGTGGCCTTTTGAGAGACTTCCAAGGGACACGCTGCGTAAATGGGGTTTGGTGGAGTCTTCAGGATGTGACTGTGGAGCCTCAAAACAGACAATCAGGCACATCAGGGAAGAGTGCCCTTTTGAGAAACTTCCAAGGGACACGCTGCGTAAATGGGGTTTGGTGGAGTCTTCAGGATGTGACTGTGGAGCCTTAAAACAGACAATCAGGCACATCAGGGAAGAGTGGCCTTTTGAGAGACTTCCAAGGGACACGCTGCGTAAATGGGGTTTGGTGGAGTCTTCAGGATGTGACTGTGGAGCCTTAAAACAGACAATCAGGCACATCAGGGAAGAGTGCCCTTTTGAGAGACTTCCAAGGGACACGCTGCGTAAATGGGGTTTGGTGGAGTCTTCAGGATGTGACTGTGGAGCCTTAAAACAGACAATCAGGCACATCAGGGAAGAGTGCCCTTTTGAGAGACTTCCAAGGGACACGCTGCGTAAATGGGGTTTGGTGGAGTCTTCAGGATGTGACTGTGGAGCCTTAAAACAGACAATCAGGCACATCAGGGAAGAGTGGCCTTTTGAGAGACTTCCAAGGGACACGCTGCGTAAATGGGGTTTGGTGGAGTCTTCAGGATGTGACTGTGGAGCCTTAAAACAGACAATCAGGCACATCAGGGAAGAGTGGCCTTTTGAGAGACTTCCAAGGGACACGCTGCGTAAATGGGGTTTGGTGGAGTCTTCAGGATGTGACTGTGGAGCCTTAAAACAGACAATCAGGCACATCAGGGAAGAGTGCCCTTTTGAGAGACTTCCAAGGGACACGCTGCGTAAATGTGGTTTGGTGGAGTCTTCAGGATGTGACTGTGGAGCCTTAAAACAGACAATCAGGCACATCAGGGAAGAGTGGCCTTTTGAGAGACTTCCAAGGGACACGCTGCGTAAATGGGGTTTGGTGGAGTCTTCAGGATGTGACTGTGGAGCCTTAAAACAGACAATCAGGCACATCAGGGAAGAGTGCCCTTTTGAGAGACTTCCAAGGGACACGCTGCGTAAATGGGGTTTGGTGGAGTCTTCAGGATGTGACTGTGGAGCCTTAAAACAGACAATCAGGCACATCAGGGAAGAGTGGCCTTTTGAGAGACTTCCAAGGGACACGCTGCGTAAATGGGGTTTGGTGGAGTCTTCAGGATGTGACTGTGGAGCCTTAAAACAGACAATCAGGCACATCAGGGAAGAGTGCCCTTTTGAGAGACTTCCAAGGGACACGCTGCGTAAATGGGGTTTGGTGGAGTCTTCAGGATGTGACTGTGGAGCCTTAAAACAGACAATCAGGCACATCAGGGAAGAGTGCCCTTTTGAGAGACTTCCAAGGGACACGCTGCGTAAATGGGGTTTGGTGGAGTCTTCAGGATGTGACTGTGGAGCCTTAAAACAGACAATCAGGCACATCAGGGAAGAGTGGCCTTTTGAGAGACTTCCAAGGGACACGCTGCGTAAATGGGGTTTGGTGGAGTCTTCAGGATGTGACTGTGGAGCCTTAAAACAGACAATCAGGCACATCAGGGAAGAGTGCCCTTTTGAGAGACTTCCAAGGGACACGCTGCGTAAATGGGGTTTGGTGGAGTCTTCAGGATGTGACTGTGGAGCCTTAAAACAGACAATCAGGCACATCAGGGAAGAGTGGCCTTTTGAGAGACTTCCAAGGGACACGCTGCGTAAATGGGGTTTGGTGGAGTCTTCAGGATGTGACTGTGGAGCCTTAAAACAGACAATCAGGCACATCAGGGAAGAGTGGCCTTTTGAGAGACTTCCAAGGGACACGCTGCGTAAATGGGGTTTGGTGGAGTCTTCAGGATGTGACTGTGGAGCCTTAAAACAGACAATCAGGCACATCAGGGAAGAGTGCCCTTTTGAGAGACTTCCAAGGGACACGCTGCGTAAATGGGGTTTGGTGGAGTCTTCAGGATGTGACTGTGGAGCCTTAAAACAGACAATCAGGCACATCAGGGAAGAGTGCCCTTTTGAGAGACTTCCAAGGGACACGCTGCGTAAATGGGGTTTGGTGGAGTCTTCAGGATGTGACTGTGGAGCCTTAAAACAGACAATCAGGCACATCAGGGAAGAGTGCCCTTTTGAGAGACTTCCAAGGGACACGCTGCGTAAATGGGGTTTGGTGGAGTCTTCAGGATGTGACTGTGGAGCCTTAAAACAGACAATCAGGCACATCAGGGAAGAGTGCCCTTTTCAGAGACTTCCAAGGGACACGCTGCGTAAATGGGGGTTTGGTGGAGTCTTCAGGATGTGACTGTGGAGCCTTAAAACAGACAATCAGGCACATCAGGGAAGAGTGCCCTTTTGAGAGACTTCCAATGGACACGCTGCGTAAATGGGGTTTGGTGGAGTCTTCAGGATGTGACTGTGGAGCCTTAAAACAGACAATCAGGCACATCAGGGAAGAGTGCCCTTTTGAGAGACTTCCAAGGGACACGCTGCGTAAATGGGGTTTGGTGGAGTCTTCAGGATGTGACTGTGGAGCCTTAAAACAGACAATCAGGCACATCAGGGAAGAGTGCCCTTTTGAGAGACTTCCAAGGGACACGCTGCGTAAATGGGGTTTGGTGGAGTCTTCAGGATGTGACTGTGGAGCCTTAAAACAGACAATCAGGCACATCAGGGAAGAGTGGCCTTTTGAGAGACTTCCAAGGGACACGCTGCGTAAATGGGGTTTGGTGGAGTCTTCAGGATGTGACTGTGGAGCCTTAAAACAGACAATCAGGCACATCAGGGAAGAGTGCCCTTTTGAGAGACTTCCAAGGGACACGCTGCGTAAATGGGGTTTGGTGGAGTCTTCAGGATGTGACTGTGGAGCCTTAAAACAGACAATCAGGCACATCAGGGAAGAGTGGCCTTTTGAGAGACTTCCAAGGGACACGCTGCGTAAAAGGGGTTTGGTGGAGTCTTCAGGATGTGACTGTGGAGCCTTAAAACAGACAATCAGGCACATCAGGGAAGAGTGCCCTTTTGAGAGACTTCCAAGGGACACGCTGCATAAATGGGGTTTGGTGGAGTCTTCAGGATGTGACTGTGGAGCCTTAAAACAGACAATCAGGCACATCAGGGAAGAGTGGCCTTTTGAGAGACTTCCAAGGGACACGCTGCGTAAATGGGGTTTGGTGGAGTCTTCAGGATGTGACTGTGGAGCCTTAAAACAGACAATCAGGCACATCAGGGAAGAGTGGCCTTTTGAGAGACTTCCAAGGGACACGCTGCGTAAATGGGGTTTGGTGGAGTCTTCAGGATGTGACTGTGGAGCCTTAAAACAGACAATCAGGCACATCAGGGAAGAGTGCCCTTTTGAGAGACTTCCAAGGGACACGCTGCGTAAATGGGGTTTGGTGGAGTCTTCAGGATGTGACTGTGGAGCCTTAAAACAGACAATCAGGCACATCAGGGAAGAGTGCCCTTTTGAGAGACTTCCAAGGGACACGCTGCGTAAATGGGGTTTGGTGGAGTCTTCAGGATGTGACTGTGGAGCCTTAAAACAGACAATCAGGCACATCAGGGAAGAGTGCCCTTTTGAGAGACTTCCAAGGGACACGCTGCGTAAATGGGGTTTGGTGGAGTCTTCAGGATGTGACTGTGGAGCCTTAAAACAGACAATCAGGCACATCAGGGAAGAGTGCCCTTTTGAGAGACTTCCAAGGGACACGCTGCGTAAATGGGGTTTGGTGGAGTCTTCAGGATGTGACTGTGGAGCCTTAAAACAGACAATCAGGCACATCAGGGAAGAGTGCCCTTTTGAGAGACTTCCAAGGGACACGCTGCGTAAATGGGGTTTGGTGGAGTCTTCAGGATGTGACTGTGGAGCCTTAAAACAGACAATCAGGCACATCAGGGAAGAGTGCCCTTTTGAGAGACTTCCAAGGGACACGCTGCGTAAATGGGGTTTGGTGGAGTCTTCAGGATGTGACTGTGGAGCCTTAAAACAGACAATCAGGCACATCAGGGAAGAGTGCCCTTTTGAGAGACTTCCAAGGGACACGCTGCGTAAATGGGGTTTAGTGGAGTCTTCAGGATGTGACTGTGGAGCCTTAAAACAGACAATCTGGCACATCAGGGAAGAGTGCCCTTTTGAGAGACTTCCAAGGGACACGCTGCGTAAATGGGGTTTGGTGGAGTCTTCAGGATGTGACTGTGGAGCCTTAAAACAGACAATCAGGCACATCAGGGAAGAGTGCCCTTTTGAGAGACTTCCAAGGGACACGCTGCGTAAATGGGGTTTGGTGGAGTCTTCAGGATGTGACTGTGGAGCCTTAAAACAGACAATCAGGCACATCAGGGAAGAGTGGCCTTTTGAGAGACTTCCAAGTGACACGCTGCGTAAATGGGGTTTGGTGGAGTCTTCAGGATGTGACTGTGGAGCCTTAAAACAGACAATCAGGCACATCAGGGAAGAGTGCCCTTTTGAGAGACTTCCAAGGGACACGCTGCGTAAATGGGGTTTGGTGGAGTCTTCAGGATGTGACTGTGGAGCCTTAAAACAGACAATCAGGCACATCAGGGAAGAGTGGCCTTTTGAGAGACTTCCAAGGGACACGCTGCGTAAATGGGGTTTGGTGGAGTCTTCAGGATGTGACTGTGGAGCCTTAAAACAGACAATCAGGCACATCAGGGAAGAGTGGCCTTTTGAGAGACTTCCAAGGGACACGCTCCGTAAATGGGGTTTGGTGGAGTCTTCAGGATGTGACTGTGGAGCCTTAAAACAGACAATCAGGCACATCAGGGAAGAGTGGCCTTTTGAGAGACTTCCAAGGGACACGCTGCGTAAATGGGGTTTGGTGGAGTCTTCAGGATGTGACTGTGGAGCCTTAAAAGAGACAATCAGGCACATCAGGGAAGAGTGCCCTTTTGAGAGACTTCCAAGGGACACGCTGCGTTAATGGGGTTTGGTGGAGTCTTCAGGATGTGACTGTGGAGCCTTAAAACAGACAATCAGGCACATCAGGGAAGAGTGCCCTTTTGAGAGACTTCCAAGGGACACGCTGCGTAAATGGGGTTTGGTGGAGTCTTCAGGATGTGACTGTGGAGCCTTAAAACAGACAATCAGGCACATCAGGGAAGAGTGGCCTTTTGAGAGACTTCCAAGGGACACGCTGCGTAAATGGGGTTTGGTGGAGTCTTCAGGATGTGACTGTGGAGCCTTAAAACAGACAATCAGGCACATCAGGGAAGAGTGGCCTTTTGAGAGACTTCCAAGGGACACGCTGCGTAAATGGGGTTTGGTGGAGTCTTCAGGATGTGACTGTGGAGCCTTAAAACAGACAATCAGGCACATCAGGGAAGAGTGCCCTTCTGAGAGACTTCCAAGGGACACGCTGCGTAAATGGGGTTTGGTGGAGTCTTCAGGATGTGACTGTGGAGCCTTAAAACAGACAATCAGGCACATCAGGGAAGAGTGCCCTTTTGAGAGACTTCCAAGGGACACGCTGCGTAAATGGGGTTTGGTGGAGTCTTCAGGATGTGACTGTGGAGCCTTAAAACAGACAATCAGGCACATCAGGGAAGAGTGCCCTTTTCAGAGACTTCCAAGGGACACGCTGCGTAAATGGGGTTTGGTGGAGTCTTCAGGATGTGACTGTGGAGCCTTAAAACAGACAATCAGGCACATCAGGGAAGAGTGCCCTTTTGAGAGACTTCCAAGGGACACGCTGCGTAAATGGGGTTTGGTGGAGTCTTCAGGATGTGACTGTGGAGCCTTAAAACAGACAATCAGGCACATCAGGGAAGAGTGGCCTTTTGAGAGACTTCCAAGGGACACGCTGCGTAAATGGGGTTTGGTGGAGTCTTCAGGATGTGACTGTGGAGCCTTAAAACAGACAATCAGGCACATCAGGGAAGAGTGCCCTTTTGAGAGACTTCCAAGGGACACGCTGCGTAAATGGGGTTTGGTGGAGTCTTCAGGATGTGACTGTGGAGCCTTAAAACAGACAATCAGGCACATCAGGGAAGAGTGGCCTTTTGAGAGACTTCCAAGGGACACGCTGCGTAATGGGGTTTGGTGGAGTCTTCAGGATGTGACTGTGGAGCCTTAAAACAGACAATCAGGCACATCAGGAAGAGTGCCTTTTGAGAGACTTCCAAGGGACACGCTGCGTAAATGGGGTTTGGTGGAGTCTTCAGGATGTGACTGTGGAGCCTTAAAACAGACAATCAGGCACATCAGGGAAGAGTGGCCTTTTGAGAGACTTCCAAGGGACACGCTGCGTAAATGGGGTTTGGTGGAGTCTTCAGGATGTGACTGTGGAGCCTTAAAACAGACAATCAGGCACATCAGGGAAGAGTGGCCTTTTGAGAGACTTCCAAGGGACACGCTGCGTAAATGGGGTTTGGTGGAGTCTTCAGGATGTGACTGTGGAGCCTTAAAACAGACAATCAGGCACATCAGGGAAGAGTGCCTTTTGAGAGACTTCCAAGGGACACGCTGCGTAAATGGGTTTGGTGGAGTCTTCAGGATGTGACTGTGGAGCCTTAAAAAGACAATCAGGCACATCAGGGAAGAGTGCCCTTTTGAGAGACTTCCAAGGGACACGCTGCGTAATGGGGTTTGGTGGAGTCCTTCAGGATGTGACTGTGGAGCCTTAAAACAGACAATCAGGCACATCAGGGAAGAGTGCCCTTTTGAGAGACTTCCAAGGGACACGCTGCGTAAATGGGTTTGGTGGAGTCTTCAGGATGTGACTGAGGAGCCTTAAAACAGACAATCAGGCACATCAGGAAGAGTGGCCTTTTGAGAGACTTCCAAGGGACACGCTGCGTAAATGGGGTTTGGTGGAGTCTTCAGGATGTGACTGTGGAGCCTTAAAACAGACAATCAGGCACATCAGGGAAGAGTGGCCTTTTGAGAGACTTCCAAGGGACACGCTGCGTAAATGGGGTTTGGTGGAGTCTTCAGGATGTGACTGTGGAGCCTTAAAACAGACAATCAGGCACATCAGGGAAGAGTGCCCTTCTGAGAGACTTCCAAGGGACACGCTGCGTAAATGGGGTTTGGTGGAGTCTTCAGGATGTGACTGTGGAGCCTTAAAACAGACAATCAGGCACATCAGGGAAGAGTGCCCTTTTGAGAGACTTCCAAGGGACACGCTGCGTAAATGGGGTTTGGTGGAGTCTTCAGGATGTGACTGTGGAGCCTTAAAACAGACAATCAGGCACATCAGGGAAGAGTGGCCTTTTGAGAGACTTCCAAGGGACACGCTGCGTAAATGGGGTTTGGTGGAGTCTTCAGGATGTGACTGTGGAGCCTTAAAACAGACAATCAGGCACATCAGGGAAGAGTGCCCTTTTGAGAGACTTCCAAGGACACGCTGCGTAAATGGGGTTTGGTGGAGTCTTCAGGATGTGACTGTGGAGCCTTAAAACAGACAATCAGGCACATCAGGGAAGAGTGCCCTTTTGAGAGACTTCCAAGGGACACGCTGCGTAAATGGGGTTTGGTGGAGTCTTCAGATTGTGACTGTGGAGCCTTAAAACAGACAATCAGGCACATCAGGGAAGAGTGCCCTTTTCAGAGACTTCCAAGGGACACGCTGTGTAAATGGGGTTTGGTGGAGTCTTCAGGATGTGGACTGTGGAGCCTTAAAACAGACAATCAGGCACATCAGGGAAGAGTGCCCTTTTGAGAGACTTCCAAGGGACACGCTGCGTAAATGGGGTTTGGTGGAGTCTTCAGGATGTGACTGTGGAGCCTTAAAACAGACAATCAGGCACATCAGGGAAGAGTGCCCTTTTGAGAGACTTCCAAGGGACACGCTGCGTAAATGGGGTTTGGTGGAGTCTTCAGGATGTGACTGTGGAGCATTAAAACAGACAATCAGGCACATCAGGGAAGAGTGGCCTTTTGAGAGACTTCCAAGGGACACGCTGCGTAAATGGGGTTTGGTGGAGTCTTCAGGATGTGACTGTGGAGCCTTAAAACAGACAATCAGGCACATCAGGGAAGAGTGGCCTTTTGAGAGACTTCCAAGGGACACGCTGCGTAAATGGGGTTTGGTGGAGTCTTCAGGATGTGACTGTGGAGCCTTAAAACAGACAATCAGGCACATCAGGGAAGAGTGGCCTTTTGAGAGACTTCCAAGGGACACGCTGCGTAAATGGGGTTTGGTGGAGTCTTCAGGATGTGACTGTGGAGCCTTAAAACAGACAATCAGGCACATCAGGGAAGAGTGGCCTTTTGAGAGACTTCCAAGGGACACGCTCCGTAAATGGGGTTTGGTGGAGTCTTCAGGATGTGACTGTGGAGCCTTAAAACAGACAATCAGGCACATCAGGGAAGAGTGGCCTTTTGAGAGACTTCCAAGGGACACGCTGCGTAAATGGGGTTTGGTGGAGTCTTCAGGATGTGACTGTGGAGCCTTAAAAGAGACAATCAGGCACATCAGGGAAGAGTGCCCTTTTGAGAGACTTCCAAGGGACACGCTGCGTTAATGGGGTTTGGTGGAGTCTTCAGGATGTGACTGTGGAGCCTTAAAACAGACAATCAGGCACATCAGGGAAGAGTGCCCTTTTGAGAGACTTCCAAGGGACACGCTGCGTAAATGGGGTTTGGTGGAGTCTTCAGGATGTGACTGTGGAGCCTTAAAACAGACAATCAGGCACATCAGGGAAGAGTGGCCTTTTGAGAGACTTCCAAGGGACACGCTGCGTAAATGGGGTTTGGTGGAGTCTTCAGGATGTGACTGTGGAGCCTTAAAACAGACAATCAGGCACATCAGGGAAGAGTGGCCTTTTGAGAGACTTCCAAGGGACACGCTGCGTAAATGGGGTTTGGTGGAGTCTTCAGGATGTGACTGTGGAGCCTTAAAACAGACAATCAGGCACATCAGGGAAGAGTGCCCTTCTGAGAGACTTCCAAGGGACACGCTGCGTAAATGGGGTTTGGTGGAGTCTTCAGGATGTGACTGTGGAGCCTTAAAACAGACAATCAGGCACATCAGGGAAGAGTGCCCTTTTGAGAGACTTCCAAGGGACACGCTGCGTAAATGGGGTTTGGTGGAGTCTTCAGGATGTGACTGTGGAGCCTTAAAACAGACAATCAGGCACATCAGGGAAGAGTGGCCTTTTGAGAGACTTCCAAGGGACACGCTGCGTAAATGGGGTTTGGTGGAGTCTTCAGGATGTGACTGTGGAGCCTTAAAACAGACAATCAGGCACATCAGGGAAGAGTGGCCTTTTGAGAGACTTCCAAGGGACACGCTGCGTAAATGGGGTTTGGTGGAGTCTTCAGGATGTGACTGTGGAGCCTTAAAACAGACAATCAGGCACATCAGGGAAGAGTGCCCTTTTGAGAGACTTCCAAGGGACACGCTGCGTAAATGGGGTTTGGTGGAGTCTTCAGGATGTGACTGTGGAGCCTTAAAACAGACAATCAGGCACATCAGGGAAGAGTGCCCTTTTCAGAGACTTCCAAGGGACACGCTGTGTAAATGGGGTTTGGTGGAGTCTTCAGGATGTGACTGTGGAGCCTTAAAACAGACAATCAGGCACATCAGGGAAGAGTGCCCTTTTGAGAGACTTCCAAGGGACACGCTGCGTAAATGGGGTTTGGTGGAGTCTTCAGGATGTGACTGTGGAGCCTTAAAACAGACAATCAGGCACATCAGGGAAGAGTGCCCTTTTGAGAGACTTCCTTTGAGAGACTTCCAAGGGACACGCTGCGTAAATGGGGTTTGGTGGAGTCTTCAGGATGTGACTGTGGAGCATTAAAACAGACAATCAGGCACATCAGGGAAGAGTGGCCTTTTGAGAGACTTCCAAGGGACACGCTGCGTAAATGGGGTTTGGTGGAGTCTTCAGGATGTGACTGTGGAGCCTTAAAACAGACAATCAGGCACATCAGGGAAGAGTGCCCTTCTGAGAGACTTCCAAGGGACACGCTGCGTAAATGGGGTTTGGTGGAGTCTTCAGGATGTGACTGTGGAGCCTTAAAACAGACAATCAGGCACATCAGGGAAGAGTGGCCTTTTGAGAGACTTCCAAGGGACACGCTGCGTAAATGGGGTTTGGTGGAGTCTTCAGGATGTGACTGTGGAGCCTTAAAACAGACAATCAGGCACATCAGGGAAGAGTGGCCTTTTGAGAGACTTCCAAGGGACACGCTGCGTAAATGGGGTTTGGTGGAGTCTTCAGGATGTGACTGTGGAGCCTTAAAACAGACAATCAGGCACATCAGGGAAGAGTGCCCTTTTGAGAGACTTCCAAGGGACACGCTGCGTAAATGGGGTTTGGTGGAGTCTTCAGGATGTGACTGTGGAGCCTTAAAACAGACAATCAGGCACATCAGGGAAGAGTGGCCTTTTGAGAGACTTCCAAGGGACACGCTGCGTAAATGGGGTTTGGTGGAGTCTTCAGGATGTGACTGTGGAGCCTTAAAACAGACAATCAGGCACATCAGGGAAGAGTGCCCTTTTGAGAGACTTCCGAGGGACACGCTGCGTAAATGGGGTTTGGTGGAGTCTTCAGGATGTGACTGTGGAGCCTTAAAACAGACAATCAGGCACATCAGGGAAGAGTGGCCTTTTGAGAGACTTCCAAGGGACACGCTGCGTAAATGGGGTTTGGTGGGGTCTTCAGGATGTGACTGTAGAGCCTTAAAACAGACAATCAGGCACATCAGGGAAGAGTGGCCTTTTGAGAGACTTCCAAGGGACACGCTGCGTAAATGGGGTTTGGTGGAGTCTTCAGGATGTGACTGTGGAGCCTTAAAACAGACAATCAGGCACATCAGGGAAGAGTGCCCTTTTGAGAGACTTCCAAGGGACACGCTGCGTAAATGGGGTTTGGTGGAGTCTTCAGGATGTGACTGTGGAGCCTTAAAACAGACAATCAGGCACATCAGGGAAGAGTGCCCATTTGAGAGACTTCCAAGGGACACGCTGCGTAAATGGGGTTTGGTGGAGTCTTCAGGATGTGACTGTGGAGCCTTAAAACAGACAATCAGGCACATCAGGGAAGAGTGCCCTTTTGAGAGACTTCCAAGGGACACGCTGCGTAAATGGGGTTTGGTGGAGTCTTCAGGATGTGACTGTGGAGCCTTAATACAGACAATCAGGCACATCAGGGAAGAGTGCCCTTTTGAGAGACTTCCAAGGGACGTGGAGTGATTTCATGAGGGCTGACCCTGCAGCGCTGGTAAGTTATCTCACAAGCCCAATATGCCAGAGACATATTGAAGATTTTTTTCAGAGGCACCCTGGGCCTGGGATTTTTAACGAAATTGGAAGGGGGTCGAAACACCTCCGGCTACGTTCTGGTCTGTTCAAGGTATGAACAACATATAGTCTCAGTTCATGTATGTCTAACCATTTTATGGATGTTTCCTAACGTCGAATCGGTGAGTTTTTTTGGCATCTGCGATCCACGTAAAAAGTTATGAGAAGTAAAGAAAACATTTTTTATTTCATTAGACGACAAATAATAAACATTTTTATACGGATTTGCCAACCATAATGGCATTAACTATCCTAAATGCCTGCGCACGCTACTGTGGCGTGACGTAAAAAATATACTGATATCGTGGTATCAAATTTTTTTCTCGGTATATATCGTATTGGTGGCCACTTAAGGTTCAATTTACGTCACAAAAGAAGTCAGGCCCAAGTGAAAATAAATCACCAGTCAATCGTCCCGAACGTGTTAAAATCAGTGTGACCTTTAACTCATAAAAGTATTATCTATTTTTACGTTAACGCTGCTTGTAAGCCATACGAAAATAAATAAATAACCGGCAGCTGGAGAAATTCTCGGTACGCTCGAGACGCCGCTCGACACAGTCCTATCCCTAGTTGCGAGCATGAGCGTGTGTGATGAGACCCGCGGCAGGCTGACCGGAAGGCAGCGCTAGCAGCTAGCTGGCGGGCGTGTCCGTCGCTTGTGGTGCGCGGCGCGTGGCGTCGTCGTCGTTGTGTTGCCGGCCACGCAGCAGCAGCAGCAGCGCGCGACGTGCCCGCCCGCCACCCACTCGTCAAAACAAAGGCCGGGCCGGGCCGCGCGCCCGGGAATCCACGAGGCGGGCAGCTGCGCCAGGCGCTGGCCCGACACAGCCAGGCCCGCACCACACTGCTCACAACCATCACGGGACCAGCTGAATACTATGTATTTTCATGTAGTACTTTTTAAAGAAAACGCCTGTTCCTACTGCAAATTAAGGGTTTTTATTGTTATACTTCACCCATACGCGTTTCGGGATTGGATTGTTTGGTTGGAATAGGGGGACTAAACTACTGAGGTTATCAGTCCCCCGGTGGGGAGGGGAAGGAGTGTGGATAGGAAAGGAGGGGAGGAGAGGGCGAAAGGAAATGCAATCCGGGAAGTAAAGAAGGAAGGAAGACTGCATTAGCTCGGGGCCCCGTGCTCGCCACGCACGTACTCACGAAAGAACCGTGAGCCCCATGGGTAGAACGCGTTTCGCCTTTTTCATATGGCATCATCAGTGAGTGTCCTGAAATATTTACGTGTTTCTGTTTACACATATAGGTTGGGATTTTACATATGTAAAAAACATTACGATTCTGATTCTAAACAGTTCTTTTTAGCGGTGTACTTACAGCACTTGCTACTCCATATCTGCCTCTTTCCGGCAATCAGGTCGTAAAGTTCCACTATTTTCCGAAAAACTTCGCATTTTCAAAGTTCCACTGCCGTCTACTGCCCTAACCGTATCCACTGGCAGATGGCAGTAGAAGTATGAAAATGCGAAGTTTTTCGGAAAATAGTCGAACTTCGCGATCTGGTTGCCGAAAAGAGGCAGATGGGAAGCAGCAACTGCTGTAAGTACACGATTTTATAGGGTAAAAAAACTCTTCATTTGCAGTAGCAAAGGCGTTTTCCTTAAAGAACACTACAGTAAAAATACACAGTTGAAATAACTAGGTGCTCAAGTATTGTCATCGGCAGAATCAACCAAATGGTGCGACGTCTTTCTGTCGGTTCTGCCGAAAGAAGGAAGGAAGCTTAGGGTTTAACGTCCCGTCGTCAGCGTGGTCATTACAGACGGTGCGTAAGCTCAGATTTTTGGGGAAGGATTTGAGAGGAAATCGGCCGAGCCCTTTGAAAGGAACCGTACCGTTATTTACCTGTAACGATTTAGGGAAATCACGGAAAGCTTAAATCTGGAGGGGCGGAGGTGGAGTTGAACCGCCATCCTCCGGAATGACTCTTGCCACTGCGCCTCCTCGATCGGTTCTGTCGGTTCTAAAGAGTGGAGACAATGAAATTACGGGAACCGAGATAGTAACAGAAAGTTGCTGCAGAGAGGATTGGTGTTGACTTGTGTTTACCAAACGAATTACACGAACGGTTGGGTTCAAATAGTGTACTGAGCAGGTAGTACAATGGAACAGCAACGTGAGTTACTCGAAGCTATGATATGGAGAGCCATAATAACGTTGGAAGTGGAGCAGATACAGAGGGAGGTGACTTGAGCTACTGGAGTGTTCCTAAGTGTAATTTCCAGCACCTGAACGCGATTTCAGACAACTGGAATCGTTAAAAGAAGGCAAAGCCGCCTACGGGTAACATCAGCAACAGATGACCGTTACCTCCGGTTAACAGCCCGTCGAGAAAGGAGGCTGAATGCAACTCAGCTGCAGCGCAATCTCAGGGTAGCAACAGGACTTGTGGTATGTGTCCCATTGGAACCACTCTACCATGTACCCCGCAGAAACGTGGGGCGGAGGAACAATAGGATTGGAAACGTAACGAATAGAGCTTGGTTCAGTTCACAGAAAACATTTTGCGTTCAGCAGGAGAATCGTCGTCCCCTCATCTGGAGATAACGTCGAACTAGGAACAATCATGCTTATGTGCAGGAAACATTACCATATCATGGTGGTGGACGAATGGTGTGGGCAGGCGTCAGTATTGGCGGACGTACATACCTCTGTGTCGTCCGAAATGGCGCTTTGACTGCTCATAGATACGAGATCCTTCCACCTCTTGTTGTGCCCCATGTTAGTGCCATTGGAGATGGCTTCCTTCTGTTGTACGATAACACTCGTCCACACAGAGCTGTACTGGTGGACACCATGCTTGAAACTGAGATAACTGAAAGAATGGAGTGTCCAGCTCGTTCACCGGAATTAAACCCATTTGAGCATGTCTGCGATGCACTTGACAGACGCACTGCAGCGGGACCAGCACTTCCTACAACTGTAAAAGAGTTCGATACTCTCATGGAAGAATGGCCAAATATCCCCCAAGGGCTGATTGATAACGTCATACTGTCCATGCCACGCAGATGCGCAACTGTACTGCCCGTCAGAGGTGTTCAAATCAAATGTCTGTAAATCTATCGGACCAAACTGCGTGGTCATCAAAATATTCAAATGTTTGTAAAGCTTACGGGACTTAACTAAGGGGTCATCAGTCCCTAAACGTACAAACTACTTATGAACTACTTACGAACTAGGACGGCACAAATATCCATGCCCGAGGGGGGATTCGATCCCCCGACGGTAGTGGCCGTGCAGACCGTGACTGAAGCGCCTCAGTCTCCTCGGCCACCGCGGCCGGCTGCGTGGTCATCAGTCCGTAACTTACAAACTACTTATACCAAGGTAAATAACCTAAGGACAACACACACACCCATGCCCCAGGGAGGACTCGAACCTCCACGTTGAGCAACCGCGCTCTCCGCAGCAAGACACCTTAGACCGCTCGACTACTCCACCGCGGCTCCGAGATGTTCACACACACCATATTAGAGGACAAGGAGGAAGACTCTTTTTACTGCTATTGTAACCCCATGATGGCTCCCTCTAAGTAAACGCCATGTAAACCTCAACAAAGAGTTGAGACAGCAAAATATCGTATTGTATCACAATCAAATTACAATTGTAACCAATATCTGAATAAAATACGTTACCATATACTTTGCGTATGATATTTCACCTGATTCCCTAACTGATTTGAACAGTGTATATTCGCAGAAATTAGCAATATTTATTATGTTCACAAATTTAATAATGGCTATTGATTCCTGCTTGAGGAAACTTTTGGAGACAAATGTATTAATTGTTTATTAGTATATATATATTGGGACTGAGGCTGGCCAGTTCCTAATAAGATAAAGTCCATCAGCCGTAATTATAGGCTTTCATTTATTTAGGCCGCCGGTTTCGTTCCTCCACTTACACTTTCGCCACTCTCTAACTGATGTAACCCTCCCATCAGCTACGCTTAACGCTTTCATTCCCACATTACGAATTCAACTTTGGAAAAATTAAAATTCGTTGTTTTCTGTATTAATACAGTGCACTAAACCAAAAAATATGTTTTAAAAGTTTTGATCGAACTATTTTTTTGTCATGTATTTTATGCGCAACACAGACGTTTGTATTGAGATATATTATTTGTTGAACGTTATTTTATTGATAGTTAACACTGCCAGATCAATAATGCTAGCATAATCTTCGCCACAGCACCAAAAACAAGACAATTCACTGCTGAAATAAAATAACATGAACAACACTCACGCTCAAACTCACAGCCACGTACAGAGGGCAACGTAACACAACCTCCAAGACGGACAAATTAATGCCTCAGAAGTGGCAACACGCCGTACCAAGCGGCAAAATTTCGTACTAGAAGCATGTTGTTCACCAACAACAATGCGACTTTAAAGACTGAATCACAAAATACGGTATAAATCAGGTTTTAATACATTGTTGTCTACGAACAACTCTGAGAATAGAAGGGTTAATAAATGGGAGCCGCTGTAAAAATCAGCATTAATCCATTTTCATATTCATAAACTCTATATCGGCATTTGTAGCCGTGTTACAATTGAGATTAGCTGCCGGAACGATGACTGCGTTACTGAATGAACATGGTCACCTTAAACGATCTGTGTCAAAGTCGTCCAATTTGGCAATGAATACTAATCTTTCAGGGGTCTTCCAAAACAATATATCTTTGAATTAGGAGCTAAATATCTTCTAATTCATGCAACTTATTTCCATACTCGGGTTTTTTCATAATTGATTAAAAATTTTTCGACTGTGTTATTAAATAAAAGCGACGTTTTTGCTCTGCCACTAAAGAGTGACAGCGTCCGAAGTCAACAAATGTTACCTGTTACTAGCTTCACAGAATGTCCAAAAGGAATATAGTGGTTACTTGCAATAAACATGAGGATATACTTTTCACTTTACTTTGAAGTTTTTGGTTGAGCGAACCTTACAGACTGATGTGATAGTTTAACAACAATCGGGCCAGACTTTGGCTGACAATGTTATTAAGGAATGAGGTATAATGAAAAGATACACTGGCGGATCATTTTTTTACATTTACCATTATTCAAAAACCTGCATTCAGTCTGCTACTACATCGTTGTTCAAGATCTACAAATACATTACTTTCGGACTATGATAATTACGGCCGCGCGGGAGTAGCCGATCGGTCTGGAGCGCCATGTCACGGAAGGCGCGCTTCCCGCGTCGGAGGTTCGACCCTCCCTCGGGCATGGATGTGTGTATTGTCCTTAGGTTATTTTACCTTAGTAGTAGTTTGTAAGGCAACGGACTGATGATCAACGTAGTTGGGTCCCTTAGAATTATAAACATTTCAACATTTATGAAAATTACAACACTGTGGCAGATTAATCCTTACTGTCGCGACGAAACGTGTTCAAATATGGCTGAAGAGACGAAATGAAACAATTCTTGTCTGCTAAGTCGGTTCGACACACGGTTTTACCATCGTGCAGAGTTACTTAAGTGAACACGACGCTGACGAGTGAAAGTTTTCGCACAGAACGGCGGTGCTCTCAGTGTTGAGCGTGAAGTACTGAGAGCATTAACTGAGTATGTCCAGCTGGTCGCCGTGAGAGAGTACTTTGCTGGCGCGCAGCGGTGCGAGAAGGAGTGAGGGGATAGTAAGTGACAGGGCTAATGAGGGTTTCTCGGCGTTTCCCAACCGCTTCCTGTACCTTCACCACCAGTATATGTCTCCTGTTACATGTGAGAGGGTCGCACTAAAGCCTCACGTCAAAAGGATATAAAGCACCACTCTAACTTCAAGGACTGACTTCTCGAGACCGTTTGACAGACAGCGAATGCGAATTTGCCGGCGATGTTAGGTTCAGCGACAAGCAATTTTCCCCGTGACCAACAAGAGACAGTGCAGAAAATAGAACCTGGATTGGCAGAATAATTAAGGGAGTATAAAGTCTACGGCGTATAACAAGCTATCTAAGGACACGAAGCTCTTATACTGAAACACTCATATTAATCGATGACGTACCTCCGAAATCTTATCGGCATGTTCGGGTTCCAATTCTACGTAACCTTAACAAATGTTCAAATGTTCGTATAGTTTATGGGACTTAACTACGGGGTCATCAGTCCCTAAACTTACAAACTACTTATGAACTACTTACGAACTAGGACGGCACAAATATCCATGCCCGAGGGGGGATTCGAACCCCCGATCGTAGTGGCCGTGGAGACTGTGACTGGAGCGCCTCAGTCCCCTCGGCCACCGCGGCCGGCGTAACCTTAAAGAAAGAGTTTACACTTCAGGAAACATAAAATACAAGGAAATTGGATGTCGTTCAGCGGAAAAAAGGACTGAAATTTAGTATTATGTTCAGTACGTTGGTAAGTAGTACTCTATAAGGCAGTAGAACATTACTAAAAAAAGAGAAAATCACAGTTCTAGAATAACGTAAGAAAGACAGACAATGGATTACTAGTTTCGATCTTTTTTGCAAGTCATCTTCAGATCTAACATTTAATACTGAGAACAGCGGTTTTTGAAGCAGGCCGAAGAATCAGTTTGTTTTAGTATAAAAATAATCCAGCCTGTGACTTTCGTCTTATATAGAGGCTGGTCATGGTGCCTTCCGACTCATTTCTGCAGCTATGAATCTTGATTAATTTCACAAGTATAGTATTTATAAAATTTTGTTTACATGATCGAGCACACAGTAACTTCACTAGAAACACTGAATTAGTGGCTCAGGTGTCATGGTTAACTTAGATATCTCAGATAAACTGTAACAGGAATGCGATTTCTTACTGACTACCCTGTTTCAGAGATTATCCCCGTGGAGGTACACAGTGGAAAATCTCATGGGAAGACATGGCATCTACCACTAAACTAAACTCCGTCCCACAAAAAGCTCGAAAGGCTCGAAGGCGTCACCGGATGCGGTATGGAAGGGGGCGTGGTCAGCGACCCGCACTCCCGGCCGTTGGGTCGGTTCGCCAGACCGGAGCCGCTACTTCTCCATCAAGTAGCTCCTCAGTTGGCCTCACAAGGGCTGAGTATACCCCGCTTGCCAACAGCGCTCGGCAGACTCGGACTGTTACCTCTCCAAGTGCTAGCCAAGGTCGAAAAGTGCTTAACTTCGGCGATCGAACGGGATCTGGGACATCTACCACAAGACTGCTAAGCTTGAGTGTTTTCATTCCTAACAAACGGACCATAAAACAACTGACAACATTCCTTCCCTTCCAATGCTTATGAAGACGCCAAGTGCGTTAGGATGTCGCAGCTAGGATGCCGATTATGACGTGCAGTTTAATGAAAAATTATTTTAACGGGATTTTTTAACAAAGCTTTGGTAAGTGGAACGTTATTTGTCAGTTATTTGTCATGTTTTAACAAAATTTGTGATGGAATACTGATACCAGTGTCCTTTTGTAGCATTCGAAAATGCCGAAAGTCGAAACACGTAAGACATAAATAAAATGTTAAGTGTGGTCAAGAGATTTATATTATAGTTTTCAAAATGAGAAACCAAGATCGCACATTAATAGTTTATTAAATGACGACCGGTTTCGGGGCAGTGTGTCGCCATCATACTTGTGAGTATTTTGTAAGCTGTCATGTTTTTAACTTGTGTATTTTTTTATATAATGACTATGTGCAATGTTGCACTTGTTATTTTATACCCAATTTTTTAACAAGATGACCAGCTTATAACACATATGTGACCAGATGATGGCGAGACAGTGCACCGAAACCGGTCGTCATTTAATAAACTATTAATGTGCGATCTTGGCTTCTCATTTTGAAAACTATAAAACGATCAGATCGTCTCCAAACCCGACTACGTCAGATAATCTTAAGATTTATATTTTTTGAGTCCCTCGTAGCCGCTTTTGTGTCTTGTTTCCGTCGTAGGTGTCGGTGGCCGAATGGAATGAGACCGACACAGGAATAAAGATAGCACGCTGGTGCAGGTACGGAGGGGATCAGCCAGAAACTATAAACACTAGAGTAAATTAGAACGAGATATATATTGCACAGAATTTATACAATACTTAACTTTTACATTGCTCAGTACTGCAGAATGTTGATACATAGTTGTGCTAGAGTCCTGCCTAGTACTGCTTCCTAGTACCTATACGATAGCCAAGTCTTCACTGGTGCCTATCTGATTACGAAGTGTTAACTGGTTCCTATCTCAGTTCCAAGTGAACGATGTCGTTCAGTGGTGGCCACGAGCGGAGTTGCAGCAGAGGGCGCTCGTGGCTGTCGTCGTAAGAACGCCGCGCCGTGCGTGCATGGCGGCGCGCGGCGAAAGTAGGTGGCGCGCACTTTGGACTTGTGCGACACCACAATATTACTTTCAACTTTGATGAAACAGTTCGTCATTTCATTTATAATACTAATGCTTGTTCTCGTGGTCCATTTCTCGGAAATACAAAGAGTGCACCTAAGAAGCAAAGCTAGAAGCCACTGCTGTCAGCTGACTGGATCATCTGTCTGCATTGAACAGCTCTTCGCCACACACCGTATATATGTGTGGATACCTGCTACACGATATAAATGCTGTGGAGAAGCAGGCGATGCCAGTCAGAAGAAGTCTCACTTAGAGCACATTTGTTTCGGATTTAATCAATTCAAATGTTCAAATGTTTGTTAAGCTTAAGGGACTTAACTGCGGGGTCATCAGTCCCTAAACTTACAAACTACTTATGACCAACCTTGTACTAAAGACGACACAAATATCCATGCCCGAGGGGGGATTCGAACCCCCGATCGTAGCGGCCGTGCAGAGTGTGACTGGCGCGCCGCAGACCGCTCGGTCACCGCGGCCGGTTGGATTTAATCGTGACAACGACTAGCGATCAGAAATTGAACGGTGGGCGTATCACACAGTATCTTCCATCGCCAGAACCCTGACCAGCTCTGGATCGAGCGACACGGTGCTACTCAGGCCGCTGAGGCCGGCCGGTGCGACACTTGCGGAACAGCTGCTACTTCTGCGCGGATTTCATAGCCGTCTGCGGTCCTGGTCCATAGACTGCACGCCCGCGATCACGAAATTGTGACAAAAATCCGCGGTGCCACCTACTTGCCAAGTGGAGCGCGCCTAACAGCATCTCTGGAGCACGGCGGAGCAGGCGGCTCGTGGAAGCGAACAGAGCCGGTTTTCCCGAAAATCCATGTCGCCATCCGATAATTAAAAAATACCTTTTATGCTAACAGCCAGTGGAGGCGCTCTACGCATTATGGTCCCACGTCCAGGAATGCTCCAATAATCGATGCACGCCTCCAAAACATTCACGCCACATTCTGTGGTTGCGCACCAACAGCAGTATAAAATTCCACGTCCACAAGAACGCTGCCAGTCAGACTCGACCGCATCTATCTTCAATCAAAAATCATAAAATGATAACGAGATTATATACCTCTGGCAATTTGGTGGTCACGTTTAGAGAAATAAACGACTTACTTTGCCTCGTGCCGGCCGCGGTGGCCGAGGGGACTAAGGCGCGCCAGTCACGTTCTGCACGGCCACTACGGTCGGGGGTTTGAATCCCCCCCTCGGGAATGGATATTTGTGCAGTCCTTAGTATTAGCTAGTTCATAAGTAGTTAGTAAGTTTAGGGACTGATAACCCCGTAGTTAAGTCCCATAAGCTGTACAAACATTTGAACATTTGATTTGAACTTTCCCTCGTCCTTTATACTCAGACGATAGCATATTTATTTATTTTTACAAAATTTACTATTCCTATATTCATTAAAATAAGACTAAATAACGTCTGTAGTCTTCGAATGATTTATTACTAGCGAAATAAGTTATGTCAATATGTCAGTCATAGTTTTTCCCGCTATTTACACTTCACCGTGGCGGAATATCCGTGCGCACTAAGGCACCTTGCTGCGTTGCTTTTGGAGGTTCGAGTGCTCCCTCAGGCATGGATATGTGTGTATTGTTCTTAGCCTAAGTTAGTATCAGTAGTTGATAAGTATAGGGTCCGATGACCCCTGTAGTTTGGTCCCATAAAAACTATTTATTCTTTAATGGAAACACAATTTATCTGAAAAATACGTGACCTTTTCTTAAGGATATAGTCTTTCATTTGAAGAATAACTCGGCTTAGAAGCTAAAAAGGGTAAAATAATTTTTATATCACATAAGAATGACTAACGTATTGCTTTTTCCAAACCGTCGCATTGAATAACCATGCAGTAATCGATTCGTTCTTTGAAGGCAGCAGTAGGGCGACGATCTGTGGTGGGCATACAGTGTCTCACTGATGTCTCGAACTCCTTGGCTTTCATTACATTTAATTGCGTCCAGAAAAGAAACCCATACCGCATATTAAAATGCCTAGTTATAGTTGCCGCCAGATATCATTCATACGTCTTTGTGTCAATATTTTTAAAAATACATACAAATTATTGTATCGTTGCTTAAAAGGTGTCAGCGAATGTCATCTGTCAAATGAGATGGGAATGTCAAGCAAGACAAACCTCTGTACTTGGTCTACTAAGTGGCATGTTCGAATATCATACGAAGGTGTTCTTCTTCTACTTTTTCTTCTCCTTTTCCGGTATTAGGCAAGAATTGCCTGTTACGGTACCCATCTCTGTCGGGGTCTTCCTCTATCTATTCTTGCATAGAACTTATAATTTCTTGCTTTTAAGGGAAGTCTCAAAGTTCCTATTGTTTCTACAGGTTCATTCCATTTTCTTCTGTAATCTCGAATTTTATCACTTGCGCTGAAGATTACCAGTTTTCGTCTAACATCTTGGTTTCTTAGCTTGTCTTCTCTTGTGCATCCTCCGAGGTTACTAAACACTAATGCCTGGAGATTGCAGCAGTACGCAAGGTGAATAACGCATTCTACGAGTTGATCGCTACAGTGGAGCGTTTGGGACCGCTTCCTTCGTTTGTTCACTCGTCTCTGGGGCCCGCGTAGGGATAGCCCCGTGGTCCTAGGAGACTGCAAGAGCGCTCCCGCCGGAGGTTTGCGTCCTCCCTCGCGCATGGAGTGTATCCGTGTGTTGTCCATACGTTAGTTTACGTAGTTCGTAAGTCAAGGGAATGGTGACCCCAATAGTTTGATCCCTAGACTTACAAACATTTAATTTCGTCTGTGGCTATATTTTAAACACGTAAATGTACTGTAGGGTGCGTTTATCTTTCTTGAAGAAACTTTTATCACTGCTGAAATTCACGACCTATCTCATAAAAAAAAATCAAATATTTGTAAATCTATCGGAACAAACTGCGTGGTCATCAGTCCGTAGTTTACAAACTACTTAAACCTAGGTAAACTAACCTAAGGACAACACACACACCCATGCCCCAGGGAGGACTCGAACCTCCTCGGCGAGCAACCGCGCGCTCCGCAGCGAGACGCTTTTTTTTTTTTTTTCTGTGGGTAGTTCTCGTTGTTGCGGACGCTGATCGTTTCTGTTCGTTCTTGTTCGATGTGTTGTTGGCTCAGCTTTTTTATTACAGAGAGCGTTGAGCCCTCTGACCGGGCGCGCTGAGCCACGGCGCCCGGCTTTTAGACCGATCGGCTACTCCATCGCGGCCCTACCTCATCCTAAAGCAGTTACCTAGTGGATGTCAATCTCTACCAAGTCAATCTAAATATGATAGTTAAATCATTTACATATTGAAAAATAACTGCGTTCAGTCCAAGAATATAATTACTTACTTTAAGGAGTTCTCAACTCACGACTGATGTTGTTCCGATACTGAGCATCAATGGAGACAAAAATCTCATCTTTAGTGTGACAACGATTTGTTTTAAGGGAGTAGACCTCTAAAATGGTGATATGCGATAAGAGCAGAAACCGAAAACATTGCTCGAATTGTCAGCCTTTGTCTTCATTTGACTGACAGCCGGTAGCATACGTAATTTGGAATTCATAACAGAAAACCACTGCATCAAGTTCCTGACGACATACGAATACAACAATAAAATTTTAGTTTTGTTTGGCTCTACGAATCGACGAAGTACACTATGTGATGAAAAGTATCCAGACACCCCCAAAACATATTAGGTGCATTGTGCTGCCACCTACTGCCAAGTAGTCCATATCAGCGACCTCAGTAGTCAGTAGATATCGTGAGATAGCAGAATGGGGCGCTACGCGGAATTCACGAACTTCCAACGTGGTCACGTCATTGGGTGTCAGAAGTCTGTATAGGAGATTTCCACACTCCTAAACATCCCTAGGTCCACTGTTTCTGATATGATAGTGAACTGGAAACGTGAAGTAACATGCACAGCACGAATGCCGGTCTCATCTGTTCACTTAAAGAGACCGCCAATAGTTGAAAAGGGTCGTACAGTGTAATAGACGGGCATCTATCCAGACCATCACACAGGAATTCCAAACTACATCACGATCCAAGTACTATGACAGGCGGGATGTGAGAAAACTTGGATTACATGGTTGAACGGCTGCCCATAAGTTACACATCGCGCAGATCAGTGCCAAACGACGCCTCGCTTGTGTACTGAGTGTAAACATTACGCGACTGAACAATGGAAAAGTGTTGTGGGGGGTGACGAATCTCGCTACACAGTGTGGCGATCCGACGACAGGGTGTGGGTATGGCGAATGATCAGTGAACGTCACCTGCCAACGTATTTAGTGCCAACAGTAAAATTCGGAGGCGGAGGTGTTATGATGTGGTCATATTTTTCATGAAGGAGGCTTGCACCCCTTTTTGTTTTGCGTGGCAGTATCGCAGCACAGGCCTACACCGATGTTTTAAGCACGTCTTTGCTTCACACTGTTGAAGAGTAATTCGGAAATGGCGACTGCACCTTTCTACACCATCGAGCACCTGTTCATAATGCATGGCCTCTGGCGGAGTGGTTAGATTAGATTAGATTAATACTTGTTCCATAGATCATATATACGACATTTCGTAATGATGTGGAACGTGTCACTTTAGTAAATGTTGTCTACACTTGACAATCAATATTTTAAGGATTTTTTATTACATTTATTATATTTCATTTTTTATTTTTATCTAAAAATTCATCTACATTGTAGAAGGAGCTGCCATTCAGAAATTCCTTTAATTTCTTTTAAATAGTAGTTCGCTGTCTGTCAGACTTTTGATGCTACTTGGGCCGGCCGCGGTGGCCGAGGTGACTGAGACGCTCCAGTCACGGTCAGCACGGCCACTACGGTCGGGGGTTCGAATCCCCCCTCGGGCATGGGTATTTGTGCCGTCCTAGTTTGTAAGTAGTTCATAAGTAGTTTGTAAGTTTAGGGACTGATGACCCCGTAGTCAAGTCCCATAAGCTTAACAAACATTTGAATTTGATGCTACTTGGTAAGTGACCAAAGACTTTTGTGGCCGCATAATTCACCCCTTTCTGAGCCGAAGTTATATTTAACCTTGAATAGTGAATATCATCCTTTCTCCTAGTGTTGTAGCTACGCACACTGCACACGGCAATAACATCCCAGTAATGGATTGGCCTGCGCAGAGTCCTGACTTGAATCGTGTAGTGCTGACCTTCCTGCTAGGCCTCGCCGACCTACATAGATATCTCTCCTCAGTGTAGCAAACCCGTGTAGAATGGGCTGCAATTTCTCAAAAAAACCATCCAGCACCTGACTGAACATATGACTGCGAGGGTGGAAGCAGTCGTCAAGACTGAGGGTGGGCTAACAACATATAGAATTGCAGTCTAACCGATAGAGGCCGCTACGAACTTGTAAGTCATTTTCTGTCAGGTGTCCGAATACTTCTGATCACGTAGCGTATAACTTTATGGAAAAGATGCAAAGAATACGACTACGACAGATATTAAACATATAGCACTTGTAAACACGCTGACTTTAGTGACTATCCGTTAGTGAGGGGAGTCCTGTCCGGTAGGTTGGGAAACCTTCAGGCGTTAACGTGTGCATGGCCAATCACACACTCTACCATAGAGCTCGTAATTGGACGCAGCGCGCAACATAGGAGAGGGTGAGGTGGGACGGGGGAGGAGGGGGGGGGGGAAGCTGGCTTGAGGGAGACGATGCTCCTCGAACAAATATAACAAGCTCTCGCCGCGGTGCACGTTTGCGAAACTCGAGAAACCGCCGAGCGTGATGGGATGCGGTTGCAATGGCGCAGCATCGAAGACGCCGCAAACGAATACCCGGCGCTTCTAGTTGAAAGGACAAACAAGGCTCCTCGAATTCAACAAACACAGTGCACGAGGAAATTATATCTACTCTGAGACGGGTGATTTCTGCTCCGCTCAGCGAGTTCCTCTGACAAATGGGAGCTTGTTACTAACGCTAAAGCGTCAATCCACAGTATTCTTCACAGAACAGGAGAAGATTTCCGAGAGTGGCTTTCCCAATTCAGTACGAATTACTAACAGCTACTAACCCACGATAAACGCTTGGCAAAACAGTTTATTCTTAAATGTGTTCTAATATTTTAACAGCACGAAGTAACGCTCAGTAAAATATGGAACGTACTGCTTAGCAGAACAAATATAAAGAAACCTTTGAAGTTTTGACCAACATCGTTGTATCACAGTACAGTGCCTTCCTAAACACACCACTGTCAGTAGCACCTGTCTCAATTGCCAGGTATTTATTCTTATGTATAACTCGTTTTTAGTAACCTATTAATATTTTTGTCGAATTCTCTATATTATCGTGTCACGTAATAGTCAAGCTTCACAATCTCATTCTAAATTTTGAAATTCTCCTCACTAAGCTGCAAGAATAAAGCTTATTTTTTCGAAGACATTTGGAATCTCTCTTTCAGAACCTGTTAACGACGGGAGGCCATCAGTGACTTGATCATCCAACTTCCATTGCTCGTTCTCCTGATTGACTCTCGAAACCTCACTACATTATTTTGCATTTTGATTTTGTATAGATGAAAACATTCTCCTTTTGCTACTGAGTTTCATCCACCAGTTCATGTGAACGTTTCTGTTCGCTTCGTTCATTTATTTCACAGACAAGCTTAAAAAGGGCACAACTAATCACACAATGTCGTGTTTCGGAACAACTTAGTCTTACCTTAAATGTTCAAATGTTTGTAAAGCTATGGGAGCAAACTAAGGCGGTCATCAGTCCCTAGGCTTACAAACTTCGTAACTAACCTAAGGTCAACGCATACATGCTCGAGGGAGGACCCGAACTTCCGGCGGGAGCGGCCTCGCAGTCTCTAGACTTACTCGCCAATACAATTATAATATAACAATACGGATGTAATTGGGTAAACTCTTAAGGTGAAAAGGCACTTTAAATCGTAAAGACATAACACTATAAAACAACACTGGATATGAAAATTAAGGAGATGGAGGTCACAGCCAATGAAGAGTATCTATCATAGTTTAACAAAGAAGACTTCACCTAGAAATAACGTAAGTAGCTGTGTACAAATTATATTTTCATACTCAAAATGTTGTTTTGTCTAATCTGAAATCTCAAGAAGCTCACTTCCTGGCAAGTTCAAAGATTTGTAATGTAATTTAACGAAGTCATCAATCTTTTCTCATTTCTGTGTAACAGATCTTTTTCTACTAGTTTTTCTCGGCAGTGCTCTAGGGGAAGAAATTTCACAAAATTTTTAACGTTCTAATACGTTTTCACGAGGCCACAATAAGGACACGGCAACGTAAGTCACACGATGAAGATTGCACACCAACAGAGGAACAATTAATAATCATTACTGAACACGTTTATGTACATCATCATAAACATTTTATCGCATTCAAATTGTAGAACAAGCCCTCTTCATCGCTGCTTCCTATGACATTTATAGAGTCCAGTGTTATAAAAGCACGGCACAGTCTTAATATACAACATTTATTTTGGTTATTCCAATCACGAAGTTGATACTCTTCATGAATTAAAAGAAAAGTGTGTAAAGAAAGTTATGAATAGCAGTATGGAATTCCAAGCAGCTGCATGTATAAGCAAGCGAGCAGTTCAGTTTTCTTGTGGCCTCTCAACACAGCTACGGAAACCGCCATCTAAAGTTAAGATGCGCGATAACGAGATCTTGTACAGAGCTATATTCAATTTGTGTGGCCCGGTTTTATGCCAATTACACGTCTCTTGTTTTGTTTTCTTCTGCATTACATTGTATGTCGCATGGCCGTTAGAGAGCATTTCCAATGCAGCGGAGCCGTTTATACGCCTTACACGCATGTAGTCCAGCAAATGAACGCAGTAACAGCGGCAAGACTTTTAATGAGCTCATTAACAAGTACAGCTGCGTTTTATTACGCTGTAACTTCATTGGTAACTTTGTAGGCACTTTAAACGAATACAAATGAACTCGTGCGCTATCTTTTACATGAAACAAGAAAAAGAAAACGTATTATCAGAAAGTAAACAATGAAATTGAAATTGGAAACTCACTAAAGTGGTTTTAACTGCTTTAACAATATACCGATGGAAATCACTCAGACTCATCTACAAACGTGTACCAGTACAGTACGGTGATTTTCTTTTTAACGTTTTTGAGAGAAAGTTACTTCTTTCTGAATACACACTAAACAGAGTTTCAACTTTGTCAGCAGCGACAAAGTAAATTCATATTTCTGAAAAGCAAGAAAATAAGAAATCTAGAGAAGAAAAACGACTATTATAGCGGTCATCTATTTCCTAAAAAAAACTTTCAAAATAGAAGAAGATACATAATTCAGTCAGGCCTATTTAGAAACGTAATTGGACTTCACTCGATGCAGTTAAACTGTTTGAGCAGCAATAGACAGGGTAATTTGTAATTTGCGGATGTTTGCTGATGATGCTATGGAGTAAGGGAGGGTGTCTTCATCAATTAACTGTAATAGCATACAGGATGACTTAGAGAAAATTTCTGCCGCGGCGGAGCGGTCGAGCGCATTGAGGCGCTATGCACCGATGCGCGAGGCCGTTCCCCGTCGGGGGTTAGAAATTACCCCTCCGACATGGATTTTTGTGCTGTCTTTAGTATAAGGTAATTCATAAGTAGTTTGTAAGTTTAGATAAGTCCATTAAGTGTACGGTATCATATTTTATTTCTTTAAATTGCCAGCTCCCATTGCAGATTAATTTTAGTTTGCATTGTCGATTGCAAAGTGATGGATGCAGCTGCAAAGTTGAGGTTCATACAGAAGATACAGAAGACTTCCTCGTACTTGGGTTTATATTTCTTGAACTTTGTTCAATTTTTGAGACCTTTATATGTATTTCATCTTAAATGTTGTTTCAATAATAATGATTCATCAGATTAAAATTATTTAAAAAAAATCATTTTGAAGTCATTCCAAAAAGAAGGGTAGTATTGCAAAACTATTGGCGTGATTGTGGGGGGCAAAAAAAATTATGAAGATCTTGTGCAGTCATATGAAGGTAATTAAGAGCTTCTGAGAAATAAATTAAAACAAAAATAATTCCGCGCTGTCTGGGTTAAGTAGTTAATTGTAAGCGTAGGGACTGATGTGCAGAGTATTTAAGTCCCATAGATTTACAAACATTTGAACATTTTTTGCTGTGACGTCTTAGCCAGGAAAAGGGGACTGATGATCTAACAGTTCAAAATTCCAACAATAACAAGTGATGAAGTTGTGACATGTATCAAGTAAAAATGTTTTTCTTTTTACACTAAAATTGCGTGTAAGAACTCCGAGGCATGTTCTCGTAGCGTACACACTGAAGAAAAGATTTAGCAATGAAAACATACAAATGAAAGTTTAATAAGTGTCAAAGTCTGTCTTATGTGAGATATGTATTAGGTAAGGTCTCTGACAATAATAATGTGATTGCAGTTATGAAAAGTTACGTACAACTCATTATTAAGAATACACTCATTACTAAGAATACACTACAGTCTGTGCAGCTCTTGTGCTCTGAAAACAAGCAAGCGTCTCATAATAGCGAAAAAGGAATAAAATAAAATTAAAAATCTATCAAGCATCCGAGAAACCAAACATTAGACCATCAGTCGATCACGTCCCTTAAAGTATAATGAGATAGAAAACCGCAAGGAGTAGCCCACACGCGGACGGACGACAGAAATTACCACAGTAATAGGCCAAATAATGTGCGACAGGAAAACACAATTTGCAATCTCGCAATTAGCAAAAAAGATAATTAAGTGCAGAATGATGCTGCATTAAGTATCCATTGCTCGCGAGACCGAATTACAGACGACGAGAAGGGGAGCAAAAGGACGCGCCCACGCCGGGTGGCGCAATGTTATTTTCCGGCGGTCGGCGGCGTCGTTTTTGGTGCGGCCGGACAATTATTGCTGCTTCCTGCCGGCCGTAATGACGCGCACACCGCCGAACTGGTGTAAAACAGCGGTCCCGATATAATTATAATCGGACGCGCTTCCTGCTTAGAATGCCGGCCCATATGCGCTGCCCGGAGTAATAGCGGTGATTACAGCGCGCCCACAAAAAAGCCAGCCGCGCTCTCGCTCTGCGCTGTGCTGTGCTGTCAGATTGGCGCCGTAATGACCTTTCCGAGGCCGCGGGCCGGCCTTCCCCGGGTGAACACCCTGCCTGCCGGCTACCGGCCGATGGGGATCGCACTGTTCAGCAACGCAACCACAATATCGAGTTTGTGACACTTGTCCGGAGAGGACTGTGTTGACACTTGCTCGGAGCCCCGGACATTGCAGGCAGTGGACATCGTATTCCACGAGTAGGGTACACCGGCCTGTCCGCCGCTCAGGTAGAGTGCGCGCAGGATAAATTGGCCGGTAGAGGCGCAGACGGCTGGGCGAGCATGTGGAGAGCGGTAGTGGTGGGGGTAGTGGCCGGAGCAGTAAGGGGAAGTGACCAGCGCTGGAGGGGAAGTGCCGCTCTAAACTGAAGGCTACGCTCCACTACCTGCCGGAGTTTTATAAATTCTCTCTTTTGTACCTAACCATGCTAGCAAAAATACCTTTTTTTACTCATTTCAATGTTACTAATATTTCATTATTTTTATCACTTTATTAACATTAGCCGTGGCGGAGCGGCCGAGCGCTTTGAGGCGCTATGCTACGACGTGCGAGACCATTCCCTGTCGGGGGTTCGAATCCCCCTCAGGCATGGATGTTTGTGCCATCTTTCAAATGTTCAAATGTTTGTAAATCTATCAGACCAAACACTGTGGTCATCAGTCCATAGCTTACAAACTACTTAAACAAAGGTAAACTAACCTAAGGACAAACACACACACACACACACACACACACACACATGCCCCAGGGAGGAGACGAACCTCTGACGGCGAGCAACCGCACGCTCCACAGTGAGGCGCCTTAGACCGCTCGGCTACTCCACTGTGGTGTGCCATCTTTAGTATAAGATAGTTCATAAGTAATTTGTAAATTTAGGGACTGATGACCCCGTAGTTAAGTCCCATAATCTCTACAAACATTTGAACATTTGAATTTTATTAACATTACCTATCTTACTTCGAAATATGTGTTACTTAAAGAGTCAGTTAAATGTAACATTTGCAATACAGGATATGGACTGATTTGTTAGTATTACTGTACATCTGTCCAAATTGCAAATAGAGAAATTTTTCATTCGTCTTCAATTTACTGCAGTCATCTGGATAAAGCTTAGAAATCAGTCAGAAACAATACTAAATCAAACACCCACAACACGAAACGCATTAATAAAACCGATGGTATTTCTGTCACTGCAATATAGAACGTGTTTAAATTTAAAAGGAATGGTCAGTTTCTCCTCTTCAACAGTATTGTAGACCAGATAACGTAAATGTTTCCTTTAGACATGTTAATACCTTATAATCTTCAGAACGACTTCCTAAGTTTCGTAAAAGACATAGTGTTTCGATATTTGGCTGATACATACGTAGTGTTCCTACGCGTTGAAATTTATTGAAATATTCCTAAAAATGTTTGTAAATCTATCGGACTTAACTTCTTGGTTATGAGTCCGTAGCTTACAAACTACTTAAACTAAGGTAAACTAACCTAAAGACAACACAAACACCCATCCCTTAGGTGGTACTCGAAGCCGCGGTGGAGAAGCCGAGCGGTCTAAGGCGCCTCGCTGCAGAGAGCGCGGCAGCTCGCCGTCGGACGTTCGAGTCCTCCCTGGTGCATAGGTGTGTGTGTTTGTCCTTAGCTTAGTTTACCTTAGTTTAAGTAGTTTGTAAGCTACGGACTGATGACTACGCAGTTTGGTCCGATAGATTTACAAACATTTGAACATTTTTTTGGGGACTCGAACCCTCGACGGCGAACGGCCGCGTGCACCAAAACACGGCGCCGCAGTACTCGCGGCTAATCCGCCGCGGCTGAAATATTCCAAACGACGCAAGGAACGCAGAACGAAAAGACTAGCCATTTAACAAATCGTGTGCGTATCAGACACTTGAAAAGATCTTTTTCGCACGTTAGTTATGAGAACATTAGGTGGCATTTGTTTTGCAAACGTATAACTGACAACTGAGGGGTTGTGAATTGTTTTCCTTCCTTTCGAATCCAGAGTTTCCCACAGGGGCGAGGAGAGGGGCGAGGGGGGCGGGGGTCATGACGCAAAGTGCGTCATTGAAATTTCTGGGAGGGGTGAAATTAATACTGTAAAAAGATATAAAAAAGCCAAGATCGCTGATCACCAATTTTTATTTACGACGACCGGTTTCGCTGAAATATGTCAGCATCATCTGGTCAAATAAAATATTTTACCAGGCCATAATCTTGTAATGTCAATCAGTTCTTATATAACAATTTACATTGCATAGGTGCACTATTGTCACTCACTCACTGTGATAATTATGTTTTATTATAATGACATAGTGCAATTATGCACTGTAAATTGTTATATAACAACTAATTGACATTACAAGATTATGGCCTTGTAAAATATTTCATTTGACCAGATGACGCTGACATAGTTCAGCGAAACCGGTCGTCGTAAATAAAAATTGATGATCAGCGATCTTGGCTTTTTTTATATCTTTTTACAATATTATTAGTGGATCGCCTCCTAGAACGTAAACCAACTGAAATTAATACTTTTGGCCAGCTAGGGAGGGGGGGGGGGGGACTTTATAAAACAGTTTACAAAACGTGGAATAAAGGATTTTTAATTTAAATATTAAATGACAAAATCATACTTATTACGTAATAAACTAGGAATCCAAATATCTCAGGTGTGGGGAAATTGGTCGCAGTTTGGGATGGGGGTGAGTCATTGGCCAAGAGGGCTGAGGGGGGTGGGCACCCCGTACTAATCTGTGGACAGCCGAAGCTAGGAGACAACGAGACGTACCTGCATCTCCTGGATGAGCTCCTGCTCGTCGAGCAGCACCACCTTGACGTGGAAGGTGCGGATCCTCTTGCAGAAGCAGCGCATGGCTGGTTGTGGAGACGCACTGGCTACGCACTCACGCACCGCTCGCTGGACGGCTAGCACCGCATGCCGCAGGCCTCTGCCGCGCCTCTCGCCGCTGCGTCCTCTGCACACACAACACCACACCACACCGCCATTTATTTTATGCTACAGAGTGGTTCAAGCACAGTGTAACATATACAGTCACGACACTTCCGCGGATTTTTGTTATACACTGCGACAGCAGCGCTCCAAGCGGAGGGCAAGCTACTTTTATGAATACGATAGTGGATGAGTGCGAATAGTATCGTTTATATCGATTTTAACACATTTTTTTTTACATTATAGAACGTATGTAGTATCATAAAATAGATAATAACTTAAAAATAGCTCCACCTTTGACTTAGGTTTCCTAAGATCACTGACAAGGTTGGAAACGGTACAATGCGGCACAGTTTATTTAATGTTATCTTGTAACCCACAGGGTTATACTGAATAATTTAATTTACTATTAAAAATAGAAAAATGGCTAGGAAACACCGAATACCCGCTCTTTGGCAGAAAGACGTGTTTTTTCTTCTCAAGAACGTTAATGTTTCTCCACTCCAATTCCAGTGAAATCAGTGAGGTTTGAACGTATGAAACGAATGTAGCATGCAATAACTACGGTACTTAACATACCAAATCAGCCACCACAAATTTTCAAATGTTTGTATAGCTTATGGACTTAACCACGCTGGCCGCGGTGGCCGAGGAAACTGAGGCGCTTCAGTCACGGTCTGCACGGCCACTACGGTCGGGGGTTCGAATCCCCCCTCGGGCATGGATATTTGTGCCGTCCTAGTTCGTAAGTAGTTCATAAGTAGTTTGTAAGTTTAGGGACTGATGACCCCGTAGTTAAGTCCCATAAGCTTTACAAACATTTGAACATTTGACTTAACTACGGGGTCATCAGTTCCTAAACTTACAAACTACTTACGTACTGCCTTATACTAAGGACGGCACAAATATCCATGCCCGAGGGGGAATTCGAACCCCCGACCGTAGTGGCCGTGCAGACCGTGACTGGAGCGCCTCAGTCCCCTCGGCCACCGCGGCCGGCTCAGCCACCACAACTGTCGCTGAAGGAAAACATCAGAAACGTGACAAGAAAACTGAAAAAGCAATCAAACTATATTCAACAAAGTAGAACCCAATACCACAATTGTTGCGTCAGCTGAACCACAAACGGCAAGAATCTTCAAGACATTGTCTTCTTAAGCAAAAGTAATCACACTCAAAAGAATATGCGTTTATAATAAAGACGAGTGAAGCTTAAAAATGTGCGAATCATTAGACCCCATACTACAACGATACGTGTCAAAAAACTCTTTGTCATAGTAAGAACACATCAAAATAGAAATTTATGTTTCTATTATGTTTATATTCTACTTACTTTCAGCGGAATAAGCTGCAAATATACACATATTCGTAAGTATTGGTTCATGACGAAGTTCTTCGTTATACCACTGAATCAGTAAGTTCGACTGTTTTAAATTACTTTCCGTATTATGTATGTCTCTTGATATATTACTAATGCTTGTAACACAAAAATTATATTAACTATTTCGTTAATTACGCACACAAATAATTACAAACGAACATCACTCTTTCGGCGGATTGCCCACCGCTAGGAGTTCTAGTGTCGTTGAACTGTCAGTTGGTAACAATTTTCACTGCAGTGAGTGTCGCGACTATATATGTTAGACTGAGGTTCAAGTACCAGCGTCACTTCACAATATAGGTTACGGTGGGTTAACAATAACTTCATTCGCAAGGTAAGTAAGTAAGTACCAAGACTAAGCTAGCAGTGGGCGGCTCTATCTTTCGACCAACTTTGTTGTATGGGAGTGAACGTTCGGTGGATACAGGTTACCTTATGAATAAGGTAGAGGTTACAGATATGAAAGTAGCAAGAATGATTGCAGGTACTAACAGATGAGAACAATGGCAGGAGGGTGTCCATAATGAGGAAATCAAAGAAAAACTGGGAATGAACACCGTAGATGAATCAGTTAGAGCGAACATACTGAGATGGTGCGGTCATGTTACACGCATGGGAGAAGCAAGGTTATATAAGAGACTCGTGAGCTCGGCAGCGGAGGGTAAAAGGAGTCGTGGTAGACCAAGAAGAAAGTACTTAGATTCGGTGCAGAATGATTTTGAAGTAAAAGGCATAACATCAGACGGGGCATCAATGTTAGCATTGAATAGGGGATCATGGAGGAATTTTATTAGAGGTACTATGCTCCAGACTGAACGCTGAAAGGCATAATCAGTCTCTATTGATGATGATGATGATGTTTACAATCATATATATTATTTTTCATCGTTGTTTTTTGTGGATACAACATATCTGCCATATTACTTATGCAAGGTATCATTTTCAAGGTTTCGTTCTCCACTAATGACGAAAAATGACAGAGTTTAAAATTATGGTTTTCACAACAACAAAAACTTTATTTTGAAAAAAATTATACTCTTTGTACAATCTAAGTTGATACCCGGCGCACGATCGTAATTGGCACATGTATTAAGGTTGCTCACAGCAGCCACCACGCCGAGTATCACATTAGTTTGCACGGCCGATGTAAAATCAATTTAGAAGGTGTCATCTATTGACAATCTATTAAACCAACATGAGCGACAGCTCTTGCAGTTGTAACATTCTTTACGCAAGCCAAAGACCTTTTTTGATACAAGCATATTTTATTACAAGATTTGGGTTATACATGTCGATGCAAGCATAGTTAATCACACGATTTCGATTATACACGTCGTTGTAACAACGAAAAATACACAAACAGTTTTAATTTAACTATCAGGAACGAGATCTCTTGCAGTTGTTTATATTATTTACGCAAGCGTAGTTTATCACGAGATTACTGTTTCATACTTCGATGCACAACAGCTGTTGGAATTGTTCACTCAGTTAAAGCAAGCGTTGTAGACTGCGCAAATGACCTGAATTTTGTAAAATAAATAAGTTTTCGAAAAATAAAATAAACATGGAAAAGTCAAAAATGTTCAAATGTTTGTAAATCTATCGTACCAAACTGCGTGGTCATCAGTCCGTAGCTTACAAACTACTTAAACCTAGGTAAACTAACCTAAGGACAACACACACACGCATGCCCCAGGGAGCACTCGAACCTCCACGGCGAGCAACCGCGCGCTCCGCAGCGAGACGCTTTAGACCGCTCGGCTACTCCACCGCGGCCTGTAGCACGTCATCTTCGTGGTGTAGCAATTTTAATGGCCAGGAGTGTAAGTGTAAATAAGTGGAAAATAACTAACATAACACATTGCATGTGTCTCTGGCAAATACACATGCTGTTTGATAGGCGCTGAGTTGGCTTTGATTTGCAGCTGGTATGGAGGTGCGTGTGAAGGGAAGCGGTGCGCCGTGTGGAGCTGAGCTGGGAACCCGAACCCCGCGGAGGCGCGCGGCTTCTCGGAAGGACGGCGCGGCGCGGCGCGGGCCTGCCCGGAATACTGACTGAGGCAGTCGGTGCCCGCCGCTCCAGGATGCGGACCCTGGCCTGGCTGACCCCTGTCTCTGGCGGGCGAACGCCAGGCCGATTACAATGTTCAAACGGTTGCACACCTATTGCACCCAACCGCTATGGCCATCAGCCCAAAGACGCACAAACTACTTAAATCTAACTGTGGAACTTTTACTAATGTTAATCAGTTTGGAAAACATTCTTTCCTTATTTACAAAAACAGCGAACTTATAGTTCATTTAAAGATGAACATAACATTCTAGTTCGCAAAATTTGACAATTTATTACTACAGGTAACCGGTTTCGATCTAAGATTAGATCATCTTCAAACCTTTGTAAAATACAATAAAAGACAATATGCTATAGAGGGAAACAGGTACACCATTAATAGCTATGATAAATTACAAAATTAAGTAAAACAATATACCTAGCTGTAGATGTTCAAGCGATGAGTATGCGGCGACTGCTAAACAGTGAGAGAATGCTGTGCGTTATAAACGATAAGCCCTGCTCATCGCCTGCGCCGGCCGCGGTGGCCGAGGGGACTAAGGCGCTCCAGTCTCGGTCCGCACGGCCGCTGCGGTCGGGGGTTCGAATCCCCCCTCGCGCATGGATATTTGTGCCGTCCTAGTTCGTAAGTAGTTCATAAGTAGTTTGTAAGTTTAGGGACTGATGACCCCGTAGTTAAGTCCCATAGACATTACAAACATTTGAACATTTTTTTCATCGCCTGCAGCATCAGCACATCATAAACCAATGACGAACGTCATGCAGTAAAAGATAAGACAATAAATGTATATGTATATACAGGGTGTTACAAAAAGGTACGGCCAAACTTTCAGGAAACATTCCTCACACACAAAGAAACAAAATATGTTATGGGGACATGTGTCCGGAAACGCTTAATTTCCATGTTAGAGCTCATTTTATTACTTCTCTTCAAATCACATTAATCATGGAATGGAAACACACAGCAACAGAACGTACCAGCGTGACTTCAAAGACTTTGTTACAGGAAATGTTAAAATGTCCTCCGTTAGCGAGGATTCATGCATCCACCCTCCGTCGCATGGAATCCCTGATACGCTGATGCAGCCCTGGATAATGGCGTATTGTATCACAGCCGTCCACAATACGAGCACGAAGAGTCTCTACATTTGGTACCGGGGTTGCGTAGACAAGAGCTTTCAAATGCCCCCATAAATAAAAGACAACAGGGTTGACGTCAGGAGAGCGTGGAGGCCGTGGAATTGGGTCGCCTCTATCAATCCATCAGTCACCGAATCTGTTGTTGAGAAGCGTACCGCGCCACGGCTATTGCCCCGTGCTAATCCATATATCAAATGGGCATCTGCCAACTCCGCATTTGTAAACATTGCACTGATTGCAAAACCACGTTCGTGATGAACACTAACCAGTTGATGCTACATACTGATGCTAGTACTGTAGAACAATGAGTCTCATGTCAACACAAGCACTGAATTCAACATTACCTTCCTTCAATTGGGTCAACTGGGGATGAATCGAGGAAGTACAGTACATACTAACGAAACAATTGGGTATTTTGATAATTGTCTGCACGAATTATTTCAATTTACATTTGAAGAGATGTAATAAAATAAGCTCTAACACGGAAATTAAGCGTTTCCGGACACATGTCCACATAACATATTATCTTTCTTTGTATGTGAGGAATGTTTCCTGAAAGTTTGGCCGTACCGTTTTGTAAAACCCGGTATAAATAACCCCAAATGGGTATAAAAAGACATTTCCTTAACTGTAAGACATTTGCCATGTCTATAATAAAGAATAATTGAAGTTATTAAATATAAGGACAGGCATTGAATTAAAATTTCCGCTGTGGCGGGGATTCTAACCTGGGACCTCCTACTTACTAGGTAGGAGCTTTAGACCACTCAGCTAACACAGCGTTGCAGCCAAAACGACTACACGGACCGTCTTAAATCACGTCTTCCTCCACACCACATACTTTAATTCTGCCTCAGGTTCCCTGTGAAATGATTTAGCTGAGTTAGATGAGTGGTCTAAAGCACCTACCTAGTAAGTAGGAGATCCGAGGTTCGAATCCCCACCACGGCACAAATATTAATTCAGTGCCTCTCCTTATATTTAGTACCTTTGGTATAACGAGACAATGTTGTCTCAAGGGATGTATTTATATTTTTTGATAAATAATTGAAGTATTAGACCATAGTAAGTTGTCTGTCTAAGAAATACCTGCCATCTATTCGCAGTTAATAATAATAGCATTCAAATCGAAGATAGAGTGAAAGTCAAAGATAAAATTCAGCGAGTCCGATGGTTGCCGTGGATACGGCGTCGTGGAAACATCGATTAGTTGTGCCAGTGGCGAAGCGGACGACGTGCCAAAGGTGTAGCTGCCAGGGACGCGGTCGGTCACCGTGGAAACAGGCCGCGATAGCAGAGGCGACCGGTGTTAGCACGTACAGCAGCGAAGCAGACGACGCGCCAGAGATGTAACGGCCAGGGGACGCCGTCCGTCACCGACGAGACAAGGATCGCTATTAGCACGTATAAGGGTAAATTGTTGTTAAATTTATCATAGCTATTAATGGTGTACCTGTTTCCCTCTAGAGCATGTTGTCTTTTACTGTATTTTACAGAGGTCTGAAGATGGTCTAATCTTACAAGGAAAGTACTTCGGCTCGAACAAACACATATACACCAAAATAGTATGAGAGATAATGTAAAGATCCCTTACTGCACTAGTGATACTCCCGCATCTGCAAAACTCTGCAGTCGTCCGTTAGAGGCCTCTGCGGGTGCCATGCCGAATTCCACTTTGACATGTCGGATCGCCAATAGGGACGGTGCAGTGCGCCTTCGAAGTTGCGTTTTGTGACGTTATTTGTGTGGTGAAGCGTCAGATGGGGCGGTGATTGCTAATCAATCCTGCTAATGTATTGCGATTAGTTGAGATGAAGTTACGAAGAACCCTTCTTCGTGAAGATGGTATTAGTGTAGAAGATGAATCATTTGTATGCTTTATCGTATCTGTTATGGTACAGAGATATGAGCATAAGTTCGATACTGTTGTTACAAACTCATAATAATGATAATAGGGATGATAATGACGAACAACTCCTTGTAAGCGGTAGTGCTACGTTAAGTGCGGGAAGAGGCGATGGAAGCAGTGGCAGTGAATACCTACAGTCTTTCGGGAAGAAGGTTAAAGTTGCAACTATCATCACGGCTTTTGATGACAATTCGCTAGAGAACATGTACGATGATTATTACATAAGTTATAGTTAAGATATCTGCATTACGTATGGCGTCTACAGTTACATCTACAGTGCTATCTAGAGCATGGTTGCAGAACTTTGCAGAAAAACGACACCCATCAGCACATTGAGGTGTACTTAGAGATCCTGTAACCAAACGTTCATACAGATATGTTTGTTCGAGCCCATGTACTTTCCTTGTTAGATCGAAACCGGTTACCTGCAATAATAAATTGTCAAATTTTCCGAACTAGACTGTTATGTTCATCTTTATTACTATCGCTTATTTACTTACCACATTTGAAAAGTTTGCGACAGCGATAGGGGTTCGTTGCTAGTTGTCTGTTATGCGGGCTTGCCTACCATAACGAAATGTTCAGATGTTTGTAGTCTATGGGACTTAACTACGGGGTCATCAGTCCCTAAATTTACAAACTACTTATGAACTACTTACGAACTAGGACGGCACAAATGTCCATGCCCGAGGGGGAATTCGAGCCCCCGACCGTAGTAGCCGTGCAGACCATGACTGAAGCGCCTCAGTCCCCTCGGCCACCGCGGCCGGCCCTACCCTAACGCCATCATCTATCCTAACGGCCTGCACACGACACTGTGGCGTGACGTCAAAATTATACTGATATCGTGGTATCAATTTTTTATTGTTGTTATATATCGTATTGTTGGGCACGTACGATTCAATTTACGTCACAAAAGAAGTCAGGCCCAAGTGAAAATAAATCACCACTCAGCCGTCCCGAAGTGTTAAACTAAATCCCTTTCTATACGAGACGTGCTACACGCACAAGGAAGTCGTTGTCAGCTGCAGCGCCCCTTGCGATAGACCGTCGAACTACAAAGAAGCATTCAAATGGTACGCGTTTGTTGAGTCGCCTGCTTCACCGGTCTGCTTCGTTTGTTGTCAACTTACAGCAAATGAATCGCCAAGTTAACATCACTTTTAGAAACTGTATGATATTTTGTGATGATTAAAACATTTATTGGTGTTTTCGACTGCCACTGTGAAACTGTATTTAATTGTTTTCGTGCAGTTCACGCGTAACTACGTCGCTCACATGTGTTAACGTCCTCATTATAAAGTGCGATTACATACTTGCAGCCCCTGTGGTTTGTGGCGCCTATGTGTATGATGAACAAGCTCAGGTGTCTATACATAGACCTTTCACCTTGGTTAAGCTTCAAATAATGCTCACCAAAAACAAATATTTCATCTGTTAACTACAGCGTGTTTCATGGAAAATAGCAAATATTTTACAAGATGGTAATAAAGACGATTTGCAGTTAAAATTTCATATAATATGTGTCCAATTTTTATAGGGTACAGAGACACAGCTCTTGGTATGTAGAGCAAACTGATTTAGATATTTTGACTGATTCTTTTGTCGGTTTTTGGTAGATCACCATATTGACTTTTATGTAAATAACCGGTTTTCGACGTACTTTAAAGTCTGAATATGTCCTAGTACGCTGAAAACCGGGTAACTAATTGGAAATGAACGTGTAAAAGATACACAAAATTATACTTTTAAGTAAGTGTGATGATGTACTACCAAGAACTGACGGATAAATCCGTGAAAATTTCTTGATTTACATTTGCTCTACGTTTGTTTGGATTTCATATTAAAAGCGATATCTCTGTATTCAATAAAAATTGTACACAGGTTATATTAAATTTTTAATGCAATTCCTCTATAGTATCACCTCATAAAATACTGTCGACTGAGTCGAAAAACTACGTTGCTCTGAGCAGGAGACAAGTACACATTCTCAAATTTCCGACTTGGCTTCGTTTGTCAACTGAGTTTCCCATTCGGTCGTCTGCGCATGCGCGAAGCACTTCCATACGCGTGAGAATAGGATCCATGCTGCACCGTCTACCAGCGATCGTATGCGTGCATCTTGTGCAAGTGGACGCGTCTACACTGTACGCGGACGGCGTGACCGGTGCATTATGGGTAATCTCGCAAGCTCTCACTTCCCGTGTAGAAAGGGCTTAATTAAACTAACCTAAGGACAACACACACACACACACACACACACACATTCCCCAGGGAGGACAGAAACCTCCGACAGCAAGCAACCACGCGCTCTGCAGCAAGGCACATTAGAACGCTCGGTGAACGTTCTATTGCGCTATTGCGAACGTTTATACGTATATTACCAATTTCCTCACCTTTTTAAGGATACTGAAATTCTAAAATTGAAATAAGACGTTCCACTATGCCAGCTAAAACTTTTAACTTGTAATTAGCACGATGTTACTCGTATGTAATTTTTCCTTCGGCATCTTAAACCGGTCATAAAAGATTAGAGAGTTGTACGTCACATGGGGCGTATCCAGGAGAGAACGCGGTACAATTTGCGAGTGAAACGCTTAAATTATTAATTACGGGGCCTATTACGACTACTTACGGGGCAAATGTCAAGAAGACTCTCGAGTCACGCTATGCACGAGTGGCTTGTGAAACAATCGCCGGCTCTCGTCCGGTTTCGCAGCCGCTGCACTTACAGAGTGAGAATACGCGGTGACGGGGGTCGGCGGACAGCACAGGGTTAACGCGAGCAGCGGGTGAGCGGCGAGCGGGTCACGACGCACCTGTGTAATTGCCCACAATTACTGGAGCCGTGTCACACTCGCGCTAAGACCGCCACCTTCATTCTGGACGACTTTCACTGACCAACTGTCCAAGCACTGATAGGCGCCTGTCTCATCGTACTCGCATATAGCTGAACGAACTAGTTCCGTGAAATGAACTACATTTTAGTTCACTCTGGTAAATGCTGAAATATCCCTTCCCTATGATACTGAGTACACCCCAGGACCTAGAAGTATGTATTTCAGACGTCCTAATTTATAACTGCATAAACTGCATCGCATCGGAAGACCAGAATAGTTCAGTTGATTGATTGATTTTTCTAGGGAAGCCAAAACAGTCTTGGACCAACCCGCCACTGCCCGCACCCATACTAAGTTTATTGTGCGGTATCGCTCCCTGTATATCTAGTAAAGCCAACCAATGCCCTTGAAGAGTGCAAGGAGTACCTTTACCAGTTCTTTATTAGACACAATTTCTTCGGGTCTGGTTGTAACAAATATTCTGTGCCTTTTATTCTCCAATGCAATGCATTCGAAGATTAGATGTAATGCAGTTTCATCACCGTCATCACAGATCCTACATTTAGGGTCCTCTTCTGTTATTCCCATTGCACGTAGGTGTTTTTTGAAATTCCAATGGCCTGTCAGCAATCCAACCATGAGTCTAATCTCTCTCCTGTTCAGACCCAGGATTGTAGAGCTTCTTTTAAAACATGGCTTTGGCATCATTACCTTGCCATGTTTTTCTTGATGGACTTTGGTCGAATATTCTACGTGCTGTCTTCTGAGCCAGTTACGTAACTCCAATTTGATCATTGCCTTGGTGATTGTCAGGACAGGTTCCGGTCCAATAAATGGAGTCTCTGCCCCCATCCTGGCTAATCTGTCGGCATGTTCGTTGCCACTGATCCCCGAGTGGCCAGGGACCCACAATAGGTTTACTCTATTCCTTTCCCCTAGCTCCAACAGAACCCTGTGACATTCTGCAACAATTTTAGACCTTGTTGCAGGAGCTGCCAGTTCAGTTAGTCCAGTTGATGAGTCAATTCCAACTGTGAGAACTATTTCGTATCGAAACACTGAAATAGTTCAGTCAGCTCACTTAGTTCAACTGATAAACTAGACGGAATGCGCGAACTACGATAGATCATAAGGCGGGAACTCTTCTGATGGTCACTTACAAGAAGAGTGTACGCCAGTTAGATTCTTTTATTAATCTTTTTTTGAAAACATATTTTTTTGGGAAACAGCGATCTATTGGAAACTATTTATAAATAAAAACAGTCACAAATCGCAAAAAATATCATTTATACACATGGTACCCGGTTTCGTCCTATTTACAGGGCGATCTTCAGATCTGGAAGGTATTAAACATACAAGGTTGTAAGGCAAGTCAGAAAAATGTTCAAATGTTTGTATAGCTTATGGGACTTAACTACGGGGTCATCAGTCCCTAAACTTACAAACTACTTATGAACTACTTACGAACTAGGACGGCACAAATATCCATGCCCGAGGGGGGATTCGAACCCCCGACCGTAGTGGCCGTGCAGACCGTGACTGGAGCGCCTCAGTCCCTTCGGTCAGAACATAACACATGAAATAAAGGTTTATATATATATATATATATATATATATATATATATATATATATATATATATATATATTCGTTGCATTACTTATGTAGCGTAAGCTTGTCGTCCACGCAACAGGCGCTTGTCGCATGCGGTAACTGCCGCTAGTGGCTGAGCTGACACTGGTTAAATACTGTGAAAGCGCGCGTATGCCTTAGCCAACAGGAAATGTTCACATGACGTGGTGTTAAGGTAACGAATGAAATACTATATGACATTATTTCATACCGTTTGTTAATCGTCTAATAGTCTAGTAAAATGTAAGTTAAAAAAATATTTTTTAGAGAACCATCGACATAAAAAAAAATGGAACATAGGTTATGTAGTTCCCGAAACATTTATTTCATAAATACTAATGTACTAAGATAAAATTATTTTGTTATAAATTAATAGGCTTATGCAACGGGTCTTAATAAACGAACGCCTTCAACCATTTTATCCTGTAATTATGCGGCATGTTACTCGGCCTCGTGTGATAGTGAATTATCTGCGTGTTTCGGCAGTACACATTAACTACGTTATCAGATCGGGCTCGAAACAGTGCAAATGTGGAGTGATATCGTTTAATTTAATCGGAGTGCACGAATTCATTAATGAAACTCACTAAACGCGTCCCTCGGGAAGTGTTCATTTCGATCGCTGTGTAATTACTTTCGGTTTATTTGATTTTGCGGATAGTGTGTGTTGGTTCTCGTTTCCAGTTTCCGGTTCCGTTATAGGCTTACGATCTTTTTTTCCCTCTACATTTATAACACTAATTATTTCTAATCATGCAGCGACACTCAAATTCGAGAGATTATGAGAACTGAAATCATGTTCAGAAATACTATGTTGGCGCATAAGTTCTTAGCGTTTTTCTATAAGTCTAGTTAACACAGCAGATACACAGAATAAAGACTGACGTGAATCATTGTGGATTAGTGGATTTAAACGACCTTATCAAGTCTCCAGTCACTAAGCTCTGCTTTGTCCAACGGAACAAACGTTTCTGGCTACCTAAGTTGCTATCACTGCATTATCGAACTCGGAAGAATATGTCGAAAATGACCCGATTTCTTCATCTAGCACTCCACTTTCTAGTGTCAAAAGTTCCACTCACTATCTCCAAATGTTAGTACGTAAGCTCAAAACAACAACAATGAAATACAAGATGATAATATATAAATAAACCTGTACCTATAGCAATAAAAAACAAAAAGATACGAACTTATCCTCAACCTAATCTAAATACATGTAATAAATAATTGAAGAAAATTTGCTGCGCGTTTGGAAAATGCCTTTAGAAAATAATTTTCAGAAGATAAGTGTGTCAACAAGGCAGATACAGAGTTTTTACTTGCTTAATACGCCAAAATACGTGTACTACAGAGGAAACGTTATTGTGGTGCTCAAATTTGCTCTAGATTATGAATTAATTTCTGTCTCCTAAAAATTCTACAATTTTTATTTATTGACGTACCGGAGCTTTTTAATTAATTAGAGAGAGAAAGAAAGAACAAACGAGTTACTTTAGGATCAGATCAGCAGTTGATTAAAATTAGTTTCTGGAGCGATGACTACTTTTCAGATCTTTGCTAGACCGTGTTATTCATGCAAAGCGAAAATACTGGGCCCTTTCTTTTTTATCATGCTTGACGTTCGTTTATGTTGTCTGAGTTAAGACTCTTAGTGTTATGTTATGTATTCTTCTGTAAGATTGAACGCCACGTTAGACGTTATAAACACCTTCGTAAAACAAGCTTCATAACTGGTAAGAGTAAGTGTCCTCACCTAGATAAACAGCTGTGGTGGCCACTGTTTTACTGGCTCAGTTTACGACTCGTGTCGTTGATCGGTTCATGGACCATTTGGGTGAAGTGTGCCATGCAGCTCTGTCGGCTGATACAGTACAAGGAACGGCAATATTTACTACTGCAGAGCGGGAGCGACAACATGAGGCAAGCCGTTACTCCGACGTACGCTTTCACACCAAGAGATTGATTTCTATGGCGAGAAATCAAATTCAGTTCTTAACAGCACTTAGAGTCAGTCACCACTGATATTTAAAGCTCGAATATAAAATACAAAATACGGATTGAAACTCTGTCCACAGAAAAAATGTGCACGAGTGAGAGAAAATGGTACATATCCTAACTGGTGGATGTGTGTAAACCAATGATGGGCACTAGTTATATCGATGTATTACTGCTCTTGTGCTCTTATTTCGTGTACAAGAATGATCAATTGAAAACCTTTAAAACTCAGACAATCTTGTAACCATGCAATATCGATTATGATAGCCTTGTCGCTATTTATTTGAAGAAATATTATTTTCCAAAAATTAAATAAGTGGCATGTAAGAACGAAATACTGAATAATATAATAATAAACGAATACAGAGATAAAAAAGCTAGGTTGTAGAGAAGTCAGGACATGTAGAATTATATGTAAAATATTTTCAGTAGTTACATAATGTACACGGAATACATACATAACTGATACTCAATTACTGTTAACCCAGGGAGAGCTGTATGTCGAAATGGAGCCAAAGTCTTTAATAAAAATATTGCAGGCATCTAGCGATAAAATTACATTATATCAATAAAAGTCATTTTAAACTCTTGCCCTAGTTTTATCGTTTCGGTTCCCCGTATAAAAGAGGGCCTCGAAGACGATTACTTGCACCCCTTTTGGACAATATGTACTCATGATGATGGAAATTATACGTAAAAGACGTAGAACGCTTTTCGAATTTTCATTTTCCAGGCTCCCCTAATGTTTTCCCAGCGAATGCTCTCCAAGCGAATCTGTTTCTTGGAGAGATCTACAGCCGATTCATACCACTGTCAAATTCTACTTAACTATCCTTTTGCTGATATGAAGCTGACCAAAAAAAAAAAAAAATCTAAGCCAGGCCAATACCGTAACGAAATACAGTTGCAATACAGTTTATGTGATTGAACGATACTGTGCAATTTATATTAGTTTGCAACTAAAGGGGAATCATCTTTATAGAAATAATGCTAGGTCCAGACCAGTCGAGGTTCACTTGCTACACTGTTATTAAATCTTCTTCGTTTCTTGTACTGCTCTGCTCTGCTCATAAACGAAGAAGATTCACAGAATGTCATTTGAAGGGGCAGTACGAAAACTGATTAGATTTGGCCGCCCGATATATGACATCACTATGAAGGAAGGAAGATTAATGCTCCACAGGGGGTTTGCAACTGAGATTGGTGGTCGAAGAGACCAGCACTGTTATTTGCCTTAACCGATTTAGGGAACTCTCAGAAAACATCAATTATGGTGGCAAGGTGGAGATTGGGACCGGAGACCTGCAGATCGCGAGTCCAGGGTACTACTTACTGAGCCACCTGGTACGCTAAGTATACTAGTTTAACCCTGTATACTGTATGGCTCGATCATATATACGAAATAATTAATGAAATTTCCAGCTTTGTAACACAAAAACCTCCAGCTACTACTCTGATGGTTCTTCTCTTCTAGTAGAAGGAGGCTGATATATAGAAAAATGAGCGATTATTGCTTCACGTACCTCCAGAGGCCGAGCGCTTTAAGGCGCCTTGCTGAGGAGCGGGAGGTTGCCTCCTATCGGAGGTTCGAGTCCCACTTCCGACATGGGTGTGTTTGTTGTACTCAGGTTAGTTTAAGTAATCTGTAAGACTAGGGACACGACGACAGTAGTTAAATCCCATAGATTTAGAATCATTTACGAGACTGCATTCGGAAGTGAGATAGACCTGCGAAACGCTGCACTAAGGAAGTAAGCTTTTCGTAAGCAAAGCGCGTGTGACTTGACAGCAACGTTGTCAGGCGCAGCCTGTATTCACGTTTGGTACATCATGGAAGAGATGGAACTCTCAACAACTTTTCAGGGAAATCACAAAAAACGTAAATCACTATTCGTGTTGACAACCTACTGATAAAGTGCGCCTGCTTCTGTGTCTACATCTTCGCTCTGCAGATCGGACGTAAGTTCCTGGCAAGCGTTCATCGAACTACTTCCAGTCTTTTTATTTACCGTTTTTTTCTCGAGTAGCAAGCGGGAAGAAAAAACACTCGAATCTCTCAGTTCTCTATATGTAAATTATATAAATTTCTTTATCCAGTACTTGGATGCATACTGATAATAGTAAATGTTTCTGCAGAAGAACACCAGACGCCGCCACTTACGCCAAAAGATATCTCGTGAATAAATAAATATTACATTGTTTTGGACCATTCTTTTACAATTGTATCAATATTATAATGATTCCGACCCCAACTAGTGTATAATTTCCGTGATCCTCTCTCCTGTATATCGCGATAATACCAAATGAGTTGTCCTTTCCACTTTTTCGATGAAGTGTGACAATTCTACCTTTCCTAAAACATTTGGAAAAATTACCTACTTTCGACGACAGTGGCTTTGTCACTTCCATAAGAATTCAGTCAACAAGAAGTTTCCGGCACTCTGAGACTAAATAGCTGCAAGCAGGCAGATTTTTACCTACATTCCCTAGTTATTATAACATTTGTAAGATATTAAAATTTTTAGTTTAACCTTTTTCTGAATATTCATGGAATTTACGACATTATTTGTAATTGTATTACAAAATACAGAAACACACCTACAACGCTCTGTGTATAAGCTGTAAGAGATGAGAAGAGAACACTACAATTTAAATGTGTAAGCCACTAAAACAAAGCTTATAGCACACTAAGGTAAATTCCCAATTCGATCTAAGATTGTCATCGAAACCAATTGAGCAGGTCTCCAGTTTCAGTTATTTAGGTAGCGACATAAGTGTGGACATAGATAAGAAAACCATTAAATTTCAACAATAAACAAAATTTTAAGAAGTAAAGCTAGGTAAGACACATTTGTAATTGTATTACAAAATGCAGAAGCACATTTACAACGCTCCGTGTATAAGCTGTACGAGATGAGAAGAAAACACTAAAATTTAAATATGCCAGCCACTAAAACAAAGGTTATAGCACACTAATGTAAATTCCCAGTTCGATCTAAGATTGTCATCGAAACCAAGACACTTGAGCAGGTCTCCAGTTTCAGTTATTTAGGCAGTGACGTAAGTGTGGGCATAGACAAGGACATCCAACAAATTTAAACATATACGTGGAACTATAATCAAAATTTTAAGAAATAAAGTTAGGAAAGACACAAAATTGAAATTATATAAAACAATGACAGTGCCTGTGCTCCTTTATGGAGGTGAATCCTGAATTGAAAGAAAATGAGATAAAAATAAGATACATTTAGCAGAAATGAGGTTTTTAAGAACAGTAAAAGATTGCACAAGGAGATACCACATGAAAATATGACATTAGGGCAGAATTAGAAATCTACAGCTTAAACGAAAAGACTGAAGTATACACGAAGGAATGTAGACACCTCGGAAGATAAATGAAGAGAGAATTCCAGTCGTGGTGAATAACTCCAAAGCCTTGGAAGAAGAGATGTTGGATGACAAAGAAGAAGATGGAGCTAACCATGTGAAGTCGGAACAGGCATATTGCCTAATCCTCGAAGTGAAGATGATAATGATGATGATTCACGTCATTACCTTCGAATGGCTAAAGTTGAAAATGTGCAGCCAACCAGGATCCGAACTCGGATCTCCCGCTTGCTAGAGAGTTGCGTTGCGCTGATCTCCCGCTTGCTAGAGAGTTGCGTTGACCTCCCGTCATACACTGAGCCCCGTAAGAGTAAGGGCCAAGGACTTTAACGTGTTGTGGAGACGGGCTGACGTCGTCTCGAAAGAGTGCGTGGTGTGTTGTGGTGTGTCTGTGAGTCTGACATCTCGTGGTCGGCGAGCGTTCCATGAAAGCGGACCGCACGTCGGCGGAAAACCCAGAAGAGCGGGTGCGCGGGCGGCGTTCGCAGAAGCGGCCGCACAAAGAAAGCCCGGCCACGCCGCCTCTCTGGAACAATCAGGGCGCGGGCTCGATTCTCCCCGCTACACTCGCGCAATTACTGCACGCCGACCCCTGCATGTCATGCCCGCGACTGAGCGGCTGCCCACCGCCACAGGATCAGCCGAGTGCACACACATTCTACCCTCCATAGTCTCTCTCCACTGGTCTCATGCATTTCATGCTACCTCCTGTCTGCGTTTCCAATATCTTAACAGTGCAGCCAATCAAATATTTACTGTTGTCTACATATATTCACAAAATATTTGTGAAGCTTTCACACATAGCTCTCTTGTCTAGGATTTTCCTTGAAACTTTTCTCTGTGATATGGCATGAATGTGAAGATACCAGTGATTACATAAAGTACTTTGTGCATTCCGATGAGCTTGGACAATTTCATCACAACAATGCGACATCCCACCCGTCCGGAAATGCTACAGAATGATTCGAGGAAAACTCTTCTGACTTTAAACACCTCCGCTGGCCACCAAACTACCCAGTCATGAACATTATTTAGCATATCTGAGATTTCCTGCATCATACTGTTCAGAAGATCTCCACCTCCTCGTAGGATCCGCACAAGAGGGACAATGCGCAGAGACGGGTTTTCGTTCGCAGCGCTGGGCGAGTTGATTCCTTCGTTTGGAAGGAGGAGGCCACGTCAGTCCATTTCTGCGTGCCTGCCAGTGAGCTGGGCAGTTCCCTCCAGCGCTCGCTCACTGCTCCGGCCGCTATCCCCACCACTACCGCTCTCCTATGCTTCCCCAGCTGTCTGCACATCTACCAGCCAATTTATCCTGCACGCACTCTTACAGACTTATGAACAGCTCCACAGGATGCATGATGTCAGTTCCCTCCAGCACTACTTCAGTCATGAGTCCATGCCATTTTGTGGTTTTCTGTATAAACATTTTTGAACATGTGACAAAGTCATACTAGAGGATTGTGACCAATGTAAATAACTGTTGGGGTGGTGCACAAATGCTGTCAAGTTGCTTAATTAACAAGTCATCATGAGGTGAAAAAATGGCCTTTACTCTTTTGCGTTTCTGTCTATCCATCCACAGAAATCAAAAGGGTCGTGGGTTTATCTTATACCTGTAGCAATTTTGGTGTCTGTTTGAGGAGCCAACTGAAACGTGTTAGATCAAAGCCAATTTTCCAACTACGGCCTACTCGTGAATTAAGCGACTTTCTTAAAACCCTGTCACTTCCGTGTGGCACTTCTGCCATAGTAGCTGGATGTCACGAAACGTAGATCTGCTATCGAACACGCTGCTGACCCATCCTCCTGAGACCGCGACCTCCCGAGCAAGACTTTACGACCATCCGGGGGGGTCGCGACCCACAGGTTGAAAAAAACCTGCTCTAAGAGATGTGGTTCAAGAAGTAAGACTAAAGAGATTACCACGCTTAACAATTACAGTCAGTAGTAATATCAATCGCCTTTGACTCTGTGAAGCTGGCATTGTTTTCCAACCACTTGGAAATCAAAAAATCGTCCAGCGCGGCAGGTCGCAGGGCGTGATGCAGCGGGCGAGCGGGCGGTTGGAGACCTGGGACGCGCGCGGGACACCGGAAGGTGGCCGGTGGACGTGGGAGTGCGGGGGCGGGGTGCTGGCGTGGCGTCATGTCGCCAGGAATGTCACGCGCGCCGCGGCGCGTGGCCTGCACGACAAGTGGCCGCATTCCCCCAGGGCGCAGCTTCTGGCCCAGCGGAAGCACGCCTGCCAACCGGCCCCAGCCTTTGTACGCCCATCTTGGTCAAAGACCACTGGGACACGGCTGTATAATTCAAGTAAGCGAACACACATCTCCAGCCGTTAATCTCATAAATGCTTTATTACTAATTTCGTTAACCCATTGTTACCGTCTTTAGACCCCGTTTAGTTGATTAGTATCACATAAGCAGGGTCCACACAGATGATCTCTTACGTTGATAGCTGAAGTGCAACTTCTTTAGGCAGGTATAAAAGATGGATCTATATACACCATCATGTATAGGGACCCTGGTTATGTGATAGTAAGGAAGGAAAGAAGCTTAGGGTTTAACGTCCCGTCGACAGCTTGGTCATTAGAGACGGAGCTTACCCTCGGAGTTTTGGGAAAGAATAGGGAAGGAAATCGGCCGTGCCCTTTCGAAAGGAACCATCCCGACATTTACCTGGATTGATTTAGGGAAATCATGGAAAACCTAAATCAGGATGGCCGGAGGTGTATTTGAACCACCATCCTTCCGAATGCGAGTCCAGTGCGTGAGTTGGTCTATTGGGAAGTACCCTACAAGACAGTCGAGAAAAACGCAGCGCAAAAAAAAGAACCAGAGGTATTACAGTAAAATTTACTGGGTGATCAAAAACTCAGTATAAATTTGAAAACTTAATAAATCACGGAATAATGTGGATAGAGAGGTAAAAATTGACACACGTGCTTAGAATGACATGGGGTATTATTTGGACAAAAAATTCAAAAATGTCCGACAGATGGCGCTTCATCTGATCAGAAAAGCAATAATTAGCAAAACAAATTAACACAAAGCAAAGAGGATTTTCCTAACAGGAAATGCTCAATATCTTCACCATCATTCCTCAACAATAGCTGCAGTCGAGGAATAATGTTGTGAACAGCACTGTAAAGCATGTCCGGAATTAAGGTGAGGCATTGGCGTCGTATGTTGTCTTTCAGCATCCCTACAGATGTCGGTCGATCACGATACACCTGCGACTTCAGGTAACCCCAAAGCTAATAATCGCACGGACTGAGGTCTGGGGACCTGGGTGGCCAAGCATGACGAAAGTGGCGGCTGAGCACACGATCATCACCAAATGACGCGCGCAGGAGATCTTTCACGCATCTAGCAATACTTTTTTTGTTCTAATAAAATCCCATGTCATTTCAAACATGTGTCAATTATTACCTCTCTATCTACATTGTTCCGAGACTTATTAAGTTTTCAAATTTATACTGACTTTTTTATCATCCGGTATATTGTAGACAACAAGCCCACATTTTTACTGGAAACAGTTCTGTTTGAAGTGAGGAACATCGGTACTGAATATTGTCGCCTCTGCTACACGCCTCGGAATTAATTCAAAGAAGCTCTGTATGTGTCTTTGGGTTCATGTTGGTTCCACATATTGCTCGAGTTCCACATGTTGCTCACATGTTGGGTGACGTCCAGCCGTCATCGACCTGGCGTTTTTAGAGAGGGAAGAAATCGGGGGAAGTGGGTGACTAGTCAGCAACTCAATCCGACGAAGAAGTATTGCCCATTGCCTGCCATCATCCTGCTGTAATATGCCGTCAGCAAGGTACGAAGCTGCCATGCACGTCAGTGTGAGTTTCAGGGTATTTATGTATATGGTATGGGAGGTTAACACGATCCTATGCTTCAGAGATGCTCGCTAATTAATTGGTGTACCGACAATGTTCTACACGCGGGGAGGGGGAGGGGTTACGGGAGACGATTCCAACACCATCCGAAACCGTAATAGCGCGTGAAGGAACTTTATGGAGATACAAGAGCAGCAGTTCAACTCTCTCTCACCACGGTGTCTCCAGACTATATTCCAGCCAATGTGTTGTAGCGGGCAGAATAGGAATTGGGACGACACTGTCCTACCGACGTATCACGATGGGACTTTATTTTCAATCATGTGATTTTTGTAAAACATATTATATTCTAAATAAATTTGACTGTCATAGCGTCGGCCCTTCTTGATGTTTTATTTCGAATGGCCAATACTGTATTTGCAAGTCTATTCGAATATTCTGTAACTCAATAGAGGCTGAGCAGGCTTTTTCTGGCATATCTTCATAACGGCGGTGCTAATGATGATGTTGACGATGATCGTGTGGAATTTATGGCCGTTAGACTCCGATTGAGGTCGTCTTCAGCCTGCCTACGGACGACACTTCGGCGATTTGCATGTCAATGATGATGAAATAATATCACGAAGCCACAACACAAGGTCCCAGAATGGAGAACAACCCGACCGGGAATCGAACCCGAGCCTCTTGCGTCGCAACCCACCAAGCCGTCCACTAGATTACGGAAGCGGTCTGCGGTACTTGTGTTTAGAGACCGAAATTCGTGCTAGTTTCACTAATTAATCATCTAATAGTTTTCAAGGAAGCTAATGAGACTGGATAAAAACTGCCGACAAGGGATTCAGTGCTGCGTCTATATTTTCAATTCATTTATTACTTTCACTTAGAAGTTCTTCAACTGGTCCATATGGTAGTTTAGTGCTTAACGTCCAGTCGACAGCTTGGTTATCAGAGACGGAGCTAACGCTCGGATTTTTGGGTAGGGATGGGAAAGGAAATCGGCCGTGCCCTTTGAAAGGAACCATCCCGGCGTCTGCGTGGAGAGATTTAGGGAAATCACGGAAAACCTAAATCTGAATGGCCGGAGGTGGATTTGAACCACCATTCTCCCGAATGTGAGTCCGGTGTCTTACCAATGCGCCACTTCGCTCGGTACTGATCTATATGTTAACTCGGTCCATCAATTCCCCATGTCCTAATGATTTATGTACAGACAGGACATAATCTCAGACCTTGACGCATGGCACACAGACCACGCTCCGTCCGTTAACACTTTCACCATGATTGGCACCTTTTGACATACAACAGAATACGGAGAATACCAACAGTGGAAACGTCTATTGTGAAGAAATGGCACTCAGAACGTTTTTAAATTCCACTCCTCAATATGAAACGTTATAACTGTTACAGAAACTACTCGTGCCTTGTATCATGTCCTGCATAATTAAGAAGAAAGATGAAACAGAATATTAGTTTTCACTCTCTTGCCATTAGATGTACGAGGTATGTTTTAATCAGTTATACAAGAATGTATATTTCCAGGTTCTTCAAACGAATATAATTGTAAAATGTTTTCGGGAGACGTTTCTATGGGTAAGATTTTTGGCGGTTCTAGCTGGAGTCCATAAATCTGACACTCGGTATATTGCTTTGATCGTCACACGCAGAAAAAAATGCTAACGACGATAGAAAACTTCCTTTTCTTTTTACAACTTCAACGGCAGCTTGCTGTTCATCAAGAAAAATGGAAGTTAAGCTATAAAGGAAAGCAAGGAGAAATTTGGAGAAGGAATTAAAGTTCAGGGTGAAGAATTAAAAACATTGCGTTTTGCCGACGACATAGTAATTCTGTCAGATACAGCAAAGGACCTGGAAGAGCAATTGAACGGAATGGACAGTGTGCTGAAAGGTGCATATAAGATGAACATTAACAAGAGTAAAACAAGGGTAATGGAGTGCAGTGTAAGAAAATCAGGTGATGCTGAAGGAATTAGATTAAGTAACGAAACAATAAAGGAGGTAGATGAGTTTTGTTACTTGGGCAGTAAAATAACAAATGATGGTCGCAGTACAGATGATATAAAATGCAGAATGGCAATGGGTAGAAAGGCGTTTTTGAAAAAGAGAAATTTGTTAACATCGAATATTGATTTAAGCCTAAGGAAGTCCTTTCTGAAGGCATTTGTATGGAGTGTTGCCTTGTATGGGAGTGAAACATGGACGATAAGCAGTGTGGACAGAAAGAGGATAGAGGCTTTTGAAATGTGGTGCTACAGAAGAATGCTGAAGATTAGGTGGGTGGATTGCGTAACTAATGAGGAGGTACTGAACCGAATTGGGGAGAAAAGAAATTTCTGGCATACCTTGACTAAAAGAAGGGATAGATTGGTAGGACACATTCTTAGACATCAAGGAATTGTGAATTTAGCGTTGGAGGGAAGTGTGTGGGGTAAAAATCGCAGAGGGAGACCAAGAGACGCGTATAGTAAGCAGATTCAAGTGGATGTGGGTTGTCGTTCTTATGAGGAGATGAAAAGGCTTGCTCAGGATAGAGTAGGGTGGAGAGCTGCATCAAACCAGTCTCTGGACTGAAGACCACAACAACAACAACAATGAAGATATGAAATGGTACTTGCAAGGAAGGGTGGTACCAAGAAAGGCGAAGGGTTGACTTCAGGTTTCCAGAGAGTTTAGGAAAGTGTTGCTGATATGCAAAAAATATAAGGTGTAGAACACATCCTGAGTACTCCTCTGATGTTTGTGATTCCCACCATGACAGGTTAAATGAAGACATCTAAGTAATTCAGTTGTTTCATTTCTTACCCGTAGATTCGATAAGCATACGAGTGTTGTGATCTCAGATAGGAACATATGATGCGAAGACGATGTTATTTTCACGAAACATTATAGAACTGGCATTAGCATCTAAATGCAGAACGATTTTACTGTCACCAACTTAAAGATCACGATGAGAAGAGGTTATTGATGCTGCATTTATGAGAAATAAGGAGGAAAAGACAAGATTAATAGTGATACATAGTAACCTCCAACCTTCAAAAATAGTTTGTAAGTCTATAGGATTTAACTGCTTGGTTATTAGACCCTAGCTTACGAACTACTTAAACTAAGTTAAACTAACCTAAGAACAACACATACACACATGCCCGAGGGATGATTTGAACCTCCGACGGCGAACGGCCGCGCGCACCGCAGCACAGCGCCTCAGTGCACACGGCTTTTCCGCCGTGGGCTTCACCCTTACAACACACAATAGATTGCTGTGTATGTAGTCAGATGTAGATGTGGAGATTCGTCTTGCAGCTATGAATTGGATTTACTGGTGGATGAAATTATCGTCATTAAGGTTTACGTACTAACGAAAACATTCAAAAGTAATTTGGAGAACATGAGACAATCTGTCATAAAATTCATGGCCATGAACGCTCATTACACTCCACTGATTTAACTCCTAATAGATAAAGGATATTTTCGACCACGTGGGTGGCATAATGCTACGAAATCGGCCGTCTTTCCCTCCCGCCGGAGGTTCGTGTCCTCCCCGGGAGACGGGTGTGTGTGTGTGTGTGTGTTTTCATTAGTGTAAGTTAGTTTAGGTTTGGTTTTTTTTAAGTCTAGGGACTGATGGCCATAGCAGTTTGGCCTAGCAGGTTTACAAACATTTGAACATTTTGAGAATATTTTCACTGTTTCAATATCTTAATTCGAGAGAAACCAATGAGCATGTAATGAACGAGCATTATCTGCCAGTTCTACTCGTATATTAGTAATAAATGCATACTAATGTTATTGTGTTAATGATGTGCAATGTAACATTGATGATGTAATGACTGACGTTGACAGAGGCCGAATGGCCAAAATTGTTACAGGCTTACCAGTCAGCACCTAACATGCCACACAGTGGAGAACGTTTAATCAATCCCGCGGCTGCAACGAGAAGACGGACCGTCTGCAAATTTAATTCCCTTTGTAACATCCCCACTGCCGCGCCCCGCCGCCACCTACTCCCCCTAGTGACGCACCTGATTAAAGCCGTGAAAATGCTGTAAATGTGATGTAGCGAACTTGCCGCGCGCGGTGTGTTGGCTGACAACAGAGCGTTGTGTGTGTGGGAGGATGAAGGGGGGATCAGTGCAACTGATTGCCTGCCGGGGAGCAGTGGAGAGCCGCCGACCGGTGCCGGTGATTGCACAAAACTCCGCACTGCGCGCACACACAGCGCCCCGGCAAAAAGATAAATAATTACCCACTCCTATTAACCGACGGCTTTCACTTTTAGTTCACTCAATTATTACGCTCTTTTTTGGCTGCTGCGCTTCGTTTTTTACGTCCCGACCTCTGGAAAGCCCTTCGCCGCTCTGAGCTAGCCCACTGTCCATTCACCGTGGAAAAGTTCGGACTCCACCCCGCGCCATCATAGACATTGCTACGTCTCTGGCAGGACTGAAGAATATATCACTTCTGCTATGCACTACCTATTTAATGAAATAAATCGTAATTAGGGATCACTTATGGCTTTACTGTACTAGGTTTAGATGTAATACCCATGTGCGGCGAATGAAAATGTGTACCCGGACGGGATTCGAACCCGGAATCTCCTGCGTACTAAACAGACGCGTTGACCACTCCGCCACCGAGGACACAGTGACCAACCCCACTTCACAGGACTCCTCCCTGCACGTCTCCCGCCACACCCAAATCTTCATTGGCCACACTGTCTCTTTCCTATTATCCTTTGGGTGAAGAACTAATTCTGCAACATATTGGAAAGAGCCGTTTGCTCATTCAAGAGGTACAAGACTGTAGCAGATCACGGCTCCACACATGCTTAGACTAATGACACAGAAAGTAAAATACCTCCTTCCGAAAATGTTCAACTTTAATGCCCTTGGGCACATGAGAAAAAAAGGAACTGATTTGTGTTACTTCTTATTAATATGATTTTAAAGTAACCTCATTTATCCATGTTACTTTAAATTTTGGTTCAAAAATGTTCAAATGTTTGTGAAGCTTATGAAACTTAAGTGCGGGGTCATCACTCCCTAAAATTACAAACTACTTACGAACTACCTTATACTACTTCGTAATTAAACAATGCTACAAGGGGCGCTTTAAAAAACATGAAAGCCACAGGTGGTGATGTGGCTGTTATTTATTGTCGCGTTTCGACCTTTTCATCGTCAGAGTCTAAAACATGGGGTAAAGTTTCGTACAGTTGTACCATGTGATGAGTCTGCTGAACTATACTAAAGCGCGGTCGAAACGCGTCAATAAATAACAGCCACATCACCACCTGTGGCCTTCATGTTTTTTAAAGCGTCCCTTGTAGCATTGTTTAATTACGAAACTGAATATGGGCGCATACCTCATTCTGTCGAAACGCTTTACTGTCAAACAATTATAATTATCATACACAGTTCACGCCCACGTTTACACAATAAAATAATCATGGTCTGTGCAAGAGCTTCCATCTCAATTGAACATTCACAGTGATGTCAATAGTGTCTAAGCATTCCAATGTTTAAAGCAATTCATTATCTCATTGTTAGCCAACAGTGCAGAATGGCTTTCTACGTTGACATGTTTTAATCCTTCTGAATCATCTTCAGGCTGTGTTGTGACAAGTACTGCATTTCAGTGTTGCTGAACAGAAATTGATTATATCCTTCGAGCCTTCACGAAAACATATCTTGGGATATTCCTGTACAATGTGGTTAGTGGTCTGCACTGAAGCTTTATTCATACAATGCCGAACCTGGGAGTCCCCATATGTACATCCAGTATTTAGTTCTTCCGTGTCCACGTCGAATCTGTTCTGTAGACACCAGGTTCTTGTAATCAATGGCAAGCCCGATTAGTGTGCCGTCTTCGAAGCTATAACGCCATAAAGCACGACAACTGTTTGTCGAGAAAAGGTGCCACTGCAGATGGTTGGCCGCTCATTTTCTCCGAATCATACACAGGATTTATTTTCAAAATTTCTAATCTATCGGCCCAGTTGTGGAATGTAATATTCCTCGCTCCGCTCCCTAGAACGTCAGTTGTGTTTTCTGCAGTGAAGACATCCTACTATCGTAACTAAGACAACGCCATTAACATTTAATCGTATATTAGGTTTCGATGTTCGCGAGCTGTAGTGTCCCGTGCTTTCAGCTGCTCGCAGTACAGTGTAACAATGCCAAGTTGGTTGGTTGCGTCAATAATCCAGACTGTTGCACTTGCCTCCCCTGAAAAGTATACTGCCCGTCTTGAAAAGCCACACGTTTGCTCTCCTCTTAACAGATTCCCTTCCGCTATGGTTCCGTGTACGGTACGACGATGTGTATCAAAACACTTTGTAGTTCATACGACTGGATAAAATACGAGAGCAATAATACGAGTAAATAGTATTTGCAGTAAAAGTGGTAGTGCTGACACTGCGTCTGATATCACAGCTCAGACAAGGTCACGTGTGAAGCTGGCGCAGTAAGCGATACCCGTGAGTGCTGCTCCCACAACAGTTTTGTTTCTTCTGCACTTTTGCATAACAGCAGGCGGGAGCTGTGGAGGACAAAGCTGCCGTCCGCGAGGTGTCAACTTTCCTGTCGGAATCAGATCTCCATCTCCCGCTAGAAGGAAAACCCTATTCAGCAAGTCGTAACAGCATTTCTAAAGAGGTACAGTTAACTAACGCCTTTCTGGTCGATGTTGCTCTGTAAGGAACTATATTACACTGAAGTTTTCTTATAGTTTTCCCATTTTTGTGCGTCTTTACAGCTCACTGAATGTAACTCCAAAACCTGCTTTGGGTTCCCTGTTAGCTCTTAGAGATTAGTGTTTGACAGGAAAGTTCAACCCTCCTGGTCACCTCCAAATGAATCTTAAACCCCTTAATGCCGATTGTCAGAAATTCTCATCGTCCCGTTCTGGCCCTTATAATCGAAAGAATAAGTGCTTTCGAGGGCCAGTGTCTGTTGAAGCACATTTTACACGAACGGGCCTAGTGAGTGTGAAATGTGCTACCGTCCACCGAGCGTTGACTGCACTTGTACGACGACTTTCGCTTATCATGTGCGTGTTGTGAACAAGTTACCGAGCCGCGGTGAAGTAGTCGCGTGGTCTAATAAGGCGCCTCGCTGCGGAGCACGCGGTTGCCCGCCGTCGGAAGTTTGAGTCCTCCCTGGGGTATGGGTGTGTGTGTTGTCCTTAGGTTAGTTTACCTTAGTTTAAGTAGTTTGTAAGCTACGGACTGATGACCACGCAGTTTGGTCCGATAGATCTACACACAAGTAACCGAGGTTGTGGTCGGTCTTTCGTTCAAATGTTCAAACGTTTGTACAGTCTATGGGACTTAACTACGGGGTCATCAGTCCCTAAACTTACAAACTACTTATGAACTAGCTAAAAGTAAGGACGGCACAAATATCCATGCCCGAGGGGGGATTCGAACCCCCGACCGTAGTGGCCGTGAAGACCGTGATTGAAGCGCCTCAGTCCCCTCGGCCACCGCGGCCGGCTCGGTCTTTCGTGAAATACAGCTAAATACATAAGTCAGTTTGATTTTCAGAATTATATTTTGTTTTGGTAGTAGATATTGGGTGTTTAAAGTAGATACAACTTTCAATGAACAGGAAAATAATGTATGTGTAAAATATGCATCATCAGGCATTTAGGCACATTTATAGGAAGTGCAAGGAGTTAAGTAAAATGGAGAAAGTACGGTAATTTTTATTCATCTCTGGCGATAACACGCTTCGTTGCGCGATTGTGTTTGTGGTTCACATTTTCGCAGTTTCACGAGGGATGGAACTTAAAAAGTGGTAACTATTTATTCACAGCCGATATAAAAGCCTTACATGTTTGCACCTGACTGTTCTTCAAAGTTGTCACCAGCGTTCTGTAGAGCTTATTGCCAGCGATGTGGAATGCGTTGTTATGTTCTGTTGATGGTGCGAATGGAACGGTCTACTGCCTGTCGAATCATTGGAACAGTTTGAAGCAAATGCCACGAAGTGGTTCCTTCATCTTCAGAATCAAATCAAAGTAGATGGACTTAAGTCCGGGGAGTATGGTGGATGGTACAGTACTTCCCAGTCCCATCGACCGAATAGAACAGCCACAGCTTGCGCTGTATGCGCCCGCGCATTCTAAAATTCGATACCCTTGTGGTCTCCTTGTTAGACCGCTCAGGTACTCCACCGCGGCAATTTCACGACTGAGGTGATCTTAATCGTACGCATTAGGTTTGGACATAAAAATGAATGTAATTGAAATCTATGTCTTTTTTTTATTTGTAAGAAAATTCAATAAATAAATATCTCTCGATGTAAACTTTTTATTTCTGTTCGAATGTTTGTAAATCTATGAGACTTAGTTACTCTGGTTATCAGTCCCTAGGCTTACAAGCCAGTTAAACTAACTGCTGGACAACAAATACACGCATGCTCGAGGAAGGACTCGAACCTCCGACAGCGAGCAGCGGCGCACTCCGCAGCTATGCGCCTTAGAACGCTTGGTCACTCCACCGCGGCAATGTACATGTGCGTCAGTGAAAAAGACAAGTAAAGGTGTTAGCATGTGGACGTAATCTGCTCTTCTAGTCTCTTCTGTACCTAAGGTCCGTCACCTTTCCTTTGGATCCCTACTTAATTCGGTGCTCTCCGATACACACGATCGAACAGCGGAGGAGTGGTACTCAAGCGTCAACTTTAGGTTACAAAATCTCCGGATGTAATTAACATTTTACAATGCAACAAACGGCACTGATTACGTATTTGTTTATATGTTCAGATGTGCTAACAAAACTAACGGGGTTCCATTTTAAAAAAAACGTAGGTTAGTGTTAAAAAACATACTTCCGTGCACTTTCTTTTTGATTTGTATTAACCAATTACACTAGCCCCTCTCCTCACGTTCGGTCTGTGGAATCGGCTCGTCAGTATTTGCTGGGGCGCAGGATCCATTCCTCCCGCGGTCAGAAAAATAGGACTGAATCCTCCCGAACCTGCAAGGGTGTGGAAAAGGACGGGACTGAATCCTCCCATAACCTGTTTAAGCAGATAGTTGGTGGCGGCTCGAGACCAGAGTGTGTGGCCAGACCTTTATGAATATTCCAGGCAAGCAAAGCTATCTAGCATATGTTCCAGTGCATGTTCCTACATTGTTCAGTAAAGTGAGAATTAAGCCCCAGTTGGAGTCAGAGTAAACGTACAGTAATATCACTTTGGTTTTTACAATCTAAAGACCTGTGCAACATTTTCAGCAGTTGGTATACAAGTTCATTTGATACAGCGTCGAATTATAAACAGAGGAAAAGGCAGGCTAATTTTTTTTTCTTTTTTTTTTTTTTTCCTAGGGGAGGGAGGGACATGAGTCTCATTGAACTGGCTTGACTTAACGTGAATAGAAGCAAGTTATGAACATCTGTAGTTTATAATAAAACGTACCTTAATAGGAAATCGGAAAATAGGAAATACTCCTGAAAGACGTTCGCAGATATTGTATGTACTATGAGCAATACTCTTAAATGTGGTTCTGGGGCATAGTAGGTAAGCGAACAGGCTGCTATTTTTGCGACTCGAGTTCGATTCCCACTAGAAGCTTAATTTCATTTATTAAATTTGTTGCAACATTAAACTTTTAATTATAAAATTATAAAAAGACTATCTTCAGATTTGGAGGTAATAAGTATAAAAAGGTAACACGAGAAAAAAAATCCATTAATCAACGCCGAAACGTGAAAGAGATAAGGAAAGCATGAGGCCGTTATAAACAAGTACAACGAAAACATTACAACAATGGAGAATGACAGTTGTAATCGCGTATTTTTCACAAAAAATTGTTTATTGCTAGTGGTATCTGGGTAAACAGCTTCCAACGTAAACATTCCATAAGACAACAACAACAAAGCCGGCCGCGGTGGCCGAGAGGACTAAGGCGCTCCAGTCACGGTCTGCACGGCCACTACGGTCGGGGGTTCGAATCCCCCCTCGGCCATGGATATTTGTGCCGTCCTAGTTCGTAAGTAGTTCATAAGTAGTTTGTAAGTTTAGGGACTGATGACCCCGTAGTTAAATACCATAAACAATACAAACATTTGAACATTTTTTGAACAACAACAAAACTGACTAAATTCGTCTGCACGAATGATGTTGCAACTCTGGAAGAAACGGTATGAGCAGTATAGAACTTACGCATGGAGACGAGATTTACAATGCCAAACTTCAACAGTTGTTATGTGACAAACACTGTCCATACCGGATGACAGTATGAATGAACGCTGAACTCTGGTTGGTGGGGGCTGGTACCTGCAGGAGGTGCCATTGTGCTAGTTCGGGAGGATTCAGTCCTGCCCCCTGTTCGCCTACCTGCCGTTGGGAGGATTCCGTCCTGCGCCCATTTGATGTGGTTTACGAAATATATCCAGCGGTAATGTTAGGTGACTCATATTCCTTGGAGAAGAAATTAATTCGGGCAGTAAGGGGTTAAAATAAGAACGTGACTAGTAACATGTATTTTTCAACACCATATTGGGTGGTTGTCAGCCAGGCGGTTGTTGCTGGCTACGGCAGTGACAAATAACGACGCCGCGCGGGCGACAGGTGATCTGTTGTGTCGGCGCCCGGCCAGGTGCGGCAGACAGCCGGTCCACGGGCCGCCAGAGACCGCAGGCAGGGAATCAGTTAGCGGCTGTCTTGTCGCACGCAGCTTTCTCCACAGCGGGGCGCTCGGCCGGTTCGCGCCTTCACGATCACAAACCGACTTTCCCGTTACTGCACGCCGAGTAGAAATTAAGGTTGTCTAATCTTTACTCATTTTGTGTCTGCGCAACGGTAAATAATAACAAAAAGGAAGAAAGAAAGCTTTGAGTTTTAACGTCCAGTCCATAGCGTGGTCATTAGCGATGGAGCTTACGCTCGGAAGGTTTGGGTAAGGATGTGGAAGGAAATCGGCCGTGCCCTTTCAAAGGAAACAGCCCGGCATTTGCCTGGAGAGATGTAGGGAAATCACGGAAAGCCTAACTCTGGATGGCCGTAGGTGGATTTGAACCACCATCCTTCCGAATGCGAGTTCAGTGCGTTACCACTGCGCCACCTCGCTCGGTGGGTAAATCGTAACGCCATGCACAGGATGTTTCATGTCCCACCGTGTAAAAATGCGAAGATTGATCGAGAAGGTAACACTGAACATAAAAAGGCCTAATGACGTTATTAAATGCGTTTATTCCGCGCTAGATATCATTACTCAGACATACTTTGTTACAGATCGCGGTCTACTAGACTGTATCATGCAGTCACAGTACGTGTTGAAAATTGTTTCCATGTGCCTCAATGCATGTGGCACCATGACACGACAGCCAATCATCAGCAATGGTGCAGTATGCCTCGCTGGGAATAGCAGTGCGTCACGATACGGATCGAGCGCTCGTTCGCGTCGGAGGTTCGAGTCATCCCTCGAGCAAGAATGCGTGTGTGTGTGTGTGAGAGAGAGAGAGAGAGAGAGAGAGAGAGAGAGAGAGAGAGAGAGAGAGAGAGAGAGAGTTGTCCTCACTATAAGTTAGTTTCAGTGGTTTATAACTCTCAAGACCGATGACCAGAGTAGTTTGGGCCTTAGAATTGCAAACCTTTGAATTTCTGGTGAGTTCAGAATATATGGACCAGCATCTGCATTATCTTGAAGCATGCGTTTCTCGCGTATTTTTGTCCAACCTCTGTTCATCATTAATGATGCGTGCGTGCTCACAACAAAAATGCAATGGATTAAGTCTAGGGAAACAAGCTGGATAACGTCTGTTAAGGTAAAGTAAAGCAGTCAACAATCCGAAGATTAGTTTGAACACCACAGTAGTTTTCTAGGCATGGTCCTGTTTGGAGGTCATATACCGTTGCCTTCCTCCGACCTTCGAAATTATAGGGCCAATTATAGGGAGACGTTCAGTTTAACGTGAGTTCCGAAACACGGTGCTATTTGGTATTTTTCACATGAGCAATACTGCCAGTGGGGAAAGAAGTGGTAAGTGACAGATAAAAATCCTAGGACCTGGCGGAGATCGATCCCGCGACCTTTGGATCTGTAGTCTGGCACTCTACCACTGTGCAACCGAGGCGCATAAAGCCTGTTAAATACAGGATATTTCGAAACGCATGAAGCACATTTCAAGCGGTCCTGGAGTGGTGTCTCCTAAAGAAGGTCAGATAAGTCGCTTGATAAAAACTGTAGACAGCTAGCACCACTCAATGTGTTTCCTAGTAAGGTTTCATTGGTCTGCTGCCAGTATTCCTGTCCAGACAACGTTTAGAATCGGCAGTGTATCCTTGCTTCTCCAATTGCTCATAGTTTTGCATCAGTGCACATAAGTTAGTTATGGAATTTGCCAATGCCGACTTGCGTGAAATCAGCTTATTGTGTGAAGAGTATATTCGTGATAAAAAAAAAAGTGGACCTTCACCACACCTTTGTAAGAGTCATTTCCAAAACTGCATTCTGGCAGGCCGAGATTGTTGATGAAGTGCTTGGACACGATGTATGTTATAGCCTACCTGAACAGTAGCTATTCATGCAGGATCGTCCAAACCCTATAGACGCAACAGTTCCAAGTATTTCCACAACCCTGTTCCCTCGTTACAGTAATCGCTGCTCTACAACAGCAGTGCGAATGGTAGAAATTCTTCGAGGTACGGAGACAATGAGCAGAATATTTTTCAGAATACACAGACGATCTAGAAGGTTGCTTCTATTTACAAGACTATAAGCAAGGATCGTGTCTGCGAGTTTTCTACCATTATACTCGTAAGTGGGAAAATAATATTACGTCTAAAAATACTCTCCAAACTTTTCAAAAGACAAACTTCGTCAAAGTAGTTGTGTGTGCAACAATACTAACAGGTGTTTACTGCATGCTGTATGTAGGAACTGCAACAGAGGAAAATCGCTGTTAATAGCAAACAATTAGCAGTAAAACAGACTTGTTTAACAGGAGCAGAGATCAACAAGTACTCTTCAAACATGCATTTCAGAACCTATGTTTAGTGGGATATTTTTTGTCTCATTTTGTTCCATATTATGACCTCCCTCTCTCAAAGTATGGAATACTTTTTTAACATCATGTCTATCGAAGCAAAGAAACTTGTGCCCATTACTTTGATATTACTTGTGCCTCGCCGAGGAAATTGAGCGTATGTAGTCCATCTTTCATAGCGCCGACAAAAAGCGCCCACCTGATTGAACAACGCGTGCCGCTTTGGCGACGTGAAAGGACGCGCCAGCAGAATTTGCCACGCTCTTCAAACTGAGACGCAGGCCGGCTATCTCGTGTTGACGGAGAAAGTTTGATTACTTCTCTCGAGTGACTGTGCAGCTTCACTCTTACAACTATGACGCGATGCAGCCGCCATAGGTGTTGGTTTCACTGTGTTCCAGGAACCCTTCAAGAAAGATTCTATTCATATCTCATAGTGGAGAGCAGAGCGGTGGCGTTTGTGCAACTCATGCGCTGCAGCTCCGAATATCAATTACTGGCTGCCGCCGAGTTAAACTACCTCTGCGTTTAGTGTACGATAATGAAACGATCCGTGAAATGTCTTATTGGACTCCATACATGTACAAGCACTCGGTAAAAAACACGAAAGCAGACTACTTCTTGCTAGCAAAACAGCGATTTTAAGCTCGGGCGAGAAAATTATTACTTTTCCAGACTCAAGACAGTCATTGACGTAATTAACCAAGGGCGGCCCTCCGTGGAGGCGTGGTCTGTGTTCCACTCCGCTTTTATTACAAGGCGAAATGCTCTCAGGAGGAATTTTCACGATGCAGTGGAGGGTTGGCTGATTTTAAGCATGGAGGCAGATTAAAACTGTGAAGTCGACCTGGGCTCTAGTCTGCAAGCTTTTTTTTTTTTTTTTTTTTTTTTTTTCAGTACTGGCCAAGTATAGGTGTGAGCAAGGGCATCCCGACCTAGGATTATGCCTTTCGTGGGCGACCACACCCAGATCGGGATGCCCATGTTGACAGCTGTACTCCGCCAGTACCGGAAAAAAGCTCACAGACCAGAATCCAGGTCGGCCACACAGTTTTAATCTGCCACCCAGGTTAAACTCAGACAAAATTTCATAAAAAAATAAAATTAAAAAAAAGTCTAGATTTTATACGGTGCAAGGCGTACACTGTCTTGCAGTAAACGTGAAAGTTAGCAGAGTTGTATAATTTTTCAGAGATAGAGATAAAATGGACTGAGGAGGTGGAGTTAAATGGAGAGATTAGGTGGAAGGGGAAGTGAAGATGGGCAGAGAGAGGTGTAGCAGAAGATTAACAGACAGGAAGAGATGGACAGAGAGAGAAAGGAGAGAATGAGGGGAATAGAGAGAGAAGGAAAGAGAAGGTGCACAGAGAGAAAAGCGAAGGAGATGTGGGCTAACTGGAATAAATAAGTACCGAGGTGACGCCGGGTTTTAAGCTAGTGAACTAATAAAACATAATTCGTGACATTTCGTATGTAATAAAATCTGGTTAGCGTCCACTCACTGAGTACTCGTAATCCGCACGGGAATGGCCGTAAGTTCTGGAGCGTCATGTTGCGGTGCATGCGGTTGCTTCCTCCGGAGGTTCGAGATCTCCCTCGGACATGGGTGTGTATGTGTTCAAGTACTTTGTAAGAATAGGGATCGATGACTAAAATAGTTTGGTCCCTTAGGTCTAGAAATATAGTTTAGTGCACCTAAGAACACAGTACTCACAAGGAAATACATGGGCTCGAACAAAGATATCTGTATGATCGTTTGGTTACAGGAGCTCTACGTACACTTCAATGTGCTGGTGGGTGTCGTTTTTATGCAAAACTCTGCAATGATGCTCTAGATGCTGTAGATGTAATTGTAGACGCCATACGCAATGCAGATAACTATAACTTATGTAATAATCGTCTTACATGTTCTCTAGCGTGTTGTCATCAAAAGCCGTGATGATAGTTGCAACTTTAACCTTCTTCTCGGAAGACTGTTGGTATTCACTGTCACTGCTTCCATCGCCTTACCGTATCACTACCGCTTGCAATGAGTGGTTCGTCTTTATCATCCCTATTATCATCATTATGTGTTAGTGTTACAACAGTATCTAACTTATGCTCATATCTCTGTACCATAACAGATACGAAAAAGCATGCGAATGATTCATCTTCTACAGTAATACCATGTTCACGAAGTTCTTCGTAACTTCATCTCAACTAATCGCAATATATTAGCAGGATTGATTACGAATGAACGCCTCATCTGACGCTTCACCACAAAAATAACATCACAAAACGCAACTTCGGAGGCACACTGCACCGTCCCTACTGGCGAACCGACAGGTCAAAGTGCATTGTGGCAAGGCACACGCAGAGGCCTCTAACAGACGACTGCAGAATTTTGCAGATGCGGGAGTACCACTAGTGCAATAAGGGATCTTTACATTATCTCTCATACGATTTTGGTGTATATATGTTTGTTCGAGCCCAAGTACTTTCCTTGTCAGTGCCTGAAGACAACGTCTGGGCCAGTATATGAAATACAGTATACAGCTTGGCTAAGGGCCCCGAGTACACAGGAAGGGCGGAGGTGAGGGTACTCAGAAGTACACGGGGCTGTGTTCTGGGCAGAGATGTGTCGAATGTGAGGCGACACGTTCCTTGCCGTGATTTCGCTGGGTGCCGGCGGCAGGCCCCTGGTGCGGCGCTTTCTCCACGGCGCGGCCGGCCGCTATTGTTCCGGGCGACCGCAAGTAGTTTACCTGCGTAATGATCGCACCGCACTCCCTCGCGGCTGTTCAACTTGGCGCACTGGCTCACATGCCACGCCGGAGAGCACACGGAGGGCACGCAGGCCTTTGTGCCGCGCGTTCCGGGCGTGAAGCCGTGACCCCTACAATTACTGCCCATACTGCGCCTCTCGTACCAGTAGCCGACACCTCGTCGGCGAGATTACTACTAGGGTAAGTCAATTATTATCCGCAATTTAGTTATAGTTTTGTTTGTGTCGGTAGTACTGTCGTTTTACGTTGGTGACGCATGCTTTCTTTATTGTTATATCTTTGCAATTTTCAAGCTGCTACGTTAGTTTCGTTGTCGTTTCCGTGCTGTTAATCATAGCTGCTCCGCTGTCTATTTGCACCAAAGAAGAGCAACATGCAGTGATACGGTTTTTTGGGCGGAAGGTGTACCAGGGGGCGAAATTCATAGAAGACTTTCAGTACAGTACGGGAGCAGTGTTTTGCTACAACGAAATGTGTACGAGTGGATTGAAAAATTCGGAAATGGTCGCACGAGTGTTAAGCACGATGAAGGAGCCGGACGACCGTTTACCGCCACAAATGAAGAAACCATTGAGCGATCACGTGAAATGATTCTCTTAGACAGACGATTAACTATTGATGAAGTGGCTCATCGTCTTCAAATTAGTCATGGATCTACCTACGAAATTATTCACAACAGACTTGGGTTTCGTAAAGTTTGTGCAAGATGGATCCCAAAAGAACTCACACAGTTGCATAAGCAAACGCGCCTCGACATCTGCAAAAAACATTTGGATCGCTATGGTAACGAAGGGGACAACTTCTTAGACAGAATCATTACTGGTGACGAAACATGGATCCATCATTACGAGCCGGAGAGTAAATGGCAGAGTATGGAATGGAAACATCCAAATTCGCCGTGCAAGAAAAACTTCAAGACCCAAACGTCCGCAGGGAAACTGATGCTTACGGTTTTTGGGATGCACGAGGTCCTGTACTGGAACATTATGGTGAAAGGGGCACAACAATAAACAGTGTACAAATGTTCAAATGTCTGTAAAGTCTATGGGACTTAACTACGGGGTCATCAGTCCCTAAACTTACAAACTGCTTATGAACTACTTACGCCCTAGGAGGGCACAAATATCCATGTCCGAGGGGGGATTCGAACCCCCGACCGTAGTGGCCGTGCAGACCGTGAATGGAGCGCCTTAGTCCCCTAGGCCATCGCGGCCGGCAACAGTGTACATTACAGTGAGATGCTTACTGACAGGCTACAGCCTGCAATTCGAAGCAAACGCCGAGGATTGCTGTCAGAAGGTGGTGTGTTGTTGCACGACAATGCCCGTCCGCATACTGCTGTCCACACTACTGAAACGCTCCAGAAACTCAAATTCGAAGTACTGGATCATCCTCCATATAGTCCCGATCTTGCCCCTTCTGTTTATCACTTGTTTGGTCCACTCAAACAGGCATTAAGGGGCCGTCGATTTGACTCCAAGGAAGTGGTGCATTCCTGGCTTCTTTATGAGGGCATAAGGAAGCTTGTAGAGCGTTGCACAAAGTGCATTGAAAAGCAAGGAGACTATGTCGAAAAATGATGTTCTTGTAAGTTTCGTATTTTATTACAGTAAAAGTTTATAACTACTTTGCGGATAATAATTGACTTACCCTCGTATTTACTTTCTCACCAGCCACAGGGAAGTTCGCAGCCGCTCAATAAGCTTGCGGCATTTCCCCCTAAAAGGGACGCTTGTAGGCGCGCACACAAATACACACACACACACACACGCACACGCACACACTGTTTATTCTGACTAAATAATGTAATATAGTTTACTTGTGATTATTTTATGGTTTAAAAATGACAGTTTGGCTCACAATTATGTAAAAATTGTCATTTTCATATCTAGTAATACTTTTCCTATATACATGTAATGCCTTTGTAATTCATATGTCGTAAAACCTAACTGTGTTATAGAATTTTTCTGCTTCTTAGAAATAAGTTCTTTGACCAGAAACTCTATCCGAATGTAAACAAAGTGTGTGATGTGAGGTCACATATATGTGCAGTGATGGTGATACATTATACTCAAAAAATGGAAAGGAGTACAGTAATAATAGTAAGGAAGTTAACAAAGGAGAGTATATTCGCAAAAGTGTGTAAAAAATGCTTCACATGGACAATCGCGATTTGGATACAATATCAACTATTTTTGTTCGTGTCATCTCGCCACCTACAATTGGTTTCGCTATTATCAATACCAAATAATTTGTGAACTACACCAACATGCTACACATGTAATATTCTGAATGTTTTAAGCGCCTGAAGATGGGCACAAGCCCGAAACCGGTCGTGACATAAATAAATAATACGGTCTTTAATGTGACTGTTAGCGGTTTTTATTCTCAACACTGTATTAGGAACAGTCACGGAGTTCAGACACATCCATCATGGATAATACAATTAAATAAGTTTATCTTATCGCTCCAATCTTTTTCAAGAGTGAAAAAAAAGCTTATGCTGCCCAAGATCACGTTAAAAATCCTTTAGTTTGAACAGTTTCGGCAGATCTCATTTGCTATCATTGGAACTTAGTGTACTTTTAATTAACACGATTTTCATGTCAGCCATTGGCCTGGAATTAAGAAAGGAAGGTGCTGAGGCCATCATCAAGTTTAAAAACTATTTCAATCCCTGACGAACGGTTGACATGGAAATCGTATTCAATTAATAATACAAGAGATCTGATGATGGCAGTTTAGATCTGCCGAAACCTGTCAATATAAACATTTTTAAAAGCGATCTTGCGCAACCTACATTTTTTTTTTTTTTTTGTAGTTTTGAAAATATAGATCTCCCCCAACGGCAGAAATGTCTTAACCAAACGCTCCAAAACTTGTTTTATAATTACAGCATTGTAATTAAATGATCACGAGAGATGCGTTAATTATATTTTTATTGATTGCGCTACCAGATTCAAGCTTTGCTCATTTTCAAGCGGTACGCAATAGGATGGTAACGTGATGATGTATGTAGTTTGTGTGTTATAATATCGATTGTATCAGATGCCCAATTTTGCGGGTCACAGGGGAGGTGACGGTAGACAACGCGTTGAGTAATGTGCAACTGAATGTAGCTTTCAGTATCATAAAATTATAATGCATTTCAAACTGTTTTGAAAAATTTGTCACGAACCCATCACTCTAACACGGTACCCCCCCCCCCCCCCTACAGCAAGCAACTTTCCTAGCGTCAAGCGATAGGACCATTTAGAGGTGTAAACAGTTTTCGAGCAATGGTCTCCGTTCTGTTAGTGACGAGTCCCCTACATTGATCTGCTTAGGCAAACCCTTCAGCGTTCCTGGTATACGGTATCAACTAACGTCAACAGAAGACGGCGTGTTTCAGCCACTTGGTGTGTACTAAAGGTGACCAATGCGAAACGCAATGGCACTTGCCAATCAAACGTCAATAATCTTCCTACGATGAAAATTTGAGTACAAATAATTCTAGCGAATATCAGCAAGCCCGCAGTTATCGTTTCCCACCTTAAATCGATTTAAGAAAACCGTGATCACTTCTGAAGGACGAGGACACACAAAGATGGTGTAATGGACTAGCGATAGGGGAACGACTGGCATGGGCAATATTATGGCCATCTTAATAAATGGTGAAAAACTGGGACAGCGACGCGCCGAGAGCGGCGAAAGTCATATGATGGTGCAGATGGAAACGAACAGCGAGGGCAACGGCAATTACGCTTTTCCATTACTACTCGGATGCAAAGTAATCTGGCTGTAAGGACCCAATCGTGTGTAATTGGGGGGCCAGTGACCGCGACTCGGCCCGTAGCTCCCCAACCGGTCACGGCGCAGATCTGCTTCCGACAGGGCGACCAAAGTACAGAGCCCACAGTTGCAGACACACACATTCACAATTCCACCGAATGTGTTTGCCACTATCACATTAATAGATCCTATTTCTGCAAGCGAAAATGGAATTATAATTTACCTGAGGTGAGTAGATTGTGACGGTCCGAAGGCCTGGTACGAGCATTTCGCAAACTGCATCACTTGTCGGTGTTCTAGGAGTGCTAAGTGTCTTCAACAAGTGCCGAAACCAAAGTAAAACCACGTTAGAACGTCTAGGGGTTGGGAGCCAGCCCTCGTTACATATACCGGACGTCGTTGCCTGGGCTGACTGGTGAAAGAAAAGCCGCGAACGGCAGCGGAACTAACAGCACACATTAATGCTGGGCAGGATTCGAAGGTGTCTGAACATCAAGGAAGTTAGAACAAAGGGAGATGGCGTTACCTAGGTTGAGAACAGGCATTGGTTGAAGCCAAAGAAGCCGTGCTTTTGTGCCCAAAACAAAGATTCTTCGCTTGAAACCCTGTGTGAATGTTGCTCTCTTTACGTAAACTCACTAAATGGACAGCACACGTAGTATTCATTTAGATATGACAACGACTAGAACTGCAGTTCACACTCATCAAGACAAATGATTTAGCCGCGGCGGAATGACCAAGCGCATTGACGCGCCATGGTACGATGCGCGAGGCCGTTCACCGTCGGGGGGGTTCGAATCCCTCCTCGGGCAAGGATGTTTGTGCTGCCTTTAGTCGAAGTTACTTCATAAGTAGTTTGTAAGTTTAGGGACTGATGAACCCGCTGTTAAGTCGCGTAAGCCTAACAAACATTTCAACATTTTGAACAAATGATTTGTGCACAAACAAGTGCCGAGTGTGCACTTTGCTGGCTTCACTTTTTCATTGTTAGTGCATTTCCAGAGATTCTAACCTCCTTGCTAAACACACAGGGCAACGAACACTGCTAACGATGGGCCTCCACAACCAATACATGTGCCAATTTTAACATCACGCCATCGGCATCTACCACTGAAACTGCACTTAATCCTCCTCCCTGGTCGTTGGCACACTGGAGAGCGATGCGTGGTATGGCAGATCCCGATAACATCATCATGCCGATGGGAGGATGCCAACCCGTCGTCTTCCAGGCTAATAGCTGTGGCACAGAGACAAACTCTGGAGGGGAGGACAACACTCCCGTGATCATCCACGATTCCAGTGGAGCTCGTGCGAGGCACCAGGACGGCCAAGACATATCGTACTCTGGCTGAAGACCACTTACACCCCTTCATGACGATCACGTTCCCCAACGACAGTTGCATTTTTCAACAAGATAATGTACCATGTCACAAAGCGAGGAGTGCGATGAAGGAGCTCTAGGAAGACAGTGACAAGTCGTAACAGATGTAGTGCCCTTTGACTCGCCAGATTCGAATCGAATCGAACACAATTTGGATGTGCAGAATGTGACGTCCACCTCCGTAGTCACGTGGTCAGCATGTTGGTTTGCCACGCAGCAGGCTTCGTTTCGATTCCTGGTCGGGTCGGAGATTTTCTCCGCTCGGGGACTGGCTATTGTATCGTCCTCGTCATCATTTCATCATCACTACACGCAAGTCGCCGAAGTGGCTTCAGCTGAACAGACGCGCACCAGGCCATAAACCCCACAGGATCACCATCATGGAACGTGACCAGAGCTCATCGCTCCTCTCTCCGGAAATTATAGGAGTTCGATGACTGTGTGTCCAGATGTGATGGCGAATCCCTTTGCGGACCAACCAAGACTTAGTGTATTTCATACCAAGATGCGTCACCTTTGCTAAATGTTCAAATGTTTGTAAATCTAAAGAACTACGTTAGTCATCAAACTAATTATACTAACTTTAAGTAACTGCGGATAACAAAAACAACCATACCAGAGGGAGGACTCGAACATCCGACGGCGGATACCGCGCTGTCCGCAGCAAGGCCATTCCACTGCGGCTCATTATTATTCGTGCCGAATGTGTACATACTGGCTATTGGGTATTTCGTAATGTTCTGGCTCATCAGTGTAGATAAACTATACAGTTCCTAATACGTAAAGGATGGCAAAAAATTGGAGGTTCTCCAATCATCCTGATCAACATGAAACAACAAGTATAGATAAAGGCAGGAAATTTCAAATGGTTGTTATTTCTGAGAACATTACGGAAAACAGCGATCGTATTTGCAATTATTAGTTCAAGTAACAAGGCAGTATAGATCGCAATTTCTTTTATTTCACTGGTATCCGGTTAACATGACCATCATCAGACCACAACTGTAATGTTGGCCACCGGTTGTTTACAGCTGGAGCTACCTAAAAGTTTAATGCTGGCTGCCAGCAGAAACTGGTGACCAACATTACAGTTGTGGTCTGCTGATGGTCATATAAGTTTCCGACACCGGTTACCAGTGAAATAAAAGAAATTGCGATCTAGGCTGCTTTGTTACTCGAATCAAATGGTTGTAAACGGACATCCGACACATCTATACGACTGATGTCTTTTTATTTTACGTGTGTGTGTTTTCTGTAGAGCGAGAACTATCTGCTCTCTTACGCAATACAGGAAAAGAAAATTGGTTATGTCTACTCCATTACACCGTACAGGAGTGTCATTTGAGGAGTATAATTTGCTCCGTGTGAAAGGCTGCAGCTGGGCATTATTCAAGGAAACAAGAACAAAGACTGGCGGTGCACGTGAAGACAATATCTCCGGCAGTGTCGCGATATTTCTGAGCCTTTACTTTGGCTCGAACACATTTTGTAGCGCGACAATGTTTGAGGACTGCTGGCCGGCTTCCTCTCTAATTGCCGCCGCACATCATGCAGACAGTCCCGCACACAGGCAAGCCTGCATAAAGTAGCACGTCCTGACACGCCGGCTCTGCATTCCTGCGCAGCAAGTGCACAGCCTCTTTCTTTTCCTCCACCCTTCCGCTGCTCAGTCGGTCGGGAGCGCCGCTGCACTTGCGACAGCGAGTTATTGTAGTGCGCTGGTGCTTGTCTTCGCGGTGTCGCCTGCTGCCGTGGGCCGACACAAAAGCGGACTACTGCCACTATTAAATGGCCGTTTTATAGGGCCGGACATCAGTCCCGCCGAGCGCGAGAGTCCCACTCCAGACAAAGGCGGCAGCACAATGTGTAGGAGCGCAGCGCCGAGCCAGTACCGGCCTCTCCACAGGCAAGCGCCGAGTGCGTTCAGACGTCAAATGTACGCATATCTCATAACACGTGAATACCAACATTTGAAGTACCGATTTTAATATAAATTATACAACGAGGCCAACGAAACGTATACGACTCTTAACACTTCCCGACCCACTAGCTATAATTGTGTACATAATTTTACGATGTCTGAGATGGATCAAAAATATTTCTTTCTCAGTGGAAACAACTTGAATACGACTGCGAGTCTTCAATTGTTTGATCATGCACACATACTGCCATCTGTGGAATATCACTATAAAATTCGAGGGGCGTTCAAACGATCTGAATAAGATAGCACTATGGTGTAAAAATTTGGCAATTAACTTTGCGATAAAAATTACAGTCCAGTTCGCAAATTATTTTTACAATTTATTAATACCGGTTTCGATCTAGGTTTAGATCATCTTCAGACCTATGAAAATAGAATAAAAGAGATATGCTATAGAGGGAAACAGGTACACTATTAGTCACTAAAATAAATTTATAAACAAGTTTAAAAAATTATTTAAAACAGTATACCTCGCTATAGATGCCTTTATAACACACAGCAGTCTCTGGCTGGTTAGCAGTCGCCGCACGCTCACCGCCTGAACATCTATAGCGAGGTATACTGTTTTAAGTAATTTTTTAAACTTGTTTGTAAATTTATTTTAGTGACTAATAGTGTACCTGTTTCCCTCTATAGCATATCTCTTTTATTCTATTTTCATAGGTCTGAAGATGATCTAAACCTAGATCGAAACCGGTCACCTATATTAATAAATTGTAAAAATAATTTGCGAACTGGACTGTTATTTTTATCATTAAATAATAAGTTCGCTGTTTATTCCCAACAAGGAAACAATGTTTTCCAAACTGATTAATTAACCTTAAATAATAAGAAGTGTGAAGTTGTCCATGTAAGTACGAAAATGAGTTCATAAATGTTCAAATGTTTGTCAAGCTTATGGGACTTAACTACGGGGTCATCAGTCCCTAAACTTACAAACTACTTATGAACTACTTACGAACTAGGACGGCACAAATATCCATGCCCGAGGGGGGATTCGAACCCCCGACCGTAGTGGCCGTGCTGACCGTGACTGGAGCGCCTCAGTCACCTCGGCCACCGCGGCCGGCGAGTTCATAAAATAAAAATCATTTGAGTACGTAGTCGTTAAGGTGGCAAAAGGAAGTAGATGCTTTCATAGCTATGATGTCTGTTTTCATATGTATTGTGGGCATTGTCATTACTTTCCACAGTGGCTTCAATAGAAGGCACCCCCTTATTTGTAAGAAAATGTACAAAAAAATTAATGATTTGTTATTTTCATTTCCTTATATTGTACTTGAACTATTTCAATCAGTTTCAACATCAAATTCAGTTGTTTTAAGTTATGTGCCTAAAAGGGTTAAATAAAGTTCTAATGAGAGCTGTGGCGATTCGTGCATCAGTCGTTGATTTGAACGAATACAAATAAAGAATCGTAAGAATCTAATCGTGATTCGGACGAATCGTCGTTCAAAAGAATCGCCTGTCTCGTGACGATTCTTTATGATTCGAAAACAAGTGGCTAATCGTGCCGAATAATTACGAAAGCCAGAAAGCGTGTGAACAAAGGAAGCACAGAACGAAGATCGTGTGCCGTTAATTATTAGCCTATTCACGAATTACAAATGACAGAAACAAAATGCAGCGAAATACACAGCTGCCAATACATACGATTATACGTCTTTTAAACAGTTTACATATTATGTATTTAAACGAGCAATCTTTATACATTTATATTTCGCGTATGCCGGAAACGGCTGAAACGATTTGGATTATATTTTGTGTTTAGAGAGGTTTAGGCTTTTCGAGTTCGTCTACATGGTTGTAGTTTTTGTAAAAACTCAATTTTACAAAAATATTCTCTTTATATAAAACGTGATTGTAAATGTTTTTAAAGCCATCTCAAAAATCTTTTTTACCATTATGGTTTTTATGTTACCAGCTTTCCTGAAAGAAATCGATTTTACAGAAAAAGAAACATATTAATAAACGCGAATTTCTTGTACCTCGAAAGAAATTTAATATTTACAGACGGATATTTTATTTTTAATGTTTATTTATATAGACGTATTTCCTAAACTAATTGATTTTACCTAATAGTATTTTATAATGATTAAATGTGTGTTAATTACCATAGATTTAATTTGTTTTTAAATGGCCTAAGTATTCAAACAGAACGAAAAAAAAAATTATAAGGTTACAGCAGGATTCGAAATAAGTGACCTATGTTCACTAAACCTACAACGCTATTAAATAAGCTATGATGACAGCAGAAATAGTTGGTAGCGTAATATGTATTTATAACTGCTAGCAAAACGTCGAAGACTATTTTCTCTCGCCGCGGTGGATTAGCCTAGCGGTCTAAAGCGTCTCGCTGCGGAGCGTGAGGATTCTCGCCGTGGAGGTTCGAATCCTCCCTGGGGCATCGGTGTTGTCCTTAGATTAGTTTACCTAGGTTGAAGTAGTTTGTAAGCTACGGACTAATGACCACGCACTTTGGTCCGACAGATTTACAAACATTTGAACTATTTTCTCGTAAGGCGCCTCGTTGCGGAGCGCGCGGCTGCTCGCTGTCGGAGGTTCGAGTCCTCCCTGGGGCATATGTGTGTGTGTGTGTGTGTCTGTGTGTGTGTGTGTGTGTGTGTGTGTGTGTGTGTGTGTGTGTGTTTGTCCTTACGTTAGTTTACCTTAGTTTAAAGTAGTTTGTAAGCTACGGACTGATGACCACGCAGTTTGGTCCGATAGATTTACAAACATTTGAACTATTTTCTCGAGAATTTTTGAGAGCTCAATCGAATAGCTTTGCCTCATTATTAATATTAAAAATCCGGTAACCATATTGTCACCTTTTCAGTATTCTGTAAAATTCGTGCCAACGCAGATCAGAAAGAATCAAAAAATGTTCAAATGTTTGTTAAGCTTATGGGACTTAACTAGGGGGTCATCAGTCCCTAAACTTACAAACTACTTATGAACTACTTACGAACTAGGACGGCACAAATATCCATGCCCGAGGGGGGATTCGAACCCCCGACCGTAGTGGCCGTGCTGATCGTGACTGGAGCGCCTCAGTCACCTCGGCCACCGCGGCCGGCTCAGAAAGAATCGTGAACGAATCGTAGAAACAGATGCAAAAGTTTAAGTTTCCAACATCCATGACACAGACATGTATTGCCATCTATGAGCAAGATGTGTGCGCGTCTGTTGTAGAGTGCCAGACTACAAATCCGAAGGTCGCGGGTTCGATCCCCGCCAGGTCCTATGACTTTTATCTGTCACTTTCCACTTCTTTCCCCTCTGGCAGTATTGCTCACGTGAAAAATACCGAGTATCACCGTGGTTCGGAATCCACGTTAAACTGTAGGTCCCCCTATAACTGGCTGGGTAAGTCAGTTCGAAGGTCGGATTGTTGATTGCTTTGAGCAAGATGTAGAAGTAAGAATCGTGCCAATGCAGACTAAAGAATTGTGAACGAACCGTAGGAATCGATTCACAATGTGCGATTGAATCGCAAGAATCGAATCCTAAAAAAGAATCGCGTTGCCCAACTCTAGTTCTAATGATCTAGTCACCGACAAGAAGAAAAGACTACTTGCGTAACGACGAGCTGCCCGTCGCTATTGGCCGGCAGAAACAGCTGTGCGGCCGCCACAATGAAGTCGTCCCGAGCCACTAATGGTTTCTCAGGGCCGGGTCGGGCCACGCACCTGCCCGCTTCTTGTTGACACAGCGCCTCCTCAGCCCGTGCATTGTCTCCCCATTAGACGCGCACGGCTCACTAGCAGACACGCCAGTCTTCCCTGTTGTAAGCGAGGACTTCCCCCTTTGTCTGCCAGACTTCTAAATCTGCCTTTGGATCTTCGCTTTGCAAAACACGCTGAAGAGCGTAGCAGAGAGCGTTTTCTATTGCACCGTTAAGGTAGCAAAATAGGAAACGATAGGCGAAGCAGACGCGGCGCAAAATACAAACTTAATACACCAGGAAAAGAGAACTAGTTAACAGTATAAATTCAACTGTTCTGGAGTCATTTTGTGTAGGTTTTTCACTACTAACAAGGAAAGTACTTGGGCTCGAACAAACACACACACATATATATATATATATATCAAAATCGCACGAGAGATAATGTAAAGATCCCTTATTGCACTAGTGACACTCCCGCATCTGCAAAAGCCGGCCGCGGTGGCCGAGGAGACTGAGGCGCTTCATTCATGGTCTGCACGGCCACTACGGTCGGGGTGTCGAATCCCCCCTCGGGCATGGATATTTGTGCCGTCTTTAGTATAAGGTAGTTCATAAGTAGTTTGTAAGTTTAGGGACAGATGACACCGTAGTTAAGTCCCATAAGCTAAACAAACATTTGAACATTGCATCTGCAAAACCAGCACCCCCTACAGAAGAAAGCCTGCGCACGACGTCACAACATGGCGGCGGTGAGAGGCTTAGAGTCCTCTGAAAGATTAGAAACATTAGCAGTGCACGCTGTTCACAGTGCAGTCTTTCGTTCAGGAGTGTATTTATTACGTAAATTGGTGTTGTGTACGGTGTGACCGCTACGCTGGACGATTTGTATGTGAGAGAACATGTGATCTCTTTTTAACTGACAAAATGCCGGTTCGCCGTTCTGTGCCTAAATGTAGAGGAAATTACGACTGTGGCCCAAAAGTTACCGTCTTTAAGCGTCCGGAGAAGAAGAAATGAATATCAAGAATTCCCAGAATAACTTGGCTCCTTCTTCAAGTTAATGAGTAAGTTTTCGATTTGTTTAACCTTATAAGAGTTTTAAGTCATGACTGTTTACCGTTAGATATTGCAATTCATTTTATTTAAGTAACCACCCCCATTAGCTTATTCTTCTCCGGACGTTTAAAGACGGTAACTTTTCGGCCACAGTCGTAATTTGCTCTACATTTCGGCACAGAATAGCGAAACGATATTTTGTCAGTAAAAAAAGATCACAAGTTGTTCTCTCACACACAAATCGTCCATCGTAGCGATAACATCGTACACAACACCAATTTACGTAATAAATACACTCCTGAACGAAACAATGTACTTTAAACAGCGTGCACTGCTAATGTTTACAATCTTTCGGAGGACTCTAAGCCTCTCACCGCCGCCATGTTGTGACGTCGTGCGCAGGCTTTTTTCTATAGGAGGTGCTGGCAAAACTCTGCAGTCGTCCGTTAGAGGCCTCTGAGTGTGCCATGCCACATTGCACTTTGACCTGTCGGTTCGCCAGTAGGGACGGTGCAGTGTGCCTCCGAAATTGCGTTTTGTGACATATGTGTGGTGAAGCGTCAGATGGAGCGGCGATTGATAATCAATCCTGCTAAAGTATTGCGATTGGTTGAGATAAATTTACGAAGAACCATTCTTCGTGAAGATGGTAGTAAGTGTAGAAGATGAATCATTCGCACGCTTTCTCGTATCTTTTATGGTACAGAAATTGAGCATAAGTTATATACTGTTGTTACACTAACACATAATTATGATAATAGGGTTGATAATGATGAACGCCGGCCGCAGTGGCCGAGGGGACTGAGGCGCTCCAGTCACGGTTTACACGGCCACTACGGTCGGGGGTTCGAATCCCCCCTCGGGCATGGATATTTGTGCCGTCCTAGTTCGTAAGTAGTTCATAAGTAGTTTGTAAGTTTAGGGACTGATGACCCCGTAGTTAAGTCCCATAGACTATACAAACATTTAAACATAATGACGAACAACTCATTGCACGCAGTAGTGCTACGGTAAGTGCGGGAAGAGGCGATGGAAGCAGTGGCAGTGAATACCAACAGTCTTCCGAGAAGAAGGTTAAAGTTGCACTGTCATCACGGCTTTTGATGACAATACGCTAGAGAACATGTACCACGATTATTACATAAGTTATAGTTCAGATATCTGCATTACGTATGGCGTCTACGATTACATCTAGCCACGATGGAGTAACCGAGCGGTCTAAAGCGTCTCGCTGCGGAGCGTGTGGTTCCTCGCCGTGGAGGTTCGAGTCCTCCCTGGGGCATGGGTGTGTGTGTTGGCCTTAGGTTAGTTTACCTAGGTTTAAGTAGTTTGTAAGCTACGGACTGGTGACCACGCGGTTTGGTCCGATAGATTTACAAACATTTGAACATTTTTGAATTACATCTACATTACTATCTAGAGCATGATTGCAAAGTTTTGCATAAAAACAACACCCACCAGCACATTGAGGTGTACGTAGAGATATTGTAACCAAACGTTCATACAGATATGTTTGTTCGAGCCCAAGTACTTTCCTTGTAAGATTAGAAGAGAAACAGTTCAGACAAGATGAGACTAGGAACCCCCGAATTTCGGTGAGACAGGGAAAAGCTGAAGATTAATAACTAAGAAGAAGGCACAGAATCGAAATACAGAGAAAAGAAATTTATGACAGAATTCGATTTGGTAGTAGTGTGTGTGTGTGTGTGTGTGTGTGTGTGTGTGTGTGCTTTGGGGGATGAAGGCAGAATTTAAACGGGTAGAGCAAGGCCACGGTTTGATTCCAGTAAACAGATTCCAATGAAAGTTGGATAGCTATGCAAAGATAAAGAGGCTGCACAGGATACCCTAGCGTGGAGAGCTGGAAGCTGGTTTCAACTCGTTTTCAGAAGGAAGACTCCTACAACAAGATTTATTCACATTCCGCTCATAAATGGAACATGGAAAACAGGACTGCCAAATTGCTTTTATACTGAGCTTTCTGGCAGCAATATAAGAGGCTGAGAAGTTTTCACTTGCTTTACATACAACTACGCTTTTACGATCGTTCCATTATGCATGTTACGTACCTTCACTAGCCCACAAAACCGACAACTTGTAAACAAAGGCGAGAATTGTACTACTGGAGAGCAATACACCATAGAGAAAGATAGAAAACACTGCTAGTGCGTTGGTAGTTAAAATAAATTAATTTATTAAACTTCCATCTGGCCTGTTCAGTGAGTGTATTGTGACGACGACCATACGTTAACTCACACCATTCTAAATCTGCCCGATGAGTTGGCTGTTGGTGGTCAGTGGGTGGTGAGGTGGCCAATTACGCGACATTCCTTTAAGTTCTCTGAAACCAACACTTCATCACTTCTCGTAGATCCTTCATCAACTGTCGTGTAAAACGAGGAACAAGCGTTCATACTTATGTGCGTACGTGCATAGTCATCACTTTACATTCCGGTTATTGCAGCAACTAAGAGGAATAGTCTCATATTACTGCCTCACTCCTTCGTGCAAACAGATTTTTCTGACGACGTGCTCCAGTTGACGGGAATAATAGAAACCGTCTTCATGTTTAAGATCTGAAGCCTGTCAAATGTAACAAATTTCTTCTATAATTTTTATGATTCATTATATATATATTATCCGAAAAAGGTAACTGTGGAAAAATAAAATTCCCCCCTCCCCTCCCCTGTTCATAAAATCCAGTGTGAAACCATCTAGAGACAGTGCATCGGTACAGTTTCTTAGAACAACCTGTCATCGTAAGTCTCAAAAAAACAAATACCGAAACCGTCATATTTTTTAAACACCGCTCAGTAATATTTTAAATATTGCTGGCTGTTGAGTTCAGACCCCTCATTAAAGTAACAATTACTCAATTGCCTTACCTTATTGAGTTAACCTGGTTATTGTAGTTACTATTAGTGATAATATTTTTAAATACATCTTATTTCCAGTGTTGAGATCCGAAATAACGTTTTCTGGATTTCGCATATGTAAATTGTGTGATGCGGTAATTTTTCGGTATCTTTTTGAATCGATGAGTTACAAATACTTCTCCTCCTAATCACAAAAATAACGTTTCTGGTCCCTGTTGTTTGATATTTTTATACGAATGCCTGCTGGAAAGTAATGCTTCCGCATTTTTTATTCTGCTGTCAGAATCGGTCGAGGTAGAACGTTTCATGCGAATTACGCCAGACCATTACGTGGCCTGGGATGTTACTTTGTCGTCTTTGCCATTTCGTTAAAGCAAGCTGCAACACCTTCTCCCGTTACAGGCTCCGAATTGCAGCGTGTTACAGAAAGGGTCCGTAGAATAAATATACGAGATCAGAATGAGAACTGAAAGTGTCTGGAGATATGGCATGACAATGCCACACCAAAACAGCGCTACAACAACCCACCGCCTTGAGTTCAGTGTCATCGCCTCTCCTCCACACAGGTGTGACTGGGCCTTTTCAATTTTCTTCTGTCAGAACTTAAAGATTACATTCGAGGTCTTCGCCTAGGTAGAAATGAAGCGATGGAAGTAGAGGTGAGTAGTTGTGACTCCAGCAACAAAGTCACACATTCTACTCGGGCGATATCAACAAACTGGTCTCTCGAGAGCAACGTGGTAGTACCAGGGTGACTTAACTTAGAAATAAATATGTAGTCATGATGAATAAAATCAATAATGTATGTTTTCTCTGAAAAGCTTTAAGAGTTTCATATTATAAATACGGAGCCAGTACTTTTCAAAACGTCCTCGTTGAACACAAACGACGCGGTACTTCTAATGAAGAAACAAAGAATTCAGTCATACGTTTCTGAAGTATATCTAGTTAAAACACAAACGCTAAGGCCAGTCCCGTTGGACAAGCAGGACTGTTATCGTACTCCAAATACTTGTATTATTATTTAGCGTAGACTATAGCTTCTTGTCTCTTCGTGTAGGTATTATTCTATACGCTATAACGAGGCCGCGCGGGAGTAGCCGAGCGGTCTGGAGCGCTACGTTACGGATCGCGCGGCCTCCCGCGTCGGAGGTTCGAATCCTCCCTTGTGTATTGTCTTTAATATAACTTAGTTCATAAGTAGTTTGTAAGTTTAGGGACTGATGACCACGTAGTTAAGTCCCATAAGCTTTACAAACATTTGAACAATTTGGCTATAACGAGGTAACAAAAAGCAGGGTCATACACATTAATTTTATCTCAAGCCTTCATTGGTAGTATATCTAGAGATAATAATCCAACCCTTGTAACATTTTACCTTCAGATGCTTTATTAATCACTACAGACAACATCCATAGCATGTAACAAACTAAATCCTGGAATGTTCAAATGTTTGTGAAAAGGGACTTAATTGCGGGGTTATCAGTCCCTAAACTTACAAACTACTTATGAACTACCATATACTAAAGACGGCACAAACATCCATGCCCGAAGGGGGATTAGAATCCCCGATGGGGAACGGCCTCGCGCATCGGAGCATAGCCTCTCAATGCCCATCCTGAAATGAAAAACAGATGTACCGTTGGTATTTACCAGAGAAGCGTAGAATTTACATGATATTTAGATCCATATTTCTACGATATCTCAGATATTTTATTGTGTACAATAATACACGCACTGACAAACGCGCACGCACACACACACACACACACACACACACACACACACACACACACACATACATACAGAGAGAGAGAGAGAGAGAGAGAGAGAGAGAAGAGAGAGACGCAATCTAATAAGTAAGTGAAGAGTACAAGTAATTGGAAGGTGACCATTTACCACAAACGTACCAGCGCACGTTGAAATTTACTGTTGTATTTTAGTCCCAGTTTTACGAGTAGAAGCTATAGCAGAACACGACACAACACATAACCAGTACCGAGGTGTTACAACAGTAGTGCATTACAACATCGTTATTGCAGTCACTGCTGTGAGTATAATCATAGGTTACGCTGAAGAAATGTTTCGCCTCTTTCACGAGGTAATCTCGAGATGCAATTTTATGTCTGTAATTTCCTACCTAAGTTTACACAAGTCAGAAGTTTGTCGTTGGATGAATGAAAGTGCTATTTACGATTATCTCTTGGAGTGGCTTTCAGCTGTTCGATATGGGAGAAATACGTCCTTAAAAATGGAGATTAGTAGTTTAGGCCGAGTTTCATCGGTAAGAAATAAATAGGAATACACTAGAAAAATTGTGTGTTTATGTCTCTGTGTGTGTATGTGTGTGTCATAGCAAACGATGTTTTCGAAACGTACTGACATGGCTACGTCTACGACACTAATTCTATTGCCATGCCATACGATTATCACGTTGGAGGCACTCCACCAGAAATATTCGCATTAATTCTATCGAAAAAAAATATTTTTTTATGTTCTGTTAACCCTTTGCTTGTACAGAAAAGGCCCGTAACTACTATCATAACCTTTACGTATAATAGCACTTACACATTTTATTGTATTCCATAGACAAAAATACTGCCACACCAATATACGCAGTTGTTCAGTCCAAAAAACCTAATGTAAAAACAATATGAAAATTGTAAAACTGCAATGCAGAGTAATAAAGTATGTCATATTCAAATGTAACTCAATGTGTAAACCGTCATGTCTGATGCACAGCCAATGTAACAAGTTCATTTTGATGGTCAAAACACAAGTCACGATCCCACAAAAATATGTATTTTAAGTAACACAAGTAGTGTGTTTTTTAATTTCTTAAACCAAATTCTATAAATGACAATAATCAATTTTACTGAACACCATCTTTAACGCGAGAAGAAAGTGAAAACTTTCCAACGAATATCATGAACTAAGACCTTGTGTTTACGTACATATTTATGTAAAATAAGAAGTGAATAAGAAAAGGTAGAAAACAAAGGCAGGTCATTTGTTTTAGCCAGAAATATGGAACTGTTCTGAAAAGAAGTGACGGAAGAATCCATACTACAGCAGTTACAAATATTAATTTTCAAGGCCCTTAAGATTACTTTCACACATTCTGTGTTGGTTTCCGAACAGAGAGTATAAGTTTGTGTACATGCGTAATTGTTACTCTGTATTTCTTCGAAATTTGTGCAAAAGACTTGTAAAGCATACTGAGCAAAAGAAAATTCCCCTTTGAAATGAGGATAAAACAGTTTTCATTCTGTTTTTCACTTGAAAATGTGAAAGCCTGAGGCTGTTTACATATTTCGCCGCAGAAACATTTTCAGATATTCAGTATGCATTACATTCTGGAAAATAAAGCCATATAGACGCACATTTCCGCCCCTCAACTCTTTTTTTTCCCTGTCCCCACTCTCCCCTTCACAGATCTCGTGTTTCCCCTTCCCTCCCCCCCACCACACACACACACGTTTTCCTTTCTCAGACGCAACGCAGACCGTTCTATGCAACGTTACAGTGTGACAGTAAAGATGCAAAAGAGTGTGTGTGTATTATCCTAGGTTCTCATTCCAATTATATAAGAAGTGATTGTTTCGTATACAGCCTCTCCTAACAATTCAGTTTCATATGAAAAAAAAGAGTAATAGACTCCTTAAATAACAGCCTAACACACCGTTGTATGTTAATGCTAGGCAGCATAGTCACAATCAGCTTGCCCGTGCTACACCAAACGAAACGTATATTTAGTGTTGAGTACAGAGTGTTACAAGTCCTCCCGTTATGCAATACTGTATTTTCTAATTCTTTCTCTCTCTCTCTCTCTCTCTATATATATATATATATATATATATATATATATATATATATGATCATACGGCTCGATGATTATTTTCATTTACACACACTCGTGGTGTAGTTCTTACGATCGCAAAATATGCTTCGCGTACCTAGATGTCGCACTAATGTAATCCAAAAAAGCATAATCAAATTTCTGTCTGTCCGTAAATGTCTGTAAATCTATCGGACCAAACTGCATGGTCATCAGTCCGTAGCTTACAAACTACTAAAACCTAGGTAAACTAACCTAAGGACAAACACACACACCCATGTCCCAGGGAGGACTCGAACCTCCACGGAGAGCAACCGCGCGCTCCGCAGCGAGGCGCTTTAGACAGCTCGGCTACTCCACCGCGGCAATGAAATTTCAAACGGTTTGGTTGTTAAGACGTTTCGTACCTTTTGATTGGAACAGCAGTCGTATAAACTTGTTTTTCATATATTAAGGGCAACACAGACACCTATACTCAAACCTCCGACGGGATCGTCCGCGCAATTGACGACATGACCGTGAGGCCATTTTCGCGCGGCTACATATGTTTAAGTATTGTTCTAAAGGCAGTGGCTGCGCATCTTATGTCTTCACTGGTTCCTCGGAAAAAAGCTCGTCGTGAATAAAAGGAAAATAACTAAGTAAAATAAAAACTGTTTTTAAACTATCATTATTCGTTCCGTTCCTCTATCATATCATATTATATGCACATTCGAGGTATTTTTATCGCACGAGAAACGTTTTACGTCGCGGAAACAGCACGTACACAGGTCGTAGCGCGGCCGCCTACAGGCGGCAGTGGCCGCAGCTGTGCAATGCGCATGCGCGGCTGAGGTTCAAATTCATTTCTGAACCCCCTGGAGGGAGCATAGGGGCACTCCCGCGGCAGGAAGGGGCGAGGGGAAACGTCGCTTTTAACATTGACGTCGGAGCTGGTACAGACACTAGCTCCTCACTACTCGAGCTCTGGCGGTTATAGACGAATAGTCCTGAAGCAAGACAATGGAGCTACAGCACACCACTCCTTGCGCATGCATAAATCCACAAAGGTAACATCCGCCTTTCATATTTGTTTTTGGCGCATTGAAGATTGATCAAAACCACGTCATATTTGTTAAAATATCTTGTAAATGTAATTTAAAGAGGCATAAACTTTAAAAGCCTTCAGACGATCCGATCATGTTCAAATGTTTGTAGAGCTTATGGGACTTAACTAAAGGGTCACCAATCCCTAAATTTACAAACTACTTATGAACTAGCTAAGGACGGCACAAATACCCATGCCCCAGAGGGGATTCGAACCCCCGACCGCAGTGGCCGTGCAGACCGTGACTGGCGCGCCGCAGACCGCTTGGCCACCGCGGCCGGCGATCCGATCATGAATAACAATAAAGTTACTACACCCCACCTAGCAAGAATAGCCATGTGCTTAGTGGCATCGCTCTGCGATGTCGAAGGTAGTGGGTTCGAGATCAACTGCAAGCAATTTTTGTAAACGCAATCTTGTTTTTAACATATACGGCAACAACAATGACTTTTGTATTGTTACTTGTCACATATCTTTGGACGTTTTTGCGAATGTGTCGCATTTGGAAGTTAAGAGTGGTTAGGAGGGGTGGTGCTTACAGTATCACGTGACCCGAAAAGTAGCTTGTCTCTTCGTCTTAACAGATTCATTTTGTTACAGTCACTTAACAGTGTAATCATTTACTGTGTTGATGGAGTTTAGTATCAAAGAAAAATGAGATTCTGCAGATGTTTTAACGAAAATATATCTTACCGGGACGCTTTTCCCCGGCGCCACTCGCAGAGGCGCGCCACTGTCTGAAGGGTAAGCTTGTAATAAAGTGAAACGTGGACTGTGTACAGTAATTCATGCAAGAAGTAAAACAATATAAATTTTCAAAACGTACTGTGGATAGGGTAGATGAGTAAATTAAAAAAAAATTAAGACACTGAAGCGATGAACAAAACAGGAAAATAATAAACTTATGGCAATTTGGAGGGAGACCAAGGCTCAAATTCTGTAAGCAATTTGAAATGAGTGTAGGGTGCTCTAGTTGGGCAGGTATGTTAAGACTGGTATGGTGTAGTCCAGCGTATAAAACTGTATAGAACTAATCTGTAGACTGGATTAGAGGCCGCGGTGGAGTAGCCGAGCGGTCTAAAGCGTCTCGCTGCGGAGCGCGCGGTTGCTCGCCGTAGAGGTTCGAGTCCTCCCTGGGGCATGGGTGTGTGTGTGTGTGTGTCGTCCTTAGGTTAGTTTACCTAGGTTTAAGTAGTTTGTAAGCTACGGACTGATGACCACGCAGTTTGGTCCGATAGATTTACAAACATTTGAACATTTTGAACTTGATTAGAGCTACAGCATCAGTAGTAACAAGCATTGCAGCGTATTGTTATCGCTCGTTGTGTTTCTCCATCCATTTGCTCAATGCATTTTGGTGATGATTATTTTCCCTTTTTCCGATGTTTGGGATGAAAACACTGGGACCATTGTGAACTGGATGGGTTTTTAATACAGGCCGTGCACCTTAAACGGCGCGCCTCTGCGCAATAGCACTTCACACTTATTGAGTGCTCTCCTTTGAAGGCGGCTGGCGGCCATTTCCTAATTGCGGAGGCGGCGTCCCCAGACACAGACGGCAGACAATGGGGCAGCCCTGGACAGCCGGCTCCCTGGCGAGGCATAGGCGCTGCACCCGGGTAGCGTAGCGGGCAATTGGCCGCGCGCCGAATAATGCCGCACAAAAGTTGATTTCCCCGGGGGCTGCCCGTCTCTGCCGTTATTATTGTCACCTATGTCCTCATCGCGCCTTCCTGAATACTTTCGCACTGTTTACAGCCGGCTGCTGCCAATGGAACGCACCTTCAGCACACGTAAGAACGGCACTTCGGAAGACGCGCTACCTCTCGCTTAATAGGATACCCACGGTGTGTACTCTAGTGTTTGCTCGCTATTTTTAATACTTTGCTTTATTTAATACAAATATGCTTTTCATGCATTCAAAATGTTCAAATGCTTGTAAATCTATTGGACCAAGGTCGAAATCAGACCAAGGCGTTGAGGCCGGAGTGCCAGCCGCGGTGGCCGAGGGGACTGAGGTGCGTCAGTCACGGTCTGCACGGCCACTACGATCGGGGGTTCGAATCCCCCCTCGGGCATGGATATTTGTGCCGTCCTTAGTATTAGCTAGTTCATAAGTAGTATGTAAGTTTAGGGACTGATGACCCCGTAGTTAAGTCCCATAAGCTATACAAACATTTGAACTTTTTTTTTTTTTTTTTTTTTTTTTTTTTTTGGGTGGGGCGCAGTGTACGGGACGCAGCCAAGACTGGAGGGTGTCATCTCTCTAGGGAAACTGGCCTCATATTCCAGGCCGAAATCACTGCAATAAGATCTAAAATTGGTACAGAATGTCACAGGGTTTTGGTGGAGCTAGGGGAAAGCAATAGGGTAAACCTATTGTGGGACACTCTGAGATCAGTGGCAATGAACATGCCGACAGGTTAGGCAGGATGGGGCCAGAGACTCAATTTATTGGACCGGAACCTGTCCTGACAATCACCAAGGCAATGATCAAATTGAAGCTACATAACTGGCTCAGAAGACAGTACGTAGAATATTGGAACAAGGTCTATAAACAAAAACATGACAAGGTAATGATGCCAAAGCCGTGTTTTAAAAGAAGCTCTGTAATCCTGGGCTTGAACAGGAGAGAGATTAGACTCATGTTTGGATTGCTGAAAGGCCATGGGAATTTCAAAAAACACCTACATGCAACGGTAATAACGGAAGAGGACCCTAAATTTAGGATCTGTGATGATGGTGATGAAACTGCATCACATCTAATCTTCGAATGCATTGCATTGGAGAGCAAAAGGCACAGAACATTTGGGACAACCAGACTCGAAGAAATTGTGTCTAAGAAAGAACTGGTAAAGGGACTCCTTGCACTGTTCAAGGGCATTGTTTGGCTTTACTAGATATACAAGGAGCGATACCGCACATAAACTTAGTGTCGGTGCGGGTAGTGGCGGGTTGGACCAAAACTGTTTTGGCTTCCTTGACAAAATCAATCAATCAGTTAATCAATTGCAACAAACAGCCACGGTCATCACTCCTTAGAATTACAAACTACTTAAATAACTTACACTACGGACAACAGAACACACACCCATGCTCGAAGGAGGACTCGAACCTTCGGCGGAAGCGACCGTCCAGTCTGTAGCATGATGCCCAAGACCACGTTGTGGCACTTTTACGTTAATAATGTCCTCTGTTTCTTTGCATATCGTCTCTAGTAAATGCGTAGAGTTTCTTTCTGGGTACAGCAGTGAACAGGGCGTATTGACACCGTGTTGCGTGCGCGCGGCCGTCCGCCGTCGGGGACGTGGGTGTTTGTGTTTGTCCTTTGGTTAGTTTACCTTATTTTAAGTAGTTTGTAAGCTAGGGACTAATAACCAAGCAGTTGAGTCCCATAGATTTACAAACATTTGAACATTTTGAACAGAACAAGAATTTCTCATACACAAACATACTGCACCAAACATCCGAAAGAACCGAGACCATTTGTGATCCTACAGCTCGTATCAACGAACACACAAAGGAATTTACAACGCTAGCTGCCAGTGGGCATCGAAAACATTGCTGGGGAAAATTGAAAATTTGTGCTTAGCCGGGATTCGAATCGCAGCCACGCGTGCCGCCCCCGCCCGCCTTCCACCTGACGAAAATTCTCAAGTAATTAATCCACACACTTCTAACGTAGTGTCCCCGCCTGTGATTGCTCATTACTCGCTCCATTTCGTCTATAGCCGCGGTGGTGTAGCCGAGCGGTCTAAAGCGTCTCGCTGCGGAGCGCGCGGTTGCTCGCCGAGGAGGTTCCGAGTCCTCCCTGGGGCATGGGTGTGTGTGTTTGTCCTTAGGTTGGTTTACCTAGGTTTAAGAAGTTTGTAAGCTACGAACTGATGACCACGCAGTTTGGTCCGCCAGATTTACAGACATTTGAACATTTTGATTTGATTTCGTCTATATACATATATTAATGGATGCCACTTGTTATTTCTTACGCAATCAATAGCACGAAAAATCAGAAAGAGAATGGCGTCGGTTGCATCAATTACATAGGAAAAGACTGCGAAGTGAAGCTAGCGCATATCTCTAGACCTAGCCGTGAGTCTTGCGAGCTGCAATTTCATGTATTTCATTATTAATGAAATAATGGCTTTATTATTATTATTCAATGACCATTTTAGCTAAAATATCACGCGCTTTAGCTTAGCTTTTCTGTTCCAATTTGAGGCTGCTTTCCGATTTGATATACGATAAACGTCCTGCATCGATTTGATCGGCTACTCTCAGAACAATGTCCTACATCATACACATAGCTACATCTCGCAAGTGAAGATGAACATGAAAACATGGGAAACTAAAGTCGAAAACGACCTGTCCTGGTATCGAAACCTATCATAGAGTATTGTGCCTCATAGTTCAAGTACATCCCAAAGTTTTTATGCAAGTTGCTTCGAGATTTATGTGATTGAATACGAAACTAAACGTGGCTGTAACACCAAACATTTCGTGGACTATATTGCATAGTTAATTATACTCTCATTTCCCTAAATGTAGAAGTTCTAGTAAATACCCACTAAAGGAAAGATTGTGGAGGATACAGGGTTTTAGATTAGTAACCTCTTTGGTACGTTTTGGTCGAACAGTAGTTATCGTTGGCGTGCAGCGATAGCTGCTGGGCGAAAAATGCTTAGGTCTGAACGTTTCTTGTTTGTTGGCCGGTAGGCGGCAGTCTCCCGCCGACCGCAGAGCGAGGCAGTAGCATGTTGACAGTGTGTCCGTAACCCGCGTTTAGCACTGGCTAAAGTCGTCTCGCATATGATTTCGGTTGCAGTTACGTATTGAAATGTTTCAGTGTGGACTTGTAGACATTATCGTAGTGGCACGCGGTTATTTAATCAGTGTATTGAAAGAAAGAGTTATTAACATGTGTCGTTCCGTAATAAAGGAAGTTAACAAAGTTTATTGTTATGGATCAACCCAGTAATTGTCCGCATCCTATCAGTGGCGACGCTGGACGAAAGCTGGGAGTCGGCGAACTCGTCTTTGCGAGGCCCTTTCATTTTTTTCAGTCAGGAAGGAAATGTTAAATAAAATGAACTGAATTACACACCAATAATCATTAGGCTATACTAAACTTTTATTAGTATAATATACAAGTATCATTGCAGTGACAAAAACTACAATAAACAAACACAAATTAAAATAGACGAACTTTTCGGTTTTTCGCCTCACTGATTTGTTTTAAGATCGCATCATAATTACTACTAGCCACTATTTTGGCTTCGATTGACAGTAGTGACAACGCAGATAGTCTTTCTTGGCTCGTTGTGCTTCTCGAGTAAGTCTTAATCAATTTTAACTTTGAGAAGCTGTACTGACTGGAACTGTGAGCATGAGTCTTATTGTTATATAAACATTGGATATACTTGGGATAAATTGTTATCTAACATGCACTGAAAAAATTGTTTTGCAAGTATCTAACTAAAAATTGCATCAATGCTGCACTCATACGGAAATAAATACGGATAACTAAATAGCTGCCGGCCGGGAATAGCCGAGCGCACTAAGGCGTCATACCACCGTGAGCGAGATCGCTCCCGTCGGGGGTCAAATCCCACCCTTTGGTACAGATCTTGTATTCGTCCTATGGTTACGCTAGATGTAAGTCGTCGCTACATAACCTAGCAGTTGAAAAGCGCCTTTAAACGTCATATATATATATATATATATATATATAAACTAAAATTGTAGCAGTGTTTTGCGAGGCCCCCTCAGGCGCGAGGCCGTCGGCGGTTGCCGACGTCGCCGATGCCTAGCGCCGCCACTGCATTCTATACAGTCATACTATTGGAACAATGATTACGGATTAATTAAACAGCAAATATAATATAACGGCACCTTCGCCCATCGAGGATTAGGTGGACGCAGCTGTTACGTTGTAAGGTGAATTCAGATTAAACCACGGTTTCCACCGAATGTAACACCAGTGTCTTGCCAAAGCGTCACCTCGCTTGGTCCGGTAATTATCGATAAGCATGTACGGAACGTGCGACCAAGTGTAGACAGAACGAGTCATTGCTCCTTCTACTGCTCCAAATTTCGCTCGGCTGGGGACTGGCGGCGTGTAATGGCAAAAACGTGTGTCAGTAGAGGGGAGGAGGGGAGAGGGCTGAAAGCAGAGAGCAGAGAGGGGTGTGACGAGAGATTACGCCCGGCAGATAAAGCTGTTGCATGTGCACAGGGAACGTGACCGCGCGCAGTAATTCAGTAAGACACGTGTAGGGGAGGGGAGGGGGAGGGGTCTAATAGTGGGTGAAAGTCTAATTGGCCACGCGCCGCGGCAGCTGCGGCAGCCGCGGCGTCTTCAAGCGCCTTGCGCCACCCAGTGGCTATACGCTAGCCGTCACCTCCCGTCACCAGCAGCCACTTAACTGCCGACTGCTCGCGCTACGCTCAGCTGATTTTTCGAATCGAATTACAGTCGTCTACGCGAACCGAGCCAGTAACACGGGTGCAAAAAACAGCGCTCCAGTTTTTAACACCAACGTTTACCGACTGACGTAACGCGGGCGATTTCAGCCGACACTCGTAAATTAAATGGAACTAGATGATCTGTGCTACTAACGCTGCGTTCGATTTTCGTATAGAACCTGCTTACCGACCGTTAATAATTAGGTCCATTCCTTGCATCAGTGCACAGTTAAATTTCTCACCTGGTTTGATCTGTGTAGAATTATTTCTTGCCAGCAGCCTCGATAGCAACGATTATCTATGAGACGTGGTAGTGGTCAAACAAAACTATTGGTAATAGAAAGAAATCTCTGTTCTCGACTTTTTATGGCGTCTGACCATGATTTATTGTACAGTACCCAATCACCAGTAAATTTCGCATAAGGCATTAAGACATCGATGATGAGGATGTTACTCCTCACTGTCCACAGTTATTTCTGATTACAACGGTAACGATCGTCTCAGCACCTACTGTTCGCCGGATAGTATTATGGTGTAATAAGGCATAGGGAAGACAATTATAAAACCTTGAACCTTCTCCTGGATACCACCTACCATACCAGACTCTGAATAGTCTGCGGACTGGAGTGACATGCAAAAAAACAAAACTTGCTGCGTGGAGGTGCATCACTGGAGATGCAACTTGTGAATGTTGAGAACTACCAGAGGTTAATCACCTACTGGTTTGCCCAAAACTGCCCGTCGCCTCTACAATGAATGACCTCGTTCGTGCAGGTGTTCGAGGTATCAACGCTGCTGAATACTGTGCCTTAAAGTCCATTTAAAAATGTATATATGTTTGTAATAATTGTGTGTATAGTTTTTATATGACTGTATTTGTACTGCACACGTAAATAATAATACTAATATAATAAGAATAAGTTATTTCTTAGAATTGTTTTTATTAATAAAAAAATTTAACTTTCTGTAAGAATGCACTCGATTATTGTAAATAAAATTGTCTAGGTCGCTTAATAAAGCCTATTTATTTATTTCACATTTTCAGCTACTGTACAATATCAGTATTAAAACCTCCGTCTAACTGAGATATCAATGAAGAATTTGTCAGCAGACCCCCGATGAGACATAGGTTTTTAAGTTCTACGTTTCTGACGTCTGATGATGATAGTAGCTGAAACGGTGTTATAAACCAATTTATTAAGCGATCTAGATTCTTATCACAAAATTTCCGGTTAGTGCCTTTCTTTTAATTGTAAATTTACTCCTTGCAGCGCAAACATAACACTGCTCCTAACTTGATCGAGGAGCATCATGCAGTGACTGAGATACTACATTCACATTAGGGTGGAAATTTCGTGTTCAGCCATCTGGTTTTACTCGCGACTTGTACAGCACTTCGTGAGATAGTCAAGATGGTTCTTCAAACAGGAACATAGTGGACTGCTTTTCTTATGTCTTGAACAATTCGAATTTGTCCTCTAATTTCAATTACTTGGCAGTGGACGAAGCATTATATTCTGATCATATTTCTTCCTTGAATTGAATGTGCAATCTTTGCTGCCATGCATTTACACACTTGACACATCACCAATGGATGTCGCAAAGAGATAATGGCAACCTACGTACACACTCATTTATAGAGACACAATTTCAAGGACGTATACTGGATACTGTTATCGAATATAGGAATATACTAGGAGCTTGGCAGTATAGCTACTACGTTACCCCGCCAACATTCAGTTTTATCTGAATCTTATATCTTTCAAATTTCAAATACGACAAATAAAAATTAAACACAATGAGAGACAATTCTTCATGAAGACGATTTCTGTTTCCAAAAAACCAGTTGGTAAAAATGTCGTAAAAAGTTATTATTTCTACTATTTCATGCAAAAATGTATTAGAGCGTCATGACAGACACCGATGCAATAGGACTTAGGAGTAGTCTACCCGCACATAGTAATGATGGCCTAGTAAACAAAGTGTGTAAAGGAGCAGAGACGGATTTAATTGGCAACATTGACCTTATTCCGCTTATGCTAGCCGCTTTGGTTACTCTGTGTCAATGTCGTAGTACACCAATCACTTTTCTTAGTACCAAGTGATTGGTCATCACTTATATCTGTGTGCCCTAACCTTCTGTTCCTACTGAAACAGCAGATAACGCTATTATCTAAAATCCAAGAGAATAAACGAAAAACTGATAGGTCATCCGACGAGACACCGCATGAAAACTAACGTATGTGACTGTTAGAAAAAGCAGAGATCTGTAACAGCCTCGAGGGACACGCGCTAGACAAACCTTCTCCACAATCATCTCCACATGTCACAATATTTTAATTAGCATGTTAAATCACCTCTTTAGCATATGCTAATTGAGAACACTTGTTAACATGAACCAAACGAATTAAGTCCTGTAGATCATGTCACTGATATTTGGTCACGACAAGATAATTAACCTCGACCAGCTTTCGTTTCGTCAAACCCCGGCGACCATCGAAAAATTTAGAGACGTTTAAATGTTTGCAGTTTTGTTTTCTTCGCAGTGAAACAATTAGTAAAAAAAGTTGTTTTTCCTGTATGATGCAAACGATTGAATTAAAAGAAAAAACATTTCTGTGCTGAATTCCATCGGAATTGTTGAGTTTCAAGTTACCTAGAAATGTCAACGGCGTTCTCGGTATCTTAATATATGCGATGGTTTCACGTTCGTTTTGTTTACAGATACTCAACTTACTGTGCTACTACTTATGGTTGACTTCTATCTTATTTCCACTTCCATTAGTTTCGCATGCTCGATTTCGTGTTGATTCCAACTGTGAAACGTTATTCTAATGTCACTTCAGTATTACGGTCGCAGTTAATAACTTATAAAACAGCTGTGTAGTCAGAAAATGTTTTGCATTTCCGCTTGTAAGCTGTTCGCTATATATTAATTGCACGAAAATTGTGGAGAAAAATGAATTTCCCTACAAAAACGCTCAAATGTTTCTAAACATATGGCCCGTAATGCTATGGTCGACAGTCCCTAGACTTACAAACTACTTAAACTAACGTTAACGTCAACACACACACACACACACACACACACACACACACACACACACACAGAGAGAGAGAGAGAGAGAGAGAGAGAGAGAGAGAGAGAGAGAGAGAGAGAAACACATGCCAGAGCGAGGATTCGAACTTCCGGCGGGAGCGGCCTTCCGATGCGTAGCTTGATGCCTTAGACCACACGGCTATTCCCGCACGACAGTTTCTCTACAGGTGCAATACAATACAGTCACAGAAAGATAGAAGGAACATGAATTGTGTCGTCCATTTTGTAACGTAGACTCACAAAAACGATGAAAAATAGGAAAATCGTGTTGCAGTATCAGTAATGAAGATGAAAACAAGAACAGAAAAAGAAGATGTAATCGCATCATAAATTTGAAGTAAAAGACAACCGCATTGCGAGTAATGACGGGGATATCCATGGATGAAGACGTCCAGGAAGTGGCAATACGTAGAGAAGGCTATATTCGCGAAAAAGTTTTCGTAACGACGTGATTTGATGCAACGGCAGCTGGACCTGCGCCTTTCATTTAATTGTTTACCTTCGGAGATCATCAAAAAAAATGTTCAAATGTTTGTAGAACTTATGGGACTTAACTACGGGGTCATCAGTCCCTAAGCTTACAAACTACTTATGAACTAGCTTAGACTAAGGACGGCACAAATATCCATGCTCGAGGGGGGATTCGAACCCCCGACCGTAGAGGCCGTGCAGACCGTGACTGGAGCGCCTCAGTCCCCTCGGCCACCGCGGCCGGCTCGGTGATCATCCAGGCAGCAATAGAAACTTTACAATTAATATTCATTATGTGTCCAGTGGGTGAAAAGAAATCTGTGTTTGGTTATTCTTTACTAGATGTTCTATAAAATGAATTTTTGGTAATTAAGTTCAAAACGTTTACTGGATATTACGGTAAAAATATACGATCTTAACATCTCCGTGTTGTTCTTCTCTAGAACTCTAAGCTACGAATAAACATTTACAGAAATTCTGTAAAGTTTCTAGGTTACTCCCTACAGGATGTGCGGCGCTGGCGTGTGATGGCAGCGGAAGACCGGCAGCCTTCTGCACGATCGTACTCGAGCGTCTGGCGTGTGGCGCTGACTTTACACCACAACGTGGACAACATGCGTGAAGCTGGGGGAATTGAACGAATATGACTAGCTTGTTCAACGGACTTAAACACTAGCAGAGATGGGTATTGCACTCGTAGAAGAATACCCAAATATTCCTGAAGAGGTGATTGATAACCTCATATGGCCCATGCCACGCAGGTGCGCAACTGTACTGGTCCTTCGAGATGGTCACACACGAAATTACAAAAAAAAGGAGCGTAAGGAAGCTTAGTGTTTAACGTCCCGACGACAGCGTGATCATTAGAGACAGAGCTCACGCTCGGAATTTTGAGTAAGGATAGGGAAAGAAGTCGGCCGTGCCCTTTGACAGGAACCACCCCGGTTGCCTGGAGTGATTTACGGAAATCACGGAAAATCTAAATCTGGATGACCGGAGGTGGATTTGAGCCACCATCCTCCCGAATGCGAGTCTAGTGCGTTAGCACTGCGCCACCTCGTTGGGTAAACCATATTATAGTTACGGACTGAGAGAGAGGCGGAGGGTACAAAGGAGATGGATAGAATGAGGGAAATGGAGAGAGGGCAACGGAGGAGACTGACAGCGTGATGAAGAAGTATACAGGGTGTTACAAGAAGGTACGGCCAAACTTTCAGGAAACATTCCTCACGCACAAAGAAAGAAAATATGTCATGTGGACATGTGTCCAGAAACGCTTAATTTCCATGTAACAGCTCATTTTAGTATTTCTCTTTAAATGTAAATTGAAATAATTCGTGCAGACAATTGTCAAAATACCCAATTGTTTTGTTAGTATGTACTGTACTTCCTCAATTCACCGCTAGTTGGCCCCATTGAAGGAAGGTAATGTTGACTTCCGTGCTTGTGTTTACATGCCACTCATTGCTCCACAGTACTAGCATCAAGCACATCAGTACGTAGCATCAACTGGTTAGTGTTCTTCACGAACGTGGTTTTTCAGTCAGTGTAATATTTACAAATGCGGAGTTGGCAGATGCCCATTTGATTTGTGGAATGTTTGGGCAGGAATTGTTGGTGATGTCTTGATTGGGCCTCATGTTATTCCACCTACGCTCACTGGAGCAGGTTATCATGATTTCATACGGGATACTCTACCTGTGTTGCTAGAACATGTGTCTTTACAAGTACGACACAACATGTGGTTCATGCACGATGGAGCTCCTGCACATTTCAGTCGACGTGTTCGTACGCTTCTCAACAACAGATTCGGTGACCGATGGATTGGTAGAGGCAGACCAATTCCATGGCCTCCACGCTCCCCTGACCTCATCCCTCTTGACTTTCATTTATGGGGGCAATTGAAAGCTCTTGTCGACGCAACGCCGGTACCAAATGTAGAGACTCTTCGTGCTCGTATTATGTACGGCTGTGATACAATACGCGATTCTCCAGGGCTGCTTCAGCGCATCAAGGGTTCCATGCGACGGAGGGTGGATGCACGTATCCTCGCTAACGGAGGACATTTTGAACATTTCCTGTAACAAAGAGTTTGAAGTCACGCTGGTACGTTGTGTTGCTGTGTGTTTCCAAAAATCAAATGTTCAAATGTTTGTATAGCTTATGGGACTTAAGTACAGGGTCATCAGTCCCTATACTTACAGACTACTTATCAACTACCTTATACTAAGGATGGCACAAATATCCATGCCCGAGGGGGGGATTCGAACCCTCGACCGTAGTGGCCGTGCAGACCGTGACTGAAGCGCCTTAATCTCCTCGGCCACCACGGCTGGCTATATGTTTCCATTCCATGATTAATTTAAGTTGAAGAGAAGTAATAAAATGAGCTCTAACATGTAAATTAAGCATTTCCGGACACAATTGTACGTAACATATTTTCTTTCTTTGTGTGTGAGGAATGTTTCCTGAAAGTTTGGCCGTACCTTTCAAAAATCGGACCAAACTGCTTGGTCATCAGTCCGTAGCTTAGAAACTACTTAAACCTAGGTAAACTAACCTAAGGACAAACACACACACCTATGCCTCAGGGAGAACTCGAACCTCCACGGCAAGCAACCGCGCGCTCCGCAGCAAGACGCTTTAGACCGCGGCCGTACCTTTTCGTACCACCATATATACATCTTTAGGGAGGAGTAGGAGTAGTCGGAGGTGAGTAAAAGTGGGTGTGGAGATAGTTTCACCAAAAAGGGGAAAGGGACAGCGAAAGAAGGGAGGATGAGATGGACTTGGAGGGGGGAAGAGGAGAAGGATGAAGGGTATTCAGTAATTTGAGTAAAGCCTTTCAGAAGCTATAAAAATGAATGCGGCTGGTGTTGGAGAAACAGGTTTTCGGTGTTAATTGAAACGGCCTGTGGCGGGAGAGTGATGGTCCGGCTGGCACTTTCTCTCGTCAGGTATGTATGGCGGCGCGGCGCGCGGGCAAGGCCAGGCGGGCCGGGCCGGGCCGGGCGGCGCACAAAGATGCCCGCAGAAACGAGCGCGGCCCAAGGCCCCGTTGGGCAATGCCTGCTCCCGTTGCCCGCCAGATTAATTACGCTCAGCAGCAGCCGTCTCCTGCTGACAGGTGACGCCGCCGCCGCCGCCGCCGCCGCCGCCGCGGCCTTCGAGGCTCACAAAGGCGCTCCACGGTGGACACCACGCCTCTCCGTTCCACACCGCCCCGTCTTGCTCACCATACCTAACATCTCATCCTCTATGAGCACGACGGAGAAGGTGTCATCACACCGTACAGCGCTCCGCCAATGCGCCTACGATCAGTGACGATGGTCACGTGCCCAAAGTCGCCCTCTTAAGCCCATTTTACACGATCGGCTTTGTGGTCATAACTGACTACCCGCAGTGCGAGCGCCTTTTGCGCCTGCGTGTAAATCAGTAGTCAACCCGTTGTGACAACAAAGGTTTTCCCGGCGTAATAACTGTTTGTAATCTTCTCGGGTCTGCAGCTGGATACTAAAGTCAACTTCACACAATATTTCAGCGGCGCAACTGCCCGCCATCCTCAGGTGAGCTTGCTGATAGACAATCTCGCCGGAATTAAGTTCCCAGTGCAATCGGCGGCTCCTTTATACATCGAGGAAGATCCATAGCGCGTGCGCAAGAAGTGACAATAACTGCCCTCTGGCGCACAAGACATACAGTGCTCCGGTGGTAGAGTCCGGCGAAGTCGATAATCGATGATAAAGAAAATTATTATTCATATTTCTAAGGTACCACTCGTTGTTTTTTAACATCTGATAACACAGGGTTCCACGATTTACTAAGAAGGTAGCATTTGTCTCTGTTAATCAGATTGTCAGATAATCGAATCTCTATAAAGAGTCGTCAATCCCTCCCACTACCCTGTATGAAATTGAAATTTGTAAATAGGCTATGTTAGGAAAAATTTAAAGGACTCAAACAAAAATTTCAATATTCATGAGCACGAAACAAGGCAAAAGGAAAATTTTCATGTCCAGATGTCCAGCAAACAAGAATAGCAGCTTATAAATGTTCCACAATAAATAGTGATGTTCAAATCTACAATAGCTTACCCCAAGATAAAAATATCATCATACCCACTCCACTGCAGAACCCTAAGGGCATTTTTATTAGACCATTGATTTTATTCAGTAACTGAGTTTTTAGATCATCTCAAATATAAAAGGCTTGAACCAAGTCAGTGTAAATACTGCCAGTAGTACACATTCTTTAAGCCATATACGTCTGCTTATATTATATACATGTGTGTGTATATGTTCGTATCTCAAAATCTGGAAAGATTTTTGGATAAATAAATTGTGACGAGTGTGGAGTTATAAATTTTCGAGTGTGCTGCAGAATGCACACGTGCAGAAACAAGAAACAGTAGTGATATCTGCTAACATCGGAAGTCATCCTATTCTCGTCGAGCGCATTAAAATTCAGATATTCTTTCATATCCACTTTAACTGTTTTCATCAAACCGAAAAAGTTGCACCAGAGCCTAATAATGTTTTTTTACTAGTTTTCGTCTACAATACAGACGAAATATCTGCAAGCAGAAAAATATTTTCGTTTTATGGGGAAATATCGTACACTATGTATAAAGGATGAATCACCTAACACTTGCACCGCAGATATTGCGGAAACGGAAAGTGCGATTGATGTCCGGTTTTCACAGAATAGATTGGTAGCCAGGGGCTCGTATTTTTAGCCAACAAACAGATTGTAATATTACTTATAAAGTGTATTTTTTATGCAAACATACAGTTTTTTTAAATGTAACAATGGTTGTTTCTATCATGCACTGAAAGTTGTGACTCCAGCTGTGTACAAACAACTTTGACTGACATTTTTATCACATTACTTTGGCAGCTGCAACCGTTCAAAGTTTTGGGGGCGGAGGCTGCGATAGCGTAGTTGACTGTTCGAATGGCTACCCCTGGGGCACGGCCCACTGTCTCATGACCACCACCCAGTAAGCTACGCTGTCGTAGCCTCCTTCCCCAAAACTTTGAACGGTTGTAGCTGCCAAACTAAACGTGATAAAAATGTCATTCAAAATTCTTTGTACACAGTTGGTGTCAAAAATTCCAGTGCATGATAGAAACAAAATTGTTCCACTTGAAAAATTGTATATTTGCATAAAAATATACTTTCTAGATATTTTTTCAATCTGTTTATTGTCTAGCAATACGAGTTCTTGACTACCAATCCATTCTGTGAAAACCGCACATCAATTGCATTTTCCGTTTCCGCAATATTTGCGGTACAAGTGACTCACCCTGTATATACGAGCGTAAATATATAAAACTGTTTTTGCGAAAATTATATCAACATAAAACTCAGAATTATTACATGAGAAAATTATTTTCGATGTTGTTGTGACCGCTAGCTTCCCCAGATTCGGAAGCTGTAATTATCATCAGTGAAAACTATTTTGTTTTAATAACATGGGCCTGCAACATTACCATCCAAAGCCGCAGTACAGGGTAAAAGTGCAGTCCCCTGGCGTTTTCTGATACCTAGCCCTGCTCATCCAACAGTCCTCTGCTAATTTAACCTGAAACAGAATCCCAGATTTATACTCGAATTATTTTTTCATTGCTGAAGAAAAAACATTAATGAATCAAACTGTGACTTCAACGGATATCTTACGAAAGAATCTATGTTCTTTGTTACCAAAAATTTTATGTAAAATATTTCATTTTTGTGAAGGTACAGAACTTTGCCATCATATTTATTCAAAAGCTTAGTAAAAATAAAAACAGAATTAAAGAAAGTAAATAGGAAATATAATTTTTCAGTAACGAGCTTCTTTGTTCGTCCTAGTTATTATGTTGTTGAACTGACATAGACTTTATAGAATTTAAGAGTTGAAATTTTAATCGACAAAGAACCACTTCGTAAATCCAGCAATTTATGCTTGGTGATTGCAGTTGCAGATTTATTGTTATAGTAGGATGAAACTCATACATTAAACGTAAAAGTGTACAGTTTAGAAAAATATACTCTCCTCCCAGCAGTCAATAATGGAACGCTTAATCGCTTGCAACCAGTCATTTGCCAGTTGACATAACAGGAAAAAGCACGCTTTAAAAAAACGTTAACATCGTAATTACGGTAATCGCCACGCGGCACGACACTTTAATGTGGGAAGTCCACGAGACGCTAGTTCCATAACAGTCGCAGACTACACGTCTGTACTATTCCGGGACCAGCAAGGTTAGTCTTTACGTGCATTTACGTCACTGGGATTTATGAGTCCTACGCAGAGGACTTAATTTAAAAGTCCTGCGATTTACAGTACGTCATACAAATAGCTGCTGTGTGGACAGGCCTGAAGAGAAAGCCCCGTTGTACATAACGTAAATGATATACACGACCAACACCGTACCTTAACCGACTGTGTATTTATCGACCCATCGGCTAATTCGATTACAACGTCACCATAAAGCATATCTGCCAGAACCTGTATTTGCGAGTAGTATTCTACGTTTTCATTCTTACAACCGTAATTCAAGAGAAATTATTGTTTTAATTATTTCTAGTTTTGCAATTTAGTAGTTTCTATCCATGCGTTCTGCGAAAAGAGCGCAGAGAAAACGTGAACAAAAATGTCAGTGCTGATTCCATCAGCGTGGAAAGATTTTCCCAGCTTGAAATTAGTTCCCCTCGAACAAATGAACAGAAGTAACATGTCCACTTTATTGACTAACAAATTTATACAGCACTATAGACGGATTGTTTAATATGGGATTCTTACTCCGTGAAGACGAGAAAAAATCTTTGAATAACGTACTACCATCAGGTCTCAACGCAGTTCATCCAAATAAATAAATAAAATAAAAATCGTTCCATAGATTACATGACACCAATACAAGGGCGGCAGCATAACGACTATCTTAATTTCCCTAGTCCTCTGTATCTAGAATAGACGTAGGCGTGTGTGTGTGTGTGTGTGTGTGTGTGTGTGTGTGTTCATAGATTTTAGTAAGAAGAAAGGAAGATTGGCAGTCTACAGTTAAGCAACTAAATAAGAAAAGCAATAAATGGAGAGGGGAAATGACAGTTTTATAACATTGCACGAAAATAAGAACATGGCGCCATCTGCATTGAGGCAGCAGAGTATCTGTAGCGTGTTTTTTAGTCAAAAATACTGTTTAAGTACACAGCATCCACATTATTCTTTCCACTTTCAGCTCTCTCACTAGAACATCCAGCTTATTTAGAAACCTGAAGTACTTCGATATCAGAGTTATCCAGCTGCAGAAGTAAAATTCTTGCCATTCCATTGTAGTGGTGTGGCTCAGCAAGCGTATGAAGTCAATATTCTTCAATAAAAGACTTTCTTATTTGCAAAAATCTGTTTTATACAGATATGACGCATTTCGCTCGGTTAGAGCATCTTCAGACATCTTGCTTGATGTCCCTGTAGCATAGAGTAGGTCTTCGTTTCAACTTATTCACTGTCCCAAGCAGTACCAGTACCGACGCACATCAGGTAAAGCAACCAGTGGCCTGGAGTGATTTAGGGAAACATGCAAAACCTAAATTTGGATGACCGGAGGTGGATCTGAATCAGCGTCTTCCAGAATGGAAGTCCAATGATTTAACACTGCGCGACCTCACTCAACGAAGTATAATTGGTTAGATAAACTCTTGCCAGTGAGTGTGAAAATTGCTGATTCGGAAATGGTTCAAATGTTTGTAGAGCTTATGGGACTTAACTACGGGGTCATCAGTCCCTAAACTTACTAACTACTTGTGAACTAGCTAATACTAACGACGGCACAAATATTCATGCCCGAGGGGGGATTCGAACCCCCGACCGTAGTGACCGCGCAGAGCGTGACTGGCGCGCCGCAGACCGCTTGGCCACCGCGGCCGGCGATTCGGAAATGGTAATACTTTCAGCGTGAAAAGAGTACAAATCGGAGAGAACTCATTTCCGTGTCCAGTCGATCAGCATTTCCAAAAAGTAGCAGCTGCGATAGCTTTGTCATTTCCTTCGTGAACATCTTGTGTCGTACATCTGTACAAGTAGGTGGCTCGCATCTTCATCAGCCCCACAGTCGCAAGAGGTGTCTGCACTCGCTGGAAGTATTCCCCATTTCTTCAGGTCGCTCTTGCATCGGGGGACGCCCACTCTTAGTCGTCGAGGGACCTCCACACAGGGTATTGCAGGTTTGCGCCAGGAGCTATTTCTTCTTTCGGTGATACGTCTGCGGGCAGTGAGTTCTTCCACCGGAGAGAACTAAGCGGCAGGTTTCTGCCCTCGTCGTGTAGCTGGGTGTACCTCTTAAAGAACATGGCAGGCGGTGCCTCAGGTGGTTTGCTTCCTATACTAACGTACTGCTGCCACGCCCAGTGGAAGGCAGAGTGGCTCGCAAAGGCGTCGCGCTATCGCCGCGGCATCGCATCGCATCGCATCGCCTTTTAATCGCCTTTACTCTCGGCAGTCGCTGCCTCTCGCCTGCTCCCTAAGTCTGATTGATACTCGCTACCGCGATAATTCCCGTCGGCCTGCCGGATCAGGCAAGCGCGCCTGCCACCAGCTATGGAGTGCTCGCTTACGTCACTCAGTACACCTAGTCAAGCGGAGTGGGGGAAGCCGTGTCATAGGTCAGAGGCATTACGATGCCTCTAGTACATAAAATTTCACTTTACAGGATGATCCAAAATACTTTTAGATACTCGGACGACAGCTTTCTTATACCAAAACAAGAGAACATTTCGTATAAACATATATCCGAAAGGTCTTCGTTTCCGTGTTAATCGTGAAATGTGTAATCCAGCGACTCCTACTGTGTCATAGATGGCGTTGTGAGTCGACTTCATGTCCTTATATATATATATATATATATATATATATATATATATATATATATATACTACAGACAGTGCGTTAATCCCTTCGTTAAGGCTGAAACTATATAAAATTTTACTAAATAATATCGTCTATTAATTACTAAGGAAGGGAAGGAAGATGGGTTAAAGAGAAAAGTATTGACATTAGCTGCATTAGGTCATTGAAAAGCGATAAAGGATAACTAACGTTTGTTATGAAATAAAGTAGTAGGCTATCCACTAAGGGCACCTCACGAGTATGTAGCAGGCATCAAAGTGGCCAGTCCAACTCAGCTGCAACGCACCCTCCACGCAGCAACAGGACGCGCAGGATCAACACAAACAGTCCGAAATCGCATACAGAAAAGTGGCCTGTATGCACGAAGGCCTAAGGTGTGACACCGTTCAGCCCGGAGATACTGGACGGGGGAACATCAGGATTGGAGTCTTAACGAATGCTGTCGGGTTCTGTTCAAAGATGAGTCAAGATTTCGTGCTCAGCCGGACAATCGGCGTCCTCTCATTTGGAGAGAACGCGAAACTCTGAACAATCCTGCTCATGTGCAGGAAACATCACCATATCATGGTGGTGGACGAATGGTGTGCCGCGGCAGTGTGGCCGAGCGCATTGAGGCGCTATGCTACGATCCGCGAGGCCGTTCCCCGTAGGGGTTCAATCCCCCCTTGAGCATGGATGTTTGTGCCGTCTTTAGTATAAGCTACTTCATAACTAGTTTGTATGTTTAGAGACTGATGACTCCGCATTTAAGTCCCATAAGCTTTAAAAACTTTTATGAACGAATAGTGTATGGGCAGGAATCAGTTTTGCCGGACGAAGGGACCTCTATGTCGTCTAGAATGGCGCTCTGATTGCTCAGACGAATAGAGAATTGTGCCTTACACTGGTGCCATAGCAGATGGGTTCCTTCTAGTGTACGTTAATGCTCGTCCTCACAGAGCTGCACTGATCGGCAACCTTAGTTTCTTTTAACTATTAAAACTAATTTTCTATATTTATGTCTTTATCAATTTATCTTTTTGGTGCTTATGCCCTTTTTTTTCTTTTTTCTTTTTGAATCGTTAACTTTTATTAATAGTTTGTCTGAGCGTGCTAGCCATAGATGTTTATATTTCTTCTCTTGCAATTAAAAAAAAAAAGTTGCGATATTAGTCTATCACATCGCGTATTAGCATAATTTTCAAATCAAGATGTAAGAAAGCTTTCTTTGAAACTTCCTGCCGGATGAAAACTGTGTGCCGGAACTACGATTCGAATCTGAGATCAGTCGGTAGAGCGCTTGCCCGAGAAAAGCAAAGGTCTCAGGTTCGAATCCCAGTTTCGGCACACAGTTATAATCCGCCAGGAAGTTTCATATCAGCGGATACTCCGCTGCAGAGCGAAAATATTATTCTGCAAGATATTCTTTGTCACGTAATCAGTATGCCTAATTTAAACATGGTGGACCATGCGAAAACGTGTTAGAAACAGTGCAGGCACGCGTTAGTTCTATGCTCAGACACCAGAGTTACACGTCATGTTCGTATAGAGATCAAAAATTCAAATGTTCAAAGGTTTATAGAGTCTATGGGACTTAACTACGGGGTCATCAGTCCCTAAACTTACAAACTACTTATGAACTAACTAATACTAAGGACGGCACAAATATTCTTGCCCGAGGGGAGATTCGAACCCCCGACCGTAGACTGGCGCGCCGCAGTCCCCTCGGCCACTGCCGCCGGCGTATAGAGATCACTGTTCCGACAACATCACCGTACAGACTACTAACAGTGCTCGATCTAACTCTGAAATGTGCTTGAAAGACGTTCTACAAGGCATACCAAAGCTTCCTAGGCAAAACAACAGCAGGAAAGAACCATTTTGGTGCAGCCACAGGGGCTTACGCTCGCCCTTTATACAGTATATAGTGCTTGCAGGAGGCGCTTCTAGCAAGCGTGATGATTGCATTCGATGAAAAGCTAATCACGTTCATCTCTAATCGGCGCAAATGTACGCTGCAAATTTCACTTGACATGAATGCTTCCTTCAGGGTTTTCGATTTTTGGTGACCACCAGTGTACTCCTACAGTCAATGGTGTGTGTACTTAGTAACATAACATGGCATCAGACCATGTTTTTGGGTGCTACACTTTTCCATCAGGCAGTGTATTTCCGAGAAGAAATTTGCATTCTGTTTTAAGGCTGTGAGATGCTCATTGAAAAGGTGAGTTGAATGCTGCCGCGGTGAATGGTGTATAAATTGCTTCGCGGAGTTTCGCTGTGACTCCATTGTGAAGCAGATAGCTGTTTCATATGCTGAATACACGAGTCACCGCTGACGTGAAAATCTCGGCGTTCTCGTGCTCGTTCTAATTCCGGCCGAGCTTCAAAAGGCAATACAGGCGCCGCGTCCGCCTGACGGCAGTAACTGTGTTACGACAAGCTGCTCGACACTGTTTTTGTGTGTACAGGGGGCGGCCAATCAGCCGGAAAGACTAACAGTGTTAAGCTCTTTGCGCTGGCCGACTTGCGCTTTTTGTTGCCGGAGAAACGGCGCCGATGTCTGCAATGAAAGCCGAAGTCTCCGGCGGTTCTTGTGCAGCGAGAGCAACTCTCACGCTTTCTGCAGTACGCGTAGGGCTTCGTCACTTAACGATCCAAACTACGCTCAAAGGTAAATTCAATTGCAAGATCTCATAATGATGCACAATTTCTCCCTTACGGGCCATTCCATTTCAAATAGGAAAAATGTTCAAATGTTTGTATAGCTTATGGGACTTAACTACGGGGTTATCAGTCCCTAAACTTACAAACTGCTTATGAACTAGCTAATACTAAGGACGGCACAAATGTTCATGCCCGAGGGCGGATTTGAACCCCCGGCCGTAGTGGCCGTGCAGACCGTGACTGACGCGCCTCAGTCCCCTTGGCCACCGCGGCCGGCTTCAAATAGGAAAGCTTGCATTTTTTGTATGGTTTCATTTTCCTGACATAGAAAGTATGCGTTACGTTAGTATCTTTGTCATTTCGCAGCTGTGATACGCAAATGATTGTTTTTATTTAATCTATTTATTATTATTACTTTTTTTGGAGCGAAAGTAACGAAATTTCATGAAAACACGTGATTATGACACGGAAACTATTCAGAGTAAAATTTGCAAATAAATTACAAAATGGAGAAACTATTGTTTAGATTGATGTGGTATTTTTAGAATTTAAATTCAAGTGCTTTTCATTAATTGTTGTCTTTTGTCTATAAAATGCATTTTAAATGGATAAAACATTGTTCAGAATTCGATTTAAAATCAGTATCATTAAACAGTTTTACGACGACTCGAAAAGCGTGCTGTAGTGTGTATCTAGAAACTGTGTCAAATTTGCCGGCTATGCTACGCTGTGTCGTGTGCAACCAGTCAGTCACAAAATGTTCAGATGTTTGTAAACCTATTGGATCAAATGCTATGGTCATTAGTGACTTAGAAACGACTTTAACTTCCACTAAGAACAAAAGACACACACACACACACACACACACACACACACACACACACACACACACGCTCCAGAGAGGACTCGAACCTCCGAGAGCGAGCAACCGCGCGCTCCGCAGCAAGGCGCTCGGCCACTCCACAACGACAACTAGTCAGTCCTTGAGCCCCCTGTTGACCGCGTACAGCTGCGATGCACTTTCCCCTGTTGAGTGGCGGACGACAGCCCGCCGTAGTGTACCTTGTCAGTGCAAAGCGAGCAACAAATTTATCATTCACGGAATGTATGACATTAATTGCAAATGGACAACGTTGAAAATGTGTTACCAGCCGGGACTCGAACCCGGATCTCCGGCGTTCTAGACAGTTGCGCTGACCGCTACACCACTGGGGACCCAGTGACCACCACAGCTGCACGGAATAGATCAAGCACGCCTCCATTCAAATTCTCAACTTTACCCTGCCCACTAGAACTCAAGCTCGTACTCATTATAAACTAATTCCTGTAAGGGCCTAGAAGTGCCTCCGCACTGAAGAAAGGATCATTGCCCGTCATCGGCATTTATATAAGTTATATATATATATATAACTTATTCAAATTAATTGAATAATTGCCGGCCGTGGTGGCCGAGGAGACTGAGGCGCTCCAGTCACGGTCTGCACGGCCACTACGGTCGGGGGTTCGAATCCCCCCCTCGGGCATGGATATTTGTGCCGTCCTTAGTCTTAGTTAGTTCATAAGTAGTTTGTAAGTTTAGGGACTGATGACCCCGAAGTTAAGTCCCATAGACTTTACAAACATTTGAACATTTGAATTGAATAATTTTTTCACACGTTGAAGATAAGGGACTCCAGATTACTTAAAACGGAAATCAACATGTGATAAAAAGAAATTCAAGCTTATGTAAGTTTTATCCTTATGGAAAATGAATTTATTTTAATAAATGAAATAAAAGGTTTTAACAACAATGTATTAACGGTTGTCATGTTATTGTTATATACTTACACGAACTTTAGATATTCAGCTTGCCGTGGCAGAGTAGCATAGCGTTGTAAGGCGCCTACCTGCAGAGCACGCCACTGCTCACCGACGGAGGTTCGAGTCCTCCCTCGGGCATGGATGTATTTGTAGTCCTTAGCGTAAGTTAGTGTAAGTAGTTTGTAAGCCTAAGGACTAATGACCAAAGTAGTTAAGTCCCATAGATTTACAAAGATTTGAACATATTCAGCTTTAAAATGTCCCACATTTCACTGAAATCCGGCATGAGGTTCTTTGACGACAAAAAGGGTTCCGTTCGGAAAATAACGCTGACTTCACCGAATTTTAACTCGAAAAATAGTGGACATTTAAAGGGGGAAATTCATGACAGTTGTTTTCTTTCTCATTAATTGGCACATGTAGAAATTATTATTAAAAATAAAAATACGAGGTCAGTATTCTCTTTTTTCGTCCGATTTCAAATGAAGTACTCCTTACAGGAGCAGCAAGCAAGTAAAAGAAACTAATGGGCAGGGGACGCTACAGGACTTGGTAGTGTAATTTTAGAAAGCATAATGGAGAACACCGATCTTAAAATAATATTTAAAATTAAAACAGCAGATCGCAAAATTGTTTTTATTTCATAACTGGTTTTAGTCAGGGTAGACTATCTTCAGATGACTAGCACCATGATGGCAGATGGCGGCGATGGACATGGCAGGCCGCACAAAACTGGTCTGTTCAGTCTACATTCATTGAAACCGGCCATCACATAAAAACAACAATCATGCGATCTGCACTGTCTTAATTTTAACTTCGTAGAGTGCTGCTAGTTGAGAATAGGGGCAGGACGGGAGGCGTGTCTGAACAGCCTAATTGGTTAAGACTACCGCTGGCCCGAAGCGGGATATCCGGGTTCGAATCCTGGTCTGGCAAAAATTTCAAAAAATGTTGAAATGTTTGTTGTGCTTATGGGACTTAACTACGGGGTCATCATTCCCTAGCCGGCCGCGGTGGCCGAGGGGACTGAGGCGCTCCAGTCACGGTCTGCACGGCCACTACGGTCGGGGGTTCGAATCCCCCTGCGGGCATCGATATTTGTGCCGTCCTTAGTGTTAGCTAGTTCACAAGTAGTTTGTAAGTTTAGGGACTGATGACCCCGGTTCGGGCATGGATATTTGTGCCGTCCTTACGATTAGATAGTTGATAAGTAGTTTGTAAGTTTAGGGACTGATGACCCCGTAGTTAAGTCCCATAAGCTTTACAAACATTTGCACATTTTTGAAGCTTCCTTTGTCTATCCACCCTCTATTCACGCATGCCCATAGGAACGTGTAGCCCCTGCAGAACATGCTGATACTACCCTTTCAACACACCTGTCACGTTAGGCAGCCTAAATGTTTGGCAGCCCCATATCCACTCCTATGAATGCTAGGGAGCTCTATCCATACACTGCTAATTTTTGTGTAGTAAGTTGTATGAGCACCAGCATTACTTGGTTTAGGTAAAATATTTCCATATTCTCCTCCTCTCCCCCTCCTCCCCCTTTGTCCATTTCATCCACCTTCCCACTCTCTTTCTCCGTTCATACTTCTCACTTCTCTATGTCCATCATGTACTCCTCACTTACTGACTAGTCATCTCCTCTTACCCCTTTTCTTTCTCCTTCCCCCCCCTACGCTCTATACGCTGTCCTCTGTCTCAATCTCCATGTGTAGCTGTACGAAACAGGTCGATAAAGCTGGTCAACGTTCAAGCTGGTCACCTACTGTTCAAGGAAGACAGCATAGCAGGCCCCTATTGTAAAGGCTATTTCGCATAACAGGTAGGTAACGCAGGTTCGATACTAGACGGTCACATCTATTATGTTGGGTAACCTGCATGTGTAACGTTGAACAATCTTTTTTTCCTTCTGTACCGCGGTGGAATGGCTGAGTGTACTAAGGCGCTTTGGTGCGTAGCGAGCGGTTGCTCGCCGGGGAGGGTTCGAGTCCTCCATCGGGCATGGGTGTTAGTGTTGTCCTTAGCATAAGTTGCTTTCAGTCAGTTTAAGTAGTTTGCAAAACCTAGGGACTGATGACCAATGTAGTTAAGTCCCCTAGACTTACAAACATTTGAACATTTTGTCTGCATGTTGGAAGGTGTCCTGTATACCAGGTCAATAATATTCCCTACATACACATGTTGACAGAGCAGCCTTTACGACAGGGGATGAAAAAGCACGTTCGTATTTTCACTCCATTGCATGCTCATAGTTGTGACGTCTGTGTGCCAAATTTGATTGAAATGCATATGTGGTATTGGCAGGAGATCTTTAAATCTAGAACACAGGTAACTCCAAAGTGCTTTACAGGATGTAAAGAAACCAACCAGTGTGGCGCACTATGTTCCAGAAGAGATTCTCTTTCCTCAGTACTCTCATTTATGAAAGTAACGAAAACTTTTATTGCCTTATTGTGAATCATGAAATTTCCCTGAACAACCGCTCATTAAAAAGAAAGACCCCGTAGTTAAGTCCCATAACTATACAAACATTGAAACATTGAACTACTTTATACTAAAGACGGGACAAACATCTATGGCCGAGAAGGGATTCGAACCTGGCCTCAATGCGTTCGGCCGCTCCACCGCGTCGAATTTATTTTAGTGCCCTGTTACAGTCGAGATGTTTGTATATCGAAATTCGTAAATTTACGGTTACCGATCACAAAACTTCAGAACCTGGATATCTCAACTGATCCCCTAATTTTATGAGGCTTCATTCCATGGTGGAACTTGTGCTCAACTACTGTTTATTTGATTTGTAGAAATTTTTTTCAGCAATCAGTCGCAAATATTGTTTTATTCAAATGTTCAAATGTTTGTATAGCTTACGGGACGTAACTACGGAGTCATCAGTCCCTAAACTTAAAACTACTTATAAACTATCTTATACTAAAGACGGCACAAATATCCATGCCCGAGGGGGGATTCGAATCCCCGACCGTAGTGACTGGAGAGCCTGAGTCCCCTCGGTCACCGCGGCCGGCATTGATTTATTCAGAGATCTAGATTCCAACCACTGAATGGTCATTATCAATGCTTAAAATAAAACTATTGAAACACGTATATGTTTTACGTGTTTTAATCGTTTTATTTTAAGCATTGATAATGACCAGAAAAGTGGTCGAAATCTAGATCTGTGAATAAATCAATATTTGCGACTGACTGCTGAAACAATTATCCATTCCATTTTTACGTGGTGTGGTACAGCAACCGAGTTCAGTTGAATTCTTGAATAACAGAACGTCTTGATTGCAAGTCCAGAATTTTTACCTCTACCGACGCAAGTCGTAATTAACATGTTGACGACTTAAGGTGTAGGAACAGCATACAAGGTATCTGAAGATGCCATAACCGGGCGAAACACGTCATTGTAATTAAAATATTTGCAATACAGACGTTCTGTTATTTAAGGATCCCGTAATTGTTTTAACTAGTGCAGTTAAGATAAACGCCTCTACCAATATATGTGAAAAGGAGGACGCTCATAACTCCCCATGACCACCGCATTTGGTTTGCACAAAAAAAGAAAGAAATGAAATAGAGCTCTGTTCTCATCCATAAGATGTTTTCCGTTCTGAGGGGGAGTCCAGCGCGGGTACATTACGGTGTTATGGCTACCGCAGAGCTGTCCGGCGGCTGGAGACATAGCGGGAAGGCGGCGATGGCGCGCAGCCGTAAATCGGTCCGGAAGCTCGGGCTGCGGCACTCTCAGGATTGCACATAAAGAGCGCGAGGCAGTTTTTGCCCGCCGCGCCGCGCGGGACAAAGCGCGTTATGCGCGCGCCGCAGCTCATTAAATAACTCCGCGAGCGGCGCGCAAAGCCGCAGACGCCGCCGCCGCCGCCGCGTCTCCTCCAAGGGCGCGAGGCGACCACCTAAATCCACCGCCTTCTCGTTTTCTGCAAACTTTACCCCGATACCGACAGAGAAAAGAAAAAGACCAGTCCGAGGTGATCCGTGTCAGAGGAGGGACGGGTACTTAAAAAATGCGCATTCTAAACTGCGGCTGCGTACCTTGCTGGACAGCTGAGCAAAGGAAAAGAAAGCCACACGGACCCGAGTACCAATAAATAACGAACTATTCCGCGGTCACCGAGCGAGGTAGCGCAGTGGTAACGCACTGGACTCACATTCGGAAGCTCCATAATGTTAGAAGAATAACATGTATCCATTTGTACTGACATACTTGCAGTCTATGTATGCTGGATTCTGATGATGGCCCAGGCCTAAACGCGTCAAATAAAGTCAAATTTTATCCATTTTATGACTTAAATCAATACATTGACCTATACAGCCTATTGCAGACTTGATTTACTATTATTCATGGTCGCCTGCCTTCTCCGTGACTTTATGTCACAACTATGTGTATTCGGAAGAACGGTGGTTCAAATCCACCTCCGGCCATCCAGATTTAGTTCATCCGTGATTTCCCTAAATAACCCCAGGCAAATGCCGAGATGGTTCCTTTCAAAGAGCACGGCCGATTTCCTTCCACGTCCTAACCCAAACACTGCGAGCATAAGCTCCGTCTCTAATGACCACGCTGTCGACGGTACGTTAAACTCCAAGCTTCCTCACTTTTATTCCGCGTTCGTATTAGGCTCCCATCCGAGTTCAAATAGTTTCCTTTCGTCTTCTACAAATACTCCTTGAATGTTAGTCGTCCCAATTTCATATTTTGGATTCTCTGATGGATGGAATTGAAAATTTAAACAAATTTCCGCAAATTGTGAGTGGAGTAGTTTTCATTTTGGGAAAAAAATTATGTCTGCACTTTTTTATATTTATCTTTTCTTTCAGTTTGCTGTATCTTTATAGTTGCCGTCAACTAGGTGGGCCCTTTCGCGCATAGAGGCTTGCTAAGAACATTGTGGCATTCCTTCAGTATTCACCTGTCTGCATGAAAAATTTGGTAATTTTTTTCCTATCCTAAAGGATTCAAATGACAATGTAACTGAGGCGAGAGACATTTGAAGAACTACGCATTTATCGGCCCAACTCCGTTTCTACACCCATCCAAGATGACTGCCGTGACTTCACTGCCTGTTCGCTGATGTAGGGGGTTTAGCTTTCCTATGTTGCTCTACGCTCGCTGGTATGATCCCACTGCCGCCACCTTACATTTCACATGCTACATGCAGTTGGAAAGGGTACTGTGTTATCTCCTGTTGTAGCCTAACTGATTCGTTATAATCTGGATGCAGCCACTGATACAGGTCGTTTACAGCGCCTCTGGTGGAAGAAGTAGCAAAACTTCGAAGAAACAGAATAAGCTTGCTTCTGTTGTCATACGCATGCACGAAAATATACATTCATTATTCTTCTCTAATGTAATAACTTTGAAATTTACTTATATTGGTAAAAAATATATTTTATTGTTAAATTTTGGTTTACATGAACAGGGGAGCTGCTCGATGTGTTATGTTGGTACCTGCGCTATGAATGGCGGAAGGCGAAGGCAGCCAATCAGGGGTGGTGTTCAGGCAACCAATTAGAAATGGCTTTCCATTTTACGCTTTGTAAACAAATCGGCGTTGCGAACTATAGTTGTTTACGAGTAACATATTGCAAAGTAGTGACATAATCGATGAGAAGTTATGCACTGCGCTTTCATCGCAGAAGAAATTGCTGGAGGAGACGTTAAAGGAAATTACATCGAGAACCAGTCAATATATGGTTGTAACAGTTTGTTGTAATTAGGGCTACGAAGCTTTCGCTGAGAAGTTTCTTTTAACTGAAAGCGAATAAAAGATATTACTTGATAAATGCGGTTAAAATATCCACCATTCTCCACCCCACCCCCGAAAAAAAAAGAAATCTTGAAAGGACCCTAAACTTATCGCCAATCCCAATGATTTTTTGTCGCTAAGAGAATCTTTCAATCCCCCAGATTTAGTAGCGACTTATCCCCCAAAATTGGAAACTCTGGCTGGGAGGGAGGAGAAGACAGTAGAAAAGGGACACGGGACCATACTCGTCTCCTACTGCTGACTGCGAAGCACTCGCTCTAATGTTCATTTAAGTTTTTATCTTGTACGCAAAAATTAATATAAATGTTGATCTACGTCTTAAAACTAACTGACGCAGATCGTTCATTACATTACACTACAAATCGTTAGCTCTGACAATTTAAAAAAGCGTGAACTTTACTTCTCCCTCCTATTTGCCATTGCATAAACAGAAAGATATGGAAATTCCAGTAAATTTCACTCGAGTAGTTTCTCGCATGCTAATAATGTTGCCAGCTGCCCTAGTCGTAACGAATTTTCCGCCCGGCTTGGCCTGAAGCGAGTCTTTATCGACAGTTACGAGTTGCCGCAAATCCAGAGCGGCGCCGGCGATGTTATCCGTCAAAACTCGTTAGCGTACATTCGTATCCAGGCCAGATTCATAAAGGCGGCTGGCAGATAACGCGCCCCGCCGCTGCAGCCTCTAGTTCCTCGTTTCCCCGCTGCGTGGCGCGCGCTCCCGGACCCTATACACAGCTTTAAGAGCTCTCTCCGCTCGGAGCGGAGCGGTAGAAACTATTCTTAATGCCGTGGACTGACAGCTTGTTACAGAGAACATACCTTACAAAAAAATGAAAGTACTACACTTTAATACTGTATTGCTAGGGTGAAAACCGCCGGCCGCGGTGGCCGAGGGGACTGAGGCGCTTCAGTCACGGTCTGCACGGCCACTACGGTCGGGGGTTCGAATCCCCCCTCGGGCATGGATATTTGTGCCGTCCTTAGTTATAGGTAGTTCATAAGTAGTTTGTAAGTTTAGGGACTGATGACCCCGTAGTTAAGTCCCTTAAGCTTGACAAACATTTGAACATTTAGGGTGAAAACCACAGGACAGGAAAGCATAGGAATCGCCGTGGTTTGGCAGCAATGTTAGAAGCCTTTTCCGAAAACAGTGGGAGCTTCATTCCATACTGAAACATGGAACCGTCGCAGACAGACTACACGAAACCATACATAAACTAGTCTAACGACAGACATGCCTAAAGTATTTTGTTTCCCAATTTAACAAATTTCTGTCTACCGATATGAAACAAAATCTTAATACGTTCTGGTCTTATGTTGAAGAGGTAAATGGGCCAAAATCATCTGTCCAGTGACCACATGGGCATCGAAACCAAGTATGATGCTGAGGAGATCGAAATTCACTTACACGGGTCGACAAATTTTGACTTTTTGTCTGGGGTTTGCACGATGATATGAATTTCTGACTAAATTGACCCTGCTGATCACAAATCTGCAGCCTGTTTCTCTGTAGCACGTCAGGTTTTTGCACCACCACTATCATCATCATATTCACCATTGTGTAACTCTGCGCCCAATGAAATTGGAAATTGGAAAGCAATTACGGGACAATGGAAAGGAAATGGAACAGTAAAGTGGTTAAAAAAGAATTGGAAGAAAGGCATATGAATTATAAGAAGCAAATATTATGGTGGGCACGTACCAGGTAGAAATATTAGTTTCGTTTTCGTTTTCCCGTGAATAAACGCTTGATATCCTTCTTCTTGTGTGTCACTTCTCCTTCACGTGTGATGCACCAACAGTAGTCAGCCATCATGTTTATTCTCTAACGACCTTGATAATGATGTTCCATAATTTTAAGTTCCTGATGAAATCGTTCACCATGTTCCTCTGATGTGTCAGCCAAATTTTCTTGAAAACTCTCTAAGTGTGACATTAGAAAATGTAGTTTTAGAGAGACCTTACATCCTAACTGTCTAAAGGACAGTAGCAACACTGCTTTCAAACTTCGCTTTGAAGAATCTATAAACAATCTCCATTCCTTACTCTCATACTTCTGCGCTCCCATTTTCATCACTAATCCGGCAATGTCTTTGCAGAACACCATTAAACCATCTTCAACAACAAAAATCCCTGAAATCTTTATCACGATTTCTGTACAATGAATATGATGTACCATGTGCAAGTAAGTTATTTTCACTGAGACGTGATCCCAGTAGTTGTGCTGCATCTTTTGAGAGTCCTAAGTCTTTCACCAAATTGTCAAGTTCTGTTTGAGTAAGAGGTTTTGGGCTACTATCGGTACCACACTCAGAATAGTCAGATTCACTGCTTTCTTGACTTACATCTGGTTCAGAGAATTCAAGATAATCCACTGATGTTGGTGGAGAGGGGATTGGTAGCCCTGGGCCATGAGGAACAAGTCTAAGTTTGGATACGATATGTTTCTTCTGTTGTATCCCGTTACATTCGTCATACAGAAGTAACAGTCATCAACATGATTCTTCTGTTCACGCCATACCATAGGAACTGCCAAGTTCAAGCACTTGATTTTACCTTCACTCCATTTCCTTAACTGCTCCGCACATGTATGGCACACAATGTGTGGAGCAAATGACTTGTCCTAATCACCGAGCTTCATGCCAAAATATGCAAAATATGACTTCTGCACAAATTTTGTTATTTGTTGACGTCTTGCACGTATCATATAATTTCCACAGATATAACAAAATGTATCTGGGCTATTCACACACTGCCTTCCTGACATTTTTAACACACCTTCAGTGAAATACCACCACTCACAACAAAGCGCGAAAGCACCTTCTTGTAGCTGTAGTACTCACTCCCTCATTTCTGTAGCGATAATGGAACGTCAGCTCCAAGTTCATTAGCCCCCTCTGCCTCACCTTCACACAAAAAATGCAGCGTTGCAACATTTCTGTAGTTGTCGACACTGCATAACATAGATTTCGCAGCCAATGGTAGGTTTGGAGGGGGATAGCTGTGCAGAAAAAACTGAGGGTGATGGAAAAAAACGGATCTGATTTTCATATTCAGGGGTGCAAATTTAGTAAAGAACACCACTTACTTTCCAAACCCCAGAATTCAAGTCGACCTGTGTTATTAAATCTCTCTTTTCCATAGTTGTTTAACGGAGGAAAATCAAACTGCGCTTCCTCCTTATAATTCGTCGGACGAATAACATAATTAGTAGACCGCTGGATAGAAAACGCACTAAAATCGTTCAACCGAGGATCGTCGAGTGCACCGATGGTTTACATGCACCATTCGAAACACAAAATGCAGTGGCAGTATACCGTAAATCGTTGGAATTACGAACCTCTGTAGACTAGCCGCCTGCTAAAGCTTCCGATAATCATTATATCGTCTTCAAAAAGTGTTCAAATGTTTGTGTAGCTAATGGGACTTAACTACGGGGACATCAGTACCTAAACTTACAAACTACTTATGAACTAGCTAACACTAAGGACGGCACAAATATCCATGCCCGAGGGGGGATTCGAACCCCCGACCGTAGTGGCCGTGCAGACTGTGACTGGCGAGCCGCAAAACACTCGGGCACCGCGGCCGGCTTGCCTTCTTTAAATGGTCCTTTTGTCTGATATCGCATCCAGGTTCTGGAAATTACACTTTGGGACACTCCAATATCTGCAGCCACCTTCATCTGTGACTCTCCCATTTCCAACCTTCCTATGCCTCGCTATGCCATAGCTTCGGGTAAGTTCAAATGTTTGTATCTTATGGGACTTAACTACGGGGTCATCAGTCCCTAAACGTATAAACTACTTATGAACTAGCTAACACTAAGGACGGCACAAATATCCATGCCCGAAGGGGGATTCGAACCCCCGACTGTAGTGGCCGTGCAGACCGTGACTGGAGCGTCGCAGACCCCTCGGCCGCCGCGTTCTGATAAGTCACGTCGTTGTTACATTGCACTACTTGTATAGTCTATGGGACTTAACTAGGGGGCCATCATGCCCTAAACATACAAACTATTAATGAACTACTTACGAAGTAGGACGGCACAAATATCCATGCCCGAGGGGGGATTCGAACCCCCGAAAGTAGTGGCCGTGAAGACCGTGACTGGAGCGTCTTAGTCCCCTCGGACACCGGGGCCGGCTACATTGCACTACCTGCGGACTACACTATCTAACCCAAGTGCTTATGTAATTTGGCAGAGTAAACACAAGTCAACAACCCCTCTGCAGCAACACTCTGTTATTATCACTACCTCGGCTGCCGTAATGTTGTTGTCTACACAATGTTAGTTTATTCTGCCGATGTCAATACTTCAGAATCTAGAGATAATCAACTGATCCCCGCTGAGGCCAGAGTTGTTCTAGTCTACAGTATGTAGACCACAGTCAGTGTGTGGTTTCAAGACGGTATTGCATATCCGAATATGCTCTCGCAGAGTCTTTATAGTCCTATTGGGATACGGTCGAGGCTACAGGCGGAGTTTCACGGCAGTACCGCGACGGTCTCCAGCAGGTGACTTACAGCATGTTGTGCTGCTTGCCCCTGCTACCTGGACGCTGCCGACGAGCCGCGAAGCCTCACCCGCGCCCCTTCCCGCCAGAGAGCTAGCCGGGCCCGGTCGTCCTTGCGTGGGATCGGCCGCCCCTTATGCGCCGCCGCCGCCGCGCTCACTAAATCTGCCGGCGTTAACGCCTCGCCGTATTTCACGCACCCAACGGCTTCATAAAATTTGTCAGCGGCCGGCGCTGCACGCAGCCGATCGCAGGGAGAGCGTCGATCGCCACCCAGCCGTCCGCCACCACGCGTACACAGGCAGCTCGGCGCGCTCCTACTCGTAGCCACCCCACAGCGTAAAACACGTCTTGCTGGTCCGTCCATCCGCCCACTACTTTGTTGCGGGTGCCTACTTGACAGCAATCAAATTTTCTAATGTTTGTAAATCTATCGGACCAAACTGCGTGGTCATCAAAATCAAATGTTCAAATGTTTGTATAGCTTATGGAATTTAATTACTGGGTCATCAGTCCCTAAACTTACAAACTACTTATGAATTAACTAATACTAATGACGGCACAAATATCCATGCCCGAGGGGGGTTTCGAACCCCCGACCGTAGTGGCCGTGCAGACCGTGACTGGAGCGCCTCAGTCCCCTCGGCCACCGCGTGGTCATCAGTCAGTAGCTTACAAACTACTTAAACCTAGGTAAACTAACCTAAGGACAAACACACACACCCATGCCCCAGGGAGGACTCGACCCTCCACGGCGAGCAACCGCGCGCTCCGCAGCGAGGCGCTTTAGACCGCTCGGCTACTCCACCGGGGCTTGACAGCAGTCATAGTCGACAAAGATTTTTTTTAAATCATTTTCCGAATTAAACAATTTAAAACGTATTCACAATCTACATTGCCGCGGTGGAGCAGCCGAGCGGTCTGAGGCGCCTCGCTGCGCATCACGCAGTTGCTCGCCGTCGGAGGTTCGAGTCCTCCCTGGGGCATGGGTATGTGTGTTGTCCTTATGTTAGTTTACCTTAGTTTAAGTACTTTGTATGCTACGGACTGGTGACCACGCAACCTAGTGAGATAGATTTACAAACATTTTCACAATCTACACATTTAGTGGTGAAATCTAATGTTAAATTTAACAGTATAAGAATACTACGCTGGCCGCGTTCTGCGGCGCCCCAGTCACAGTCTGCACGGCCACTACTGTCGGGGGTTCGAATCCCCCCTTGGGCATGGATATTTCTGCCGTCCGTACTATAAGCTACTTCATAAGTAGTTTGTAAGTTTAGGGACTGATGACCCCGTAGTTAAGTCCCATAAGCTCTACAAAATATAAGAACACTACGGAAAACCTGCCGACGTACAAAAATCCCTTGACTTCAAACAAATTTCGCATACAGAGATATGCATTAGGGGTTCGCTCAAGTGTTCTCTGCGTCGGCTCCTATATAGATGACCTACATTCTTCCAACAAACAGAAGTCGACCATTCGACTTCTCCACAATCATGTTCTCGTGCATTTCGTGTTGCTTCGCAACGTTACGCCTATGTATTTATTCGGTGTGACTGTATCAAGCATTCGTTGAAATGTTCAAGTGATTGTAAATCTATGGGACTTAACTACTCGGGTTATCAGTCCACAGGCTTGCGAAGTAAAACTAACCTAAGGACACACACACACACACACACACACACACACACACCCATGCTAGAGGGAGGACTCGAACCTCCGATGGCGAGCATCAGCTCGCTCCTCAGCGATGCCTCTTAAAACGCTCGGCCACTCCACCGCGACTTAGGCATTCAAACATTATCTTTCCTAGTCACCCGCATACAATTACATTTTTCGATATTCGCAGCCAGTAGCTTTCAGCGCACCAGGTAGAAATTATGTCCAGTCGTCTTGTTTCCTTGTCAATGACGTCACAGTATCGTCAGCAAATAATGGCACATTATTTCTCATCCGAACCGACAAATCGGTTATGTTGCTCGGTGGCTTAGTGGCTGCTTGCCCGGTATGTCAGCTCGTTGGGCCAGAAGGCTAGCCGGCCTCTGTAGCAAAAAAGTAAGTGAAGAACTCATCGATCAACACTGGACAAAAACAATCGCAGGTCCGAAAAAAATTATTTAAAAAAAAGACGAAGAAAAAAAAGAAAGTGGTAACGTGCCAGACTACTAACCCAAATGTCGCGGGTTCGATCATCGATCCAACCTAGGATTTTTTATCTGTAATTTATTACTTCCTTAACCTCTGGCAAAGTTGTTGATATGAAAAATGTCGATAGCACTATGATTCGGAATCCACTTTAAACTGTAGGTCGTCCTATAGCTGTCTGGATTAGGCATTTCAAAGTTTTGATTTCTTTGGTGTCCTCGGTTGATTCTGGTAAAGATCTCATATCGTACAGCAATACTCTAGCAGCGGGAGGATAAGGGTAGGTTAGGCGGTCTCATTAGCGAATTTCTACCAGCTCCTAAATTATCTGTCAACGATGCACACTCCCTGGTTCGCCTTCCCTATAATATTCCTATGAACACTTACCACGTAAAGTTATTCGTAATTTGAATAAGTGGATATTTAGTTGATTTTATAGATTTTTGAGTAATTTAAGAATTCTTTTCTGGAATGGTCAAATTTCCTTGTCAGCGGGAAGAGAGTAATTGCCTAAATCGGATTATGGTAGAGATTAAATAATTTGTTTTTGTACCATGGCTCCTTATTCCTAATACAGGTGTTAGTGAGCCGCTCCGTACTACAAAAGAATAAAAATTACGTAGTTAAAAGAAATGGTATCGTCCAGGAGGTGACGTACAGGAAAGGTACATTCACATCACCTCCATTGGGAATAAGGAAAAAAGTGAAAGCTATTCGTGTAGTTTAAAGTCTGGAAATAATCTGATGATCAAACTGGCTACGAAGTTACGTGCTTTTTTTGCGGAAGTATATTATTTCCATTCGTGAACAGTTAAAGACATTTGGCAGTTCTGTGTTACACCTATGGAATTATTACAGGTTCCTTGGGGCCTAACCTAGCGGATAAACTGTGCTGCTTCACACTGTCACGTGCATACCAAGCATTGACGGTCTGCAAGAGGAGGACAGATGGAGAAGGGTCCTTCGGCTACTTAGATTTAGCATTTCCCCACAACAAATCAGGTTGCACCAGAGTTTTAGGCGGAGTGCTATACGTTGCATCTGATGAAGTAAATTTGGGCCCGTGTGAAGATTCCTTATCTGTCCTCCGCTGATGGACGACACCGTGTAACAGATAGCTCGTGTATACGGTGAAAGCTGGCCTGCGTGGAACTTGCTGAACAGGTTACCATCGGGAGCGAGAACACCCAAGGACAACTTTAGATAATGGGTCTTCGGCACAGCTGACGTACCCCCTGTTCAACGTCTTGCTCACAAGATGATCTCGTGTAAGCCAGTGCCCGTGTCTTGGATACTGCAGACTTCCGAATGCATGTAATACGAACGTCTGTATTCAGATTAAAATAGTTGACACTTCACGCGTTGGCGGTGATTTCTTCCAATCAGAGCGTTTATCGTGATACCGTTACTGGTCATCGTTGCAAAACTGTCTCAATTGCTTTGTCCAGATGCTCGACTGGCTTTTCTTTCGGGAAGTGTTTGGATCCCGAATTCCGGATCTGTATTTGTATTCCATCACACATGATAATTACACCAAAACCGACACACAAGCAACGCTGCTAACGAAATACCAGTACACACATTCCAGACACACAGTAATAATGGGCCGCGGTGGAGTAGCCGAGCGGTCTAAGGCGCCTCGCTGCGGAACGCGCGGTTGCTCGCCGTCGGAGGTTCGAGTCCTCCCTGGGGCATGAGTGTGTGTTTGTCCTTAGGTTAATTTACCTTAGTTTAAGTAGTTTGTACGCTACTAACTGACAACCATGTAGTTTGGTCCGATAGATTTACAAACATTTGAACATTTGAATAATAATGGAACAGTGCTAGATCAGAGTCCCAAGTAAGGCCTACTGATTTTTTTTTTCTATGCTCTTATTTCTCTTCCTTTAATTCTGTTTTCATCTGCAATCTGCCTTTGTCGTTTATAATTTGCAATCAAGTGCCAGCAAGGACTGTTCATCGGTTAGTTATTCCGCGTCTTATGTAGCCGGTGGAAGGTTAGTTTCAAGTAACCAACGATAACGAGAAGCAACAGCTGCTTTTAGCGCCAAAACCAAAATTTGTATGTTTTGAGTTTGCTCGTATAGGTTAGCTTTAATCGCAGTGATAAAGCCGATCGCTAATTGTTGTCTTTTCGGATAAACTGCTGATCACTAGATTAAGAAATTTATTTAAAATGTGAGCAGCAATTAAGTCATGATTCATTTTAATTCAGTTTCGAACAGAACAGAACAAATCAAAATTCAAACAAATTTCAATTCAATGCTTCACATCTATCAATAATGTCTTTGACATATTTGAGACGTAAATCCGTCTCAGGGATTATTTATTCATATTAATTGATATTTATATCACCATAACAGGATTGTGCCACAATGTCCATTGCTGAGGTGCTATTCCGCTGCAAGGAGAGCCTTGGCAGTAGTGGCAATTATCTTTCGAACAAAGAAGCTGAATTAAAGTTTGTGTTGTGGAGGGATATCGTACATAGACTATTCCAAGGCGCTTTAATCGTTAGTGGTGTGGTAGTCTAACGGTTAAGACGTCTGCCTAGTAAGCATGGAGGTCCGGGTTCGATTCCCGGCCGCACCACAAATTTTAATTCAATGCTTCACATCTATCAATAATGTCTTTGACATATTTGAGACGTAAATCCGTCTCAGGGATTATTTATTCATATTAATTGCTATTCACATCTCTTCATATCTCGCAGCGGCTCCCACGTTACAAACTAATAGCACAGTTGTCAACTGACTCACCTTGTTTGAGTGTCGTCTGTAAGGGAACGGTTGCCGGCACTGCTGTATGCAGTAACAGCCGTCAACTATCAAGTAATTTCCATGGGAATTTGGTAGATACGGGATGGTCTTACAATACACTCCTGGCCATTAAAATTGTTACACCACGAAGATGACGTGCCACAGACGCGAAATTCAACCAATAGAAAGAAGATGCTCTGATATGCAAATGATTAGCTTTTCAGAGCATTCACACAAGGTTGGCGCCGGTGGCGATACCTACAACGTGCTGACATGAGGAAAGTTTCCAACCGGTTTCTCATACACAAAGAGCAGTTGGCCCGCGTTCCCTGGTGAAACGTTGTGGTAATGCCTCGTGTAAGGAGGAGAAATGCGTACCATCACGTTTCTGACTTCGATAAAGGTCGGATTGTAGCCTATCGCAATTGCGGTTTATCGTATCGCGACAGTGTTGCTCGAGTTGGTCGCGATCCAATGACTGTTAGCAGAATATGGAATCGGTGAGTTCAGGAGGGCAATATGGAACGCCGTTCTGGATCCCAACGGCCTCGTATCACTAACAGTCGGGATGACAGACATCCGAATTGCTGTATCGGATCGTACAGCCATGTCTCGATCCCTGAGTCAACAGATGAGACCGTTTGCAAGACAACAACTATCTGCACGAAGAACAGTTCGACGACGTTTGCAGCAGCATGGACTATCAGCTTGTAGACCATGGCTGCGGTTACCCTTGACGCTGCTTCACAGACAGGAGCGCCTGCGATGGTGTACGCAACGACTAACCTGGGTGCATTAATGGCAAAACGTCATTTTTCGGATGAATCTAGGTTCTGTTTACAGCATCATGATGGTCGCATCCATGTTTGGCGACATCGCGGTAAACGCACATTGGAAGCGTGTATTCGTCATCGACATACTGGCGTATCTCCCGGCGTGATGGTATGTGGTGCCATTGGTTACACGTCTCGGTCACCTCTTGTTCGCATCGACGGCATTTTGTACAGTGGCCGTTACATTTCAGATGTGTTACGACCCGTGGCTCTACCCTTCATTCGATCCTTGCGAAACCTACATTTCAACAGGATAATGCACAACTGCATGTTGCAGGTCCTGTACGGACCTTTCTGGACAAGGAAAATGTTCGACTGCTGCCCTGGCCAGCGCATTCTCCAGATCTTTCACCAATTGGAAACGTCTGGTCAATGGTAGCCGAGCAACTCGTTCGACACAATACGCCAGTCACTACTCTTGATGAACTGTGGTTTCGTATTGAAGCTGCGTGGGCATCTCTACTGTACACGCCATCCAAGCTCTGCCTGACTCAATGCCCAGGCGTATCAAGGCCATTATTACGGCTAGAGGTGGTTGTTCTGGGTATTGATTTCTCAGGATGCATGCACCTAAATTGCATTAAAATTTAATCACATGTCAGTTCTAGTATAATATATTTGCCCAATGAATACCCGTTTATCATATCCATATCTTCTTGGTGTAGCAATTTTAATGGCCAGTAGTGTATATACCACAAATGAAACGGCAGGTAGAGGGGACAGAAGTAAGCAGATTTCGTATTCGAACATATAGTTGGTATTGACATATTGCAGTGTTAGCGTATACAGAAGTATGACAAAGTGAGAAGGAAAGTAAAGAAAAAAATATTTATTGGTAGTTTGCAAGAGGTGCTCGGAAAAGCGACCACCATCGGCGGTACAAGATTCGCAGTGAAAGTGCATGGATCGGCGTACAGAAGGAAAGTAGTCATGCATCTCTAACACATATCCAGCAGCAACAGACACGCAGGCAACCAGATCTTCTTGAGATGTGGCTAGACTCCCATACACGAGGCTTTTAATATGACCGCACAATAAGAAATCCACAAATATTAAATCAGGTGACTCGAGTGGCCAGGAAACTGGTCGGCCCCATCCTATCCACTGCTGGCCGTAGACAGCGTCCAGATGATTCCTGACGTTTCGACTGAAATGCACTGCGGCTCCATCGTGCTGGAACCACATTCATTTGTCAACAGCCAGTGGAACATCGTCTAGAATTTCAAGTAACACCTCCTGCGCTCTCTCTCTCTCTCTCTCTATACGTTTAAGTTTCCTTTCTTTCATACTTCAACACATGCTAGCGCTGTCACATGTCATTACCGACCACACTTTCGTCGTATACCAAATCTGGTTATTTCAGTCTCCTCTACCTGCCGTTTCATTGTTGATACATATTTTAGGATCACCATGTGACCCTACCGGTTAGCCGTGTGGTCTAACGCACGACTTTCGGAGACGTGGAGGCGTACCGGTTCCGGTTCGAATCCACCGGGCGGATTTACGAAAGGGTGGGTGCCGGCCAGCCTGAATGTGATTTTAAGAGGGTTTTCCACATCCGCCTAGATGAATACCGGGCTGGTACACAAGTTCCGCCCCAGTTACACGATTTGCACACATTTCGTAACACTGTACATTTCCATACATATGACACTATACATAGACATTTGGGGTACACGTTTCCTCCCGGGTGGTGGGGGGGGGGGCATGAGGTGTCGACAGAAAGGGCATCCGGCTACCCCATAAATATTAACACTCCAAATCCGGATTTAACAAAGCCGACACTGCATGTGCGAGAATATGGCCAAAGACGAAGAAGAAAAAGATTTTAGGAGCACCCTCTACATAAGAGTGGAAGGGGGGCGGGGCAGAATTTCCTTCTTTAGATGCGCCGTAACACACGAGCAAGGTGTTCTGCTATCAGTGATACACGTCCATATTAGGAGCATCAACAAGCATTCTAGGTACAGTAAACGATTAGTGCCGTTTCCTAATCATTCACGATAAAGTACCACTCCTACATTTACTGGAGTTTCATGTCACAAAGGAAGCGGACGCCAAATGCAGAGGTGCCTACAACAACAAAAAAGAAACTCGCAAGGAGGTGAGCAGCGAGTCAGAAGATTGCGTCTGCGTGGGCCGTAAAACGGGAGAAATGCGTGGCGATTGCGATATGGCTGGAGATGAAGTGTTGGCGGTCGCCGCTGACACCGCGAATAGGCGAGCACCGGCGCGGCCGACGGCGTCAGCTGGGCATTACAGAGGAGCGCTTTGTCCAGATGAGTGGCTGGCGGCTCACTTCCGCCTACTATCAAAAGAGCTGCCCACGATCGCCCGCCCCGTAACTCGCCAGCCCGTCAAAGCCAAATCGTCCGCTCGTGACGGCCGCGGACGCAAATCAGTTCTGGAAATCGCCGCCCTTGACCGCGGATCGCAGTCCGGTCAACCTGTTGCGGTCTTCCGCTCCGTTAGCCAGGACTAATGTTCCGCCGCCATTGCCACGCTTCGCAGACATCAGCGCAACTGCTGTAAAGTACGTGAGCTAACCGTCGCTCTTCCGCTCTGCGCAGTTTGTCTACTTTGCTGTTGGGATCACGAAACATTACCGATCAGGTAGTACACTGTACTCGCTTAGAGTGATGTGCCGTGCGAGGAATGGCATGTGCTGTAACAAGAAGATCACACGGGTATCGAATTTTAGAATTTATTTGTATTTATGGTATGTGAAGTTCACAACTTAAATAATATTCAGCCAAAGCCATTCGACGCAACTCCAAAAAATTCTCAAGAAAATCAACTTTGAAATTTTGCAAGTACAGGTAAGTACCAACTGTCGATGTAACTCAGGCTTTTTAACCATAGAGTCGGTGGTTTAAATCTCACCAGGACAGACTTTTTTTTTTTTTCGTTGTGTTCAAATACTTACACAATTTTAATATTTAATGGTTTTACAGGGTGAGTCATAAAAGAGGAAAATTATTTTGTGTAAATTGTTACACACTGAGCTAGAAACATAAATTCGTTTTCCGCACGTTCCTATGACAATAAATGACATTGCAATTGAATGATAAAAATCTGGAAATATGAAGTGGATTTTGGGTCTTACTGTACGCCGTCATTGGCCAAGGGACAGATCGGCAACAGGGGACAACATGCGAGTGTTGTAGGTAGTCTAGCCGCTCACGAGAAGGCGAGGCATACGGCGTCAAGCGACGGTCTGTGTGACACTACGAGCAATTTCAGCGCTCACATCTATCTCGTACCGCTTTTGCCGGCCAGTACTATGTACCGTGGCTAGTTGGAATAGGGAAAGGGACTTGTGCCCTGTTGCCCTATTGCCGATCTGTCCCCTAGGCCAATGTCGGCGCACAGTAAAACCCAAATGTCCACTTCATGTTTCCAGATTTTTACCATTCTATTGCATTGTCATTTATTGACATAGGAACATGCAGATAACGAATTTATGTTTGTAGCTCAGTGTCTGATAATTTACACTAAATATTTGTCCTTATTTATGAGTCACCCTGTATAAATGTCATTATCTTTAATGGTTATTTTTACGAAAAATGCACGTATTTTTTATTCGGTTCGCAGTTTCTCCGGATGTTATTGACGCATCGCGATGCAACCGACGCCATCCTTTTTGTGATTTTTCATCCTATCGATTGCTTAAGAAATAATATGGGGTATCCAGTAAAAAAACCTAAGTTTGTGTTGAAAATAATATTTCTTCAAGTTTTAGAGTGTCTCATAGTACCTACTTTCATAAGCCCCTTTCGTGACCGCGAAAGTCGTTTTTCAATATATTTCAGTTTCAGAGATATCTGTGGTGAAACAGTTGAGTGGGACATCATGTATATAAAGATTATTAATAGACGATTGAAAATAAAGTTTGTGTGTGGAATATAACACAGAAGCACATCTACGCGAATGCAGAGAGTGCAATTAAGCAACTTGAAATCGCGAGTAGGGAATGAACAGCGCGTGGCGTCTAGTGGGCCCATGTGGCCGGTGCCTGCAATCTGATTAGCTGGCGGAACAAGTGGCTTTCGACGGACCACTGGTTGCTGGAGGGTCGAGTCGAACCGGGGAAACTTTGGTGGGCGCGCCCCCGGGTGGCCGGCGGTTCGTTTTCCGCGGCCCTTCACAATTTAACCAATTACGCACGGCCAGCATACTCAGCCCGCGCGCGCAGATGGGTAATCCACTGCAGGGCGCCTCCTGAAACTTGCATCTGTCCGCCGCTTCTCAATGGCCCTCCTCGCCACAGATGCGCAACGGATCCTCTGCAGCGTAGCAATACCAAAATGATTTCCACTTCGGGAAGAGTTCCAGCAGTCAACAAACTGGAGGTATACTATACCTGACCCCACTCCATTACAGCTCGTTGCAGCAACATTGATTTACAGGTTACAGGATTAACGAAAACCGTATGTAGAGTGTTTTACATTCCTGGGGTCTATACGTATAGAATGATGCTCCAAAACATTTTAACCATTTCTTCAACATCCTTCCCCATCTCGCAACAGTCAACTTACAAAAATAGGCCTTTATTCAAAAATTCAGTTGTTCAAATGTTTGTGGGAATAAGGGACCAAGCAACTGACGTCATCGGTCCCAAGACTGACAAACTGCTTAAACTAACATACGTTAAAGAAATCACACACACCCAATCTCACGCCTCGAACCCCAACGGGAGGCCGCGCAATCCGTTACATGACGCATCAAACTGCACGGCCGCATCTAGTTTCGACCTGGACATAGGCCAAGTCCTCGAGCTATGTACAAGATTCTCCGAAAAATATATATTCAGAGACCCAGGTGGAGAATCTTGCCCTCCAATTTAAAAATGTGGTCTGGCGAGCCCGAAACCGGTACGAGGGGTATTCATATGAAAAGGTACGAAACGACACTTTGGCAATAACTGAAGTCTTTCTTCAAAAGTAATCACCAGAGTCCTCAGCACAACTATCCCACTGTGTAACGAGTCGAAGGATTTTATCCTCCCAGAATTCCTGTTGCTGTGACAAGAGCCAGTCTTTTAATGTGTCCTTCAGTTCGTCGTCAGAGTCGAAGCGCTTCTCTTTGAAATAGTTTTTTACCACACCAAAGAGATGGAAGTCACAGGTGACATGACCAAGATGTAGTGCGGACGCTCAAGCTGCTTCCACTTGGAGAGAACACTATGTGTGATTCTGGAGACGTGTGGACGCGCGTTAGCATGGAGCACAATCACTCCCTCTGTGAGCAGCCCAGGCCGTTTGCTCTTAATGGACTTGCGTACGCTGGAGTGTCTAAGAATACACGTCTCTTAACTATTTTTCCGAACTCGAAGAATTCAATAAGCATCGGAACTCGGACATCCAAAAAAGACGGTGACTATTACTTTACCTGCCGGAGGCATATCCTTCAGTTTTTTTAGGGCCTGCTTCGCGTCCCTAGATGGAAGACTACTGTTATCCCAAAGTGGAATATTCAAATGTCAACATTTCTGGTTGTTACGACGTTTAGTACCTTTCCATTTCAATACCCCTCGTAGTTGTCGATCAATAAAAACCAATTTTTTCATTCCAAAACACATCGAATATGTTGAAATTTATTTAACGGTCTGTTGGTATACCTGTGACAGCAATACAGGGAATGGATTCGAAAAGTGTTTGGTAGGTTTCCAGGGTTACGCTGCATTGTATATCTAAGCTCAACTCATGCTCCTCCGAACACTATAGCACGATTCTGACCTTGCGGCAGGACAATTACCTGGAGGGATGTAAGTTGAACGTGAAAACGTTCACGAAGCTACAGCTGTTATGATGCCTTCGATTGATACCACAGATCTTGTGGAAGCTGGAACGTACAGGCTACCTAGCAGAATACAGTCCCCACCGGTTTAAGTCCTTGTCATGGTAAGTTTACAGCAGCCGTTCGGCTGGCTGACGGCATATCTAGATCCGACTATCGAGCTAGTGTAACAAGAAATACATTTCCATCGCTTCTCGAAGATCTTACGACCTCTGCCAGCGAGATCGACAATGTCGTTGCGTCAATGTGATAATATCCAGTGGTCGTCTAATGCGAATCCCCATATTCAACAAAGGATGCTGAGCGGCGTGCTCTGGAAAAACTGAACCTGCTCTAGCATTCTAAACAGTCGTCAGTGCTACCACACAGATTGGCCAGGTCATTCAACAACTTACTAGTTCATCGCCGTCAAAACTTTTCCGCAAATGCTCTCGTCAGGAGAACACGAACAAGTGACCACTGTCAACCTTTCCAGGCATCTTATCAAACACTGTCTCTTCCGCGTAATGTACCCACAGCGCCACCAGGCCCCACATTCACTGGGAAAAATTTACATAATCTTATGTTTGTACAGTTATGGGACTTAACTGCAGTGGTCATCGGTCCCTAAACTTACAAACTACATAAAGTAACTTATCCTAACAATAACACACAGACACCCATGCCCGACGGAGGACTCGAACCTCCGCCGTAGCAAGGCTCCTTAGTGTGCACGGCTATTCCGCCGCTGCATTTATACTATACTCGGAATCAATGTAACTTCCGTAATTTTTACTACGTTGTATTATTTGTGATTACTTACAGGTAAAATTTTTTGCCTGAAAAATGTATATATATTGAGAGCATGAAATGTTTACGCTACAAATTAAAAGCTCAACCGGTACTCAGGTATCACGTGTCGATGCATGCTAATACACCCATGTTTGTGCGTGGTGTGGCCCCCAAGGGCAGAAATACAGGCACTGATTCTAGTTCAAAAATGTTCAAATGGTTGTAGACCTATCGGACCAAACTGCGTGGTCATCAGTCCGTAGCTTACAAGCTACTTAAACTAAGGTAAACTAACCTAAGGACAACACACAGACACCCATGCCCAAGGTAGGACTCTAACCTCCGACGGCAAGCAACCGCGCGCTTCCCAGCGAGGCGCCTTAGACCGCTCGGCTACTCCACCGCGGCGCTGATTCTGCAATCCGTTCGACCGTACAGATGACGAATACTGTCTTAGTTAACATAAACCCACGCCTGCTCGACCTGTTCACGCAGTTCTGCGAGAGTTGTGGGGCGATGAGTCACGGCTGAGTTATTGTCACTTAACATTCAACTTTCACAATTATACATGCATTACCGTCTCACGATGTCTCAGTTTGAGTTCCATTTAGGTCGCGTTGCAAATTTTATTTTACCTTTTTATGGTAAAAAATCATTGATCGGCGTTCCGGCGAGTGTTTTAACGATCCCTTACACCAGGCTAATCTAGAAAACAAACTTCTGACCAGGTATCTTGTTGGAGCAATGGAGCTCAAAATATGTCGATTTTATTCTACGAGGCGCGTCCAGAAAGTAAGTTCCGTTTCAATTTATCTCCGCTGCAGCGCTGCGATTGCAGTTCCGCACATGCGCTGTACACGATGTGTATCAAGGAGAAGAACGTGCGCCATTTGGAGATCGCTGTCAGTTTCGTACTCTTTGTTGTGCTTGTTTGAAATGTCGGCGTTGATTGAAAATTGGAAAGTGAAACCAAGTGAAATTTATCGGCAAATTTGCGATGTTTACGGACCAAATGCGATGAGTGATTCGATGGTGAGAAGATGGGTCCGACAGTTCAATGGCGGGCGTAATGATGTGCACGATGAAGAACGAAGTGGGCGTCCACCTTTGGTTACAGAAGAACCGGTTCACGCGATTGATGACAAGATCCAGGAAAACCATAGGTTTACAATTAGTGCTCTCGCTATGGACTTCCTCCAAATTTCACGATCACTGATGCATGAAATTCTTACCAAACAACTGAAATTCCGTAAACATTGCCTACGTTGTGTACCAAAGATTCTCACTGAGCAACACAAAACACAACGCATGGGTAGTGCACTTGAGGTATTGAACCGTTATGCTGAAAGCGGCGAAGAATTTCTGAGCCGGATACTCACAGGAGATGAAACGTGGGTTTCTTACGGCACCCCTGAGAGTAAGCCGCAATCAAGGGAATGGAGACACACTTCATACCCACCAAAGGTAAAGCCGAAGCAAATCATGACACCTCGGAAAATGATGTGAACAGTGTTCTGGGACTGGAAAGACATTCTACTCATTGACTTGTTACCGCGTGGTCAAACAATCAAAGCAGATGCTTATTGCGAGACACTTCGGAAATTGTGACGTGCAATTCAGAATAAGCACCGGGGACTGCTGCCAAAAGGTGTTGTTTTGCTTCACGACAACGCACGACCACACACTGCAAATTTGACGAAAAACCTGCTACAGGGATTTGGCTGGGACGTGTTTAACCATCCTCCGTACAGCACTGACTTCGCTCCTAGTGACTTCCATCTGTTCAAATGTTTAGATGTTTGTAGAGCTTATGGGACTTAACTACAAGGTCATCAGTCCCTAAACCTACAACCTACTTATGATCTACCTTATACTAAGGACGGCACAAATATCCATGCCCGAGGGGGGATTCGAACCCCCGACCGTAGTGGCCGTGCAGACCGTGACAGGAGCGCCTCAGTCCCCTCAGCCACCGCGGCCGGCTTTCATCTGTTCTTACATCTCAAGTCTTTCCTTGGCGTTCATCACTTCACCAATGACGACGAGCTGAAAGAAACTGTTTCCAACTGGTTGAAGACACAGGCGGTGGATTTCTATGAAGAAGGTATACAAAACCTGTTGCCACGCTATGTAAAATGCCTGCAAAATTTCGGCAGTGATGTGGAAAAGTAGTTTATGAGTTGCAGAATTTTTTGCAATAAAAATTTCTTCTGTATCTGTGTACATTTTCATTTTATTACCAAACGGAACTTACTTTCTGGGCCGGCCGCGGTGGTCGAGGTGACTGAGGCGCTCCAGTCACGGTCACCATGGCCACTACGGTCGGGGTTCGAATCCCCCCCTCGGGCATGGATATTTGTGCCGTCCTAGTTCGTAAGTAGTTCATAAGTAGTTTGTAAGTTTAGGGACTGATGACCCCGTAGTTAAGTCCCATAAGCTTAACAAACATTTGACATTTTTACTTTCTGGACGCGCCTCGTATTTCCTCCAGAAATGTTAAGGACGGAGGGTCCACATGTTTCAGTACAGACAACGGCCAGGTCCATAACTCGCGTCATTTCGGACAATGAGGCACAGTGGTCGTTTGAGTGCAGTCTGTATGAGCGGCGCGGCGGCTGGTTTATGAGTCGTTTGGGTATGCAGCGCGGGCAGCAGCTTCCCACGCGACAGGGCGCCAGCGCGCCTAGATATTCCACGATAGCGGCCGCCCTATCTGATTTGAGCGATTGACGCGGCCTGGCAAGCACGGCGCACTTGCTTTCAAATCACTGCCTTTGTGCTGGCTGACAGCCGGACGACACCTCTCGCTAGCCCTCCTACGCTGTCTCCCGTTGCTCAGGTTCCTGTGCCTGCCTCTTACGTAAATTCGTTTAGAGTCGGCATCCGGTTTGTCCAGCAACAACATGCTGCTGTAGTGTTGTTTAGTACTACGATGGTTCAAAATGCCCCACATTAAAAAAAATCATATACATAGTGTAACGATACTGCTGACCCCCTCATCTCAGTGTTATCGTACGATACCGTCTGCCTGGTCCTCTCATCTCAATGTCATCCTACGATACCGTCTGCGTCGGATCCGGAATCGTGTGGTTCAGTTGTGATATATGTTGCGTGTGAAGTTAAAAACGTAATAGCCAGCCTAGGAATCAGTGTAGGACAATGTCTCAGTGATACTGTGATTAAAACAAATGATATATTTCATTAATTAAGAGATTCATATATTTTCTTTCCAGACAGTTCTATAAACAATAGTTGCGTCATTGTATGTTATTTAAAGACATAAACAGACGAATTGTAAAAGCTTTTGTAAAAAAAAAAAAAAAAAAAATAAATAAAAAATAAAAAAAATGAAATGAAAATTAATAGCATTGTATATATGTTAGACTCATAAACAAGTTGTGTAGATCAGCTAATTGTGTTATTTCGACTATTACATTAATTATCAATATTGAATTCTTTGTATATATAGACTGACGCGAGATTTAGAATCTAGTTTGAGAATTGCCAAGATAATTGATAGCTCAATATATGTTAGGAACATGTATGATGTACTCGTTAACTAATTAATTGACTTTTAACATTTTGGTTTGTTGTCAAACAAAAAGTAGCGTGATTAAAACTTAAGAAGATAGGTGCGATCTAAAATTATTGTGTGTATAGTTTTCATTTTTTATTGTGATTATTTTTGTGTACATTAAATGTTTTTCTGTTATGTTTGGTAATTGTAAATCAGTATATTCTATTGTTATAAACAATGCGTAATGTATTGCCATTATTGTGAATGTTATATATTTGCCTCACCGCCTTGCGTGGGGGAGTTCGAGTTAGAGTCGTTTGTCAAGTGCTCTGGAATCCATGTCACTCTGTGTTTTGAGAATGGAAGTACTACCAGTTAAGTTCTGATGTATTGAATTTGTATTGTTTTGGTGGAGAAGTTTGATTCAGATTAAAGAAGAAGTGAAAATTGTACATATCGACTATTTATTTCTACCACGACGCTCCAGGAGAATAATGTTGCAGCGAGCAGAACCCCAATACATCGAAATATTTAAAGATGATTATCATGTGTGAAAGTGGTAGAAAGGAAATGTAATTACTTAAATAGTATAGAAATGTTTCAATAGACAATCTTTGTCGGTGTTTGGCCGCGGTGGCCGAGGTGACTGAGGCGCTCCAGTCACGGTCAGCACGGCCACTACGGTCGGGGGTTCGAATCCCCCCTCGGGCATGGATATTTGTGCCGTCCTAGTTCGTAAGTAGTTCATAAGTAGTTTGTAAGTTTAGGGACTGATGACCCCGTAGTTAAGTCCCATAAGCTTAACAATCATTTGAACATTTTTTTTGTCGGTGTTTCACATTTTATGTTTGGTCTGTGCATCGGTGAAGATCTGAAGCGTTCTGGCGGATAACAGAGCAGTAGTTCAGCGTCAGAATGGCTTCTACATACGACTCGCGTTATAGTCAGCGTACTGTTAATGAATTCATGTGTGCAGTGTATGTCGATGGTGTATTCGATGGGAATACGGGTGGGTGATGGGTAAAGGAAGCTACAGCCTCGGGAAATGCAGAAACAGAGCTCCGTGATCAGCCACGCTCGGGACGTCCTGTCACGGCCACTGCTCCAGACATGCTAAATCGTGCGGATGCCATTATTCGTGCCGACAGGCGCATCACAATTCGACAACTGCCTCTGCAGTTGTCTGTCACTGAAAGTGCAATGATCGAGACTCGCGGATATTCAAAGAGGTGATCACGATGGTCACAGATTCAAAGAAGGCCATTTCATGTGAATTGTTGGAGCGTTTTGAGATCAGTGGAGAGGTCTTTCTGTCACGGATCTTTACGGAGGAATGAAAGCTGGGTGCATCACTTAGCGCCGGAAACAAAAAGGTAGTCCATGGAGTAGCATCGTCCTCACTCGCCACAAACGAAGATCTAACCCACTTAATCATGGTGAAACTCTTCTGGGCTTGTGATGACGTTATTCTCATGGATATGATGCCAAGAACGTCAATCATGAGTTCAGACGCATACGTCAAGATTCTGAATAAACTCAAGAGTCGTTTCCATTGTGTTTGATCGGACAAGAATCTAGTAGAAATCTTGTTCGAGCACGATAATGCCCACACATATGTCACACAAATGAACAAGGGAACACATTACCAAATTGCGTTAGACATCATTGTCTCATCCACCCTACAGTCCAGATATGGTACCCACAGACTTCCATCTCTTAGGCCGCTTAGGGATTCTCTACGTGGAACACACTTTGAAGACAACGAGAGTGTCAGTGAAAACACGGATATGCGTATCAGGCAAGAGCTTTTACCAACAGTGAGTACATGCTCTCGTACAACATTGGCGTACGGCCATAACACGTGATGAAGGCTACGTAGAAAAACAGGACATTGTCAAGACATGTTGATCTATATCTACATCTACATAGATACTCTACAAATCACATTTAAATGCCTGGCAGAGGGTTCATTAACCAGTTTCATATTAATCTTTCTCTGACGTTCCATTCTCTAATAGCGCGCGCGAAGAAAGAATACCTAAATCGTCCCGTTTGCGACCTGATTTCTCTTTTTTATTGGGATGGTCATGTCTCCCTATGTAGGTGGGTGCTAGTAAAATATTTTCACATTCATAAGTAAACGTCGCTGATTGAAATTTCGAAAATATATCTCGCCGGAACGAATAACGTTGTTCTATTAATGATTTCCCCCTCAAATCGTGCAACATTTCTGTGACGCTTTCCCCCTATAACGTGAACCTTCTAAATGTCTTCCGTCAGTCCCACCTGGTGAGGGTTCCACACTGGGAAACAGTACTCCAGGAGAGGAAGCACAAGTGTGATGTAGGTAGTCTCTCTGGTGGAGCTGCTGCATCTTCGAAGCGTTCTGCCAATGGAACGTAATATTTCGTTCGCCTTCTCCGCGATATTTTCTATGTGTTCTCTCTAGTCTAAGTTGTTCGTAAATGTAACTCGTAGGTATTTAGTAGAATTTACGACTTTAAGGTTTGACTGTTTTATCGTGTAACTGAAGTTCAACGGATTTCTTTTAGTGGTCATGTGTATTACTTCACACTTCTCATTATTTAGAGTTAATTGCTTTTTTCGCACCATGTAGAAATTTTGTGTAAGTCGCTTTGCAGTTGCTTTTGATTCTATGTTGGCTTCACTAACCGTTAAACGACAGAATCATCCGCGAATAGTCTAAGAGAGCTATTCAGATTGTCTCCTAAATCCTTTATAAACAAAAGGAAGATTAGGGGACCTATAACGCTTCCCTAGAGAACACCAGATATCACTTCTGTTTTACTCGATGACGTACTGTCAATTACTACGAACTGTGTCCTTTCTGATAGGAAATCGCGAATCCAATCGCACAATTGGGGCGACATTCCGAAAGCACGCAATATCATTAGAACTTGCTTGTGAGGTACAGTGTCAAAAGCCTTCCAGAAATACGAAATCTATGTGAGATCCCTTTTCGATGGCACTTATCACTTCATATGAATGAAGGGCAAGCATTGTCACTAAATTTTTACTCTTAACTATAAATATGTTCTGAGAAAAAATTAATGTCCTTCTTATTTTGGGTTTCTCACTATGCCTTTGAACACTTTTCATTTTTCCATGTCACTTGATGGAGAAAGAAGTTGCCCACAATCACTACTTCATTAAGTTTCGGATCGTGCACAGATGTTACCATTCGCTTTTTGTTCAGTATGACAGTGAACGCTCTGTCTGATCATAAATACTTTGTAGTTAAAGTCGTTTCTGATTACTGAGACTGTTAATATTTGTACAGAAGATTAGTCTGAATACGCATCCTATCTCATTGAAAGTGAAATTTATAATAGAGCTTTCAGCTTTATCTGTCACTAAAATTCTTATTGCATATCTTCGCTCAATGGAAACTATCTGGTTGCAAAACAAGAGTGAATGAAAAATTTGATTTTAGCCGTAGTTTTTTGGAAAACTGCAGAATAATGGAATACTGGGAACACTGAAAAGTAGAAAACTCAAGAGAATGCTTACTTTGGTAGTTCCAATTAACTTTTATTACATGTTAATTACTAACCTCCCGTGTTCCTCGGACAGTTTACCGCAGTGTGCCAGTGTACTTCTGAATTTTACAAGAAATGAAATATATAGTGATGATGAATTTCGTCATCATACATAATTAATACAGAACATAGGGTGGCGAAATGAAGTGTTATTTATGTACATTGTGCAATGAATGTCCCATACTCAACAATCATTTGTAGTTAAAACTAACAACTTGCGTTTTTGTTCTATTTTCGATTTAATTTTTGTTTCAGAAGTTTGGAATCACGTGACTGTAAATGATTCACGAAGGAAATCATTGATTTCAAATATATCTCTTTATCTTCATATGCTAACTATCCGTTATTTGCTAAAAAAATCAGTTCTACATACTAATTTCATCAAAAAAAAAAAAAAAAAAAAAAAAAAAAAAAAAAAAAAAAAAAAAAGAATTCAAATGTTTGTACAGCTTATGGGACTTAACTACGGGGTCATAAGTCCCTAAACTTACAAACTACTTATCAACTACCCTACACTAAGGACGGCACAAATATCCATGCCCGAGGAGGGATTCGACCCCTGACCGTAGTGGCCGTGCAGACCGTGACTGGAGCGCCTCAGTCCCCTCGGCCCGACGCGGCCGTCCAGTAATTTCTTCACCTAGAGTATTCCATTGAGGCATTAACAAATATACCTCAAAATAGTTCGCATCCACGTACCTTTTACGGTGTTTATCATATGAGTCTCGTGTTTTTAGGCAAAACAGCGTGTGTTTCGCACACCTTACGATCTTAACCGTTACTAGACACCTAAGATACTACAATTTTCACATTTATTCTCTTGAAAAAAAATGTCTGATGGAGGTTAAGAACTACTACATAATGGCATACACAAGAGTTAAGAACCGTCTAATAACACCGGCCTAACTGCTAAAATAGTACAAAATCGCAATATTTCATGCTGAGAATATCGAATCCCATTTTTCTTGAAACTACAATTTAACATCATCAAACCGCGATTGCCAACAAGTCGGTGTCCTGACAAGATTTACAGCTTGGATGCTTAACCAGGAAAAAGAGTAACATTTATAAATACCCTAATTTACATAGTTGTGTGGTGAGTTAGGTGTGGTCCATCTGCAAACTTATACTTGCAGATACGTCTGATTTAGTGCAAGTTCCGCTTGAGTTCATTGGAATGACATATAGGGACATTGCCTACAAATTGCACATAAAGTCCAATTCTGAGCAGCTTGAGGTTAACGCTCCGGTGACATCGACGAACGGGGCATTGGCAGTTTAGAAGGACGTGGGAACCAAAAGGCCGTTCTGTCTTCAGTTTTAACTCCACGTCTCGCATCACAGTACTAACTCCGTACTTCAATGCCCAAAATATTAGTTATGCAATCTTTTAATTCAGTGATCTTTATAAATAGTTTATTTTTATGCGTTTAATTGTGTGTTTTATAGTGATACATATTTCTCCTCATTAATTAAATTGTGAATCTACATAATATCGGCACCACCACCAAAAAACACGGTAGAATGTTTAGGTCACACAGGTTATTGCGTAAGTTATTTACCTTATTGGGTATGTAAATTCTGTTGATGTAGATATTGATATATAAACTACTAAACACTTAACATTTTAAGTAAAAATTTTCACTGTCAGAGAGCCTCTGAACAAGGGCTACTCATTTATTTATCTGACTGATAGATTCAGAAACTTGTGCAAAAGGAACATCTAAAAATTATTGGATCTTTTGTGTGCCATTCTTATTAAGAACTAGACTTTTGTTTATTCTACAGATACATAGATCAACATTTTTTGATAGGAAGGTTCACCATTAACATTTTTGAATGAATAAAGAGCTTTTAGCTAGTATAATTTTGTTAAATAGCTTTCTATCTGATTCAAAGGGCTACTGTGCTCACAAAGGTACCAAGTTTGATATTTCACTATCATAAAGAGCGTTTTGGATTTGGAACTCACATATATGTGGATGCAGGGAACAAATGGATAGAACATGTACATAATAATACATATTTACATAACTATCTTCGACCGTCTGAAAATTATTTGCAATTAGATGTCTTTGCAGAATATGTTGTGCACCGCATAGATATTAAGCTACTGTTTACAGATCAAGAAAAGAACACAAACATTTGTGCAGATTTAGAATCAATTAGCTACAAATGAGGGAGTAAGTGTTCTGTGCCGATTCAATGACAACTACGTGATTTATATGAAATAAAGATGTTTGTGCACGTCTTAAGGATAAAAGGAAGTTCTTGGAAATTTTAAAACAAAATCACTAACGTCTATATGATATCCTGGAGCATACGTACGAATGTAATGGTGTCATTTGAAAAATACATTTTTTCTTTTTAAATATGATCAGTCATCGACGGCGACTATTGATAAGAAGCAACAGTTAGTCAGTACGATCCGTTCTCAGCTTATACTCATATACTAAATTCTTCGGGCAGACTGAATAAAACGACCTAGAAAATCGTTAACAATACGATCCCTTTATAGGAAAGTACAGCAGATGAAAAAATAAAAAAGAAACGTATGATTTTTCCACCAAATTTCCACCGACTACAGGGAAAAGCAGCTTGACCTAAATGTGGATAAATACACTGTGTTTATGTAAACATTATTACTAGTCACAATACAATCTAGACAAATCCCTATTCTTAGCACCAGACTTATGAATATTAAGAGATGGAAGGAACTATTATTGAAATATGCGCCACACCAGCAAAAGAAACTTGCTGTACTATATGTGACGTCTTTTGCGAGTTTCTGGATATTTGACTCTTGGTACATCAGTCTCCCCTTCAAGCGCCTAGATATAAATAACGGCAAAATAAGTTCATTTTGTCTCATAAAAATGTGGGTACAAAAGCGTTAATTGTATGCTTGACTGCACACGCTGTTAATAGCACACAGTCACGAAATTTTTCAGTAGGGGTCGCACAGATGTCTTATACCTTCGTAATCCGATCAATAACATTTTCTTTTTGCTTTTCTTTTCTTAGGAGCTATGAGCAATTAACTTTTTGCAGAATAAGGTTTTTCTGTTCTAGAAGATCGAGTTTACTTTTTCGCTCTTCTCTTCTGTATTCCTGCTCCTCCGTTTTCTTCTGTTTCTGTTCAGGAACATTCATCATCGGTGATGAGTAGGCAACTTTCAATTTTTTTGGATCTAAGCAGCCTCGTGTCAACTGACGACACGTTTAGCTGGACTTCCTTCGCTGTAGCGCTGTCTCCAGACACGTATTTGAAGCCGGTGATCTAAACTGCAGTTTTGTATCTTGTCGTTGCACGGTGACGTGCATACATTAGTATTGCATGAGCATATTACAATTCCTTCAAATGCTTTTGCTTCCTTGTCCAGCGCTAGGTCCAGCAGTGGGCATTTGTTTCTCCAGAGTGACGAGTACTCTAGGCCCAAAGTTCACTACTAAAATGAATCGTTGCATCCCGTCACCCGACGGACAACACGCATCAAGTGCACAAGAGACCAGTATCATGACGATTTTATAGTCAACGCGATATTTTGAACTGTAACAACTGCTTGGTTAAAACAAAAGCTTTCTTTCCTGAATATGAAAACAGGACAAAAAGGCAAAGCAGTTTTGGTATTTATGTCTCCAAAGACTGCTACATTGGCTACCCAATGCCGGTTTCTCGTGAAATGTAACAAACTTAGAACAAAAATAAGCTTATATATACAGCATGAGTCATAAACGAGGAAAAATATTTCGTGCAAATTGTCACACACTGCGCTACAAACATAAATTCGTTTTCCACATGTTCCTATGTCAAAAAATGACAGTGCAATTGAATGATAAAAATCTGGAAATATGAAGTGGACTTTTGGATGTTACTGTGCGCCGACATTGGCCAAGGGGATAGATCAGCGACAGGACAAAACATGCGAGTGTTGCAGGTAGTCTGGCCATTCACAAAAAGGCGAAGCATGCGAAGGTCTGCGTGACACTGGGAGCAATGACAGCGCTCACATCTCTATCGTAACGGTTTCGCTGGCCGGTATCATGTATCGTGATTAGTTGACATAGGGAAAGAAACTTGTGCCCTGTTGCCGATCTGTCCCCTTGGCCAATGTCAGCGCCTTCTTCAGTAGGGAGGCACTCAAAACCGTTGAAATGTCCTACTGCGGCGGGGAGGCTTTCCTAGGCCCTTACTCTTGCGGGAATCAGAAGACAAAATTACGAGTCAGAGAACTAGTGGGCAAGGCAAAGTTGATTATTCCTATCTGACAAAAGACGTACTTGAGTTCAAAATGTTCAAATGTTTGTAAAGCTTATGGGACTTAACTACGGGGTCATCAGTCCCTAAACTTACAAACTACTTTTGAACTACTTACGAACTACGTCGGCACAAATATCTATGCCCGAGGGGGGATTCGAACCCCCGACCGTAGTGGCCGTGCAGACCGTGACTGGAGCGCCTCAGTCTCCTCGGCCAACGCGGCCGGCGTACTTGAGTAATCCGTGCAGGTGTGGTGATCGCTGTGTCCCCAGTAGTGTAGGGGTCAGCGCAATTGCCTAGAAAGCTTTAAGTGCATATTTAGTAGCTCTACGATTGTAGATTGTTATTTTTATTTGTAAACATTTGCATTATACTTCTCGGCCCGTGTTAGCAGCATCGATAATCTGACGTCCGCTTTTAACAGAAAGATAAGTTTTATTGTATTTCTTAGCTATAATGGTCATTTGTTTTTTTATCTTGTCTACCATTAAAAGTTTGTATAAAGTTTTCATCTACACATTTTCATTCATGAGTGTAGTATCTTAACTGCTAATGTCACTTAATACAGTACAACAGTCCCGTTGCTCCCAAATGTAGTGCTACTAATATTATCAGTCCCACTGGCGTTCAGTACGAATATTCTGATTGATTCTGGCATTCCAAGCCTCTAAGTGCAGGAACAGTACTTAAAATGGAGGTCGCGGGTGGTCCTCTCTAATTTTGATCAATTTGTATGAGGTTTTAATCTCGAAGCAATTGGACTGTACTGATCGTTTCCTCAGTATTACAATTACCTCAAAAAGCAGGCATGCAGTACCTATGTGGCAAATTTGAATTTCAAAGTAATGTTAACAGTAACAGTTAAAATTTTTTCACTGTTTCAGAGACAGTGAAGTGGCCGTAATTTTGGGTGGCACTGGTAACGAGAGTAACGAATAGTCGCGGCGGAGTGGCCAAGCGAATTGAGGCGCTATGCTCCGGTGCACGAGGCCGCTCCCGGTCGGGGGTTCGAACCCCGCCTCTGGCATGGATATTTGTGTCGTCTTTAATATAAGGTAGTTCATAAGTATTTGAAATATAAATTCAGTAACCCTGAGACGGTTTTTCGTCTCGAATATGTCCAAGACATTACAGATAAAGGAGAAACAATGAATTAAAATTTGTGATGCGCCCGGGAATCGAACCCAGACCTCCATGCTTACTAGACAGACGTCTTACCTGTAGACCACCACACCACCAACGATTAAGACGCCTCGGAATGGTCTAAGTACGACTTCCTTCCACGTCACAAACTTTAATTCAGCTTCTTTGTTCCATAGATAATTGCCACTACTGCCGCATCAAAAATTTTAATTCATTGCTTCTCCTTTATCTGTAATGTCTTGGACATATTCGAGACGAAAAACCGTCTCAGGGTTACTGAATTTATATTTAAATTGATATTTACATCATCTTATCAGGAATGTTCCACCATGTCCATTACTGAGGTGCTATTCCGTTGCATGGAGAGCCTTGGCAGTAGTGGCAATTATCTATGGAACACAGAAGCTGAATTAAAGTTTCTGACGTGGAGGGAAGTCGTACTTAGACTATTCCGAGGCGCCTTAGTGGTGTGGTGATCTAACGGTAAGACGTCTGCCTAGTAAGCATTGGAGGTCCGGCTTCGATTCCCGGTCGCATCACAAATTTTAATTCATTGCTTCTCCTTTATCTATAGTTCATAAGTAGTTTGTAAGTTTAGGGACTGATGACCCCGAAATTGAGTCCCTTAAGCCTAGCAAACATTTGAACATTTTAGTAACGAGATGTTTGTAACGAGTATTGTTTCTCCTAGTAATGGATACATACGGATTCGAATCTTTTCGTTACTATCACAGGTCTAGCCGTCACCCACTACGTGGATATGAAGATGTAGATGAAGCGGGACACGTAGGACTGTTGCAGAGTGGCGTATTGTCAGTGACAGTGTCGTGGGCGTGTGCGGCAGCAGAGGCAGACGGCGGCAGGCGGCCCACGCGTGGCGGCGGAGGCGAGCTGCCATGCACACGGCCGCTGTGTATATATATGTGCGAGCAATGCACTCTGCCGCCAAGCCGGCTGCCAACGGCCGCACCGACGCCCCTCTCCGGCGCCATCCTCGCAGTGTCTCGTCAACTCGCGCCGAGCGACATGTCGGTAATCACCTAGATCTGGCGCTGATGTCTCGTCGACGACGAGGTCGTTAGCGATGGCACACAAGCTTTGCTTGGTGATGGATAGAGGAGCTAAGTGCAACATCCTTTCAAACAAAACATACTGGCATTTTGCCTCACGCGATTTACAAAAGTCTCGGAATTTCGAAATCTGAAAGGAACAAACTAGACACATGTAGAAGTGATTTCAGGATTTCCGGTCTGTGAGAGTAAAGGTAAAGCAATCAACAATCCGAAGATTGGTTTGAACACCACAGTGCTTTACTAGGCATGCTCCTGTTAGGAGGAGGTATGCCATTGCCTTCCTCCGACCTTCGAACTGACTTACCAGCCAGTTATAGGGGGACCTACAGTTTAACGTGGGTTCCGAACCACGGTGCTACTCTATATTTTCCACGTCAGCAACACTGCCAGAGATGAAAGAAGTGGAAAGTGACAGATAAAAATCCTAGAACCTGGCGAGGATCGAACCCGCAACCTTTTAATTTGTAACCTGGCACTGTAGCACTCTGCTAGCGCGCCGCACCTGTGAGAGTGCCGTTACGTTTTACGATATACTGAAACACCGATAAGCAGAAGAGGAAAACAAGTGTAACGTCGCAGGTTGAACGATATTTGATGTTATTTAAAAATTGCAATATGGAATCAAATTTACGAAGATCCAGCGAGCACAGAATAACATAGAGAGGCCTTATAATGACAGTGAAATGAAGCTGGACAGAGAGCGCGATACCAAACCATCATGGCGGCCTCAGAGCATGAATCGTCCTAGCGGCGAGTACCACCGGCCACAGCTGCGAGCACAGGTTAGTCTGAGTGTTTAGAGTGGTGCCTATAAAGGGCCGCAGCACAAATCGTGCAGTTTAGTGCCGACGTAATTTGTCTGTAGTGTAGTTTATTACTCATAACGTATTTATTTCCGTTTTTGTATTAATTTATCCAATAATTTCTCTTGATTTTGTGTCTTTATTGTGCTGTATTATTAGCATGAGAATTATTGTTATATTCAAGAAATTCGTCATGTCATTTTTCAATAACATTATTACTGCTATACTTCATTGTATCATTGATCTCTTGTTCTTAAAAAAGACATGTACAGTAGAAAGGAAGAGATAAAATGGCATGTAGCTTTGGAAGGAATAATTGTCTTCTCAAATGCAATAAACAATTACAAATATTAATTACTTTTTCATATATTCCAGCTAGGGATACCAAATCATAAAATTAACTAAAATAGAAGTACATTTTCCCTCTGTCTGTATCTTTAACATTTTATAACTCGAGGAGAATCGTACGTTCGTCATGCCATTTCTTTTAATTTCTTCTTTAGAATCCTGCGATAAACTTAGGCTATATTTAATTTCAATAGAGACTTCTGAAACAAGTAAAATAAGAAGAATAACGTAGAATCCTTTACCGCTTCTGCACTTTAGTCAGCTCTGGAGCCTAAACAATAAGAGGTCAGTGTACGAAGTATAGAATTACAGAATTCACAAAGACCTAAATAAATAAAAAAACGCGAGAGCGTGTGTCTAACTTTTACGAGTGAATCACATTTGTCATTTTTCTCTTCTAAAGCGCAGACGCCAGATGGCTTCAGACTGCAGATATAGTGATTCTGAGAGGTCTGTAAAAGTTAGAGATATGACGTCGCTGCCTTTTATTTTATTTTTTTTTATTTTTTAATCGTCCTTAGTTCTACAAATCTATACTATGTACTTTGGGGCAGGTCTCATAATTTACGCAACAGAGGTCACGAAAGTGCTGAAGTGGTGAACCATTCTACGTTATTTTTTATTGCAATCATTTCACATTTTCGTATTGACATTTTATATAGCCTAGTCGATTCCTTAATTATAACAATACGTTCTGCAGTTCTCGAGTTAAAAAAGTTTAAAGTTTACCTGTGCAAGTTGGGGGCGAGTCAGCTAATTAGTAATAAAATGAACTATTAAATCATAATTATTTAATAAAACAATTGTATCCCAAATTAAATTTTGTTATTGAAATTGGTCACAAAGTACAAGGTGAGTGGGCAACAGAATCAGTGCTTGCTGGTCGGCAAGCTCGCTGATAGTAAAGCGTAGTATTTGAAACGTACCACCGCTCTACTCTATCCATGAGATAATTATAGGAGCTATAAAAAAGTTGTTTAAATAAAAAGAAAAGTTCATTTCATTATCTATAACTTTCTAGCTGACGAAAATTTCCTGACCTTCAATGGTTTCCCTGTTGATTCGCCCGTACAGCTACATGACATGAGCCCGGAGAAAGACTATTGTGAAGGCACAAGTGCGCGCCACATACTTTCGCAGCGCGCCGCCATGCACGCACGGCGCGGCGTTCTTACGTCAGCCACGAGCGCCCTCTGCTGCAACTCCGCTCGTGGCCACGACAGCTACATCCGCCACTTGGGAATCAGAGAGGCGCCAGTTAAGACTTGGCTATCGGATAGGCACTAGGAATCATCAGTAGGCAGGCCTCTATATAAACTATGTATCAGCATTCTGCTGTCTACATCTACATCTACATTGGATACTCTGCATATCACATTTAAGTACCTGGCAGAGGGTTCATCGAACCACAATTATAGTATTTATCTCCCATTCCATTCTCGAATAGCGCGCGGGAAGAAAGAACACCTGAATCTCTCTGTTCGAGCTCTGATTTCTCGTATTTTATTCTGATGATCATTTCTACCTATGTAAGTATGAGTCAACAATATATTTTCGCATTCGGAGGAGAATGTTGGCGATTGGAGTTTCGCAAGTAGCCAATGCCGCAGCGATAAGCGCCGTTGTTGTAATCCCAGATCCTGTATCATTTCCGTTACGCTGTCTCCCCTGTATCGCGCCAATACGAAACGAGCTGCCCTTCTTTGGGCTCTTTCGATGTCCTCCGTCAAACCCACCCAATAAGAATCCCACACTGGGCTGCAATACTCCAAAAATGGACGGACAAGTCAAGAACTATGCAAAAGTATTACCAAGACTCCACGAAATATATATCTTGTTCTAATTTAGCCTAGTTTTTCTAGTTTCTGCTGTGCCACTGGCTGGTCACCTCCGTACATGCACACGCGTGCATCCTACTTTCCTGTGTCGGTCTCTCTCTTCTTGGCCACCGACAGCCAGGACCACCGGGGGAAACGAGACACAAAAGTGGCGACGAGGATGGGATACAAAAACAAGAGTACGCTCATCGACAAGGCCACGGGTGGTGGACACCAAAGGGTGTCAAGAATAGCATGGTAGCGATGTGGATGGGGTGTGATGTGTGGCCGGTCAGGGCGTTGCGCAACGCTCGGCTCGCTGGGAAGACGCCGGCTTGCGCAAGGCGCATTTCACGCTCCAGTTGCCTGCGGCAGGTGAATGCACGGCAGAGGCGACAGGCCAGCACGCGCCGCCCCGGCCGCACGCGCCGCCCTCCGCCTCTCTCCGCGGTTTCTTCTGCATCTGCGCCGTTATGAAATGAGCCTGGATGCCGCGCACCGCACTGCTTCCCTGTCCGCATGCTCGCTGCCGCCGTTTCTCAGAAGAGAACGTTGCAGCTGTATTCCGTTTCAGCAGAGGCATTTGTTTCTCCCATACACGTTTCACTTCTTTCATTTTCGGAGCAAGTGGCCTGAAATACATGTTTATTTCTTGTGTATAAAATTCCCATTCTAAAATAGTTCAAATGTTTGTTAAGCTTAAGGGACTTAACTGCGGGGTCATCAGTCCCTAAACCTATTAACTAGCTTATACTACAGACGACACAAACCGCCATGCCCTAGAGGGGATTCGAACCCCCGACCGTAGCGGCTGTGCAGACTGAGACTGGAACGCCGCAAACCGCTCGGCCACTGCGGCCGGCTCTATAATAGTCGTAATTTATTGTATATTACAGTAAATCTTATTTTTCTCCTGTTTAGGCGAAATAAAACTCATGGCGACACTGTGTGGACGTACTATTCACAAAAAAGACTCGCATCTGTCGGACAATTGTCGGAGACGTGTTTGGAAGCAGCCTGGTCAGCGTGAACGTCTTATATATCGTCCAGCGAGTGTTGCAAGATGGTGGCTCCTTGATGTTTCGGGGTGTCATTATATGCGGACCACCGCACGCGTGTGGTGTTCGTAGAAGGCAGTCAAATGACTTTACAATACTGCTATGACATCCTCCTATGTATAGTGCAACGATATCGGCAGTATTTCAGGATGGGAGTCATCTTAGTGGACAATATGTTAAAATGTTTCGCGGCCTCAACTGCTTGGTTATTAGTCCGTAGCTTACAAACTACTACTAACCTCAGAACAACACGAACACCCATGCCCGAGGGGGGGGGGGGGGGCTCGAACCCCCGACGGCGAACAGCCGCGCGCGCCGCAGCACGCCGTCCCAGTGCACACGGCTAATCCGCCGTAGCTTAGTGGACAATTCTCCCACTCATCGTGCACATCGAAAAATGAGAATGGCCATTATTTTCTGCGGTTCCTGGAAACGCAATATCAAACATGACTCGGGACATCAGCGAACTTTTGTTTCAAAGACATCAGTTTGAGGTACGATGACAAGATTTCTATAAATTCACCCACCCTCCCCCTTGATGAAAATGCTGGATTCGCCAGTGGAATACATTGTAAAGTACTGATTTGGAAGAGACGACCCACCAACTAATGTAATAGATCTACGCCTAACCGCCGTCGAGGAGTGGACAGTACACCACAACGAATTTAGGCAACCGCGGCCGAGCGCATTGAAGCGCTATGCTCCGATGCGCGAGGCCGTTCCCCGTTGGGGGTTCGAATCCCCCCTCGGGCATGGATGTTTGTGCCGCCTTTAGTATAAGGTAGTTCATAAGTAGTTTGTAAGTTTAGGGACTGATGACCCCGCAGTTAACCTCTACAAACATCTCAACGTTTTTTTGAATACAGGTTTGCATCAGCGCAAGATGCGAGTTACCCGGTATTAGGATTTCTGGTGTATTCTGGAAGCTGGACCACAAACTGAGAATATCTACGTTATTGTCGTACGACTTATCAATTTCTGTTTTCACGAACAAGAAACAGAACTGAAATGTTGTTTGTGTATAATTGCAGTGGCGGCTGATGCTTCAGGTGTTTGGAGGTTCACTTCTCACTTCTCTGAGTGCCGGATATTGATAGTGGTGCCTCCCCCCTCCCCCTTTCCCGCGCGACCCGTCGATGTTTTTGCACCCCCATCCCCCTCAACATCCAAAGAGACAACTTGTCGCACCTCTGCGAATGGCGCCGGGAGAAAGCGCCCTGGTTTGTCGCCCCCCTTTAGATATATTTCCGTTAAAAGATCTGTAGAATTTCTTACCTCGGCTTGTTTGCTCTTGCTTCGAGCTGATGCGTCAACCTACCAAGCTTCGTTATTTCACACTGTTTTTCCAAGCTTACAGCCGAGACATTTGTATCTAAAAGATACTGAACGTTGTTCATTTTTCTTCGATAATGAACATCAAGAACATATGAATACGCACTTGAACACTGAAACACAGTAACTGATTACACTGTTAAGTGAGTGTAACAAAATGAATCTGTTACGATGAAGAGACAAGCTACCTACGGGTCACGTGACACTGTAAGCAGCACCCCCTAATAACCTTATGGATGCAAAAGGCTCTCTACCCCACATCTTTTCACACAGTTAAACATTTCATACAACGAAGATTACAAATGTCATTTACCCTCAAAATCGCGACACATGTGCTAAAACGTCCAAAGATGTGTGGCAAGTAACAATACAAAAGTCATTGCTGTTCTCGTATCTGTTAAAAACAATGTTCTGTTCGAAAAGAATTGCTTACAGTAGGTCTCGAACCCACAACCTTCGACGGCGCAGCGCGATGCCTCTAACCACACGGCTGTTCTTGATAGGTGGAGAGTTGTGACTTCATTATTATGAAAACTTTTGAAAACTTTTACAGTTATTGCGTCTTTAATATTAATAGTTATAAGATATTTTACCATATATATGACGTGTTTCTGATGAATCTTCAATGCGCCAAAAACAAATTTTACGGGCAGATATGCCCTTAATGAAGGATTTACCGATGCGCAAAGCGAGTTGCGCATTAGCTCCATTGTGTTGCTACGGGACCATTCGTGCGTAACAGCCAAAGCTTGAGTAGCCAGGAGGTGGTGTATCCACCTGCCCCAACGCCGATGCTAAAAGCTGCGTTTCCTCTCGCCCCTCCCTGCTGCGGGAGCGCCCATATCCTGCCTCCAGGGGGTTCACAACAGAATTTGAGTCTCAGCCGCGCATGCGCATTGCAACGCTGCAGACACTGCCGCCTATATTAGGAGGCCGCGCTACGACTCGTGTAAGTGCTATCTACGCGACGTAAAACGTTTTTCATGCGATAAAAATACTTTGAATGTGCATGTAAAATGATCTGATAGAAGAGCGAAACGAAGAATTATAGTTTAATATCACTTTGTATCTTATTTATATATATACTTCTTTTTCACGGTGAGGGTTTTTTTTTTTTTTTTTTCGGTGGTTTAATGAACCAGTGAACACACAGGACGCGCCGCCACTGTATTCCATTTTTATGCACACGTTCATGAACCCCTAGAATGATATGAGTACAATGTCCCGTCTTAGTCCTGGGCAATAAAAAGTAGACAGAGATGTTTCCCGACCACTGGCGCCATCAGTTGCCGTCGGATGAAGGTCTCCTGCCACTGCCCGTAAAAGTCACAGTGCAGCTCGCAACTAGCAGGTGGCAGCTAATAATGGGAAGAGGACCGAAACCGGTGTTGTTGACAAGTTAATGGAGATGATGCTGCGTTTCCATTAAGAAAAGACGCTACCAAGTTATATATTCCCTACAAACACTGCCACCTCTTGAGAAGAGGCAGGGTCATTGTAACAGGTAGCGGTAGCGGAGCGGCAGCGCGGGAAGTCGGTTAGGCGGCCACAGCAGTCCAACAGGTGCACAGGAAGCAGGCTGCGCGCCACCTGCCCGCAGGCAGGGGGACGCCGGCGCATGCGCAGTTGCTGCCACGCGGCGCCGCTGCAGCCGCGCCGCTGCTGCGACTCTGTCTGCTACAGCTGGGTTTTAAAATCACTCCAACTGTGCGAACAATTTACGTCACAGTTCGGGAACTCTCGGGATATGTTCGAACATTCGATCCCGACGCTATTTAGCAATGTCACGAGGAACTATCTCTAAGATTTACAGCTATGACATTCATAAATCTTTTTGACGCTGTTCAGTAATCTATTTATAACGAAGATAATGTCAATGTACCATGTGGATTAATGAGTGTGAAATGCAGACTGTAGTAGCTTATAGGGTGCAGGTGACAAGTAAAAACAGTAAGGAGTATGGGTTACACGTAAACGATAGCAATCGCGATTAAATTTCTAGTGCTGCGATCTAGCGACGCCTGTTGGTACTACGCACACAGCAGTTCGTGGACAGTTAATTCCGTGGTCGCAATTATTTTCATATGACTTATTTCCGTTTTTGGGTATTACATATTTCATCTCTTTTAATGGAGATTAAAAGGTGATAACATTTTCATCTGTTGCTGTACCGCATGAAAAGGGAATGGGATGGGCATTAGAAACTTCTCTCCTACAATCACATTAAACTTAATTTATACTCATGAATGACTCACGATCGTATATTTCCAGATATAACATTTTTTTTTCCTTTGAGGGTTAGCTTTGCATTTATTTGATGCAGTAGTTCTCTTATAGCAGCAGATATTTTGTTTATCAATCGATCATATCTTGTAGTGATATCATAGAGATCACGTATGCTCTGTTTTAAACGAAATATACAGTTTTTCACAGCGATGACCCTCTTTTCTTCTACATGTACTTCCTATGAAATTACTTCTGAGCAAAGCTATAGCACGGTAACTTCAAAATTTCCCGCGTATCGTTTCCATCGTTTGCAGATACGCAGCGCGAGTCATTTGTCATCTGAGTGATCGAACAGTTCGATACTGCATCGAGTTCTCCGCTGTATCGGGAAATCCCGAGCATGTTAGAACGCGAGAATCGTTTGCCCAGCCCTACTGTCTGCACTCATAGACCTACTAGCACTAGAACATATTCTTTTGTTCTTTACACACGGGTCAAAACAATTGGAAAGCAGCTCAATTATCTAACTATTGTCATCGGCAAAATTAACTAAAATTTTTCGACGTCTTAATGTCGGTTCTATGGAGTGGAGACAACAACATTATGGCAACCGAGATAATGCTTATAACAGGAAGTTGCTGCACAGGGGGATGGTGTGTTTACCAAACGAACTACACAGGCAGTTGGTTTCAGATGGTGTAGCGAACAGGTAGTGCAACGCAGCAACAGCGTCACTTACCCGTCACTATGGATTGATGAGCCATAGGAAGGTTGGAAGCGGCACAGACACAGAGGGAGGTGGCTGCAGCTATTCTACAGTCCCAAACTGTAATTTGCAAGACCTCGACGAGATTTGAGACAACTGGAACCATTAAAAGAAGGCAAGATCACCAAAAGATGATCATTATCTCCAATTAACATCCCGTCGATACAGCAGGCCCAACTTAGCTGTAATCTACACTCCAATGGCAACACAAATAGTTCAAAATCGCCTTAGGGAATGTAGCCTCTACGCATGGAGGCCTATGGTGTGTGTCCCAAAAAGACCACGACATCGTCCAGTAGGTTTACAAACCTTTAAATATTTTTTACATAAAAAATGTTGGACTGTTCTGTGAGAAGGTCGAGGTCATTAGGCTTCATGGCGTGGCAGTATTTATTGCTGAAATATTTGAGTTCAGCAACTTAAACTATTAGGGTCAGTGGAAATGTCGGTAAAGGTAAGGCAATCAACAATCCGAAGATTGATTTGATCACAACAGTGCTTTACTAAGCATGGTCCTATTTGGAGGTGGTATGTCGTTGCCTTCCTCCGACCGTCGAACTGACTTACGCAGCCAGTTATAGTGGGACCTACAGTTTAACGTGGGTTTCGAACCACGGTGCTACTAGATGTTTTTCACATCAGCAACACTGCCAGAGGGGAAAGAAGTGGTACGTGACAGATAAAAATCCTAGGAACTGGTGGGGCTCGTACCCGCAACCTTTGGATTACTAGTCTTGCACTGTACCACTGTGCTAGCGAGTGGTGATACACATTACGTTAGTTTACTATGCCTGTTTTCATTCTCTGATTTCCTATGGCTGGGGTAATTCTTCTTTGAGTAAAAAAGTATTCATTGCACAAAAGCGTGTAATCAGAATAAATGCTGGAGCCCATCCAAGATCATCCTGTAGATACTTATTTAAAGAGTTGGGGATCTTCAAAAAAAAAAAAAAAAAAAAAAAAAAAAATGTTCTAATGTTTGTAAAGTGTATGGGACTTAACTACGGGGTCATCAGTCCCTAAACTTACAGACTACTTATAAACTACTTACAAACTAGGACGGCACAAATATCCATGCCCGAGGGGGGATTCGAACCCCCGGCCGTAGTGGCCGTGCAGACCGTGATTGGAGCGCCTTAGTCTCCTCGGCCACCACGGCCGGCTGGGGATCTTCACAGTATATATACTCACTTATGAAATTTGTTATTACCGAAGGGATTCTAAAGCAGTAGCAGTGTAGACAGTTACAACAGTAGGAGAAAGAATGATCTTCACTATTCAAGGTTAAATCTAGCTTTGGCACAGAAAGGGGTGATTTGCGCTGCCACAAAAGTCTTTGATCACTTACGAAATAGCATCAAAAGTCTGACAGAGAGCCAACTAGCAATTAATAATAAATTAAAAGAATTCTTGAATGGTAATTCCTTTTACTCATTAGATGAATTTTTAAATATAATTTAGTAAGTATTCAATACTATAAAATAAATGAAAAATAAATATATATATTTTGCCATGTAATATTTTGTATAATGTAAACATATTATTAACCTGACATGTTCCACGTCATTGATATATGGAGCAAGTACCAACCTAATCTTATCTATTGATGTGGAAACACAAGTACTCCCTTTTCAACTGCTTTAAAGTGTTAATAAAACTGCACCGTACAATCGTGAATGTAGTCTCCATAATTTCTATAATTTTACGATAGTTCTGGAGCAAGTGCAGTAATTTCACGAATTCATTACGTTCAAATCTGATACAGTGCCTGTGATTCTGATATGTTTTTGAAATCCTTGCATGATTTATAAAAACCATTAGCAAGTCTGCGATATTGGTATAATACAGCTTCTTATGAACTATTATCGTTATTGACGTCAAAGCCGCGTGGTCTAAGGCGTCATGCTAAGGATTGGGCGCCGTTGCCGACGGAGGTTCGAGCCCTCCCTCCGGATCGTCACAAATATCCTCTGTTACACTTTGTTTATGAATCAATTTGTTAGCTATAAACCCTACAAGAAGATACGGACAAAGAACTTGACCAAGGGAGGTACGCTAGAATGGTGGAAGGAAATGTAACTCAAATGCACCGACTGCCAATCAGTACCAGCTATCCTTTTTTTCGTCCGGAAAATTTCGCTTTAATCAGAGTCATGACGTAAACAGAATCAAATTACTAGAACCTATTTTACAATTCAATGAGTTGCGCTGCCACTTTCTGTATTAATCGAGTAACCGTCAACGAACAGAGAACTGCATGTTAACCGTTTCTAGTACCACGTTCGCCCTCTGCCGCCGATAACGCTTGGAATTAACACAGCATCGAAACTGTTCGCCATTTTAAACTAATATATCAGATTTAACGCAGAATTTTGTAAATGTTGATAAGCCAGTATTTAAAGGTAAAGTCAAATGCGGGTTGAGGAAGTGCATGTAGATGACAGCTGTACGTAAATCGAAATGGCAGGACAGAAAAAAATTGTTAGGAAGAAGGGACAGATGAAAAATGTAAGTAACTGCACATTACTTCAAGAGCACTTACTACATTTCTGCCACTGTCAGACGCGATGGTCAATGCTTTCAAGTAAAGGGGTTTGGGTTGCCTATTGAACTATGATTGCATTCAAGCGTTCAACTCATCGTCCAAGACAACTGGCGGAGACAAATGTCTTCTCTGAAAGCTCTACGATATAAAAATCACTTGGGGAAAGGTCGGTACTGTATGGATGACGGGGTTTTCAATGAAACTTACGCAGCGTACTCCAGAATGCATCTTGTTGCAGGACAATGCCCGCCCACTTGTTGCCAAGGTTGTTTCGACTATGCTGCGAAAGTTTCACATACAGTCCAGATTCTACCCACGCGAATTCCCTAATCTTCGAGCCCTAGAGAAAGGCATTTGCGGAAGTCGTTTATCTTGCATAAAAGGTCGCATGTATTGGTACTATCAAGGTTCTGCAGGCAACCCAAAACATTTTTCCATGAAGGTAGTGACCCTCTTGGCTCACAGTGCGAAAAATGTACTAACAGTTGTGGCCATTAAATTCTCTTTTGTGTCGTTTTCGTTCGTCTGTCCCTTATACGTCGATTAGTCAGGACATCAAGAGCAGCTACCTAACAGCTGATATATGAATGTTTATGGATCTAGATTCAAAAACGGTATCATAATGAAATAATTTCATGAAACACATTCACTCACCTTACGGGTTAAAATTTCAAAAACACTGAAACACGTATTATTTTTGTTCAATATGTCTCTGGATTATGACTTTATTACTAACTGAGAAGTCAGTTATCATTTTTCAGATATTTAACATTTAAAACGCCTGAGTATTTATTTAATAATTATTTATTTTCAAACCAAGTTGCATCACTCGTTTCACCCCATCAGGGGGTTGAATATCCAAAAATGCCGAGAAATGTATTTTGTTAACCTAATCTAGAACCAAAATCCAATTTTTAAAGTTGTAGCTATAAAATTACCTTAGTATCGACATACTTTCAAAAAGCCCTTCATCTACTATTTTAACCTGTTAGCCTACTGAAAAATTTCTTCTCAATCAGTAAATTAGAAGTTTCTATAGTCACTGGTTTGAGTAGGGCGATGATGAGCGAGTCAATCAGTTGAGTCAGCCCCGACCTTGCCTTTTATATATAGAGATTACGATACCGTAACATGTACGAACAATAATTATGAAAATTATCATTGGGACACTAGCTGGTAAATAGTTGATCGTTAGATGTGTTAAAATTTTTGGAGTGTTATTACTTCACAAGACGCTAAACTTAGATCGTCTCGCAGACTGACACTTTAATCCAGTACAATATGAGTATCTGACCTGAAGTGTGTGTTTTGCGAACATTTAATGTGACTGTGCGTATCAGCAGGTACAGCATTGTTGTCGACAATAGAGTTAGTTAAAGCGTAACAAGAACTTGTCAATAAATTAAAAATGATCACACAGAACTTGTTGATCGTAAGATAACCGTCGAGTTAAGATGCTGCATTTAGAGTCAGAAGAAAGAGAAGATAGATCAGGGTTTAGTATCCCGTCGACATCGTAGTCATTGGAAACTAAACACAAGCTCTTAATGTTTTGCTAAGGATTGTGAAGAAAATCGGCAGTGTCGTTCGAAAGGAACGAAGCCGTCATTTGCTTGAAGCGTCGGACCTCGGGGTGAAGCGCTCGACTGGAAACGAAGGGAGCGGGTTTGAAACCCGGTCGGATCTCGGAATTTTCCAGTCTGCGTTTTAATCCAGCCTTCACCTCTTAACGATGCGAAGAGTCGGCAGAAACTACACGTGGTTCGGATTCCACGTTCAGCTGTAGGTCCCATCCCCGAGTGGATAACTGGGGTAGTTTAGGGACACGCAAGTCGCCGAAGTGGCATCCAATCGAAAGACTTGCACCAGGCCACTGAGCCACACGAAACTATTATTTATTACTATTTGCTTGAAGTGATTGGCGGAAAACACGACAAAATTAAATCTAGATAGCCGGAGGCGAAGTTGAGCTGCCGCGCTCTTATTTGCGAGTCAAGTGTAGTAAGCACTGCGTCACCTCGCTCGGTAGGTTTAAGGACAACGTATTAATTGTAATAAATAGTCGTAACGCAAACAATCAATGTATAGTGTGAACCACGCAAGTCAGCTAGTTTGTAAATAAGGTTTACCTAAAAGTTATTATTTCTTTCAATTTACGTATGCTATTCATCACTCCATACTTAGCAAGGGTTGTTTAAGTACCGGACAAAAAATATTAAAAGGATCCGCTACATAAACGGGGAGATCGGTAGAGCAGTGGATAATTGTGAAACTCAATAGCCAGGTATTCTCGGATCTGCATGACTAACACGACGGTTGCGTATTTGCATTCTCAATATTTGAACGAGTGGACTTTCCCGAAAAGAAAAAAAAGGCGGCAGAGCTTTAGAGGAAAATAGTGTATGCTAAATAACAGTTAATCCGCCGCTTACGTTTGCCACCTTGTAGCAGCAAAGAAGTCGGCACTATCTTGCGAGAGAGCTCGGCATAATAGATCGTGCGCGTGTATTTTCTCATAAAGGGTGTAGCGGCGTAAATAAAAAGACTGTGCGTGTTTGCAAAAGGGCCCAGTCACGGCGGCGAGCCCTGCAAAAAGCGGGAAGGCGACGTCGAGTGTCTGTGTGTGTGTGTGGGAGGGGGGGGGGGGGGGGGGGGACTGGGCGCGCCGAGCCTTGAACCCGGCGCTGACGCATCGCCACCAGACTCCATTCATCGGCCGCAGCGGCGCATTCACCGCCTCAAAGCCCGTTTAGCGCCGCGTCTTTCGGCCGATTACAGACACCGCCCTCCCCCTCCCCCCCCCCCCACAACTAATCTCGCCTCTCTGCGAGAAATGGACCGGCCGCCCGATTGCGTACCTAAGTAGCTCCGCCCCTGTTGCAGATCATCCCGGCCACCAGTGCGAGGGGAGCGTCCGAAGGCTCAGGACACTGCTGGAGAGTATCCTTACCGGAAAAAAAAACACTGGTCAAAACAATCTGGGCATCAGTTGAGATATCTAGCTCCTGAAGAACTGTTATCGGCAGAATCAACTAACATCTTTCACACTTCAAGAAAATTATCACATACAGAAAACAAAAGTTGAAAAGAAAATTATGCTGACTGATCAAATAACCATATCAAATAATGTACTGTTTACGCTGCTACATAAAAAAGTTACACAGCCCAATGTCTCAAACTCTCATTAATCCCCCCCCCCTTCAACAGATCATTTAAATCAAAACAAAAATCAACTACATACCAAATTTTCTACCCACTGATACAGATATTGCAATCATACGCACACAAAATTACACTATTGTCCCTCTCTCTGACAGACACACACACAAAGACAAACTCTCTTCTCTCTCTCTCTCTCTCTCTCTCTCTCTCTCTCTCTCTCTCTCTCTCCCCATATTATTTTTCTGCTTCAAATAACATTCTTACCCTTTCATTTTGTTCACACACAAAGGTTAGCAACCAACATTTCGCTAAGTTGGCAACAAAACAAGTGAAACACGAAAATACAGAAACTAAATCACGGCTGCTAAACAAAGCCACAATGTGTACAAATGAGAGAAATTCCGTTAGTTATACAATGTGCAACTTGTGGTTGCCGCGGTGGAGTAGCCGAGCGGTCTAAAGCGTCTCGCTGCGGAGCGCGCGATTGCTCGCCGTAGAGGTTCGAGTCCTCCCTGGGGCATGGGTGTGTGTGTTTGTCCTTAGGTTAGTTTACCTATGTTTAAGTAGTTTGTAAGCTACGGACTGATGACCACGCAGTTTGGTCCGATAGATTTAGAAACATTTGAACATTTTGAACAACTTGTGGCCTTGACCAGATGGATGAAACAGCAGAAGTTAGCTGAAAAGACAACGAAAATGTAAGTAAAAACTTATGTAAAAAAAAAAAAAAAAAAAAAAAAAAAAAAAAAAAAAAAAAAAAAAAAAGAAAAGAACGTGAACTGTTGATAATCTGGAAAAAATACAACTCACAAAAAAACTACAGATCCCACTGCAGATGCCTTTAAAATAAGAGGCGAAAAGTGTCTGGGAGAAATAAAATCAATTGCAGCATCAAGGCTTTTTTTTATCATCAAAGACGAATAATTTAGTCGCTTGCTTCGGAAGATGGGTACCCAATCAAACTTGTAAGTAAAACGGGTCTGACGTCTTTCTGTCGCTTCTACGCAGTGCAGACAACAACTTTAGGGCAACAGAGATAGTTGTAATAACAAAGTTGGTGCAGAGCAGATTTATTCTACTTAACGAATTGCACAACCAGTTGGGTTCAGATAGTGTAGTGAGCAGGTAGTGCAATACAACAACAACGTGACTTACCCGAAGCTATGGCTTGGAAAGCCGTACCAAAGTAGGAGGCGGGAGACAGACACAGGAGGTGACTGCAGCTATCGAAGTGTCGCAAAATGTAATTTTCTGGACGTGGACGCGATATCAGAAAACTGGAATCGATAAAAGAAGGTTAGTAAGAGATGACCATTATCTTCGGTTAACAGACCGTTGAGACAGGAGGCCGAATGCAACTCACCCTCCGCCGGCCGCGATGGCCAAGGAGACTGAGGCGCTTCAGTCACGGTCTGCACGGCCACTACGGTCGGGGGTTCGAATCCCCCCTCGGGCATGGATATTTATGCCGTCCTTAGTATAAGGTAGTTGATAAGTAGTTTGTAAGTTTAGGGACTGATGACCCCGTAGTTAAGTCCCATAAACTTAACAAACATTTGAACATTTGAGCAACTCACCCTCCAAGCAGCATCAGGAAGCGTAGTATCAACACACACAGTCCGGAATCGCGTTCGGGAACGTAGCCTCTACGCAAGAAGGCGTATGGTGTGTATCCCGTTAATACCACGACATCGTTTAGACCGCAGAAACTGGGAGGAGGAACATCAGGAGTGGAGTCGCAACGAGTGGCGCCGGATTCTGTTCACAGATGTCCGCCGGACTATCGTCATTCTCTCATCTGGGCAGAACGTGCAACTCAAAATAATCCTGCTTATGTGCAGGAAATAGCACCATATCATGGCAGTGGGGGATGGTATGGCCAGCAGTCAGTAATGACGGACGTGCGGACCTCTAAGTCGTTCAGAATGGCGCTTTGACTGCGCAGATACTTCGACCTCTTGCTGTGCCATCGGAAATGAATTCCATGTGGTGGACGATAACGCTTGTCCCCACCAAGCTGCACTGGTGGAAAACACGCTTGAACTGAGGGACGAATGGAGTGGTCAGTTTGTTCACCGGACTTAAACCCAATTGAGCAAGTATGGCATGCACTTGGCAGACGTAATGCAGCCATACAAGCAACTTCCACAACAGTCGCAGAGCTGGATATTGCACTCATGACAGAATGGCCAAAAATGCCTGAGGAGCTGAGTGATAAGACGGAGTTGAGACAGTAAAATGTCGTTCTGCATCACACACAAATTACAATTGTAACGAATATCTGGATAAAATACGTTACCGTATGTATATTGTGTGTGATCCTCTAATTGTTAGAGTAATACATTAGTCACCCCTTTAAAAGTGCGCACAGGCAGCTTTGTAGCGCTGTACCGCCTGTATCAGTCTCTCACATGATCCTGCACCGCTGGTTTGAGTGATGGCTGAGGAGTGCATGAGTCTATCGCTCGTGTGGAATCCGTCTAGTAAGAAATAGTGCGTAAAATACGTGGTTGACATAAATGTAGGTGCTAGACCAGGCTAACGTAAAGTTTAGCGTCCAAACGCAGTCAGAAGTAGAATCTTTATTTTCTGTATCACGTAAAACAGGCTTGGCAGGAAACACGAACAGGAATGTAAATCACTGATCACTGCAGAACAGTGACTGCAATAAGCAAGTATTTAGCTAGTTGAGCAGTAATGGAGTGCAGCAGCTAAGTCACGTCATGGTTCACATCAAGCAATTATAGGCAATCAAATGCAAAAGCCTCATTGTAATGCAAATTCCCGATCAAATAAACAGCCACTTAACGGTAATTACAAGAGAAAGGAATGGATGATGTGTCGATTGCATTACTTCTAAGTCAGTTATGAGGAAAGAAAAGCTTTCCTGCGCGTCCGTGTTGGTGCAGTGGGTTGGGAGCGTGCAGGCCTGTCAGTGACACGTAACAGGGACTGCACTGGAACGCCGGCTGTCGTGCTCTCGCTTTCTGGCACTCGGCACAGCGCAACGTTTCCCTTTCATTCGGGAACGAGCCAAGATGCTCGCACGTCGGGTCTGCTGCGAGAAAACTCACCACGCGTTCTGGAGGCGACACAAATGAGCCATGCGTGGCGACCAGTCGTTAAAACTAGCGCTGCTACTATCCAATGATATCTATCCTAAGTAGGATTGCAAGGAACGAAGAATAACATTTGTGTACGTTCTCCACAAAACGTAGCCGAAGAATTAATAGGCTTTCGTGAATTCTATTTTATTAATCGCCTACAGCTAAACGTTTCGTCATTTCATTGCAAAAGTGTCGCAACGGATGCTGATAATAGATGTATGGTTGATTTTTTGTCTCGTCCTAGCAAAGAATGAGATCTCTACACGGTTCTGCGTTTTGTGCTCCATTCAAAGACATCCGCAGACCCGAATAATAGTGAGATGCGTAAGTTCCCTAGCGTCGGAGATGGAGAAACATTACATTCGTTTTAGAAGCCTTTATCTCTGTCTCTCTTACTCAACCCCCATATTGCCGCCCCGTATTCAGCAACAGTCTCAACTATTGGGTTTATTTACCTACCTGTCGGGCCCGGTGGTCTTGTGGTAAAGCGCTTGACTGGAAACCGAAACCCGCTCGGTCCTCGGGTTTTTTCAGTCTGCGTTTTAACCTATCCTTGACTTCTCAACGATGTGAGGAGTCGCCAGAAACGACACATGGTTCGGATTGCACGTTAAGCTGTAGGTTCCCTTTCCTTTCCCCCGTTGGATAACTGGGGTAGGCTAGGAACACGTGTCACCGAAGTGGTGTCAAATTGAAAGACTTGCACCAGGCCAATGAGCCACATAAAATTATTATTTACCGAGCTATTTTTCTTATACTGTTGTCCCAGTGAACATTGTCGAGCTCTATTATTGCTCTTTTCAATTACCGTATTTAGTTAATTACGTCAACCATGAGTGGCTCGGTAGCACTATGAATCCAAAAGTCACGAGTTCGATCCGAGCCACGTCCTAGGATTTTCATCTATCACTTTTCACTTCTTTCATCTCTCGCAATCAAGCTGATGTGAAATATGTCGAGTAGCATCGTAGTTCGGAACCCAAGTTAAACTGTAGGTCCGCTATAAATGTCTGGGTAAGTCGGTTTGAAGGTCGGAGGAAGGTACCGGTATACCACCTCCAAACAGGACCATGCCGTTTCAAACCAATCTTCCGCTTGTTAACTGCTTGACCTTATGCCAACCATACTTCTACTGTATCTAAAAGGGTGTCTGAGTGTTCTTCATGTCTTACTCCTACTGCCAAATATTCAGTTTATGCGAGCACCCATTCTTCTTATTACTGCTGAGCGTCGTGGCTCAGTAGTTGTTATCACTCTGGACTCGCACGCCGGAAGATGCCGTTTCAGATTGGCCTCGTAACGGACAGATTAAGCTTATCCGTGATATTCCTAAAACACTCTGCGAAAATGCCAGAGCCGAGCTCGCTTGATTCTCGGATACACGCTAATAGCGAGCCTCGTGTATTTCAAAAGTCAACTTCACTTCTCAGTTTCTCCGGATGTAATTGACGCATAGCGATGCAACCGACGCCATTCTCTTTGTGATTTTTCATTCTATCGATTTCTTAAGAAATAGTATGGGATCTTCATTTTTAAAAAACATAAGTTTGTATTGAAAGTAATATTTCTTCACGTTTTACAGTGTCTCATAGTACCTACTTTCATAAGCCCCTGTCTTACGTTAAGTGGTTTTTCAAATAAAATGTTCAAATGTTTGTTAAGCTTAAGGGACTTCACTACGGGGTCATCAGTCCCTAAACTTACAAATCACTTACGAACTAACTAATAATAAAGACGGCACAAATATCCATGCCCGAGGGGGGATTCGAACCCTGACCGTAGTGGCCGTGCAGACCGTGACTGAAGCGCCTCAGTCCCCTCGGCCACCGCGGCCGGCTGGTTTTTCAATGTCTCTTGTAGTTTCAGAGATATCTGGGGTGAAACAGTTGAGTGGGACACTATATATATATATATATATATATATATATATATATATATATATATATATATAGAACATAATATGAAATATATGCGATGTCTCATTGGTATGACAAACTAGGACCGTAGAGCGAGAAACAATGCCAACTTTTGGAGCAGTTGGGTGAAAGTTTGGTCGATGATTTTTATACCTCTTCTGAAAATGGCGTAACAAAGCACGGATCGGGACGTACAACCACCTTTTTTGACATCAGTTTGAAGTACGATGCCGCAAAATTTCTGTGAGCTGAGCACCCCGAGACCAAAGTACTAGATTCGCCACTGGTTTGTTGCTAGACCCACTTATCTGCACTGTCTGTAACCAAGTAATTTTTCAGATCTATACAAATTTTACGAATAACCATTGGTCTTCTATTACAAAACTACAAACTTTAACACCGCTGCTACGGCAAATACATATACGCTTTTGTACGGCCACTACGGTCGAGAGTTCGAATCCCCCCTCGGGCATGGATATTTGTGCCGTCCTTAGTCTTAGCTAGTTCATAAGTAGTTTGTAAGCTTATGGACTGATGACCCCGTAGTTAAGTCCCATAAGTTCTACAAACATTTGAACATTTTTGAACATATACGCTTTTACTCGGTTATTTCGGTCCAATGAAAAAAATCAGTCAAAACCGAGATCAAATAGGTAACGAAAAGTACGGGATGTTCAGAACTGAAACCGCAGTGAATACCTGAGCACAGGCACGTGCTGCAGGCCACGTAAGGGGCGGCGGTGGCCCTCGTATCGAAATGTGGAATAACCCGGCGTAATCCGCGCCTCAGAGGCGGCCCGCCACCTGGCAGAGCCCGGCCGTCAGGAGCGTCGCTTTGATGTGTGCGCGGCGGCCGTCCACCCGCAGCCCTGGCGGTCCCCCCCCTCCGCCTCGCATCCTCCGATCTCCCGCGCGCTCCACGCCGACGCACCGCGTCTGTCCGCCAACTCGCCACAGCCCGGCGCTCGTATTATTCACGACTCATACGCAGTCACTGCATTTTCATCTGACGGCGTATTTCCATTCGATCTCTCTACCCGCCCCCCACACCGCCACTCTCTCGCCGCTTCATTGTTTATGTTTTAATTCTAGAGCTTTCTCTTTGATGTATTAGCGGTGACTAATACGTGCGCTACTGAAGCGCACACACACACACACACACACACACACACACACACACTGTTTGTCGCCGAAATGTGCATTCTCCGAAATACACCGAATCGTCAGCGCTTGAAAAGGACCAAAAGCTATTCCTGCATTCCACATTTTTCTTATTTATTTATTTCTATTTTTTTAACAGCAGAGCAGACACATGTGTTTACCTTCAGATGTAAGCACTTTCTTTTGCGTTCCAGGCTCCCAATGAAAAATAATTTCAAATTTCGAAAAAAAAACTGTTTTCGGAGGAAAAAAGTTAAATCCGGTTCGACAGCTGTGGTACCAAGACTGTCAATCCAGAGGTTGTACAGCTGTTGGAAAATGTCCACTTCTTGTGGAATCGCTCGAGGCACTGAGGTGCCGGCCGCGGTGGCCGAGGGGACTGAGGCGCTCCAGTCACGGTCTGCACGGTCACTACGGTCGGGGGTTCGAATCCCCCCTCGGGCAAGGATATTTGTGCCGTCTTTAGTGTAAGGTAGTTCATAAGTAAGACTTTAACTTTTCCTGGCGTCATGAGTGTTCAAACAACTTACGGGTATGCTGCCGCGTGACGTGGTCGACAACCGCCGATATTTCGGCAGGAGAACACCCTGCCATTCTCAAGGCACAACTGCATTTTGCAGGGTGTTCTCCTGCCGAAATATCGGCGGTTGTCGACCACGTCACCCGGCAGCATACCCGTAAGTTGTTTGAAGTTCATAAGTAGTTTGCAAGTTTAGGGACTGATGACCCCGTAATTAAGTCCCATAAGCTATACAAACATTTGAACATTTGATTTGAAGCACTGAAGTCACGCGTTGTTGGATCTCCGTAACCCCACAAACACACACTTCTTCCTCACTGCTTCAACAGTATACACATGACTAAACATCCTATGGATCTCCGTCGCCGTTTTGCCTAATTTCAAACAAAACATGATGTTAAAGCGTTATTCCATTGCCCCATGTTCCGCACTATATTGCAATGATACGAATTCTAATATTGACCCTGGGTCGCAACGTAAACCACAGCTTCATTACAGTGCTCTACGAGATAGGGGGTGCTTGTTGCAAAAATGTTTGAAATGTTTGTAAATCTATCGTATCAAACTGCGTGGTCATCAGTCCGTAGCTTACAAACTACTTAAACCTAGGTAAACTAACCTAAGGACAAACACACACACCCATCCCCCAGGGAGGACTCTAACCTCCACGGCGAGCAACCGCGCGATCCGCAGCGAGACGCTTTAGACCGCTCGGCTACTCCACTGCGGCAGTGGTTATTGCCATATACGTCAGTGTGTATGCACGCGCACCTCATCCCCGCCAGCGCTGTTTGTAAAATATTTTTACAATTTTAATGGTAAACTGGTAAAGGTGTATCTTGCGATGGAAAGATGACATCTTGTATAGCAATTTCAATTTCATAGATATTCCAACAACGGAGTGCCGAAGGTTGAGAAGCAGAAATGAATCAAATGTTCAGATTCAAATGTTTGTAAAGCTTATGTGACTTAACTGCGGGGTCAACAGTCCCTAAACTTGCAAACTGCTTATAAACAGCACAAACATCCGCGTTCGAGGGAGGATTCGAACCTCCGACACGGGAGACCGCGCGGTCGGCAACGTGGGAAATGAATCACACGTGTCTTAATACAGTTCTGTGTATGACACCTGTACTCAATGGAAATGCATCAGCGGTAAGAAACCACAAATTCTGTCGAGCAGCTGATGATATATTGCTTTCAGCCTCACCATTACCTGCAAATGGACGACAGTCGATACTGTTCGCCGGTGTGGCACCATTCAATATGCAGGGCAGATTGGATCGTTGTAATGGGAGATCATTACTAGGACTTACCCGTCAGGGAGATTGCAGCTGATTTATGCGCTTGTTATCAGTGATATGAATGAAATCTTTAACCATTTATCAATTACTGTAAAGACTTGACGCTGATCCTTCCATTCTATGCAGACGTTAAGCTCGGCGCTGTTCGAAAATAGTAGGCTATGTCCATCCAGAAACAGTGCTCCACCATTTTCATATTGTTCCATCAGCACCCACACCTACATTACAGAGCATAAAGTCATACAAATTAACTGCAAGGCAATGATACACTTTTCATTCACTGTCGGAGGAAGCATTACAGTCTAATGTGTAAATGCTGAAAGCTACACTAAAACGTCAAACTGTAATACTAAATACATGGCTAAGATAATAACGTAAGAATGTTAAAATTTTTAAACTACGCTGCTGGGTATTAGGTATGTGATATGTTGTAGAAAATAAAGGCAGTAAAATCAATGTGAACTTCCGATAATGACGAGACTCACATTCAGGAGGTGCGGAATTCGAACACCCACTCAGTCATTCTGTTTTGTTCTTAGCAGCTCTCTTAGGTTGTTTGCAGATGACGCCGTCATTTACCATCTAGTAAAATCATCTGAAGATCAAAACCAACTGCAGAACGATCTAAATAAGATATCACTATAGTGAAAAAATTGGCAATTGGCTCTAAATAATGAGAAGTGTCAAGTTGTTCACATGAGTACGAAAAGAAATTCGCTAAACTTTGTTTACAAGATAAATCAATCAAAAGTTAAGGCCGTAAACTCCATTAAATACCTAGAAAGTACTATTACTTCAGCCTTAAACTGGAAAGAACAAGTAGATTATGGCGTGGGAAAGGCGAACCAGAGACTGCGTTTTATTGGCAGAACCGTTAAAAGATTCAACAGAACTACTAAAGAAATTGCATACACTACGCTTGTCCGTTCATTTTTGGAGTATTGCTGCCCAGTGTGGGATCCTTATCAGGAGGGTTTAACGGAGGACATCGAAAGAATCCAGAGAAGGGCAGGTCGTTTCGTATTTTCACGATACAGGGGAGACAGCGTTACTGATATGATACAGAACCTGGGATGGGAATCATTACAACAATGGCGTTTATCGCTGCGGCGTGGGCTACTTACGAAACTCCAATCGCCAACATTCTCCTCCGAATGCCAAAATATATTGTTGACTCCCACTTACATAGAAATGATCATCAGAATACAATACGAGAAATCAGAGCTCGAACGGAGAGATTCAAGTGTTCCTTCTTCCCGCGCGCTATTCGAGAATGGAATGGTATAAAGGTTGTTCAATGAACCCTCTGCCAGGCACTTAAATGTGATTTGCAGAGTATCCCATGTAGATGTAGATGTACTGTTGCAACCACGACAAGCTTACGACGAATTTCGGTACAGTTTTTTCAAAAAGTTGTCTTCCGTCACAAATGATATAATCATCGATTGCATGTTACAACATAATTAGAGGGACAATACGAGCTCAAATAAGGAAAGTTAGCCTCCTTTTCAATAGAACAACAGCAGAAAGAGATGTGCCAGCATTTCCACTACACCCCACACTAAACCTGTAACGAAGCATTCTCTTCTGCTTTGTGTCTTATCTATTCTATCGAGCCTATCTGGTATGGATCCCATAATGAGCAGTACCTATTGGCCCAATATGTTTTGTAAGCTACTTCCTTTTTTGATAGAATGCATTTCCTGAGGATTCCTGCATTGAATCTAAGTCTGCATCTGCCTCAACACCGATCTAAATAGCACAGTAGTAACACAGTGGACTTGCATTCGAGAGGACCAAAACAGCATCTGGCCATACTAATTGAGCTTATGGCAAACGCCAGGATTGTTCCTTTCAAGGGGAGGGCTTATTTCCATCCGCATCCTTGAAAAAAAAAACTGTCCGAGGTTGTGCTCAGTCTCCAATCACCACGATGTCGAAGGAACGTCAGATCCTAATTTTCCTTTGTTACCTACTGCGGCGCGAGATGGCGCAGTGGTAAAACCTCTGGACTCGCATGCGGGACGGTGGATCAAATCCCTCTGCTGCCATCCAGATTTAGGTTTAACGTGATTTCACTAACTCAGTCCAGGCAAATGGCTGGATGGTTCCTTTGAAAGGGTAAGATCGGTTTCCTTACCAGTACTCACCCAAACAATGCGAGCGTGATCTCAGTGTCTGAGGACCACGGGAATGTGACGTTAAAGCCTAAACTTCCTTCCTGACCTACGACTGGTTTTATGGGGTCGTAAGCCTCAGATCGCTATTGATGACTACCGACGTTTAAGGTAGGTCTACCAGTTACCGGCATATTGATGGTATTCACTTTAAATATCATGTGCAAATTTTACTTAATACTACAATATCGGTTGTAACTTACTGTAACATGCCACATAAACCCATCTGGTTTCGTATTGTAACATGCCACATAAACCCATCTGGTGTCGTATTGATATTCGTAAGTCAATAGCTAACCCACCGTGGGGGGGGGGGGGGGGGGGGGCTTTGGGGGGAGTTGACGGAAACCACTTAACTTGGGTAATATGAGACGTTTTTTTAGGTACTGTGCGAGAAAGTTTATATAAACTCAGACTCCCTCCCCAAGACCAAAATCCGGGGTTCACCACTGGCAAAAGTCCTTGTAACAATAATCTGTTAAATTTATTAAAATTACGTTTATAAATTGCACTTTTCGCACTAGCGATTGGCAGTGCAAAAAGTTGCCAGACCCTGTTATCGGCACTCAACCGTACTATTTATCGGCTGTGGGATGTAAATTTTTATTTTCACATAACGGAAATATCCAGTTGTACATTTAAAATACGCATTTAATCACTGAAGTGTCGATTACTCGGACAGTGCCAAAGAATTGTATAGTTATCCTATTTTTTGGAAGTGGCTGCTTCCAAGGATTTGCAATAATTGCGTAAGATACAAGGTGCGTCCGAAAAGTTCGGTGAATAGTCTCAGGAAATTTAGGAATCAGGAGTTACAAACAAAATATCTTTTGCAAATTATTGATGAAGGAGGGGAAGAAAGAAGGATTAGGAAGGAAAGAATTGATAGTGGCTGATCTAGCGCATTAAAATTAAATAATGGCGACAAGTGAAAATGTGAGCCGGGCCGGAAGAACAGACACCGCACCAATATAATAAGTATTTACAAGGGGAAGATGGCGTTAACTTCACTTACTTCACCACAGATGCGGTCATACATTCGACCTCGCACGGGAAATCCTAACAGCGAGTGTTAGAGGACAGAGACGGTAGAGCGCTACAGCCATAGCGTGCGACTTGTGGCAGTTTGAGATACTCGGGGGACGAGGTCTGGTAGCCAAGTGGTTAAGGCGACCGCTGGCGGGAAACGGGCGACGCGGGTTCGATCCCGGCCCGATTCACATATTCACTTGTCGCCATTGATTAATTTCAATGCCCTAATGCAGCCACTCTCAATACTTTCCTTCCTAAACCTGCTTCCTTCCCCTCCACCAATAATTTGGAAATGCAATATGGCTGCGAAGCAGGTGTGGTGTCTGTCCTTTCGGATATGTCCGATAGACACACGCCACACCAATATAATAATAATAAATATGTTTATTGTCCTTCAAAGTAATCGCCATTGGCTACATTCCACTTCTGCCATGTGATGTACAGCTGTTGGAAACAGCAAACGCTTCTTGTAGAATCGCTCGAAGTACTGATGTCACGCGTGATTGGATCACCGCAACCGTTGCGAAGCGCAAGCCTTTTGGGGCTAATTTAAGGCGTGGAAACAGAAAGAGAAGTCTGCCGGCGCCAAACCTGGAGAAAATAGGCGAGAAAGTTTAGCACGCGGACGGGCACTGCCGTGCAGGAGATTCCACTGTCCACTCTGGTACAGTGCTGGCCAAACCCGCCGGATGCGTTGCAGCAGTCGTTTCAAAGCTCCTTCGTAAACTCCCACGTTGACAATATGACCGACCCATTTGACAGTATGGTCTTTTGTGCTCCATGTTGCCATCACACAAGTTCCCACACTGACGGCGTTAGCTGGCTCGCAGTGTGTACCACCGGTTCACTGCAATGCTTTGAACCAGCGTTTATCAATCTATTCGAATACGCGACCCCCTTCCACGTAAAAATATTCTGGCGACCCCTTTTCAAACAAAAATATTGTGGTAATCCCCCTCTCTCCCCCCCCCCCCCCCCAGGAACCGTAACCAAACAATGTTATCTCAAAGGAAACAAAATTTTATCTCTTTTCTTTTACTTTAGCTTTCTCTTAATATGTTGGAATATATATATATACATTGGTATAGTATACTTATCCTATTTTTTCTTGTTTTCCGAAAGAAAAATATATTTCGTTAACGAGTATTTCGCATTTGAGGCAAGAATCAGAAGCGAATAATGCTAATTAAAAGAAGGTACCACAATATAGACAATTTGTAAACACGTAGATCTTTCTTTTTGGATTTTTTCGGAATTACTTATTGTATCAAATTCTTTTCCAGAAAACACTTTTCAGACTTTGCACTTATTCATCATTAACACACTGTGCTGTAAAACAGTCTTTGAATTATTCAATTCAGAATGAATATTAGTGCGCCTTGCTTGCACAGTGGTCGAGTGCCAGACTACAAATCCAAAGGTCGCGGGTTCGATCCCCGCCAGGTCCTAGGATTTTTATCTGTCACTTTCCACTACTTTCAACACTTGCAGCATTGCTCATGTGAAAAATACCGAGTAGCACCGTGGTTCGGAACCCACGTTAAACTGTAGGTCCCCCTATAACTGGCTGGGTAAGTCAGTTCGAAGGTCGGAGGAAGGCAACGGAATACCACCTCCAAACAGGACCATGCCTAGTAAAGCACTGTGGTGTTCAAACCAATCTTCGGATTGTTGACTGCTTTTCCTTTCAATGAATATTACACAAAGAACTCCGTAATTCCAAGATAAAATAAATTTCACTTAGTCATACGTTTTCGTATTACTGATCCCCCGGTTATTCTATGATACAAGTACTTCCTGCTGTACCTCCTGTGACGGTGACCCCCAAGCAAAGCTTGGTGAACCCCCTTGGAGTCGCGGAGCACAGGTCGAAAAACACTGCTTTGGACGATAGGGTACGCTCCCTTGATGTGTATGCGCAGGCACCCAATCCTCTTCATTGCGGTTAATAAAATATGGGACCATTCACCGAACTTTTCAGACGCACCTTGTATAATAACAGTGTGTTCGCAGTATCTGACTTGTAGAATTCTAAAATCATCGTTTGCCAGCTTCAGGGGCCCAGCAACTGTTAGGTACCGAGTGCAATGTTTGTAAATCTATCGGACCAAACTGCGTGGTCATCAGTCCGTAGCTTACAAACTACTTAAACCTAGGTAAATTAACCTACGGACAAACACACACACACACCCATGCCCCAGGGAGGAGTCGAACCTCCACGGCGAGCAACCGCGCGCTCCGCAGACCGCTCGGCTACTCCACCGCGGCCCGGGTGCACTCGGTAGCTGTTATGAGTGCTCTAGAGCGCACGAGAAACAGTGCCGGGAGCGTGTGGACCGATATATGGCTGCCACCTCCGGCTGAGAATGCGGCGCCGGACCGTTAGGCGGAGAGCCGGCTTGTTAATGCCCGCGCGGCACGAGGACTGTGGCTGTGGCTGCTTCTTGCTCCAAAACTCATCACGATGCCGCAGCTGGCCGCCGATAGTTAATGTTGTACGTGCGCCACCAGGAAACCCTACCGCTATACGACGAGCGGAAAAGACGAGAGCAATACGGAAGAAAAAACCTCGGAATTTGCTGGTTTTCCGGCGAACAGCGCAGCATCCTGGTGCGGCCTTTCGCCGTTTGTCTGTAATGCCCCGGCATGTAAATCACGCTTTCATAAATATGCAGCGAGCAAATAGGCTTTCCCCGCGGCGCGCAGTCTTGACCTTCGCGGCCGCGAGCGCCCTCTTAAAAAAGACGAGGCGGCCGCGCCACTCTTCTAATCAGCGGCGTTTTAATGACGGAAATCGCGGCCCCCGGACGACGCTCGCAGATCGCTCCCAAACCTGTTTCCGGACTTTTAATCAGAACCGTAAAAATAAAACTGCACCGTTACGAGCTCGTTAGGCCGTGCAAACGACTCGCAATGAAGCCAGCCCCATAACACGGATTCTGCCCCCTCAGCACCGTTACTTCGGAAATGACTGTTATTTGGGAGTAAGTATTTTGTGTCTTAGTTTGTACCTGCCAGCCACACGAAGATTCTGTGCGACTGCCACTAACATCAATCAAAGTTACCAGTAAGTTGCTACGCTGTAACAAGCTAGACATCCCTTCACAAAGCATGTTACTTTCAACGCTGGGAAGAACGAAATGTAATAATGTGTAGTCGTGGCTCGTACATGAATAGGTACATTTTTTGTCCATTAACAGTTCTAGAATCTGTTGCAGAAACGATGCATTGGCGAGAGAGTGATTGTGCACGCCTCGACGTCTTCAACGACCTTGCTCTTGACGGGGCTTAAGACGCGAACGTTCTTTTTTGCACGGCACTACGAATGTCGTAGCTTGACGATATTAAACATTGTTATGCTTGAGTGAAGTGTAGGTCGAAAGTATCAGGATATATAGCTTTATGTTTTGATTTGCCGTCGGCGAAAGTTTCAGAGCAGTTCACAAAGAGACATTACAGCATTTTCGAAGAGTTTCGCACTCTTTGTTTATACATGCACCCACTCACCCGTTGTTAACAGCTCACTGTATAGAGTAATATTGTATAAATTCTATGAGAAGAACGAAACTATTAATATTCTTACGACGTACATATCATTAAGCCTTGGGCACCTACATTCTCACTGTATCGTTGACCTGTACCACACCACACGTCGATCACTTCACAATTTTCGTCTACCGTTAAACTAGTACAGTGTTTAGGAATGATGCACGAATTAGGCTGCAACTAATTAAAAAAAACTGTCGTTCGTTGCGGCGAGATCTACTTGCGAAATTTCTTTGACCAACTTTCTCCTCCGAATGCGAAGATATTTTGTTACTACCCATCTACATAGCGTAACACGATCGTCAAATAAAATGACAAAAATTAGATCGAAAATGGAAAGATTCAGGTGTTCCTTTTTCCCGCGAGCTATTAGAGAATGAAACTAGAGAAATATCATAAAAACGGTTCAATGAATCATCTGCCACTTAAATATGATTAGCGGACTAAAGCTCTAGATGAATATCGTAACTGAAATATGATTAGCGGAGTATAGATGTAGATGAATATCGTAACTTGACGAACTTAATCATTTCTATGCCTGCAGTAAGTGTACGTCGAAAGGACCAGGAAATATATCGCTTTATGTTATGATCTGCCGTCGACGGAAGTCTCGGAACATGTGACTGAAAGAAATTGCAGCTTTTGAAGAGTTTCAAACTCATTGTTTACATGTGCATCCAATTCACGCGTCGTTAACATCTCTCTGTGTCGAGTAATATTGTACAAATTGTATGATAACCACAAAATAGTTAATATTCTTACATCGTACGTACTTTTAAGCGTTGTTCACCTAAACCCTAACTGCATCTTTGATTTGTACCGAACGATGCGTGCATCACTTCATGACAGTTTGCGTCTACCGGTACCTTTGAACTAGTACACTGCTTTGGCATGTATGGTATGTCGCACCGCTTCTTCTTTTAAATTCTTGGGACATAAAAGAGGCCGAAGGAAAATAAAACCGAGATCTGAGTAAAGGAAATGTGAGTAATAAAACAACAAAACATCAGCCTGGTTGATGAAACGGTAACATTTACGAGAAGCTCTGGTGCCAACACTGAAGTTACGACCAGTTTTCGTGTAGTCTGCTAACTTCCTCTCATGAAGCCAACAACAAACTGTCCCTTATTTGTAGCTGACTGGACGAAAAACAGTACATGCATCTAAGGTCTGATTCGCAATGAACACGGTCGTTTTTTCCTTTGTTTTACGATGTTTCCCTATAGCCGTCACTTCTTCAGGACTGAGTTGAAGCTGAAATTCTACGAAAAGGAAGAGTTTAGAATCGTGACAGTGAATGAGGATAAGTGTGCACATCGTGACAGTGATTTCTGGAGCATATCTCTACATCTCTTTCCTTCTGAAGGCAGGCGAAACGAATGATCACTGCGCAGATTCTACACCTGTACCGGAAAGCAGACTATATCACATAATGTGGGAAAGTGTTGGCGATATCCGCCAGAGACAGACACGTCATGTGGTGGGCACGGTCGGTCGTGCGCCGGCGGCGGCGCCTGGCGACGCGTCCTCCGCAGGTAGCGGCGTCCGTCAGCAAGCCGCTGGCGTCCCGGCCACACAGCGCCCGCACCAGCCGGCGGACAATTGCTACGTTACCGCCACTGCACCTCCTCCTCTTTGTCTCATCTTCCTCTCGAACACGCCGCGTGGCGACACACGCATACGTGTACACACTGTCACGTCCGCAAGGATAAAGCCGTAAAACTTGCTGGGCACACGTGACGGCTGGTGTCGGTGGCAGCGCGGCACTTACCGTGTGGATGCGGCGTCGGGCTGTGGTGTGTCGTGTCGTGTCGGCGGCCGCTAGAGGCAGAGGCAGAGGCAGAGGCAGGTCCCCGCGGGCATTGACCGTGGCGGGTGGCAGCGGCGGCGAGCACCGCAGACTGAGTTGCGCGCGCGACTGACTGCGGCCGCGCGCGTCTCAAGGCCTCGCCCCCCTCCCCGCGCCACCCGCCAATCCCGTGGCTCCGGGCAGCGCGCCGCGCGGCGGCCGCCGGAAGCTCCAGCCTCCAGCCGCTGACCGCCGACCGCCGCATCCGTGCCCCTACCACCTCACCACGCTCCTCCCGAAAGCGACACACTGGAGGCATAGGCGTAGGGAAGTTTGCAATGAAAGGAGACTATACCGACCTGTACTCTAGAGCAGGGCCGCCCTTACCCATCCAGGCGTCTCGGGTGAGTCGCCCACTAGGCACCCCTTAATATCCTCTTCAGTCCCCAGGTATCACATATGATACCTCTAGGTTTTATATTTTTCTTGGGTGCCCAACCAGCTGAACTATTTCTGATTTGTGCTATAATGTATTATAGACTTCGCTCTTGCTGTAGCTCATTTGACCGTCCTTCTCCTGCATGCTAAAAAGTGGCAGCACCGTCTGAAAACTTCAAAAAAATGTTTGTAGAACTTATGGGACTTAACTACGGGATCATCAGTCCTTAAGCTTACAAACTACTTATGAACTAGCTAAGACTAAGGACGGCACAAATATCCATGCCCGAGGGGGGATTCGAATCCCCGACCGCAGTGGCCGTGCAGACCGTGACTGGAGCGCCTCAGTCCCCTCGGCCACCGCAGCCGGCTGAAAACTTCGAATTCCACAGCTCGACAACATGTCTCGACGAAATAAAAGTAAAGAGATGTTTTTCCTAAATAATTGCGTTTTTACATGCCTAAATGTCTTTTCAGTTAATATCTAACTGTAAAACGATGTAATAACAGATTATAAAGAATCAATGCCGACTGTTTTATGTCAGTGGAAGTGAGGTTATATTTTTCTCTCGCTTGATTCCCACGGTTGACTGGACAGAATTAATCCAGAAGGTTTGAAGAACTTTCTAATGGCCAAAACTTGTGGCATTCATCTTGATTTCTGAATAAAGAACAGTCTAAAGTGCAATAATTTATTTCATTCAACTAGTTTCAATCTTATTTTGACCATCTTCAGGAAATTTGACTCCATCGATGTTGTGGAGCTCGCAGGTAACTGGGAGCCTTCCAGTGCGTCCAGTGCTGGAAGGCTCCCAGTTACCTGCGAGCTCCACAACATCGATGTAGTCAAATTTCCATCTTCCATCTTCAGGAAATTTGACACCATCGATGTTGTGGAGCTAGCAGGTAACTGGGAGCCTTCCAGTGCGTCCAGTGCTGGAAGGCTCCCAGTTACCTGCGAGCTCCACAACATCGATGGAGTCAAATTTCCTGAAGATGGTCTAAAGAAGACTGAAACTAGTTGAATGAAATAAATTATTGCACTCTAGACTGTTCTTTATTCAGAAATTTAAATAAGAGTGCTGTTGACCTAAACATAGTGAAACGAAAATGTTTCCAAAAACATGTCTCTTGATTTCTGTATTTATGAAGGAATAGGGAAAGAAAAGCAATCTTAAAAAGTGCCCCCTTCTGAGAAGTTAGATGTAGGAGGCAGAGTAGTGTTGAAACTTAGTGATTCACTGCCAGAGAAGTCCTCATTTTATGTTGACAGGTACTTTACTTCTGTTCCCTTCCTTGAAAATTAATGAGTTACAGAAACATTAGTGTCACTACCACAATGATGATGAATCTCATACCAAAGCTATAGTGTTTCATAGAGAGGCAACAATGAGAAAACCAAAAGGAAGCCATCATCAGGTGGTAAGGAGTGATGGCAAAGTAGCCATGGTTTGACAACAGAGCAATTTATTTGGCTTCTACTGAATCTGGTGTACATCAAATTAAAAACTGCACTTGGTGGTCGAAAAAAGAAAAAAAAAGTATGTCCAAGTTCCTCGCCTATGTGTGGTAAAGGCATACGACACTAACATGGAAGGTGTAGACAAGATGTTGGTGAAATATGGCAGGACCCACAAGTGGACTATTAGAATGATTCATCACTTCATGGATTTTGCAATTGTTGCTGCATGGTTGCAACACAGTGAGGGTGCAATACAAAGTAGTGTTGCAAAGAAACATACACTGTCATACTACCAGTTCAAGCTTGATATTGCTGAAAACTTAATATATTTCCACAAAAGGTCAAGTTTGCAGATGGAACTTGTGGAGCAAGAACCAGACTCCGATGAAGTTAGTTCCCAAGAAAGAAAGAGACCAAGGTGTCCTGTTCCACTAGCACCAATGGAGATAAGGCAAGGAAGTATGCATCATTTGCCTGAAATAATGAACCATGTTCAGAAGAACAGGTCAAGATGCAGGACAGAAGGCAGCAAAGGCCTCACATTTGTACGGTGTGAGAAGTGTAAAGTCTTCCTTTGCTTCGCTACTAATAGGAATTGTTTCAAGAAATTCCACAAAACATGAAATTAATTAGGACTTGTAGCACAAACATTTTTCTGATACATGAGATTAAATGAAAAAGGCAACAAAAATTTGAAATTTTGTAATGGCAATTTTCTTTGACAATTTTGAACTATTTACTTACTATTATGAAGAGTTTTGTTACCAAGTTTGTATTCTGAAATATTATTATATGCTACAGCAAAACTATAAGTGTAATGTTCATGACGATTTTTTGTAATAAATCAACAGGAAACTACATATTTGTGTGTATAACTATCCTGCTCAAGTCCCGAGGTATCGTATATGATACCAACTATAAAAAAATCAGTACGCTTGCTAAATTTTTTGGAATGTAATTTATTGTTAATTAGCATTACAATAAACCAAATAGCACAAAAGTACTTCATTTACATTTCCAATATGCTCTGGACTGAAGAGGTTATATAAACAGCGAATCTGACAGTACTCAGCAACAGGTATTTGAATGTTTCCTAGAAATCGTCTTAAACGGTTAATTACGTCATCTTATAACATGATTTTTCATCGTGAATTTGAGAATTTTATAAAGTAAAGGTGACCCTAGTTCGATTCCCGGTGCGGCACAAATTTTCATGTGTTACAGATCTATCTAGAAGGACAACAGAAGTTGGAAAATTTAGCAATTTGTGAAAGTTTGCGGTCGCTTCATGCGTTTATTTCTGTGCAGGTCATTTTGATGTTTTAGTTCACTGTTAATAATCATGTACTGCAACTGGAAACGTTTAAAGTTTTATTATGTACTGATTAGTAAGCTGGTGTTTACATTTGCAAAACAGATGTTCACGTGATGACACGCGAACGATTAGTATCTAAACCCTTTTTCTAATGTATTTGCTTAAGGTGCAAAATTCATGTTGGACTCCAGTTTTAATATTTACACTAGTAGTGCAATACTTAAATATACAGGGTGTTCCATTTACCTTGTGACTACACGCGCAGGTTGTGTTTCTCCGTCACCGGAGCCGCGCAGGGCGTTCGAATGGGTGCCGCATCTCCCTGCTAATAACGCACTACGCGCCTTTTCCGTCAGTGTCGTTCAAACAGTGAAACGACGGATGTTGAATGAGACTGATCACTATTTTAGTTTCGTAAAGTTTGTGATTGTATACTGTAATACTGTTTATAAGTTCCGGTGCCGCGGCGGATCAGCCTTGCGTAATGGAGCGCCGTGTTGTGGTGCGCGCGACAGTTCGCCGTCGGCGGTTCGAATCCCCCCTGGGGCATGGATGTTTGTGCCGTCTTTAGTATAAGGTAGTTCATAGGTAGTTGGTAAGTTTAGGGACTGATGACTCCGTAGTTAAGTCCCATAAGCTCTACAAACATTTTAGTACCGGTGTTTATTTTATTTATATTTATTTACAGATCACATACTTTTTCATGGCCCCTCTGTGATAGGCGGAAGTCGTCTGAGTTCATGTGTCTACGGAATGTTTATGGTCTCTATCAACCTTACCTCGTAACAGCATTGTACACCGTAGTCATCGTCAATGTACTGTTGACTTGTGCTTGGTATTAATTGTTGTCTTCCACTTTGTTTCCCCGACTACTTCTTTTAGAAAAAGGAAGTCTGTCCTGGAAAGTGGTGCGAAGAATATTAATTCCGATTGTTATTCAGTTACGACAAAAAGAGGCAGAAAGCGTTGGTATATCAGCTTAATAAGTCGCTTCGTAGATATACATTCCATTTTCTATTACTCAAACATCACAATGATACTTAATTTCGTGTTCCATAGGTGACGCTTTAACCCCTTACCTGTCTCTTTTATAACCTGTAAGCTATAGGCGGTAAGCTGGCGGTACTGGGAGAAAGAGGCGCGCCAGTCACGGTCTACACGGCCAGTATGGTTGGGGGTTCGAATCTCCCCTCGGTCATGAATATTTGTGCCGCCCTTAGTATAAGCTAGTTCATAAGCAGTTTGTAAGTTTAGGGACTGATGACCCCGTAGTTAAGTCCCATAAGCTCTACAAACATTTATTTATTTATTTTATAACAGCCAATGCGCTACGAGCTAAATGCAATCTTTAAATCTAAACATTCTCCGCTTAGAGGCAACGTTTAAGTGTGTGATCTGCATTTAGCCATCTGTTGGCGTACGCGGCGCCCCTGGATTTTGGCGCCCCACCCTAAAGCCGGCACTGCTCTACGGTGACGAGACATCCCGTATTTTACGGGATCGTCCCCTATTTAGCCGAAGTGTCCCGACTAAATAAATACGGGACGTATATTGTCCCGTTTGTCACAAATCGCCCCATAAATTTTAAAATAACATGATTCTAAGGAGTGTAAAGCGTAACCAAACGGAGAGCAAATGTTTCATTTCTATGCTTCTCCGGTTTGTTTCATATTCTTAGACAACAATTAAATGCTTTTCGTGTTCTGGTAATTCTCTTACACTCGAAGGAAGGAAGAAATTTAGCCTTTAAAGCCCTGTCGACAGCGTGGTCATTAAGCCGATGCTCGGATTTTTCTGTAAGAATGGAGAAGGAGATCGGCCCTTTCACCTGAACCGTCCCGGAATTTGCCTGCAGTGGTTTGGGGAAATCACGGAAAAACCTAAATGTGGATAGCCGGAGGTGGAATTGAAGCACTGGCCTCCAGAGCGCGAGAAGTTCGCCACTATGCTAACTCGCTCGTTTTTATACTGAAAAGTGGTACTTTCTGGACGCAACACACAGTAATAAAAAGTAGAGAAGGAAATGTAAATACCAGAACCACTAAATATGGCACCTTAGCTCTGGGGTGAGGGTAGAGGGTGAAAGAAACATGGCTTTGTTTCTTACTCTACTGTGTGCGTGCGTGCGCGCGCGCGCGTGTGTGTGTGTGTGTGTGTGTGTGTGTGTGTATTAATTCATATTTTTATGTTTGCGTTAATGAGTGACACCAAAAAAGCCATTTTGTATAAGCTTTAAAGGATAAGTCATGTTGACGACGCCGCGGGTAACGCTAACGATCTCGTTATCTTCGGTACCCATATGTGTCCCGTATTTTGATTTTGCAACGCTAATCACTCTAGTGTAGTCTTAACCCGCACTTACTATCGTGGGGTAATTTTTTACTTATATGGTGTCTGTGCTTTTCGGACCTGTCCGAAATGAATAGACACCATTTAAATAATTGGATATCTGCCCCAACAGGCAACTGACAGTTTCAATGCGGACGTATCAATACACTCGATCCCTTGCGGGATTCAGTATAGGCTGCGAGCAATTGGAATCAAATGGGCAAAAATGTTCAAATGTTTGTAAATCTATCGGACCAAACTGCTTGGTCATCAATCCGTAGCTTACAAACTACGTAAACCAAGGTAAACTAACCTAAGGACAACACACACACACACACACACACACACACCCATGCCCCAGGGAGAACTCGAACCTCCGACGGCGAGCAACCGCGCGCTCCGCAGCGAGGCGCTTTGGATCTTTTTTTTTCAGATTTATCTATGTTTTACGGTCGTTGTTGCAGTTCGTTGAATATTTGGCTCAGCTTTTTTTATTACAGAGGGCGTTTAGCCCTCTGACCGGGCGCGCTGAGGCACGGCGCCCGGCTTCGGCTACTCCACCGTGGCTGAAATGGGCAGGGGCACTACAATCGTAGTGTGCTTACAATATTAGAATTTGGATTGGAAGGGACCCTACGCGTGCGTGGATAGCGTGCCTTGACTGCTCGTACTATCTACAAGGCGCACACAGTATCCTCGAACGCACACCAAGGTACCGAAAGCTTTTCACAAATTATTTACGAAGTATTTTCATCAACCAACCACAAACTTGGCTCGGGGAGTGCCAAACTACGTTCGACGACTTACAGTGAAGAAAAGAAGACACTGCTGATGGAATGTGCCAATCCACGAAAACATAAACGGTACGAAACTACAGACAAGTTACATGCCGATGTTGAAGATACGAGGCATGCAGCGATCGAGGAAAATCCCATACCACCCTTATCGGAAGAAAGATGCTTAATATTCGAGATTTTTCTGCCCTCTTTTGTCCCCCAATAAATCAACATGTATGATATACAAAAGTTAGTTTGTTATCATCCCGTAATATCATTACTATAGTTTCTTTTCTTCGTCAGGCGATCTCGAGTGTACAGCATTAAAAAAAAGTGGTAGAACAGATCAACGGTAAATGCTTAATATTTCCAGATGTCATGCTATGACGATTTGACAGCGTCCATAGTGGAGTAATGCGCAGAAAATGATGTCTCCAGGAATTTTTTTGTTTCTTTTTTCTTTTTTTCATCCCCATCTACTTCCCATTAATTTCCTTTCAACAAAAGACCGTCACTGAAAAGACGGTTTTTCTTGGTTAATATAACAAATAAAAATAAAATAATTAAATAATTAAGAAGAATAAACACAATTATGCTGAGTTCGAATGCTTTGACTCCTGACAGGTAGACGTATTCTCCGACTTCGTCCCCTTTCTCTCCCCTTACCCTAACGTCACTAACAGCTAAAACATCTAACCCCATCTTACTAGCAGCCTCTGCCAGCTCTGTCTTCTTCCCAGTCATCACCATTGATATTAATGGCTCCCTATCTCATTCCAGATCGTTTGCCAATTAGACGTGGGACTCCGTCACCTCCAAAGGTCCCAGCATCATACTGAAGTGCCTGGAAAGCAGGTTGCTAGCCTTACTTGCCCAGGGCCCCATTTACTCCTAATGGTTGAGGTACGAATCGGTGGATTTGGTAACCGTTACCCTCTGAGCACAATGATGGCCACGACTCAGAATATGTCCGAGACGCCCAACCTTATTCCAAAGTAACTGGTATCCCGGCTGTCAGGACCACTTACTTCGCCAATCATAAGTTGCCCGAGGTTCATGAACTAGGACATGACTACAGGAACCCACATCATGCACAACATTTTGTGTTTTCATTTTTCTTATTTTCTCCTTTTAAAAAATTTTCTAATAACTTTCCAATACTGCATATAATTTTAATAATTGAGTGCTATACAAAACAGTTTTCTGTTACATTGTACTTCTACATCTTTCAGGCCATATGGTATTAAATAAAACCATTGCTCCGAAATGTTAAAATTACAATCTCTCGACAGAAATCCAGGTGAGGGAAAAGGAGGAGGGGAAGAAATGTGGAACGGAAGCAGTATACATGCAGACAGTGAAGGGTGAGTAACCACCAAGCACTAGACAAGCTGCAAAGATCACTTATGAGTGGTTCCCACAACACAAAGGATTCCATTGTGCCTCACATTTATCACACAATGATTTCCTATTAAATTAATAATAATCTGCATTATTCAATGTTTGAAAACTGCTATGGTCATCAATCCCTAGACTTACAAACTAGTTTAGCTTACGCTAGGGACAAAATACACACCCATAACCGAGGGAGGTCTCAAACCTCCGACAAAGAGCGATCGCTCACAACGCAGCAAGTCGCCTTAGTGCGCTCGGCCTCACCCGCGCTGCTTGCATTACTATTGGCATTATGTAGAGGAAGAGTGGTGAGTTGTGGGGGTGGGATGGATGAGGGAAGGGGGAGGGGTCATGGGATGATTTGTGAATACAGAGGGATTAAGAGAATACAATGAAATAAAATAATAATATTAAATTACAAAGTTTGAGCTTAGTTATGTTCAAATGTTTGTAAATGAATAGGACTTAACTACTGTTGGCTTTCATGGCGTGTACGGACACATGTGCCCATGCAGCTTCAACACGATACCTCAGGTCATCAAGAGTAATGACTTGGCGTATTGTGGCGAGCCAGTTGCTCGGCCACCATTGACAAAACGTTTTCAGTTGGTGAGAGATCTGGAGAATGTGCTGGCCAGGGCAGCAGTGGAACGTTTTCCGTATCCAGAAAGGCCCGTACAGGACCTGCAACATGCGATCGTGCATTATCCTGCTGAAATGTAGGGTTTCGCAGGGATCGAATGAAGGGTAAACCTACGGGTCGTAACACATCTGAAATGTAGCGGCCACTGTTCAAAGTGCCGTCCATGCTAACAAGAGGTGACCGAGACGTGTAACCAGTGGCACTTCATACCATTCACGCCGGGTGATAACGCCAGTATGGCGATGACGAATACACGCTTCCAATATGCGTTCACCGCGATGTCACCAAACACGGATGCGACCATCACGATGCTGTAAACAGAACCTGGATTCATCCGAAAAAATGACGTTTTGCCATTCCTGCAACCCTCTCCTGTCTGTGATGCAGCGTCAACGGTTACCGCAGCCATGGTCTCCGAGCTGATATTCCATGCTCCTGCAAACGTCGTCGAACTGTTCGTGCCGCGGCGGAGCGGCCGAGCGCATTGAGGCGCGAGGCCGTTCCCCGTCGGGGATTCTAAGAATCCCCCCTATGGCATGGATATTTGTGCCATCTTTAGTATAAGCTAGTTCATAAGTAGTTTAGGGACTGATGAACCCGCAGTTAAATCCCATAAGCTTTACAAACATTTGATCATTTTTTAACTGTTCGTGCAAATGGTTGTTGTCTTGTAAACGTCCCCATTTGTTGACTCATGGATCGAGACTCAGGGATCGAGCCATGCGGATAAGTTGCCTGTCATCTCGACTGATAGTGACATGAGGCCGTTGGGATCCAGCACGGCGTTCCGTATTGCCCTCCTGAACCCACCGATACCATATTCTGCTGTCATTGGATCGCAACCAACGCAAGCAGCAATGTCGCGATTCGATAAACCGCAATCGCGGTAGGCTACAATCCGACCTTTACCAAAATCGGAAACGTGATGGTACGCATTTCTCCTCCTTACAAGAGGCATCACAACAACGTTTCATCTGGCAACGCCGGTCAACTGCTGTTTGTGTATGAGAAATCGGTTGGAAACTTTCCGCATGTTAGCATGCTTTAGGTGTCCCACCGGCGCCAACCTTGTGTGACTGCTCTGAAAAATTAATCATTTGCATATCACAAAATCTTATTCCCGTCGGTTAAATTTCGCGTCTGTAGAATGTCATCTTAGTAGTGTAGTAATTTTAATGGCCAGGAATGTAGTTTTTTCCTCTTGTATCATGTCCGTCGTTCGAAACAACTGAATTCGATCCCGTGGATGAGTAGCGCGAGCTGTGTTTCACATGATCGTTACTTCCGGAATCCATTTTGATTCCTAAAAGGAGATTTACGGTCTGCGGAACTGGCGTAATACTCGTAACTCAAAGTAGCGACTGAATTACCGCGCGTCTGGAGAGTCACGTTACGGATCGCGCGGCCACTGCCGTCGGAGGTTCGAGTCCTCCCGCTGACATGGCTGTGTGTCGTGATATAACGTAAAATGTGTTCCGAAATTATGCAACTGAGCGATGACAGCGACAGAGCATCTTACCGAAGACCCTTCGTGTAAACGGGAATGACCTGCCATGTTTTCCAATCCGTAGGAATTCTTCAATCTTCTAGAGTCCTTCGGTACATTGCTGCAAGAAGGGAGGCAAATTGCTTTGCATACTCGGTGTAAAATCGAATTGGCATTCCATTAGGTCTGTTGGCCTTTCCACTGTTGGGGGATTTAAATTGCTTTTTATATCGCTCTGACACTTATTTAAATATTTGTCATTTTGTTATTGATGCGATGGTTCATACGAGGAACTAAATTTCAATACTTCTCTCTGAAACAGCTTTAGAAAAAGACATTTAGCATTTCGACCTTTTGTTCGTCATCGTCCGTTACAACGGTATTATAGTAACGATATTTGATTTCGCCTGTTTATCGATTTGACGTACGGACTAAATTTCTTAGGATTTTTTGCCACGTCGGTACACAAAGCATTGCTGTTGAAGTCTGTGAACACCTCCCGCATGGCAGCCCTAATACAAATTTTTGGCATCATTTAATATTTGCTTGTCTGTTAAACTTTTATATTTACAGCGAAGTTCTCTTTACTTTCTTAATAGTTTCTGACTTGGTTGTTGATCTACAGTGGATCTTTTCCATCTCCCTTTATTTCACTCGGGTACACAATTACTAAACGCGAATTCTACGGTGCATTGAACTTCGTCCTTGTTCTCCGTTGAGTCGACTAGTTCGCATCTATTTGTCATCAGCAGGTCTGACACGTCATCCCCCAGAAGTCGACTTTCTATTTAATTGCTCTAGGTAATTTTCGGATACAGCACTTAGTACAACAATGCTCGTTTCTCCGTCCCTGCCACCCGTCCTAAACTTGTTGTCTACCAGCCTATATACAGTAAGTTAAAATCTCCACCAAAAACTATATCATGGCAAGGAAATCTACGAGAAATGATTTCCAAGTTCTCCATCAGATGTTCCACCACTACTGCTGTTGAGCCAGGTTGTCTATAAATATTTTCAATGAACATGTTCGAGCCACTTTTAACCCACACCTTCACCGAAATATTTCACATTCCGGATCTGTAATAATTTCACTCAATACAATAGTATTTTTAACGCTATAAACACGCCCCCCCCCCCTTCACTGTTCAGTCTATCTCTGTGATATATATCCCAATCTGACAATGAGAAGGGCACAGACACGACCAACCGATTCGGCTCAAATTCGGTAGGTCGTTTTTGTAAAACCGAAAACCAAGGACACTAAGATATTTTGGCTCAACCCAACCCCACCTGAGAAAATTACCCCTAAAGGTTAGGACGAGCAACTGACTCAAAATTGACGGTATCGATAGATAACTGAAAATAGTAAATTTTTCATCAACATGCATGGGCTCCGCAAACGTATTACATTTCCAGAAATTGATAAAGGTAACTTTTACAACTGATGCTTATGTACGCATATGATAAACGAATTTCTTGGAGAGCGCAACGACTATGGTAAGGAGCTGGGAAGTGGAGAACCCGGATTCGAATCTCGAGGAAACTGTACCGTCTGCATTTCTTTAAATTGTAGTTTTTCGTATGAGAATTCGTAGGTTTAGGATGGTTAATGATGTTTGCAACGCAATACGGAATGATCATAAGGCAGGCAAACAAATTTCCCAAACGACGTGAATTAGTAAAGAATTAAACTTTTAAGGGGAGCCGGAGGTGGTCAAATAAAAAAAATACGTTTTTTCTATCAACAATTAATTGGAACATTACTTTTTTAATGAAAACTTTGTATTATTGTTCTACTCGTCCTAGAAGTGGAGTTATTACCATTTTCTTCCGCGCCTGCACACAACACAGCCTGTGCCCAAAAGATTCCTGGTGCAAATATAATGCCAAAAAGGACTATGATCACAGCAGCTGTGATAAACACAATAAAACCAATTTTTCATGACTTAGCACAGCTAGAATTGTTACACAAATGTCTACACGAAAAAACGGAGAATCCTAATAAGAGCGTAAACAATTTAATTTGGTCAGTGATCCCTAAAAGAGTTTGTAAGCATAAAAACACTACACTTCAGCATTTATGATGCAATAGCAACCTACAACCAAGGAAACAGTGTGAAGTGTGAAGTATTGAAGGCATTAGGATTTCAAGCTCGAATGAACACTGTACGAGTACTAAGAAATATTGACAGAGAGAGGGTGAGAGGAGCAGAAAGAAGAGAAAGGAATATGAAATATGATGGAACAACAGGCCAGAAGAGAAGACCAAAACGGAATCTTTTGGAGGCTGAAGAAGAAGACTCTGATAAGCCATCCTATAGAGCAGGAATGTATTGAAAAACTTTGATTTTCCGAATGTAAGGAACACTTTCTCAAAAACCACTCAAACAAGGGTGATGAAATTTTTATACAGCACTCCTAGTGGTCAAACTTAAATTGTAACACAGCCATTTAGCAATACGTTCAGTTTTATTAAATAAAGCGTTTTTTGTAAAAATAAAAGTTGGGTCATTAATAAAATATATTGAAAGGAAACTAGGAAAAATACTCCACTATCCCTCCACCATACCTGCAATATTCTTCGGTTTGGTAGACTGTTCATATATGTTCCTCAAACGTAGTGATTTTAACATGGGCAACACAGGCACCTCCGCCTCCTCTTAAGCCTCCTGACATGAAAGCAATTCCGAATAACAGTGCTTCGCGACGGACCACTGCTTCCCAACAGGTTATTGCAGGTGCCAGAGATCTGCTGCTCCCTGTCAACATGATAATACCATGCTTCCTGCATTATGGGATACTCAGTTGTGCCGGACAGGGATTAGAACTCGAATTTGTTACTTGTCGCGGGCGATCGACTCAGCCACTTCGCCTACCCTGGCACGTTTGCCTCCTGACCCAAATTTTTAAGTTCTACCTGATACCGTTTAATTACCCCTTTGATCGAAGCCCCTCCGTGTTCCCTCAAGGAATAATGATGATATGTGTTGTTCACACATGTCCGAAAGAACAAACGCCGCGGTGGAGGTGCAAAGTGCTCCAAGGTGCCTTGCTGTGGAGCGCGCTGTTGCTCGCCGTCGGAAGTTCGAGTCCTCCCTCCATCGGGCATGGGTAGCACATGTTAGTTTCAATTAGTTTAAGCAGTTTGTAAGCCTAGGGACAGATAACCGCAGCAGTCAAGTCCTTTAGATCATCATCATCATCATCATCATCATTAGAGACTGTTTATGCCTTTCAGCGTTCAGTCTGGAGCATAGTAACTCTAATAAAATTCCTCCATGATATCCTATTCAACGCTAACATTGATGCCTCGTCTGATGTTATGCCTTTTACTTCCAAACCATTCTGCACCGAATCTAAGTACTTTCTTCTTGGTCTACCTCGACTCGTATTACCCTCCGCTGCCGAGCTCATGCGTCTCTTAGGTAACCTTGCTTCTCCCATGCGTGTAACATGACCCTACCATCTCAGCCTGTTCGCTCTAACTGCTTCATCTATGGTGTTCATTTCCAGTTTTTCCTTGATTTCCTCATTATGGACACCTTCCTGCCATTGTCCTATTGTTCAAATGCTTGTAAGTCGATTTACAAACATTTGAATTTGAGAGAACAAACAGCATAGGCAATCACTTAAACGTACACTGACCACTTTGCCAGCCAGCAACTGGAACTCGTGTGTCCAGTAGAGTAGTCTGGTGCTCACTGGCGTTCTCAGGCAGCAGCCACTCCAGCACAGACACGCCACAGGATGTGCGCATCTGACGCCTCACATGATGGGTTGATGATTGAAATAAGACGACGAATTGCCGGGCATTTTTATTTCAGGCATAATAATTTCTGCCATCATGAAGTACAAAAAAGGACGCAGAATAACACTGAATCAATCTTCCATAAAAAATTCCCTATGTAGTGAGGTGCTCTTTTCCTGTGAGGCAATTGTAATCGTTCATGAAATTTCGCCCTCTTATTGACTGTCCGTATGGGCGCTTTATCCGTAAGTGGAGCTGCTGCTGATGTCCTTTTAAATCATTGTTTTTTGAGATTATTACTTAATAGTTTAGTGATTATGTTCTGTAGTAGTGTTTTTAAACGTAACACAGTGACTTTGTCAAGCACTTATCACAGGTGGCGAGGCCACATCTGTCCAGGCCAGTCCTAACAACAAAGGAAGAGAGAGCAATAAAAGTAATCCTGTAGGTCTGACCACAGATTCGATCTCCAAATAAAATTCCAAGTAAACTGATACTAGTCTCATACTGAGAGATTAATTAGTTAACAATTAATCAAACTTCATCAGTCCATTTACAGTATTAAATCAATTTTCCCAGGTCCACAGGCACTACCGAGGTATTGTAAACATAGAGAATTATCGGTTGGAGAGACAGGATAATTTTAACATCCCAAGTTTATTTATTGTAAAAAATGTCCAAGAAGGCGAAACCTAGTTTGGTTTCCTGGCTGTTATTTCTCATCTTCGTTGAAACCAAACGTTGGTGGAGAGCACAAGTTTTCTCGCGTTATGGGAATACAAGCCGGTTCAGGTCACTCAACTCTGCCAATGCAGGTGGCCAGAAAGGCATGAATTGTTACATCTCCCACACCTTCTAGACTGACTATAAGGACCTTCTCGTATACTGAAGAGTTACACTGTAATTCATCGCCCTACTCTCAAAGTAAACTTGAGAGCAGTTCTCCTGCCCATTCCATTGCAGTTGCTACAAGCGTCGACATCGCGAGGTTCAAATGTGATAGTTACCGCTGCTAGTATCAAGTGCTTCTCATAAGCCTGGGAACAGCCGTGTCTCGACCATACGCGAACTGCCTGTTAGTTTAGAGTAACGAAGCACTCCGTAATTGTTACCGCTACAAACCGGCATGTAGCGTGATAGGCACCTTTCCCTGACACCTGTTACTTTGATCGGATGCGTAACACAAGCCTAATTTCTTATATTCTCGTGCAATCCGCCATTTCATTTTTACGTTCTCTCTGGGGACTGGTCTTTATTGCGAAGATGCTATTGTAGAGTGAATTTTTGTACTTCCGACTTGTCCTACACAATATTAATTGCGGCTTCTTCTGTGAGTTTACGAAGATCTGTGACACGACTACCTCTCATTTATGTATTATAGTCTGAATACATATTTGGAGAGACTGCATCGACTTCCATTGTCTGCGCCTTCCCTATTGTCTCCTTTGTAAATTAATTTTTAAGTCGAGACACGTGGGACGCAGTTCGACAGGTGAGTGATCCGTTAGGAAACAATGTTAGTCTGTGTTCCTTAGACGGCTGATTCTTCTATCTGTTAATATCTGTATTAATTCAGACTTTTAATAAGAGAGACCCCAGCCAAAATTCATCCACCAACGTGCAAAGATTACAGTATGACGGTAAATTTCCAGCACACTTTCACAACCAGTTCCACCTCCACTCCACCTAATGCCTACTTCTCCACATTAAAATACCTATTTCTCAGCACTAAAATACAGACTGTAACTTAGGTCGGAGGGATAGGTTAAACATCAGTGGATTTCACATTTTTATCACACTAAATAATTAGATAATATAAAGTGAGGAGAAAAGTTCAATATGAAACTTCACTTTCACGTAGTTCTGCCTATAACGGTTCATTTCTGTAATCTAGCACTGCACTATTGTAAATAATAAACGAACGAACAAAAAAAGTCTAGTGAGTATTGCGTTCCGGATTCTCAAATAATTTGGACGAAATTAAACATTAAAAATGAATAAGTTTCCTGATCACGCTACTATAGTAAGGCGAGGCTTCAGTTTTCCGGTTATAATATGAAATAATCATACGCTCAAAGATTAAAAGCTAAAGACATTCGTGCAAGAGTGTTCTGAATATATGTTCTGTACATTACATCACAGATAGTTACAGAACCAACCATCTCCTAGTAACTAGCAGGCAGAACTCTTAAAATCGGCAAGCGTCGAGGAATGTATCAAAAACTTTGTGATAGAATCAATGACACTATGGCAGGAAAATATCCATCAATCAATGGTTGTAAACCTATACTATGGGCGGAAACACACACCCCCCCCCCCCCACACACACACACACATACAGACACATGTCCTAGGGAGGACTCGACCCCACCGGCGGGAGCAACCACGCAATTCGTACCATGGCGCCTTAGACCTAACGGCCATTCCCGCATTTTAGCTATCAAGAATTATAGGAAGCAAATTGTAGAGTATGTATGTAGTGATTATCGAACATTCAGCTGTGAGGACGAATAAGTGGAGCTCAAATTCGTGGAACGATCTACGGATCGGAACTTGAAATGTTAGATCCATTAATCGGTTAGGGAGGTTAGAAAATTTAGAAAGCGAAATTGATAGGCTGAAGTTAGATATAGAAGGGATTAGTGAAATTCTGTGGAAAGAGGAACAGGATTTCCGGTCAGGCGAGTACAGGATTGTAAATACAAAATCAGTTGGGGAATTACAGGAGTAGGCCTAATAATGAATCAGATAATAGGAATGTATCAACATAAACAGCCCGTTTGATTTACTTTTCTGATGATGGTTCATAGCCGAAACCGGTAACGTTGTAAAGATAATAAACAGCTGAGGGTTGGCAATATGCATTTTTAAAAGTATATTAAGGCTGTTACCACACATCTCAGTAAACATTTGAACTCAGAAGTGTTGTACAACACGCCTTAAACAGGCATGTGCCGAGAACTTTAGTAAGGGATGATAAACACCCACTGTAGTTCAACATTCGAGTTTAAAAGTTACTGCGAGGGCAAAGAGAGTTTCATAGCTATCCTATTTAAGCCAATTCTAAGCTCGGTAGCCAAACAGAAGGCGAAATAAGCTTAAGGAGAGCGATGATAGAAGCATTCAATGAATTTCAAAGAAAATGTTTCCCAAAAAAACTTAGCCGGTCTAATGGAAATTCGGTAAGAGGATCAAAATTATGTACTCATGATGATATTGGAATACAAAATATCAAAAAGAAAACAGAAAGACTGGAATCAGTCTTCCGAAATTGTTTCACCGCGGAAACCCGTAATACAGATTCCCCTTCCTAATCAAAGCGCCAGTGTCGAAACAAAAAATATAGCGATTAACGACCGCGATATAAAACATCAACTAAAACTGTTCTGCAGTGGAAAGGTAGCTAGCCCCGTGAAGGTTTACAGAGATGTGCAGAAGAACTTGCTGACCTTCTGGCATTAGTTGGTCGTAGTTCACTGGAGCAACGAAGGATACCGATCGATGGAAAAAGCACAGAATGGCTGTGGGACAGGCTACATCGCTGTCGTCCATCTTTTGTAGAACTTGTTGTGTTTTGTTCCCACGTAATGACGTTCTCGAAGGACGAAAATATCATCTACGAAGATCAACAAGAATTCCGTAAAAATCTGTCTTTCGAAACTCATCTCGCTCGGTTAGTCAATGAGATCGATACAGCCGCAGACAAAGTTGCTCAGGTTGCTTAAGTCTTCCTTGATTTTTCTAACGCACTGTCGTTTAGTGAGTAAATTGTGAGCTTATCTAGTGTGGAACCATATTTGTGATTCGATGCAGATTTTTTTTTTATTTAATTACTCACTGGCAGATAGAAGTCATCCTAAGGGAGCGTTACAGGATCGTTACTATTTAGAAATAATTTTAATGGATCTGTTGCAGGGCAGAGGCAAAGTGTAGCGGAGAGTTGCCCGTCTGACCAAGAGTTCAAAAAACATACTATTGTGAACACAATCTTCTTGTTGAAGAACTTATTTATTACAACTAAACTCCTTATACACTGAAACTTAAAATTGTGTGCCGGAACCGGGACTCGAACCTGGGACCTTTGCCTTTCGCGAAAGGCAAAGGTCCCAGGTTCGAGTCCCGGTTCCGGCACACAATTTTAATCTGCCAGGAAGTTTCATATCAGCGCACACTCCGCTGCAGAGTGAAAGTTTCATTCTGGAAACATCCTTATACACTATTTACAATGGTCGCTACTTCGAAGATAGTTACGGAAGTCCGTTGTAGGAGCCGGAGTGGTTTCTCGGTACGGCGTCGAACGGTCATCGGTGACTTCTTCTTTAGCGGGCTTCTTCCTCTTCGGAGTCTTCCACGAGGCTATCGTTTGCTTGGTGGATGCTGTAACCTCAGTAAGAGAAGGTCGCGTGTTTGTCGCGGTATAACGCCTGTTAGCGATTGAATCGGCTGACCCGCCGAGCGTGAGTTCATTGCATGCTGCCAGCTTGTCAGGGATAAGCTGACAGCGCAAATACCTAAACACATATTGGTCCAAGGAAGTTCAGCAAAGAATTAAACAAGAAATCTCGTTAGGCACGGACCTAGAATCTTCAATGTTTCTCAGTCGAGTGAATTGTTTTGAACTATTGATACACAAGAATCGTTTCCTCGACCAACAGTACAGCCCAAAGAAGATAGTGAGACACTGTACTTGATGTTACCGCTGAACTGTCAGCAACTGCTCGTAGTCAAATGCAACAACTCGGCTGAATTCTTCAGCAGCGCACTTCGCAACTTGACTATGTCAATGAGTTGCTAAATGTAGCTGACAGAAGAGGCAATAAAGTAGTAATCAAGATGTGACAGAAAGGAATAACTACAGGTATAATAGCGGTAGATTATCACCACAGAATAACGACTCTCCAAATAGTGGCCAGAATAGCCGTCGTAATATGGAAACAGGAACAATTATTGGGGGAACTACAATGGTAACCATTATACTAACCGAAGTAAGGAGAACTGGATACAGCAACAGCCAGCCCAAAAACCAAAGCAAGCTAATGGACGATTAAACTAAAGGAATAACTGTAATAACGACCAGGAAGAAGCACGAACCTACAATCAGCAGCAGCCAAACCAGCAAACCTCGAGAGGACCACAGTACGGGAACAAGTCGAATTCTGCAACTTAGGCTGCTGAATGCGACGCAACGGAATCTAAACGAAGATCAGCTGAGAAATTAACGCGCCTCCTCAAGCCGTTCATAGAATAAGATGTAAATAGTAGACTGGGGTCAATATATTTGTATTATAGTAAGTCTTTAGGGTCATTATTGGCGTAATTAGTGTTTAAAATTATAGGTACAGTGTATGCTTCGATTACCCCTGTATTTATTTTTGTTAATGTTCAATTGGTGATTACCTCGGGTACTGAGGATATCTGGAGAGAAAATTTTAAGCTTGACATTCACAATAAGTTTGAACAGAAAGTTTCATAAAAGAGTGGCGAAAAATTTTACACATTTAATCCACGCACATCCTCCTGCTTGGACTGTGTATGAAACTCGAAAGTCGTCTAGATTGATTTAATAACAATTTTCATTGCCTGGTGACAGTAATGGGCTCCTTTGAGTTAATTTCTTGTAAAGCGACGACGGGTGATGTCCTGCTCTTCGAGGTTTGAGTACACTTTCGATTGACCACTTGTTTATAAATGTGACTTAGGTTCGCGGGGAAAGTTCCGCTCCTTCCGTTTTGTTGATCCCTTTATCAAGGGCGAGAGTTACGTTGTTTTGTCTTGTGAGACGAGGTGAGAAACTTTGGGTCGTGGCATCGTGCATGTAGCCGTTTGCGAGAGTTCGTTTTGACTGAGGGAGCGCATACAATTCGTGAGAAGGAAGAAAGGAATATTACGGTTTTAACGTCCTGTCGACATCGTAGTCACTACAAACAGAGCGTTTGTGAGAGTTCATTGACTGCGGGAGCAGATGCAATGCAAGTCACATTAGGGTGGCGATCCCTTTTCATTTTGGGGGATAGTATTAGCGACGTAGGAACGAGCAAAACGTTACGTTCTTAATCAAGATTTGCACAGATTTTTTTATTCCCCTTGAACAGCTACAGCCAGGGTGCTTCCACAAGAGCACAAACATCAAACTGATGAGGAAAATGTACCTATTCGTGTGAACAGAAAATTTGTTTGTGACGCAATGACCATCCGAGCAAGCACCACTGCTTACAAAAGCATGAGGGCAACGGAGACGCTCAAAAATAACCTCACAGCCAGGAGATTACAAGTCACAGAACAAAGGAGAACTTATGGGTGTATGAAAACAATTTAAGAAAGGAAACAGTAGTGGATGTCTGTTAAAAGTCGACCACTGTACGAAACAAGAGCCTTGTTTTATCACTAAAATTAGCAAATAAGGTCCGTGTGAACTATCGGTTACTCCCTGCTATAAAGTCTCGTTCCCTGGCGCAAACTGAGAACTGACTCGTTTCAGATTACTTCAATAACAGGAAGTTAATACTACAGTGGTCAATATACATAGCAGCTCACACGTTATTACACACATACATTAATAATCAGGCCACCACAATTATAGTTATCTTAGAAAGGTGGCTAAGAAAACATTTATGGCACAAGGGATTTGCATCTGAGCTTGTTCTCAGCACTTGTGAAGAACAATCTATACATATAAAAATGAATTGCTGTTCGTTAGTCTCCCTAAAACTCGAGAACGGTTGAACCGATTTGGCTAATTTTAGTCTTGAAATATTCGTGTAAGTCCAGGGAAGGTTTAAACGGTGATAAAATATGGAAAAGTGGTAAATCGGGAAAAATTGAAACAGCTTTTTCAAGTGTGTTATCAATACTGTTCGTCCAGTTACGATAAAATTTTGTACCTTTAATGTTGAAAGCAAGAGGAAGGTTCGCATCAAATAAAAACTTGGAAAAGTCACCCGGAAAGTAGGAAAATTTAGGAAAAACCGAAAGCTATTTTTTCTATGAATAACAATCAATTGTCACATGGTTGTAACAGCATCACTTGAGTAAGGATTGAAAGGAGAATGTTTGTATGAAATAAATGTTTTGGAAAATCTACCGCTAAATTGGAAAATTTGAGAAAAATTGAAAGGTTTTTTTTTTTCAATGTGTTTTTGATTGAATTCAGCACTATGACTGACTATTCGCACAACGGAGAGGGGTAATTATTTGTTTATTTTGTTCATTATGGTCTTCGAAAGGTTTTCAGAAAAAAATAGGGACAGATAAAAAGGACAGTCGCAAAATTGGAACCAAGTTCTGTTTTCAATGTATTTCTAATTGTACTCCTATAAGTTGAGAACTGTTCATACGATTGCGATAAAATTTTGGTCATTTGACGTACAACGAAAGATGAACCTTCTTATGAACTAAAAATTCGGGAAAGTTACCCGGAAATTTTGAAAATTCGCGAGAAACTTTAAGAGCTTTTTTCAATAAGATTTCGATATCATTCGTCTGATTGTGGTAAAATTTTGCATTTTTGACGTTCAAAGCAAGAGTAACGTTCTTTTGAAAAAAAATTGGAAAAGTTTCCCGGAAAATTGGAAAATTCAGAAAAAAATAGAAAGAGGTTTTTCTATGGAATATCATTACCATTCATCTGATTGCGATAAAATTTTGCATATTCGTCGTTCAAAGAGATAGGAAGATTTGAGTGAAGTAAATGGAGTAGTTGGTCATAAAATAGAAAAATGTGTGGAAAACTGAAAGAGCTCTTTTCTTTGGGATATCGATATCATTCGTACGATTACGAAAAAATTTTGCACATTTGACATTCAAAGCAAGAGTACATACATATTAGCAATTGCAAAGCATTGCCGGGTCGACTAGTTGACTAGATGCCCCGATGCACTTCGTATAACGTATCTCTTAATATAAACCATATTAATTTAAATCATACATATTTTAGACCCAGTAGCTTTATAAAGGCATCATCAGATAGTCTAAGTATCGGCTCGATAGAGGATGGAAAGAGTGGACAAATCACGTAGACATGTCCAGGATAATGTACATGTCACATTCGTGGAGGGTTTAAACGGTGATTAAATATAGAAAAATTGCCAGGAAAATTTTAGATTTAAAACATGTAAAATAATGACTTGGTTGTTGTGTTCGGTGCGTTCAGAAATATACTTTGAGAGAGTAGAGTTCGGTTTACACGATCTGAACCCGTATATGAACTATCAAAGATAAAAATGAATTGGTCTTCGTTAGTCTCGCTAAAACTCGAGAAACTGGAAATAATGTTTTTGTAGGACGCATAGTTCACAGATATGACGTCATGAAAATGAGATGCGCGAAAAACTGCTGTATTAAGCGAAAATGCTGCTCATTTATTTGTAAACCACTGCACAGATTTCAACCAAATTTGGTAAACATATTCGTTACCGGGAGGCAACAATTGCTGTAAGAGTTAAGAATCACACACGACACAAGGTCAGGATGTACGACGTCATAAACAATAGGAATAGGAAGAAACTGCCATATAGTGTGATGAGACTTTATTCGTTCACTTAGCGACTTGCAACACATATTAAACATAATTTCAAACCTTTATTACACTTTTATCGCCGACAACCACAGGAAAACGATGAAAGGAAAAAAGTTTCTCGCTTACTAATTTTGCGCTGTTCACGGACTAAATTACGACATTGTATATGACGTTACAATTCATAATTTTTTACAGTATACACACATATAGCTGAATGTGCCTGAAATGACACGTATTTCATGAGGTACGAGGACATCAACAATAATGTTCACTGAAAAGCGCCACACCACGCACCATGTTTTACTTCGATACTACTAATTGAATTCGTAACATATTTTTACCGTCATGCAGCACATGAATGTATAGGCCTACCTACAAAATAATATAATTTTACATCATATAATGTATATACTGCGATGGGTAAAAACCTTTCACATCATGCACCGCGTCTTAATACATCCTATATTTATTAAATTATAGAGCTACAGGCAAAGGAAGAGAATGAAACAGTGTACATGCAACGTATACTCATTATTTCCGACAGATCTACCATTTAACTGCAAGAAACCGTAGTTTCAGTGAGACTCGCATTTTCTGTTACGATTAATAAATCACAGGGAACCTACTGAATACTGCAGAGATGTTTTGACATCTCCATGTTTCTCATATGGACAACTACACGTCGCTTGCTCAGGGGTGGTTCCGTAAAGAATTAATTCATATTAGATTTTAAACAAGTGACCAGAAATATTGTTTATAATCAAATTTTGAATTAAGTGGAAGTATTAAGGTTACATTTCGTTTGCATCTCGAAGCCTACATTTCTTTGTTTGGATAGTGAAGTTTTTATTTTGTACATTGTGCAGGACGGCCTTATTACTTGAATACTCGCCATAAATATGACATGTTATTAAAAAATAGGAGATGGACAGAGAGAGAAGGTATATGAGAAGTACTAACTCAAAGCTTGAATAAATAAATAAATACCCAGGCAACGCCGGGTTTTCAGCTAGTATTAAATAAAAGAGGGAAGGTGCTCTAAAACTACAATTTATAGGGCACTTACGGATTATGCTGAACATAAACTTGTTTATTCAGATAGAAAACAAGCAAATTGGGGAACCAATTTCGTTAACACAATAAAAATGCATCTCTTACATGGATTAATGCGGACGGTGCCCAGCCTAAATTATACATGATTTAACGCTACTGGGGGGAAGGATTCACAAACAACACTCATTCGCTCACACACACAGCAAAATACACCAAAATCAGCGTGCTGAGACGAGGCGAAAGCAGGCGCCGCTATCGTAGGCGAAATTCAGCAAGTCTGAGGTAGCACAAAACACAATATACAAAAACTCTTTGAAGCTGGCTCTGGTCTGTCGTGCCTATTTTGAGATGGTGCGTGTGTATAGCCAAGTTAAATTACATCTGAATTGGACCGCGAGCAAACTCGCTAACGGCGAAACACGGCTACGTTACATGAACGGACTCCACTGAAGGTGAAGTGGTTGAAAATACGATTCATTATACTAAATCACGGTGGATTCTTAAATTGCAGTCTGTTAGAAATCGATCTAGGTACCGGTTTTATATGAGAAGTGGCGTGAACTCAGGCGACTAGCTGCAAACGCCTGAAGTCGGAGCTCGGACCCACGCGGTTCCGAAAAACCGAAAAAATTGAATATATTCAGTTTCCTAAAAATAAAGAAAATTAACTACAGCATGCAACCCATAGAAATTCTTAGAATTATATAAGGAAGCTAATGAAATACAGCTACACGCGATAGGAGGCGATTACAGAGACGGATGAGGTCCTGTCTCAGAAAACCCACAAAAATGAAATAATTACAAAGTCGGAAAAATAAAAATTACTGCATGCAACGCATAGAAATGTTTAGAATTACATGAAGAAGCGAAAGAAATGCAGCTACACGCTGTAGGGAGAGATTACAGAGACGGATGAAGTACAGTGCGTAAAACTCATAAAAGTGAAACAATTACAACGTCGGAAAAATAAAATTAAGAATTACAGTATGCAACCCATAGAAATGTTTAGAATTACATAAGGAAGCTATTGAAGCAGGTTGTAAAAGGCTCATAGAGAATTACTGACAAAGACAGAGTGCATACTATACGTCGGAGACGAAACAGGAAAATTAAAATTGGCGGGGAGAGAAGATCGCGAAATACTAGTGGAAATCACAAGGATACCCGCATAGTCACTTGCCTGATGGGCATGGAACAAACAAGAGTGGAAGCTGAAGGCTTTGTTCTATGAACCAACCATGTGTAACACATATCACCCATGGAAAGAAAGGATGAGAAGATTTTTACATGCACTGTATAAAATCAACATATAACCTATTAGAAACTGGGCCCCACAAAGCTAAAAAGTATTTACAAAGAGTTCATATACCGCCACATGATCACAAAAGGTTTTAATATATCAGGTCATTATCAAATTGCAACTACAATCACACACACCGCGTTTATCTATTGGAAATCACTGAATTGAAATACGAGAACACATATCCGCACACGATTGTAGAAAATATTCAAAAAATGATTCTAAGTTCACGAATCTAAGTTAGACATGCTAGTCAATGAAACGCTACCATCTCCAAAAACAAGAGCAGAACCAACCTTACCTCACCAGACGACCAGCCCAGAATGATCAGCCGAGCGGCCACCAGCGCGCGGGAAGATGCGGGAAACCACCAGAAGCGGGAAAATCCAAGAAACAGCTGTGGTGGGGACGGACAGCGAGACTCACGCTGGAGGGAAGGCTCGCTAACTAGACTGTAACCAAAGGGTGTAGAAACCTCTTTGGTAACCACAGCAGCTATCGACTCTGAGCCAGAGAGAACGATGCAAAGCGAGCTATCACTCCCCACATTCAAACCGCCATAGATTCTCACACACACTTAAAATTACAACAACTGCACATTCTCACAGGGACAGTGCCGTAGCGGAGAAGCCGTACTTATGCTACTTTAATTAATATAATAATAAATAATTAACATAACAAAATAAGAAAAACCTAGCAATATTAACTAATATTTTAACACATCAAATAAAAATGTTATTCCTAAAGCATTGCAAAGAGTGGGGTTCAAGTTTTAACAAAATGATAATCTATCGACATTAAAGACATTATAACTTTACAGAAATATACAAAAAGTATATGGAAGACGACAGACGGTCGTCTTTCACTGTAAACGAGAACGTAGTTGGGAATGTTTGAATATGAGTAAGGTATGAATGTGAGTGTGAGGTGCAATAGTAGTAAATTTGGAGAACGCATGTGGGTTTGGTCTACTAAGCACACACCGACACACAACACCAATGTTTATAATTTTAAATTTTTAACTTCGTGAATACGAGATTAAGTTAAAGGTTTATATTTCCTAATTCAAAATATACAAACATATCGACTGTTGCAGGGTACTGAAACAGATTCAGATATGTATCGTATAGCATTAGACACAGAGTGTGTATGACTTTTGTAAGAGGAAAGGTAATTGCTCGGCAATTTGGGTGCATAGATCCTGAGAAATCAGTACCCAGATCAACCACCTCTGGCCGTAATAAGGTCTTGATACGCCTGGGCGTTAAGTCGAACTGAGCTTGAATGGCGTGTACAGATACAGATGCCCATGCAGCTACAACACGATACCACACTTCTATCAAGAGTAGTGACTGGCGTATTATGATGAGCCAGTTGCTCGGCCACCATCTGCACAACAAAGGATCGATGAATTAGCTATTACATTTTATGGGAATAAAATTAATTTATCAGCTGCTGTGATTCTTTTGGAAGAGTTGTGCTATTACAAACCTAATTGGGAAGAGTTAATTAGGGATTTCAGAGATGCATACAGAAATTATGTCCTACTGCCGAACGGAGTTAGGTGCGCTAATCTTTATTACGACTTTCGACAGGGTAGATATAGACAACTGTGGTATCTATACTAGAGCCTCAATAGAGTCTGGACCGGACCAGGATTCGAACCCGGATTTCTTGCTTCGTGCCAGCGCTCCCCATAACTAATTACGCTATCTATACACACTTCTCGTTCTGCCAAAATTGTCAACTTAACTCACCGTACAATTGTAGTGCCCCTGCTCATTACTTCCTCTTGCTCGCAGCTTTAACCGTATCCCCTCAAGAGATCATCCGCATCGAAATTGTCATTTGCTTGTTGCATGCATGCGATTATAGATATGGTGTCTATTCTTTCGGACATCTCTATACGCCAGTGTGTTGGCGGCCTTCTTTGCGAGCCAAGCAAAAAGGATAAGGGGTGCCCAAGAAAACGTTTGAAACTTCTTGGCAGATTAAAATTGTGTGCCGGAACCGGGACTCGAACCTGGGACCTTTCGCGGGCAAGCGCTCTACCACCGAGCTATCCCGACATGACTTACGTCCCCACCCCCTCAGGTTGTGGCTAAGCCATGTCTCCACCATATCCTTTCATCCAGGTGTCGGGATATCTCACTGGTAGAGCGCATGCCCACGAAAGGCAAAGGTCCCAGGTTCGAGTCCCGCTTCCGGCACACAATTTTAATCTGCCAAAAAGTTTTATATCAGCGCATACTCCGTTGCAGAGTGCAGGTTTCATTCTGAAGACAACGTTCGTTTGCGGCGTCTCGCTTGGAGAAAGAGTGGTGGCAGTTGGCCAGCCACGGTTTTTTTTTTTTTTTTAGGTAGGGAGTCCAGCCCGGTACAAATTGGTTCTTTGGACAGGAAATCTTGCAAAGTGCAATAGGTTTGAGGTGATTTGAACAGCGTTCTTAGGCCGGAGATTATGGATGGAATACAATAAGTGGAGAGGGATGTTGTGTCACCTAGCTCCTTTAGGTGCGACGTAAAATTATAAAAAAACTTGCTCATTCTGGGGGCTGCTTGCTTAAGAGAGCCATTGCTCTGGGGCTCTTCGCTTATGGAAGATGCGATATTCTGAACCAATGTTTGATTATGAATAGGTTGTCTTAATTCCTGACACATCTGTCAGTACGGACTAAGAATATCTCGGTCATTGCATCGACGCGAGGGCACTTTCATTCATGACAGGTAGTCCGAACAGAGGTTAGACCGCACAACTCAGACAGATCTGATGTCTGGTACGGCCTACAGGACGCGCAGTGGACAAAACAATTAGGGGATCAGTTAAGATATCTAGGTTCTGAAGTAGTGGGTGATCAAAAAGTCAATACAAATTTGAAAACGTAATAAATCACGGAATAATGTAGATAGAGAGGTAAAAATTGATACACATGCTTGGACTGACATGGGGTTTTATTAGAACAAAAAAAAAAATGTTCAACAGATGGCGCTTCATCTGATCAGAAAAGCAATAATTAGCATAGCAAATTAAATGTCTGTTAATCTGTCGGACCAAATTGCGTGGTCATCAGTCCGTAGCTTACAAATTACTTAAACCTAGGTAAATTAACCTACGGACAAACACACACACACCCATGCCCCAGGGAGGACTCGAACCTCCACGGCGAGCAACCGCGCGCTCCCCAGCGAGATGCTTTAGACTGCTCGGGTACTCCACCGCGGCCATAGCAAATTAAGACAAAGGAAAGATGATACAGGAAATGCTCAATAGGTTTACCATCATTCCTCAACAATAGCTGTAGTCGATGAATAATGTTGTGAACAGCACTGTAAAGCATGTGCGGAGTAATGGTGAGGCATTGGCATCGGAGGTTGTCTTTCAGCATCCCTAGAGATGTCGGTAGATCACGATACACTTGCGACTTCAAGTAACCCCAAAGCCAATAATTGCACGGACTAAGGTCTGGGGACCTGGGAGGCCAAGCATGACGAAAGTGGCGGCTGGCACACGATCATCACCAAACGACGCCCGCAAGAGATCTTTCACGCGTCTAGCATTGGTGGAGCGCCATCCTGCATAAAAATCGTACGTTCCAGCAGGTACTTATTAGCTAGGCTGAGGATTATGCGATTCTGTAACATATCGGCGTACCTCTCACCCGACACGGTAGCAGTTACAAAAGCAGAGTCACGCAGAAAAATGGCCCGACACGGTAGATGTGGTAAATACAACCCATACCATGACTTTCTCGTTATGCAATGGAGTTTCCACGACAGTTCTAGGATTTTCGGTAGCCCAAATTCTGCAGTTGTGGGCATTGACAGACCCTCGAAGCGTGAAATGAGCTTCATCGGTCCACAACACGTTACTCAACCAATCGTCATCTTCCGCCATCTTTTGAAACGACCATACCGCAAATGCCCTCCGCTTCACTAAATCGCCAGGTAACAGTTCATGATACCTACGGATTTTGTAAGGATAGCATAGGAGGGTACGCCTAAGTGTCAACCAAACAGTAGTGTATGGAATGCCGGTGCGACGTGCGACTACACGAACGCGAACTTTCCCGTGCATAGACGAACTCGCTACAGTATCCATTTCTTCCTGATCTGTCTCAGCAGAATTACGCCTTGTGCTCGGTCGGCCACTGGGGGGTCTGTCGTCTAAACAACCCGTGGCTTCGAACTTGGAAATCATTCTCGTCACAGCTGCATTTGTAAACGGTCCTTTACCCGTTCGAATCCCCTTCCTATGGCGATAGGATCGTAACGCTGAACTAGCACATTTCCCATTCTGATAATACAGCTTCACTAAAAGCGCCTTTTCAGCTAACGTCAACATGCTGCGACTGATGGTGCATCTGATTCTCCCTCTCATTACAGCTCCTTTTATACACAATTTTCATGTGCAGTCACTGTCTTTTAGTTGCCCAGCACCATCTGTCGGACATTTTTGAACATTTTTTTGGTTGTTGTTCTAATAAAACCCCATGTCAATCCAAGCATGTGTATCAATTTTTACCCCTCTATCTACATTATTCCGTGATTTATTAAGTTTTCAAATTGATACTCATTGATCACTCGGTATTATCATCGGAAGAATGAAGTAAAATGGTTCGATGGTTCGACGTCTTTCTGCCAGTACTATGGAGTAGACATAACGACATTACGACAACCGAGATAGTAGTAATATGAGAAAGTTTCTGGAGAGGGAGGTGGTGATGACTTGTGTTTACCAAACGAATTACATAAGCAGTTCAGTTCAGATAGTGTAGTGAGCAGGTAGTTCAATACAACAACAACGTGACTTACCCGAAGCTACGGCAAGGAGAGCCATAAGAAGGTTGGAAACTGGACAGACACAGAGGGAGGTACCTGAAGCTATTGGAGTCTCCTAAAGTGTAATTTCCAGGCTCTGGTCTCAATTTTCGCACACAGGAACCGTTCAAAGAAGACAAGGCCAGGGTTCTTCACGGGTTTTAGTAAGAAATGACCCATATCCTCGGTTAACAGCCCGTCCATCGAGACTGCAGGCTGACTACAACTCAGCAGCACCCTACAGGTAGCATCAGGGCGTGCAACGTCAACCGAAATCGGTTTCAGGAATGTAGCCTATAAGCACGAAGGCCTATGACGTGTGTCTCATTAAAACCACGACACCGTTTAACCTGCAGAACTGGGCTGAGGAACATCCGGACTGAGTCATAACAAATGGCGCCGGGTTCAGTTGAGATGAGTCAAGATTTTTGTGTTCAGCTGCACAATCGTCGTCCCCTCATCTGGAAAGAACGTGGAACTCTGAAAAATCCTGCTTATGTGCAGGAAGATTCACCGTATCATGGGGTAGACGAATGATGTGGGTAGGAGTCAGTATTGGCGGACATGCGGACCTCTATGTCGTTCAGAATGGCACTTTGACTGCTAAGAGGTATAGAGACGAGATCCTGCAACTTTTTATTGTGCCTACGTTGGTTCTATAGAAGATGGTTTCCTTCTGGTGGACGATAACGCTCGTCCCCACAGAGCTGTACTGGTGGACAACGTGCTTGGAGATGTGAGAATTGAACGAATGGAGTAGCCAGCTTGTTCACCGGACTTAAATCCAATTGAGCATGTCTGGGATGCACTTGGCATATGCATTGCAGTCAGACCAGCACCTCCCAGAACGGTTGCAGAGATGGATATTGCACTCATGGAAGAATGGCCAAATATCCTTCAAGAGCTAATCCTCATCCGTCCGAGGTGAGCACACACCATAGTAGTGGGCAACTAGTTTTCACTATTACTACAGGCCCATGGTGCCTCGCACTAACTGAACATCATGTAAACTTAAAGAAAAGAGTTGAGGCAGTAGAATATCGTACTGTATCACACACACATTACAACTGTACCAATGTATGAATGAAATACTTTACCATATGTATATTGAGTACGATATTTTACTTGATCCTCTAATTGTTTTGAGCATTGTATCTCTGTGTAATTGGAGGAGGAATCTAGGATTTACTCCGGAGATCTTCGCTGTAGTAATTGCACGTTGTTCCACATGGTAGAACTTGTCTTCCGTAATCAAAGTGGAGATACAGTTTTGTTTAATAGCGTGACCATAATTTGTTAGCGTGGTCCAGACAGAACTTTTCCTTACCCTGAGCTTTGCTAGCTAATTTCTTTATTTGTTAAAGTATATTGTCACATTAGTGTTGATAATTTCATATTGTTTGAAGTATGTGTGGTGAGAGATTACTTATTCGTATCCATTAATTCGTTTTTCTGAAACCTTGTGTCTGTTTTCAATTTAGCAAACCGCCTAATGTTTTTAAAAATATTTCTAGGGATAAAATGTAGTAATAGGCTGTTGAACAGACATTTACAGCATTACTGTACTTGCGTAAGGAATATAATAACAGTGAAGTGCGATTGGAATATTAAAGTGAAGAGAGAAGTACAGAGGCTCAAACACGCGTCTGTACGATCACAAAATCACATTCACAAAAATTGTATCCATTACGTAAATTGAAAGAGACAAAGCTAGCCATTTCTTTACTACAGCTGAAGAGGTTTTATGCAATGACATTGCAACAGATTAATTATATCCCAATTTATTGCCAGGCCATTATAAATTAACTGTTTTCAAATGATTGCTAGACACCTTGATATCTCGCATATAACTACCATAATCATTATGTGTGTCTGATTAAATCTAATAGCCAGGAATATTAACAAATCCTTGCCTTTAGCGTGTCCCTGTGAAGCTAGAGATGTACGTACGTTCATACATTTATGACCTTGAGTTTCCAAGAGAAGACTTTCACTTACCTACCTCTTTGCTTAATTACTTACATCTATTTTCCCCGCTACCTTGCAAACGCCGGGACTACTATTCTCTGCAAGTCGCACGAATGACTTCAAATGTAAGCAGCACGATTCTTTTGTTCGGAGTGTACAAAATTGTGCCGAAAGTTATGAACTGTCCTTAAATAGTTGCTGAAATGCTCGCTTCAACCTGCTGAATAAACCTACCTTGCATTTGGCTCTCCTTCCCCTTCAGTTGTCAGCACTTCTCTACAGGGCACGATTAGTGGCCATTAGTTAGTACTACCGATGATCAACAAATCCATCTCCTATGGTAATAGCTTTGATGGGATATTAATGGATTTCCAACAGGAAAAGTATAATACTCGCTCGGAATCACTGAAGACATCAGAAGGAAAATGTGGAAAAGTGCAGGTGACAGTAAATAAAGATAGTCATTCATTGCCGCCAGACGACAGTGACAGAGTTTGTTGGAAGCTGAGAGGGAATTCAAATCAAATGTTCAAATGTTTATAAACTACTGGCCATTAAAATTGCTACACGAATAAGAAATGCAGATGATAAACGGGTATTCATTGGACAAATATATTATACTAGAACTGAAATGTTATTACATTTTCACGCAATCTGGGTGCATAGATCCTGAGAAATCAGTACACAGAACAACCACCTCTGGCCTTAATAAAGGCCTTTGATACGCCTGGGCATTGACTCAAACACAGCTTGAATTGCGTGTACAAGTACAGATGCCCAGGCAGATTCATCACGATACCACAGTTCATCAAGAGTAGTGACTGGCGTATTGTGAAGAACCAGTTGCTCGGCCACCATTGACCAGACATTTTCATTTGATGGGAGATGTGTAGAATGTTCTGGCCAGGGCAGCAGTCCAACATTTTCGCATCCAGAAAGGCCCGTACAGGGCCTGCAACATGCGGTAGTGCATTATCTTGTTGAAATGTAGGGTTTCACAGGGATCGAATGAAGGGTAGAGCATTGGGTCGTAACACATCTGAAATGTAATGGCCACTGTTCAAAGCGCCGTCGATGCGAACAAGAGGTGACCGACACTTGTAACCAATGGCACCCCATACCATCACGCCAGGTGATACGCCAGTATGGCGATGACAAATACACGCTTCCAATGTGCGTTCACCGCGATGTCACCAAACACGGATGCCTCCATCATGATGCTGTAAACAGAACCTTGATTCATCCGAAAAAAAATTACGTTTTGCCATTCGTGCACCCAGGTTCGTCGTTGCTTACACCATCGCAGGCGCTCCTGTCTGTGATGCAGCGTCAAGGGTAACCGCAGCCATGGTATCCGAGCTGATAGTCCATGCTTATGCAAACGTCGTCGAACTGTTCATGCAGATGGTTGTTGTCTTGCAAACATCCCCATCTGCTGACTCAGGGATCGAGACTTGGCTGCACGATCCGTTACAGCCATACGGATAAGAAGCCCTTACACTTCTGATCTAGCTCTGAAATATTAGTTTGCAATATTTTCAATCGATCTGTCATCACAACTAAGTCGTTCACATATGCGAGACTTCTTATTTTGATTTTACCTATTTTATTCTACGTAAATACTCTGCAAGTCACATTGAAGGGCACGACAGAGGGTTCATCGAACCGCTTTTATTATGTTTCTCTACAGTTCCATCCTCTAATAGCTCGCGGGAAAAAGAAACATGTAAATCTTTCCGTTTTCGATCTGATTTCTCGCATTTTATTTTGATGATCAAGTCTTCCTATGGAGGTGGGTGCTATAAAATATGTTCGCATTCGGAAGAGAAAGATCGTGAAAGAAATTTCGCAAATAGATATCGTCGCTACGAGTAACATCTTTGTTTTAATGATTTCCATCCCAACTCGTGCATCATTCCCTTGTCACTCTCTCCTCTATATCGCGAAATTCAAAACGAGCTGCCCTTCTCTGAACTTTCTCTAAATCGTCTGACAGTCCCACTTGGTGGGGATACCACAATGCGCAACAATACTGCCGCGGCGGAGAAGCCGAGCGCATTTCGGCGCTATGCTACGATGCGGGAGGTTCGAATCCCCCTCGGGCATGGATGTTTGTGTCGTCTTTAGTATAAGGTAGTTCATAAGTAGTTTGTAAGTTTAGGAACTGATGTCCCCGCAGTTAAGTCCCATAAGCTTTACAAACATTTTAAGAAACAATACTCGAAAATAGGACGCTCAAATGTGGTGTAGAAGACTTCTTTAGTACAACTGTTGCAACTTCTTAGTGTTCTACCAACAAAACTTATTCTTTGGTTTCCTTGCCCTACTATATTTTATATGCGTTATTTCCAATTTAATTTGTGCTTGATTGTTACTCCAAGGCATTTAGAAGAATTGGAGGCCTTTAGCTTTGACTGATTTATCGAGTAACTGAAATTTAACGGATGTCTTTTACTGGCCATACGGATGACCTCACACTTATTATTATTAAGGGTCAATTGACAACTTTTGCACCATGCTGATATCTTATCTAAATCATTTTGCAGTTGCTTTTGATCGTCTGGTAGTGACAGCATCAATCGCGAACAACCCAAGAGAGCTACTCAGATTGTCTCCTAAATGGTTTATAAAATTAAGGAACAGTAAGAGCCCTATAACACTTCCCTGGGGAACACCAGATGTCACTAGCTGTGTTTCAAAAGAATTATACTTTCTGAATCCGTGTTGCCTATGGGACAATAGATCGTTCTCTTCAAGGTAATTGGTAATATTTGAGTAAAGTATATGTTCTAAAATCTTTCTGCAAACCGACTTCAATGATATAGGCCTGTAATTTTGCAGATCACTTCTATTGCCTTTTTGGAATATTGGCGTAACCTGTGCAATTTTCCAGTCTCTGGATACGAAACGGTCGCTGAGAGAGCGCTTGTATATGAAAACTAGGTATGGGTCTATTGCATCAGCTTACTCTAAAAGTAAACTAATTGGTATACAGTCGGGACCAGGGGACAGACTTTTGTTAAGTGATTTAAGTTGCTTTATCACAACAGGGTATCAACTTCTAAATTACGCATGCTGGCACCTGTACTTGATACGAATTCTGAATTATTTGCTTCGTCTTATTTCGTGAAGGAATTTCGGAATGCTGTGTAAAGCAATTCTGCTTTAGCAGAACTGTTATCAGTAGCTTCACCGTTACTATCGCGTAGTAAAGGTATTGATTGTGTTTCACCACTAGAATACATATGACCAGAATTTCTTAGGATTTTCTCCCAAATTACGTGACAGGGTTTCGTTGTAGAATTTATTATAAGCTTCTGGCATTGAAGTTCGAGTTAAATTTTGAGTTTCTGTAAAATACTTCCAGTCTTGAAAATTTCGTGTCAGTTTAAATTTGGCAAGCTTTTTTCTTTACTTTTGCAAGAGTGATCTAACCTGTTTACACTAACATTGTTATTTTCGAAAGACTGGAGATTCTCACTCAGGATAGCGTTAATCGAATTTTTATCTGTTTTTATTTTTGGTAGATTTGGGAAATCCGATATTCATTTTCGTCACAACAACTCTGTGTTCACTAATCCTTGTGTCTGTTTTAATACTCTGTATTAGCCCAGGATTATTTGTTGTTAAGAAGTCACTTATGTGGTGTCGCACAAGTATGAAGAGCGCGACATGTACTTTCGCCGCGCGCCGCCATGCACGCACGGCGCGGTGTTCTTACGACGTCAGCCACGAGCGCCCTCTGCTGCAACTCCGCTCGTGGCCACGACTGCTGCATCGGCCACTTGGGAATCAGATAGGCACCAGTTAAGACTTGGGATTAGGACAGGCACGAGGAATCATCAGTAGGCAGGCCTCTATCTAAACTATGTATAATCATTCTGCAGTCTCGAACTTTGTAAAATATAAGTATTATCTTATCTCTACGAAGTATATAACTTGTTCTAATTTAGTCTCGAGTTTCTAGTTTCTGCTGTCCCACTGGCTGGTCACCTCCGTTCCTGCACACGCGTGCATCCTACCTCCTGTGTCGGTCACACTCTTTCTACTCGGCCACCGACACCCAGGACAACCGGCGGAAACGAGACACAAAAGTGGCGACGAGGATGGGATACAAAAGTGGCGACGAGGATGGGATATAAAAGTGGCGACGAGGATACAAAAACTTATATTTCCACAACCATTTACTATTCTAGTAGGTTCATAAACTAATTGCTCGGGATAATTTTTGGAGAATGCGTTCCGTACGATTTCGGACGATGTTTTATGCTTTCCTCCGGTTTTAAACATGTGGTCTTTGCCAACCTATGCTTGGAGAACGTTTTTGAAATTTGGTCCAAGCCTTCTCTGGACATTTTGTAATCGAATCATCTGAATCAGGGGGTCGGTGAAAAGATGAAATTATTCATTTATTCTTGTTGTCAGTTATAAGCTCTACCCATACCAGCTCACATCAATTGCGCTTCAAGATAAACTGCTTATGACAGCAATAAACACGCAACCACCTGTTTTATTCAATCTATTCGTTCTGAACAGTATATGCTCCTTAGTAAACATTTCAGCTAAATTTAACTTCGACTATAGCCAGCTTTCGGTACTTATAATGATTTGAGATTCAGCGCTTCCTTTTAGCGCTTGGAGCTCTTGTACTTTCCCAACACAGCTTCGGCAATTTACAACTGTTAGATGGACCTTGCCAGTCTATAACTTCAAATATATAATCCATAACTAATGTGAATAGCTGTGGTGACACGTTACAACTTTTTCTCACACCTCAAACAACCCTAAACCATGAACTCAATTTACCGTCAACTTTCACTGCTGCCTGACAATCTACGTAGAGACATTTAAAATTATGCAAAAATTTGTCTTCTATTCCATATCCTTGTAGAACTGACAATAACTTCCTCCTAGGAACACGCTGAGAAGCCTTTTCTGTAAAACATAGATACTGTTTCCTGTTCCACTCATAGCATTTTTTCATTATCTGTCGTAAGCTAAAGACCTGGTCCTGAAACCTTTAAGAGGCCTAAACCCACACTGATTTTCATCCAACATCTCTTCAACTAATACTTGTACTCTCCGTTAGACAACTGAGAAGATTTTGCCCACAACCCTAATTAAATAGATACCTCTGTATCCGTTAAATCTGTTCAGTTTCCATGCTTTAAAAGTGGTTTGATTAATGCTTTCGTTCAGTCAGACGTAACCATTCATGACTCCCACGCCATTTCAGTTATCCTGTGAAACCACGGGAGACCTAACACTCCACAGTATTTGATGAGATCCGAATCATTCTCATCTAACACAGTCGCTTTATTGCGCTATAATAATTGACAATTTTCTCCACTTCCTCAAATGTGATCCTGTTTCCCTCAACATTCCTATCCCCGTCTACATCGGAATCTGAAACACTACTGATAGTTTCACATAATGTATTGAGCAACTCTTCAAAATATTCCATCCATTTGCCCAAGGCATACACAGGATTGACTAGCAGCTTTCTTGATATCTCCAAAACATTTGTCAATTCCTTCTTCCCTCCATTTCTAAAACTCCTAATTAAACTCCAGAAAGATCCAGATGCTTAAACCAAAGTTTCTAGCCTATTTAAAAAGCCGTCTCACGATGTATGCTTCGATGCTGCAACTATCTGTTTGACTTTGTTTCTTTCTTCAACACAACTTTCTATGTCTGCCTGAGTTCTAATGTGGAACCATTTTTGATAGGCTTTCTTCCTGCCATTACACTATATTTTTTCAAGACATTCTCTAGCCACTTCCAGTATAGTGTCCTTGTACCGTGACCATTCTTTTTCCAGCAACTGTAAATGACTACATTCAACTAACTGGTTCCTATTTGAGATCATTGTTATGTATTTGTGCCTGATTTCCTAGTCTTGAAGTTACTCAAATATTCCTACATATGGACCTGACTTCCTGCACTTTTGGCCTCACAAAAACAATTTCGGTACAAATTAAATAATGATGTGTCATCAAAGAATCCTCTGAGTAAGCATGTGTCCTTAGCTACCTTCCTGAATTCCTGATCTGTTATTGTTCAGTCAATGACAGATCTGGTTCCCCTGCCTTCAAAAATATACCAGTGAATGTTCTTATGTTTCAAAAAAGGTGTTTGTGATCACGAAACCCATACTGATACAGAAATCCAAGAGCTGTTTTACGTTCCTATAGGCCTCCATATCCTCTAAAAACTTACCAATAACCTTTTTATATCCTTCTGTTACATTTCCTATTATGGCACTGAAATCGCCCATGAAGAAAACGCTGCCCTTGTTCTTTACTGTAACCACTACATCACTGAGTGAGTCAGAAAATCTACCCATCTCATCTAGCTCTGTATCTACACAGGGCGAACATCTATCTCAGAGATAGCCAGCCTTTTTCTGGAGTGATTGGTATCCCGATTGTCAGGAGCTAGGGCTGGATAAACGGTATTCGCGTTCGAACATGCTCGAGATTTCCCGATATAGCACAGAACTTGTCACAGTATAGATCTGTTCGAACACTGAAGTTGACAAATGACTCGCCCGGCGTATGTACAAACGATACACAGGAAATTTGAAGTAAACTTCTCTCTTTGCCTACAACTAGTTTTATAAGAAGTTCATATACAAAAGTATCTCACTATGAAAAAACTGTATAGTTTGTTTAAAAGTGTGCATAAGTATCCTGTCTGATATTAATAGAAGATATGAGTCATTGATAAAGAAAATATCTGCTACTAGTAACGGAACTACTGTATGAAGTTGGAGGTTTATTTTCGTGAATTATTGGTTACACCTACAATAAGAACACAGTAAGTACATAAAATTACAATATGTTTAATTCCGGTTTATTCTGTTCTCGCTTACTAAAGCTCAGTTATGTCACCAAAACCAACATTGACAGCATAACCTACACTTAGCGGAAATGTTCCTGTAAAGTCATCCACTGACGATGAGCTTGCAGTGGCTCGAAAACTAGTTCTGGAGTAAATAAAAAAACTTCTAAAAAGGCAGCTGGTTGCAATTTTTTCACGAAAATAAACCTTCAATTTACGCTACAGCTGCAGTTCGTGTCCAACATGGAAATTTTGGAAAAAAATTGCATGAAGTTTCTAAAAAGCTGATACTCAAAGATAAAAACGTTGTTTCTCAAATTATGTTACATGACTCTGAGTTGAAATTATGTTTAATCTTCTTATAAGAGTTAGGCTGTAAATTATCAGTTCATTACCCGCTCATATGGTACTCTAAAAGACAAAAATGTTACCATCTTTTAATTTCCTTGAAAACAAGATGAAACGAGATGTAAAAGAAAAGAACTAGAGTACCCGTGCGAAAACTTCGCGCCATTAGTGGAATGACAAAAAACTTGGGGAAAAATGGAAGTAAAATTGAATGTTCACGCATAGCTTCCTTACAAAATCAATCAAAGTCTAAAAGCTCAAATGAAAGAGCTTGATCCGCTGAGTGTTGTTAGGTCAAAAAGAACTGCGCACCGTAATTAGAATCGAAGATATCGTAAAATAAACCGATTAAATATTCAATGTAAGGGTAGAAGGATGCCGCGTTTGAATATAAATAAAGGATGGGGAGACTTAAGTTAATTCTGATACTTGATGACAAATCTGCGAATGAATATCTTTCGTTTGAAACAAAAGTGAAGAAAATCGGTCGGATAGAATGGCCTGACCGACTGACTTTAGTTTACAGCAAGGAAATATGCAGAAGGAAATCACGTTTGAGTATAGAAAAAGGAAGGCGAGTGTTATGTAAATTCTGATACTTGATGACAAATCTGTGGGTGAATACCTTTCGTTTAAAACCAAAAAGAAGGAAATCGGTCGGGTAGTTTGATCTGGCCGACTGAATTTAGTTTTCGTAGATTCTTTTAATATATAAGATTATTAATTTACTACCCAACAAAGGAAATAAGTCATATTAAAATAATCTGTAATTGCGACCACGGAACTAATTAGTACGTGATCTGCTGTGTAGATAGTACCTAGAGACTTCGTTAGATTGAAGCACTAGAATTTTAAATCGTGATTGCTATCTTTTACTTATATATTCGTTACGAAATTTTCTTCTCCTTTGTATACACTACTACAGTCTGCAGTTTAGATATTATTATAATTATTCCCCATAGCAAATCAATGAGATTGTTTTCATTGTAGCTTACTTCACAGCGGTGAATAGATTTGTGAATGCGTGAACATAACGCTATAAGTCGTGGAGATAGTACCCATTGACGCTGATAGGTAGCGTCGTGATCGAATTTTCTAACATGTCACAAGATTTCCCGAAGTGTGACGTAAATTGTTAGAACAATTCGAGTCTTGTTCAAACCCAGCTCTAGTCACATCCTTTACTTACCACTTACACATTGTCCATTCTGTACGAACTAGGACATGTCTATAGAAACCCATCCCATGAGCCGAATTATTGGAGGTTTATGGGTTTAAGTACAACAATAAATTGCTTTAAACAACAAAAAGTTCATAATAACTTAAACTGCAATCACCTTGTGAATCAAGTGATTAGTAGGACGGGCAAGAAAAGAATGAATTGTATTATAAGTGTCAACAGAGAAGCAGCCAAATAGTAATGCAGTCTGGAAGGCCGCGAGTCACAATTAATTATACGTTTTTGAAGGCGCAAAAAAGAAAACGAGTCCTCGTCAGATTCTGACAAACAGTTTGCATTTGCAACAGTATCAGTAATTTAAAAGGAGAGAATGACGTCGAGTGATCATCATTTTGAAGATCAGATTATCACTGATAACACTTCTAACGTGTTAATAACTTGTTGCGGGATGCTAGAGAAAGTTAATGAAATAGTTTATGAACATAGAAACCAAAGCTGCGACTTTTATACAATATTTCGAAAGTGCTAATAATGGAGTGAAAACATTATAATTTTTGTGATAAACATCGATATTCTACACTTCCTGAAACATGATAACTGATTTACCAGTCACATGAGTCAGCGATATAAAAAACGTGGCAACGTCGCAGAAGTGCCTGTACAAAATTGGATCTGTAATTTGCATTTCCTCTTCAGAAGAAGGACATTAGTTTGTACAAATATTTGCTTTGTTAAGATGACATATTTTTGCAAACCAGAAGTATCACAGCCTCAATAGATAAACTTACCAGAATCCCTGTATGATAGTACAGATAATCTTCGTACTCGTATGTTATGTTAACTTAGGACTCTCTTAAGAGGGAATGACTGTGTCATAGAGTAGGTACTGAGTGAATCAACAACTTCCCACTATCGCGTGAAGATTGATCCGTTCCGGGAGCGCTTCTAAGCTTTCTTACTGTAAGTATTACGCCTTCTGGCTATTTGGCGAATTCATTCCCAGTTTCCATTCGATCACTGCGTTTGGTACATGTATCGTTTGTCCATAACGTCAATCACAATTTCACAGATACTGCTGTCGTCCTGGTAGTGGTAGTGGTCTCCAGTCCGAAGAGTGGTTTGATGGAGCTCTCCATGCTGACTTCTTCATCTCTGTATCTGCTTATTCCACTCTTCTCTCGGTGTCCCTCTGCTATTTTTACCCCACATTTTCCCTCCAATGCTAAATTCACAACTCCTCGATATCTCAGAATGTGTCCCACCAATCGAGCCCTTATTTTAGTCAAAATAGACCAGAAATTTCGTTTCTCTTCGGTTTTGTTAAGTACCTCCTCATTAGTTAAGAGATCTACCCACCTAATCTTTAGAATTCTTCTGTAGCATCACGTTTAAAAAGCTTGAATTCTCATATGAGAAGTATCGTTCAGATCTCAAATCAGTACAAGTCACCACTGATACAAATATTAAAAAATGACTTTCTATCACATCAATCTGTATTCGATGTCAATGAAGATCTTCTCTTAAGAAATGCTTGTCAGAATATATTTATACCCTTTTCTGCTTTGGCCAACAGAAGTTATTTTGTTGCTATTATAATAAAACACAGTTGCTACTTTCACTTTCTAGTTTCCTAATCTTATTCACTCACCATCTGATTTAATTGGACATTTGTTAATGTTCATCTTATATTCTCCTTTCAAGACGCTGTCCATTCCGTTCAACTGCTTTTCCAAGTCATTGCTGTCACTTACAGAATTACAATGTCAATGGTAAATCGCAAAGTTTTCATTTCTTCTCCCTGAACACGATCAGATAAATGACAGCGGATGGTATGAGAAAGATGTTTAGCCTATATATATATATATATATATATATATATATATATATATATATATATATATATATATATATATATATATCGCGTGTAAATTGGTTAATTTTCTTGTGTAAGTAAATTATGTAAATGACGAATGTTTAAACGATTTCATATTGTACTGAGAAACAAATGTAAAGCATTCTAGTAGACACGTTGGCTTAGCGAGGGCAATGTTTGTAGCATATTTGCGTGGAGCAGTGTTACCCCGCGTCCACACATTGGTACCAACGCTGGCGCCAACATTGGCCAATATATTTTTGAGACAGCGTCCACACATTGGAGCCAATATACAGTTGAATTCGTCGAGAGCCAACGAAAACATATCTGACGCACATATCGCGGCCAATGCGTTAACGCTTTTGAGTGTGAATAATTACATTTTGTCATTGTAAATAAAAGTGGGAAACATACGTAAAAGATGAAGGGGTGTTGTATCACTTCCTACCGAACATTAATTACGCTACGAAATCGTTATTTTTTTAATATATGCTACAATTAAACGATACACTTTATAAAAACTTAGACCTACTACTTTAAATGATTGAAAATAAAATAAAAAAGAAAGAGATGTTTTGGAGGGATGCTATGCTTTTGGTATTACGCTTCGATTTCTTGCTAAAGGAGACAATTTCAGAAGCCTACACTTCCCTTTTTAAATAACAATGTAATTGATATCACTAGTAGTGCTTGAAGTTTGAAAAACAATATTTAAAGCTTGACAGGAAATATTAAGTACTGTACTGTTAATTTTAAAAATTACATTCAGTCATGGAGTGTGTCGAAAGTCCAAAAAGTTTTTTTATTTCACAGTTCGCGCCTAAGTTTTTCCGTGGCATTCCGTTTTTTGAGGTTTCTTTCACAAATTAATCACTTTCTGATACAGTTCTAATATTTACAAAGAGATTTCGAAATTTTAATACGGCGACGAAGAAAGAAACAGTTTCGAGATGAGCAGACGACAAAGAAAGAATGAAACGTTGGCGCCAATGTGTGTACGACGTACCTCTATTGGCCCAACGTCCTTTGATGTTTGGTCGAAATACCGACAAGCAACGGAGCCGTACCAACGTTGGCGCCAACGTTGGTTCCAACGCTATTTCGCCGATCCACACATCGGACCAACACTGTTGGCGCCAACGTTGGGTCCAATGTGTGGATCCGGCCTTATCGCTCAAAGCAGTCTGGCGCGAGAGAGAAAGGTTGTTGTTGTTGTTGTTGTTGTTGTTGTTGTTGAGCTCTCGAGGTGAACGGTAGAAAAGTTGAACAGCAGCAGCAAACTGTACTAGTGTACAACACGTTGGTACGAGCAGCAGTTTCGCAAATCGGCACTGGCAAATAATTAACGTGGGCACAGCGTTAAGACTTCAAGAGGAATAATGTCAAGATAAATGCTGTGGGACCTATGTTTAAACAATATTTCGTTTTCAAGAAGTTACCATTTTTACTAATCATTATAAAGTGCCAGCAACAATCACCAGCCACACTACACCGCCGCTGCAAAGTAAGATCTAAGCAATTAACTGTCTTTAGATCTGTAATGCTAAGCCAAAGTTTATTTTTGCAAAGAGTCAATAGCGAACTTGTGTGAAATTAATCAGTCTCAATAAAATTATTCACCCGCGGCACTATCCAAACAGGTTCCTATTCCGTTACCTTTAATATTCCGAGGCTCAACCTGAACAATAAAAGACGTTACATAAATCTAACTAAAATCAGTTGTATTTCAAAAGATTCCAATGCTTGAAGAATAATTAGCAGTGTTGCAAAAACTCAAATCACAGTTAACAACAACTACAGATCATTGACCATGAACATGTAGTGTAATCAATCAATGCCACTAAGCAGTGAATATTAGTTTTGGGTTTAGTATTTAATTAACCTGTACTAAAAGACGCCCTGCAATATTTGATTGCTGAATTGAACTGAACAATTCAATTATACTGCTAAAATATTTGATGGTAGATCAAATTGTTGATATTATATGGAACAATAGTCTGTGCCATAATATTACTTCTCAAAATTAGCATTGATCCAATTTCTTAAAGAAAGTTAATTGCATAAGTCTCAGTAAACGACTCAATCAGTCAACTAATCATTGCAGACACAATCAATTACAACATTTTAATTATTATTGTTAATCAAGATATAGTAAAGAGGCTTAGCAAGCGTTACGGTGTTGGTTGGACTTTACGTAGAATTTTTGCATGCATGCTTGTTCTTAAAGAACTTTGTGTTCCTTAGAGGGATTTGTGATAATTGTTTCCACTGCATAAGTAATCTAAGTTTATTGGATTTATATTACTGTTTCCTTATGCTGTGGCGTGTGCCCTTAACCGGCATTCTGTGACCGCGTTGTTCCAAATTAACCAATCGGTGATTATTGCTATTAGACAGTACATATTATTAATTAAATTTGTCGCTCGTCATCAAGCTGGCGACCGTTTGTATTTACTTATTCAAAATTGTTCTCTTGGTACAGTTTTGTCATGGACTTATTAAGTCGAAGACAATTGTGCAAGATTTCGCTCACCAAACGATCATTATTGCGAATTAAATCGCGAAGTATCGTTTGTGTGTGTAACCTCCACTACGTTATTGATTTCGACTCTGATAGCTTTATCCGGGTAATTAATTCATTAGGCACACGGATCATTCTGAAGTCTAATTACTCACGATTATCGGTAGCGTAGGCCGGTAAGGTTACAGGGTATCTGTGGAGAGGCCAGACAAACTTGTGGTTCCTGAAGACGAACGGCAGCCTATTTATTAGTTCCAAAAGCAATAGTCCGAATAACTGACTTGGCCTCGTAACATCGGATAACGTCGCTTTGCCATAAAGTCAATGCGAACAGCTGAATTCCAGGGGAAATTAAAGTCATTACTTTTCCCAAGAACATGCATCCTCCTATATGAATACTTGAAGATGACCCCCTCTTGGGTTATATACTCCGGAGATAAAATAGTCCCCAATTCGCATCTCCGTGCGGGGTCTACTCAGGACGATGTTATCAGGAAAAATAAAATATGCATTCTACTTATCAGAGCACGTAATGTTCTATTCCTTGATTGGATAGGTAAATTAGCAAATTTGAAAAGGGAAATGGGTAGTTTGAAGTTATATACAGTGGGGATTTGTAACGTTCACTGACAGAATGAGCAGGATTTCTGGCCGTGATTACAAGTTAATAAATACAAAATCAGTTGAGAATAACGCAGGAGCATAGTAGGAAAAAGAAGAGAAGAAAAAAATAATTGGAGAAAATCGATTGGGGAAAAGGAATGAAGGAGGAAGTCAACTGGTAGTATATAATCATTACGGACATTTTGTTCAACAGTCATGAAAGAAGTTGTATTCATAGAAATGACAGGGGGCACCAGAAGAACCAAATTAATTTTGATAGTGGTAAGACATAGTTTCGGAATAAGTTTTAAAACTGTGAGACTTAATGAGATTCGAGCATGGATGGAAAACGAGTGATTGTTAGGAGCCGGCCGCGGTGGCCGAGCGTTCTGCGGCGCGTCAGTCACAGTCTGCACCGCCACTACGGTCGGGGGTTTGAATCCCCCCTCGGGCATGGAAAATTTGTGCCGTCCTTAGTATTAGTTAGTTCGTAAGTAGTCAGTAAGTTTAGGGACTGATGATTCCGTAGTTAAGTCCCATAAGCTCTACAAACATTTGAACATTTGATTGTTAGGAGTTTGAGTGGGAGTATTAGGGAAATTTTGCTGATTCGGAGGAAATTAATACAGTAGAAAAAGAATGGACAGTTTTGAGAGATGAAATAGTCAACGCGACAGAGGATTAAGCATATAGGAAGACAAGGACAACTAGAAATCATTGGATACAAAGCAGATATTCAACTAAATTAATGAAAGGAAAAAATATGAAAACGCTTTAAATGAAGTAGCAGAAGGAAATTCAGGCAGCTAAAAAATTAGGTTGCCTGGAAGTCCAAATTTATTAAGCAGGAGTGGCACGAGGACAAATTCAAGTCCGTGGAAAAATGTATATCTAGGGCATAGATAAATGCCATCTAGAAGAAAGTAAGAGGGACGTTTGGAGGCAAGAAAAATAAGACATCAGATGGAAAACCAGTACTAACCAAAGAAGGCAAAGCTGAAAGGTGGAAGTGATATGTAGATTCGCTGTATTAGGTAAATTATCGTGCAGGCAATATGGCAGAAAGGAAAGAGGAAGTGGATGAAGATGAGATAGGACGTAAGATACTGCGAGAGGAATATCAAACAGCACTAAATCAAGGTCCCTAGAGTATATGATACCCTTGACAGAGATAGCTAAGACTAAACTATTCCAATTGGTGTGCAAGATGTCTGAGATATGTGAAATACCCACAGACTAAGAATGTAATAATTCCTATTCCAAAGAACGAAATTGCAGACAGATGTGAGAAATGCAAAACTATCAGTTTACTAGGTCATGGTTGCAAAAGTAAGACGAATTATTTACATAAGAATGGAATAACTAGTAGAATCCGACCTCAGGAACCACCAGTTTCGATTTAGGAGAAATGTAGGGACACGCGAGGCAATACTCACCTTACGACTTTTCTCAGTTTCGGGAAAGCTACATCTAAGTTTATAGCTGTTGTAGATTTTGAGAAAACTTTTGACAATATTGATTGAAATAAACGCTTTCTAATTAGCCGGAAGAATTATTTTGTATCGAAAAATTTTAAAGTTTCGTTTCTCCTCCCTCATCTTTAATTCTATTTCTAAATTCATCCCAGTGGCTTTCAGTGCCTGTTTAGTGTAGAGGCTGAATAATATTAAGGAAAGTTTGCCTCAATCTCATCTCAACTCTGCTTTCCTTTCATGCCCTTTAAATTTTATAACTGGAGCCTCGACTTTAGAAGCTGTAAATAACTTTTCGTTCTTTGTATTTTCCCACTGCTACATCAAAATTTGAAACAGTGTGGATCAGTTAACAGTAAAGGTTCGTATTTTTGTATCTACAATTGTTATAAATGTAAATTTGCCTTCCATCTTGTAAGGCAAGACATAGGACCAATATTGCTTAATGCGTTCCTTTATTTCTCTGGAACAGAAACTGATTTCTCCTTAGCTCGGATTTTACCAGTTTTTCACCCTTCTGCAAATAATCCAAGTGTTTGGCAACCCTGTCTTATTAAAGTGATTCTTCGGTGCGTGTGTGTTTGTACAGCTTATGGGACTTAACTACGGGGTCATCAGTCCCTAAACTTACAAACTACTTATGAACTACTTACGAACTAGGACGGCACAAATATCCATTCCCGAGGGGGGATTCGAACCCCCGACCGTAGTGGCCGTGCAGATCGTGACTGGAGCGCCTCAGTCTCCTCGGCCACCGCGGCCGGCGATTCTTCGGTAGTATTCAAACCTGTCAACACGTGCTTTCTTTTGAATTGTAATTATTACATTATTCTTGAAGTCTGAGGTTATTTATCCTGTTTGATATATTACCACATTAGAGAAGATAGTACTGTCATTGCAGGCTGTCCCAAAGATGTCAATTGAAATTCGTTCTCCGTGGTAGACGCTCTGCTTATTCTTTCCACTTTTCAGTTTTCTTTCTTGTTTTTTTTTTAGTATTAGCTTCCATCTGATCTCTTGATATATAGCTACTGATATGTTCTTTAAAAAGTCTCTTTAATCTCGGGCGGCATCTAAATTTACTCCAGCCATTCAAGCTCAGCCATTTTTTATGGTCTGCCAATCTCAGTTTTAGATGGCTGTATTATTTTAGCTTTCTTTAGTGCTGTTTTTCATATTTTCTCTGTCTGACGCGGTATTGTAGGTACGCTTCATGTACGCAAACCATTTTATGTAGTTTGTAAGACTAGGGACTGATGACCAACGTAGTTTGGTCCCATAAAATTACAAACATTTCATAAATAAATAACATGCTTTAAGGATACCGTAAAATAATTTAGAAAAAAATTCAAGTTTTCTTTAAGATCTGAGCCAAATGCCTGCAAATTTCCAAACATCCTCATACGCAATTTTGAATTTTTATTTTCTAATCATAAACTGATTAGTTAGAGATACTGGTATTGTCAAATGTAATCATTCACGGCAGGCCCTCAAATCCTTAGAGACATTCAGCGTTTTGACCCTAACTCCGGAGACGATGGAGACCACCGTGAAGAACAGTTGTAGCTTCTATCCATTTCGCATTCTCACTACTGACTGTAACAAATTTTCATTGATCTTGCAAATGTACAAAACTGAAACGAAAAGACAGTAAATAAAGTATATATTGTGGTATATCCGTGGATTACGGTATCATTAGAGGCAAACGATTAGTTGAAAGTACCGTCTTAGTATTCGTCTCAAATTATTCGCGAAATATCCTAAGGAACGTAGTTTATTCACACGTATGTCACTTTCCTGACTGAAAACGAACTGTCAAAAGGAACAGAAGCAACTACTTCCATTGGATATGATACGGGAATGATTAAATTCCATGTAGATGCTTAATATTTCGAAGTTAGTGTATCTTTATGAAGAAGCGTAAAAGGGAAATATATCTACGGACGACTTTTGTAACGCTATAAAATATGTATGTGTTAATAGGATGTAAATCTTGATAGTCTAGTAACTTTATTACATAGCTGGAGGTGAGATCAACGACTGAAAGAAACTGTGCTAATAACACGAGCAAGAAGATGTACGGGGACAATTATACCAGAACAACTTAAGTAGCTGCTTCCTCGCTTGGAAGTCTCTACTCGTGAGAAAATTTGTGAAATACGACCATAGAATTATGAGTCGCCTATCGTTTTGCAGTCTGAACTGTAACAACATTCTGTTATAGGCTTCGGAAAGACCAGTTCAAATGCAAGCACCATATCTGAGACAGGAAGTTGAGAACAAGTTTTTGTTACTATGCTCTCAGAGACGAATCTCGTACTCCTCCTCTTAATTTCTAATATTAAGTTCCCGAAAAAGTTCAGAAGTATATGGAAAGGGAAAAACCGAGAATAACATTACCTGGTGAGACACCCCGACAGGAAACTCTTCGCTTTTACGACCTGAATGTCGGCAGATATGTATTTCGCTCGACACCGCCTATTACTTGCGCGGCTACCTCGGCAGCGGGAATGAACTCATTTTTTCCCTGACTGTGATTTATGGGGCAGCCGGCCTCTTCTATTTTTGGAGAAATAAGTAACTCCTGACTTTACGGCTTATTTTAGAAGATAGGTTAAGGAAAGGCAAACCGACATTTCTAGCTTTTGTTGATTTGGAGAAAGCTTTTGATAATGTTGATTCGAAGACACTCTTTCAGATCTTGAAATCAGCAGGAGTAAAATATAGGGAACGGAAGGTTATTTACAACTTGTACAAAAACCAGACAGCAGTTATCAGGGTTGAAGGGTGCGAAAGAGATGCAGAGGTTGGGAAGGGTGTACGACAGGGTTGTAGCCTTTCTCAAATTTTGTTCAATTTGTACATTGAGCAAGCTATAAAGGAAAGCAAGGAGAAATTTGGAGAAGGAATTAAAGTTCAGGGTGAAGAAATAAAAACATTGCGTTTTGCCGACGACATAGTAATTCTGTCAGAGACAGAAAAGGACCTGGAGGAGCAATTGAACGGAATGGACAGTGTGTTGAAAGAAGCATATAAGATAAATATTAACCAGAGCAAAACAAGGGTAATGGAGTGCAGCCTAAGAAAATCACGTGATGCTGAAGGACTTAGATTAGGTAACGAAACAATAAAGGAGGTAGATGAGTTTTGTTACTTGGGCAGTAAAATAACAAATGATGGTCGCAGTACAGAGGATATAAAATGCAGAATGGCAATGGGAAGAAAAGCGTTTTTGAAAAGAGAAATTTGTTAACATCGAACACTAAGTTAAGCATAAGGAAGTCCTTTCTGAAGGCATTCGTGTGGAGTGTTGCTTTGTATGGGAGTGATACATGGACGATAAACCGTGCGGACAGGAAGTGGATAGAGGCTTTTGAAATGTGGTGTTACAGTAGAATGCTGAAGATTAGGTGGGTGGATCGCGTAACTAATGAGGAAGCACTGAACAGAATTGGTGAGAAAAGGAATTTCTGGCATACCTTGACTAAAAGAAGGGATCGATTAGTAGGACACATTCTTAGACATCAATGCATTGTGAAATTAGCGTTGGAGGGAAGTGTGTGGGGTAAGAATCGCAAAGGGAGACCAAGAGATGAATATAGTAAGCAAATTCAAATGGATGTAGGTTGCCGTTCATATGAGGAGATGAAGAGGCTTGCTCAGGGTAGATTAGGTTGGAGGGCTGCATCAAACTAGTCTCCGGACTGAAGACCACAACAACAAAGTAACAAAGCTAGTTAAAAATGCGGAACGCAAGCGAAAATCTTTTGCAAAGTGTTATTCGTTTTGTGGTACTACAGTCATGCTGATTTTATGCTCTGGAAATGTTTAACTGCTTACACCTAGAAACCGAAAACAATACGCCACTGGAAATAACTATTCGTACATGATTACTTTTATACATCAATTGCTGAAGCGGTACTGAGGTACCAGCTGTCGACCCACGATGACACAACCATATTAGTAGGAAGTGTAGCCTTTGCCGGCGGCAATGTAGACGCTGATTCTGGAGTCGATTCGATCACATGGATGGCGAATACTGTCTTGGGGTACTTTATTCCACGCCTGTTCGACATGTTCAACAATAGATGTGGGCTGACGAGTTGGAAGTGTCAGTTGTCGTCCCAAAGTGTCACACATGTGTTCGACTGGAGACAAGTCCTGAGATGGAGCTCGCCAGGGAAGTTTCTGCATGTCTTGCACTTCGAGTTTCACGCGCAGTGTATGGGCGAGAATTATCCCTTTGGAACTACGCATCACCTTTCTGTTATAAGAACGGCAAAAGGACTAGTCTTGGCAACATTTTTCACGTACTGAATACCGGTCAGCGTTCCCTCTACAAACATCAAGCATGAACGAGAGTTGTAGCTTATCGAACCTCAGAGGATTGATTTGAGCCGCGGTGGAGTAGCCGAGCAGTCTAAAGCGTCTCGCTGCGGAGCGCACGGTTGCTCGCCGTGGAGGTTCGAAGCCGTCCCTGGGGCATGGGTGCCTATGTTGTCCTTACGTTAGTTTACCTTAGTTTAAGTAGTTTGTAAGGTACGGACTGATGACCACGCAGTTTGGTCCGATAGATTTAAAAACATTTTAACATTTTTTGAATTGATTGATTTGATTTGCACTGGGAAGTTAAAATACTTCTGGTCCAACCCGCCACAGCCCGCACCGAAACTGAGTCTATTGTGCGGTATCGCTCCTTGTATCTCTAATAAAGCCAACCAGTGCCGTTAAACAGTCCTAGGAGTCCCTTTACCAGTGATTTATTAGACACAATTCCTACGGTGCGCATCTTGCTCTTCAATGCAATGCATTCTAAGATTAGGTGTGATGTAGTTTCCTCGCCATCATCAAAGAGCCTACATTTAGAATTCTCTTCCGTTAAGCTCATTGTATGTAGGTGCTTTTCGAAGTTCGCATGGCCTGTCATCAGTCCAATCATGAACTAATCTCTTTCTTGTTCAAGCCCAAGATCACAAAGCTTCTTTTGAAACATGGCTTTGGCATCATCACCTTGCCATGTTTTTGTTTGTAGACCTTAGTTCAATATTCTACGCGCTGTCTTCTGACCCAGTAACGTAGGTCCAGTTTGATCATTCCTTGGTGATTGTCAGTACAGGATCCATTCCAGTAAATGGAGTCTCTGCACCCATCCTGGCCAATGTGTGGGCTTATTTATTGCCACCGATCCCCAAGTGTCCAGGGACCGACAATAGGTTTACCCTATTGCTTCCCCATAGCTCCACCAGAATCCTGTTACATTCTGCAACGATCTTAGAGCTTGTTGCAGGAGCTGCAGTGATTTTAGGGCTGCCTGCATGTCTCAATAAATGAAGATTCTACGGTCCTTGTAGCACCTACGCAAAATTATCTCAGGCGGTAAAGTTGCTTTCATCGCTGAAAATCACGGCTCGAAATTCCATTTTGCAAGTGATCCTCTGATGTCACTATTCGACCGTTGCTCGTTGATGCTGTAACGTGAGTCGAAGATGGGCTAGAGGTGTGCGTGGCCAGCTGCCCCACTGCTAGTAACCGGTTGTCAACATTTTATTTTGACATTCCTTGGTTCACAAATTGTCATATCTGTGCTGTGCTATCTGTACGATTTGCTACTGCTGCGCTTATAATACGACGGGCTTGGCGGACGTCTGTGCTGCCTGGACGACCAGAACCTTGTCTACTGGTGAGAAAATGTTGACGTGACCACTTCAGTCACCATCGTTGCCGAAATGACGCAGCACAGCCTCCTCGTGTGGCAGTTCTCCGGAGGACCATCCAGCCACTCAGCTGGCAGTAGAAAACTCGTGTGTGTTTCAATGACACGGTGAATGTATGATTCAAATGCTATGAAACGCCTGTTGCAAACGAAAAAATATTTTATACTAAAATCACTCCACTTCATATTTTAGTGGCGCTGGCACAGCAACCGTAATTAATTTTTTTTGTAAGAAACAGATTTGGTTGCATGAACTTGATGTTTTATTTAAACATGACGCGTTTCGCCTCTTCTAGGTACCAGCAGACGTTTGAAAAGGGGGGGGGGGGATTTACATACTTCTTTAAAACATAACTAAAATATGTCAAATCTTGCCTAAGCAAGAAATCTTAGATCTTATACAACAGGCTGTATGTGTGTGTGTATGTATGTATGTTCCACATCTCCTCCTTAAGCACTGGACCGATTTCAACCAATCTTGGTACACATGTTATTTAATATCAGACAACAATAGCTGTCGGGGTAAGAATCACCTACGACACATACGTAAGGAGATATGACGTCGTAAACAATGAGATGCGTGGAAAAACTGCTGCGTCAAATGACAATGCTGCACATTTTCTCCTAAACCACTGGACCGATTTCAACCAAATTTGGTGCATATATTCCTTACGTGAGATAACGATTTCAGTAGGAGTACCAACCACATACAGATGGTTCAAGAGATATAACGTCATGAACAATAGGAATCGTAAAAAACTGCTACATAATGCGACGAGACTTTATAAATACTCTATATGAGAATGACAGTACTTGGCGACTTGTAACAAACTTTAAACATAATTTCAAAACTTTATTAAACTTTTTCTCGCAGAGCACCACATCAAAATAATGAAAGGAGAAAAGTTTCTCGCTTACTATTTTTCCGCTGTTCATAGAGCAAAACTATGGCATTCGGTAAAACGTCACAATTTATAATTTCTACACTACCAATTGTACTCGCAGGAAATTTTGCAGACAGAATACACACTTAAAATTGTATCACAGTACGACACGTAGTTCATGAGATATGAGGACGTAAAGAGTAACGTGCATGGAAAACCGCCCCCGCAAATATCACGTTTTAATCTATTACTTCTTTACTATTAACCATATTCGCAACAGATTTTACCGACATACAGCACTTATACAAATCAATATATATTCCTGCAAAATTTTACAATTGTACAGCATTTCTATACTAATAATAAATATGTAAATGTAGGTTTGTCGCTGTTCGGTTCAATCTTCAAAACAACTGGACGAATTTTCATGCGCTTTTCACAGGAAACATGAGCGAAGATTGGTTCAGGATCTAGGCATGATTTCATCAAAATAGAATCACGAAGTATTTTCATAGATCATCGTGTCTGTCTGTTCATATATTAGAAACCACTTCTCCAAAACTACTTCAAGAATTCGCATGGGGTTTTCAAAGGTAACTTCAGCGTACCTAGGGGAAAACATATAGTCTTAGTTTCAAAAAAATCGGATCACGGAAAGAAGAACATCACAGTTTCACGTTTTTCATCGACAACCGTCATGTATATCTTTCTCTTTCATCTCCAAAACTAATAGACGAATTTTCAGGGGTTTTTCACAGGAAAGGTAAGGGGTATCTTGCGGTTACAGAAACGATTCATTTCACAAAATCGGATCAGAAAAAGTAAGATATCACAATTAAAACATTTCTCTGAAAACAATCGTATGTGTCTATTTGTAGAGAGTAATCTCCAAAAGTACTAAATGAACTTTCATGGGAGTATCACAGATAAATATAAGCTTCATTTTATCAAAATCAGATAAGGAAAGTAAAAGATATCGTAATTTGAAATTTTAGGTGTATTTCATGCTTGGAAAGAACGGCGAAATGCAGCAAAGAACTAACAGATAGCGCTGCGGATATGGCTGCTGGTGTTCGTGTGAAGTTCGGCTCAGCGATCGGATTATTACTCTTTGAAAATACGTCTTACTCTTTGATTTTTAAATTTATCATTTTCTTAGTTGCTATGTTCTACGAAGTATGATTCAAGAAAATGAATATAAAAGTGATACAATCCTCGCCGTGTTTAATCCATATATTTACATACTGATATCACAGTCTAACGTATATGTACAACTGCTATGGAAGCTTAAGTCTCAGGCTTGGAGAGACAATAGCGCATGTAACGGAAAGAGAGCCAACTGTAAGAATAATAATCATTGTCAGTGATATTTCTACTTCATTAAGGAAATACTTATTATATTTCAGATTTCTATCCCTCATCCCATTGTCTAGAGATATGAATCATCATGAAATGAATGTTTTAAATGGCGAATATAATTGGACGTAAGCTACATCATATTCATTAAGATAAGCCTATTTCTAACACGTTTCGCTAACTTATTAAAAAAAACTGATACATTTGATGCGGTTTTCACAGCAATTTTGAGCTAAGATTGGGACAACATATAGGCATGATTTCTTCAAAATCAGATCACGAAAAAAAATACATCGCAATCTTAAGTGTTTTCAGTAATTGTCTGTCCATCTATTAGAAATACCTAATCTCCTAAACTACTTCACGGATTTGCATGGAGCAACTTCGTTTCATAAAAGTGGAATCAGGAAAATTGTTTTAGATGTAGGTTATGCTTAAAGTAGGGATTGAGCGATAGAGGCGCTGTAGTGCACCAAAGAACTAATAAACACCGTTGCTCCATAATAATTATGGGGTAGTACAACAAGGAAGCGAACGTCTGCGACAAAATTAAGCAATCTTATGTAAGTCAGTTCGAAGGTCGGAGGAAGGCAACGGCATACCATCTCCAAACAGGACCATGCCTAGTAAAGCACTGTGGTGTTCAAACCAATCTTCGGATTGTTGACTGCTTTACCTTTTGTTTTTGTTTTTTTTATGTCTACGAATACCAACAAACATTGAATATAGTGTTACTGATTTTTGTGTATTAAATACTTAACGACATTGATTTTCTTTCCTTATTTTGGCACATATCACCTTTTGTATGAAATACTTTATGAAGATACATCGTTTCGGACAATGACTTCTACCTGAATTTGACATCTTGACTAGGACAACTGAGTGTATTGACAGAGCGATCCAACAAGGATTCTGTTTTTACTGACTGAGGTCCGGAACCTGTGAGATTACCGCCCATTAGAAATATTGGTAATTAATAGCATTTGTAATTAAACAGTATGAAGTTCACTGCAAACATTGACCATGCCAATGCACCAAATGTTACAAAATTGTAATCTTAATAATTATGGTGGCAATGTATGTACACAGTTGGGTGACAACATTTATAGTTAGGCCATAGGCAGAAATTCTCCATGTTGAGATTTCCTGTGTGCTTGTAGCTGAGGGGAGGCGGCGAGCAGGCCGACGTTGGTGGCTTGTTCCAGCTTAGGATTTTCCAGGCTCGTTTCCCTGGCCCTGGCCGGGCGGCGGCGTCGCTGTACACGGTCGGCGTGTGGATCTCCAGGTGGAGACTATAGATTTTTGTGTGGCAATTGCCAGGTGTGGTTGCTCGTCGCAGACTGCGCCAAGTTGAATCGAGTGCTACCGTGTGTTATGAATATTTAGCCTCTGGAACAAGGTGTGCATCGCACTGAATTAAAGTGACTGTGTTTTGTTAATGTAACACGTGTCGTCGCATAGGCATGAACATAAACGGTGTTTGAGAGAGGCACATGGTGTGAAAACAATTTGCGACAAATATTCACTTTGTCTGGGGGCTCACGAGCTATAACTTTATTTGATAAATGTGTCGACGTACAGACGTATCAGCCACATGGTTTTAATATGGTGTAATAAACAACATAAAGTGAACTTTCACGTGTTTTCAAAAATAGTAGTTAGTACACCCTTTTCTTTCGTGAACTTACATTATTATGAGTTTTTTGTTAATCATATGCAGGGAAGGAAAGCTGCGAATGTGTGATATCATCTCCTAGAAAACGAGTCAAACAGTAGCAATCACAGTTCCAGTGTTTTTGCATGTTTAGGAATTTTGTTCGCAGTTGGTGGTTGTGAGTTTTAAAAATTAAACTTTCCCTATTTAAAAACTCTCACCCCGATCCTTCACCCTCACAAACCCTATAAAGCCATAATACACACAGGCCTCCGTTTAACAACCGTTGCGAAGCACGGGTATATAAGCAAGTATTACAAAGAGGAGGGTGCAGATTGAGCAGCCCAAAAAGAACTTGTTCTCCAAATCAGGGGTGTGCAGTATTAGGTGTACCGAATGTTCGGCTCAATATATCGGTCAAACAGGAAGGTCCGTTTGCATTAGGTTTAGCGAGCACCTGCTCACTAAAAAAGGTCAGTTAAAGAAATTCTCCCCCTTTGCCCACCATCTCAAATCTTCAAGCCATCAGCCCCAAAGTCTGGAAAACTTAAAAATCTTTTACGTGGCTAGTAAAGGCCACAAATTAAATTTGTTGGAGAAATTCGAAAAATCAAAACACATATTTTTTAAATCCCCGAGCCTTTTAAAAGACAAAATTTATGTCGAAACATCAAAACTTTTTCGACGTAATAATGGTAATCTTCCGGTAGTGGCTGCAACCCATGGTAAAACTGTTTTCATTACACATGCATATCTGTAGCTGCTGTCGCACACAAGCGCACTATCTAAGAGCCACTTGTGCACTTTCGATGCGCAAGTTTGAACAGTTACCGGCAAGACACGAGAGCGGAAGAAGTGCACGGTCGTGGCGGGGTCGGCTTTGCGTGAGTAAACATAGCTTCGCGCGGCGAAGTTTCACCACTGACTCCATTGCCCCCATTATTGAGCAAGTTACATCTATTTTTACTGAATTTTAAAAATTTGACGCTCTGCAACTTCAGAATTAAGTAATTTTATTTATTAAGCTGTGCCCTTTAGTGGTATTTTATTAGTTCAATTTTCATCCCCTCACGTCAAACACGTGAATGTGATTATGTGGCCTGCTGTTTTTTCAGTTTGCAATCTCCCTATTGTAATATTTCTTGCTTAGGCAAGATTTAACGTATTTCTAGTTGTGTTTTAAACAAGTTTGTAAATCTCCCCCTCCCCTCCCCCGGTTTCAACATTTAAAACGTCTCATGATGCCTAGAAGAGGTGATACGCGTCATGTTTAAATAAATAAAACATCAAGTTTATGCAACCAAGACTGTTTTTACCAAAAATATTTTAGACGGTCCGCAGATACATACATATGAAATTAAATAATCAATTACTCCTTCGCAATTTGCGAAGTTAACCGAATTAAGCTGCATTTTTGAAGATGTTCTATTAGTTGGTGACGAATGAAAATTTGTGCCGGACCGGGACTCGAACCCGGGACTTCCGCTTATCGCGAGCGGTCATCTTAACCAATCGGTCACCCGACACACGTTCCCTGGCCACACCCAAACATTCATTTGTCACCCTTGCCTACATCCCCTAGCTCTCGCACAGAGACGTTTCATAACAAATACACGGCAAGAGAGGCCAATGATAGTAAACAAGTGCTTTTGCCCATCGCGAGAATCACACTAAATATGTGCGAGCTCAAGGCGATGTAGGCATACGCAACAGTGACAAAAGGGAGTTTGGATCTGGCAGGGGAGCGGCGGAGTGGCCAAGCGCATTAAGGTGCTATGCTCCATTGCGCGAGGCCGTTCCCCGTCGGGGCTTCGAATCCCTCCTCAGGCATGGATGTGTCGTCTTTAGTATAAGGTAGTTTGTAATTTTAGCGACTGATGACCCCGCAGTTAAGTTCCGTAAGCTTAACAAACATTTGAACATTCTGAACAACAACGAACAAACACGATCAGTGACCTTAGGGAACAGAACTACCCATAGAGTAAAAAAGAGCCGAATAATAGGAGATATGGTATGGATTTTTACCCCTGTACGGAAAGTTAGGCTATCGGAAAAGTTCCTGAAGCAAAAATTTAGTCCGCATCGTGTCATACGCCGCCTGTCAGGCGTCACATACGAAGTCGAGGATTATGAGCCGTCCTCAAAACGACAAAAACGAATAGACTTGTGCACGTCCTCCGTATGAGGCGTTACCAGGATCCCAAAGAACAGATAGAAACAACCTTTTGTTCAAGGACTCTGTAGACCGTTATGATAATGATGAAGCCACGACAGGAGGGCCGGCTGCGGTGGCCGAGGGGACTGCGGCGCGTCAGTCACGGTCTGCACAGCCACTTCGGTCGGGGGTTCGAATCTTCCCTCAGCCATGGATATTTGTGCCGTCCTTAGTGTTAGCTAGTTCATAAGTAGTTTGTAAGTTTAGGGACTAATGACCCCGTAGTTAGGGCCCATAAGCTATACAAACATTTGAACGACAGGAGGATATGGCGCCGGTTATCGTCACCGTAAGAAAAGGGTGTAGGCAGAATGGAAGGATACGCCGGAACTGCCATACAGAGGGCCCATGTCAAGATCCATGGCACTGCAGCTGGCTCCAAAGGAAACCTAACAGCGGGATGCTGTTCTTTCAGGTAGGGGAGCGATGCCTGAAGGAATCCCATCCGAGGATGGCGTTATGGTTACATTCTGTTAAAACAAATTCAAACTGATGAGTCCTGTTATTGATAGTTATTCTTGTGACACATGTTCCTGCCGGCCGGACGTATTTCCCATTTGCGACCTTCAGCAAAGTTGCTCTTGTATCACAGAACATTACCTTCTTTAGTTTGCGGCTGTAGTCATCAGACAATATAGAGAAGGAAGCTCCTGAATTGACAAGTGCCCAGACATGTTGGCCGTCGATGATGACGTCAATGAGATTTGCTGACATCTTAGTGACTCAGAGGGCCATAGACACAGGTTCTCAGTTAGATGCTGTGTTTCTTGACTTGCGCAAGGCATTTGATACAGTTCCCCACATACGTTTAATGAACAAAGTAAGAGCATATGGTCTATCAGACCAATTATGTGATTGGATTGAGGAGTTCCTAGATAACAGAATGCAGCATGCCATTCTCAATGGAGATAAATCTTCTGAAGTAAGAGCGATGTCAGGTGTGCCACAGGGGGTGTCGTCGGTCCGTTGCTATTCACAATATGTATAAATGACCTTGCGGAAAACATCGCAGGTTCAATGAGGCTTTTTGCGATTGATGCTGTAGTATATAGAGAGGTTGTAACAAAGGGAAAGTGTATTGAAATGCAGGAGGATGTGCATCGAATTGAAGAATGGTGCAGGAATGGTAATTGAGTCTCAATGTAGGAAAGTGTAATGTGTTGCGAATACATAGAAAGAAAGATCCTTTATCATTTGGCTACATCATAGCAGGTCAGCAACTGGAAGCAGTTAATTCCACAAATTATCTGGGAGTAGGCATCAGGGGTGATTTAAAATGGAACGACCATATAAAATTAATCGTTGGTAAAGCAGATGCCAGACTTAGATTCATTGGAAGAATCCTAAGTAAATGCTGTCTGAAAACAAAGGAAGTAGGCTACAGTACACTTGTTCGCCCACTGCTTGAATACTGCTCGCCGGTGTGGGATCCGTACCAGCTGGGGTCGATAGAGGGCCGGCCGCAGTGGCCGAGCTGTCTGCGGTGCTACGGTCGCGGTCGCTACGGTCGGGGGTTCGAATCCCCCCTCGGGCATGGATGTTTGTGTCGTCTTTAGAATAAGGTAGTTCATAATTAGTTTGTAAGTTTAGGGACTGATGACCCCACAGTTAAGTCCCTTAAGCTTAACGAACATTTGAACATTTGAATTTGGGTCGATAGAGGAAGTAGAGATGATCCAACGGAGAACAGCGCGCTTTGTTACAGGATCATCTAGTAATAGTGAAAGCGTTACGGAGATGATCGATAAACTCCAGTGGAAGACTCTGCAGGAGAGACGCTAGGTACGGGCTTTTGTCGAAGTTTCGTGAACATACCTTTACCGAAGAATCTAGCAGTATGTTTCTCGCTCTTACGTATATCTCGCGAAGAGATCAGAGCCCGCACAAAGGCATACCGACAATCTTTCTTTCCGTGACTGGAACAGGAGGCAGAACCGATAGTGGTACTCAAGGTACCCTCCGCCACACACCGTCGGGTGGCTTGCGGAGTATGGATGTAGGTGTAGATGTAGAAGTAGAATGTCGTCCATGGAGAATTTTCGTATGCGGCGGCCTCACCTCCGTAGATGGTCGCTTCGCCTAGTTTTCTTGAACATGGCGGCTAAGAGAGCGGCTAGTATCTCTATAAGGCGACGGCGAACGGCGGCGACATGTTGGATAGCGACCACTTCTAGTATACGGCGACGGGCTTCGCCCCATAGGTCGACAGTGATCGTCTGCAATTAACTCCATAGCCGAGCTGTCTAAAGCGTCTCGCTGTGGAGCGCGCGGTTGCTCGCCGTGGAGGTTCGAGTCCTCCCTGGGGCATGGGTGTGTGTGTTTGTCCTTAGGTTAGTTTACGTAGGTTTAAGTAGTTTGTAAGCTACGGACTGATGACCACGAAGTTTGGTCCGATAGAGTTACAAACATTTGAACAATTAACTCCAGTTGAAATGACTGCTCCGATGGTTGGCGTCTTGCGGCATAATAATTGTCAAATACTCGTCTTCTCTCCCTACAGTATCGTACGACATGTCCAGGAAGCCCACAGTGATAACACAATGGCGTGTTGTCTTCTGCCCTCCAAATATCTGTCCTGCGAGGCGTCATTGCTGCCGGAGAATTCGGTTGTGGCCGCGTCGGTCGGTTCCTAGACAGCCGTTTGGCGGCTGCAGCGTAAGTCATAGTAGGGCTAGGCCATTCTCACGACGGGTGCGACTGGCGGGGCTGACTGGCCATAATGTTTGAAATACCTCTTCCTCAGCAGCGTCAGCTCCCTCATGACGTACAGGACCGACATCAATGCCATATCTGGTGCTCACTTGGTCCAACAGTCCCGGATGCCATGAACTGTAGTAATTCTTCTCTCACAATTTGTCGTATGAGAGATGCAAAATCATACTAGATTCCACAACGGCCAAAGGGACTACTTTTGGAAGTCTGAAATACTTCTTTCGTCGAACTCTCCTCTGTTTCATCTCTGTAATTTTCTGGCACCATTAGATAAACTCTTGTGTCGTTAAAACATCATTTAACAGAAGAGTTCGATACATGTCTTCTGCAATGCCCTGCATCAAGTGTGAAATCTTATCGACCTTAATCATGTCCGGGTTAACTACGTGATTCAAATGTTCAAAAGTTTGTATAGCTTATGGGGTCATCAGTCCCTAAACTTACAAACTACTTATGGACTAGCTAACCCTAAGGACGGTACAAATATCCATGCCCGATGGGGGATTCGAACCCCCGACTGTAGAGGCCGTGCAGACCGCGACTGGAGCGCCTCAGTCCCCTAGTTCACCGCGGCCGGCGTTAACTACGTGACATAGGGCCGAAACATACGACTGCTTTAACTCACCATGTCGTTAGGCCCTGTTCTTTAGTTGCTCTTCTGATAAGCGGACTTGTTGCTGGTGTCTCCAAACGTCTTCTTCCCAACTAACGAGCTTGTCCTCGTTATTTACAAACCACTGCCGAGCCGTCTCATCCAGGTAGAAAGATACGTTTGCTAGGCACATAATGTGGTCCCACCTATTGGCGACTCGGTCGAATTCTTTCAGCCACTTGTTTGGGTCCTGTCCAGCGTCTCCAGAGAACACCGATGGGTGTCTGATGTGCAGCTGGCTAACCAATGTTTTCGTATCCTTGGGTCTTTTAATGACAAGGACCTACAGACGGATGTAATCAGTATATCCTTTGTATTCCGGTTTTTGTCCATGTAGGCGACGGCCCTTACGCTGCCTAATCGGGGCCACGATGATGCAGATGTATTGCAGGATTCCCGGCGCCTCATTCGAAAGCTGGTCGTTAATAGAGCACAACACTTTACACTTAACACTTTACACTTAACATGTTTGTTGCTAACACAAGCGTACTCACAGTAGAGACTGCCCCCTGCTTGCAGTGCTCCACTATTTATACAAACAAAGAATTTTCTGGAACTTACAAGTACATCAAACAAAAGAAACACGTAGGACATTCCAGAAATAGTAAATACAAAGAAATAATTTTTTTCTGATGGTGGTGGAGTTTGAACAGCGGGTCGCAAAAACAACAAAACTGCGCTTGCGCATAGCTGCTTATGGAATTCGACAACAGCTCTGCGCATGCGCAGTTCTATCGGTGACAAACTGACACACAGTTATATATAAGATTCTATCTAAACAAGCGAGAGCCATTATCTGAGGGCTATAACGTTTCTTCAAGCGAAAAAGCACGTACACAAGCGAACTTCAAATTTCGCTTGAAACCGGCAAAGGTTCTGTTGTCTAGACAACGCGACCCTCCTTCGTTCTCGCGAACTTTGGCAGACCTACAGTGCCAGACCACCAACTTCTGCGATCCAACAACGCGGAAGTGAAATAGCAGCCTTCGCTCCATTTTTTAACTGAGTGATGTGTGCCAGTAAGTGAAGCTCATCATTGCTATATTAATTACCCTAGGGTACAACAAGCCCCAAAAAAAAAAAAAAAAAAATATTTAAAAAATCGGGGACGGGGCTATGACAAACACTATTTATGCAAAACAAAGCAAACAAATGTAAATAAGGCGTTTGATCGAATACAGTTTTGAACTTATAAAAGCCTTCCACATACAAAGAAATGTTACAACCACAATCGAAAAATCACGTAAATTGTATTTTCTCAACTAGTTTCTGCAAAGTATGCCACCATTATCAAAACTAATGATGAAATCGTTCATATGATTTTCAAAATTGTCAATGGCCAACCCATAGAGGTCGTGATGACTTCACGTAGTGACATTGACTTATTGTGATTAAGTTATTCCTGACACAATGTGTATGTTCTGATACAGCCGTGTCACGATTTTTGTCACTGCTGTCAGACCGGCTAACATACTCCCTACCAGGGCGGCCAGTTCAAGTGAGTACCGCTGCAGCTGTATCCACACAAAAAATTGAAAGTGGGTAAGATATTCACTCTTGATTTAAAGAAATACATATTTACATTGAGCCTCGCGGGGATGGCCACTCCTAGTCGGGCCAGGCTGCGAAAAAGAGGGAAATCACTTTTCTGACTTTCACGCTGTAAAAACTATGAACGATATATAGGACCACCCTACATCGCTTTACCAACTTTTTTTTTTTTTTTTTTTTTTTTTTTTTTTTTTTTTTTTTTTTTTTGTGAATCACAAATCGAAAATGCCCAATTTTCATTCTGCTTGAGTTTTTAGTTTCAATACGCTTTCTGACTCTATTTTGATGAAAGCATGCGATTTAAAGGACTGGTATTTTTGACACGTGTTAGTACAGCATCTTAGCTTCCTAATAAAATGTTAACCTTCTCTTAATTCGTAACAGTCGTTTTAAAATGAGACTCTTTGTCAAGTATGTGTACGTAATTTATTCAAAAGTTCGATAGCAGGTAGCTTACTGTTCGATGCATTTTAGACCATACATTACAGCAAGTGAAATAGAACTAATATTACAGAAGAATTTTTGAAACTTTTTTCGCTATGAACCTTTCTCGTTTAACGAGTAATAGCGTCCTAATATCCATCTCATGATCACTCTCTACCTGTTCGTCCCCTTCTCGCATCACTACGTCGAATTTCTCCACCTTATCACTCTTCTTAGAACTATATCTAACCTATAGCCACCTTTAGTGTTATGTTCACAATCTTATACCTCCGAAAGTTCTTGACCGGATGCTTTGAAATTTTAACACGTTTTAGTGGAATACGTACATGTTTTATATACATAATTTTTCAGCATATGTCATATATGACTTTATTTATATTTTATAATGGGTAAACATTAATACGAAAAACCGCAAATGGAATATGCAAATACGTTTTATACGATATATTCAAGAAATATGTGCCTAGAAATCTTCCTGTATTACTGTACTAGCCATAGAATCGAACCAATTATCGACTATGTTTTCCAGGTAGAAGGAGATGCAAACGTTAACGATCACACAAGATACCCCCTAGAACCCGATAAAAACACAAAACGGAGAGACAGAACACAGTCATCGTTATTCAACTCTTATTACTAGTAGCAACAGTCTACATTATTAGCAGTCATCCATACCAAGGTAGCTTAAGATGGTAGAATACGCACTATTAGATATTTTAGGTAATCAGATCAATGACTATAATTGCATCAGAGCATATCGATAAACAATGGCTGTTTGCTCTGTTTTCTGTGGAGGATGTTGATCTTATGTGTAGAAATATGATGTTCGATGTATGCATATCTGTCTGACGTGTTTCCTGCTCTGTGATGACTAGTCGAATGAGTCTCTCGTTGGGGTGTGTTAGAAGCGTTTGCGATCATTACATTTCAGATATGCATGTCTACTGTAAGCAAAAAGTGTAGTCAACATTTTTAACAATCGGGTGTAGCGGTGTATACTAGAACTCCAGTTTATAGAACACACAGAAGATGCAATAGTTCTACTAAAGAAACTGCCTACACTACGCTTTTGCGTCCTATTTTGGAGTAATGGTGCGCATTGTGGGGTGTTTGCGTAATGACTCAGCAGCTTATGAATGGAAAAGTCCTCGTAGTTGACACAAACGAGGTATATACGATAGGAGTTGACTACAACAGCCGTTATAACTTGTATGATGAAAATATAGTTAGCGATAACCTATTTCACACACACACACACACACACACACACACAAACAAACAGTTGGATGAGCGCTAAATTGGGATGTAAAGTGAAACTGCAGTCCACACACCACCACCGATTTAAACGAACGCTTGCTTAGCTGTAGACTGGAACGATCAATGGAAGCCCTCTTCTTCTGACACGTAACCTGTCTTTCAGCATTTTTCCTAGATCCATAGACCTGTAAAACCGAAACTTTCTACACGAAAAGCTATAAGTCTTAACAATACATAGCTGTTGCAGATGCAAACTACTACATATTTTAGGTAATCACATCGACATTGGAGTGATCCTCACCACACTTAGTCCCCCTACAGAACTTACGATCTACAGCAAACACCTTGTAAGGTTGGTCTACATACACAGCGGAAGAGTAAAAGGTTCCTTCCACAGAGTGAAGAAACCTAGAATGCGTCCTGGGGTCAAAGGTAGGCCAAGTCCTTGTTTTTTACGAGATTTCAAACTCTTGTGTTTAGTGCGATATCATGTTTGATGTTATCAGTCATTGTTCCGGTAATTGCATTGCCCAAATTGCAGTTACATGTTATCTGCCAATCATCTTTAAGTTGTTGTTGTTTACGAGATTTCAGAGACTTGTTAAGTGTAGTTTCATGCTCGATGACAATTATCCATAGCGGCGTACTTTGATCAGCGGATAGTTCTATTGCCTGAGGGTAAATGGGTGGGGCGTTTCAGTAACGATACCTCAACCTAGTTAGAACTAACGCCGACAGTCGATTCTCACTGTGCCAAAACGCTCTTTGTTATACTACTTACGTTATTCTTCATTTAGAGATAGCTGCTAATCCTCACACACCGTCCTGTACACCACATTATCATCATCTAACAATCGCAGATTGCAACTCACTCTGTCCGTCAGATCATTTACACTCCTGGCCATTAAAATTGCTTAACCACGAGGATGACGTGCTACAGACGCGAAATTTAACCAACAGGAAGAAGATGCAGTGATATGCAAATGATTAGCTTTTCAGAGCATTCACACAAAGTTGGCGCCGGTGGCGACACCTAAAACGTGCTGACATGAAGAAAGTTTCCAACCGATTTCTCATACACAGCAGCAGTTGACCAGTTGACCGGCGTTGCCTGGTGAAACTTTGTTGCGATTCCTCGTGTGAGGAGGAGAAATGCGTACCATCACGTTTCCGACTTTGATAAAGGTCGGATGTAGCCTTTCGCGATTGCGGTTGATCGTATCGCGACATTGCTACTTGCGTTGGTCACGATCCAATGACTGTTAGCAGAATATGGTGCCGGTGCAGTCAGGATGGCAATACAGAACGCCATGCTGGATCCCAACGGCCTCGTATCACTAGCAGTCGAGATGACAGACATCTTATCCGCATGGTTGTAACATATCGTACAGCCACGTCTCGATCCCTGAGTCAACAGATGGGGACGTTTGTAAGATAACAACCATCTTCACGAACAGTTCGACGACGTTTGCAGCAGCATGGACTATCAGCTCGGAAAGCATGGCTGCGGTTGCCCTTGACGCTGCATCACAGACAGGAGCGCCTGCGATGGTGTACGCTACGATGAACCTGGGTGCACGAATGGCAAAACGTCATTTTTTCGGATGAATCCAGGTTCTGTTACAGCTCATTATGGTCGCCTCGTGTTTGGCGACATCGCAGTGAACGCATGTATTCTTCATCGCCATACTAGCATATCACCCGGCGTGATGGTATGGGATGACATTGGTTACACGTCTCGGTCACCTCTTGTTCGCATCGACGGCACTTTTAACAGTGGCCGTTATACAGATGTGTTAGGACCCGTGGCTCTACCCTTCATTCGATCCCTGCGAAACTCTACATTTCAGCAGGATAATGCACGGCCGCATGTTGCAGGTTCTATACGGGCCTTTCTGGATACGGAAAATGTTCGACTGCTGCCCTGGCCAGCAGATTCCTCAGATCTCTCACCGATTGGAAACGTCTGGTCAATGGTGGCCGAGCAACTGGCTCGTCACGATACGCCAGTTACTACTCTTGATGAACTGTGGTATCGTGTTGAAGCTGCATGGACATCTGTAGCTGTACGCGTCATTCAAGGTCTGTTTGACTTAATGCCCAGGCGTATCTGTGCCGTTATTACGTCCAGAGGTGGTTGTTCTGGGTACTGCTTTCTGAGGATCTATGAACCCAAATTGCGTGAAAATGTAATAACATGTCAGTTTTAGTATATTTGTCCAATGAATACCCGTTTATCATCTGCATTTCTTCTTGGTGTAGCAATTTTAATGGCCAGTAGTGTATACAGATAGAAAATAATAACGGTCCTACCACACTTCCCTGGGACAACTCCAGTCTCCAGTCTCAAATGAACACACGCCATCGAGGACAACGTTCTGGGTTTAATTACTTGTCTTCGAATAACTCATATATTTCGGCACCTGTTGCACATGCTCAGACCTTCGTTAGCAGTCTGCTATGCGGCACCGTGTCGAACGCTTTTCGAAAATTGAGAGATATTCAGGCTGTTTATTGTCTTTCACCAATAGTAGTCAAGATGTCATGAGAGGAAAGAGCAAGCATGATCGATGCTTCCCAAATGCGTGCTAATGCATGGTCAGAAGCTTTTCTGTCTAAAGGAAACTTGCTACAGTAGAAATGAGAATATGTTGAAGAATTATACACCATACTGATGTTAATGATATTGGTTTGTAATTATGTTGGTCTGTTCTTTTGCCTTTTTTATACGCGGGATTCACCTGCACCTTTCCCAATCGCTTGGAACGTTAAGCTGGATCAAATGTTCAAAATGTTCAAATGTTTGTTAAGCTTATGGGACTTAACTACGGGGTCATCAGTCCCTAAACTTACAAACTACTTATCAACTACTTACGAACTAGGACGGCACAAATATCCATGCCCGAGGGGGGATTCGAACCCCCGACCGTAGAAAGCTGGATCAAAGATAGGCGATAAATGCAAGTTAACGAAGGGGCCAATGGCGCAGAGTAAAAGATAAAGTAGTCAACATTTCGAACATTGATTTGACACCACACTGCTGTACTAGGCATGGTCCTATTTGGAGGTGGTACACCGTTGCCTATCTCCGATCTTCGAACTGACTTACCCAGCCAGTTATAGGGGGACGTATAGTTTAACGTGGATTCCGAACTATGGTGCTACTCGATATTTTTCACATCAGCAACATTCCCAGAGGTGAAAGAAGTGGAAAGTGACAGATAAAAATCCTGACTCGTAATGAGGATGGAATGCACGACCTTTGGATTCATAGTCTGCGCTACCGAGTCACAGAGAATGAAACGGGATTGTTACCCCATCCGGACCGGACCTGGCTACTTGTTTGTTTTCAAGTCTCTCAGCTGCTTCTGTACAACGGCTATGCCTATTACTATTTAAAACTCGTATGTTGTTTGGTGGGATATAAGTAAGGCTGTTCTATTGATTGTAAATACAGGGTCGCAACAAGGATTTGGCAATAGTGAGCCAGCTAAAGGAGGTCTGTTTCAAAAGCTACTCATTCTAAATTAATCTGGTGTTAAATGCAGCATTAATAATTGTCATCAGCTGGTAGTTAACATCCACAATAACTAACTTTCCAATCAAGCTGATTAAAGATTAGACGAACACATTTTTTTATTCATTAACACTATAATTCTGTTTAGTTATGGCCGTAATATTAATGCCTGCACAGTTAATTAGGAAACTGTAGGTTTAGAGTGATTGAAGGTGCAACGAATATTTTGAACACAGGAAGAACAATACGTAGTCTGCATAAGGCTCACTGACTACGGTATAAATTTGACTGCGAGAGAAATCTGGAAAAACACAAACCACTTTCTAATAATGCAAGTGCAAGAATTTATTTCGCTAACTGACTAATTGCAGAAACTTAGTATCTTGTTCATCTGTGCATTATTGCACAACAATCACTATTTTTATTAAACGTCACATCAATAAAGAAATATGTTAATCAAACTCAGCTTAGTCAATATTATGCTTTGATTTTAATAGCCAATAACTTTAAATAAAAGGAAGAGGGTTAGCTTTCTAACTACAAAATTGAAACAGGTAAAGAGGTTCAACTTTCTCAAATATTATTAGTAATAATGATTACATTACCTTTTGATTGAAGAACAACAAAATCTTCTCAGATTACTACATATATGAATGATTCAAAATCTTATAAAGACAGAACTGTGTCTGTGAAAATCAGATTTCAAAATTATTCCATCAGCTCGTACAAAAGCAGCTAACCAAAGCACGTCAGATCAATACCAGAGCTACACATCGACTCTTGATACTCTTTTCAGCTAGTACTCACATACATAGTCTTTGACAGAGATGTTACACAACAGAGTAGACCATAGACCAAGGAGGTTAGAATAAAGGGAGATGGCATTATCTATGCCGAGTACATACGTCAATTGAAGCCTATCCGCCATATTGGGCAGTTTTGGAATGCTATGTCTCCGTTAAAACAGTGCGTTAAATCGACCCTCTTACTGTAAATGCATTCAAATGACAGTCACTCAAAGCATGCACTTTCAAACATTATACTTTCTTGAATAAATAGTAATAAATACTTGGCATAATGTATTTGAAAACCTAATTTTTAACAGCTAATTTGCACGTTTTTTAACACGTTGTACGTCACGGCAAAACCGTCGGACGTTTTATTCCTGTTTTAAGTGACAGAAAACATTAGTTCTAGAATACGAATACTTCTCCAAAACTTAGCAATATGACGAAGCCAGACTTCACGTTTTCAGCGTAAGGGGGTCTCCCCGTATTCTAACCTCCTTGCCATACACGTAGTTACTCAAAGAAGTTCATATAACATATTACATCCAAATATCGATACAAGACATGCTATCGATACAAGACAGACGAAACAATATTATTGAGTTTATACAGACATATTTAATATGTCCTCCATTAGCGAGTTTGTGCGACATTGAAGGTATGTTTGCATGGTCCTCCTGCGTGAATGATTTCTTAAATTTTAAACTTCACCCTTCACTTTGCTGTCTTCTGTCATCACTCCAGAATGATCAACGAGTGACTGGCTGTAGGTCTTTGATGGGCTTACCGGTACTAATGTGAGCGGAAACCAAAAGAGTTTTCATTAGTGAGTGGGATAGGTTTATGGTACAGTATTGTGCTTCACGTTCTTGGGGAACCGCCAGGCTTTGTTAAATACAGTATTCTTCCTCACAGAAGGAAGATATACATGTATATAAAGAATATTACGGCTTGAAACTTCCTGGCAGATTAAAATCATGTGCCGGTACCGGGACTCGAACCTGGGACCTTTGCCTTTTTACGGGCAAGCGCACTATCGGTAGTGCGCTTGCCCGCGAAAGGCAAAGGTCCCAGGTTCGAGTCCCGGTTCCGACACATGAATTTAATCTGCCAGAAAGTATCATGTCAGCGCACACTCCGCTGCAGAGTGAAAGTTTCATTCTGGAAACATCTGGCCGAGGGGACTGAGACGCTTCAGTCACGGTCTGCATGGCCACTACGGTCGGGGGTTCGAATCCCCCCTCGGGCATGGATATTTGTGCCGTCCTAGTTCGTAAGTAGTTCATAAGTAGTTTGTAAGTTTAGGGACTGATGACCCCGTAGTTAAGTCCCATAAGCTTTACAAACATTTAAACATTTGAAACATCCCTTAGGCTGTGGCTAAGCCATGTCTCCGCCATATCCTTTCTTCCAGGAGTGCTAGTCTTGCATGGTTCGCAGGAGAGCTTCTGTGAAGTTTGGAAAGTAGGAGGCGAGGTACTGGCGGGAGTAAAGTTGTGAGGCGGCATCGTGAGTCGTGTCGGGATAGCAGAGTCGGTAGTGCGCTTGCCCGCGAAAGGCAAAGGCCCCAGGTTCAAGTCCTGGTTCCGGCACATGATTTTAATCTGCCAGGAAGTTTCATATCAGCGCACACTCCGCTGCAGAGTGAAAGTTTCATTCTGAAATATTACGGCTTATGTGTTGCATAGGTTAAAAAAGAATTTCAACGCTCTTTGTATGAAGTATACCTGTCACGTTAAGTGTCCAGTTAAGGCATGATGGCCGAGGTGACTGAGGCGCTCCAGTCACGGTCAGCACGGCCACTACGGTCGGGGGTTCGAATCCCCCCTCGGGCATGGATATTTGTGCCGTCCTAGTTTGTAAGTAGTTCATAAGTAGTTTGTAAGTTTAGGGACTGATGACCCCGTAGTTAAGTCCCATAAGCTTAACAAACATTTGAACATTTTTGAAGGCATGGTGTCTGGATTGGAATGACAACTTAGGTGACTTATACTCTTCTGCAGAACAGCACAAAGTGCCCAAAACCGGTAAGAGCAATTAAGACACTTGCTGACGAGGGACAAAATATTAAAATTGATAACTGCCACGCCTGACACGACCAAATAACTTGTAACCATTCGTAAATTAGTTCTCCGATAGTACCGGATACCCACTGTAGCCCTCGACACAAAACCCATTAGCGTAACTCACGAACCTGCCTTTCACCTGGGGCTTATGACAGACGGACGTAAATAAAGCGAACTGAGTTTCCGTCTTTTGTGGCAGACAGTTGGCGGCCTTACGTAATGAAGTGAGCGCGGTTACGTCTCGGACAGGAGACAGCGGACTAACCACAGCCACAGGCCAGCAGTGACGTAAGCGCCGGCAGCTGCCGGAACAAGACGGCTGCGGTTTGAATGGGGCGCCGCGCCGCCAGCCCGCTCCTGCCTGCGCTGCCCGGGATGGCTCTTTAGAGCCGCTTTCTGCAGAGATTCCTATCTGCCTCTGAAGGAGCCTCCTCTTATAAAAGAGTCATCCCTCGTCTGTTGTTTACTACCCGCCCCGCGCAACTTTGTAAAGAGCACTAGGCCGTCATTCTGCGGTACTAAACTGTTACATTTAAAGGACAACGAAGTTAAGCTGTGTCGTTCTATACACTTTAGGCTCATATTTAAGATATTTCGTGGCTGCTTTTAGGAAACTTCTCACTACACCTTTTTAAAACGAACTTTAGAAATTTACACATACGAGAAGTGCGATTCAGGTCCAGCATATGTTTGCAGCGTATTCTGAGTACTTAGAGGCAGACAAAAGTATTCAGACACTGCAAGTAATCAGAGAAGTTGTTGTTGTTGCTGTTGTTGTGGTCTTCAGTCCGCAGACTGGTTTGATGCATCTCTCCACGCTAACCTGTCCTGTGCAAGTCCCTTCATCTGAGAATACTTTCGGCAACCTACATCCCTTTGAATCTGCTTACTGTATTCGTCCCTCGGTCTACCTCTACGATTTTTACCCCACACACTTCCTTCTAATGCTAAGTTGACGATTCCTTGATGTTTCAGGATGTGTTCCACCAACCTATCCCTTCTCTTAGTCAGAATACGCCAGAAATTCCTTTGCTCCCCAATTCTGTTGAGCACCTCCTCATTAGTTACGTGATCTACCCATCTAATTTTCATCATTCGTCTGTAGCACCACATTTCAAAAGCTTCTATCATCTTTTTGTCTGAACTCCTTATTGTTCACACTTCACTCCAGACAAATACCTTCAGAAAGGCCTTTCTAACATTTAAACTAATATTGGAAGTCAATAAGTTTCGCTTCTTCAGAAACTCTTTTCTTCCCATAGCCATTCTGCATTTTATATCTTCTTTACTTCGGCCATCAGAAGTTATCTTGCTACCAAAGTAACAAAACTCGTCAACTACTTTTATTGCCTCATTACCTAGTTTAATTCCTTCAGCATCGCCTGATTTTCGCTACATTCCATTATCCTTGTTTTACTCTTGTTGATGTTCAGCTTATAACCTCTTTTCAAGACGTGTCCATTCCTTTCAGTTGCTCTTCCAGAACCTTTGCGGTCTCTGACAGGATTACTATGTCATCGGCAAACCGCAATATTTTTATTTCTTCTCCCTGAACGTCAATTCACTCTCCAAATTTCTCCTTGTATTCCTTCACTGCTTGCTCGATGTACAGATTGAACAACAATGGCAAAAGGCTACAACCCTGTCTTACTCCCTTCCCAACCTCTGCATCCCTTTCATGCCCTTCGACTCTAATAACCGCTGCTTTTCATCTTTATAAGTTGAGTATCACTCTTCGCTCTCTGTATTTCACCCCTGCTACCTTCAGAATTTGAAACAGTGTATTCCAGTCGTCATTCCCAAAAGCTTTCTCCAAATCTACAAACGCTAAAAACGTACGCTTGCCTTTCCTTAGCCTATCTTCTAAGATAAGTCATAATGTGAGTATTGCCTCCTGGTGTTCCAAAATTTCTCCCAAATCCAAACTAATCTTCCCCAAGGTCCGAATTCACCAATTTTTCCATTCGTCTGTAAATTATTCGTATCAGTATTTTGCAACCATGACTTATTAAACCGATAGTTCTGTAATTTTCACATTTGTCTGCACTTGCTTTCTTCGGAATTGGAATTACTATATTTTTCTTGAAGTCGGAGGGTATTTCCCCAGTCTCATATATCTTGCGTACTAGGTGGAACAATTTCTTCATGACTGCCTCTCCTAACGATATCAGCAGTTCAGACGGGATGTCATCTATTCCAGAGACCTTGTTTCTAGTCAAATCTTTTAGTGCTCTGTGAAATTCTTCTCGCAGTATGGTATCTCTTCTCTCACCCTCCTTTAAATCATCTTCCATTTCTAGAATACACCTTTGAAGTTTATTTCCTTTGTACAGACCTATATATTCCTTCCACCTTTCAGCTTTCCCATCTTTGCTTAGTACTGGTTTTCTATCCGAGTTCTTGATATTCATACCGCTACTTTTCTTGTCTCCAAATATCTGTTTTATTTTCCTGTAGGCGGTATCTATCTTTCCCCTGTTTATACTTTCCTTTACGGTCTTGATTTCTCCTCTTCTTAGCCAGTCTGCACTTCCTGCCAACCTCGTTTTTCAGACGTCTGTACTCCCTTTTGCCTTCTTCATTTGCTGAATTTTTATATCTTCTCCTCTCATCAATTAACTTCAGTATATCCTGTGTTATCCAAGGATTTCTATTAGGCCTTGTCCTTCTGCCTATATGGTCCTCTGCAGCCTTCACTACCCTATCTCTCAAAGCTACCCATTTTTCTTCTACTGTATTACTTTCCCCCGTTTCAGCCAATCCTTGCCTAATGCTCCCTCTGAAACCCTCCAGCTTCAATTTGTCCAGGTTCTACCTCCTAACTTTTCTACCTTTCTGCAGTCCCTTGAGTTTTAATCTGAGTTCATAACCAATAAGTTATGGTCAGAGTCTATATCTGCCCCTGATATGCCTTATAATTTAAAACTTGGTTCCTAAATCTATTCCTTACCATTATAAAGTCAATCTGGTACCCTCCAGTGTCTCCCGGTATCTTCGACGTATACAATCTTCTTTCATGATGTTTAAACCAAGTGTTGGTGATCATTAAACTGTGCTCTGCACAGAATTCTACCAAGCGATTTCCTCTTTCATTCCTTTTTCACAGTCCGTATTGACCTACCACATTTCCTTCTCTTCCCTTTCCTACGACCGAGTTCCAGTCCCCCATCACAATCAAGTTTTCATCTCCCTTAATTTTCTGAATAATTTCTTTTATCTCCTCATACATTTGTTCGATATCATCATCGGCAGGGCTACTTGGCATGTACACTTGTACTACTGTAGTCGGTGTTGGTTTTGTGTCTATCTTTACTCTGATAATGCGTTCACTACGCTGTTCATAATAACTTACCCGCATTTCTATTTTCTTCTTCATTATTAGACATACTCCTGCGTTACCACCAACTGATTTTGTATTTATAACCCTGTACTCACCTGACCAGATATCCTGTTCATCCTGCCAGCGAACTTCACTAATCCCAACCATATCTAACCTTAACTTATCCATTTCTCTTTTCATATTTTCTAATTTACCTACGCGATTAAGGGTTAGAATATTCCACGCTCCGATCCGTAGGATGCCTGTCTTGTTTTTCTTGATGAGGGCATCAAATCAAATGAATTATTTGTATAGCTTATGGGACTTAACTACGGGGTCATCAGTCCCTAAACTTACAAACTACTTATGAACTAGCTAACACTAAGGGCGGCACAAATATCCATGCCCGAGGGGGGATTCGAACCCCCGACCGTAGTGGCCGCGCAGACCGTAACTGACGCGCATCAGTCCCCTCGGCCACCGCGGCCGGCGATGGTGAGGGCATCTTCCTTAGTCGTCCCCGCCCGGAGGTCCGAATGGGGGACTATTTTACCTCTCGAATATTTTACCCAAGAAGACGCCATCGTCATATATTTCATACAGTAGAGCTGCATGTCCTCGGGAAAAGTAACGACTGTAGTTTCCCCTTGCTTTCAGCTGCTCGCAGTAACTGCATGGAAAAGCCATGTTAGCTGATGTTACAAGGGCAGCTCAGTCAATCATCCAGACTGTTGCCCCTGTAATTACTGAAAAGGCTGCTGCCCCTCTTCAGGAACCACACGTTTGTCTGACCTCACCACAGATACCCCTCCGCTGTGGTTGCACCTACGGTACGGCTATCTGTATCGTAGAGGCACGCAAGCCACCCCACCTCGGTAATGTCTGTGGTTCATGGGGGTGGATCAGAGAAATAAACCTTACGTATGTTATTAACATAAAAATTCTTTTATTCTTTACAAATTTGTAATACATACGTTAAGGAAGAGGCTCGATATGTAAAAGACAATTCGTTTCTCGCAACACTTGTTGGTGCGTGATGATTGCACAAATCGAAATACGAAATCACTGTGGTGCTTCATCTTCCGTACTCTCCAGACCTGGCCTATGTCGACTTCCTATTTTTTTTATTTTTTTTTTCAAAGTTGAAAACCCCGTTGAAATGACGAAGTTATGCAACGACAGGCGAGTTGAAATTCGCAGGCGACGCTTCACGCGATGCAGCAAGAGGCGATCGAGCACGCTTCCGGAACTGCAAACTGTTTTTGGAGCGGTGTATCAATTGTGTGGAGGAGACTATTTCAAAAGTGACTACGCGCTATAAGTGACAGGTAGGCGCGGAAAAATTTTGTGGACTAACTTCCAGAATATACAGATCGATCCCTGGGACAGAACTCGAGCCGGCGGCGGTGGCCGAGGAGACTGAGGCGCTTCAGTCACGGTCTGCACGGTCCCTACGGTCGGGGGTTCGAATCCCCCCTCGGGCATGAATATTTGTGCCGTCCTAGTTCGTAGGTAGTTCATAAGTAGTTTGTAAGTTTAGGGACTGATGACCCCGTAGTTAAGTCCCATAAGCTTTACAAACATTTGAACATTTGAACAGAACTCTAACCTACTCAGACATCACAGAAGATGAAACAAACATCTGAACTTTCATCGTAAACGAACGGATTACAAACAAATCTGCATTTATTCATCTCCCTCTCTCTCTGAATTTTCTGAAGGTGTATAACTTTGTATTACAAAGTCGACTAATCAATCGATAAAATATAAAAATGGACATGTGGCAGTATATTTCAGTTTGTTGCCAAAACTGTTCACTGCAGACCATTGACGATTCTGCATGGTAGTAGCCTTACGTTTCGCACTGTTCCGTGCGTCGCAGTGGATGAGCGAAAACTTTATCTGGTCTTGCAGAATTTCGCTATTCGTCTGCGCCACATCAAAGCCACGGAAGGCAGACATATAGAACATATCAAAATCAAATTCCAGATATCTGTAGTGACGTTAACATGTTTAGAATTAATGGTTTTCTTCGTATATCTTTTCGAAAGGTCTGAAAAAAACAGACACCATATCAATAATTGTAAAAATGCCCACAACAGGCAATGGCAATTTCATTGTGGACGCATTTATATGATCAGTCTCTTGCGGTAATACAGTATAAGTTGCGAGCAAGAGAAACTAGGGGACAGGGGACTCAGCAATCGTGGTGTGCTACAAGCTGAGAATTTAGGTTAGAAGGGTAGCGTACCTGGATAGCCTGATTGGTTAAGGCGACCGTTGGCCCGAAGCGGGAAATCCGGGTTCGAATCCCCGTCCAGCACCAATTTTCATCTTTTCCATTGGATTTATTTCAACACCCCGAAACGGTCGAAATGATTCAGTATTTCGATTTCGTTAACATGTTGAATAAAGTAGTCTGCTCCGTAGTTTGTAACTAATTTACGTTTTGTTTCATATACTTCAATAATTGTCACTAGGTACATATTCTTCAAGCCATACTACTCGTGTTTGACGATGGGTGCTTGGTAATCTACTACCATTTACCATCTTTCTTGTTCTATTAGCGAGTAATGCAGCAGACTAATGACAATAAACTTTCGTATGAGTACAGATTTCCCCAATTACACCATCGTAGTCCTGTCGCGAGACCTATGCGAGAGGAACCAACACGTTTCCTATATCTTCTGTATATTACAGCAAAACAACGTCTTTATTTGTAGAAATTTACGCGGACGACTTAAAATAAATTGTCACATTTGTCAGTTAGTACTAAAACGATTAAAAGCACTTCCAGTACATAGTTGAAAACAAGATTTATTAATCGTAACACTGGTTCCAAGAATTAGAAAGTACCTGTATTACAACAGTTCAAATGTTTGTAAACCTACTGGACCAAACTGCTATGGTAGTCAGTCCCTAGACTTACAAACTACTTAAAGTAACTTGCACTAAGGACACCCACACCAGAAGGAGAGAGGGAGGTCTGGAAACTCTGACGGAAATATTTCGACTCTCAGAGAAATTGAAATTGGTTAATCGACTAGTGAATCTACACTGACGGAACAAAAATTAGTACACCTGCAAAGACGACGTCGATTTTGATCCGATGACGTCAGATGCCACCTGGGGCGTAGTAGATGTTACCGCCAGAACTCCTTCCGGGTGTAGCCTTTAATAGAGAATGTTTACAGCCATAAGGCTTAGTGGGATATCGCCTGTTTGGAGCAAACAGGCGCCATATAACGGAGACGCACTCGTGCTTCCTACAGCCAACTGAATGAGTTTGAAAGGATTTAAGTTGTGAGATTCCCAGTGGCCGATAAGGTCCTTTCGGAAAACTGTGACATGATGCGTGCAGCGATGCTAGCTGCAGCGGTCACATGAACATACAACCGTAGACGAGGTTCTGGGTATCAGCGCAGCAAAGACGTCCGTCAAGATCATTGTATTGTAAATGGAGCAATGATGGTCATTTTGCGCGTAAAATGTAAACTTGGCGAGCGATGTCTCGTAGAGTGCTTTCGTCCAAGAGACACTGCCCTCCTCCCCCCCCCCCCCCAAGTCTCTCGTTCACATTTGTTGCTTGTGGAGGGACCGCTGACCAGGTCTCGGTATGTGCAGGATGTTGTAAGATCCCTTCTTGTGCCAGTCTTGTAACAGGAGTGTGATGTGTAGGTACTGGTCGCCCACACACTGCGAGCGAAACTCAAAGCGCTCTCCAAGACGTGTTGCAACTTTCCTGTCCAGCACGATCTCTCGGCTTGTCTCCAAAGGAGCACGTCTAGGCTATGATGGGATAACTGACACGTGCATTTGCCAACCTACAACTCTTGCAGAACTACGTGAACCAGCGAGCAGGCGAGGAATAATGTATCCCAAGACAATATTCGCCATCTTTATGATCGAATCCATGCTAGAATCAGCGCTCCTGGAGGTTACACCACGTGCTCATATAGGTGTTTCAGCACGGATCGACACCTGGTATCTCAATACCGCTTGAACTATTGATTTTTTAATCCAATCATTTCGTGTACTGTAACTTTGAGAGATGAAATAGTTCAGGCAGCAGAGGACAAAATAGGTAGAAAGACAAGACCTACATAAAATCCTTGGGTATCTCAGAAAATGCTCAATTTAATTTATGAAAGGAGAAAATATAAAAGTACAGTGAATGAAACAGGCAAAATGGAGTACAGACGACTAGGAAATGAGAATGACAGGAAATGCAAAATAGCTAATCAGGAGAGGTTAGAAGAATGTATAAATAGGGGAAAAATAGGTACCGCCTACAGGAAAATAAGAGACATATGGAGACAAGAAAAGCAGCTGCATGGATATAAAGAACTCACCAGATGGAAAACCAGTTCTCAGCAAAGAAGGGAAAGCTGAAAGGTGGAAGATTATATAGAGAGGCTCTACAAAGCAAATGAACTTAGAGACAATATTGTAGGAAAGGAAGAGGAAACAGACGAAGATGAAATAGCAGATACTATACTGAGAGAAGAATTTGACAGAGCACTGAAAGACCTAAGTTGAAACAACGCCCCTGGAATGGACGACATTCCCTCAGAACTACTGAAGTCTCTAAGAGAGCCAGCCATGACAAAACTATTTCACCTGGTGCGTTAGATGTATGAGACAAGGGAAATACCCTCAGACTTAAAAAAAAAAAAAAAAAAAAAAAAAAAAAAGGTAATAATTCGCTTTCCAAAGAAAGTCGGTGCAGGCAGGTGTGAAAATTACGGAACCATCAGTCTAATAAGTCTTGGTTGCAAAATTTTAACACGAAATCTTTACAGAAGGATGGAAAACCTGGTAGAAGCAGACCTTGTGAAAGATCAGTTCGGATTCAGGATAAATATAGGAACAAGAGAGGCAATACTCACCTTAAGCCTTATCTTACAAGATAGATTAAGGAAAGGCAAACCTCCATTTCTAGCTTTTGTAGATTTGGAGAAAGCTTTTGACAATGTTAATTGGAATACACGATTTCAGATTCTGAAATCAGCGGGAGTAAAATATAGGGAACAGAGGGTTATTTACAACTTGTACAAAAACAAGACGGCAGTCAAAGGCCACAAAAGTGATGTAGTGGTTGGAAAGGGAGTAAGACAGGGTTGTAGCCTTTCTCCAATTTTATCCAATTTGTACATTGAGCAAGCTAGCAATGAGAAATTGGGAGAAGGAATTAAAGTTCAGGGAGAATAAATGAAAACTTTTCAGTTTGCCGATGACATAGTAATTCTGTTAGAGACAGCAAAGGACCTGGAGGAGCAGTTGAACGGGAGGGACAGAGTGTTGAAAGGAGCGTGTAAGTTGGACATTAACAAGAGCAACATAAGGGCAATGGACTGCAGTCTAAGAAAATCAGATGACGCTGAAGTAATTAGATTAGGTAACGAAACAATAAAGATGGTAGATGAGTCTTGTCACTTGGGCAGTAAAGTAACATATAATGGTCGCAGTACAGAGGATATAAAACGCAACATTGAAATGGGAAATAAAGCGTTTTTGAAAAAAGAGAAAACATCGAATATTAATTTAAGCATAAGGAAGGCCTTTCTGAAGGCATTTGTGTGCAGCGTTGCCTTCTATGGGAGTGAAACAAGGACGATAAGCAGTCGGACAAGAAGTGGATAGAGGCTTTTGAAGTGTGGTGCTACAAAAGAATGCTGAAAATTGGGTGGGTGGATCGCGTAACTAATGTGGAGGCGCTAAACAGATTTGGGGAGAAAAGGAATTTCTGGCATACCATGACTAAAAGAAGGGATCGATTGATAGGACACATTCTTAGAAATCAAGGAATCATGAATTTAACGTTGGAAGGAAGTGTGTGGGGTAAAAATCGCGGAGGGAGACCAAGAGACGTATACAGTAAGCAGATTAAAATGGATGTAGGTTGCCTTTCTTATGAGGAGATGAAGAGATTTGTTCGGGATAGTGTAGGGTGGAGAGCTGCATCAAACCAGTCTCCGGGCTGAAGACCACAACCACAACAACAACAACATATACACTATTTCAACAATAAATCTTGACGGTTTGAAAGACTCTCAAAGGATCACAATTTTTTCTGGCACTGTATATATCACAACTGGTAAGGTTTGGCTTTAATATACAGGGACAAAAGGCCCACAAGATATTTGAGTTCCAATAAGAAAGAGATTCAACTCAAATTATGTCGATGTGTCGTACCTTTATATACATTTGCCAAAATAATTTTATACTTATTTGAAGATGGCGCGTCAGTCACCCTAAACTAGTGTTTTTGTGAAGTTGACGTATTTTGGAATACAGGACCGCCAACACACCAGTCAGACAATGTTATACAGCAGCATTTCCTTCTGTGTTAAAATGCAGTTCTGCAACTCTTCCAGTAGAGTAAATATAATGCGATCCATTTTAAATTGCTTTGGATAAATGCCTACGGCCTATTTATGAACAATACGCTACATTAGTTTTGTGTAAAAAAGGTAAAGCAGTCAACAATCCGAAGATTTGTTTGAACACCACAATGCTTTACTATGCATGCTCCTGTATGAAGCTGGTGTGCCGTTGCCTTACTGCCCCCCGCCCCCCTACACACACACACACACACACGACCTTAGAATTTGCTCACACAGCCAGTTATATGGGGACCTACAGTTTAACGTAGATTCCGAACCACAGTGCTACTATGTTTCACATTAGCAATACTGACAGAGGTGAAATAAGGGGAAAGTGACAAATAAAAATACTAGGACCTGTAGGATTATTTTATGTCAACACAAAGCCGCTGCACCATCCATCTAAATTTAGATATTTACTCAGGACATCCTATTTAATTGTTTGGCAGAGAATTAATCGAACCAATTTCATAATATTGCACTATTGTTCTATTCTCTGATTGCGCGCGGTAAAAAAGATCACTTAAATCTATCCGTTTTCGACCTGATTGCTTTTACCTTATTATTTTGATCATGTAGGTGGGTGAAAATATGCTTGCATTCGGAAGAGAATATTCGTGAAATAAATTTCGTAAACAGATCTCGCCGCGACGGATAAAACCTTCCTTCTAATGTTCTCCATCCCAACTCTTGCATCAAGGTGACACTCTCTCGCCTGTATCGTGATAATAAGAAACTAGCTGCCTTATCTTCTTTTTTTGTCCTCACTCATTTCCACCTGGTTAGGATCTCATAATACGCATCAATAGTCCAAAATAGGACTGACTAGTGTAGGCAGTTTCTTTAATAGATCTACTGCATCTTCTGAGTGTCTTGACAGTGAAACGTTGCCTTTGGTTCGTCTACCTAGGGTATATTCTATGTGTTATTCCCAATTTATGTACATAAACTGATCGGTTTGCTGAATTTCGCTTATGACTTTACTGACACTGACATTAGGTACAGCGGTGCGCACCCTGAGACTACTTTCACATCTGGTACAGAGCTAGTGTATTTCGTTCAGCAGGCGAATTTTTAGGTACAGGTCGTTCCATAAATTACAGTGATGTAGAGATTTTAACGTCCATCTCTTCATTTTGGGACTCAGTTTTCAATTAATTACGTTTGATGACAGTTTAGTAAAGAGAAATAAGGACTTTAATTTGGACAAGGCTTCGAATTCTGCACTTGGTGTAATAAAAGTGCAGAGAAGGCCTCAAGGTGTGGCCACCGCAGAACGTATATCGGGAATCGAATACCTGATTCCTTTCGCCAAGGGGGGGGGGGCGTGCTAAGCGCCCCTGTTTGCCACGGATTAACATGTGTGAGCAGCAGTACCGCCGCGATGGGGCATAAAAGGCCGCTCCTAGCACTTTGTCGGCCGTTTTGATTATTTGGAGATGGCCAGACTATACGTCGCCGAATTATTAGTCAAATAAACTGAATTTGCGCGGCAGCACGCCCGTGCCGCGGTGTAGTAGCCGAGCGGTCTAAAGCGTCTTGCTGCGGAGCGCGCGGTTGCTCGCCGTGGAGTTTCGAGTCCTCCCTGGGGCATGGGTGTGTGTGTTGTTCTTAGATTAGTTTACCTAGATTTAAGTAGTTTGTAAGCAACGGACTGATGACCACGCAGTTTGGTCCGATAGATTTACAAACATTTGAACATTTTTTGAGCACGCCCGAAATTTATTGCACTGAAATAATTAATCGTGGAAGTCAGTGAACAAACAAAAAAATCTCCTGAAAACATGTTGAATGAACAAACGTAGTTCGTCAATATCGTTTCAACAATTTTAGAAGTTTTTTTCTGTAGAAACTAATATTTTATAGAACAGTGATTTGATAACATACAATTACATTTGACACCATACAAAGAATTACTTTGAAGTAATATCACCTGTCTGTATGAAGAAAGCCAACATCGTTACCTTATAAAGATTCTTTCAATTGTTTTGAAATGTGGTTACAAATGTGCTGTGCAACACAGCGTATACATGTACAAAAAATGTTTACTCATACTATAATGTGCTTGAAACATGTAACCACTATTTCTTAATATGTCCTTGGTTTTGTAAAACTTCTATTCAGAAGATCCGCTATGTGATTTTTACTAATGTGAAGCACAACAGGACAATGGTTAATCCAAACTGGAAAATGATGAATATGACCAGAAGATTACACCCTTGGACACGAATGGCATCGCGCGTTTAGATAAATCGCGATATGCGACTGCGGGTGGTTTTTTCTTTATTTTAAGACAATGTACTCGTTCTCAGAAACAGGAAGGGTCAATTCCCCGTCAGATCATTTTGTGTACAGGTCGCTATTGGTCTGAAAATACCTGCTGATGAGTAGTAAGTTCACTTCAACACTCCATATAATCGCAACTTCATCCAGCTACTTTATCATCTATAATTACATTGATGTCGGCCTGGAGATAAACTCTAAAATTTCTTTCGGTTTTCCATGAAAGTCTGATCACTGTGGCCGGCCGCGGTGGCCGAGGGGACTGAGGCGCTCCAGTCACGGTCTGCACGGCCACTACAGTCGGGGGTTGGAATCTCCCATCGGGCATGGATATTTGTGCCGTCCTAGTTCGTAAGTAGTTCATAAGTAGTTTGTAAGTTTAGGGACTGATGACCCCGTAGTTAAGTCCTATAAGCTTAACAAACATTTGAACATTTTGATCACTGTGGTTGCTGATTGTTGTCGTAATTCCGTCGTATGTCCGTCTAATTTATGTTTTGTTTCTATTACTTTCTGACTACAACTATAGTCATAAACGAATGAGGAACACATTCACAGAATATATGACATCAACTGCTAAGGGGCAAAGCTGAAATGTGTACCCAGCCGGGATTCGAGCCCGGGTCTCCTGCTTTCTAGGCAGTTGCGCTGACCCCTACACCACTGGGGACACAGTGAACACCGCATCTGCAAGGACTACCTAAGTACGCCTCCCGTCAGACACAAATTCCCAGCTTCACCCTGCACACAGTACTCAAACTCGTAGTTATGAAACGTACTTATGAAATCGTAGTTGTTTCATAACTACCAGTTTGATTATTGTGGGCAGGGTGAAGCTGGGAATTTGTGTCTGACGGGAGGCGTGCTTAGGTATTCCTTGCAGGTGCGGTGATCACTGTTTCCCCAGTGGTGGGGTCAGCGCAACGGCCTAGAAAGCAGGAGACCCGAGTTCGAATCCCGGCTGGGTACACATTTTCGGCTTTGCCCATTCGCAGTTGATGTCATATGTTCTGTGAATATGAAACAATAACAACTGCAGGATCAGAAGTGACGTCTATTCTTTCGGGACAGACGCCACATGTATATAAAGAATGAGGAACAAAAGAAGCATTAGGATAGAGGTCATTCCGACGGAACAAAAGTATTGCATTCGCGGAACTCCAACAGTTAGCTCATAATTCAGGGGGCTACCCACGACCTCCAGCCTGTCCTTACTCCTGAAGGACATGTACATCAACCAACAGCTGCGAAACTCCTACCCGGATCTGACAATGGCTTCAGGTTCGACAGCCGCTAGACTTAAGTGCTGGCATGACATACAAACTCTCAGTACACTCTCTGATTGTTTAAAGAACGAACACTCATGTACAATAGGGTTCCAAACGTTTGAGTGTTTTACAAATCAATTAATGCATAAAATATTGGACGGTAAGGAGGGAAATGTTATAAACAGTTCGAAATTAAGTTTAAAATTTATTAGATGTCGTTCAGCGTTCTCATTAATTAACACTATTTTAACGCGGTCTGGATAATTTGCAGTAAATGTTAAGCAAAAGTTAGTTTTTAATGCATCTCATTGTCTAAGATGTATTACCTCCAGTACTCTGTATCGTACAGTAACATAATTTTGCAGGTAGCTCCAGTAGTATATGTTGAAACTGTCTGAAAAATGTGATGCAAATGGAGTAAGTAGTGAAGAAATAATAAATCAATAAGTAAAAGTCCTGATTCCATAAATAATCATTTTCCCGTGCATATAACATAGAAACGAGCTAATGTGTTAAATATTTGACTTTAAGCATTAATCTAGAAAGAAGGACTTGCCGCTGCACGCTGACTTCCTTTGTAAATATCACAAATCTTTCCACGCTATTCAAACTTGTCAGTAATGCGTTTAATAGTTAGGTGGGTTGTTGGTTCGTGGTTCTGTTTCAAACTGCTGCCTCCAATGACTTTTCACGTAAACAACATTATCCAATTTCAAAAAACGCTTCACGATACATTTTCGTTACTGGAAAGTCAAGCGTGCTTCAGCCATCGTCTTTCTCAATATCGAAAAGAATCTGTTGAGCCAAAGACCATGCTACAACACATTCTTAACGCAACTCAAACGACAATATCGATATCTCAATCAAACCTGACAAAGAGTGTACACATGTTTCGGGCGAACTAGGTATGTAGATTATGTCTGCGAAGAGTGTTGTCAATGAGGTTATTAGATAGAAAGTAATAAATCCAAAGGCTGTGGCAGATGCTGAAATTCTACTGCATGAATAGCGAAATGTAGTAAGTGATATTTTTTTCGGTTCATCGTTTTCTGGAAGGATTTTAGCGAAGTAAAGTTTCGTAAAGGTTTGGTATTATATATGATGTTTGTTGGAATCGTCAGTTTTGAGTAGTCGATATGCGAAACTAAAATATTCAAGTGCAGTCACTTTCAAGACACAGGGTAAGTGATTTGATAGCATTTTAAATTTTGTCCATAATTACGTGAAATATTAAAAATGAAATTTTTGTTGCCCGTGTGTGCCGTCAGATAGGCCACTTGTAAAAAAAAAACTCCAGAACATCCAAAAATGGATTTTAGAATGAGGGGCTTCCCAACATTTACAGCTATTTTGACCAATTAAGTTGATAAAAAAAAGCTTAGAGACCCATCAACTAAAAATCCAATAAAATATAATGACCCACTACTTCTAGACACCTACATAGGTAAGATGTGCATGTACTAGTATGTGACCGCAGTGTCCAGATTGCATTAAATCCATGTCTGCATGTAGGATATCTTATCTTGCAGTTTTGCATTAAATGTTCGAAATCAGTAAACTACAGAAAGAGCTGTCGGATGTCAGCTATATCAGTGCATCAATAACAGACCGACTTTTCTATGTATTATGAAGTTTACCTATGAAAATCACAGGCAATTCTCCCTCTTTCTCTTTTTCTTTCTACTAGCTGTCTTCATTTGGCAACGACTTAACTGTAAAAATTGTTGTACACGCCGAAGTGCCAGTATTTCCATATCAGTTCTACAAACTTGCATAAATTTGAGTTCTATAAACAGTGATATACGAAGAAAACTCACAAGAGAGGTGTTTGAGTTGCGTAAGTTGTTTTTGGGTGAAGCACTGGTGAACATCTTCCATGCCTAGTTGTCGGCCAATAAAGTCATACATCCCTGAGCAATATCTCCGATATACAGGCAAACGTACGGTATTGTAACGAAAACCACTGTTTCAACACTAACATTGTTTTTATAGTTGTTGTTGTGGTCTTCAGTCCAGAGACTGGTTTGATGCAGCTCTCCACCCTACTCTATCCTGAGCAAGCCTTTTCATCTCCTCATAAGAACGACAACCCACATCCACTTGAATCTGCTTACTATACGCGTCTCTTGGTCTCCCTCTGCGATTTTTACCCCACACACTTCCCTCCAACGCTAAATTCACAATTCCTTGATGTCTAAGAATGTGTCCTACCAACCTATCCCTTCTTTTAGTCAAGGTATGCCAGAAATTTATTTTCTCCCCAATTCGGTTCAGTACCTCCTCATTAGTTACGCGATCTACCCACCTAATCTTCAGCATTCTTCTGTAGCACCAGATTTCAAAAGCCTCTATCCTCTTTCTGTCAACACTGCTTATCGTCCATGTTTCACTCCCATACAAGGCAACACTCCATACAAATGCCTTCAGAAAGGACTTCCTTAGACTTAAATCAATATTCGATGTTAACAAATTTCTCTTTTTCAAAAACGCTTTTCTACCCATTGCCATTCTGCATTTTATATCATCTGTACTGCGACCATCATTTGTTATTTTACTGCCCAAGTAACAAAACTCATCTACCTCCTTTATTGTTTCGTTACCTAATCTAATTCCTTCAGCATCACCTGATTTTCTTACACTGCACTCCATTACCCTAGTTTTACTCTTGTTAATGTTCATCTTATATGCACTTTTCAGCACACTGTCCATTCCGTTCAATTGCTCTTCCAGGTCCTTTGCTGTCTCTGACAGAATTAATATGTCGTCAGCAAAACGCAATGTTTTTAATTCTTCACCCTGAACTTTAATTCCTTCTCCAAATTTCTCCTTGCTTTCCTTATAGTAACTAATGAAAATAATCGTGCAATATTTAACTTTTCCCCGGCATAAATCATTGCCGTTAATGGGATAAAATTTACTTGTGGTTCATTAATTCAGGCTAATATAAGATGTTTACCACTGCATTTACCTACCCAAAATGGGCCCTGAAAATGATATTCATCCAGGCACAAGTCTCACTGTTGTAACATCTCCCTTATCGGTGAATACCAATTCAGCATATAATCCACTGGGTCTGAGCCAAGCGGTGTAGTGTCAAGGTCCTCAACTTGCATTCGAGCCATGGCCGATTACGTCCCCCTCTAGCAGTAAGAAATCAAAGCTAATGTCTGTCTCTAATAATATTAGCTATGGACGGGAAGTGAAACTCTGATCTTCTTCCCTTCCATCTTGTTGTGTCTGGATATTAAGTGATCGAATACAAGAGAGTGTACCTTGTGAAAAATTGCGCTCAAGAGACTACCAATTCGATAAATTACGATGCGGTTGTGACATGGTGAGTGTTTAGGCCGTGGGCAGCCTGTCAAGGATGCGCTGCAGCCCAGTCCACGTCTGTGCGAGAAAACAATGTCGGTCGCTTGTTGGCACATAACTGTAATTTTCAACATTAAAAAATACTGGTGGTCCGTCTTAGCAGTTTCTTTTGCTGTATCATACATTCTCACGTGATGTATGTAGAATAGCGATACAGCTTTTAAACGCCTATTTCATTCTGTACTTGCCGAGTTTCACGACGAGTGAAACCACGCACCGAAAATTTTTACCTTGACTTTGAACCACGGCTCACAATGCGACCTTCCGGTCTCGGAAATTCATTTCGTTATGGTAGAACAGTAGTATATCTCAAGGGTGTCCGTTCAGAAAAGTCCCAAAGCCCATTATCCAGAAAATTACAAGGAAATGGACTCGCACCGCGGTGAGTGACCGAGCGCATTGTGGCGCTAGGCTCCGATGCGCGACGCCGTTCCCAGTCGGTGGTTCGAATCCCCCCTCGGGCATGGATGTTTGTGCTGTCTTTAGTATAAGTAAGTTCATAAGTAGTTTGTTCAAATGTTTGTAGAGCTTATGGGACTTAACTACGGGGTCATCAGTCCCTAAACTGACAAACTACTTATGAACTAGCTAATACTAAGGACGGCACAAACATCCATGCCCGAGAGGGGATTCGAACCCCCGAACGCAGCGGCCGTGCAGACCGTGACTGGCACGCCGCAGACCGCTGCGCCACTGCGGCCGGGATAAGTAGTTTGTAAGTTTAGGAATTGATGACCCCGCAGTTAAAGTCTCATAAGCTTAACAAACATATGAACGTTTGAAACGGACTCAAAAGTTTTAAGCGCAACACATACATTAAACTCTCGATTACCCGCAAGTGGACTACCCGTTTGCAGATTATCCGCGGCCTCTTATTTTATTTTATTTTTCTCTTTTTTTCTGAATAATTTACTTTTGCCTGTGAGTGGGATTGATTTTGGGCTACAATACGAGTGTAATAATTTATGGGCTGCTCGAACACTGAGTGCTGCACTTCAGTATTTGTTGCAAAAGATAGAGTACATATAGTGAGTCGACGACCCGATGAGCGAGCACGGGAGTCCCGACCCTTCCCACTGCCGCACGCCTCTAGAGTTTGCTACAGGCTGTGTCACAAGTTTGTTAAATCTCTAAAGCGCAACTTATAAATCTAATGACCATGTCCAGTTTTTATTTTTTCGCAAACATTTTAAGAAGAAATGCAGTACAGTACAGTACAGTATGTACTGTATATGATTGCGATTTTATTAATTACAGTACACTACTTCATGTTTCTAAGAATTGAACGGCCCAGACGTAATTTAGCTCTTTTTTCATTTACGCCAAACCTCACGCAGCACTGCACAGGACTACTCCGACTGGCCAGGTAGCAAATCCTCAGAGTGCCTGCGGCTACCGGTGGCCTAAACCGGGAAACCCCATTTCCCCCACCAACAGTCATGCTCGCCCGCCAGGATTGAATCGACTTAATAAACACATACCAGCAGTAACAAGAGTAGATGAATGGACTAAAGCAGAAACAGTCGTCAGTCATGCATCAGCACTTCAATGGGCTGATGAGTCACTGGATTACCTTCAACAGCAAGTAGATGCTCCTCTTTGTGACAAGTTGGTGTTGCGCAAAATTCGCAGTGCGATATATAAAAGACAAGCTACCACAATGAGACAGATGTCAATTCAGGACTATTTCGTTTCAAAGTAGTGCACTGTAAGGTGAAACTGAATTTGTAAGTACACGCATTTTCATAAATAATAAATTAATAAAGTAAAATTTATTATAATTATTAGATAATTGATTTTAATTATGACATAGTAATTAATTTTTGTCTTTGTACTACCCTAACACATTACTGTGTACTTAAGTTGCGGATTATCAGCGAAATTCGATTACCCGCGGTTTTCCAATGCCCAATTACCGCGGATAATCGACAGTTTACTGCATATTACTGGTACACTTGTCAGTGAAGACTACGCTGTCGCCCGTTCGAATAGCTAAGGTGGTAGCGTGTTCTTCTGTAATTTGGTCGATCCAGGTTCTATCCTACTTTAAGGAAACATTTTAAAGAGACATTTTTAATTCACAATATTGTAAAAAATTACGACAACATGTCACAGAAGAACGCTCAGTTCTCTGCGTAAGTTCGTAAAGAACTGCCAGAGGAGCAGTTATGGCCCACTGAACGCTAAGTTCCATGGGGGCCTTGGCTCTTCCTGACCGTCTGCCTGTTGTATACATACGATAGGGCAACAGCTGTACTCTGCTTTTCCGTGAAAAGACTGCTTACTCGAATTTATAACGAATAATTATTACCTTGCCACAGCCTACAATATAATCCAATTTTTTAATAAAATTGTAATGGTAACAGTATTTAACGTTTTAATTTAATTGTAACATTACTCTGAAATTATTCGACTTTTAAAAAACGTAAATATTGTTATTAAAGTTAATATTTCGCAAATAAAATAAAGTTGTTTATGGTGTAACTTATAGTATTTTATATCATTAATTATATTTAAAATTACTATAATTTTAAAATAAATAAAAAGTTAAAGTGTTTCTGGGAGGTAGACTGGAACCTTGATCATCGACATCACAGTCACGTACGCTTGTATCTGGCTGCTTCGCCATCCTGCTTGTATGGTCTTCATTGAGTAGACAAACCATGTGCTTGAGTTGCGCTTAAACTTTACAGCCCCTTCTCTCAGAATTTTCTGGATACTACACATTAAGAATTCCTGTATGAACACCCTTGAGGTATACTACTCACATGTGAAGGCTCATCCCAAAGTGTCAGTGCAACGTCAGTCCCGGCAGAGACGTGGCTCGGGGCCAATGGGTTTAGAACCATCGTTATAGGACATACAAAAATTTTGTTTCCGCTGGAAGCAGTGACGGAGGAAACCTGCAACCTGAATTGTGACAGAGTGAGCGTACTCGGGAAATCGTTTAGTTTCCATCAGGTTCTACCTCCTGTGTAGTGGGACAACACTCAGTACCGTATAGCGCGAGGAGCAGATACCAGTACGACGGATTTGTATTTCAGGTTGTCATCCGACGGTTGCAGGTGAAGCCAGTGTACTTCCGTTGAATTTGGCAACGAGACTTGTAAGAGAGAGTACAACGTAGTTCAAATTTGGTTAATCGGAGAACGTCTTCTCCGTCAAGGCCGATTTTCTTAGGAATCTAAGGTCATATATTTTATGTGTCCTCTTTTTTTTACTCGCAGGTCATATTCTGGTAATCGGTCGATCCACTTCTGCGTTCGGCTATGGAGTTTAAGTTTGTTGTTTGCAGCCAACATGACATCATTAGCGTATAGCGTACAATCTTGTGCAGTTCTAATGTGACAGTATCCACTCCGAGAATGAAAAACAGATGATAGGGCAGAACCCTGCTGCATTTCTACACTGATGTTGAAGTCATTGGTTGCTACAGCTTTATCTTGGACATTACTCGTTATTTTTCCTACTGAAGCTGTATCAAGTTAAAAAGTTATTCTGGAATATCGTGCTCTCCGAGCGCTAACAAATTTACGTCATATGGTAGCCGATCGAAGACCTTCTACAGGCCTAGAAAAATGAGATGCTTCTGAACTAGCTTTTCAAATAGCCGTGCTGCCTTGATTCCATCTGTTGTACCGCAATTTTTAACAAATTCAGCTTGGTTCTTTGTTAGTTTAACATATGATTATTTTATCGAGAATAGGCTCGAATACTTTCATCGTGTGGCTAAACGTTTTATTGGGTGGTAGTTTGAACACTAGCAAGGGCTTCCTTTCTTCTTGAAGAATGAGACAGTGATGCTCTTCTGTCAGTTTGTTGGTATTCTACGATCCTTGCTGATCTGATTGGAAAATTTCGTTAATATCTTAGAATTACATAAATTATCCGAAAACCTTAAATACATGGAAGTCACTCTCGATAGACATTCAAAACCCACTGCAAAAACACCAAAATGAACCTAATTCGCAAACTAGTGGCGACAAAGTGTGGCTCACATCTACAAACTACCCGCTCTTCTGCAAAGGCACTCTGCTTTTCTACTGTCGAATATGCTTCCCCAGTCTAGTACAGTTCATCTCAAGCCAGAATGCTCTCAACTAAACTTGCGGGTTGATCACAGGTTGCTTGAAACCTACCCCAACTGAAAGGTTCTACTACCTTGCTGGAATAGTGCCACCAGGTGTTCGCAGTGGCTGCCAACAAGGGCAGACTGACAGTGGAACAGAACAGTGCCCACCCACTGCAAGGCTATACTTTGATATGTATGTATGTTTGTATAGTCTATGGGACTTAACTACGGGGTTATCAGTCCCTAAACTTACAAACTACTTATCAACTACTTACGAACTAGGACGGCACAAATATCCATGCCCGAGGGGGGATTCGAACCCCCGACCGTAGTGGCCGTGGAGACCGTGACTGGAGCGCCTTAGTTCCCTCGGCCAATACTTTGATAGTTTTTAGAGATAGTTGTAGGTAAGGTCTTCATAAGGAATCATAACTATCATAATTATTTCAATAGCGTCAGTGGTAAAAGGTTTTCCTCATCAGTCCAAATCTTCATCTATGTGAAATTTTGCACCTGAATCTACTGTCGTAAGAATTTTCAGAGAATTTAAAAGTTCAGTCTAAGAAACAGTATGTTTTATTGCCATGCAATGACATGATTTCAGAGGTTGAAATGGAGAAACCTACTTTTCTAAATAAATCATAAATTGGTAATCCTCTTGTATTTTGATTGAGTGAAAATAACTTCTTTTTCCAAATTAATAAAAATTGAACCAATAACTGAATTATGAAATTTACTAAATTTCCTTTTCCTGATTATTTCTTTAAGCAGCCCCCCTCCTGAGCTGATTCTGTAGCTGAAATCGTTATTGTTTCCAATTTTTTGGATTGCATTTGAAAACATTCTCAATTAGCTTTGTATTAAATGAAGCCAAAGAAGTGACTGTGGGTTCTCAAAAAACTGTTTCAGCAATGTAGGACACCGGTCTTAAGACAGGAAACAATATGCAAATGTTCAAGCATATCAATAACTCTTGTAACTCCTGACAACAATGACAACCACATAGTATTTTTCTACCGAAACTTGTTTGCATTCATTATCATCGAAATAACAAAATAATTTCAGTTCGTCCACGCGCACAGCGTAAATGTTAAAATACGGAAAATTTTATTCGGTAGTGTTTCTATGGTAATGGGAAGAATTTCTGCCCTTGTTTGAACTCCAATGAGTACCACATGGGCTGCACAACCGATACCTTGAACGTTTATCTCAAGAACACTGTTCAGTTTAATATAAACGTCGTTTGTTCCCGTCCTCTTGTCACCAAAGTTGGAAATGCAGTTATCTGCACAAAATGCAACAGTCTTGTTATATACAGTTTGATTTTTTAAAATATCCAGAATATAGCTGGCTAATAATTCTGCCGTTTCTCTACCAGTATTCTTAAGACAGAGAACGTTGCAATGAACAGTTTTGTTAGGAATCAAATATCTAGCTAGAACCGGCACTATTTTCAAAATCGACTTTCATTTTGTCCTAGAATATGTGAATTTCTTCTCAAATTTCTCTCTGATGAGAAGAGCCGTGCAGTCTATTGAAAGGAAAGAATGACTGTGTACCTCAGGAACTTTTCTTAAACAATGTTACTAAAAATGTCATCTGCTTCTGAAGCAAACGATGAGTTCTTTTTGTATGAATTACTATTAGCATTGACACATTAGACTTCAAATGACTCTGAATTGTTCTGTTATTCCAACAATCTACAATAAGGGCTTTGAAAAATTACTGTTTTCTTTTACTAAAAATGTCACAAATTGAATCATAAATTACACATAAATTACTGACATACGATATAACGACTAATTCTGTAAACTTCTTTGCCTCTCGTCTTACTACTGTTACTCTAACCAACACAAAACTGTTCTCGTTGCACATGAAATTTTGACAATTTCAAGCACTCAGAGGTTAAATTTGCAAAGTGGAAGGATAAACCCGTGGAGTCCATAAGACATCAACAAAGTCGACAAGAAACAAAACGAAAAGAGACGATCACACAAAGACACCTAACAACAAAAGGAAATAAAGAAGCCGATGTTTGTGATTGGCCGATCGCAAGAGAAAAGTGTAAGATTCAACCACTCGGCAGCACAAGTAAACCAATTAGAAAGAAGGATAAAAATCAGCCACTCAGCATCCCAAATTTAATATACCTGGTGGTGCAACAATGAACGGAGATTAGAAGCCGGAAGGCGGATTTCCAAAATGGACGCACCGACAGCCTGCTTGGCAAGCCTGTCAACACATTCATTGTCCAGGATACCCACATGACCCAGAGAGCAGATGAACACCACTGATCGCCCGGTCAGTTCAAGGGCACAAAGTGTCTCCTGTATGGCCAACACCAGAGGAGACCGCAGGTAACACTGGTCCAGAGCTCGATGGCTGCTCAGGGTGTCGCTCGAGAGTTTGGTGTATGGCCACCAGCTCTGCAGTGTAAACACTGCAGCAATTCAACAGAGAGTGCTGTTCTACACGGTCACCATGAACATAGGCAAATCCCACGCGGCCATCAACCAGGGAACCATCAGTGTAGATCAGATCATAACCTGGGAACTCTACTACGACAGCCGAGAACTGACAGCGGAGTGCCTCCGGGGGAACTGTGTCTTTGAGCCCATGGGCCAAGTCCAGCCAAGTAGACGGCCTTGGCAAGCACCACGGAGGTGTACATGCACGGACCCGATATGGAGATGGAAGGGGAAAAGACTTAAGCTCCAGCAGGAGGGACCAAACTCAAAAAGGGATCGTATGACCTGATCTGGGGCGTCGCTGATGAGGGCGGATGACCACATCAGAAAAGAGGAGACGGCGGTTCAGGTGGCCTGGGGAGCAATGTACATAGGCTGCATAAGCCGCGAGCAGGTGTTGGCGGTGGACCCCCAAAGGTGGGACCCCAGCCTCCACTAGTAAGCTGTTCTCAGCGCAGGTGCGGAAGGCACCCGTCCCGATGCAAATCCCACAGTTGTGAATGGGGTCCAGTAGCCGTAGTGTCAAAGGTGACGCAGACCTATAGGCAATGCATCCAAAATCGATATGGGTCTGCACCAGTGCTGTATATAGCCACAACAGCGTCGAGCGGTCAGCATCCCAGGTCGAATGACCCAAGTGTCAGAGAAGGTTGAGACGGCGCGCACTCCCATTTCAGCTGAAGAATGTTGGAAAGCCACGTCAGTTGGGCCTCAAAGACCAGTCTTAGAAACCGATGGGTATCTACTACGGTTAGTAGTTGGTCCTTGAGATAAAGTTCAGGGTGAGGGTGAACAGCATCACTCTGTTCTTGGGCATTGGTAAGCGTCCAGGTTTGCGCCTTCCGAACAGTGCCCTGCAACCTGCGCTCGGCAACGTGGGTGCCACAGGAACCAAAAGAGATACAAAAGTCGTCAGCGTAAAGAGAAGGGGATACCGATGATCCAACTGCTGTCGCTAAACCGATGATGGCCACTAAAAATAATGGAACGCTTAAAACAGCTAAAAAATTATGGATAGAAAACTTCCGGCCGCGGTGGCCGAGAGGACTGAGGCGCTCCAGTCACGGTCTGCACGGCCACAACGGCCGGGGGTTCGAATCCCCCCTCAGGCATGGATATTTGTGCCGTCCTTAGGATTAGCTAGTTCATAAGTAGTTTGTAAGTTTAGGGACTGATGACCCCATAGTTAAGTCCCGTAAGCTATAGAAACATTTGAACTTTTTTTTTATTTTTTTTTTTTTTTTTTTTTATAGAAAACGGAAGGGAGCCCCAGAGTCCCCAGTCATGTAAAGTGTTGAGGTTGTGTCATCGCCAGGTTGTGTCATACGCTTTTTGCATTTCAAAAAAGACGGAAACCAGGTGGTGGCGCCTGGAAAAGGCTGTGCGGATTGCAGGCTCGAGGTACACCAGATTGTCGTTTGTAGATCGACCCTGACGGAAACCGCCCTGGCATGGAGCCAGTAAGTCTCGAGTCGCAAGAATCCAACACAACCGCCGGCTTGCCATCCGCTCCAACAGTTTGAATGGAACTTTAGTCAGGTTAATGGACCAATAGCTAACCAGGGAAATAGGATGTTTGACAGGTTTAAGCACCGGGATGATGATACACTCCCACCATTGTGACAGGTAAACACCATCACACCAAATGTGGTTATAGACCGCAAGTAGATTACGCCGACTTTCTGCTAAGAGGTGCTTCAGCATTTGGCTATGGATGCTATCAGGCCCAGGCGCCGTGTCAGGACATTGTGTAAGAGTGCTGAGGAGCTCCCACACAGTGAAAGGAGTATTGTAGGATTCAGAGCGGCGGGTAGTAAAACAGAGGGGCTGGCGTTCTACCCGCTCCTTCAACGTACAGAAGGCCGGTGGATAATCTGCAGAGGCAAAGGCACGAGCATAATGCTCAGCAAATATCTCTGCAAGTGTGATCGGGTCTGTACATATAACTCCATTCGTGGAGATCCCAGGTATTCCTGCTCGTGTCTGGAATCCCTTTATGCGCGTGGTTTTACTCCAAACCTGTGAGGCTGAGGTACGCGTCCAAATAGTGGAGACGTACCTTTCCCAGCACTCTTGTTTCCGTCTTTTGATTAGCTGGCGAGTACGAGCGCGAAGTCGTTTGAATGTAATGAGGAGCTTCTGAGAGCGGTGACGCTTGTAGTGCTGTAAGGCCCGCCTACGATCTTTAATAGCCTCAGCTATTTCCGGCGACCACCACGGCACAGTCTTCCGAGGTGGGCACTCTGTGGGACATGGAATGGCAGCTTCGCAACAGAAACAATGGTGTGAGCAACGTCCTCGACTACCACATCGATGTTATCTTGTTGGGGAGGTCTAATAATAGCAGTGGACATGTAATCTTCCCAGTTAGCCCTGCTTAAAGCCCACCTGGGTAGGCGTCCTGGCGACTGACGCTGTGGGAGTGACAGAAAAAGAAGAAAATGGTCACTGCCACACAAGTCATCGTGGGCTCTCCAGTGGACAGATGGTGGAAGGATATGGCTGCAGATAGATAAATCAATGGCCGAGAAGTGCCATGCACCAAATTAAACTTTGGGGGCACCAATATTTAAGAGGCAGAGATCGAGCTGAGATAGTAAGCTCTCGACGACTCTGCCTCGGCCAGAAAGAGTAGTATAACCCCACAAAGGATTATGGGCGTTGAAGTCGCCAAATAAGAAGATCGGTGGGGGGAGTTGGGATATAAGTGCAGCCAAAACATTTAAGAAAACATCACCATCTGGAGGGAGATAGAGACTGCAGATGGTAAACTCTTGTGTTGTCCTTACCCTCACAGCCACTGCTTCTAATGGTGTATGAAGGGGCACAGGTTCACTATAAACAGAAGTAAGGAGATACATGCAAACACTGCCTGAGACCCTGTTATAGGAGCTACAGTTACAATAATATCCCCTGTATCCCCAGAGGGTAGGGGTCTGCATTGCCGGAAACCAGGTTTCCTGGAGGGCAATGCAGAGAGCAATTGTTACGCCCAAAAGTTGTTGTAGCTCAGCCATGTGGGTGAAAAAATCGCCGCAGTTCCATTGGAGGATGACGTTTCTCAATGGCTGTGAAAACATGAATGATAAGATGGGTCTCATTACACCTCAGTATTACTTCCACCCCCCAGTAGCGATGTGTCCGCCTCAGTGTACATTGTTTCCAGTGGGTCCCCAAGATCTAGGTCCTCAGGGAGTGCAAGAATTTGCACCTCGTCCTCAGAGGCAGAGGTGGAAGTGGGCGGTGGCTGGGAGGTGGAAGTGGGCGGTTCCTGGGAGGCCACTGAGTTGTTCTTCGTCTTCGTGGTTTTCTTTTTTTTTTTTTTTTCTTTTTTCTTCCTATCCATCATGTCCCTCGGGGGCTTCACCGGTGTGGAAGACTTCCCAGACTCATCCTCAGGGACTGAGGCCTTTGAAGCCCTACGACCAGCAGCTGGCTGCTCTGCCTGCTGCTGGCTAGCGCTGATAGCGGCACTAGCGGTGCCCTGGGAAGGAAAGCCGGAGAAGATTGAGCCTTCTCTGACAGAGGGGTAGGGACTGCTCCCAAAGCAATTGCCTTGTGAGCAGTAGAAGGAAGGGAGCTCTGTGAGGGCAGGCGTAAGTTGATGGCCCAGGGGGGGGGGGGGGGGGGGACAGAAAGAGATGTAGCTGGCACTACCGCTGTCTCCAAAGAGGGCGGCAAAAGAGGTGGTCAGTTTCACAGGGTGGAGTCGCTCATACTTCTTTTTGGCCTCTGTGTAACAAAGTCGCTCCATCGTCTTGTACTCCATTATTTTGCGCTCTTTATGGAGTATGATGCAGTCTGGCGAACAGGGGAAGGGAGTGCTGCTGTTGTTTACAGTTGACGCAGACAGGATGTGGAGTACAAGGAGCGTCCTGATGGGATGGACGGAAACGTCTCCCAGCTGGTCACAAGCCAGTAGCGCCCGTGACTGTGCAGGGGATGATGTTTGGCTAACAACTGAGTCACTCTTCATTTTAGACATTCCCGGCACTTCGCCATACTTAGAGAAGTTCTCCACGAAGAAAATAGGTTTAGTGACGAGCATTATTTCCCCATGAGTCCTGCTGCACACACGAAATTTGGGTGCATTAGGGTCGTCCTTTTCTCTAGCCCTACGTTCCTCCCATGGTGTTGTCAGGGAAGGGAACGTTCTGGGGTTGTATGTCGCCGCATTGAAATCAACTCTTCCGCGCTTAGAGACGGTGGTTATACTCCCACCATCGTTAACCTTTGGCTCGTTTCATTTTGTTCCCTCGTGCAACTAGGGATCTAAATGTCCACCCACTACCGTCTCTACCATAGGGGCACAAGGGGCACAGGCCCAGGGCCCCCAGCCTGATGGGGCCCCCGAGAAACTCGGTCCTTTTTCCAATGCAATGACTTTTATAAAGACCCAGAAATTGTCTCGAAACATGCCGTATATGGTGTGGCAAGTGACTTGGTTTGCTGTCTGCATGCAAAATCGTAGTTATTATTGCAGACCTTAGCTACAGAACACACGGCGACACTGTGTAGTAGACCTTGTGCCAGTCTGTTTCAAATATAACTTGGCGGAACATTCTATCCAGTAGCGGCCTTCACACGACGCCACACGGAGCTGCTGTGACCGGCCAAGCAGCACGTAGGCGCTTACGTCACGAGACGTCAGCGCAGACAGCCCCAATAGCGCCGACCGCAACAATACAGCAGCTGCCCTGTTCTCAGTAGCAGCGTGTGGGAATGCATGATGCGCCGCAGAGTGTAATGGAGGGCAAGTCCAGCAATCACACAGTTCTGTACACTAGAGATGGGCAAACCTGTTCATCTTTGGAACCCAGTTCACTGATGATCGTTTCTTTTTTTGGAACCGTTCCTTTCGACTCGTTCACCGTTCCTTTTTTATCCAGTTGTCAATGTCTATAGTTTTCTTAACAGTCGGGATTCATACAAGTAGCATTGACTCTGTACTCACCGTTTTACACGTTTTACAAAAGTTAATTCCCTACGGTCGATGGAGCACCGGTATAAATCGCTGTTCCTTCCATAACAATGAGCGCGCTCCTTCACCATGGTCAAAAGAAAAAATAAATATCGGCAGCTCGATACTGAGTTGGAACTGCTACATTCGACCAAAACGGGAACGGCCGCGCGGCCACTCTGGAGCTGGAACAGGAACGACCATGCGACCGGGACCCCTGAAGTGAAGGTTCCTTGTTACCAGTTCCTTGGTTCTTCCGTTCATTCTTGTGAACTGCTCCTTTGGTCCCGTTTGTTCGTAAACGACCCATCTCTACAGTGTACAGAGCAGTGGAATTTGATCGTAAAGCCAGCTATTGGAACTAGGACTCTTTTTGTAACGGGTGAACTTAATATTTTATAGTACAGTAGTTTACAAAATTCAAACACGTAAAAATGAACAGTTCATAAAAAAAAGAAAAAGATGATTTTTCCATGCAAAGTAATTGATTAAGTGCAAAGGAAATCCAGAGAGCAACGCAAAGGGCCTAAAATCTCATACTCTACAGTAACTACTATCTTTGCCAATGAAACATACGTAAGATCCAATGCTTTGAAAACCGGGCCAAACGGTGAGAAAGGAAGGATTTCAGATGTGGACTAATGCCTACAGACTTGCTTTAGACGGAAGCATGCAGCTAACAAACTTATTTGAGTGCAGTACTGAAAGTTTCATTTTAGCATTTTCTGACTTGTACGTTTATTTTAACATCCCCTACAAGAACGTATAAACGAGGTTTCACTGCGTATGATTTTGATTTCCTGGTCACATCTAAAATTATGAGCATTTAGGGAAAATGGCATTTCATCTTTCCCTCTACGTAATATTGCTGTTTTTCGCACAGAACGTCAACAACAACGGAGTCTCTCGGCAAGATTTGCGTCAGTTTCTGGTCTAGGCACCTGATGTGTGTGTGTGTGTGTGTGTGTGTGTGTGTGTGTGTGTGTGTGTGTGTGTGTGTTACGTCGATGTGTAACATTTATATGAGTGTACCTCAATCAGGTAGTTAAAGATAAAACAAGTGACTTTAAAAATTTGCAGCAGTCGTCTCTTCATAGTAATCTTCCCTTGTATGCCGTGCTATGAATGACAGTTTCTAATTTTTTTATTTTTTATTTTTTTTTATTTTATTTTTTTTTATTTTTTTTTTATTTATTTTTTTTTTATTTTTTTTATTTTTTTTTTATTTTTTTTTTTATTTTTTTTTTTTTTTTTTTGTTTCAGGCAGAACCCATTTAATCAGATACAAATCTTTAACATATTGGAAGCAGCAACACATGAACTTCGAAAATTATAAGGGTCTGAAGCAGACTGATGTCGCCTCTCCTTAGAACAAAGTAATAGACTCGCCCGGCGCTTAGGACGACAACGCGCAACGGCCTACCCTATGAAGAAACCAATGTACTCGCCCGGTGCTTAGCACAGCACTGCGCATCGGCCAGTGCATCCAGTCCTGGTTAATGGTTAGCATTGTTGGGGTTTCTTCCTTACGAAGCGATAGTTCGTTATCGGGGTGCTTCAAAGCGCCATTTGATTGTACGTGATTTACTCGATTCACTCTGTTTACTTGACAGTAGTGTCTTTCAACAGTGTCAAAAAGAACATACTTAAATGGTTCAGAAAAAGGAAAACTTCCAATTCAAAAAGAAACAATCAGCAAACTACCTAACTTTAAATTCTTTGGTGAGGCGAGTGTCAACAGCCGTAATATATTTCATAAAATGCATTTTTAAAATTTACTTCATTTTTACTGCTGAAGAAACTAACAGGCTGAGTGATTCATCTACCTCATCAGCTCAAGATATCTCTAAATCTCAAAGCTTAGAAACGGTGCCCATGTTTAACGTAGAGGATAACATTTGTGTTTAGAGTTCATCAGTTCCAGTTATGAAGACAGCCGCACACACACACATCACAATTTGCCTCTTCCATCTCAAGTCACTTGGATTCACCAGACAGAAGTATGTTAGAAAACATAGCTCACGACACTGGTATGTACTGTGATGAAATTTTAACGGAAGAAGTCCGTGATATTTGGATTCATAAGGGTCCAGAGTTTTTCCAAAACAAAAATAGCGACTCCTCAGAAACCACTACACATTTTGCTGATGTAAATGGTAAAACGAAAACCAGAAAATTAACAAGGACTGTTTTCACTCGCAAATAGACGAATGGTGAGTGTGTGGAAAGAAAGTGGCTTCTGTATTCACCACCATGACATTGTTGTTGCCGTCTATTCAATAACACTGTCGGCAATAATTTGAGTTTTTCCAGGATTGGAAGCATATAAACGAATTATTAAAGGAACATGAGAACAGTTTACAGCACAAGGAGTCAATGATGAATTATGTTGCAAGAAGTAAAATTGTTGGACGAGTTGATAGTGGATTATTTACCCAATTTAATGTTGCTACTGGATGAGCATATTGACAGGAATTGTTGCAGTTCTGAAATTTTTGTCGTCAAGGAGACCAGGGTTTAATGGAGAAAATGATATTTTGGGATCCGAAAACAATTGGGAATTGTTTGCGATGTGTAGAATTAATAAGCGAATTTGACCCTTTTCTTGCTGATCAAATACTGAAGTATGACAATCGTGGCAAAGGAAGCACATCATATTTGTCTGCAGGTATTTGCAATGAATTTATTAATGTAATGGGACAGAAAGTGTTAACGACGATTGTCAGCGAATTAAAAGCGGCCAAGTACTAGTCAGTTCCTCGCCAATCTCTCCCATGTTGACCAGCTAAATTGCATCGTTCGGTACGTAAAACATGGCCAGCCTGTTGAGAGATTTTTGCCTATGGAGGAGCATAGAAAATACTGTTATGAAGATTTTGGATAGCTTTGACATTTCAATAAAAGATTGCAGCGGACAGAGCTATGATAAAGCAGCAAATATGGCTGGAAAGTATTCAGGTCTTCAGACAAGAATAAAAAGACAAATGTGAATTTGATATTTTTGTACCATGTGCCACACATTCACTAAATTTGGTAGGTGTTCAGGCGGCTGCATGTGTTTCTGAAGCAGTAGCATACTTCCAGTTTGTCCAAAAATTGTTCTCCTTTTTTCTGCTTCGAACAATGGATGGAAAGTTTTGAAAGAATGTTTAGGTGCAAATAAAGTTCTTAAGTCCCTCTCTGAAACCGAATGGTCTGCTCGTGCTGACGCTCTTAACGCTTTGCATAATGGCTACAATGATATTTTTGAAGCTTTAAAGTCAATTAGTAGCCAGTGGAAATAAGACATGAAGCTTTGCAAGAAAGTGAAAGAACTCGAGACCATTCTTTTAACGGAGATATGGGGTGACCTTTTGAGAACTATCAACAGTACAAATATAACTTTACAAAGTAGTACCATCATAATAGACGTTGCAACAAAACTTTTTGCATCTATTTCCGATTTCAACAGATCTTCACGCAGTAGAGTCGATTAGTATGAATCCTTAACTAAAGAGAAAAATCCAGGTGCTGACTATAAGAGTAATTCCCAAAGGGCGAGAATTTGCAGCAAGCATATCACTTTTTCCGAAGATTCGTCAGACTGTCCAGCTGAGTTCCAAAGAAAAATTTCGTGTAGAAGTTGTTCTGCCTATAATCAACATATTAGATTCTAATTTGAAGCGACGTTCAGAAGCATACGAGAAAGTTAGCAAACATTTTCGTTTCCTTTCTCGATTAAAACAAATCGATTCTGAACAGCTGAGAAACAGGTGCAAAGAATTTGCAGAATTTTATCATGCAGACTTTAATACTGATGAGCTCATATCAGAATGTTTCCATTTAAAACAATGTTGATAAACAACCCAAATGAATCTCCAGAGCTAAGTATATTATACCTACATTCTTTAATAAAAGCAGATACAAGGAACCTTTCCGAATGTAGAAGTTGCTACCCGGATATTTTTTTGTCTAATGGTAACCAATTGCAGTGGAGAGAGTTCATTTTCCCAGGTAAAGAGGATCAAAAATGAATTACGAACGACTATGCTACAGGAACGACTTACTAATTGGTCAATTATGTGCATAGAAAGTGACGTCCTTCAACAGTTGGACTTTGAAGACATAATAGAAGATTTGGCATTTCAGAAATCCCGAAAGAAACCTTTAACAGCAACGTAGGCCTAAGTCCAGTTTGCAAAACAGTAATCACTAGTATTTTATTTGTGTATATCTAACCATAACTAATAAATTCGCTAAAGGAAAGGAAAATTCTGTTTTGTTGTAGGTTCGCGTAATCTGTGTGCCAGTTATTTGCATAGAAAGAGGCATACTTCAAAAATGGTGCAATTTGTATTATGGAAATGTTTAAATAAATCATTAATTTTAATGATTGTAATTTGTGGAACCAGTCATTGGTATTTGGTTTGTAATGTACACCAATCTGAGGCATTCATTTGGTTTTTTCAAGGGCCCCAAAACACTGAGTGCCCAGGGGCCCCTGCATGGCTTAAGACGGCCCTGGGTCCACCCAGACAGAGCCCCGCTTGCCTGGTTAAGCCTTATACAACCGAGGTGCGGCAGGTACCTCAGAGGATGCTCGCTAGCAACTGTTCAACCTCAACAGACATGCATCTCCTCGGCACGTAGCACACCTTGAGATTAATATATATATATATATATATATATATAGAGAGAGAGAGAGAGAGAGAGAGAGAGGGGGGGGGGTAGAGGGGGGGGGGGGTTGTACCGTCCTCGCGACCCGGGTGATTAAACCAAGATCCCCGGGCTCTGAAACTTACAACGTTCCACCGTCCCGCCGAACTATGGTCGCTGAAGCACGCACAGAGCTTACGGTGTAGAGGACTGTTAGCGCGACACAGCTCAGGGCTCAGGACCCTGGGTTCGCCAAGCCAGTACTCAAATAATTAATGCTGAGCCCCTGATGTGGAGACATAAGCGTGTCTCGGCGCTGCGAGATCTATATACGAAACTCCTTCGTCACTTTTCTTTATAAAATGCGCATATATTTTGTTGGCCACAAACATTGGGAGAAATGATCATCATAATGAGTCAAGAAAAAAATACTCCAACAGAAAGACGCAAGTGCTGGGTTCTTCAAATGTTCAATTATTTGTAAACCTACTGGACCAAACTGCTTTGGTCATCAGTCCCTAGACTTGCAAACTACTTAAACTACCTTACACTAATGACAACACACACACCCATGTCCGAGGGAAGACACGAAGCTCCGCGGGATGGCCGCCTAGTTAGTGGCATGACGCCTTAGGCCATGCGGCGTTTAGTCTTTACCGTGCGCTATACGAGCGTGGAACGGTAGAGAGACAATGTGAACATGGTTCGATGAATCCTTCAAGTGTCGACAGCAAAGTAGTCATGTTGATATAGAGAAAGTTGATGATTGATAGTTTCTTCTAAGATCTTGCCCCAACAGAGTTAAATGAATTCCACACCACCTCGCTTATCATATCCGTGACATCCTCTTCCCTTAATTGTAAAATGTAAACTCTCACGACCGGAAATGTCATTGTTAAAATTTTTCGGGCTACTATGCCGTGATCTTGTGGATTTGTTAAAACCCAATGTAACCCAAGTAACGAGCCAGGATGTGTATTGGACGTTAAAAAGAGCCACAATCCCCCTTGAGAAAATCCTCCGCAGGTGGGGACGAAACGTCCGGTTTTAACAAATCCACAAGCCCGGAAAATTTTAACAATATCCTCTACCTTGTTTCACGATTAACCAAACGAGCAGCCCTCCTATGAACTTTTCCAATGTCCTGCGACGTCCCTATCTGCTAAGAGTCCCATATCACTCAACATGCTCCAAAAGAAGGCGGACAAGCGAAATGAAATAGTTTCTTTAGTAGATTTGTTACATCTTCAAACTGTTCCAACAATAACTTGCACTCAATGGTTAGCCTTCGACACACTTTCCATGTGTTGGTTCGAATTGAATTTAAATTTTTCGTACTTGTAAACCTTAGTCATTATTATAAACTACAACCTTTAAATTTGTGTAATTTTTTCATTTCAACGAGATATTTTCAAAGTACTGTTTCTGGAAGCAGACCTTAGCTATTAGGAAGCCGAAATCTTTAGAGAGGTTTATTAGTAAGAAGAAGGTTCTGCTGTTAGGCGGTTCTTAAGGCAGAGATGTTGGCTAACACTTGCAGGAAGTACTTGTGAGAGAGTACCAGGTGACCATCATAATGAAGCCCAGTGCAGGGGTAGTTCAGGTTACTTGAAACATAGGAAACTTATGTAGGAAAATCTCAAAAGAGGATCTACATCTACATCTACATACATACTCCGCAATTCACCGTAAGGTGCGTGGCGGAGGGTATACTGTACCACTACTAGGCATTTCCTTTCCTATTCCACTCCCAAATTGAACGAGGGAAAAAAGAATGCCTATATGCCTCCGTACGAGCCCTAATTTCTCTTATCTTGTCTTTGTGATCTTTACGCGAAATGTAAGTAGGCGGCAGCAAGATCGTACTACACTCAGCTTCAAATTCCGGCCCTCTAAATTTACTTAACGGAAATTCACGAAAAGAACGTCGTCTTTCTTCCAGCGATCCCCAATTTAGTTGCCGGAGCATTTCCGTGACACTCGCGCATTGGTCGAACCTACCGGTAACAAATCTAGCTGCTCGCCTCTGAACCGCCTCTATGTCTTCCTTCAAACCGATCTGCTGCGGGTCCCAAATACTTGAGCAATACTCAAGACGTGGCCGTACAAGCGTTTTATACGCGGTCTCCTTTACAGGTGAAGTACATCTTCCCAAAATTCTCCCAATAAACCGAAGTCGGCTGTCTGCCGTACTCACAACTGTCCTTACATGCTCGATCCATTTCATATCGCTCTGCAATGTTACGCCTAGATATTTGAACGACGCGACAGCATCAAGAAGCTCACTACTAATGCTTTATTCGAACAATATAGGATTTGTTTTTCTACTCATGCGCATCACCCTACATTTTTCTACATTGAGAGCTAGCTGCCATGCTTCGCACCAACTAGAAATTTTGTCTAAGTCAACCTGTCTGCTATTACAGTCAGTTACAGACGACACCCTCCCATACACCACAGCATCATCAGCAAACAGCCGCAAATTACAACTTACTCTGTCCATCAGATCATTTACATAGATAGAAAATAATAGCGGTCCTATCACACTCCCCTGGGGCACGCCTGACGATACACTCGTCTCTGATGAACACTCGCCGTCGAGAACAACGTACTGCGTTCTATTACTTAGGAAGTCTTCCAGCCAGTCACAAATCTGTAAACCTATTCCATAAGCTCGTATCTTCGTTAGCAGTCTGCAGTGTGGCACCGCGTCGAACGCCTTTTTGAAGTCGAGAAAAACACAATCCGCCTGTTGCCCTTCGTCCATGGCTCGCAAGATGTCATGTGAGAAAAGGGCAAGCTGAGTTTCACATGAACGATGTTTCCTAAATCCGTGCTGATTCATGGAAAGAAGCTTTTCCGTTTCAAGGAAATTTACTATATTCGAACTGAGAATATGCTCCAAAATTCTACATGAAACCGATGTCAACGATATTGGCCTGTAATTGTATGGGTCAGTTCTCTTTCCTTTCTTATACACGGGAGTCACCTGCGCTTTTTTCCAATCACTAGGAACTTTGCGCTGAATTAAAGATTCGCTATAAATGCAAGCTAAGTAGGGGGCCAATGCCGCAGAATAATCTTTGTAAAACCGAACTGGTATTCCATCCGGACCAGCAGACGTTTTCGTATTTAGCTCTCTCAGCTGCTTCTCTACACCGGAAATACCTATTGCTATGTCCCCCATTTCGGAATTAGTACGTTGATCCAATGATGGTATATTTGTGCGGTCCTCCTACGTGAAAGATTTCTTAAAGGTTAAATTTGGAATTTCAGCTTTCCATTTGCTTTCTTCTATTACTGCCCCGGAATGCTTTCTAACATTATTATTATACCACGGTGGATCTTTTCCATCCTTAATCGTCTTTACTGGCACATATTTCTCTAACCCTATATTAACAATGCACTTAAATTTAGTCCACAATTCCTCTACATCCATAGTCCCGGAATCAAACGATGCCCATTCATTTTCTAAGTGCGATCGTAACATTTGCTTATCGGCTCTTCCCAACAAAAACACGCTCCTAACCCTCTTGATTGATTTATGAACTTTGGTCACCATCGACGCTATGACGATATCATGATCACTAATTCCTGTCTCTACACAGACATCGTTAATAAGGTCAGGCCTGTTTGTGGCTATAAGGTCTAGAATATTTCCATTGCGCGTGGGTTGCCGGTTTAACTACTCAAGACAGTTTTCGGAGAATATGTCCAAAAGTAGCTCGCAAGACTGCGTGTCTGTACCGCCTGAAATGTAACTAGCGAGGTCCCAATCTATACTCTTAAGGTTGAAGTCACCTCCGACTAATATTACATGGCCCGGATACCTATGCACTACCTGGTGTAGACTTTCCTTGAATGATTCTAAAACTGCTACAGCAGCACTGGGGGGCCGGTAAAAACACCCAACTATTAACTTTACTTCTTTTAGACCTGTTATACGTGCCCAGATAACTTCACAGTTACTTTCAACCTCGATCTCAGTAGAAACAATATCTTTGTCCACAGCGATGAAAACTCCTCCTCCAGTTGTATCAGATCTATCTTTCCGATATACATTCCACGCTTCGCTAAATATTTCTGAACTTGCCACATCATCATTTAGCCAGCTTTCGGTGCCTAAAAATTTTCTGAGCGCTGCAAATGCAGGAACTTTGTTTCTAATACTCTGTAAGTTCGCGGCTAATATTTTTATGTTCGAATTTTTGTTCCGAACGTGGCCTGAATTCGCTGTTTGAATGCTGACCGGCGAGTGCTCATCAGAGTTAGCGCCTAGCCTAAAAAAAACTCATGTGCACTCCACAAGTACTCTGCTACCCTAGTAGCCGCTTCCTGAGTATAGTGCACCCCTGATCTATCTAGGGGCACCCTACAATTCCCCAACCGATAACGCAGGATAAGGTAGTGATAGTGGGTGGGACCGGGACTAGTCTTAGTGATGGGGAGTAAAATGTAGGTGGTGATCTGTAAAGGATGGCAACTCAAATTGGTGGCACAAATGTGCATTTCGTGCACCTGTTTCAGCGTCGTGATACGCGTCACGAGCGGTCTGGAGCGCCACGTTGTGGATCGTGCAGCCTCCCGCGTCGGAGGTTCGAACCCTCCCTCGGGAATGGATGTTTGTGTTGTCTTTAGTATAAGTTAGTTAGTAAGTAGTTCGTAAGTTTAGGGACTGATGACCCCGCAGTTAGGCCCCGTAAGCTTTACAAACATTTCAAATTATCATTTTCCTAGGATCACATTGCAGTGGTGCCGGTTGAGACTATCCAAAGGTCCGATTTCACTAGGCACGGCCTGTACCTCAATAGGTATGGGAATGGGAGGTTGGCAAAGTATACTAGGGGTGGAGGTGTCACTCGTGTAAAAAGACCTGTAGTAGTTGGTGTCAGGGCTCCACCTTTTTTTTTAGACTGAAGACAGCTGATAGACGGATTTCCTTTAAGGAGGAATACCTAACAAAGGAACCATTTTCGACAAAGTTTAATAATCTAAGTAATAAGATAATTACTATATTTCATCAAAATGTACAAGATATAAGAGATAAAGTTAATGAACTGCTTATTGATGTTAATGCTGACATTATTGGTATTTCAAAGCACTTTTTAAATGATGGGATAATTCAGATACTTCCTTTGCCAGGATACAGATAGCTGCCTTCTTCTATAGGAGTTCCTTGCAGTTTGAGGAAGTGGCCACGTATTTTAAAAACCGATTTTTCATCGGAGTCAATCGGTTTTTCTAAACACTACACAGAAAACATATTTGAATGTTGTGCAGGGGTTGTTCATGTTAATGGAACTAAACTAGTAATTGTTGTTATTTATAGGTCCCCTGACTCAGATTTTAAAATGTTTCTGCTCTAGCTTCATAGGAAGTATAAAAATTTAGTTGTGTATGGCGATTTCAACATTATTTGTGTGATAGCTCAAGAAAAAGTCAGCTGTTAGATCTACGTAATTCATAGAATCTGATGCAAATAGTATTCTTTCCAACGAAAGGGCAAAGTAGTATCAGTTCTACCACTGACAATATTTTTGTCCATTTTTCATTATTAGAGGAGCATTCCTTTAGCAGAATAGAAAATGGTCTATCAGACCATGATACACAAATTTTAACTCTAAAAGGTATTTCTTCTTTAAAAAAATGTTAAATATAATTATGAACTACTTCGAAAAGTTAATCCAGTTGTAATTGAGACCATTTTAAGCCTAATTAAGGAACAAGAATGGCAGGATGCTTATAGTGCTGATAATACAGATGATAAATATAATGCGTTCCTCAAAACATTTCTTAAGCTGTTTGAAAGTTGCTTTCCCCTAGTACGCTCAAAACAGAGTATTTCCAGTAACAGAAAGCCAGGCTGGCTGAGAAAGGGGATAACAGTATCATGTGGAACAAAGGAGGAATTGTACAAAAATATTGGAAGCAGTCAGAATAAATATGCAGTAGGTCATTACAAACAGTACTGTAAGGTTCTGAAAAATGTCATTAAGAAGGCAAAAAGAATGCGGTACGTAAAAAGAGTAGCAAATTCTCAAAATAAAATTAAAACCATCTGGTCAGTCGTGAAGGAAGTGTCTGGTCAGCAGCAGCAGATAGAGGATATAATTTCAGTGCGTAGTAGAAATGTTTATGTTACTGGTAAGTTAGATATATGTGCGGTATTCAATAATCACTTTCTGAATATAGCACGTGAACTAAACAGAACCCTAGTTTCTACAGGTACTCATATAACATTGTCATAAAATAGCTTTTCGAGGTTGTTGCCTGAAATGATCTTCATGATTATTCTTAAGGGGTATCGAGTTAGTAAATAAATCACTAAAGACTGTGGACTCTTGTGGAATGATGGGGTATCTAGCAGAATTTTGAAGTACTGTTCTCCATATTTTATCCCAGTACTAAGCCATATTTGTAATTATTCCTTTCAGAATGTTTAGTTTTCTAACAGATTAAAGTACTCAGTAGTGGAACCACTTTATAAAAAAGGAGAAAATGATAACGTAGACATCTACAAACCTATTTCTATGCCATCAATTTTTTCTAAAGTTATTGAAAAGGGCTGTATATTCAATTAATTGATCATTTCAGTTCACATAATTTGTTGTCAAATGTACAGTTTGGTTTCAGAAGTGGTTTAACGACTGAAAATTCTGTACTTTTGTTTGTCTGTCAGGCACTTGATGGGTTAATGAAAGGGCACAGTTATGTGTGGCGTGGCCCAGGGTTCTGTTTTGGGACCACTGCTGTTTCTTATTTATATAAATGTCTTCAAGTATAACAGGTGGTTGTAATTTTTTTTTTGTTTCGTGATGATACCAGCTTGGTTGTAAGGAATGTTGTTTGTAATAATGACACAGTATCAAATAATGCAGTTCAAGAGATAAGTTCATGGCTTGTAGAAAACAAATTAATGTTAAATGACAGTAAAACTCAGTTTTTACAATTTCTAACACATAATTTAACGAAAGCTGACATTTTGATTTCACATAATGGACATATGATAAGTGAGACTGAACAGTTAAATTTTTTGATGTTCAGATAGACAGTAAGCTGTTGTGGAAAGCCCATGTTCAGGATCTTGTCCAAAAATTAAATTCTGTTTTATTTACCATTAGATCAATATCTGAAATAAGTGATTTTTGAACACGAAAGGTAGTCTACTACGCTTACTTTCATTCACTTATGACGTACGGCGTTATTTTTTGGGGTAATTCGACTTATACAAAAATGATATTTTTGGCTCCGAAACGGGCGGTTCGAGCAATATGAGACTTAAGTTCACGAACTTCGTGTCGACTCGTTTTCAGTAGTCTGAAGATTCTGACACTGGCGTCACAATACGTCTTTCTTTAATGTTGTTTGTTGTTAATAATATCAGCTTATTCACAGGAGTTAGCAGCTTTCACTGGGTGAAGACTAGACAGAAGTCAAAAATCTACATTTGGATCACACCACCTTGACACTTGTGCAGAAAGGTGTGCAGTATTCTGCAGCATCCTTATTCAATAAGCTGCAACAAGAACTCAAGAAACTTGGTACGGACTAACCCACGCGCTTTCATATCTAAATTGAAGTGTTACCTCATAGCTCACTCCTTTTATTCTGTCAAAGAACTACTAGGAAAGCTAAACAATTAAGCTAATTCCTTTTTATTTCGTGTATAATTGCTTTTTTTGTGTCCCAACTTCGTCGCCGCTTTTGTGTCCCAGCCTCGTCGTAGGTGTCGGTGGCCGAGTGGAACGAGACCGACACAGGAACAAAGACAGCACGCTGGTGCAGGTACGGAGGGGAGCAGCCAGAAACTATAAACACTCGAGTAAATTAGAAAGAGATATATATTGCACAGAATGTAACAATACTTAAATTTTAAATAGTACTGCAGAATGTTGATACATAGTTGTTAGAGGCCTGCTTAGTGCCTGTACGATAGCAAAGTCTTCAATGGTGCCTATCTGATTACGAAGGTCCTAACTGGTTGCTATCTCCGTCCGAAGTGGCCGATGTCCTCCAGTGGTGGCCACGAGCGGCGTTGTCGCAGAGTGCGCTCGTGGCTGTCGTCGTGAGAACGCCGCGCCGTGCGTGCATGGCGGCGCGCGGCGAAAGTAAGTGGCGCGCACTTTGTACTTGTGCGACACCACACCCCTCCCCCCCAAACCGCCGCGCCGTCGTGGCGTAGGGCTGAGGGCCACGGCGACGGCACTGGGAGGAGGGCCTGGGCGGGGGCGTTACTGGTGGGACGGGCGTCGTAGCTGAGGCTGGGATCGAGACGCCGTCCGCGCCCCGGCATCCGCCTTGCGATCCTCCAGGGAACCCACCGAAACCTGGGGAAGGGCGCACCCCCCCCCCCCCCCCGCCCAGAGGGAGCAGGTCATCTTCTTCTGAGGTGCGTGGCCCAGGCGGCGGCGGCACGCACGGTCCCGGAGTCCCTCTCGGTGACGCTGTCATCTGCGGCGGCGACAGCGGCTGCGTCGCGTCGATCTCCATCGGGACGATCTCGTAGTCCGGGGACGCTGGACCCGTTGACGAACGATGTGTTTGTGCTCCCTGGCGGTGAACTGGGTCTGGAATCAAGAAACCGGAGACAGGATCGCGCGGCCTGTGCAGGCGCAATTGGTTTGCGTGGCGCCGCAGCTCCGACCCTGTGGAAGAACGTACAACAAACATATTGCGCCCGAGCACGCGCTGAATGATGCCCGGCATCCATTTCTTCTTGTTTCCAGCAAACACCCTGTACAGCACCGGCGTAGAAACCTGAAAACGCGTAGCGCCATACGAACCGACTCGGTGCATGGGAGGCTGCAGCAGGTGAAGGAGAGTGCGGTGACGGCGGCCGTGTAGCAGCTCGGCAGGAGACGGGCCGTCACGTGGCATGCACCGATACGTAGACAGGAAAATTTGAAGAGCTTGCTGCCTGGAGTGCTGACCTTTCATCTTCTCCATGTGAGACTTGAATGTTCGAACGAAACGTTCTGCTTCACCATTGGACTGAGGGTGAAAAGGTGCAGTGCTAATATGCTGAATGCCATTCACACGACAAAACTGTTGAAATTCCGCACTAACAAACTGAGGTCCATTGTCACTGACGATAGTTTCAGGCAAGCCTTCGACGCAAAACACTGATGTTAAGGCACTGATTGTACTAGAAGCTGTCGTTGAGTTCATGGCAATCACAAAAGGAAACTTGCTGAAAGCGTCTACAACAATTAACCAGCGCGTATTCCAGAAAGGTCCGGCAAAGTCAATATGTAAACGTTGCCATGGTCCCTTGGGGCGTGGCCAGTCTGAGAAACGCTGTGGAGGAGCCGCCTGATGCTCCGCACAAACTGTACACTGTGATGTCATGCTCTCTATCTGAGCGTCCATACCAACCCAGGTACAATGACGTCTGGCCAGTTGCTTTGTCCTAACAATGCCCCAATGTCCTTGATGCAGGAGGCGTAACACTTCTCGTTGCAGGGAACGAGGAACAATCACTCTTGCTTGGTCGTTGTCGGTATGCAACAACAGTACTCCCTGGCTTAAAGATAATGCATGACGTTGTGCAAAATAACGTCGAACCAGAGGCCGATCAATGTCTTTGGCTCTGGCAGGCCACCCTGAGCGAACAAAACGTGCTACCACACTTAGGTCTGCATCCGCAGCTGTTTCCTGTGCAACCCGACGAGAGTTCCAAGGAAAGTCTGCGACAGCGGAAGCATCTCTGGAGTCTATCTGACAACATGCCATTTCTGAAGAATCAAACGAAACATCCTGGCCAACCGGAAGTCGGGAAAGTGTGTCCGCTTTCGCGTGTTTAGTGGTAGGTCGGTACAAAATCTCATACTGATAATTAGACAATATCAAGGACCATCTCTGAAGCTTTTGTGCCGTACGTGGCGGAATTGGCTTTGTGGGTGAGAACAACGACGTGAGAGGCTTGTGGTCTGTCAACAAATAGAATTTTCTGCCATACAGATAATGATGAAACTTTGTGACGCCGTAAATGATTGCTAAGGCCTCCTTTTCTATCTGACTGTAATTCTGTTGCGTCGGCGTCAGTAGCTTGGATGCAAAGGCAATAGGACGATCGTGACATCCAATACGATGTGAGATTACAGCGCCCAGACCGTACGATGAGGCGTCAACTGCTAACACTACAGGCTTCTGGGGGTCAAAGGGAATCAAACATGCATCACTGAGTAGTGCAGACTTTAAGTTGTCAAAGGCAACCTGGCAATCTTTGGACCAAACAAAAGGAACATTCTTCCTACGTAAGTGATGCAGTGGAGCTGCAATCTGAGAGGCATTGGGAATAAATCTGAAATAATAGTTAAGCTTTCCCATTACTGCTTGCAATTCATGCACATTCTTAGGAGGAGGCAAGTCTTTGATTGCTCGAAGATGTGACTGTAAAGGATGGATTCCTTGGGCATTAATCACATGGCCCAGGTTCTCTATTTCAGTTTGAAAAAACGAACACTTTGCTTTATTGCAACGAAGACCTGCTGCAGTCAAAACTTTGAAAAGGCACTCCAGGTTTGCTAAATGTTCTTCAACTGTACGTCCGGATACCACAATATCATCTAAATAGTTCGAACAACACGGTACAGAAACTGTCAGCTGTTCCAAAAAACGCTGAAAAATAGCGGGAGCGGAAGAACTGCCAAAGGGTAGGCGTTGAAATTGAAAAAGGCCCATGTGAGTATTAATGACGAAAAACTTTTTTGACTCTTCATCAAGTGGAATTTGTAAGTATGCCTCTGCTAAATCAGTCTTGGAAAAGAAGCGAGACTGTCCTAATTTGTCCATCAGTTCCTCAGGTCTGGGCAGAGGGTAAGTGTCTACAATTGTTTGACTGTTCACTGTTGATTTGAAGTCCGCACAGAGACGAAGTTTTCCTGACGGCTTGGGTATAATTACTATAGGCGAGGCCCACTGACTCGCAGAAACAGGAGAAATCACCCCACTATCTTGCCAACGTTTAAGTTCTTCGGCAACTGAATCACGCAATGCGATAGGCACTGGTCTAGCTTTACGAAATTTTGGAACTGCAGATTCTTTTAAAGTTACATGTGCCACGAAGTCTTTTGCACAACCTAGTTCCGGCGAAAACAGGTCACTATATTTGTCACACAATGCATTGATTTTATCCTGAGGCACTATTGACGAAATTTGAAGCACATCTCTTTGAATTGATAAACCAAACAAGTCAAAAGCATCTAGTCCAAAAATGTTCTGTGTCGATTTGGCCTGAAGAACTACAAAAGCAACTGTTTTTGTTACACCTTGAAAAGAGGCGGGCAGGCTACATGTTCCTAGCACGGGAATATTTTCACCTGTATAAGCTGTTAACACTTGTTGACACAGCGATAATTTTGGCGAACCCAGAAGTTCATAAGTATCTTTATTAATTAAGGTAACAGCGGAACCAGTGTCGAGCTGAAATTGCACAGTCTTATGGTCAATGGAAAGATTCACAAAAAGTTTTTGCTTTCGGCGCTCGACAGGTGCGCGAATGTGGGCAACGTCTGCTACGGTTTGTTTACTGCGCTTGCGCGGGCCGCGTAGTGAAGGAGGCGGCGCAGCCTCGGCACGCAGCGGATTAACAACACTGTCACTAGATGACACTACCGCCGGATCGGCGTCCGCGCAAGCCTGCGAAGCTACTCCAGATTTATTAACTACTGCACTACACTTTTGAGTAGCTACTTGATGTCTACTGTCACTAGCTACACAGTACTGGGCACTATTACAAGGAGCAGTTGCAGAAGGCACTATTTTCTCTACAGGAATGCACTGTTGATAGTCATTTTGCTTGTCCCGAACCCTTTTCCGTTGTACTGTTTTACGCGCTCGTCGGCGCTTGCTACGTGGTGCACTATATAGATTTGCCATAGGCGCAGAACTACTTTCTTGCAATTGAGATCCAAGGAAAGCAGTTTTCAATTCCACAGCCCGTATAACATTTACAGAATGAACTGTTCTCGCACTCTGCGAAGCACTGTTTCTAACGGTACTGTTCTTTGAGTTTTTAATTTGCATACACACAGACTGCACATGTCCCAATTTGCCACATTGATAACAGGTTGCGTTGCGACTAGGGCAATGAGCACGCTTGTGGCGAGACACACACTGGGGGCAAGATTTACGTACATTTTTCTGAAATGAGCGTTGGCGCCCGTTATTCAAATTACTGTTTCTAACACGACGGGGCGACCTTTGCGTCGCACTTTTACACTGGCTACTGTTCACTGTCTGTTCAGCACGGCCGGTAGAAAAATAAGAATCACTAGTGCTATACTGAGAACTACGGCTAGGAAAGCGTCCGTTGCGGCGCACTGAATTTACACTATGGCTTTGCATTTCTACATCAGCTAAGTCAAAAGTATCATGCGCTTCTATAAGCTGCAGTACACTGTCTAAGGAGGGGTCAGACTGTTTCAGAATTGCTGCTCTAATTCTGGGGTCCTGAATATTCTGCGTAATCGCATCCCTCAACATCACGTCACTATACGAAAGTCCACAAGAGCAAGTAAATTTACATTGGCGGGTTAAGCCCTTCAATTCCGTGATCCATTCTTGGTATGACTGCTGCGGTAATTTTTTAAGTCGGAAAAATCGGTATCGTGCAGCGGCTACAAGAACTTTTCTCTCATAATGAGCATTCAGTGCATCTACAATTTGTTCAAAGTCTACATCACGAGGAGATGCGTGAGGGAATAGTTTCTGCAATAGTACCAAGGTCTGGGGGCCCACAATCGATAAGAAAATGTTCTTCACTCTCTGACCTGTAATTTGATGAGCCGCGACGAGTTCTTGAAACTGTGCGAAGTAGTCGCTCCATTCTTCCTCACGTTCGTTGTACTGGCGGAACGTAGGGAGCGGTACGGCGGCTGGTGTGGGCTGCTGAAGCGGCGGCTGTTGTTGTTGGTTAGCTGCTTGCGCTGTGAGCTGGGCCACAGCCTGGAGAAGTTGTGTTATTTGCGCCGTCTGTAACTGAATAATTTCCATTAAGTTTGGGTTCGGGGTAGTGGCCATGCTGACCGATTAGGCGCCGCGCATACAAGTAACTTATAACAAAACACAAATGCAATATGAAAGAGGACGCTCTGCAACAAAAAAGTCCACAAAATACGTAACAGAATATGTTCCCCCAAAAATCTTATAATAAGGGTGGGTGGGCGGGAGCAATTTTTGCGTGCTCCGACTGCTGCTGTCTGGCTGCTGTAAGCGGGCTGGTTCAAGGTTCTATCACTCCTCGTCGCCACTTTTGTATCCCATCCTCGTCGCCACTTTTGTGTCCCAACTTCGTCGCCGCTTTTGTGTCCCAGTCTCGTCGTAGGTGTCGGTGGCCGAGTGGAACGAGACCGACACAGGAACAAAGACAGCACGCTGGTGCAGGTACGGAGGGGAGCAGCCAGAAACTATAAACACTCGAGTAAATTAGAAAGAGATATATATTGCACAGAATGTAACAATACTTAACTTTTACATAGTACTGCAGAATGTTGATACATAGTTGTTAGAGGCCTGCTTAGTGCCTGTACGATAGCAAAGTCTTCAATGGTGCCTATCTGATTACGAAGGTCCTAACTGGTTGCTATCTCCGTCCGAAGTGGCCGATGTCCTCCAGTGGTGGCCACGAGCGGCGTTGTCGCAGAGGGCGCTCGTGGCTGTCGTCGTGAGAACGCCGCGCCGTGCGTGCATGGCGGCGCGCGGCGAAAGTAGGTGGCGCGCACTTTGTACTTGTGCGACACCACAGCTTTACTTAGGCCTAAGATTGTCATGTGCACAGGACTACTTAAAGATTTGTATTACTTTATCTAAATAGAAGAGTTACCTCATGGCTAACTCCTTTTATTCTGTCGAAGAACTCCTAGAAAAGTTAAAAAATGAAGCTAATTCCTTTTTATTTCGTTATTAATTGTTTTACTTAAGCCTAAGATTGTCATGTGCACAGGACTACTTAAAGTGTTTGTTTTAACATTCTTCTTTTAAACTTCATATACTGACTTGTCGCATGACCATGGAGCTTACTCCTCAATTAGGTCCTAAGGTACGGAAAACCATATTATTATTATTATTATTTATTGTTTGGGTTCCACTGTCTCTCTTCGCAGAAGCATATTTCGTGTCTAAAATTTTTGCACTTCGTTTTCTTATTCAGATCACTTTACTAACCGCTAAACGAAAGAGTCGCCCGCAAACAGTCTAAGCGGTCTGCTCAGATTGCCTCCTGAATCAAAGATGCACAATAAGAGCTGTAGGAGGGCCTATAATACTTCCTTGGGCTACATCAGATATCATGCCTATTTCACTACCGTCTGTCTGTTTGGCCACGATAACTAGGCGATTGACGTGGTGGCTGTTGGGAGCTGCAGGAGGCGTGACTTGCACCAAATGTACGCTGTTTGCTTGCAACTACATCACGGCAGCCGCGGTGAAGGGGGAGGCAGCATACGCTGCTTGCTGCGGAGCTGGAACCGTTACTCAAACAATGTGTACAGTAGTACGTCGCGTCAAGGAACATTATAACATTGGCAGCACTTGTAATGAAATTAATATCTTTCAACTAGTGCCGACTTTCTCCGCTTGTGGCAGCTTCAATAAAATCGTCAAGTAGTGGCCAAACAGGTAGATGACTAAATTGTGGTAAGATTCTCAACGCCTACGTCTCAGTTATAACAATGCAACTGTTGGCTCCTGTAAACAGCACGAAACATTCTCTGTGTCTGACTCTTTGTTGCTATAAAGTGATAAGAACTGTTACACGTTGTTATCATATAAAATTTTGTGCTGTGAGAATAAACCATAGCTGATGCAATACTAAACTTACGGAGGTAACTGTATACCGTCATTTTCTATTGTCAGTCTTGCGATATATTCCCATGACATTCATTTCAAAGCGTTTCCAAGTGTGGACAGAAGCTTCAGTCATATTATACGGGGCAAGACCACACGTTGCAGGTAGAGTGAGACCGTGCAAGTCGTAATCTTACCCCAAGAGTTATAGTTATCAGCTTTTTGGTTGATAACCACATGGAGCTAGAAATGTTCATGAATATTACAGGAGGATACTATACACCGGAATTAGATTTCAAAGAAACAACTGCAACTACTTTGGAATGTAGAAATATTAAAAGAGGAATTGTGAAGTGATGGGTGCTATCGACAAAGGTTTGCAAATCGATTCCGTATTTCTTGATTTCCAGAAAGCTTTTGACACCGTACCTCACAAACGGCTTTTAATGAAATTGCGTGGTTATGGTATATCGCCCCAAATTTGCGATTGGATAGGGGATTACTTGTCAGAGAGGACACAGTTCGTAGTAATCGTTGGTAAGGCATCGACTAAAACAGAGGTGATATCGGGCGTTCCACAGGGTATTGTTACTGGTCCTCTGCTGTTCCTTATTTACGTAAACGATTTAGGGGAAAATCTAAGTAGCTCTCTTAGGTTGTTTGCAGATGACGCCTTCATTTACCGTCTAGTAAAATCATCTGAAGATCAAAACCAACTGTAGAACGATCTGAATAAGATATCACTATGGTGTAAAAATTGGCAATTGACTCTAAATAATGAGAAGTGTGAAGTCACCCACATGAGTACGAAAAGAAATCCGTAAACTTTGTTTACAAGATAAATCAATCAAAAGTGAAGGCCGTAAACTCCACAAAATACCTAGGAATTACTATTACTTCAGACTTAAATTGGAAAGAACACGCAGATAACATCGTGGGAAAGGCGAACCAGAGACTGCGTTTTATTGGCAGAACCCTTAAAACATGCAACAGAACTACAAAAGAAACTGCATACACTACGCTTGTCCGTCCATTTTTGGAGTATTGCAGCCCAGCGTGGGATCCTTATCAGGTGGGTTTGACGGAGGACATCGAAAGAGTTCAAAGAAGGGCAGCTCGTTTGGTATTGTCACGATACAGGGGAGATAGCGTTACGGAAATCATACAGGATCAGGGATGGGAATCATTACAACAACGGCGTTTATCGCTGCGGCGTGGGCTACTTGCGAAACTCCAATCGCCGACATTCTCCTCCGAATGCGAAAATATATTGTTGACTCCCACTTACATAGGTAGAAATGATCATCAGAATAAAATACGAGAAATCAGAGCTCGAACAGAGAGATTCAGGTGTTCATTCTTGGCACGTGCTATTCGAGAATGGAATGGGAGATAAATAGTATAATTGTGTCTCGATGAACCCTCTGCCAGGCACTTAAATGTGATTTGCAGAGTATCCCATGTAGATGTAGATGTAGATGAAGGAAAAGCATGCACACCAGAAATGGGTGATGTTACAAAGAAAAAGTGGGAATGTAAACGACAAGTAGCGAGGGAGCTAGTAATAATTTAAACTGTCATCAGAAATCGCCTTAAGAGATCCATGCCATTTCAGGTACATTTTTACCTCTATATTTTTATTACGGCGACTGTTACCTGCGTAAACATAAACTTAAAACTAATATTCCAACCCCGACATTTTTTCAGACCTTTGGGGTTATTGAACTGGAAAGCTTCGGATGAACTTGTAATAATGGGCAGAATGGGAAATAGATAAACATTGCAGATCTTTGGACATATATCACCGTGTTATTACAACGAAGAATTTTAGATCAGTTTATGATTACTTTGAAAGGAACAATAACAACGAAAAAAATATCGAGATGCTCGAAAAAGATTTGGACATATGATTCCATGCAGAGACGAAACCTTCGTCTTCAGATCCCACATAAAACTACTCTCACACATGAGATGGGGTTCAACAGAGAGCATATGAACATCTTCTTTGATAGTATTTCGACTTCAAACATGCGAAATAAAATTTAAAGTAATCATACTTTAACTAATTGATCTCATAGGATATTTAACATATAATTCACAATTGGTCTTAACGAAGTTCCGAAATTGATTGTAACATGCGGCAAAAAGCAAAATTGCATCCTCAGAAAGAGGTCATTTGATAACGGTTATATCTTTTACGCCGGCCGCGGTGGCCGAGGGGACTGAGGCGCTTCAGTCACGGTCTGCAGGGCCACTACGGTCGGGGGTTCGGATCCCCCCTCGGGCATAGATATTTGTGCCGTCCTTAGTATAAGGTAGTTGATAAGTAGCTTGTAAGTTTAGGGAATGATGACCCCGTAGTTAAGTCCCATAAGTTCTACAAACATTTGAACATTTGAAAATCTTTTACGGTAACCAGGGGAGTAACATTTCATGGATAGGAAGAAAGAGAGTTTACAGTATGGCGACCCTCCTAAGCAGGCCCGCCATGACTTGAACTGCCTACACTGGAAAAATCTTCAAAAACACCGATCATTTAGCTCAACTCTGATAATTTTCCCGATCACATAAAGAAGTATTGAAAATTTGTATAGGACAGTCTAAGTGTGCTTGACCTATTTTTGATATAAAATGAACGAAAACACCAACGTATCAGCCGTCATATACTTAATTTTTATTTATTAATATTGAAACGTGCTTGTTAATTGGGCAGTAATGTCTTTGGCTCAGAAAATAATTCGAATGGCCATATTTGTAAGTAGGCTCGCACTACATGCTGAAGATATACATCAGCTGATTAATATCGCTGTCTCGAGGAGATCTCTGTTCGTCCGGAGACACGGAAGAGGATGTTAGACTGTCGACTTGCAAGGTGGTCTGATCCGCAGGGACGACCGACAGGAACATTTCATATGTATATACTACTCCATCAGCATCTACAAGGTAATCGTTTGGAAACGTTTGTAACAGTTGTGAACAATTATGTAAAGTACTTTGTATTATCATTATTAGATAAATCTGTGAATAACTACTTCTGGTAAAGAGCCATTATTGTTGTGTAGAAGCTGTTATGGAAATTTTGATGTAATGAAGCATTCTTTATTTTGAATCATTTGGTAGTTAATAATACATGTGACTTCTTATTATCTAACTAATCTGAATATTATTTGTGTCAGTGGCGTATATAAGGGAGGTGGGCAAGGGGGCTGGGCCCTCCAGAAATAATAAGTATAAAAAAGTGCGGTATCTGAATTATTTAATTGAATGATGCGTGAACGCATCGCTTGAGCTCAGTAAATTAAAAGGAGCTTCAGCTCAGATTATCCTCTGAATGTGAGGCAAAAACTGACAAAAATATCATGGGGTGCCAACTGAAAATTACTTATCTTTACATGAATCTTGGCCCCTCCCGAAAATATGCACTGTATTCGCCACCAATATGAGTCAAGTGTAAGAGTCGTCTTCTCTAGCACTAATTTCAAGTGTTGCTCTCACAATGAAAAAAAGTGGTAAATCAATCAGCGTTGCATAGGGTTGTCTAATAACTATCGGCTTAAGATTTAACATAACTTTATTAATCAGAAATTGTCAAAATTTCATGTCAGCAAGAACAGTTTTCTGTTGGTTAGATTAACAGTAGTAAGACGAGAGGCAAAGTAGTTTACAGAATCAGTCGTTATATTTTATGCCAGTCAAATGTGTAATCTAAGATTCAATTTGTGACATTTTTAGTAAAAGAAAACAGTAATTTTTCAAAACCCTTATTGTCGATTGTTGGAAGAACAGAACAATTCAGTCATTTAAAGTCAAATGTGTCATGCTAATAATAATTTATAGAAAAAGAATTCATCGTGTGTTTCTGAGGCAGATGGCATTTTTTTAGAAACACTGTTTAAGAAAAGTTCCCGTGGTTTTGCCGTTTCGGTTAACATAACGACTCGGCTGGCGTACCATATAACACGCAGCTGTGTCCCCTGAATTCCTTCAACTGTAGCTCGCATTAGTTACGAGTTAAAAACGTCGTTCTGAAATGATAAGTAGAAAAGATATACGTTTTCTGTTGAATAACATTCTGAGTAATTCTTGACGACAATTAAGACATTCTTTAACATTCTGTTTAACTTATAGTCTGTAAGGTAACCCTTAAGGTAAGCCTTACATTATAACGAGGAATGAGCTTCATTTTGAAACATTTTATTCGTTTGAACCCGTTTATAGTGAATATGTAGTTACTAACTTCTCATATGATTTAATTAATTATTGTGATGTACAATGTATGTAGGTAATTTGACTGTGAACCTTTCATCTTATTTACTTATTTATTATCTGTATTGTAATTGTTTATGTATGTATTATTTAATTTTATTTGTACTTTGTATGTTTCCTATATGACTGTGTTTACTTGTTATGTTTAATTTACCAATGTAAAATATTTCTCTGTAAACGAGATCAAATATCGATCGGAACAGTTATCGATATGGCTCCTCAGGTCAGAGACTTTATTGTATAGCAGCGCTCGCCTGTGGGAGAGCAGGCAAGCAGCAGTATCTGTCGCCCCGTGACGTAAATCAGACGTTCATACGAGGTCAAACAATATAAGTAATAAAGTTAAAACAAACTGTATGTTATAATTTGTGATAAGTGCAACGATATGAAAGTTTATGTGAAACCAGTGAATATAAGTGAAGTAAGAATTGATCTTAATGAAAAATTTATTCATTCGTTCTGCTGAGGCAGAAATTCGTTACGTGTTCGGTAACCGTCCCATACGTCCGAAACGCGGTAGCGTCATTGCGGACGCTAACGGTCGCGATTAATTACGCGATTCGCGAAGCATCATGGCGAACTGCTAGCAAGCTGCCAAAGGAGGAGCCACCTTCAAAATCATTTCCGTATGAATTTATGTACCATTTATATGACTGCAGAGTACCACATCGCTGGACTGATAAATAAGATAAGTTAAATGCTATTGGTTGTAATTTACTGTGAATGCATGTTAAAGTTCTGTTAAAATACAAGAACATTCGAGTATACTTATTTCTTTCTTATTTGAACAACAAATTAACCACTCTTGAATCAGTATGACAATCCTCAATAATGCATGAATAATATTTAAAGACAATTTACTAATTAAATGAGTCTAGCAAATTATTAGAGACTGTGTTAATTAATCATTTGAGACAATTTTGGTAAAATTTATGATAGAAGATAACAGACAGTTGCATGCCAGTGTCACGTTACTAAACCTAACAATTATCAAAGAATCAGATTAGATCAAACGTTAGAACAGTAATTGATTATCATCATATTAATTACAGCAGATTAATGAATAATTTTTCTATTTTATTTTCACTGAATTCAACAATAATAGCCACCGCCACATCTATCCTATAAAGAACCAAACTCGTACCATTGCCGTATTCATAACATCAATTAAGACTGATTTGCCTAAGTTTCCTATTTGCTTGACAGTATTAATTTTCTCAGATACTGACTTTAGTGGTTGGACTGCACCCACTTGCCAACCACTTGATGTTAAATATCCTACTATTTATAATTTTATAAATTATCAGTACCATTGGCGTACTAATTGAGCCGTATGCATTGTACAGACGGAGTAGTTTAATTTCTGCTATCTGTGTGTGCTCAATCTCCGTAGGAGATTTTGTAAGGAAAGGAAAGGTGAGTGATCTTTTTAAAAGTTTGTCAGATAGAGCCATAGTATTTGTTAATTACACTAATTATCTTGCTAATTATTTTCAAATTATAAATTACACCACTTGCATTAATCACGAGTTTAACGTAACTAAACACGATATTAAGGTCAGGTTTGTTATGTTGCTCAAACATTACAACAGCCACCACAGTTAATAACACGTAAATCAAAATTTATTTTTTACCTCCACTCACACTTTTCATTAATAAAATAAACACCTTTCACCAATTCCATAATTACCTTTTATAAATTTTTCTTTCCTTACAAGTCAACTAAATTCAGTGATATTATTAGTTTAAATATTAGATAAATTGTCAGTGCTTGTTTTGTGTAGATTTCAAAGCGATAACAGGACATAACATCACAATGTTACACATAAACATACGCACAGGGAACATTATTTTCTGTTAGGTTTCAGGACGCCTTTACATTCAAATTCAAAGGTAAGTCGACCAACCACAAGATTCATCTGTAATGGTGCCTGCAAAATTTTAGTTAAAGCACATACAGGAAGGTTTTGACTCACACTTCAACAGCAAGCATCCTATTTTAATCATTAAAGCAGTTTTTGTTGACAGAAAAATTTTGGTCGATCAGTTTCAATAAAGCTACCAGCAAGAAATTCTAAACAGATTAGTTTTACTATCTGTTTATTAATATCTATTTATTTCCAATCAACCGAATTTCTTTAAAAACAAAAAAGGTCGTAGTTTACCCTGAAACGTTGTCAAATCATCCTCCCCCTCCTCTTCCAGAATGACACCGGGCGCTTTCAAAACTAGGACAAATCCAGGAAAACCCGAAGTAATGTCATGCTCATTCTCGGGTCGCTAACGAAGTGTTCGAACACTGGATACATCTACCCATCATATCTGTCATTCACATGGTTACATCTATCGGAGAAACTACTCGGCTAAGTCAAGAAGAATCCAGTTATACTAATTTGCACTAGCACTCGCCACATTTGAGCGTGAGTGCCGTTCTTTATTGCAGGAACCAGTACAGTCATGTGGTTACCATTGCTCCCCACATCAGCCGAAAACTGCAGGCTCTGGATCGCTGTTTTTTCAAGCTGCTGAAGGATTTTTATTCATTACAATGCGATCAGTGGCTTGTTAACAATCCTGCGTGTCTAATTATGCAAGGATTTGTTGATGAATTGTTTGGAACTGTTTATCAAAGGACGGTCACAATAACGAACGAAACAAAAGCATTCAACATATAATGCTGGACATGAAGGGATCCACCAAGGAATGGTCCACTACTACCCAACTAGCGTTAATTCCCGTCGTTGCACACGTGTGGACTTATTCCTTCTTATGTCAGTCCATCTCCTTCTGATCTCTGTGTCTATCGCAGGATACCCTACGTTCTACCCACATCACTTTCGTTTTCATGCAGCTCAATTCTTATGGCCTCATATTTCCTGAGCTAATTGTCCTACAACAATATTACTTTACAGATTAGTAGAGTAGAATATTAGGAAACTGTCTGAGAAATGTGTTGCGAGTGTAATTCTTAGCAAAGACGCTATAAATTACCTCCTCATGCATGATGGGGCGGATTTGCACGCATATCATTATTTTCGACGGCATATATCCTGAGCCATTATCGCAGCAGGACATAATCTCGAAGGTATAATCAGTGCTATGCGTGCATACTCTCTGTAATATATGTCGCGAATAGCGATAGTGATAAAGACGCAATAAATCGAATCGTTCTGCATGATTGGGCGGTTTTTCATGGACCTAATTGTTTACAATATCGTCTCTCATTAGCCGTGTGTCGTACCATGATATAATTTTGAAGGAAAATTCTGTGGTATGTGATGTGAACACTATTAGTAGAGCAGAAATATAAATTCTTATGTAATGCTGGCTGTCGAAGTTCTACTGCATAAACACCGGAAAAGTAGTAAGCCGTAAACTTATTTCATAATTTTGTTGGGGTTTTCATCGAAAAACAAGCTTTGTAAATGTTTGAAATCATGAGCGAAGCTGATTTCAAATTGCAATTCTCAAGTAACGGATAAACAAAGTCTCGTTATTCATATGGTGCATGGTGTAGCTTTTCGCGCATCTTATTGTTTATGACATCATATCTCCTGAACGATGTGTTTGGTGATTTTTAAACTCATAGCGATTGTTTCCTGACGGCAAAGAAAATTTGTAATAAATTTCGTAGAAATCCGTCGATTAGTTTAGGAGGAAAAGTGGAACACTGTAGCATGCTGTGGCAGTTTTTCATGAATTTCATTGTATATGGTAAGTAACAATTGATATGTTAAAAAGCCCTGCACGAATTTTTCACGACATATGATATAGCATTGTTTTTATTGCTGTTGTGGATTTCAGTCCGCAGACTGGTTTGATACAGCCCTCCACGCTACCCTGTCCTGTGCAAGTCTCTTCATCTGAGAATGAGAACGGCACCAAATATCCTTTTGAATCTGATTACTATATTCGTCCCTCGGTCTCCCTCTATCATTTCTATGGCACACACTTCCTTCTAATGCTAAGTTGACAATTCCTTCATGGCTCAGAATGTATCCCACAAACTTATCCTTTCTCATAGTCAGGATATGCCAAAAGCTAGTGTTCTTCCCAATTCTGTTGAGCACCGAATCATTAGTTAGGTTTTCTACCCATCTAATCTTCATCATTCGTCTGTAGCACTACATTTCAAAAGCTATGAACTTTTTGTCTGAACTTTTAGTTCATATTTCTCTCCCATACAATGCTACACCTTAGATAAATGCTGTAAAAAAAGACCATCCTAACATTTAAACTGATAATGGAAGTCAACAAATTTCGCTTCTTCAGAACCCTTTTTTCTTCCCATAGCCATTCTACAGTTTATATCTTCTTTACTTAGTCTTGCTACCCTAGCAACAAAACTCATCTACTACTCTTATTGTCTCATTACCTAATCTAATTCCTTCAGCATTGCCCGATTTTGTGACTACATTTAATTACCCTTGTTTTACTCTTGATAAAGTTCATCTTAAACCTTCCTTTAAAGACAGTGTCCATTCCATTTAATTGCTCTTCCAGGTCCTTTGCTGTCTCTGAAAGAATTACTTTGTCCTCAGAAAATAGCAAAGTTTTTATTTCTTCTCCCTGAACTTTAATTTCCCCTCCAAATTTCTCCTTGTACTCCTTCACAGCTTTCTCAGTGTACAGAAAGACACTAGGAAAAGTTACAAACCTGTCTTACTACCTTCCCAACCACTGTGATCCTTTCATGCCCTTCGACTCTAATAACTACTGTCTTGTTTTTGTACACGTTAAATATAACTCTTCGCTCCCTATATTTTACCTAATTGTTAGCTTCAGTATTTGAAAGAGTATATTCTAGTCAACATTGCCTAAAGATTTCTCCCAGATCTACAAATGCTAAACACATAGGTTTCCCTATCCTCAATCTATCTTTTAAGACAAGTTATAAGTATTGCCTCGTGAATTCCTGTATTTCTCCTAAAATCAAACTGATATTCCCCGAGATCGGAATCAGCAGTTTTTCCATTCGTCTGTAAACAATTCACGTTAGTAGTTTGCAACCATCAGTTATTAAACTCGTAATTATGTCTCACACATCTTGCAGACCAAGTAGAACAATTTCTTCATGTCTGGCTCTCCCAACGATATCAGCAGTTCAGACGGAATATCATCTACTCTCGGGGCCTTCTTTCTACTTAAAACTTTTAGTGCTATGTCAAATTATTCTCACAGATTCGTATCTCCTATCTCATCTTCTTCTATTTCGTCTTCCATTTCTAGAATACTGCCTTCTAGTTTATTTCCTTGACAGCATAAACTACACTTATCGAAAGATAATTTACGTTCCTGTAATGTATGCACTGAAGATAAGCCTGCAGTGGCTCAAAAACTAGTTCTGGAATAATAAAAACATCTATAAAAGCAGCTGGTTGTATTTCTTTTAACGAATATAAACCGTCAAAATCAGTTATTTTTATGACCTGCTTCACGTGTTTTTATAGCAGAAAACGGTTATATAAAAGACCAAAAATATATATGTAGGCCTCATACACAGTGTTGGAAACGTTTTTACTGAAAATCTCTAAAGTTCTTCACCGAATTGTTACAAATTTTTAAACCAAACAGTGAAGACTTTTCGGAAGGACATGAGCTGTATATTTAATGTAAAAGGTTTTCGGAAATTGCCGTTATTAATTTCGAAGTCTCGGACATAAGAGTGAGTACATATCTTGATAAAGACCTCACGTCCGTAAATTCCATCCAGTGACACTATGAGTACTTATTTATCTCTGTCTCTGAAAAAAAAACAGATCTCTTCCAATGCAAGCTCTTTGCTTTCCATATTTTGTAGTAGGTGTCATGGACCAAAACAGGAATCTTCTAAACATGGAGTCTACGACAAATACCTTAAGAGTTATGAGCACTTGGCCATTAGAAAGACGTGTAAACACTAGACAACCGAATATTAAGACGTTGCTCAAAGCTCTAATGTGTGCACTTTAGAGCCCAAGTTTACTAGAAATTCTGTTCCTGTTTTGGTCCAAATTACTTGCTTCTAAAATATGAAAAGCAAAGAAGTTGCAGTAATACAGATTTGATTCGCTGTGTCAAAAAAATAAACCATTTCTCATATCGTCAATGGATGACAACCTCGGACATATTATGAAATTATAATATATTTATTCTCCCGTCTACAAGCGCTCGAAGTTTGTAACGAGACTTTATGAAACCGTGTATATAATGGAAAAATAGTCACCACAAATCTACATAAGTACTCGATCGGTTTAGTTCGAATTTATACATTATTTGTAATGAACACTGACTTATAAAGAAAGAGGAGGGAGGAGGAATGCACAGTCAGGTAAGAGGAGGAGAAGGAGATGTATGGAGAGAGGGAGGTGGGACAGAGAAGGTGGGCCGAAACACTGCTGTCGCTTGGGCTCGTCACTTCAGCAAGCTGTATTCTAGATTGCTTGTACATGAAATAAAATTTCCAATCCGTCTACTTAAATACACACTGATATGACCTTAATATTTCAATACAACTACGAAGAAAGCATTAAAGAAAAATGCATCCCGATGAGAGGGTTTGGCTTCATGCGTCAATTAGGTTAAACTCTATAAATTTCCATAATTTTCTTCTGAACTTGCTGTTCCGATGTAGCGCGTAGCAAAAAATATACAACTAGCAGTGATATCTACAGTTATAATCAGAGGATATCTGGTGAATGAAAGCGAATGAGATGATATTCTTTTCCATTTTCATAACTTTTTGCTTTATCATGCTGAAATTAAGAACGTAATGGAAGGTACGTAAAAAACAAAAATTGCGAAGAGCACTATGCTCGCTCATTAGAAAGAAAAGACGCTTGGACGAATATCATCCTTATCATGCAACTCTTTCGTGTCTGATTATTCAGTAAGTGCTAACAGACTAGTCTTCATCGTCGTACCACTTCACTTTTCTTTCCTTTATTTTCCATTCTAGCTATTACGAAGCCGCGTTCTTTTTTGCCACCCTACAACTCTTGCAAATAATAGAAGAAAAATTTTCCTGTCTTCAACCTTGAAGCAGAAAAGTCTGACTTGCGAGCAACGTGTTTGAACTATTCTAATTGTTCTTAGACTTGCCAGACTGTTAGACTGGTCGGAATTCGTCTGGATTATCCCAATATTTCGTATAATGTCCAGACTCCAGATAAAATACAGAATCTCGTGACGAAATTCTTCTGGTAAAGTTCTGTATACGAAATGATATTATTGTTATTATTTTGTATTGCTCGTCGATAGTATGTGGGTAAATTGGAAATGGGCTGTGGCAGGAACGTGCTAGGGTAGCTATTGCAGATGTTGCCGCTGCGTGCAGATGGTGCAGTGGCCAGCGAGACTGCCTAATAAGCAGGAACCTTGGGTTCGAAACGCGACCTAGCACAAATGTTCATGTTTCCCCATTTATTTAAATCAAAGCCCAGTGGCAGCTAAAGTCGAAGTACCTTTGTGACTTGCTTCGATAAAGGCCGACTTCGTAATTACGTTGAAATTTGATGCAAATTGTTAGAATTTAAAAACTTTTCGGAATACTATTATAATATCCATATTGGCTGGTTCTGTAAAATCTAGAACTAAGTACTAGTGGGAATGTAGAAATTGAATATAAATTAATTATCTGCTAGTAGTTAGCGTTTTCTACAAAAAGTAAATTTAATTCATAAAACTTATTTATCCCGACTTTCTGCAATTTTTTCCCGATATTTTACTCTTCCCATCTGGAAAATCTAACACTTACTTAACACTTTCCTATTACATCAGTTATAACCTACAGTTTCGAGTTACAACAAACTGTGACGCGCCTCTTATTCCAAGATTAGGAAAAGGAGTGAAATTGCGTCTGATCAGCCTTGACTCCATTGACCAACTGCAATTACCAATCATGTATTTTTCATTCGTGGTCATTGTAATAATAAAGACGATTTAAAAAAGAGCTTTCATAGTCAGCGACCACACAAACACGTTTCGCTCGTGACTTGCGCCGACCCTGGTTTGCACCTACTGTATGGATTATCTGTGTCGTTAAGGCATGGAAGCGACCCCGTCTTTGCAATGCCTGTGGTTCAAGAGGGTACAATTAGTCCAGTGTATGCCTATATTCAACAATCTTTGGGCAACTGTCAAAACATCACGATAAAAAAATATTAAAATTTTATTTAACGATATTTGTATAATACTACATAAGTGTGACACAAAAGTTCACATTATTGTTAAATAAACAACAAAACATTGCCAAGGTTGTCACATGGTCATTGTCTGACAATAGCTAATTGTTCCGAAATGGATCCATAACAACATTATAATAAAAAACTTTAAAGCAGCATATTGGTATAATTACATGATGTCTTTTATTTATTCGTCGTGTCCATCGTCAAAAGTCTGTAAGTTGAAGAGTGACGCAGATGCTGCCGCCAGTAGTGGTAGCATAAAATAACCATAAAGGGAAAAATAAGTTAATCGTAATCTGATTTCTTGGTAGCTCTCCATATGAAATTAGTACGACTGATATCAACGCATCATCAGAATCGCTCAGCCTTTCTCCATCATATGGCGTATCGTGCTGGTCACTGACTTCAATACTGTGTGCCTAATATAAGAAAATTTACACAATGCTTTACGAGATTTGCAGTCCCTAAACATACAAACTACTTATGAACGACCTTATACTAAAGACAGCATAAACATCAAAAAAATGTTCAAATGTTTGTAGAGCTTATGGGACTTAACTACGGGGTCATCAGTCCCTAAACTTAAAAACTACTTATGAACTAGCTAATACTAAGGACGCCACAAATTTCCATGCCCTATGGGGAATTCGAACCCTCGACCGTAGTGGCCGTGCAGACCGTGACTGGCGCGCCGCAGTCAGCTCGGACACCGCGGCCGGCAGCACAAACATCCATACCCGACGGGGGATTCGAACCCCCGACAGGGAACGGCCTCGCGCATCGCAGCATGGCGGCTCAATGCGTTCGGCCGCTCCACCGCGGCTAGTATTCACCCCTCCCCGTAGTTATATGAAGGCCCAATGTCGCTCGCCATTTCACTTCCATGACTCTGCTGCTTGCCCATCCGTCATCGCAACTTTATCGCAGCACACCATCAAAACTCGCCCGCTTTACTCGTCAAATAGACTTGTCATGTCACAACAAGCAGTGCCCTCTGTCCTCTGAACATGATTCCATGGGACTAAACTTATATTTATGAACTTTTTATTTTATGCACTACGTGAGTTTCGACACCTATATCTCATCATCAGGTGCATTTAGTGAATCCGTTCAACTCCTACGGTGGCCGTTGGAGGCCTGATCACCACCACCTAGAGAGAAGGCCGCGGCGCTCTCGTGTGACGTCAGGCAGGGTAGGTTGCGCGAGCATAGCTGACTGGGTAGCCGCTGGAGCACGGCCCATTATGCCGAAGCAGTGAGCCAGTCAGCTATGCGCGCGCAACCTACTCAGCCTGACATCACAAGAGAGCGCCGCGGCCTTCTCTCTAGGTGGTGTTGGCCTGATGCGGTTCTCAGGCGATTCAACCCTGCCTTGTGAGTGGCTATGTCGCGCCCGAGTTGCCTGCAGTACCTCCCGGCTGTTTGCATGTAGCAGAGACTCACTGGTTTAATCTGTTCGTACATGGAACAGTTTTACGGACTCACTAAATGCACCTGAGGTCTCAAAACTCGGCTAGTACATATAGTAAAAAAATTAAAATTAACAACTGTTGCAGATCCCATTATTTAAAAGCATTATTATGATTTTTATTTTGACTTTTGACCAGATTTTTTGGACGTTTCAGACCACTGTGGGCCGTGTCATCCTCTGCGAAAGGCATCTCTGGATGCGAGGTAGATGTGCCAAGCAGTCGGCACAGCCGAGTGGTAGCACCACGAGGCTGGGTACACGCCGTTCCAGTCCTCCGACCAAGGAAAAGTCGTCGTCAGTAGCGCGAATGCACTCGGCAGGCAGCGGCGGTGGCCATTCAGCAGGGAGTGAAGGGGAGCGGCGCGGCGCGCAGCAAGTGCAGTGACAATCGCAGTAATTGGCCGTGGCGACCTCCCGCGGCACGGTTGGCGGCGCGTGGCACAACAAATGAGGGAGCTCGCCTGCTTAGCATACAATGTGTCAGCCTTCGGCGCGGACACCCACAGGCGCGGCGGCGTCTGTAATGGGCCGCGACGTATGGCGTCTGGCGCGGTGACACACATGCGGCCCACTCCGCTAACGGAACCGCCAGCGCAGCCGCAGCGTAGCCGCCCCCGTGCCAGGCACAGCTGCAGCTGCAGCCGACTCACTACTCCACCTTCCTTTCTCCACGCCCGAGACAACTTCACTTGCATTCGACTCGGATAGAAACTACACTGTCACACTCGTCTACGTGCTGGGGAGACATTTTTAGGGTAAACTCTGGTGACAGGATTCCGATTATGTACGTAGCGATTACATCTACATTCGTACTCGGCAAGCCACCACGCGGTTAGACTTGTGCACTGATTGACTGATTTTTCCAGGGAAGCCAAAACAGTCTTGGTCCAACCCGCAACTGCCCGCACCGATACTAAGTTTATTGTGCGGTATCGCTCCCTGTATGTCTAGTAAAGCCAACAAATGCCCTTGAACAGTGCAAGGAGTCCCTTTACCAGTTCTTTATTAGACACGATTTCTTCGGGTCTGGTTGTCCCAAATATTCTATGCCTTTTATTCTCCAATGCAATGCATTGGAAGATTAGATGTGATGCAGTTTCATCACCGTCATCACAGATCCTACATTTAGGGTCCTCTTCTGTTATTCCCATTGTACGTAGGTGTTTTTTGAAATTCCCATGGCCTGTCAGCAATTCAACCATGAGTCTAATCTCTCTCCTGTTCAGACCCAGGATTGCAGAGCTTCTTTTAAACCATGGCTTTGGCATCATTACCTTGCCATGTTTTTGTTGAAGGACTTTGGTCCAATATTCTACGTGCTGTCTTCTGAGCCAGTTACGTGGCTCCAATTTGATCATTGCCTTGGTGATTGTCAGGACAGGTTCCGGTCCAATAAATGGAGTCTCTGCCCCCATCCTGGCTAATCTGTCGGCATGTTCGTTGCCACTGATTCCCGAGTGGTCAGGGACCCACAATAGGTTTACTCTATTGCTTTCCCCTAGCTCCACCAGAACCCTGTGACATTCTGCAAGTGCCGCCGTGGAGTAGGTGAGCGGTCTAAAGCGCCTCGCTGCGGAGCGCGCGGTTGCTTGCCGTGGAGGTTTGAGTCCTCCCTGGGACATGGCTGTGTGTGTTTGTCCTTAGGTTAGTTTACCTAGGTTTAAGTAGTTTGTAAGTTACGGACTGATGACCACGCAGTTTGGTCCGATAGATTTACAGACATTTGAACATTTTGCAACAATTTTAGACCTTGTTGCAGTAGCTGCCAGTGATCTCAGGGCTGCCTGGCTGTCTGAATAGTATAGATGCTACGATCTTTGTAGCATCTACGGAAATTCTCCTCCACACACGCCCTGATGGCAGTGATTTCGGCCTGGAATACTGAGACCAGTTTTCCTAGAGAGATGACGCCCTCCAGTCTTGGCTGCACCCTATATACCCCGTCCCCAACATCTTGGTCTGATTTTGACCCGTCAGTGAACCAGACAATATCCCCCGTACGGTGTCGAACTATTTTCTCCCACTGCTCTCTACTTCCAATTGTTATATTTGAAAGGCTTGTTGAAACAGTATGGGGTTATAATATAGTCGGCTGGCATTTCCCCAACCTTTCCTATATTTACCTCACTCACTATTTCAGTGTGTGATTCTGAATATCCCAAAGAGTTCCAGTTGTTGCCAGATTTGAGTCTGTATGCACCAGCCGCTGCCTCCATCTTGACCCAAAGGTGTAATGGGGGCAAATCCAGCATGGTTTCCATCCCAGCAGTCGGTGTGCTGCTAATTCCGCCTGTTATGGCTAAGCAGGCTAATCTCTGCACCTTACCAAGCTCCTTAGCAGCAACCTGCTGTTCTACCTTCTTCCACCACACCACCGCCCCATAGGTGATCCTGGGTCTAATCACTGTGGTGTATATCCCGCACATACCCTTGGGGCTCAGGCTCCAATTTTTACCACAAGCTCTCCTGGTACTCACAAGAGTAGATTTGTGCATAATATTTCGCGCTCTTTTAGTTCGTCCGCTTCAAGTGACGGCTGAGCGGCGTGGCCTACGCGTGCAGGTGGAGGGAGAAGTTCCCCCACCTAGCTGCTTCATGCGCTTGCTGAGCCGCTAACGATATCACGCAAACCAAAAGAAACAGTTTGTGGATAATTTGTCGCGTTTAAGTTTTGAGTTATCTCTATATCTTGGCTTTATGAAATTTTGTAATTTATTAGTTAGATATTGCAGAGTGCAGAACACGTCAAAACAAAAATTTTCTAGCACTGAACTATGTAATCTAGCAGGCAGACGCTCACCTCGAAATGACTCATCAGCAGAAGGCAAACACGTGATTTTTAATTCTGCTACGCGCCCTCTCGTTATTGCCCGTCGGTCTTCGGAAAAAAATCCAACGAACTACGAAGCGAGATACGTTTGGCATAATCGTCCGCTGTTCCTAGTTCGTCCGCTGCCCCTAGTTCGTCCGCTCCATCTAGTTCGTCCGCTCTTTTTGGCTTTTGCTACCGCTACTAAAGAGCTCTTTTTTTCATGACAGCTTTTTTATATAATGAATCAGTGTTGCCAAAGCGTGTGCTATTACCCGTATTTTTGGGCAATTTGATATCAAATACTCAGGCAAACAAACCAGTTATTTACACGAATGGATGATACAATGCTATTCAACTACTTTTCATACAGAGTACTCGTACTACTTTATTTTTAAAATAGATTTCTTGTGGCAGTGAACTATGAAACTATAGCTGAGCTGCATCTCAGCTCGAAATGAACGTAACTGGCAGAAGGGAATCACGCGATTCTGCTCGCTCTCGCGTCCTCTCGCTGTTCCCGTCAGTCTTCGGAAAAGGAGCAGACGAACTAAGAGGCGAGGGATCTGCAAACTAGTTCGCGTAGTTCGCCTGTGGGAGTGCTTTTCCCATATAGTTCGTTCGCGAACTACACAAGACTACTCACTCCATAAAATTTTTGCAACAACTCTTCTAAAGTTTGCAGACGATCTGTTTCTGGTAATATAATGGTATTGAGTTTCCTGGAGTCTAATACTAATCGCATGGACTTGTCTGCCGGCCGCGGTGGCCGAGGGGACTGAGGCGCTTCAGTCACGGTCTGCACGGCCACTATGGTCTGGGGTTCGAATCCCCCCTCGGGCATGGATATTTGTGCCGTCCTAGTTCATAAGTAGTTTGTAACCTTAGGGACGGATGACCCCGTAGTTGAGTCCCATAAGATTTACAAACATTTGAACATTTTGGACTTGTCTTTCTTCTCCACAACATGGAGTGGGTTATTGTAAGAGCTAACAGCGGGCTCAGTGACGCCCTAATCCAACATGGATTGAATTTCTTTCCTGACACGATCCCTGTACACCAAAGGAATAAGATAAGGTGGGACAAAAAATTTGTTGTGATCTTTGACTTTGAATTGGTATATCAAATTTTTGATAGTGCCAGGTTTATTGACGAACACATCAGAATCTGTGTGCAGAATGTGAAGTAACTCTTGTTTGTCCTGCTCAGACGCATCTTCAACGTTAATTATTTTGTCCTGAATGGTTTCAGCGATATTCATAGCTTGTGTTGTCTTCTTAAAATTGTTGATTACCTTACATAGAGGTTCTTTGTCACAATTGAAATTAGATGAAGACAGAAATTTTAAACAGTTAACTTCATCCTTTTCTCTTGTGATCCAATCTTCGAACTTTAAATGGATTAATTGACCACTGACTACAGCTGTTGCATTGGCAACGTTGAAATTTAAGATGACTTTATATTCTGTCAGTTCAGTGGTAAGAAGAGGTACGATCAATAAATTAACCGAAAAGTGGTGTCCTTGGCAAATGAAATCAAGATGTGTCTCACGTCTGACCTCTACAGTTTTCCTAAAATAACACCTTTAATTTTTGTACGCGGAAGAGGCAACGTAGGACAGTTGATTAATTCCTGGTATCGTTTGAATGTGGTTTCACTAATTACAAAGATTGGACTGCCAGAATCTAGAACAGCGGATAATGATACCTGACCAACTTGGACAGTAACAACAGGATGAATGGGAATATTCTGAGATTCAGTTGTCTCTTCTAGTAAAGCTTCTCTAACATCATCGAAACGTACAAAATTTAACTGCCGTTCAGGTGAATAATTCAAGGAAATTTTACTACCAACAGAAGTATCACAAAAATTATCCGAAATTTGACTCCCAATAAAAGCGTCACAAAAATCATCCATAATTTCATCAACTGGTTGATTATTGCTGCGTACAGGTATCTCTTGCTCGCATACACTATCGTTGTTCGACCAGGGCAAATAATTGGTGACCCAATCGGCAACACTAATAGATTTCAATGCTTAAATTCGTCACTTTGTGTACTGTGCTCGTTTTCACCGATTACTTGTGTTACGTTTAGATTGTTGGCGGTGTTACGGGGTTTATCATACACCAGTAAAGATTCATGATCCATAAAATTTACTTTGTGTGTAGTACATTGTTCAGTGTCACTGCAGGAATCCTCTGTTTCCCACTCAGAATCACTATCTGCTTCAACGGAAACCGGAACTGTTTCACTTACAATGTGTTGTAGTTCTGTTTCTGTAGATTGTTCGAGCACAATCCGCGCGTCTACCAAATCAACGTTAGTTTTATTTAAAGCGGATGTTGCGCTTTCACTATTGTTGTTTTCGCAACAGCTAGACTGTTCACTGTTTAATTCGCAATGTGCAATTGTTATATCGCTATCATGGGTTAGTGTGTGTCCTTGATTAGATTTTGTTTGGTTATTAGATTGCCGGCCGCGGTGGCCACGGGGACTGAGGCGCTCCAGTCACGGTCTGCACGGCCACTACGGTCGGGGATTCGAATCCCCCCTCGGGCATGGATGTTTGTGCCGTCCTTAGTATAAGGTAGTTGATAAGTAGTTTGTAAGTTTAGGGACTGATGACCCCGTAGTTAAGTCCCATAAGCTTAACAAACATTTGAACATTTTGTTATTAGATTTCTTTTGCTGTGTCAGTTGTTTGTTGGGATGTTCGCACTCCATAAATTTGACTGTGTAATCAGTGTGACGCGAACTTTTGGCGGGCAAATTATTTGCCACGGGCATTACGAGTCATCCTTGTGACGGCCCTGGTTTGTGATGTGGATTAGGTGGTCGAATTTCGACGATTTCGACCCGTCGCTTCGGACTATGGTCAACATTATCACGCCAATTTTGGTTTCCTGAATCATGTGTCACATTTCTGTCACAAGAACTATCCCTTGAACGATAATTACATACACCTTCATTTGATTCTTCTGCGCCGGAATCTGCGCCAGAATTGCGTCTTTCGCGTCAATTTGACTCATTTGAACTGTTGTGATTGTTAAAGTTATGGTAATTACCAAAACGTTTATGATAACCAAAGCCTCGTCCGCGGCCTCGGCCTCGAAAGTTACCACGATTGAATGACTGATTACGTGGGTGTGCGTCATTTATACTATTGTCATTATCATTTGTACGGGGCTGTTGGTAGCTTACACCCGTCTGACTGTATCCGGTCTATCGTTTTGTTTCACTGACTGTCTTTCGCGTAGCGTGTAGCAGCAGCAGGAAGGGCCAGATCTAGGGAGGGGCAAAGGGGGCAGTTGCCCTGGGCGGCAGAATTTAGAGGGCGGCAAATTTTGACAGACTTTTTTTACAGAAAGTATATTTCAGGTATAATTTAATAAAATTAGTTGACACAGAATTATTAAAAGTAAAATGACTGCAATAAATACCGAAATCATTTAATAAAACTAAAATTCCTGGTTGCTGACTTCACTGTTGCCCTATCACAGGTACTTCAGATAATCAAACTTTAAAAATCTACTAGATATTAGCCAGAATGAGGGAGATGTTTGCGTTATTGCATAAGTAAATATACAATGTTTATTAATTTGCATAGATTTCCTTTTTCAAATAAATGAATATTCATATTTCACATCAAGGTAATACTTGTAGAACAGGTGAATTTGAATAACGTTCCAGTCCTTATAACAAATTTATTAATTAAAGTATTTCAGGTGCGCACACTTCTTATTGAAAGTCAAAAGCATTAAGGATCTAGAGTCCTCTCTTGGTAGCGGTGGAATTGATAGACATCTACACAGGATACTCTGTAAATCACATTTAACTGCCTGACAGAGGGTACATCGGACCACTTTTATACTATTTATCTCCCATTCTCGAATAGCGCGCGGGAAGAAAGAACAGCTGAATCTCTCTGTTCGAGCTCTGATTTCACGTATTTATTCAGATGATCTTTTCTACTTATGTAAGTGGGAGGCAACAATATATTTTCACATGCGGAGTAGAATGTTGCCGTTTGTAGTTTCGTAAGTAGCCCACGTCACAGCGATAAACGCCTTTGTTCTAATCATTCCCATCCCAGATCCTGTATCATTTCCGTGACGCTGTCTCCCCTATATCACGACAATAAAAAAACAAGCTGCCCTTCTTTCGACTCTTTCGATGTCCTCCGACAAACCCACCTGATAAGTATCGCACACTGGGCAACAAGACCAGATAAAACAGGAGGAATCTCACTGTATAATTGATGCTGTCCTTTTTCTAGCTAAGCAAGGAAGTCCTTTTAGAGGAACAAAAGAAGATGGTGGTTTTGGTGATACACATAGCGGCAAATTTCTAAATACAATTGATCTCATATCATACTATAGTGTCCCCCTTCGTCTGCGTATTGAACGCCACAAGAAAGGCTAGATTAGCTATTTTTACAAAAATATACGAGATGAGTTCCGTGACTTGATTGCTGACAAAATAAAACAAGATATAATTAAAGATATTTTAGCTGCTAAATATTTTTCACTCATGTTTGACTGCACTCCAGATATCAGCCACAATGCGCAGATGACACAAGTAATTCGATATGTCAAGTCGAATGACTCAGAGGTTGTGGAAAGTTTTACTGATATTTTTACAGTTACAGACAAAACAGGAGAAAGCCTTAGTCAAGAGATACTGCAAAAATTGGAACAAATAGGGTTGAACATTAAGTACTGCAGGGGGCAATCTCATGACAATGGGGCAAACAGGGCTGTAAAGTACAAAGGGGTCCAGTCAATAATACTTCATAAGAATGAACTGGCCTATTTCGTACCACGAAAGAAGAAATCTGAGTATAATATCCATAGAGCACAAACGAGCTGCTTCTCTAAACTATGATGATATCAAAAGCAGTTTTGCAGCAAAAAAAGCTCGAAAAGCGAAATTTTGAATTGATTTTTGTACGTAGAGTAATCTTGTAATATTTTTGTATGTATTAAAATTGTTCTGTTTTCCTTTGATCTTAATTCAGTCAATAAAATAAGTTCATGTTGTGAGACTGTGACATTTATATGTAAAATATGTAATCCATTTAGCGTCAAAAAGTCGATTCTTTGAGGGGGTTGAAAGAATGGGCGGCAAATATACGCTTGCCCCCCTTGGCAAATGTCCTAGATCCGGCCCAGAGTTATAGCAACGATAAAAAATGTATATCTCATTTATTAAATAGTATGCCAAAGGCATCTGTCTTAACTAATGTGCTTGAATTTACCTTACCCTTTTTCAGGAATATGCACTTTGGCTATTTGCTACATTATTCTTACTGATACAATATTTCCTTTGCTATTCTGTTGTCATAGTAAATAAGCTGACTATTAAGTGCTAGAACTACTAATATGTTCATTCCTTCATATTACCTACGACAAAGACAATGACAAAGACTGAATCCCTTTCTCCATTGACTCTTGACAGTATTTGGTACAGCTTGGTAGATTCAAATATGTGATTAACATTAGTATAATTATTTATTATAGTGTTAAGCCTATTTGTAATACATTAGGAAGACCTGGGCATTTGAATATGAAATCGTATGAAAATTTGATAAAATGAAATGACAATCTTGTGCCACCAAGGTGGATTACTATTGAAATTTATGTTAAGAAAATTGTGGTAATCCCACAGTGATTCAGTATACTTGTACATAACTATCTATGTTCTCTAATATGTTGTCTTATATGAATCATAAAACATTGTCTTACATATGTACCATGAGATTTTATACTGATTTATTAGTATATTCCGGTATCTAACGATATCTTTGGAACAAGTGAGGTTCCACAACACTCTACACATACTTGTAAGATAATCTTTTCATATGTAACTTTAGAATAGCATTCCTAGAAACTATCTGAGAATATAAGAACTATTTCCTCGGTAAAGTAACATGTACCTTACTAAGTTGTTGTTAATTAACTGACTGTAAAGAAAGAATATGACAAATTTAAGGGCAAAAATAGCACGTGAGCAAACTCTGCTTGTCAAGTCAAAAAATATATATTTTTCATATTTTGAGGATGTATGTAAAATATCATAATGGACGTGTCTCTTCCGGCTGACGAGGAGATGCCACTAGAAAATTTATAATTTTGGCTTTGATATATTTGTTTCATGTTTCTGGACACGCATGGCAGCTGGTACTACGCACACGTAATCTGATAAAGAGTTGAGCAGCTGCTATACTGTTCACACTTGTGGAATTTGGAGAGCTGGGTCTATGAGGGGAAGTCAGTGGCAAAAACATTCCACATTCCCTGTACCTGCTCAGCCACAATCCTGGGAATCTGTGGGTCATCACGGGAGAAGCTGGAGGTGAAGACATCCCATTCCCGAAACTCTGACCTCAGATGTGCTTTCTATCCATCATATCGTCACAAATGTGATTAATGTGCGAGTGTAAAATTAGTGATGCGTGTGACATTTAAGTGCCGCCATTCACTTAATTTCTCCCATTGCAAACGTTGTCCATAATAAAGTGTTCTGAAAGGTTTTTTTCCTTTCAAACAACCAAAGATATTTATGTGTTGTGCTGGTAGAACAGCCATATAAATTTTCATTTTTTATTTAATCATCACGTGCTGGCAGGACAGCCATATGTTTTATTGTTCACTAAACTACATTACATGCTGGAAGGACAGCAATGTATATTGTCATTGATCCTCTAACAATTCATGAATAGACTATGTAAACATATATGAAGTATCTGCCAACCTTGTAGACAAATCTTGTGATTCTTTTGTAAGCACTATGTAACTGTTAGGATATTTTTTGTAATTTTCTTTATAGGTGAACAAAATCTGAATAATGTTGTATATAAATGTAATCTTAATGTAATTGTATGTAAATGTAACCCATTTCTACTGAATCTGATACTCAAGATGTACTGTATCAACTGACTTTCAATCTTAAAAAAATTGGACTAAACCCTCAATTGGTTTACTTATGTAAATTGTTCTACCACTGATGTATGTTGAGCACTGATATACTAATCATTGGTGTAAATCATGCCGTATTGTCTAAACTTTGTAACCTTTATGTCACACTGGTATTCATATGTAAAAACAAATGAGAACTGAGATTCTTTTGGCTGTGTCCACTAAATATGTTTATGGACCTATACAAATGACTTTCCTGTCATACTGAATGTTAATTGAAGATTCTAATTAATCATTTTAAAGAACAATGTACAAACTTAGCGAACCTAATAATCATAAAATTGGTTTGGTGATGTGTTTAGTCTTGTTTAAGAATTTCTTGGCTAGCTGATGCTATCTTGCCACCATCATCTACCTCGCAAAATTTTTTCCCGTAGCGGAGGGGTGATGAAAGGAGTACGCAAAATAATTTTCACTTAATTTTTTGCCTGTCATACAGCCTTGAGCTTGTTTAGTTACAAAAACCTAAGCTATAATTCTGTAGAAAACAAATTTATGAAATATTTGTACCATTTCATTAATCGATATAACATACTGCACTTATTTTTACATCTTTGCTGTAAACCAAAGACTTTGTTTTATCTTTGGAATGAGTCTTGTACTGGCAGTTGTTGCGTTTAAAGTGTCGGTGTGTGACCTTCGTGAAGGAGAGTCGAGGTTTGACTATGGTAGAGTTGAGTCTATTAGTAGTGATCGTGGAACTGTCGGGTTAGTCTGTCTGTGTGATAGACTCGAAGAGTAAAAATTCGGAAGAGTCGCAGCCAAGTCTGCAGATTGTAATTTTTGTATGGAAATTAATCTGTCTCAAACAAGGTAAACTTGTACTTTTATATTTTTATGTATGGTAGCCTGTATTTTACTATTGTAGTTCGTGTTTGTCTTTTTGCTAATGAGTACTGTTTAGTGCAGCTCGCATTTATCATTTAACCCTGAGTCATTTTACCAGTTCCTCGTTCCTTTCACTAATTTGAATTGCTATCCGTTCTCATCATTGTTTCTTATGATAGTGTTGCATAATTATTGTGTTTGTAAATTTATGTGTTAATTAGAACAGTTCTGTGTAGGCATTTTGTCATGATCAATGGGTCTATTAATCAGAGCAGGAAGTAGCTTGCTTATAAATCCAGTAAAGTTCATAGTTAGAGATTTTCTCAGTCTTTATAAAAGTTCAAATTAGGAAGTCAGTTAATGTTAGTAACTGTTAAAGTGGTTTGTCTGATCAGAAGAGATAAAAATACATAAGAAATATATTCTGTGAGTGATACTTGAAATCTTTATCAGATTTGTAGAACATTTTTATTACGTTGAATCAGTATGGTAATTGTTTTGAGATAGGCACATTATCAAGTGCAGTGATTTTGATATCCTATTAATCTTAAATATCTTTGTATGACATCTTGTTTATTCAAGTGACAAAATTATCATAGTAGTAGCACGCTCTTTCTGTTGGCTTTCGCAGTCGAACTGTGCTTGTATAGTCTGGCTACTGCTATATGGTGCACGCTAACAGATCTGAACATTTCACTGCTCACATTCATTCTCACACACAAGATTAATGTGTACACCAATTAAGAATTTAATTACTGTTAAACTATTAACTACTGTACAATTTAAAGTGTTATCCGCTGCGCATCAAACAAACCACATACACGTAAGCTCATTGCATTCCATGTCAGTTGCAGTTTATTCTAACAGGGCAAAGGAAGGTAATAAGTCTCATTGCTTAGTCAAATTATTTTGTAACCAAAACCACAACAGAACAATTATTTGTGAATTTTAGCGGAGACGGTCGCTTAACACAAACAGTGACACGCTCGAACCACACACTTTTACCATTCAAACAAACACTTTTAAGTTCCTTATAACCCTCTCATGCCTGGCGTTCTCAAATAAAGACACTTAAATTTTGTCTCATTTCTGTCATCTTTCACATCGTAAAAGCACAGGTACCTCATTTGAGGACTAATAATGAATGCTACAATGTCTCCTACACGGCAGTGTTACTTGCTGGGCTAACACAGAAATCGAAAGTAGAGATTACAAGAAAGATTAGAGGAAGGCCTTCAGATGAACATAAAACATAAAAGCCTGTCATTCGGTACCCAACAAATTACGCTTCTGTGGGGTATAACCCTGGCCAGCCAAGTCAGATGATCCCAAAGCCAAGAGGTGTCATGATTGGGACTGCCGACGGAAAACACGTCACATCTGAGAGAAGTGTGAACTCGCCGTGTGCCCTGAATGCCGGAAACAATTTCATTGTACGAAAAATACACATTGGTGTACACTCTTCATGTATTCTTTGATATTATTAACAGATATTTCATGTAAAATGTAGCAGTTTCCGTACTCAGTTTCCTTATTTGTGCTCCCTATTGGGGTGTGAAACTATTTTTTTTTTCTTTTTTAATAAATTATGGTTACTTCTGCACAAGATAGATTTTAAGTTACCAAATAATGTATCAGAAATTTTGTTCATTCTCAGGTTCATAATTTGTGCATAATTTGTGCTGGTTTCAACGAATCCAATGCACGATAGAAAAAACTATTGTTCCATTTAAAAAATTATATCTTTGTGCTGTAACTCTTTGGAAAATGATACAACAAACTATGTTCATAGCTCCACAGAAAGTGTAACATTTCTGGTGTTGACCTACCGCATTAAAATTTCCCGTCACCTATTATTTTATAAGTTACAGAGGCAAACACACTTAGTGAAACACCTCGTATATATATACGTGCTTTTTTCTTGGGGTTCACTGAACACATAGGACGCGTCGCCACACATTGAACTGTTTCGTAATTTATGTTCCTGCCATTTGATATTCTATTTCACATTGCGTATTTATTTTTGATACGCCTGCCGCGGTGGCCGAGGGGACTGAGGCGCTCCAGTCACGGTCTGCACGGCCACTACGGTCGGGGGTTCGAATCTCCTCTCGGGCATGGATATTTGTGCCGTCCTTAATCTTAGCTAGTTCATAAGTAGTTTGTAAGCTTAGGGACTGATGACCCCGTAGTTAAGTCCCATAAGTTGTACAAACATTTTGAACTTTTGATACTGTTAGATAATCCACTGTGTACTCAGATATGTCCCACGAACCTTTTTTATGATTTCATTGGCGTATCAAAAACATTAAAGTTTCAATTTCGTATGTTTACCTCAGAAAATTGGGCTGGTAACTGTGTTTAAATGTTGCTGTAAGTTGCCTCTGTTATATATCATAATATAGTAGTCAGATAGCGAAAACAAATTCCACTGCGGACATTTCACACTTAAACAACACACCCACACACGGGGTTCACGCAGGTAAAGTCTTAGATTCTTTCCTAAATTAATTATTTAGGAGAATTGATATAACTATTCCGATTTCCAATAATATTCAGAAACAAATGAATTTCATTCGGTTTTCTCGACTGAAATAAGTCGAGAAAATCGCAACGTTAGATAGAATAGTTTCTGTTATAACGGTTAGCAAGAAGTAACAAGTTATTCAGCTCTTAATGTGATCAATATTTTGGTCTACTACAAACGATTCAGTCTTTTTCAGATCTCTTTTTCCCAAGTAATGCGTGAACAAATATTGATGAAAGAAGAGAACCGTAAACTTAACAATTTTGCCTTTTGTACTCTAAAAATGTTATACGAGAGCCCCTTTAGTAATACGAAGCATATCGATGGAGAGTAAAAGAGCGTACCCGCAAAATTCCATTTCAGTATCGTTAACGCCAGTTTGCTGTAGAATTCTTGAACGTACTCTCATTTCGAACATTATAAATCTTCCTGAGACGGGAAACTTTCTGTCCATGCGTCAGCATAGTATTAGAAAGCGTCATTCATGTGAAACGTAGCTTGCCTTTTTCTCGAATGATATCTTAGAAGACTTGATTGAAAGGCAACAAGCAGATTACATTTTTCTTCATTTCCAAAATGCATTTGACACGGTACCCAACTGCAGACTGCTAACACAGGTACGAGCATATAGAATAGGTTCCTAGATATAAGTGGTTACAAGATATCTTAAATAATGTTATCTTCGACGACGAATATTCATCAGTGTTCCATAGAAGTGTGATGCGACCGTTATTATTTTCTATTTACATAAATGATCTGACTAACAGAGTGAATAGCAATCTGCAGCGGTTTTTTGTTGACGCTTTTGTGTAGGGGAAGGTTGATCTTGAGTGACTTTAGTAGGACGCAAGATAACTTAAACAAGATTTACAGTTTGTGTGATAAAACTTACAACAATTTATGGTCATGCAAATGACTAGAAAAGAACAATCCCACAATGTTCAAATGAAGTATTAGTAGTTTGCTGCTTGATACATTTGTGTCGATTAATTATCTAGTTGTAACGTTTCTAAACGACATAAAATGGTATGAGCATGTAAGAACAGTTGTGGGGAAGGCAGATGTTCGACTTAAGTTTATTTGGAGAATTTTGGTCATCCTTAAATATGACTAGATAACTGCAGGATCAACTTATATAATGTTTTTGATACACCAGTTAAGGCATAAACAAAGGTCCACGAGAGATATCTGAGTGTATAGTGGATTATCTGAGTAGTATCAAAAGTAAATAAGCAATATGAAATAGCCTATCAATTGGTAGGAATTAAATTACGACATGGTTTAATGTAAATCTGCAAATATAGATGAGCACTTGGCTGACCGAATAGACGTCATGAAGTTCAAATCAAATGCCAATATAAAGTAAGGAAGGAAGCTTAGGGTTTAACGTCCTATCGACAGCTTGGTCATTAGAGACGGCAATTAAAGTAAATAAGATCATATGTGAGCATGTAAGCTTTTAGTAATAATCATTTTAAATTAAATTTTGACACAATAACAAATTAAATCATTAATTCCAAATCCACTGTTTAGATAAATTCCAGTTACGCATTATTCTTTCTAATCAATCTTGTTACAAAATGGAAAATACTCGTATATCGCAGTTCATTAAATGTTAGGAATAGTTTTCCATTAATATTTTTCACGTTATTACGATAAATGTGATATTCATTATTACTTTTCATATTTAAGTACATTTCTGCTTATTAGAAACATTTACAAAGGTTTAAATGTTATTAAAATTTGATGTCATATTGAAGCTTGAGAATTGTGTATAAAGGCGGACCGCAGACGCAATAGGGGCGCAGTTTTTAATCAGATTACGAGGCAGTCACTATGCCAGTCAGCAAGTTGACGTTCCATTGTTGAATGTAATTTTGTGCATATGCCAGTTTATTAAGAGTGTTGGATTAAACCACTGATTCAAACTTACCTGGTGTAGCTCTACACAATTTCAAACCAGTAGCATACACCTGTTCCAGCTGGTCGTATACAACGAGATCCAGAGGTTGCTGCATTATTGCGATTCCAGGTGTTGAGTTACCAGAAGTTACACCAAACCCTGACATAGAAAGGTACCATTCAGCACCATTCAGAACATTTGTGGAGGACAGGAAACTCCTATGGCTTAATCCAAGTCAATCGGTTACGTCGCAATTGTTGAAATGCTCCCGTTATTTTTGAGAAACACTAATAGGAAAGCAAATTATTAATCAGCCAACTGATTGCAACGATAGTGATTTAATAATCTTTGAACAATGTTTCGAAAGATAGAAATGCATCTTCATCAGAAATACATGTATGAATAATTACATATCATAGTGGCTGAAACATCCCTACAATCAAGGGATGTTGTAATTTTATACAGATTTTCCTGTTTTCTATCATATATCAGTAACTGTATACATATATAAGCACATATGTATTATTTTTTTAATATTTATAATGACACACACAGACTGATTCAGGCTTTTACTTCTTTATTGTAACGTTCTATTGTTTTACACTATCAACTGTTTTTGTTGTATTACTCTTAGAAACCACTTGCTTAGGAAAGTCAAACACCATATATATAAAATGTAATTTTACATATCACAACACCCCTCCTTAAAATTACAATGGTTCTTTTTTTTACACATTGCTCTTCCTTGCACTCCAAAATCTTGTCTCTGAACTTCTCAAACTTTCTTCTCGCCACGGGTTTGGTAGGAGATCAGCCACTTGTTCTTCAGTAGGGCAGTAAGATATTTCAAACATACCATCATGATACATTTCAGAAATAAAATGGTATCTAACATCAATGTGTTTACTTCTACGGCTGAGTTGACCTGACTTGACTAATTCTATGGTACTCTGATTGTCCACCAATAAAATTATTTTCACGTTTCTTCCTGTCAGTTCATTGAGTAGACTTTTTAAATATTTAAGTTCTTTGCAGCACTCTGCTGCTGATATATATTCAGCTTCAGTTGTGGAGAGTGCTAAAATACTCTGTTTCCTTGAGTTCCAGGCTATTGGTGCATTATTGTATAGTATCACATAGCCAGTTGTGCTTTTCCTCGACTTCAAATCTCCTGCGAAGTCAGCATCGCAGTATGCTTTGAGGATCACTTCTTGCTGTGATTCTTCTTGGTCATATTCGTGGTTGTGCTTGTAAAATATCCCTTCTTTCTTTGCTCCATTTAGATACCTCAGTGTTCTTTTTATATTTTTGACATCAGCCTTGTTAGGATATTCTACGTGTCTGCTTTCATAATTTACACTGAAAGATAGATCTGGTCTTGTTTTCTTGGATAAATACAGCAAACTTCCAACTGCTTGTCTATAAGGAAAATTCTCTTCATCCTCAGAATTGCAAATCTCATTACTCTCAGCAATAGGTGTTGTCATTTTCTTGCTGTCTATCATACTATACTTTTTCAGCACTTTGATAGCATAGTTTTCCTGGTGCAGGAATAGACCATCTTTGCTTATTTCAATTTCTATACCCAAATATGTGTTTGGATTTGCTATGACTGCCATATCAAATTCTCTGTCTGAATTTTCAAGCAGTATATTCATTCTGTTTTCGTTATTTCCCAGGAGGATTCCATCATCCACATGAATAGCAAGAAATAATTCTCCGGTTTCATATTTGAAAATGCATTGATCTGTCTTCAGCTGTTGCATTCCTTGTTGTCTTAGGAAATGCGTTAATCTCTTATTACATTTTGAAGGGGCCTGTTTCAATCCATATAAGTATTTCTTCAGAATGAAAATTTCGCCTTTATCTTTGTATCCTTCTGGAATCTTCATATACACTGGTTCATCAAGTTCTCCGTACAGAAAGGCAGTTTTTACGTCAAAAATCTTTATAATATAGTTTCTCTCAGCTGCTATCGCAAGAATCAATCTAAGGGAATTTGTATCCATCACTGGACTAAAAATTTCTTTGAAATCTATTTCTTGTGACTGTTGACAACCTCTTGCAACAAGTCTTGCTTTATAGCGACCATCTTCTTTAAGTTTCATTACCCATTTACTGGTTATAATGTTTTTTCCTTCTGCATCTTCTTTCTTGATTTTTGCCTATGTATTATTCCTTTGCAGGCTTCTCTTCTCCTCTTCTATAGCTGCTTGCCATTTTAGTTTGTCTTCGCTTTTCATACACTCTTGATATGTTAAGAGAGCTTCTGTATCTGATTCATTGAGTTCATAATCAACAAATCTTGATGGTTTCTTCAGACGGTTTCTGTTCCTCAGTTCGTATCCATCATGCTGATTTTCTTCATTTTGTTCATTGTTTTCTTCTTCGTCCTCATTATTTTCAGGTTTATTTTCTTCTTCTACTTGCTCATTATTTTATGGGTTATTCTCATCTCTATAATTGTCTAAGTTATTTTCTTCTTGCTCCTCATCTTCCCATGCCAATAAACTCCTCTGTCTTCTTTCCTGTTCAGGGAATTTATTTGTGAATGTCACATATCTTGAAATTCTTACATTTTTAGTTACTGGATTCATTATTCTGTAACCATTTCTAGCATATCTCATGAAAATTCCTTTTTGTGCTCTGTCATCTACTTTCTTGAGTTTTCCAAGTTGTTTACTGTACACTTCAGTTCCAAAGATGCCTAAATTTGAAATGTCTGGTTTTCTTCCATACCAGATTTTAGCAGTAGTGGTTTTTACTGCATGAGTTGGGCTTCTGTTTGTCAAATATGCTGCTGTCTCAACACAGTATCCCCACATATCATTACTGCATTTTGCTGCTTTCAACATAGCTCTTGTTTTGTTCATAATGGCGAGATTTACTCTTTCAGCTTTGCCATTTAGTTGTAGAGTATGGGGAAGGGTGTAATCCAACACAATTCCTTTTTCTTTATGCCAGTCTTTGAACACATTACTTCTAAACTCACCACCTCTGTCACACCTTATTTCTGACACTTTTGAGTTAAACTTAGCTTCCACTTCGTTAACATACTCTTTCATATATTCAACTGCTTCATCCTTTGTTCTGAGTATATACACAGTCAGAAAGTTTGAATAATCATCTAGACAAGTCATGACATAATTTTCACCATTTACAGATTCTGGAGATATTTTTCCACAAAGATCTGTGTGAATTCTTTGTATTATTCTAGTTGCTTGTTGTCTTTCTGTATTGAAGAGGTTTCTTGTTTGGCTAACTGACAAGATTCACATATATTTGTTACATCACTCTTCTTCAAAATGTCATGTACACCATGACACAAATCACAATTTTTTTTCATATCAGAAAAATTAAGATGTCTTAGTTTTTCATGCCATATTTTAATGTCATCTTCTTGTTTCTCTGTCAATAGAGCTTGTTCTTTCTCTTGCTTCATGTCAATTAAGTACAGACCATTCTCATCTTTATATCCTTCCAAAAGAACATGAGAATCTTTCATTACTTGCACCTTTTTATCATAAAAAATAACTATTGCACCTTTTTGTGTTGCTGCATGAACTGAGAACAAATTTCTTCTCAGCTTGGGAGTATAAATAACTTCTTCCATAATCACTGTATCTGATTCTACTTTACCCATTTTGTCAGCTATAATGAAACCATTTTCAGTGGCCACATTTATTTGCACATCTTCTATTTTCTTCAGATTTGTCATTGTTCTTTCTTCATGTGACATATGTCCTGTGCATGCACTGTCTGCTGCAAACAAAGTGTCAATATTCTCTTCAGAAAAATTCTGTATGTTTCTTTCTGAAAAATTGGCTTCTGCTGCTAGCATGACTGCTTTTTCATTTTTCTTCTTATTTTCTGTAATGTGCTGATCCTTGAATTTGCATCTTTCACTCTGATGATTGTTCTTTTTACAATATCTGCAATTTTCTCTGTTTGGTATAGGCTTATACAGACAATCTTTAACAACATGATTCTCTCTGTTACAATAGTCACATTTCTTCTTCTCTTTATTCCAGTTATTATGTGTTTTGTTTCCTCTGGTAAAAGACTTTTCTTGCATTTTCTTCTTGTAAGTTGTTTTGAATGCCACTGTTTCTTCTTTATTCTTCTCTTAGTGAAATTTTTCTTCTTCTTTCATAAGTCTAGCAATTAAGTTGTCCATGGTTCTTTCATCAACAGGAGCTGAATCCCACGCTGCTTCAAAATACTTGTATTTTTCTGGCAACACTGTCATTATTTTGTTCATGATCATAAAATCAGATATCTGGTTTGTTGTTTCTATTCTGTTCAACTGAAACACAATATTCTGTAAATCTCCAATATTTGTGACAATATCCTTACCTTTATCAAATCTAAAATTGTATAAGTCCTGAAGCAATGCCTGAGACCTCTGCACAGTATCTTTCTTGAACATGTTTTCCAGTTTTTCATACATTTTTTAGATGTGTCATAAGTAATCACTTCTGTCTTGATACTCTTGTCCAAAGTCTTCATGAAAATGTACTTTGCTCTTGAGTCTTTAATGTTCCATTTCTTTTTCTTTTCTACATCGATACCACAGCTTTCTAGTGTTTCTTCACCACTTACCACTGACCATAAGTCTTTTACTCCAAACAAGATTTTTACTTCAATATTCCATAGTGGATATGTTGAAGAGTCCTTAAGCACTTGTATTCCACTAGTTTCATCCAATTCTTGTTGAAGCAATTTTATTTAATTTAATTTAACAATAACTTTCAGAATGTTTTATAAGACTAACTTTCACAGAAACACAACACCAGATACTATATATAGTCACTAGCACACTTTTTGTTTTAGAGCCCTGGGCCCATAACCTGTTGTAATTTTATAGAGATTTTCCTGTTTGCTATCATATATCAGTAACTGTATACATATATAAACACATATATATTATTTTTTAATATTTATAATGACACACACAGACTGATTCAGGCTTTTACTTCTTTATAGTAACGTTTTATTTTTTTACACTATCAACTGTTTTTGTTGTATTACTCTTAGAAACCACTTGCTTAGGAACGTCAAACACCATATATATAAAATGTAATTTTACATATCACAACAAGGGAATCTCAATTCATACGTGAAACATCAAACTATTTGAAGGTATTCACGCCTAATTCCTATTGGGGAAATGTAGAGTGTCGGGATTTGCAGCTGACTACAGAATGACTCCACTACCATCAAATGATATTTCACTTAAATACCACAAAGATAAGTGAAATTACAGAAGCAACAAACGATTGTTCCTCCCTCGCTCTAGCTGCGAATGGAAGGGAAAAAGAAATGACTAGTAGTGGTACAAGGTACCCTCTAAGACGGACCTTATGGTGGATATCCGGTTATGTATTTAGGTTAGATGAAGAAAATTTGATATAGAAAAATGAAAATGATGTTTCTAAAGTAAAATCAGGGTTAGACTGTCAGGGAGTTATCTCTACTCCAGAAGCTCCCAGTCATTGTTTGACATTTCCAGATAAGTAGTATTACATTCTTTTATATTACTACTATAATAAAACTGTCATTAACATTGCACAAAAGCGATTATAAACTTAATTTGAAACCCAAGAAATTTTATCTTTAACTTTGCAGAAGGTGCTTATAGATGGTACAAAGAACATTTTCACATTTTAATAGACTAAGTATTCCAGAATAGTATGTTTGTTACAAAGGTCAATTCTATCTTCTGATCTCTGCATCACATTTTTATTTTATTGATGATACCTAAATACCCCAAATATTTTATGATTACAATGTTAAGATGTAATACATATTCAAAAGATTCGTTAACAGTATTGGCAGTTAATTTATTTAATTGGAAACGTTTATTTTATTTAAATTGTTATACAGTACAGAATTCAAGTTTAAAGCTTGTGCCTGATTTGCTAACTGTATATTTATTTATTTTTTAATTTTTACGTTTTCAATTGCACTTCTGTAGCACTGTCAAAGATGTAATTTTTCTCCACGTTTGAATCAAAGTCTAGACGAATAATATCCCATCCAAGAAGAAGTAATTATCTTGTTGACATGATAGCCTTGTAAGTCGTAAAGAAATAAAAATAATCCTGTAGAACAAACGCACATCATACTTACTGTGATAAACATTTTTCCCCAAAAATTTGTGACCTACTGTCGTTATTAGCCACACCTATAATGGCAAACTACAGGAATGATCCACTAGTAGCCTGACTGGCTTGGAAAATTTTACGGTTATTCAAATGGCAACTCATACCATTACTCATGGAGTTGTATGAAATATACCCATGCCTATTTCTTCTCAACAAAATTCAATTAATACATAATCAAGTAAGTTGTATTGTACTGTCGGAGACGTACAAAACGAGAAGAATAGTTCAAGATAATCCTGAATCATGAAATGTCGAGAAAACTTTATGCAGGATATTTTATCAGACCAATAGTTACTTACTACATACTACTTGACTTAACATTTACCAACAATGTTCCCCCAATGCTACAAAATACCAGAGTGCCTAAAGCTTTAACATCACCGGAGAAAAATAATCACCCCCTACCAGGTACAATTACAAATCTAACTATTGAGATAAAATATTTCTTATTTGAATGAGACTATAAATTTCTGACATAACTTCAGAATGAAAAACCAAATCAAAAGATTGCATCAACACCATACAGTGCCACGACTAGAAACAACAACGATTTATTTTATGAAACCCCACATAAGCATTGTACTCGAGGAAGAACTTGAAAAGATGGTGGTTTAAACCCTCCTGATTTACGTTTTCCGTAATTTCTCTAAATCACTTCAGACAAATTCTAGGATGGTTACTTTCAAAGGACACAGGCGGCTTCCTTCCCCATCTTTGTCAAAGCTAACTGAGGATGTGCCCCATCTCTAATGACCATAATATGGAGGGGACATTCAGTCCTAATCTTCCTTCCTCCTCTTTCCTTAACTTATATGTTTCATAGTTTTAACGGGAAAATGAGTACGTATTATCAACAAAAAGCTGATAACCTGAACAACTATGCGTACACACTGACATGCTACAGACACTAAACAGGGACGACAAACAGTGTATGCTACAACATGTTATATCACTACAAGAAAAAGTTAGATATGTACTAACTATATACGAGATACTAACGTTAGTTACAAAACTAACACATTCACACATAAGCATGCACTACAATCCACACACCAGTTATCTACTACCTGAGGTATGGAATTGGCTGTAATATAGTAACCCGTAGTACAAAACTGTACATTTCACATTACTAATTTTATCCAAATAGATCACACAGCAATAAGCAAATATGGGAATAATCGCAGTTGATATTTGACAGACCCCTTCACTATTCTTGGCAACTCACACGCATAAACAGTAAAAATATTTTACAAACTTTCTGTGGTGTATCACTACCGCTGGGATTATTAAACCCACTCATTATTGAAAATGCCTTCTGTAGAGCTTAAAATTAGTAATGAGGTACCGGCAATTTGAAGTCGTGAGTCAGCTGCAAATACACAGTTGGTTAGTAACACAGATATGAATGTTCGGCTTACGTCACAATAATACAGTATTTCACAGAGCAACATGAAACTGATATGATGTGGTTTATAAGAAATTTTTATATAATAGTAGTTGTGACCACGGCAGAGAACTTTTCAATAAGGCATTTCTTTAAAAAATTATAGCTTCGTTTGCAGCACATACTTTTGATTCAAGGATTTCAAATCACTAATTTTATTTTAGGTGAGCACCCATCATGTGACTGGGATTAGTAAGAAGGTAAGTTGTTTAAGCCAACCCGAAAGCAAGCACATCTTGTAATAACTGACAAATTGTACAAGAACATAGTTATTGAATCCGCCCCCGATGTGAATATTCAATTATATTCACGACATGAATTTGATCTCTGTGAGATCGGTTTAGACAGAATGATATCAAAGATAATGACAGATGTAGCATCAGTGATGTAAACTGCACGACGAAGAGATTTAACCTCACCTTTCACTTCATGCGAGTCGATTTGGCCTGCCGCCGGAATTTTGCAGATTAGTTGAATGAGTCCCACGTATCCTTGTTGATGCCGCTCTACGTACCTTTTCGGCCAGGGTCATTCCATCACGGAAACAAGCTTCACGAGTGTGTCTGCGAACACTAAAATGGAAGACTGGATTATTCTAGTCCACAATTAGTATTTATTTACGATTCGTATGTGCGTACAAGGTTCGTTCTTACTGTTCGGATATTGAACAGAATTTACAAGGTGTTCGAATTCTGCGTGATAATATACGCTAATCACAAATTGATGAAAAACTTTCGTGAAACGGGAAGAGGTCATGATGAGGGCAACGAGAAAGACAGGCTGTGAAGCATACGTCACGACACGTCATTGGAGATGGCTGAAATGGCGCGATCGCTAGTCGACTATCTGGCTGCTGGGGCACAGCCAATTATCTCATAGCGGCTAGCCAGGGCCGCGCTGGAGTAGCCGAGCGGTCTAAGGCGTCTCGCTGAGGAGCGCGCGGTTGCTCGCCGTCGGAGGTTCGAGTCCTCCCTGGGGCGTGTGTGTGTGTGTGTGTGTGTGTTGTCCTTAGGTTAGTTTACCTTAGTTTAAGTAGTTTGTAAGCTACGGAGTGATGACCACGCAGTTTGGTCCGATAGATTTACAAACATTTGAACACTTTTTGGCTAGCCAGGCAACTAGCGATCGCCCATCTCAAGCCTCTGATGACGTGTCGTGACATAAAATCACGGCCTGTCTTTATTGTTTGCCTCGTGTCACGAGAAGAAACGTAAGCGACGACGTACAGTGCCCACAGAAGCAAAAAGTCACGACGTGGCGCTGCGAGCAGAGCAGCGTTGGCGAAGCAAACGAGTGTTGTGCAGTGCAGACCACTGGTCACATGCCTCGATGTGTTTACAGTCCGTATCTCGTATCGGTGAACGCAGCATAGGATTGTGACTGGAGCGAGAACTTCGTGATTACAAGAATACAGGAAGTTACATCGTATGGAGAGAAATGCATACACAAATACAAAAAAGGAAATGTACTTCAGTCCATGTGGCCATAAAGGAATATCCAAAAATACTTCGTTAACTGAAAATACTTACGATTTTCTGTTACATCTGCAGTACGCATGATTACCAGTACAAGTACTATAAAAATAAAGAAACAACGTTTTACAAATTTCATTCATCAGACTGTTATGGAACCATTTTCTAGTCGTATTCGACTTACGTGTATAGAGTTTCTTAATTACAGATGTTTGTAATAAGTAGTAGACCTGCAGTGAGTCCTAGAAAAGGAGAAACCGCCGGCCGCGGTGGCCGAGGGGACGCCGGGCGCAGTGGCTCAGCGCGCCCGGTCAGAGGGCTCAACGCCCTCTGTAATAAAAAAGCTGAGCCAGGAACACATCGAACAAGAAAGAACAAACACGAACAGCGTCCGCAACGGACAGAAGTACCCATAGAACAAAAGAAGAAAAAAAAAGGGGGACTGAGGCGCTCCAGTCACGGTCTGCACGAACACTGCGGTCGGGGGTTCGAATCCCACCTCGGGCATGGATATTTGTGCCGTCCTTAGTTTAAGCTAGTTCATAAGTAGTTTGTAAGTTTAGGGACTGATGACCCCGTAGTTAAGTCCCATAAGCTATACAAACATTTGAACATTTATTTGAAAAGGAGAAACCAATTTAAAAATGAGATAGTTTGACAACTAGTTGAAAAATTTATGTGAGCAGCAACAATGTTAGTCGTTGATAGTATGTTTCTTTCCTCATAAATTGCGAAAAAAAAACATAGTAATACGATGATCAAAACAAACTTTGCACTTAACGCAACCTATGAAATGAGTTTCTTATATCTACATAGTGACTTACTACGTTTTATTAAATACCCTGTAATAAAGGTGTGGATTTAGAGGCTGAACGTAAGAGCTTTCTGTTAATCACAAGCTCCCCTTCACTGAATAGCAACCGCAAGAGGACCTTGTAAGTAATACTCTTGGCACTTTTATGTTACATCATAAGGCTCATTCATTCTGTTGTGCTGTAGTTAAAGAAATAAACTTCCATTGTTACGTACCGTGGTTAAAATGCACTTTAAGTGACGGTGGTTTCTCCTTGACGTATACATGTTGGTAGCGGCGCGATGATTAGTGGGAAGTGATACTTAGACAGCCAATTACAACGCCTTTGAGTTTACTATTTGTAAAATTTCGACATTTTGGGCGTACTGATAGCACAGTTAGTTGGGCCCCGAGAGGTGCCTTTGGGAGCGAAAAGTTGTGAGCTCGTAGTATGTTGTCTACTGAGATAGCAGGTTCCCAGAACTGACAGCTTGTAGGCAGTTTTAATAACAGTACATAACTTATTCACCCACATTGAGAGTAAAAAGAGATTAAAAATGCTTAAAAAGAAACAATAATCAGAAGTATAGAAATGATACTGGGACTCCTTTCACTCGAGAAATATAGTACATTGGTCAAACGAATTAGGGGTTCAGTTTCGATATCTAGGTTCTGAAGTAATGTAATCGGTAGAATGAACTAAAATGGTTCGACGCCTTTCTGTCGATTCTACGGAGTGTAGACAACAACATTTTTTTAATCTATCGGAACAACCTGCGTGGTCATCAGTCCGTAGCTTACAATCTACTTAAAGTAAGGTAAACTAACCTAAGGACAAACACACACACCTATGCCCCAAGGAGGACTCGAACCTCCGACGGCGAGCAACTGCGCGCTCCCCAACGAGCCGTCTTAGACCGCTCGGCTACTCCACCGCGGCACAACAACATTACGGCAACTGAGATAGTAGTAATAACAGAAGGTTGCTGCAGAGGTTGTTGGTGTTTATTTGTGTTTACTCTACAAACACCTGACACAAGCAGTTGGTTTCAGAAAGTACAGCGAGCAGGTAGTGCAATGCAACAGCAACATGCCATACCCTAAGCTACGACATGGAAAACCTTAGGAAGGCTGGAAGCAACGGACACAGAGGGTGCAGGCTGCAGCGATTGGAGTGTCCCAAAGTGTAATTTGCAGACCCTGGACGCGATTTTACACAACAGAAGACAAGGCCAAGGTCGTCCACTAGTAAGCTCAACAAGAAATGACCGTTATCTTCGGTTAACGGCACGTCGAGACAGAAGGCTGAATGCAACGCACCCTCCAGGCAGCAACAGTACGCGCAATATCAACACAAACAGCCCAAATCGCCTTCCAGAACGTGGCCTCTACGCACAAAAGCCTATGTTGTGTGTGTCCCACTAAACCACGACACCGTTTAGCCCGCTGAAATCAGGCGGAGGAACACAGGATTGGAGTCGTAACGAATGTTCAATTGTTTGTAGAGTCTATGGGACTTAACTACGGGGTCATCAGTCCCTAAACTTACAAACTACTTATGAACTACTTACAACTAAGGACGGCACAAATATCCATGCCCGAGGGGGGATTCGAACCCCCGACCGTAGTGGCCGTGCAGACCGTGACTGGAGCGCCTCAGTCCCCTCGGCCACCGTGGCCGGCTTGTAAACTAACCTAAGGACAAACACACACACCCATGCCCCAGGGAGGACTCGAACCTCCACGGCAAGCAACCGCGCGCTCCGCAGCGAGACGCTTTAGACCGCTCGGCTACTCGTAACGAATGGCGCGGGGTTCTGTTCACGGATGAGTCAAGATTTTGTATCTAGCCTGACAATCGTCGTTACCTCATCTGGAGAGAACATGGAACTCGTAACAATCCTGCTTAAGTGCAGGAAACATCACCATATCGTGGTGGGGGACGAATGGTGCAGGCAGGAGTCAGTATTGGCGGGGTACGGAGTTCTGTGTCGATTAGCATGTCACCTTTACTGCTCAGAGGGAAAAGACGAGATCATTCGACCTTTCGTTGTGTCCTAAGCTGGTGCTATAGGAGAAGGTTTCCGTCTGGTGGACGTTAAGACTCGTCCATACAGAGTTCCAATGGTGGACAACATGCTTGAAGCTGAGGGGATTGAACGAATGGAGTGGCCAGTTTCTTAAGCGGACTTACACCCGTTTGAGCAAGTCTGGGACGCACTTGGCAGACATATTGTAGCCCGACCAGCACCTCCCACAACAGTTGTACAGCTGGATATTGCACTCTTGGAAGAATGACTAAATATCTCTCAAGGTACTGTACGTGCCTCACAGATGTGCAAGTGTAGCAGTCCGAAGTGAACACACGCCACATTAGAGGGCAATGAGAATGACTTTTTCATTTTTATGGTAGCCTATGGTGCCTCGCTTTAAGTAAACGGCATGTAAACCTCAAGTAAAGAGTTGAGGCAGCAAAATTTCTTATTGTATCACACACGAATTATAATAAAATACTTTACCATATCCATATTGTGTATGATCCTTTGGCAGAATGGAAGGCTGTGCTCCTGCAAAAATATCGGCCGACATCGAGTTTCATATCTGGGTGCTTACCCACAAGTTATTTGAATGTTAGAAATATTTTATTTGAATTTGCAGCCATTCCGACTAATGTAACAATACAGAATACGCGAACAGCATCTGCTTCAGAAGTGAGGTTAAATCGACAATCATTGTACGTGTACGTGCTTTCCTCACAAATCCGTGGCTGGAATAACAGGCAGGTTTCACAAAACATTTCATCGTGTACGGACTCCTACGAACATCTACACGACAAGCAAAGCCCCGTAATCTAAATTGCATATTAAACCATCCCGTAAGCTCTTATTTGCGGGATAAATTATTCTAGGGCGGCCAACCGTCTCGGATTCTGCGGGACAGTCCCGCGTTTGGACTGCTTGTCCTGTATTTGGGTAATTACTGAAAAGTCACGAAAATTGGCAAAAGCGTCCCGCATTCCAGTAACTTTGAAATTGTTGGTCTAAGAACACAAACCGAAACTATTTTTGTACGGCACGCTACGTTAACTTCAGAATGCATCATCTACGGATCAGTGACAGTCTTCTTACATTAAATTCAAAAGAAAAGAATACACATCATCTATTTCAAAATGACAAATTCGCTAGCACTGGAAGTTCTTTTTGTTTTAAGCTGGTACTGCATTTGGTGACAGGAAGACTCGTTATAAATTTTTTTTAGCATATTTTCTGTGCCTTCTTGAGTACGTAAATGTAACTGAATATTTTTCGGTGCTCAAGTTGGCAAACATGCTGTAATGTTCTCACAGACAGTATAAACACATTTAAAAGCCGGCCGCGGTGGCCGAGGGGACTGAGGCGCTCCAGTCACGGTCTGCGCGGCCACTACGGTCGGGGGTTCGAATCCCCCCTCGGGCATGGATATTTGTGCCGTCCTTAGGATTACCTAGTTCATAAGTAGTTTGTAAGTTTAGGGACTGATGAGCCCGTAGTTAAGTCCCATAAGCTCTACAAACATTTGAACATTTGAACATTTAAAATCTGACAACCAAATACAATATCATCGTTCATTTTACTTTGTTCAGGAATAAAAAGGTGGTGAAGTTATCAAAAACAACAACTCAAGTGAGTGAGCATTGCATGTAGTAAGGCACAATTAAAATCTGCACTTCATCATAAGAATTTCTGCAATAAACTAGTTCAAATGATTTTAAAAAGGTAGTTTTTATTAAATTTAATTCGAGGTTATTGCAAAACATAATTCTTTGGCCGGAGGAAGATACTTATCAAAATGTGTAGAGCATGATGCTCTAAGAGCTGGAACAAGTAAAAGTAGAACAGACAACGAAGGTGATAGGGAAAAATATGTAAAAATTGTCAGACCCCAAAATTCAAAATAGGAGAATGCGAAAATATATATGAACTGTAAGTAAAGATTGAAAATTAAGTATAAAATGTCACTCATGTTAGATATGTTACTTTAAAAGTAAGTGACTAGGCCTACTCTGCTCGCCTAAATTTCTTTCCTAGTTTCAGAATAACTGGCACAGTAAGTCACGTGATCTTGATTGAGTGATTGATTGATTTTGTCAGGGAAGCCAAAACAGATTTGGTCCAACCCGTCACTGCCCGCACCGAAACTAAGTTTATTGTACAGTATCGCTCCCTGTATATCTAGTAAAGCTAACCAATGCCCTTGAACAGTGCAAGGAGTCCCTTTACCAGTTCTTTATTAGACACAGTTTCTCCGGGTCTGGTTGTCTCAAATGTTCTGTGCCTTTCGCTCTGCAATGCAATGCATCCGACGATTAGATGTGATGCAGTTTCATCACCTTCACCACAGATCCTACATTTAGGGTCCTCTTCTGTTATTCCCATTGTATGTAGGTGTTTTTGAAATTTCCATGGCCTGTCAGCAATCCAACCATGAGTCTAATCTCTCTCCTGTTCAAGCCCATGGTTACAGAGCACGTGATCTTAGTCCTCTTTCACAGCCTCTAAATGTCCCGCATTGAGTTCTGAAATAGTTGGCCGCCTTAAATTATTCGCCTCGATTGTGACTATAATGGCTGAAAAGAGCACAAACAGATAGGGTTCCTGATACTGATCATGATGTGATGTAAAGTGTGTACGATGACCTGATGCAAAGGTTCTGATTTCATACGAAAAGGAATGGAGGAGATCCTTTATTTTATTTCATCGAAATAAAATATTTTGGCTGTGCAAGGAAGCGCTGTAAGGAAGAGTGTTAACGGAAGCATCACAGCCGCAAGCAGCGCGTCGAATGGGGCTGCGGTAACTTACAACACGATGCTAACAGAACTCAAGTTGCATCGCATAAAATATTCCCTTACACGCACAGACAGGTCTTGTCAACTGAAGTTGCAAATTAATACTTCGAATGACACCTATTCTGTTGACATAGTACTATTGGGCTTTTTCGCGTACTATTTTAATTGAAAACTTTCTCCTTGACAATTGAGAACTATTTAGACCTGGTGTTACCACTATCGTTGACTCACTCAAAATCTTATTTAATCACAGTAGAGTACATATGTTACTTACCTTGTTCTTAAATGTGCTTGGATCCTGAGCCGGCATGCAGTTTACACGGCAGCGATACCTCGTCAAAGATATTCGCACGGAACAAGTAATAACAACGTTCTCCAAAGAGTAACACCCTCACCAAAGATTGTCAACCACTCACTTTGAAATTTCGAAATAAATTAAAACGCCGTAAACCCGTAATAAATGATCTGTTAACGTATGACAACTTTTTACCACTGTCGCGCGTATATAGTTCCGACAATCACTGCTGTGAATGTTATCGAAGTCCAACATCTGCAACGAGGCAAGCGCTCCTAGCGGTAAGTCGCCGTAAAGACCAAAACACACGTAATCACAACCTTGACAATCACGCTTCCCCTTAGAAATGGGAAAACATCTGACGGTTTCAAAACAAATGAAATAGTACGGGGTGTGGTTTCAAAACAGTGTGTATGTTTTAATAGTATGGGCCTGTTTATTTGCAACATCGTCAATGTGTACTGTATAAATATTGCTAGAGAACCACATATTTCGAGAACAGTAACTGTAGGAGAAAAAATTAAACATTTATTCAGATGCCTTGGCAGTTATATATTTCATACATCCGCAAAATTTTACCTACTTCCCCGGCGGCCTCACGTGGTTATGTTGGCAACATCAATAACACGGAAGAAAATCTTTGCTGTGATGTTTATGTTCTTAGAAAATTGCATAGAATGACTTGATTGATGTTTTGGTGTTTCGTTCAGACCATGATGTAAATAAATAATGCTTTTCATTCTTTGTGTTTGACAGGTTCTTGTATGTACCTTTGTAGGGTCAGTAAAACTAATTGTCCTCGTACAACGAAGATTTCATGACAAAACGTTTGCTAAAGCCAACGTCACATGATTGCCAACATTATAACGCGAGGCCGGCAGGACGCTAAGTAATATTTAAACACTGTACCAAATGCACTGCTTTAGCAATAACTGACGTTCCTGCTTTCCCATTAGCTGAGGACTGACGTTTTTAAGTCTAATATATTGGCTTTTATCAAAGATGATAATTATAATTAATACATTTTGCTTTCCTCTCTTATAGTGCCTAATACTGATATGTGTTGTGTAAGCTAACCTACATGTGAGGTTAAATTGTACGACGCTTCTCGCCGGGCTGCAGTGGTTGTTTTGGCACCAATAAATGTTGTTTCGTGACAGCTTCAATTAAAACGAAAATTATTTTTTTTTTTCTTAACGGACAAGGGTACATACAAGAACCTGTCAACCATAGAGCAGGTACAGTATTAATTTTGCTGGAAGTGAAACGAACAGCAATAATATTTACTCGGTAGCCCATGAAAAATATTAACGCAATTCTACACTTCATTGTTCATCTGTTGCCAACATAAGCACTGGAGCCCGGCGAGAAGCGTCGTAAAATTTTACCTACATGTGATATTGAAAAGGCACATTATCAAAATCAAATGTTTGTATAGCTTATGGGACTTAACTACGGGGTCATCAGTCCCTAAACTTACAGACTACTTACAAACTAGCTAATACGAAGGACGGCACAAATACCCATGCCCTCGGGGGGATTCGAACCTCCGACCGTAGTGGCCGCGCAGACCGTGACTGGAGCGCCTCAGTCCCCTCGGCCAAGGCATATTATCAGATAACATTTTTGAGCCAACATTTTGGGAAGGGTTAAGTTATTATACATCGTTATCGCACTGCTTGGTACTTTAGTAAAATAAACCTTATCTTAAAATTCAAGTTTCGAACATATCTTTAATGCACATATTCATTTACCATCCAAACTTTAGTAATGTGGAAGTGTAAATATGAAATTCGTCAAATACGGCACTTTATGTTAGACTAGCTTATATGCCCGTGATGTGCAACGGTTGTTAAAGAAGGGAATGTGCATATCATGGCCTTTTAGGGTTCCAGACGTCAGTCAGTAAAAATCCTTGTTGGATCACTATGTCAATAAATTCAGTTGTCCTAGCCATGATGTCAAATGTAAGTAAAAGTCATTGTCCGAAACGATGTATCTTCATAAAGTTTTTGATACAAAATGGAACATGCCAAAAGAAGCAAAGAAATGTTAAGTATATATACATGTGGCGTTTGTTCGGAAAGAACAGACATCACAATCTGATCCTGCAGCTGTTATTATTTAATATTCATAGAATATATGACTTCAACTGCTATTGGGCAAAGCTGAAAATGTGTACCCAGCCGGGATTCGAACCCGGGTCTCCTGCTTTCTAGGCAGTTGCGCTGACCCCTAGCAGTTGAAGTCATATATTCTATGAATATTAAATAACAGCTGCAGGATCAGATTGTGATGTCTGTTCTTTCCGAACAAACGCCACATGTATATATATAATATGCCGGTGACGGGCAATGATCCTATCGTTAGTGGGGAGGGGTGGGCAAGTTTGAAGCCCTTACTCTTACGGGAATTAGTTAAACTACGAGTTTGAGTACTATGGGCAGGGCGAAGCTGGGAATTTGTATCTGACGGGAGGCGTGCATGGGTAGTCCTTGCAGGTGCGGTGATCACTGTGTCCCCAGTGGTGTAGGGGTCAGCGCAACTGCCTAGAAAGCAGGAAACCCGGGTTCGAATCCCGGCTGGGTACACATTTTCAGCTTTGCCCAATAGCAGTTGAAGTCATATATTCTATGAATATTAAATAATAACAGCTGCAGGATCAGATTGTGATGTCTGTTCTTTCCGAACAAACGCCACATGTATATATATAATATGCCGGTGACGGGCAATGATCCTATCGTTAGTGGGGAGGGGTGGGCAAGTTTGAAGCCCTTACTCTTACGGGAATTAGTTAAACTACGAGTTTGAGTACTATGGGCAGGGCGAAGCTGGGAATTTGTATCTGACGGGAGGCGTGCATGGGTAGTCCTTGCAGGTGCGGTGATCACTGTGTCCCCAGTGGTGTAGGGGTCAGTGCAACTGCCTAGAAAGCAGGAGACCCGGGTTCGAATCCCGGCTGGGTACACATTTTCAGCTTTGCCCAATAGCAGTTGAAGTCATATATTCTATGAATATTAAATGTTAAGTATTTTGTGTCCCAGCCTCGTCGCCGTTTTTTGTGTCTCGATTCCGTCGTAGGTGTCGGTGGCCGAGTGGAATGAGACCGACACAGGAATAAAGATAGCACGCTGGTGCAGGTACGGAGGGGAGCAGCCAGAAACTAGAAACACTAGAGTAAATTAGAACGAGATATATATTGCACAGAATTCATACAATACTTAACTTTTACATAGATCAGTACTGCAGAATGTTGATACATAGTTGAGCTAGAGTCCTGCCTAGTGCCTAACTGATAGCCAAGTCTTCACTGGTGCCTATCTGATTCCGAAGTCTTTACTGGTTCCTATCTCAGTCCCTAGTGCACGATGTCGTTCAGTGGTGGCCACGAGCGGAGTTGCAGCAGAGGGCGCTCGTGGCTGTCGTCGTAAGAACGCCGCGCCGTGCGTGCATGGCGGCGCGCGGCGAAAGTAGGTGGCGCGCACTTTGTACTTGTGCGACACCACACCCCTCACCCCCAAACCGCCGCGCCGTCGTGGCGTAGGGCTGAGGGCCACGGCGACGGCACTGGGAGGAGGGCCTGGGAGGGGCTTTACTGGTGGGACGGGCGTCGTAGCTGAGGCTGGGATCGAGACGCCGTCCGCGCCCCGGCATCCGCCTTGCGATCCTCCAGGAAACCCACCGAAAACTGGGGAAGGGCGCACACCCCCAACCAGAAGGAGCAGGTCATCTTCTGAGGTGCGTGGCCCAAGCTGGTGGGGGCCCGCATTGTCCCGGAGTCCCTCTCGGTGACGCTGTCATCTGCGGCGGCGACAGCGGCGGCGACGACTGCGTCGGAGGTGCGTCGATGTCCATAGGGATCTCGTAGTCCGGGGACGAACGATGGTGGATGTGCTCCCTGGTGGTGAACTGGGTCTGGAATCAAGAAACCGGAGACAGTATCGCGCGGCCTGTGCAAGCGCAATTGGTTTGCGTGGCGCCGCAGCTCCGACCCTGTGGAAGAACGTACAACATACATATTGCGACCGAGCACGCGCTGAATGATGCCCGGCATCCATAGTTTCTTCTTGTTTCCAGCAAACATCCTGTACAGCACCGGCGTAGAAACCTGAAAACGCGAAGCGCCATACGAACCGACTCGGTGCGTGGGAGGCTGCAGCAGGTGAAGGAGAGTGCGGTGACGGCGGCCGTGTAGCAGCTCGGCAGGAGACGGGCCGTCACGTGGCATGCACCGATACGTAGACAGGAAAATTTGAAGAGCTTGCTGCCTGGAGAGCTGACCTTTCATGTTTTCCATGTGAGACTTGAATGTTCGAACGAAACGTTCTGCTTCACCATTGGACTGAGGGTGAAAAGGTGCGGTGGTGATATGCTAAATGCCATTCACACGACAAAACTGTTGAAATTCCGCACTAACAAACTGAGGTCCATTGTCACTGACAATTGTTTCAGGCAAACCTTCGATGCAAAACACTGATGTAAGGGCACTAATTGTACTAGACGCTGTCGTTGAGTTCATGGCAATCACAAAAGGAAACTTGCTGAAAGCGTCTACAACGATTAACCAGCGCGTATTCCAGAAAGGTCCGGCAAAGTCAAAGTGTAAACGTTGCCATGGTCCCTTGGGGCGTGGCCAGTCTGAGAAACGTTGCTGAGGAGCCGCCTGATGCTCCGCACAAACCGTACACTGTGACGTCATGCTCTCTATCTGGGCGTCCATACCAACCCAGGTACAATGACGTCTGGCCAGTTGCTTTGTCCTAACAATACCCCAATGTCCTTGATGCAGGATGCGTAACACTTCACGTTGCAGGGAACGAGGAACAATCACTCTTGTTTGTTCGTTGTCGGTGTGTAACAACAGAACACCCTGACTGAAAGATAATGCATGACGTTGTGCAAAATAACGTCGAACCAGAGGCCGCTCAATGTCTTTGGCTCTGGCAGGCCAACCAGAGCGAACAAAACGTGCTACCACACTTAGGTCTGCATCCGAAGCTGTTTCCTGTGCAACCCGACGAGAGTTTAAAGGAAAGTCTGCGACAGCGGAAGCATCTCTGAAGTCTATCTGACAACACGCCATTTCTGAAGAATCAAACGACACATCCTGGCCAACCGGAAGTCGGGAAAGTGCGTCCGCGTTGGCATGTTGAGTGGTAGGTCGGTACAAAATCTCATACTAATAATTTGACAATATCAAGGACCATCTCTGAAGCTTTTGTGCCGTTCGTGGCGGAATTGGCTTTGTGGGTGAGAACAACGACGTGAGAGACTTATGGTCTGTCAACAAATAGAATTTTGTGCCATAGAGATAATGATGAAACTTTGTGACGCCGTAAATTATTGCTAAGGCCTCCTTTTCTATCTGATTGTAATTCTGTTTGCGTTGGCGTCAGAAACTTAGATGCAAAAGCAATAGGTCGATCGTGAGATCCAATACGATGCGACAAAACTGCACCCAGACTATACGACGAGGCATCAACTGCTAGCACTACAGGCTTCTGTGGGTCAAAGGGAATCAAACATGCATCACTGAGTAGTGCAGACTTTAGTTTGTCAAAGGCAACCTGACAATCTATAGACCATACAAAAGGAACATTCTTCCTACGTAAGTGATGCAGTGGAGCTGCAATCTGAGAGGCATTGGGAATAAATCTGAAATAATAATTAAGCTTTCCCATTTCTGCTTGCAGTTCGTGCACATTCTTAGGAGGAGGCAAGTCTTTGATTGCTCTAAGATGTGACTGTAAGGGATGAATTCCTTGGGCATTAATCACATGGCCTAGGTACTCTATTTCAGTTTGAAAAAACGAACACTTTGCTTTATTACAACGTAGACCTGCTGCAGTCAAAACTTTGAAAAGGCACTCCAGGTTTGATAAATGTTCAACTGTACGTCCGGATACCACAATATCATCTAAATAGTTCGAGCAACACGGTATAGAAACTGTTAGCTGTTCCAAAAAACGCTGAAAAATAGCGGGGGCGGAAGAACTGCCAAATGGTAGGCGTTGAAATTGAAAAAGGCCTATGTGAGTATTAATGACGAAACACTTTTTTGACTCGTCATTAAGCGGAATCTGTAAGTATGCCTCTGCTAAATCAATCTTGGAAAAGAAGCGAGACTGTCCTAATCTGTCCATCAGTTCCTCAGGTCTTGGCAAGGGATAAGTGTCGACAATTGTTTGACTGTTCACTGTTGATTTAAAGTCCGCACAGAGACGAAGTTTTCCCGACGGCTTGGGTATAATTACTAAAAGCGAGGCCCATTGACTCGCAGAAACAGGAGAAATCATCCCACTATCTTGCCAACGTTTAAGTTCTTCGGCAACTGTATCACGCATTGCGATAGGCACTGGTCTAGCTTTACGAAATTTTGGAACTGCAGATTCTTTTAAAGTTACATGTGCCACGAAGTCTTTTGCACAACCTAGTTCCGGCGAAAACAAGTCACTGTATTTTTCACACAATGCATTTATTTTGTTCTGAGGCACTACTGACGAAATTTGAAGCACATCTCTTTCAATCGATAAACCAAACAAGTCGAAAGCATCTAGTCCAAAAATATTCTGTGTAGATTTGGCCTGAAGAACTACAAAAGCAACTGTTTTCGTTACACCTTGAAAAGAGGCGGGCAGGCTACACGTTCCTAGCACGGGAATATTTTGTCCTGTGTACGCTGTTAGCACTTGATTAGACGGCGACAATTTCGGCGAACCCAGAAGTTCATAAGTATCTTTATTTATTAATGTAACAGCGGAACCAGTATCTAGTTGAAATTGCACAGTCTTATTTTCTATTGAAAGAGTCACAAAAAGTTTGTGCTTCTGGCGCACGACAGGTGCACGAATGTGGGCAACGTCTAATACAGCTTGTTTGCTGCGCATGCGCGGGCAGCGTAGTGGAGTAAACGACGCAGACTCGGCACGCAGCGGATTAACAACAGTCACTAGATGGCACTACCGCCGGATCGGCGTCCGCGCAATGCGAGGCTACTGCACTAAAATTACTTTGAGTATCTACAACAAGTCTACTGTCACTATCTACACAGTACTGGGCACTATTACAATGAGAAGTTGTAGAAGGCACTAGTTTCACTACAGGATTGCACTGTACATAGCCATGTTGCTTGTCCCGAACCCTTTTCCGTTGCACTGTTTTACGCGCTCGTCGGCACTTGCTACGTGGCGCACTACATAGTTTTGCAATAGGTGCAGAAGAATTTTCTTGCATTTTAGAATCAAGAGGAACACTGTCCGAATTCACAGCGTGTATGACATTGACAGCATGAACTGTTCGTGCACTCGGCGAAGCACTGTTTCTAATGGTACTGTTCTTTGAGTTTTTAATTTGCATACACACAGACTGTACGTGTGCCGATTTGCCACATTGATAATAGGTTGCGTTGCGACTAAGGCAATGAGCACGCTTATGGCGAGATACACACTGAGGGCAAGACTTACGAACATTTTTCTGATATGACCGTTGGCGCCCGTTATTCAAATTACTTTGTCTAACACGACGGGGCGACCTTTGTGTCGCGCTTTCACACTGGCTACTGTTCGCTGTCTGTTCAGCACGGCCGGCACAAAAATAAGAATCACTAGGACTAGACTGAGAACTACGGCTAGGAAAGCGTCCGTTGCGGCGCACTGAATTAACACTGTGGCTTTGCATTTCTACATCTGCTAAGTCAAAAGTATCATGCGCTTCAATAAGCTGCAGTACACTGTCTAATGAGGGGTCAGACTGTTTCAGAATTGCTGCCCTAATTCTGGGGTCCTGAATGTTCTGCGTAATTGCATCCCTCAACATCACGTCTCTATAAGAAAGTCCACAAGCGCAAGTAAATTTACATTTCACTTGAATAAACTTTAAAGTCTTGACCACTAATTTAAATTTATTGAGGCCTTACGCGTTTCGACGTTGCGTCATTATCGAAGGCTACAGCAAGACAATGGAATTAATATTCATCACACATTTCGATAAAACATAAATGAGAACACAATAATCACACTCACCATATCTTTTAAAACTTATTAAAAAGTGAACTAAACATTCCTTTTAAAAAATGACTGTCAAAGACATATGTCAAAAATAAAATAATTTAAAATTTAAAATTCCCCCAGAACATCCCTGTAGGATGGCCAAGTGCAAACTAAATTCAGCGTTGCGGTCAGTTATTAAGTGGAGAATCCGCCAGATGGCGATGTTATCATTCTACATCTCTCTCACTCACATATGCGCACTCACGCCCTCTGTTTTTTTTTTCTTTAATTTTTTTTTTTTTTTTTTTTTTAATCTACCTTAACCTGCACAATATTTTGTTACTGTTATGTTACACAATTATAAACATACAACTAAAATTTACAATCACTGTGTACAAACTTTCTTTTACATTATACAATTATATGAGTGCTGCACCAAATTTTCCATACTATATTTTGACATCGTTAGGAAAGATAGTGTTTAGTGACACATTGCTGGCAGTCACCAAAATCATGTTATCTACACAGTGTTCTGGTGAGGAAAGTGTGTGGAGGGGAGGGGTGAAGGGGGACGGACATAAAAGTGCTGGGAAGGAAGAACAGCCATCAAGAACCATCTGCTTACAAAAACCACACGGTGGCGTCCACAACGTACAACCCCTCGTACAAACCACAATGCCGGCAACAATAGCAATGCAATATGTCAAAGCAGTGTCACACCCATTTAAATTTGATTACTTGTAACACGAGGAAGTACTATGTACAGTATTACAGTTTAGGCAATGCTGATGTGAAACAATGTCTATAATATAAACTCTAGGGTAGTTAACTATCATCTTCCATAAGTGTATTGCACATGTTAGCCCTCTATTATAAAACATGAAATAAAAGAGTCTTAAGCTATTCTGATTAAATGCTTAACAATCAAGGCTCCTAAAATGAATGAATGTTATAAGTAAAAAGGAGGGGGGTTAACCCGCAAATTTACATTTGCGGGTTAAGCCCTTCAACTCAGTGATCCACTCTTGGTGTGACTGTTGCGGTAATTTTTTAAGTCTGAAAAATCGGTACCGTGCCGCAGCTACGAGAACTTTTCTCTCATAATGAGCATTCAGTGCATCTACAATTTGTTCGAAGTCTACATCACGAGGAGATGCGTTGGGGAATAGTTTCTGCAGTAATACGAAGGTTTTGGGGCCCACCACGGACAATAAAAGATGCTTAACAGTCTGACCTGTAAGTTGATGAGCCGCGACGAGTTCTTGAAACTGTGCGAAATAGTCGCTCCATTCTTCCTCACGTTCGTTGTACTGGCAAAACGTAGGAAGTGTTGCGGCGGCAGGTGTGGGCTGCTGATGCGACGGCTGTTGTTGAGTTGTCGTCAACTGCGCCACTGCCTGGAGAAGTTGTGTAATTTGCGCCGTCTGTAACTCAATAATTTCCATTAAGTTTGGGTTCGGGGTAGCGGCCATGCTGACCGATTAGGCGCCACGCATGTAAGTAAATTATAACAAAACAGAAATGCAGTATGAAAGAAGACGCTCTGCAACAAAAAAGTCCGCAAGACACGTAACTGAAAATGTTCCCCCAAAAATCTTATAATAAGGGTGGGTGGGCGGGAGCAATTTCTGCGTGCTCCGACTGCTGCTGTCTGGCTGCTGCAAGCGGGCTGGTCCAAGGTTCTTCTATCACTCCTCGTCGCCACTTTTGTGTCCCAGCCTCGTCGCCGTTTTTGTGTCTCGTTTCCGTCGTAGGTGTCGGTGGCCGAGTGGAATGAGACCGACACAGGAATAAAGATAGCACGCTGGTGCAGGTACGGAGGGGAGCAGCCAGAAACTAGAAACACTAGAGTAAATTAGAACGAGATATATATTGCACAGAATTTATACAATACTTAACTTTTACATAGATCAGTACTGCAGAATGTTGATACATAGTTGAGCTAGAGTCCTGCCTAGTGCCTAACTGATAGCCAAGTCTTCACTGGTGCCTATCTGATTCCGAAGTCTTTACTGGTTCCTATCTCAGTCACTAGTGAACGATGTCGTTCAGTGGTGGCCACGAGCGGAGTTGCAGCAGAGGGCGCTCGTGGCTGTCGTCGTAAGAACGCCGCGCCGTGCGTGCATGGCGGCGCGCGGCGAAAGTAGGTGGCGCGCACTTTGTACTTGTGCGACACCACAAAGTATTTAATACAAAAGCTAAATCAGAAAAGTTTAAATTACGATATCTTACTATTTCTGATCTGACTTTGTGAAATGAAGCGTTTATGTAACCGCATGACACCCTCACGTTACCTGTGAAAAAACTTCTGAAAATTCGACTATTAGTTTTGGAGATTAACATGATGAAAGAGAAAGACAGACATGACGGTTGTAGTTAAAAGAAAACGTTAAATTGTGATATTTTTTACAGTGTTCCGATTTCTATGAAACTAAGTAGGCTGAAGTTACCTGTCAAAACCCCATGCGAATTCGTGAAGTAGTTTTCGAAATAAGTGGTTTCTAATAGATGAACAGACAGACACGGTGGTCACTGGAAACACTTAAAATTACGATATCTCTCCTTTTTCCGTGATTCTATTTTGATGAAATCATGCCTAGGCCTAAATCATGAGCCTATCTTCGCATATGTTTCCTGTGAAAACCACATGAAAATTCGTGCAGTGATTGAAGCGAAAAGCGACAGGCATACATTTACAGATTTATTATCCGGACAGATGTGTTTTTCAAGTGTATAATTTTACAGGGATATATTGATTTGTATAACTGCTGTATTTCGGTAAAATCTGTTGCGAATACGGTTAGTAGTAAAGAAGTTATAGCTTAAAACGTGATGCTTGATGGGACAGTTTTCCATGAACGTTACTCCTTACGTCTTCATATCTCATGAACTACGTGTCGTACTGTGATACAATTTCGAACGTACATTCAGCTTTAATTGTGTATACTGTCTGCAAATTTCCTGCTAGTACAATTTGTAGTATAGTAGAGTACAATTGTAACGTCATACCGAATGCCATAGTTTTGCTCCATGGACAGCGGAAAAGTAGTAAGCGAGAAACATTTTTCTTTTCATCATTTTGCTATGGTTGTCAGCTAGAAAAAGTTTAATAAAGGTGTGAAATTATGTGTAAAGTTTGTTACAAGTCACTAAGTACTCTCATTCTCATATAGTGTATTCATAAAATCTCGTCGCATTACATGGCAGTTTCTGGCAACTCTGATTGTTTATGATGTTATATCTCCTGAACCATATGTCGTGTGTGGTTCGTACTCCTGCAGCAATTGTTATATCACATAAGGAAATCAGTCCAGTAGTTTAGGGGGAGATGTGGAACATAAATACACACACACATACAGCCTATTTTATAACATGTAAGAAGATTGTCATGTATTTATATCATTTCTTTTAGATGAGTGTCCAACCAACATTTCTCACAAGAAACTAACGGTAGGCCTATGGGGAAAAAGTTCTAACTCTTTAGAACGAGATTAAATTTGCGATCTTTTGTTGTTAGCATAAAGTCTGTGGTTTTAGACTATATGTTGCTTTTTTTAAGTTGTAGGTGTAGTCGTGTGTTTTTAATATGATTATTGTATATGAACAGATAAACCTAGAATTTTACTGGATATTTCAATGCTAATAGAGAGCAATGTTTTATAGTTCATTTACGTTTATAAAGCAGACATTATGTCATTTCGAAATACAGCAGTTAGTTCAGAAACGAATCTTAATTTCAGTAATCTTAAGCTGCATGATCACGTCTGTCGATTAGTTTTTGACACTCTTTCAAATTTTTATACTAGTGAGTTAAATGTGTATCTGTGCCGAGCTTCAGCAAAATGGAACACCACTGTTTTGATACAATTCGTCTGTTCCTCCTTCCTGCATTAGTGGTCTGAAACATAGCTGTTTTGAAACAGTGAAGCGACAGGACTAAACAGTTTCTATGTTTCTATATCGACCGCGAGTGTGATCCAAAACAGAGCAGAATAAAACACGACGGTTTCGAAACCGTGAGACATGGTGATTTTGAAGCAGTGAAACAGTTTCGCGTATCTAAAAATATTTCGAAACAGTGGTCAACTCGGGAGAGCCTATTCGCACCCGAACGAGCCAAGGAAGTGACGTCAAAATGACGTAGCCGGCCACTCTTGTCAAATATCCCTACGTTTGTTTGGCTGCAAGCTCTGTCCTGCAGAGACACCATATTTCCTTTCGTATTTTCATGATTTTCTCCTTATAACTGACGTGATGTTATTTCAAAGTAACGGCAGACTGAAGAGGTAGGCTCCCAAAACACGTCGTTCGTAATACCATTAATTATAAACTAGTCAATAAATATCATATTGGTTGGTAAACCAAGATATTGGTGGGAATGAGGAACAGAGAGACATGACGCAAGCGGTTCCTGTATCGCAGTGGACAATGGATTTAGCCGCTATCGTTCTTTACACGACTAGCCAACGAATTAAGTCTCAGAAACAGCGTTTTTGAAAGTTCATTTATTTGGACTCCATTACATTTACTTACGCGTTGTTAACATTGGTGACATGTAAATGAAAAATGAATTGTGGAATGTCTGCATGGGAAAACGTGTTAATGCGACAGGGTGCAGCTAATTCATTTATTGATATGGTGTTTTTTCGGACAGCCACTGCTTGACACTAACGGTCGTAATTTTATGAATGCCAAAAAGAAGACACCACTGGTTGACTACGATCGTAGTGTGCACTAAGTTGAGAATTTGGCCAGGAAGGGAAGCGTATCTGGCTAGCCTGATTGGCGACCGCTGACCCGAACTGGAAATCCGGGTTCGAATTACATAAACAATAGACAAAATTAAAATAAAAAATGTAAAAATAAAAGAAAAAAAAGCATCATGTTAAGGAGCCGTTGAGCGTTGACGGTGGTTCGCCTCTCGCTCCCTACAATATTTTTTTCTTATTACTTTTTAGAAGTTTTCTTACAATGTTTTTAATTAAATAGGATTTACATTCTGCGATACTTCGACATATTTACGTGTACAAGCGCTATCTCTTAAAATTGCTGTTTATTGAACATGCCGTGAAATATGGACCAATGAAATGTAAACATTGTCTCCTGAACTACCTGCACATAAACTGCAGGCACACTGTAATAATTAATGTTGTAAATGTCATGCTGATATATATATATATATATATATATATATATATATATATATATATAATGTCCCCTATGTGTTCATAAACCATTCATTCGATTGCAATGAAACTTTGGTGAACTGTTCAACGTACGTCCTGACCCAAAAACAAAAGAGCGCGACACATAGCTCATAAGACACGACGTCATAAATAACGAGAGGCTACCGCGTGAGAATACTCAGATTTATATGTCAATTTCTGGAAAATTGGAGTAGTTAGGGACTTGGAACAAAGTTTGCATGTAATTTCGGACGTTTATGAAGCGCTTTGTAATTTGAACCCTCTCCCAAAATACACACACAAAATGATGAAACGAAGTCTACTGCTCACAACAGTTTCGCTGTAGATGACGTAAAACTGTCGCAGCAGACATGACCTTATGTCAAATAAAGTTAGCATTACAGATTTGCATGTTACTATTTATTTTTGTCTGCAAGTCTCCCTCAATTCTCTTGCATCCAAAATTAAGCAATCTGTTTCTTAATCTCTATCTATATAAAAGCGAAAGGACACTCACTCACTCACTGACTAAACATGAAATCTCGGAAACTACTTCACTTGTGAAGCTAAAATTTGGCAGTAATGTAGTTTAAAGGTAGAAAACGTCAGCTAAGAAAGTATATTGTGATAGGTGCATGGGAAGCATACTTTTCCTACAGACTCACGAAATCTACAGTTTCACGAAATTTCGCACGCTTGACCTCCAAAACAAGAGGAATGTCACTGTCTATCTTAAGTTTCATACGGTGCATGGGGGATATATATATATATTCAGAAAACTGCCGAGAGAGGGAAAGGTAGAAACGACCGAAAGAGTTGGATGCAGAGAGAGGAAGGAAGGGGAGGTAGACTACGAGAGTGTAGGATAAATAAACATCCGGGCAACGCCGAGTTTACAGCTAGTATGATGTAATTATAGATTACGAACTGTGGCAACTGCCGTTTCTTAGTGAGACTGAAGTACCTTGTTCAATTTTTCAACAGCTGTTACACACGTTCTTGCGTTCTATATGCTCTACAGATGACATAATTGTTCTAATACAGTAGCCTATTGCACGGAACTCAAGAGCTTTGCCTATATTTTGTAGTCAATGTATGAAACTATTTGTATCAGCATTGGCAACATTCAGTATAACAGTGTGACCGCACTTGAGGTGCAAGTTGTTCAGGAGACAATATTGTCTCTGATCCATGTTTTGTAAACTACGGACTAATTACCAAGCAATAGAGTCCGATAGATTTACAAACATTTGAACATTTTAGTGTCGGGAAACGTTTGGAATTCAAGGTGAAAAAAAATTTTGGCGGAAGCGAACCACCGCCAACAGTTGCCTTTTCCTCAAATAAACGCGTTTGTCCACTGCCCTACATGGAGCACTTATATTAAGCGTCTCTATTTATGTTTACCAACAGTATCAGGGGTTACCCACCAATACGGCATTTTCTTACTCTAGTTTACAATTAATCGTACTAAGAACGACCTGTTTTGGTACTTCTTCAGTGAACCATTCTTTTTAAATAGCAACACGTGAGTTACAAGGACAATATCATGAAATACGAAAGGGAAGATGGCGACACTGCAGGACAGAGCTTGCATCCGAAGAAACCTCGAGATGTTTGAGCAGTAGCGGCCGGCTATGTCATTTTGACATCACTTCCTTGGCTCGTTCGGGTAGAAATGGACTCTCCCGGCCAACTCTAGTTGCCCTGCAGTAGGGCCGAAATGCGATGATCCATGGCTCCGCCTACTGGGCTGGGAGACCTCCCCGGCCGGAGAAACGGGATTAAAGCATGTTGCCAAATAGTTAGGTGCTGGCGAGTATAACTAACGGTCGCTGTTATCCGACAGAACTGGCAGAAGTGCACAGAGCAGCCAGACGCGCGCATGCGCAGAGCAACGTTCGCGTTTGACTCACTCCATTCTCCAATGGTCTGCGGGCGCAGCCAGCGCTCAAATCCGATTGGCGCAAGCAACAGAGATCATCGTGCTTCGCCTCAACTATAGTGTGCTTGCATACGTCAAGACGCTTGAGCGTATGCAGGACAAAGTTGTTTCAGCATCAGTCTTGTGCGAGCAGCTTGATGCTCGACCGAATTTCGATTATGCATGGCATTGCAAGCGTTCTAGTATGTGTATGTTTAAGCGTGATTATCAAAATCAGGGAGCATTGTACAGGCATGTGTAAATACTTTGCTTGATATAATTCTTATCTGCCACTGTGATATTAGAATCTGTATAAATATTGCACTGTAATATAGGGAAAGTCAAGGGAAAAATAACAAAACTAACTATTTTAGTCATCAGAATCGAAGATTTTGAAAAGCATGTACATGTTTCAGTCGTGATTTTAAAATAATGAGCAATATGTGCCGGAAGATGGAAAGGGATACACCATATTGGAAGCAGAAGTAGAAAAGGCTCTGAAGGAGATGAAAAATAGGAAGGCATGTAGAACTGATGATATACCAGCAGAACTGCTGAAGAGTCTGGACAACAAGGCTAGAAAAGAACTAGTATACCTCTGTAATGAGATATATTACAGAGGGGAATGGCCTGTGGACTTCCCTGCAACAGTTATGGTAGCAATAGAGAAAAAGAGAAACACTAAAAAATGTGAACAGCTTAGGACCATCAGTCTAATTTCTGATGCAGCTAAAGTGATGCTGAGAGTGTTGAATAGAAGGCTATATGGCAAGATGGATGGAGGGATTGCAGAGGAACAGTTCGGATTTAGAAGAGGAAAAGGTGCAAAAGATGTTATTGGTCTGTTAAGAACTATAGGGGAAAGAGATATGGAAAAAGGCAGAGAAATCTTTGCTGTTTTTATAGACTTAGAAAAGGCTTTTGATAGAGTTCAGTGGAAGAAGCTGATTGATATTTTGAATAGGAAAGAGTACACTGAAAAGAAAGATGACTTATACAAAATCTATATTTACAGAGGAAAGTGAGATAAGGAATGGAAATGAAATATCAGAAAGAACCACAATTGTGCGAGGGGTTAGACAAGGTTGTTGCCTTTCCCCATTGTTGTTTAACGTATACCTTGAAGCGATTGTTGCAAAAGGGTTAGATGCGGAAAGAGGAATACGTATTGGTGGAAAGAGAACAGAATGCATAAGATTTGCTGATGACATTGTATTAGTGGCAGAAAGTGAGCAGACAGCGAACAACATGATTAAAGATCTAGATGAAGCTTGTGTGGAATATGGGATGAAAATAAAAGCAGCAAAAACAAGGAGTGTGGTCTTCAGTACAAGACACAGAGTGGCCAATATTAAAATATGACAAAAACCATTAGCCAAGTACGTGCATTTAAATATCTTGGAAGCACAATAACTGAAGACTTGAGATGCCATCAGGAGGTGAGAACTCAAATTTCCATAGCGAAGGAGGCATTCGACAGAAAGAGGAGACTGTTATGTGGCAAATTCGAATAAGGGTCTAAGAAAAAGTCTTGGCAAATGTTTCTTCTGGAGTGTGGCATTATATGGTGCAGAAACTTGGACGTTGAGACGAGAGGATGAAAAAAGTTTAGAAGCATTTGAGATGTGGATGTGGAGGAGAATGGAGAGGATAAGCTGGTCAGAAAGAGTGAGTAATGAAAGAGTGTTGGAAATGGTTGGAGAAAGATCTCTGCTGAAGGTTATAAGAGAAAGGAAAAATAACTGGTTGGGACATTCGTTGAGAAGGAAGTGCATACTAACAGATGTTTTGGAAGGACTGGTTTGTGGGGAAAGACAGAGGTAGAAGGCGATACAATATGGCAGATGACATAAAGGGAAGAGGAAAATATGCGGACCTGAAGAGGACGGCAGAAGATCGGACAGCGTGGAGAACTACCATCTGAAATCCTGCCTTTTGGCAGAACACTGATAATGATAATTATATGCGTTTCAAGAATTCAATGTAATTGTCAGATAGAAATATTTACAGAAGTATTTTGTGTTATTCTTGATTCGCCTCTCTTTCACTGTTGTGTTTTTGAGGTTATTAGAAAATAGGACAGAATAAATATTCAGTGGTTTTTCTTACATACTAATGTTGGAAATGTTTTATGACTGTCCACTTAGTATCCGTAGTGTGCCACCTCTACGCAGAAGACAAAAAGATTTATTTTGTACAACTTTTCGATTGCGGTATAATCTCAAAAAGACGACTACAGCACGAGAAAGGCAAAACAACACACGTGCAAATATCTTGCAAAATATTTAAGTAAAATTTGCACTTGACATGTTACGCAAGAACGAATACGTAAATGTTGCAGCGTTTCAGTATTTAAATAATGAAAAGCCACAGAATGTAGAAATAATATTTTCTGTTCTGTAAAAACTCGATACAACACGATCACGTTTCCTCTTTTATTATATTTTTTATTTTCATTTTTTCGCAACACAGACACAGGACTCAAAGCAAACTCATCGCTGCTGAGCTCATTTATTTGCTGGTAAACAAACTGATACTACTACAAGCATGTATGGAGATGCGAGGAATTCGTGAATGCTTATGCAAGCTTTGCTGTGAAGTATGCAGTTACGTGTGTGGCTGCCTTGTTATTAATTATTTTTCTACGTAATTAACGAAGTAATTATTTTTCTGCTTTCCAAAAACTAATAAATACATGAATAGTTATGAAATAAAAGCAGCCGGATACCAATGATTCAGTGATATATGCTAGAATTTGTCCGTAAATAAATACTTGCGAATATGTTAAATAAAGATTATTTCGCTGAAAATAACATAGCTAAACATATATTTCCGTTATTGTATGTTCTTGTAACGACAGGCTCTTTCTTTTATGAGAAAGTCTACTAATTGCACAGCCATAGAATTCTCTCAAATTTCTTACACACGTAGATTTTTCTTAGGTGTAATTACTGTTACTTGAACGCGAATATACTCAATATTATTGTTCTTTGTGGCTAATGCTTTAGTAACAATTGTTGGATTGGTTTCTTCTGTGGTGGGAACAGTTTTATCGCTTTTCACTTTTGTGTGATTTTTCTTATAGTTACAGTTGTAGTGGATTGTTTGATACCTACTTGAAATGTAGGTGCTGATTTGATTTACAAATCATGTTACTTAGGCCTTTCCGATATCGTTTCCCGAAATGTAGTTTGTCGGCCACTTGGAGCGCTGCTGTCGCATTATATAACTATATTGAGCGGGAGCGTCGTCAATGTGTTAGACTGTGGTTGCAGTGCAAAGAAAGAAGATTATAGTTCAACGTCCCGTAGACAGCATGGTCGTTAGAGAGAGAGAACTCATGCTCTGGTTGTTTCGGTAATTATGGGATAGGAAACCGGCCGGGCCCTTTCAAAGGAACCATCCCTGCATTTGCCTTGAGTGATTTAGGGAAATCACGGTAAACCTAAATCTGGATGGCCGCCAATGGATTTGAACCACCGTCCTCCCGAATGCGAGTCTTATCACTGTGCCACCTCGCTTGGGTTTCACTACAAGGAGCTTAAAGGCAACTTGATGAGTCGTCCCTCGGGCATGGGTGTATTTCTTGTCCTTAGCATAAGCTAGTTTAAGTAGTTTGTAAGCCTAGAGACTGATGACAAGAGTACTTAAGTCCTGCCGGCCGCGGTGGCCGAGGGGACTGAGGCGCTCCAGTCACGGTCTGCACGGCCACTACGGTCGGAGGTTCTTATCCCCCCTCGGGCATGGATATTTGTGCCGTCCTTAGTATTAGTTAGTTCGTAAGTAGTTTGTAAGTTTATGGACTGATGACCGCGTAGTTAAGTCCCATAACCTATACAAACATTTGAAAAAACATTTCAGTACTTAAGTCCCATAAATTTACAAACATTTGAACGGTAGAAATCGTCAGCAATCAGTCGTAAATATTTTGTTTATTCAGATCTAGATTTCAATCACCGTGTGATCATTATCAAGGCTTAAAACAATAGATAAAACATGTAATACTTTTCGACCTCCACGTTCGACGAAAAGTATTACATGTTTTAATTGTTTGTTTTAAGCACTGATAATGATCGCACAGTGATCGAAATCTAGATCTGAATAGACAAAATATTTACGACTGATCGCTAACAATTTTCTACAAATAAAAAAATAGTCGTTGAGCACAAGTGCCATAATAAAATCAAGCGTTATAATCATTTGAACATTTGAGATGAGGCGTACTTCATTCCTGCTGCCTGCAGCAATAATGGATAATTATTTCAGGCTAAAGCGTCAAAATCCAATAATACCTTCAACACGTAATGGAAATTTGCAATTGTGTTTTTTGAAAATGGGAAGCATATCAGATTATACAGCAAAAATGGGACTCCGTGAGATAAGAATAACGACGACAAATCTATTATTTATTCAGTGCCGTCAACTACGAACGAACCGACATCGATTTAAAAATAAAACTGGCGTCATTTTGAACGGAAATGGACACATCTGTGATCAAGACGAGACGAAATTTGGGGATCAAATGGACACGTTTCAATGCGGTACCTTCACCAACAATGCGCTCGGATGCGAATTCTCTATGTGCGATACGATAAGTTATGATTTAATAAATTCATATTGCGAGTAAAGGGAAAATATTCCATAAATTAACTTGATTGTTTAAACTGGAGACAGAAGCCACGCCCCAAGCTACTGTAGCCTTGTAATAGACGGATACTACATTTTTCTTTTAATTTTCATTATTTAAACATCAAATAAACAATATTCAGAGACGTATTTTGACTCGATATCTATTAAAGATATTAAACTGACCTAGATGCATTGAATTAAAATTTTACGTCGCGGCGGGGATTCACGTTCAATATCTCATTATTTAGTCGGCTTATAATTTAAAAGTCCAATGATAGTTCTATCATTTTAGTTCGGAAGCTTTTGTGTGGCATGTGTGTTAATATAAGTTTTAGCTAAGATTTCGTGGGAGGTTCTTATACATTCATGCTTCATTATCAAATGTAGTTTTTCAGATTTATCATCGTCATATATTTACAAGTACATGTGAGTACGGTACCTATTATTCGTACTCATGAATTTTACAAAGATAGGACTAAGTACCGTCTACAACCATTGCACCGAAATATTTTCGAAGCGTATGTAGTATTCAGCTCATTACTGCTTACTTAGTTTATGACGATAACTCTTTCCTCGAACCCGAAGCTTGGAATCCCCTATCCTGTTATCATTATAAATGCTACGAGTTCCACTCAGAATTTACGCCACCCTTCAATTTTTTTTCCGACACTGTCTTAGAAGCATGAGCGTATTAAACTACTTGGACAGGGCAGTACAGCGGTAAGCAAGCAATTTAGAGATTATTGTCGTAATTTTGTCGATGTGAACATTTCCATTTAAATTTCTTGCTAACCGTGCTTGGCAAAATTGGCACTTATCGCTAAATGTTGCTCTTAGGAAGAAGGAAGGTATAAACGAATGAGTGAATTGGTGAGAAACATCACTCGTAAGTGATGACTGACGAGTAGTAACCACCATAGCTGCGTTTTTAACCGGCCGACTGCCATGCGAGAGGCATGGGTTAAATTCCAGGTCCAGTCCCACAGACGTCCTAACGTTAACTGGGGATGTTAATCCTCTACAGTGATTATTTCACTGTAAGGTTTTTAAAGTAGACGCCTTTTGCTACTGCAAATGAAGGGTTTTATTTTCATATTTTAAGTCACCCATACGCGTTTCGCTTTTCTCTCAAGGCATCATCAGTGGGTGTCAGCACTTGCTACTCCACTTCAGTCTTATTCTGGCAACCAGGTCGAAATGTTACACTGTTTTTTGAAGCACATTGCAGTTCTCTGGTTCTACTGTCACCTGCTGCCATACTGTGTAATAAGAATAAGACTGAAGTGGAGTAGCAAGTGCTAACACCCACTGATGATGCCTTGAGAGAAAGGCGAAACGCGTATGGGTGACTTAAAAATATGAAAATAAAACCCTTCATTTGCAGTAGCAAAAGGCGTCTACTTTAAAAACCTTACAGTGAAATACAATTCAGCTGCTGCTCAAAATGGCCACTGCAAGCAACGTTTCTCTACAGTGATATTTACGAAGATGATATTAAGAAGTTTCTTACGTGATCTGGGCCGACGCATAGAAAAGTGTAATACACATGCAATTGTCTGTGCTGTGCGCCCTCTCCAAAACTTCTCCCTCATAGTCTTCAGCAAGTTTGCTAACCTTGCGTCTTGTAAAGACGTCTTGATACCATTGTCCCTTGAATTTCTTCTACGCCGTCCGCGTACTGGAACTGGGCAAACGATACTCGCGTTCGAACATGCTCGAGATATCCCGATACAACACAGAGCTCGATACAGTATTGAAGTGTTCGAACACTCAAGTAAGAATTGACTCGAGCGGCACAATGCAAACGATATGCGGTAAATTTAGAAGTAACCGGTCTATCGCTTTACTCGGAACTAATTTCATAGGAAGTAAAAGTACATGTAAAAAAAAAGGACAACACTATGAAAAAACAGTATATTTTGTTTAAAACAGTGCATACGTGACCAGTCTGATATTACTATGAGGTATGGTCTATTGTAGAGATAGATAGCCACTTTTTCATTGTTTCGAAACAATGTTTTGATACGCGGAAATGTTTCGGTGTTTCAAAACCCCCATGTTTCACTGTTTCGAAATCGTCGTGTTTCATTCTGCTCGGTTTCGGATCACATTCGCGGTCGATACTGAAACTGTTTCGTCCTGTTGGTTTCACTGTTTCAAAACAACGGCGTTTCAGACCAATAATGCTGGAAGGCGGAACCGACAAAGTGTATAAAGTTGGAGATACTGACGGTGACATAGGTTGGGCGATGGGCAAAAAAGGAAGCGATGAAGCGGACATCATTAATGGGAAGGGCATAGAGCTGGAGTTTGAAAAGGAGATTGGAATGCCATACACGGTCGTAGGCCTTATCGATTTCGAGGGAAACGAGGATAGCGGCACGATGGGAGCTCATCTGGACGGAAAAGAGGTGGTCATCGGTAGACAAGGAAGGTGGGAAGCCACATTTGGAAAGGGGAAGGAGCTGGTGTTGGTGGAGATACTGGTGGATGCGGAGGGACAAGATGGTCTCCAGGACCTTGCTGAACACCGAGGTGAGGCTGATAGGACGATAGGATGAAGCGTCAGAGGGTGGTTATTAAACGTAATTTTGACTTATGAGTGATTATAAGAGATAGGTCGCAAATGAGCGGTTTCGTTCCCTGCTCATATGATACAGAAAGAGATAAAAATCCTACCACATCCAGTCGCCTTGAGAACAGGATTAAACATGATTTAATAAGGAAAGAATTAGAAATTTAATATCCTATGAAGGAAATAAGTCTTATTTAAACAAATGTAATTGTGACAACGAGAATAAACAGTACTCGAGCGGCTGTGTTGATAGTGCCAACTGACGTATCTAGATCACAGCACTAGAATTTGAAATCGCGATTGCTATCTTTTACGTACATAGTCATTAGTTTTTACTTCTGCACCGTAGAAGACAGGCTACTACTGTCTGGACATCACACTTATCATGCCCTGTGGAAAATAAATGAGGCTGTTTCCACTTCCCTATGTATATAGTTAACTTCACAGTGGCGAAAACATTTGTTCAAAAATGTTCAAATGTTTGTAGAGTCTATGGGACTTAACTACGGGGTCATCAGTCCCTAAACTTACAAACTACTTATGAACTACTTACAACTAAGGACGGCACAAATATCCATGCCCGAGGGGGGATTCGAACCCTCGACCGTAGTGGCCGTGCAGACCGTGACTGGAGCGCCTCAGTCCCCTCGGCCACCGCGGCCGGCAAAACATTTGTGAACTCGCAAACACAGCGCTATAATCGTGGAGATAGTACCATCTGACGGCGCTAGATAGCGTCGTGATCGAATATTCAAACAAATCCCGAGATTTCCTGAACTGTGACGTAAATTGTTCGAACAGTTCGTGTCGTGTTTAAACCTAGCTCAGCGGCGGACTCAGATGACTTTACAACAAACGGTGAACGAGAGATGGCAATAATAGAAGAACTATTTACTTGTACGTGAAATGTAACCATTCGATTTTTGATAATAATAATAAAAAACTTATAATTAATATCAATATTGTTACATTTAGCGAAGGCCGCTGTTATTGGTCATAGTTTTCCGAGACCCGTCCCGAAATTTCAGTCCTTCGAATTAAAATTACTATGTGAATGACACGCATTCTCGCCTTGAGCGATGGGCGAGTCCACTCCTTTGTGTAGGAAGTGCGGCTGCCTCAGTTGCGTGGTGCTTGTTGGTCGCGGTCGGTATCCGAGGCGCAGTTGACAGCCGGCTGACTGACGAGGCGTGTAGGTAACAGGCAACTAGACGACTGCCCCTGCCAAACAAAGGAATGGACTCACGCAGCGCACAAGACGAGAACGCGTTCCTGCGAACGGGCCACGACTTCTTGCAGGATCTCTGCCCAACACGCCACACTCTCTCGCTGTCGACAGTTGCTCGCGAGCCAAATAAGAAAAGTGGTCTGCTTACCAACTGTTGACAACGTCTCTATTGTAACTGGGGAGGGCAGAAAGGCGGGAGCCGCCGCCACTACAAGTGCGACGATTCGAAGTTAACCTTAACCACGCGTCATGGGCAAATAACAGCCATGGGAAGTTCAAATGTGTGTAACTACGGGGTCATCAGTCCCTAAACGTACAAACTACTTATGAACTAGCTAACACTAAGGACGGCAAAAATATCCATGCGCGAGGGGGGATTCGACCGTAGTGGCCGTGTAGAACGTGACAGGCGCGCCGCAGGCTACTCGGTTACCGTGGCCGGCGTGGGACGAGTATTATGTCACAAACTCGTCGCCAGTAACAGCATTGCCCCAAGTTCTGAAAATCTGGGAATTTCAAGTCTGACAATTCTTTCCCTCAGGCAGCGCGAAAAGGCCGCGTGGTCTAAGGCGTCATGCTACGCACTGGGCGGCCGTTCCCGCCGGAGGTTCGGTCCTCCCCTGGGCATAAGTATGTCTGTGTTGTCCTCAGTGTAAGTTTAAGTACCGTATTTGCCGGCATTTTTTCCCTACAGAAATTGGTCCAAATACTGGGTGCGTCTTATACGCCGCTTGCCGTTAAAGTAGATATTTACAAGTTCGATTTCTTTCAAGGGATTTTTAAAAAATGGTGTAAAAAGCGGGAAATAATGTTTTAATTGGGAAAATTTGCTTTAATGTTCCCTCTTACATTTTTCGTAGCTTTTATTTGATATGTGTACATAATATGCGCCAAAATACCCGCCAAGAGCTTTATTATGTAGTACAGGTTTTCTGGGTTTTGTACTATTTTGAGTGCCAACCGTAACTGGAATTGCTAACTTCATAGGAAGTAGAAACTTTCGACGTAATTTCATTCATCATAATCGATTTCTTCAGTATTCATGTAACGGTGTCATTCATTATTTGAATAGTGAAACACTGATCACGTATTCTTCAATGACTCGCCTGACGATATTTGAAAATTTATTCGCTCTCTCAAGTGCAAATATGTACACAAGTATTTTTGTGATGTTATCACAGCTTCTGCTATCACATTTGTCGTATTTTTGATGCTATAACTTGCTTTGTCTCATACATTGTGCCCACCAACACACAGACGCGAAACCGTCCATCATTCTCACAGTTTATGGAACATCACAAAAATACATAAATATTTGTGCTTCACAATAAATTGTCAAAACGCGTTATTTTAAACATAAAAACGGCCTACTAGTCGCGCGTAGTTCGCAAACTGATATACGGCGCGGTGTCTGATCGGAGCAATCGTAAGCAGAGCCACCTAGGTGTCAATGTCGTAAGTTTTACGACGCTCTGGTCAACCATCGCGCCATAGTCGGCGCGCACTCTAAACAGCGGTAGGCGAAATATGCGTTTGAACAAGCGCAGACAGCCAAGAAATTAGACTGACAAGGAAAGTACATGGGCTCGAACAAACATATCTGTATGAACGTTTGGTTACAGGATCTCTACGTACACCTCAATGTGCTGGTGGGTGTCGTTTTTCTGCAAAGCTCTGCAACCATGCTCTAGATAGCACTGTAGATGTAATTGTAGACGCCATACGTAATGCAGATATCTTAACTCTGTTAAGATATGTTCTCTAACGAACATGTTCTCTAACGAATTGCCATCAAAAGCCGTGGTGGTAGTTGCAACTTTAACCTTCTTCTCGGAAGACTGTGCCGGCCGCGGTGGCCGATGGGGCTGAGGCGCTCCAATCACGGTCTGCACGGCCACTACGGTCGGGGGTTCAAATCCTCCCTCGGGCATGGATATTTGTGCCGTCCTTAGGATTAGCTAGTTCATAAGTAGTTTGTAAGTTTAGGGACTGATGACCCCGTAGTTAAGTCCCATAAGCTATACAAATATTTGAACATTTGAACGGAAGACTGTTGGTATTCACTGCCACTGCTTCCATCGCCTCTTCCCGCACTTACCATAGCGCTACCGCTTGCAATGAGTTGTTCATCATTATCATCCCCATTATCATTATTATGAGTTTGTAACAACAGTATCTAACTTATGCTCATATTTCTGTACCATAACAGATACGAGAAAGCATGCAAATGATTTATCTTCTACACTAATACCATCTTCACGAAGAAGGGTTCTTCGTAACTTCATATCAACCAATCGCAATACATTAGCAGGATTGATTAGCAATCGCCGCCCCATCTGACGCTTCACCACACAAATAACATCACAAAACGCAACTTCTGAGGCACACTGCACCGTCCCTACTGGCGAACCGACAGGTCAAAGTGCAATGCGGCATGGCAAACGCAGAGGCCTCTAACGGACGACTGCAGAGTTTTGCAGTTGCGGGAGTATCACTAGTGCAATAAGGGATCTTCACATTATCTTTCATACGATATTGGTGTATATGTGTTTGTTCGAGCCAAACTACTTTCATTGTGAATAAAGTTTATGAACACTACTTGAATACACTATATCAGATATTTGATGTACATGAACAAATGTATTATAATTATGTTGCAATATATGTATTAGGTGTGATTTATTTTTTCCTAAAAAATAGTCTTAAAAGTGGGGTGCGTCTTATACGCCAGTGCATCTTATATGCCGGCAAATACAGTAGTTTATAAGTGTAGGGACTGATGACCATAGCAGTTTGGTCAAAGAGGTTTACAATCATTTGAACTTTCCCGCAGGATTTCATTATTGTTTCTTGTGCGTAACATGATGTCAATATGACCAAATTTGATGTAGAGAATTTTTTTCAGTCTTCCTCTTGCTATCAGCGCACATTATTAATTCTCCTTGTCAAATCACCGTTACGATTTCAGTTAACAGAAATGGCAGTAATTTGACGGCAGTATGACGACCTTATGGCCATATGTTTCTGACAGTTTATCTGCAAAAACAGAGAAAATGATGTTCTTTTTCTGAATCCTGATATCTAGCAACTAACAATTTCCGAAGTCGCCTGGTATGAAAATGTTTTTCTTTTTTCTTCTGTAACCAGTCGTTAAGGTCTTATTTTCTGGAAGTAACTGTCTTCAAGAATAGCTGAATGATACAAAGGTTTCTCCAATCCTATTACTGAAGCTTTGTTTAAGTTTTTATGAATGTTTGACAACGACAGGAGCTACATCACAAATTAAAGAGCCTGCTTCTAGCCCAGAAAAATTTCCGTTGCATTTTAATACATGGATGAAATCAGAAACTAAAACGAAAGAATAACAGCTTATAAACTTCTAAGCTTTTATATGCATGCACTTACTAACAAAATTAGACGTCAATTCTATAGCCGCATTTCTGCGACCGACATCACAAAAATTAAAAAAAAAAAAAAAAAAAAAAAAAAAAAAAAAAAAAAACAATGTCTTAATGTGTGCCGCGGCGGAGTGGCCGCGAGCATAGAGACGCTGTACTCCGATGCGCGAGGCCGTTCCCCATCGGGGGTTCGAATCCTCCCTCGGGCATGGATGTTTGTGTTGTCTTTAGTATAAGTTAGTTTAGAAGCAGTTTGTAAGTTTAGGAGCTGATGCCCCCTCAGTTGAGTCCCATGACTTTAACAAACATTTGAACATTTGTTCTAAATGTATATTTCAACTCCAAACTTTTTACAAACATTTCATTGCTTTTTTCTGTGCTTATATTCCATATGAACAGTTTCGTTTCTTTCATGCTCGTGACAGTTCTCTGTTACTGTAATGATATCTTAGATTGCGGATCTGACTGATATGATAAACTGCATAATAAACAGAAACATGAGGAACAAATGAAATTCAACATATGCGTGGTGCAACTTCGAGTCTGATCCACAGCTGCGGAGCGCGTTCATGTAAATAATATTTACTGCAGTTTATAGTGGTATGAAGCTCTCATTCCACATTTAAAAACAATTTCTATCAATTAGCTGCATTTCGTGTACCGACAGCTGTGACGTGGCGTTCGAGAGAAACGTCCGCATCTTGCGGACAATACAGTAATTCCGCACGACAGTACAAGACCATATCAAGCAGAGTGTGCAGGGCAGCTACTGCGACGTTGGGGACGGTAAGACTTGGAGCACATTTCGCCCTGAGACTTTGATCTCATTCCAAAGATTGAGGAACCACTGCGTGGTAGGCCGTTTGCAACACGAGCGGACATTGATAAAACAGGGTTCAGACAAACAATTAATGTCGTGAACATCTAGTTGCATAGTGTAGTTGTAGTTCAGTAGCAAGTGTGAAGTGCCTGGTTTTAGTAGCGCCATTTAAGAGGCGTTACTTTTTTCACGCAACAAAAACTTCAACTTGGTTGCACTTTGTTTCGCCTCTTTCTTCCCCCACCACCAAATATCGACATTCGACTGTCACCTCTCGGGGTATTTCGAACCATTTTACTTCGTATCAGTGTGTTTGCGTTCGAGATTTAGGTGTTGGCGTCTTTGTTTGCGGCTAAAATGTTGAATCAATTAAGAAAACACTACATGTGCTTGTGGAACAAAGTGTAACGGTCGTTTGGCCGCGAATGAAATGAGCTATGCAAATCGCGATCTGCTGAGACAACGGACGCCATGTTGCAAATTGCACAACTAAGTAATATTTGTGAAGTTCTGTGTGAACGATAGCCCACAGAGCAACTGCAGAAAGACACGCGTTGTTGTCTCAATATCGTTGTTTGTGTGAACCCAGATTTATGCTGTGCCCGAACAGATGACCCGATTCAGACATGGTGCAGCAAATGCTGAGGCAGACGGTTTTCAGAGCCTCCCACATCGCTGGCAGCGTGTGTTGGCAGAATCAGGGTCTGTAGGCCCACGTTTGTCGTGCCACCTGTATCTGTACTGTGTTGTCATTCTTTTGCACATATAAGACCATATTCCCTGTCTATTACCGTAATAAATTACAGCGTTACGATATTTCAGTGCTACTCATTGTCCACACATGTAGATAGCACCATGTCCTTCCGTCTTTATAGTCACATTTCACAACCGGACTGGTATCTGCAAGAGAAAAAAGTAGTTGCCATGACTTTTGCTCCAACCCTCGTACAATACTAAAATATGAGGCAACGTGACTTCGCAATGCTAACACAACAGAGTTAACTGGAGATACGAGCTTTTCATCACAACCAAAGGAGCGGAAAAAATACGAGGAATGTCTTTGTCCTCCAACATGGCGACAATGTGCAACACGAACTTTGTTCTAATTATTTTTTCTTTGAGAGATGCAGTTAAGAAGTTTTCAATGCCTGCAATCGAATTTACTGTCTTCTGGCGTTGAGAAAGGAACGTAGTGTTGCTATATAAATCCAAGAGATTTCATTAGTTAATGTTTACGAGCCTTCCCTCGCCCAGTAACCTTCCGAACTATTGCCTAACTTCCATAACCAGCTCTCTACGTGCGAGATTTCAACAGTCATCATACAATGTGAATATACATCAGACCAGTGTTCCTGCGCTCACGGATGGAGGAAGGCAACCCAGATCTGACATTTAATTCAAAAAATAATAACTCTTATATCAACAGCATGAAACGGGGATCGGGGATTGAAGTCAGGATATCTACTCCTGATCCAAGAATGAAAATAGCCAAGCGCTTAGCTAATCCGGGCTGATGCTATTAGATTTATCACGCAGTCAACATAGTCCAACCACTTATGAAACAGACATACAAATCTCGGTGATCCGATCTGTCTCTAAACCCAGGGTAAATTTGAAATCGACATATTGGGAACAGTTTTCCCCTAGAAATTGATTGGGCTGTAAGCTGCTTCCCAGAAAACGCAAAAACTACAACGGAGTCGTAGGTGCAACGACTGAAACAGTAAAAATGTATTCAAAAATTTTTTGAACATTCGTAATTTGGAGCGAAATGCAGTTGGCATCCCTTGCACACGCTTATGCTGAATGTGTAACTACCGGAAGTTTCATTATTTTATGTCTGTCAGTTATTGTTCACTGTTGTATTGACATCGTGTCGCAAATATTGCTATTTTTCACGGAGCAGAATTCGAGGAGTAATGCGTCTACGCTATATTTTGCGTGAGACTCAAGAAAAATATTTAGAGAGACACGTCAAATGATGCAGAAATCGTCCTGTGTCACCAGATCAGACGGAAATAATTACATCCCTATCTAGAGCAAAACGAGATGGATATCACACAAGAAATACAACAATAAATACATAAATTCGCAGAGAATAACACCGCAGAAACCTGAGATCTCTCAGAGCTTCACCACCGAAGAACTAGGAAGCTTTCAGCAATGTAAAATGTGTAAGGTTCGTGATTCTGACGGGTACATCCCGAATTTCTTGCTTGGTGTGGAAAGGAAAAGAAGGTACTGACCAAATTTTATTCGTGCATACGAGCATCGGGTTCCCTGTCAAAAGTTTTTACAATTGCTAAAGAAATTGCTGTGCTGAAACACATTAAAATTGGACAACTGTACTTTATTTATTTTTCTAAGCCTCTGCCACAACTCCACGAAAGGCTATTTACGAATCTAATAGAACCAGAAATGCAAGAATACGTTCCACTGTAGCAGGCATTTTTCAAACCTAATATGAGTTGTAAAGACCAGCTTTTGAACCTAGCCACATACATCAAAACAACAAATTTTAAAAAAAAGTCTGCAGCGGCAATAACTTCATACACCTAACTGCTGCCTATGACACGAAACAGATTGTTTAAATTAATCCCACATGTTATCGGACAGAGACTTACAGTTGATAGAGGGTAATAGCACAGCAAACTAGTGGAAGCTGAATATTGGAGTACCGCAGTAATCAGTGCTAGAGCCTATGTTTTTTAACTTCTACATCATTGAAACATGTTCAAGAAGTTCATGTATGGATTATAAGACTCTAGCTACCCAAAACAAGTAGTTGAAAGAAACTGACCTAAATAAAATGCATGGATATTCAAATTAATACAAGGTTCATAATTTCACTAAATGGTCTCTGTCCGGAACTTAAATAGAACTGAAAAGTAGTCATTTAGAAGTAGATGTAGATCGATATCGAAGTCATATGTCATTTAAACAGGTGATTAAAAAATCTCAGAATACGAGCTGAAGGTAACACTGAAATTTCCAACCAGCAACATCCGAAGTAATTGGAAAGATTACTCTTCGCATCCTCTAAAAGGCATCTTGAAAATGTGTCCTGTGAAATAATTCAGGCTATAGTCTTATTTAGAAATTCTTCACTACTAAACTGTGCCAACTACGAGAAACTGTACTTCCGTTAGTGTACTCCGCATCTGACCATTGCGCACAAGTGCGGTTAATCATCAGGCATGTAAAGAAGGTGATCTTACACATTACTATCAGAATTCCACATAATTTTGAAATACTACCCCAATTCATAAGTGTTCATCACCTAGTCATACAGCTCCACCTTCCCAAAGCCGAAAGAGAAACTATGACGAAGAAGTATAAAAAAGTAATAAATAATTCGCCACTTTCCATCAACTAAGATGCTCCAGTTTTGGAGCCAACTCATCCCAACTGTAGGAGCCTTCCAACAACTGAAAGCTGTTATTTTCAGCAGAGGCTCTAATCGGCACCACAGCTGCAGTGATAGTTGCTCCCCCGAGAACTGTGACCATATCAGTCCGACAGGAAAACGTAAGGACTTTGAATTTGCTTGATAGCAGATATACATGCAGTACAACAGATTCCGAACGGGATTTGCAATAAGTGCACACAGTTCCCGCCACGAGGAAAGGATCTAACCCTCTCTGCGGTGCTCCAAATCGACCTGTCAAATGCATCGCCCAAGACTGCACGGTAACCTTTCCATGCTGAAAGGAAATCATTTTTCGCAATTGACTAATTTAACGGCTAATAGATTAGGGGACAGTGTACCTCATCCATTGGAAACAGGATTTTCTAGAACCACCTTTATAGTAAGTACGAGAAAGATACACGAACAAGGACACAGCAGCACCATCATGCGACTGAAGGCAACAAACGACAGAAATATCTACCGTGAATATCATTAATGCACGGGTGAGCCCGCATTAATACGGCCCCCCCTGTGTTGTTTGCCTTTTTTTATTTATTTATTTATTCAAAGAGAGAGAGAGAGAGAGAGAGAGAGTCAGCAGGATTTACCTCTGCTGTTTTCCTTGAAGGTAGCAGAGTATTATATCGAAATATCGCCCGTCGGTCGTCGATGTTGGTGCCCGACTGCATGACCACCAAGTTATTCCAATTCAGTGTGCTGGAAGAAGCTCGGGATTCACATAGTTGAATTTTACGATTTACATTATTAACAGGTAAATTTACATGATTTTTTTTCAAGAAATAATCTGGCTATTTTAATGCCCATGCCTGCTACAGCAACTCGAATGATCAATTTTACAAAGATACGCAGTTTCCAGCTTCGTGCTGGAACGATGCACTTGGATTAAAGTACGACGAATGAGTAATTATTTCAGTGATGTGGCAACGGCACGGAACAATACGGTAGGCCTAATTAGTTGAGCTATGTAGCACAATGGCTGGAACATTTTCCCGACTTCTAATTTATACTTTCCGGTGAAACTTTAGCTCGCCCATTGTTTTACGCATGAGAAACCAGGCAGTAGAAAAACTCGTCAAAATTTCTTACCGGATATTTTACGCTCTGCGCATTCCACTTGTACGATACAAGAGCAGCTTTACCATTGAGAGTCGAAAACGAAGAAAAATGGCCACAAAAATGATATATTCATTGCTAAATTATAGATAGGCCCGAAATATGTTGGTGACTATATGCTTTAGTAAGAAGAAATTACAGACATTGTCAAAGATGTTCTCAGATGTCTGAAATAGGACACGTGAACCGATGCAGGAAAACAGAAGAGCGGTTGTTAAAAACTAAGGTTACAAAGCCAGCAGTGAAATGTATACATTTCATTTCATGCAACCAATAGAGCCAATTGATGGTGTACACGTTAGGTTTTTTTGACATAGCCTATATATCTCTTTATTCGTCGTGAGATCAGTTTTGGTATACATTCCTTGTAAAAAATCTCATCATTACTTGTTCAGCCACGATGTTGTGAGGTATTTAACTGATTGCTGAAGTGAATCGCTGGCATTTTTGTTGCTGCTTCATCTGACATAACTGCGACATCCTATCAAGTTTCTGCACCTATTTCGAAAGATCGGAAATCCGATACTGATGAAACGATGTTGGTTCTACCGACGAATCCAACTTTTACTTGACCAACACCAGGGTTCAGTTTTACTATGGAGACACCGTGGTGGAGACAGTTGAATTGTTGCCGTATGCACTGCCATAGTGGTCTTGCAACTCGTATTACCTCGTTACCCGTATTCCAAAAGTATGGGCTAGATAATTTACACAGCGTGATTATGCGCTTGAATTACAAGCAATATTTACATTACAACTACAAATGAGATATTCTTTTTATAAAATGTACCATGTTGGTGTCATAATAAAATTACCATAAATTAAAAACTACCTAAGCTGGTTTTCAGTAAGATACATCAATATTTATTATATGTACTATGAAGACAATACCTTCTACACATACTGGGACCCTTAATGAAACAAAATAACAGGGCTTACAAGAATAGAACAACATTATGAGAAGCCTGCATGGTATGTTTCAATAAAGTGTGCCTATTAGTGTTGTATGAAAATACTTAAAGTACACTATTGAAAAACAAACAACTAACATTCAGTGTACAGTGGAGCATAGTGTGAATAATAGAATACCCTATTTTGACCTGTCAATAACTTCAAGTAAGGGAAATTTTCAACTCGACATCTATCGCAAACCCTTAACTACGAACTCTGTCATACACTTATCTTCAAATCACACCTTACAATATAAGAAGACAGCTTTTGGTTCGTTACTACAGCACCTGCACAGGGTCTACTTCAAAACAGGATATGAGATAACAGGTATAGTTTAGTCTTCGTCAACAAAATAAATACTGAAAGAGCAAGATTAATACTAGGTCGCTCAAACAAAGCTTTTCAACTACGTTAACACCAAGGCAAGACAAAAATAGTAAAAACGTTTGTCGGTTGTCATACTATAACGTCTTTTCTGAAAAAATATAAAGAAAGACTAACTTAACCCCATCTTTTTTCATTCCACGCACTGTAAGTAGTAGGTAGAGACACAGAGAACATTCAACGAGAGACCTATACAAAAGCTCTGTGATTTATTCTGTTCTCCCCAGAGGGCTCACAGTTCTTTCATGAGTACATGCGTGGCGAGCAGGTGTCTCCGAGCTAATGCAGTCTTTCTTCCTTGTTTCCTCCCTGGACTGCATTTCCTTTCCCCTCCCCTCCTTCCCTATCCCCACTCCTTCCCCTCCCCGATGGGGGACTGATGACCTACGCAGTTTAGTCCCCGTGCCCCAAATCATCAACCAACTATTTATTTTGTTATTTGCGATGATTGTCCAAGAAGCTACACACAGGACTAACAGGCAGACCTTTAACAGGTTAAAACTTTAAAGAACATCTCAACCTAAACAGTTTCAGATCGGCATTACGTCACACTCAAAAGAAAACCGCCATGCTGTACCAAGTCCAGAAAATAATTTGGATGTACTACACATTAAAAGTAAGTGTACAGTTCTCGACGCAGTGGAGGAAATATACATAAAACAGTTGCCGTACATCACGCTAAACTATCGGACGGAATTAAAACACAATGGGACAATAGCAAATTATGACTACCTGCAAGCAGTACAAACATACAATAGTTCTCTTTTGTTATTTTCATCTGACACTAATAGATAGAATTCATTAAGACATAGAATGCAGGTACCTCACAATGTTGTTCTGTTGTAAGAACTGTTGTTTTGTTCTATGAAGCGGCCCGGTACGCTTGGAAGGTATTTTCCTCGCAGTATATATCATAAGAATTTATTTATCTTACCGAAAAACCAGCTTAGCTAGTATTTAATTCACGGTAATTATATTTGACACCAATGTGATATATTTTACAAAACAATTTATCTCATTTGTAGTAAAAATTGCTTTCAATTAAAGCGCATAACCACGCTACACAAAATATCCAGCGCATACTTTTGTAATATGGGAAACGTAGTTGAATGGTTGGTAGTCTCTACGTCACACCTGCCGCCCTGTGGAACTACAATGAGCCGGCACTAGTCCTCCGACTGGCTCACAACGTGACGGTTGGTCAGTTACGGCTAGTTCGCATCACAGGACGGAAGTCGCAACTTCAGGTGCAGCCTATTACATCAACAGCAACCTGTAAGTTTATGTTTCACCGTTTCCGATAAGAATATTGTTACATAATTCGCGGTCTTCAGTAACTATTATAGCATAATTCGCGGTCTCCAGTAACTCTTATAGTAGTTCTGCGGTAGGGCCACCGATCACGTCGGTCTAAATGACAAACCAGGCAAACTACACAGAAACACACAAGAACGGATTTAAAAATCTTATCTACATGACACGAACCGCATGCTCAAGCCATTTTATCTCCGATGACTCGAGTTGGAAAAGTAAGCGATGGGCCTAACCAATAATCCCTGTTACCCTACGTGTAAGTCATATGTAAAGACAAATGTAAGTAATCCCGATATAATTCCGCAAATAGCTAACTTAACGGCTCCATTTAGTTTTCTAACACATAAATTGTTTGTAATTTCGCTATATTACACGAAAAAGCTTTGCTTGTTATTAAAACATCGCAATTTTTTATACAGCAAAACACCTGAAGATGCAACTGTGTTTCGATTCGGGTTGTGCAGGTCTGCAAGACTTGAAATAAAAATACAGCTAATGCGGATCAACGACCTTTCCTTCAGTTATTTAAATTTCAAAATTTAAGTTTTTTTAACATCAATAACTTGTGGTGTACATAGGTCAATTGTAGTCGAATCAATGAGAATCCAAAACGAATGTGCCAGGCACCACCATGAAAAAAACTTGTGCAATACATAGGTCAATTGTAGTCGAATCAATGAGATTCCACGGCGAATCTGCCACGCACTACCGCTAATGGACTTGTGGTGTACAGAGGTCAACTGTAGTCGTGTCAATGAGAATCCAAGCCGAATGTGCCAGGCACCACCACGAACAAAACTTGTGGTGTACAGACGTCAATTGTAGTCGAATCAATGATATTCCACACCAAATGTGCCAGGCAACACCACGAACGGACGTGTGATGTACAGAGGTCAATTGTAATTGCGTCAATGAGATTCAACGCCGAATGTACCACGCACCAGCACGAACAGACTTGTGGTGTACAGAGGTCAATTGTAGTCGATTCAATGAGATTCCATGCAGAATGTGCCAGGCACCAACACGAACAGGCTTATACTGTACAGAGGTCAATTGTAGTTGAGTCAATGAGATTCCAAGCCGAATGTGCCAGGCACCACCACGAACAAAACTTGTGGTGTAAATAAGTCAATTGTAGTCGAATAAATGAGAATCCAAGCCGAATGTGCCAGGCACCACCACGAACAAAACTTGTGGAGTACATAGGTCAATTGTAGTCGAATCAATGAGATTCCACGGCGAATCTGCCAGGCACTACCAAGAACGGACTTGTGGTGTAAAGAGGTCGATTCCAGACTGGGTAGGGGGTACCTATCAATGGCTCTTCTGATCACTGATACCACTTGCATGTTGGAAATGATATGCCTATCTGACTATTGCTCTCTACTCACGTTCTGCAGTCTCTGTAGGTGTACTACTTCCTTATCGAGGCTGTGTTGGACACCGGTTCACCTATCCCTGCTAAAATATGCGAGTAATGACGTCACTTCTAATGAAATGCAGAGCCACTCGCCGATTATACCAACCGGCTTGTTTGAGCCGAATTAAACGTCCTCTCTCGAATGCTGACACAGGCGTATATTGGGCCATATGAATAAAACGGTGGATCTACTTTATACTCTGAATTCCAAAGAAGATACTCAGGTTCACATACATAAAGTGAGTGAGACAATATACTTCAATCCTGTATGTTCTCAGCGAGAGTAAAAGGGTGGGGGAAGTTGCTCACAACAGAGAACATTCTCCGATGTCGTGTTAATAAAACTTGAGAAGTTTCTCACGACAGGAGAACATTCTCCATTTTCTGAAGTGCGCTCTCTAACATACCCCAAGCTGAGTGACTTCCATTAAGTTTACGTTTTACTGTGGTTTATAATAAAAATGAGAAAATTTGTGTTACTTAGAAGGCACAGAAAGCTCCTTTATACGTAGTCTGAGAGGAACAAAAACTAGCCGCGCGGGAGTAGCCGAGCGGTCTGAAGTGCCACTTTGCGGATCGCTCTGCCTCCCGCGTTGTAGGTTCGAATCCTCTCTCGCACATAGATGTTCGTGTTATCTTTAGTATTAGTTTATTCATAAGTAGTTAGTAAGTTTAGGGACTGATGTCCCCATAGTCCCATAAGCTTAACAAACATTTTTTCAGCAAAAACTACTAAAACTAAGAAGTTTATGAAAATAAAAAGGTTTGCGGACGAGTTGCTTGCTTCACAAAAATCACACTTGTGACGCTTACAGCATTTTATATAGTGACGAGAGTGATGTCAGTGGTGGTTTTTTATTACCGACATAGAAATAAACACAAGTGCATATTTACAGCTGTAAAACGCTATATAGCAAAATAATATTGCATTTTTTTAAATAGGGTCAATTAATAACGTCTTATGACGTTAATTCCAAAATAAAGTGCATCCCAGAACTTCAAAGTCTGTATCACAAAATAAATATTGCTGCAATACCAGGTAGGGAAGGTTTTTTTTTCTGCTCTTGTTCATTCTACCCAATCCGGTTGGCCGATTTAAGATGCGTTTTCTGAATACGTAATTGTAAGTTCTGTTATGTTAAAGTAAGTAGACACGATAGGGAAAATTAATAAGTGATTAATTATTTAGCAGCCTGTTTCTTGTAACAAAATCGCATGGCCTAGCGCTTATGAACGGACTTTTGGGTGTTATATTTACAATAAGTATGTTCAAATGTTCAAATGGTTATGAAGCTTATAGGACTTGACTGCGGGATCATCAGTCCCTAAACTTACAAACTACTTATGAACTACCTTATACTAAAGATAGCACAAACATCCATACCCGAGAGGGGATTCGAATCCCCGGCGGGGAACGGCCTCGAGCATCGCAGCATAGCGCCTCAATGCGCTCGGCCGCTCCGCCGCGGCAACAATAAGTATCTCGTGTTAAAAAGCTCTGACAGCTTTCCACGTTGAAACAGGTGAATATGTCATGCGTTCTTAAAATTTCATTCTCAAATTGTGCTAACCCAACTCCAATAACAAACAAGTTTCTCGCATGACGAAAATTTTGTAACATCGTCAGACGAATACTGCATATTTAGTCCGAATAATAATATGCTGCTGCACAACAAACTAATATCTCAAAACAGTTCGTCCTGAACACGTAGATGCCTAATCCATATTTGTAAACCAAATAATTTGCCTGATTGGGCTAGTTTAAAGAAATACACGATTGAACAGCTGTTCTGTACCGGACATGCCACATGGAGAACTTACTCAAGCAGGAGGAGAGCTAGCGAGAATGAAATTGCTTCTCAGAGCCTATGCTCCGAAAAGAGCCTATGCTCGCAAAAGTATTCGGACAGCACGTAAATGCGCATAATTTTGCAGTTTTCCGCATGAACAAATACAGAAATTGCACTTTGTAATGTATTTGGGACTTCGGGTCACAACGTGAAATACGCCTCAAATACGAAGAATTGTTTTTGGACATGTGTATGTTACGTAATATTTCCTGAAAACGGCATGAGAAGGTGCAACAAAAGTATTCGGACAAAGGCGGACAACGTGAGAGAATAGTTCATTCCGAAACGCACAGAGGGTGAAGCGACTGCAGTGTGCCCGACATTTCCGCGAGACGATAGCGATGATTAGTAAACACGTATCGCGAGCCTGTGCAGGTCGACGATGGGACGCAGAGGGAAATGTTCTACGTTCGAGCAAAGGCAACTTGTCGTTTATCCTCACGCCAAGGGGGAAACCTGCAGGGAAATTGCCGCAATAGTGAACATGAAGAAAAGTACAGTTCACGACATTATTAAACGGTTCCAGAAAGAAGACTGATTGGAATTCCGTTGCAGTACAGGACGGCCACGGAAATTTTCACAGAGAGATGAACGTGTGATTGTGCGAAAGGTACAACAAAATCCAAAAATATCTGCCACACGAATTGCAAGTCAGGTGGAGGGAGACCTTGGTATAAAAGTTCATCCCGAAACCGTGCGAAGAGTACTACGACGATCGCAGTACCACGGTCGAGTGGCACGGCGAAAGCCATTCATAAATGCAGTGAACCAGAAGAATCGTATGCAGTTTGCGAGAGAATACGCCGAATACGATCAGGCTTGGTGGAATCGGGTGATATTTTGCGACGAATGTAAATTTACATTATGGCAAAGCGAGGGAAAGGCAAGCATGTGGCGAAAGACCAATGATGAGCTGAATCCCAGGAACCTCAAACCAACAGTAAAGTTTGGAGGTGGGAGAATCATGGTGTGTGATGCATGTCCGACAATGGTCTGGGTGAATTATTGTTCATTGATGATACGATGAACAAGGAAGCGTATTTGAATGTACTGCGAGGACATTTGAAGCAGAGTGCACGACATCTAGGTATTGCGAACAACTTACATTTTTATCAGGATAATGATCCCAAGCATACTGCGCATATTGTACAAATGTGGTGCTCTTCAATTGCCCGAAAGTATTGCACCCCCCCTCCCCAATCACCAGACCTTAACCCAATCTATCATTTGTGGGATAAACTGAAACGGACCCCTCCGCGCGGACATCATCTATACGAAGGAGACCTTGAAAGAGAAACTGCGCCAAAAATGGGCAAATATAGCCCCAGACTTCACGAAAAAACTCGTGGAAAGTATGCCTAGTAGATTGGAGGAGGTATTGAAAATAAAATGTGGACCCACAAGGTATTGACATTTTCGTCGTACAACTTATGAATATTTATTGGACAATGTCCGAATACTTTTGTAGCAGCAGGGTGTGCAGGTTGTTTCAGTTTTGTTATTAATTTTTCTGTTATTTATGTTTTTGGAAACGAAATAATACAATAATTCTTTTGTAATTAATGTTGTTACGCATTTATATTGCTAATAAATATGTTTGGGTTTCATAGTGTTTCTCGAGTACTAATTGTGAAACTCCCCACTGTCCGAATACTTTTGCTACTGAGTGTATATGCAAGGGTATTAATGTGACACTCGTGTATATCCAACAACCGCAAAAAAAAAAAAAAAAAAAAAAAAAAAAAAAAAAAAAAAAAAGAGTACACTAGGAAAAAGACTGCATTTTTATTTGATGGCCGTAGATGCACAGAGCGCCATCTTTATGTACCATACAGTAAGCAATGTTTACAGTCTAAGGGTAAATATGAAATCTAAAAGTGAAGTAAACAATCGCCATGCCACAGAGACGCATACAATCAACTGAGCGCGTTTGAAAGACGAATTGGGGCCTTCTGAATGGCGGGTCGGTCTCTTCGGAGAACTGCCAGTTGCCACACATTTTGATGTGCTGTGTCAGTTGTGCAACGATGCTGGTTGCAAGGTTACGTGAACATTCTCACAGCTGTACACGAGGTGTGGACGTCCATGCAGTACAGACGTTCGAAGAGATCGTATTGTAAAGAAAGCGGTGGCAGATCGTATACCTACCACAGCACAGATAAAACAATTTCTGAGCCAAGCCCCGACTGCTGCCGATTGCGACCGACTGTGAACAGCGACCAAATGGAAGAGCGCCTCGGCGGCCATTGTGGTGGCAAACTTCCGCGCGAACTTTAAATGTGCTTAGGTCTCTTTTGATTAACGTGTGTATTCATTCGAGCGAAGTCGCGAAAACTATGTCTCATAACTACAAAACAGATTCAGGCTCTTTTAATATACAGCAACTATCGGTTTTATGTTAATTTATTACACATACAGTGTAGAAAACGACCAACAGCCTTTCTTCTTCATAACAAAACCGAATTATAACGTTCAGTTTTGTAGAGTTCTAATTGCAGCATATGAATGGAATTTATCGTCAAACACGTTTTTTTGGCACATTCTCAGTTTTGTGTCTCGTTTTCGCTGCTTGTCTTTGGTGTCGGTGGCCAAGTAGAGAGCGAGACCGACACAGGAGGTAGGATGCACGCGTGTGCGGGTACGGAGGTGACCACCGAGTGGGACAGCAGAAACTAGAACATTAGTCTAAATTAGAACAAGATATATTTCATAGAAATAGTTTAATACTTAACTTTTACATAGTTCATGACTGCAGAATGCTGATACATAGTTGAAGTAGATAGAGGCCTGCCTACTGATGATTCCTAGTGCCTATCCGATAGACAAGTCTTAACTGGTGCCTGTCTGATCCCCAAGTGAACGATGCAGTCAGTGGTGGCCACGAGCGGAGTTGTAGCAGAGGGCGCTCGTGGCTGACGTCGTAAGAACGCCGCGCCGTGCGTGCATGGGGCGCGCGGCGTAAGGGTACGGCCATAGTGGGCCGCTCCACGCTTCCTGCTCCTCGGCGGCAGGGAGGCGGCTGGAAAACCCAGTGTGTGATCCCACTGGGGTGGCCATAGTGCACCCGCGCGGCCGCCTCAGCTTGCTCACATCGCTTTCACAGGCGCGTGCAAGAAAGAATTTATGTTTCTTTTTCCGCTCTCAGCTCGCGGGCACCGAGGCTTCAACGCTGTGCGCTGCACATCGCGTTTAATGGGAGCAAATAAAGACGCGTTTATCTCAAAAGTGTTGAATGAAAGGCTGTTAATTCACTGTAGCTGAATGTTATTGAACTTTTGTAGACTCGCACAACCGGTTTTGCAATATCTTTAATTGCATCTAATTGTTCATATTTATGCAAGAATACCAGTACTTTATTATAGCAAACAACTAGACATTCAAGATAATTTACGTGTAGATAGGTTATTTAGCTCATAATATGAAATGGTTACTTCTTTGCTAAAGGTTTCACTAGAAATTGGCTTTTTTTGTGAGCCACTAACACGAGGCTACTTCATTCAAAATAACTTTTCTGTCATTCCGTGTTAATTTACCTGAGCGGTATAAAATGTCGGTATGTGATTGGGAACCTTGACAGTAAAATAATTGTAACTACTGTCCTACCATAATCTCAAAATACATACACTGTGACAGACGGTACACTGTCAGTTGCTACGTAATTTCAAGTAAAAATAGTCTTGGTTGCAAGATGGTGTTATTAATTACCAATGACGCATTCTGCCCTCACAGCAGGCCATCATCTTATCTGCATGATAAACGTTACATAAGAATTACTACAATACTTAAAGTAGTGAAACAGGGGCTGTTGGAGTAATTTTCGTAACGTTTGTCATGCAAATAATGTGATGATACCCTGCTGTGAGTGCGATCCAAGCCTTTTACTTGAAATTAAAATTTGACTGGTTGCTGTATCAGCCACACCAGGGACTATAGAAAACCTGACATAGTTACATTTTATGTGTATTGAGATTATAGGACAGCAGTTACAACTTTTTCCTTGTCATGATCCAACGGTTACTACTCCATGCCATCAACTAGTAAGTCCAGTTTTGGCATATTATGCAATTTGCGATGAAAACTTTTTTTTTCGTCATCATCATCATCATCCATGGATGGTGCCAAGTTATAACAGCAGTTTCATTATAGCGCCACTGATTTACTTGCATTAACTCAACTAGAGAGAAGATGCACTTAAGCTTCACATACGAACTGCATATTCCAACTTAACAGTGCCGTTGAAAACATCTTTAATGTCCCCCGCTGTTGTTCTTTGTGGAGAAAGTCTGTCAAAAATTCTTCTGGTAATTTTGGTCTTCCCATTTCTATTGCATGTCGGAAGGGACATTCAACAAAAACACTAGCATTCTCTTTTCCTTAGAACCCTACAGTCACCATTATGAACTTGCAATATTCCGTTATTGACAGCGAGCAATCCAATATTTGTAACTATAATAAATAGAACCAGATTTACTGTCCTTTTTTTTATCCGAACTTGTATGCTATCATTATTTTAAAACGAGTTAGACAACTGACATCTGTCCCAGATAAACTTTGCTATTTGTTAAAGTCATTTTCTGTTGGCTCGGGCATGTGCTTTATTACCAAAGTTGACTGACTGAGATGCAGGCTAGAGGCTCAGTAGTTGTGCACATGGCGCGCCGAAGGAGAGCGCGCGGCGCTAGCGCGCTCAAATTTCAAAACCCAGTTCGCTGCACTGGAGCGATGTATCGCTTTCTTTTCAGCTTTAAAAACAATTTCACAATGTTGGCTACATTTCGTACGCAGTAATGTATAAGCTAAAGTTAACCAAACGGAAAGTAGCCAGCGAGTATATTTTTCACTGCAAAAGCTTCAAATGTTACGCGGTAGGTTAACTGGAAATTAAGTATTGTAATAACTATGGCGAATACCGGAAAAACAGACACTCCGTTATGAAGCTGTTATGTTAGCCTGCAAGATGTGCAAAACTCAGTAAAGTACGACAATTAGTTTCCTTAGAATCGAGTGAGAAGTATCCTACGTCAAGGATAACGCACAAAACCGGGAGAGGTGGTTTTTATTTTATTTTATTTACTGCAAAAGGAGAATTTTTATCGAAAAACTGACACCGGAGAACGATGTAGCTTTGTTTCATACACATACAGTATTTTTTTGCAGCAAGAAAATCGAAAAGTAATTTTGCTCATGTATTGGCATCAGCCGGCGCGCGGTTGGCTGCGCACTGTGGCCACCACCAGCTGCCATCGCGCCGTTGCAGCGTGCGCGGTCCGACCGCTGCGAGTTAAGCGGCCGAGCAGCTAGAGAGGAGCAGTTCACTATGGCCGTACCCTAAGTACGTGGCGCGCACTTCGTACTTGTGCGACACCACACTCAGTATATTCTACGAGGATGAAACTTTTGTACAAACGTTAATTTCCGAATAGCTTCACAACAGTTAAGTAATGTCTTTGTTTGAGTGCCTACTATATTCTACAATATTTAGATGTTTTATACCATCAAAAAATGAAACAGAGCTGCCTGAAACAGCTAATGTTATAAATCAACTGTGAAAATGAAATATCCCATCAGATACATAACTGTAAAATAGCTTCTTACCTTGCGAATATAGCAACCAGCCACTACTAAATTATTTTAAGAACACGAAGTATACAATAACTTTCCTTAACTAACAAGGGGAGGCCACGACGTTTGGAACGCGTATTTACTGCAAACTTTTACACTCTTAGTACTCTATGTGGACAACAAAATGTGTAAGCAGTAGCGCGTACTTCTCAAGCGTGATTGAGAAAATCGCAAGATAATTTCGGCCGGTCGTCAAATATGTACCATATGTACCTGTGCGTGGCAAAGACCTCGTAATAATAACTAGACTCCCTAACGGCGCTGCTGTCGCGGGATAATTTGAACCTTCGGCCGGCCGCCATGGTAGTGGCAAGCGTCAGATAAATACGAGTATTGTCACCAGGTGAATCGTGTATTAAATAGCTACTGCGTTATATAAAGACAATTGATAGTCACGTCTGTACTGTTTGGATATTGGAGTGTACATGAAGCACGATGGTGAAGATCTGCTCAGCGTTTAAATGCATAAATCAATTTAAGAAAGGAATAAAAGGAATAAAAAGAACGAATACTGTCTTCCCATTTATATTTTCCAGAAATACATGTAGCCCTACTATTGTGTTCACAGATAGTTACTCTTGGTTAACAGACTGTTAGTCAAGACAATATAGGAGTGAACGAAATAAATAACAGGGTTTTACAATACTGGTAACTCTTACAAAGGAGCTGCTTTAGGCAGTTCTGGCTGACAGGAAGTTCTAAAAGTTTCATTTTATGATTGTGTAAAATAACTATTGGGGTCACGAGATTAGTTACCTCACTGCCGTTAGAATTTTGTTTATAAAATTAATATTAGTAACTTGTAACACAGAATTTAAATGTTCAAATGTTTGTAAATCTATCGGAGGAAACTGCGTGGTCATCAGTCCATAGCTTACAAACTACTTAAACTAAGGTAAACTAACCTAAGGACAACACACACACAAACACACACACACACACACCCATGCCCCAGGGAGGACTCGAACCTCCGACGGCGAGCAACCGCGCGCTTCGCAGCGAGGCGCCTTAGACCGCTCGGCTACTCCACCGCGGCGAATTTAAAGGTAATCTGCATATAGGTATAAAAACTGAAAGCGGTTTGCAGAACTGTGTATAGTTCCATATATGAATGACACATAGTCATACTGGATGCACTTTGTGAAGTTGAACCCAATGACAATAGTTGTTGACTTTTGAGCAGTTCACGCTACTGTAAGGTATTTGGCTTACAGCATTAAAAATGCTAATATTCTTGCTAGATACCCTAATACTAATGTTGGTTGCATTAGTTAAGAAAATGTTATGGCATACTTCGTGTTCTTAAAAGAATTTGGTAGTGGCTGGTTGCCGTATTCACAAGGTAAGAAGCTATTTTACAGTTATGTATCTGATGGCATGTTTCACTTTCACAATCAATTTTAAACATTAGCTGTTTCAGGCAGCCCTGCTTCGTCTTTTGATGTTATGAAGTATCTAAATATTGGAGAATACAGCAATAAAGCAAAGACGTAAGGTATGAAACTCTTCCGAAATTAATGTTTGTACAAAAGTTTCACCATCGTAGAATATATCGATAAAGTGCCAAAAAAACGTGTCTGACGATAAGTTCCGTTCATATGCTGCACTTAGAACGCTAAAAAACTAAATATTTTAGTTCGGTTTCTTTGGGAAGAAGAAACGCTGTTGGTCAATTTCTACACCGTATGTGTAATAAATTTACACACAATCGATAGTTGCTGTATATTCAAGGAGCCTGAAACTATTTTGTAATTATATATTTCAGTTAGGCATAGTTTTCGCGACTTACCTCAAATGAATACCCTTTCTGATCAAATTAAAGTTCGCGCTGAAGTTTGCCACCACAATGACCGCCGAGGCGCTCTTCAATAGATGCACGCAATGCACGCCAATTTGCCAACCGTGCGTTGTTTATTTTTACAGGCAAGTTAAACATTTCATTAAGCGTCTTCAAAACTATTCTTATTTAATCGAAAGAGAAAGAAAAATTGCTTCTCGTGAAAACGCTATTAAAATACACGCGATACTGCACGGCCAATTATCAGCGCCGATATTTAAGGAAATGCTGCATTATTCATGGTTTGCTTCCAAATTATCAGATGAAAAAGAGGTTTCTAAAAATGTTAGCGAAGTTTGTTTTCCCATTGAAAACCTCAAAAGACCTTGTGTATGCGGAAACATAGTATTCATTCAATTCAGCTGGTGCCGTTTACCTTTATGTTTTCCGTATTTTTACAAAAAATACCATCCTGCAACTTTTACTCGAAGGCGACGATTAGTGTACATCTTTCGAAAGCTGTCTGTGACGGTCAAAACTTGCTGGCAACAAGTAGTTTCGGGCTCCTTCAAGGAATAAGGGATGTCTTAAATCACGGCCAAGCAAACATTTTCACGTCAGTATCACTTCGTGCGTTTGGTCGTTTACTAGTCGGTAGTTATGAATATTATTTGTGCTGATGACTGTGTTGGGAAAAAAAATAAAAAGTTGACGGACGGGACTCGATCCAGCGTTCAACGACCAACGAGTATGGGGCTCGGACGCTAACCATTTTTTTCTGGTAGATCTATGTTTTTCGGCCGTTGTTTTAGTTAGTTACTGGTTGTTCGTTGAATATTTGGCTCAGCTTTTTTAATACAGAGGACTCTTAACCCCCTGACCGGGCACGCTGAGCCACAGCGCCCGGCTCGGCTGCCGCCACTTCATGGCAAAACGGCCACGCACAGGTACGTATGGTACATATTTGACAACCGACCGAAATTATCTTGCGATTTTCTCCGTAACACTTGAGTAGTACGCGCTACTGCTTACACATTTTGTTGTCCTCATGGAGTACTACCAGTGTACGATGTATGCAGTAAATCCGTGTTCCAAACGTCGTGGCTTCCCCTTGCAAGTGCAAGTAACATTAGCATTAGAGCATCTAGCACGAACATTAGCATATTTAATGTTGTAAGCAAAGTACCTTAAAGTTGCGTGAACTGATCAAAAGTTAGCAACTGTCATCATAGGGTTCACTTTACAATGTGCACCCAGTGTGGCTGTGTGTCATTCATACAGGGTGTCCAGAAAAGGGCTCCCTGATTTCCAAATTAAATATCTCGAAAACAAAGATCGATAGAGGAATGCAGTAAACAGTATGTTTATTGTGAAAGCTGCAAGCACATTTCGTAGTGTCTCAACCGAAATGGATTCACATGCCACAGAGATCGCCGATTCAAGCTCGTCCAGCGTGGCGGGATGCTTCGGGTAGACCATGTCTTTCACTGTGCCTCACAAAAAAAAAAAGTCACAGGGAGTCAAATCCGGCCAATATGGAGGCCAATCCATGCCTGCACCAGTAAATTTGGGATATTCCAAAGCAACGATTCGATTCCCGAAGTATTCCTCAAGAAAGCGAAACACTTTGTTCGGTCCGATGTGGTCGGGCTCCATCTTGTATAAACCATTCAGTATCTGGTCGATCTTCTAACGCTTGCTGTGTGGCAACAAATTGTTCCAAAATTGCAACGTAACGTACACCAGTGACCGTTTTTCGAATAAAAAAAGGGCCAATAATGCCTCTGCTGCATACTGCAGCCCACACAGTAACTTTAGGAGAATACAGGGGTTTCGCTTCACACCAATATGGCTTTTCGGAACCCCAAAATCGCCAGTTCTGCTTATTCACGTATCCATTCAGGTGGAAATGTGCTTCACCTGTAAACCAGATGCAGCCAACATCAAATCCTTCACTATCAATCATTGCGAGCATCTGATCAGGAAAGTCAACCCTTTGTTGCACAGCTCGTACGGGTATGGCCTGGTGCGTTTGTATTTTGAATGGAAACATGTGTAGGCTCTTTCTCAGTATTTTCTGCGTGCTGGAACGCTTCAAACCAGTCTCAGATGCAATTCTACGGACGGATGATATTGGATTTCGCTGAATAATTCCAGAAACTGTGGCGATATTTTCATGCGTAACTGCGGTTTGCTTGCGGCCAACATGCCCCACTAGATCATCAGTTACGCTGCCTGTTCGTTCAAATTTTCGCATCGGGTCCTTTTGGAACATTTAATCGTGCTTGAAAACTTCGCCTTGTTGCCGTAGGACTCTCTTCTAACCTGTGGTACTCTAGCACCAGAAAAACGCGTTGTTCAATAGAGTACATGGTTTTAATCTCTTCCTTCGGTACGCTAACCTCCTTTCTCGTTTCAATAGTGAAACTGATCGCTCTGGGCTTCGGATCACTATTTATACTAGGCATTACGTATGGCGATTACAGCGCCATCTGTTAGCAGCTTTTGTAACTATTATTTCAAACTGCCATATAAACTTCTTACAGCTTTCACAATAAACATACCGTTTACTGCATTCCTCTATCGATCTTTGTTTCCGAGATATTTAATTTTTAAATCAGGGAGTTCTTTTCTGGACACCCTGTATATGGAACTGTACACAGTTCTGCAAATCCCTTTCAGTTGTTAGACAAATATGTAAAGCAGATGACCTTTAAAGTCTGTGTTACAAGTTGCTAATATTAATGTCATAAACAAAAATTAGAACTGCAGTGAGATAACTGAACTTGTGCCACCAACAGTCATTTTACACAACATAAAATGAAACTTTTTGAACTTCCTATCCATCTTTACTACCTAAAGTAACTCGTTTTTTGAGAGCTACCATTACTGTAAAATCCTGTCATTTATTTCATTGAATTATGTTGTCTTGACTGACAGCCTGTTTAGCAAGAGTAACTATTTCTGTAGTAGGGCTACTTGTTTTCCTGGTAGATGTAAATGGGAAGACAGTATTCGTTCTTTTTGTCCCCTACTACAGAAATAGTTACTATTTCTGTAGTAGGGCTACTTATTTTCCTGACAAATATAAATGGGAAGACAGTATTCGTTCTTTTTGTTCCTTTTTAAACCAATTTGTGCAACGCTGAGTAGCTCTTCACTATCGTGCTTCATGTACGCTGCAGTAGTCAAACAGTACAGAAGTGACTATGAATTGGTTATATATACTGCAGTAGCTATATAATACACGCTTTATCTCCTAGCAACACACGTATTTATCTGACACTTGCCACTATCATGGCGGCTGGTCGAAGTTTCAAATTATCCCGCGACAGCAGCTCCGTTAGTGAGTTTAGTTACTGTTTACAAGGTCTTTGTTCTGAGCAAAGAAGTGTCATCACAGAAGTGTCAGCACGAACTGTTGCCAACTGGCTACTAGCAGTGGGACGATACGCTCCACACCTCACCCCACAGCATTGACGTGAAGAGTTGGACTGGTACCGTCAGAGATTCATGTGGAATATGGAGGGGCGGGCCATGGTTTTCAGCGATGAAAGCAGTAATGGTCGTTTGCACGTATGACGTAGATACGGCGTGCACTGTGCCGCGGTATGCATTCGTCCAAGACAAACGTGCCGTACGGTCTGCGGTGAGATAAGCTACAACTCTGTTGCACCTCTGTGGAAGGAAGCTGCCCAGCACGCGTGATGTGCAGAATGTTGTGAGACGTTATTTTGCCACTCTTGCAAAGGAAAAAAGTTTCAACAGGATAATGGTTGGGTACAGGCTGTGCATGAAACTCAACGTGATCTGAAAGATGTGCAGCAACTTCTATGGCTAACACGATGTCCGGACATAACCCCTTCAGATCTAACGTTGTAGGTGATGTGACATTAATATTGAGAGGTACAAAATACATAAAGTAATTCATTACAAAAGAGAAAATAAATTTCATCATCATCATTAGAGACTGATTATGCCTTCAGCGTTCAGTCTGGAGCATAGTACCTCTAATAAAATTCCTCCATGATCCCCTATTCAATGCTAACATTGTTGCCTCGTCTGATGTTATGCCTTTTACTTCAAAATCATTCTGCACCGAATCTAAGTACTTTCCTTTTGGTCTACCTCGACTCCTCTTACCCACCGCTGCAGAGCTCATGAGTCTCTTAGGTAACCTTGCTTCTCCCATGCGTGTAACATGACCCCACCATCTCAGTCTGTTCACTCTAACTGCTTCATCTATGGTGCTCATTCCCATTTTTTCTTTGATTTCCTCATTATGGACACTCTCCTGCCATTGTTCCCATCTATTAGTGCCTGCAATCATTCTTGCTACTTTCATATCTGTAACCTCTACCTTATGAATAAGGTAACCTGTATCCACCCAACTTTCACTCCCATACAACAAAGTTGGTCGAAAGATAGAGCGGTGCACCGCTAACTTAGTCTTGGTACTTACTTCCTTCTTGCAGAAGAGAGTAGATGTTAGCTGAGCACTCACTGCATTAGCTTTGCTGCACCTCGATTCCAGTTCTTTCACTATGTTGCCATCCTGTGAGAAAATATATCCCAGGTACTTGAAACTGTCTACCTGCTGTAACTTTGTTCCTCCTATTTGGCAGTCAATCTGCTTAAATCTCTTTCCCACTGACATTACTTTCGTTTTGGAGATGCTGATCTTCATATCATAATCCTTGCACCTCTGATCGAGCTCTGAAATATTAGTTTGCAACCTTTCAATTGAATCGGCCATTACAACTAAGTCGTCCTCATATGCGAGACTGCTTATTTTGTTTTGTCCTATTTTAATCCCGCCCTGCCAGTCTACTTTTTTCAACATATGATCCATGAATAGTGTGAACAGCAGTGGTGACAGGTTACAGCCTTGTCTTAGCCCTGAAACTACCCTGAACCATGAGCTTAATTTGCCATCTACTCTAACTGCTGCCTGACAGTCTACGTAAAGCCCTTTAATTGCCTGCAAAAGTTTGCCTCCTATACCATAATCTTGAAGAACTGACAGTAGCTTCCTCCTAGGGACACGGTCATAAAAGGAAAAAGTTTTAACAGGATAATGGTTGGCTACAGGCTGTGCATGAAACTCAACGTGATCTGAAAGATGTGCAGCAACTTCTATGGCCAACACGATGTCCGGACATGACCCCTTCAGATCCAAGGTTGCAGATGATGTGACAATATTGAGATGTACGTTTAAGATACAAAATACATAAAGTAATTCATTACAAAAAAGAAAATAAATTTATTTTCAAATATTTTGTATCCACACAATTGTCTGATTTGGGCCTTCATATAAATTTCTCTAATTTGCACCATCTTACAGTAACATGCCTTTGAAAGAAATGACATCACAAGATGATATAAAATCAACTGGCTGTCAGATATGATAGCTTCACACGTCAAAACAAGGATGTCAACACCTCGTCAACAAGTCTTTCTTGCCGCCATTGTAAGTGTACTGGAAGTTTGCCGACTGCTATTGTTGCATGGAGTAGAAACATGTTACCAAAGTCCATTCACGATCATTTGATGCAGGCCCGAACTTCCTAGCGTGTATTACAAAGAAAAAAGCGAGCAAAACCATAAACGCTCAATTGTGCGTGCAGGGCCTGAAAGGGATATGAAACAAGCAAGCGCCATGCCACAGACATGAACTCGTGCTTCCAACAGCCAACTTAGTGAGTTTGAAAGAGCTCAAATTCTGACGTACCCAGTGTCGGTATGGTTCTACGGTACTTTCGCAGAATTACCACACCATTTTGACATGTGTCATTGCACGTGAACATTCTCGCAACCGCAGGCAAGATTCCGGACAGCAAAGATATCCGCCAAGATCACCGAATTGTAATGGTAGCAGTGATGTCTTTTGCGCTTACAACGCAGACCTGGCGAGCGCTGACTCATAGAGTACATTCTTTCAAGAAGCACTGGTCCCACCCCAGACCTCATGGTCTGGGGAGTGATAAGCTACAACTCTCCTTCACATTTGGTGTTTGTGGAGAAACCGCTGAACAGCGCTCGGTATTTGTAGAAATTTGTTAAGATTTTTTGCCTTACTTGCAACAGGAAGGTGTTATGTCGGTCCGGCAGAATAATTCTCGCCCATACACTTCGCGCGAGAGTCAATGTTCTACGCAAGACGTGCGGCAACTTCCCTGCCCAGCACAAATTCCGGACTTGTTTCCAGTCGAGCATGTGTGGGATGTAATGGGACGACAACTGACGCGGGTGACTCGTCAACGCCCAACTCCTGAAGAACTACGTGAACAGGTCGAGCAGTAGATGAATAATCTCTTAAGTCCTGCGGGGTGAAATTTGACACCAAATGTTGCATAATTCGTTGGGCCACCACGGCGAGCGCCACTGGTACACGATGTTTACAGTTGTGCCAGTAGATGTCAGTAGCATTCGGTAGATGGTAGAGCCCTGTATTGGGAGAGTACCGCCAACCGGACGAACGCCGCCATTGTAGGCCTATCTCGCAATAGCAGCGCTATGCACGGCGCTGTTAAATTAACATTTATGATGAAGGCAACCGGTCTGTACATCGACGTGGTATGACAATACGTTAAGTAAACAATGAACTTAAGTTTTTAATCGTTTCATCACATCTACAGCGAATATTAAGGAAAAATTGGTAATCTGAGTTCAAGACCTTTATTTTTAAGCAAACTAGTTGTAAAATTGTTTCGTGCTAAAATTTTAACCCTATACCAAATGCACTGCTTTCGCAATAAGTGACGTTCCTGCTTTCAAATTAGCTAAGGACTGACGTTTTTATCTCTAATATATTGGTTTATATCAAAGTAGATGTAATTAATACATGTTTTTTCTATTAATCTAGTGCCTAATGTTGATAGGTGTTGTGTGCTAACCTACATGTGATATCACGTAACATTAACTGAGCTAACATTTTAGGAAGATTTCAGTTTTTACACATTGTTATCGTACTGCTAGGTACTTCAGTAACATAAACTTTATTTTAAAATTCGAGTTTTGGAGATCTATTTAATGGGCGGTTTCATTTACCGCTCAAACTTTCGTAATATGCAGGCTAAGTAGAAATACGAAATAAGTCAAATACGGCACATTATGTTAGATTTTCATGTATTTATATCTTTTAAAATATCTTTTCTCTTACATGTTTGTCCGTCCAACATTCCTCGCAAGAAACTTGTATGAACAGATAAACTTAAAAGTTTACTCGATATTTCAATACAAATTTACTTCGCAAAATTTTGCATTCTCGTACGGAAATGCATTTTTTCTTCCAATGCGGTACACCTACAATTCGCGTCTTTTCGCATCTCTTTCGCCCTGTGAAATGCTACAGTATCTCGGACTGCTTTAGTATAACAATTCACTGCCAACAATGCGGCATTTTTCACAATATAAAAATCGAATATGCAATTTTAAGCTCTTAATTTAATACATAATGAGTCTACACATTTCCAACACCTCTAAATGCTAAAATAACAGCTAGTTAAGTCAAATACGTCATTTACGCTGACTAGGGTTGCCAGATTGAACACGAGGCTGGCCCGGAGATCAGACGTGCTCCCCTCCCCATTGGCCAATGACTCACCCCCCCCCCCCCCAGCTGCGACCAACTACCCCCCCTCCCCAACCAGGATTGTCGTCTTCTGCAGAAAATTGTTTCGGCAAGAAATTAAGAAGCGACTGATTCTTCTTTTGTGTAGTAATATTCGCTTTGTGTATTTCTGATTGTAAATGTTTATTCACAGCTTTCACTCCATCGTAGTTAACAGTAAATGAGATACTTCATATTCTGCACTTACACGTACACTCATCAGTATCGACTTTTTGTAGCCACTCTTTATAATTTTCTTCCTGCAACCATTCTTCACCTAACGAATTTAGATATCGTCTCTTCATTTCACTGTTATTACTCACTAATCTGAGTTAATGTAATCTTGTCTGTTCACACTAGGGTTGCCAGATTGAACTCGAGGCAGGCCCGGAGACCAGACGTGCCCCTCTCCCCCTTGGCCAATGACTCACCCCCCCCCCCCCCCAACTGCGACCAACTCCGCCCCCAACTAACCAGGATTACACGTGAATACTTAAAACAAAAAACAAAAAAACAAAAAAAACAAAAACAAAAAAAAACACTAATTATCTCCTCGCTCCCAGCAAAAGTGGCGGCAGCATCAAAGCTGCTCACATCAACAGCTGCGCCTTCCAAGAGTTGCCGCTTGTGGCTCCGCACAATGTGAAGGATCGCGCGCCACCAAGAAGAGCTTCTCACTGGCTCCATGTGAAGGGGCACAGTTACCGTCTGCTCCCTGTTACGACCACTTGCTGCCGCGTAAAGAAGTAAACTTGAGGGCATAAAATGATTAAACGTAATAGTGCTGTCCTTTCTATTAGAGATAAGATTATTCGAATAAACCAGTTTTTCGAAGACCCACGTTCCCCAATTAGTTCGGATAATCGACGTTCTAATGTAATATCAATTAAACATTATATACCGAAATACAGGATATCAACAACGATCGCGAATTGTGTAGTGAATTGATCGACAGTGCTATACTACGTACGGCGAGAGTTGAGCTCTGACAGCTAGCAGCGCAGTTGCCACGGTGCGCGAGGCTGCTCCCGCTAGAGGTTCGAATGCCCCCAGGGCATGGATGTTGTGTCCTTAGTTTAAGTTACGTAAAGTTCGATGTAGATCGTCGCTAGATGAGCATAGTACTTTAAAAGCGTCGTAAAAAAAATAAAAAAAAGGAAAAAAAAATAAAAGAGAAGAAGAAGTTAAGATGAATGTTACATTCACGCCCGGAGATGAGAGTCATTGGCCCGTAGACCCGGAGAATTCATTCGAAACCCGGGCACTCCGGGCGGCGCCCGGAGATCTGGCAACCCTAACGCTGACGGATAGCATAGGCCTAAAATGGCGGACGTGCCCCACCCGCGCTCAACTGACCAATAGCAGCCGGCGGTTGTCGGCAAGCCACACATAAAAGGTTGGCGCTACTCTCCCAATACAGGGCTCTAGTAGATGGTTGATAGTTGGCTCTGCAGAGTTCTTGCCTCCACAGTAATCATAGGAAAATGGCGGCGCGCGGAGAACGGGACACGCGTTTTTTTGGATCCAGGTAACCATAAATTTACTAATTTAAATATTTAGTTATTTTTAAATGTAAACATGCTTTCTATCAATTAAACTATGAAGAATATTTCGCCATAATTTTGCCTAAACAAATTTTGTACTGTTTTGTGTTTAGACGGTAGACAGATGTGAAACGGGAGGTGTCAATTTTAGGACATTGGGTCTCAATAACTACTAACACGATATTTGCTCATGGGTGATATATGTTGACTTCTTCTAATATCTAAAGCAGGGTGTCCGTATGTTTGTTCGTGTTGCATACAAGTCTACAGTTTTGTTTCAATCTTTATGAAATTTTGTACTCGTAAGCTTCAATCCATGATAACGGTCGCCGTAAGTGTAAGAATCACGTACGATATATAGTTCACGAGATATGGCGTCACAAACAATGAGATGCGCGTAAAACTACTGCATTTTGCGACAATGCTGCTCATTTGCACCTAAACCATTGGACCGATTTCAACTAAATTTGGTACACACATTCCTTACCGTGAGGTAACAATTGCTGCATGGTTAAGAATCACATGCGGCACATGGTTCAAAAGATATTACGTCATAAGCAATAGAAATCGCAAAAAGTGCCATATAATGCGGCGAGACTTTTGAAATACACTGTATGAGAATGACAGTACTTGCAACAAACTTTAAACATAATTTCAAACCTTTATTAAACTTTTTCTCGCTGGCAACCATAGTAAAATGATGAAAGGAAAAAAGTTTCTCGCTTACTACTTTTCCGCTGTTTATGAAGTAAAACTACGGCTCTCGGTATGACGTAAAAATTTATAATTTGAACTCTACAAATTGTAGCGACAGGAAATTTTACAGACAGTGTACACATATATAGTTGAATGTAGCTTCTAAAGTGTATCACATTCCGACACGTAGTTCATGAGATATGAGCACATAAACGTAACGTTCCGTTATCCATGGACTAAAACTGCGGCATTCAGTATGACGTTACAATTTTTTATTTCTGTAGCCGCAGGAAATTTTACAGACAGTATACACGCATATAGTTGAGTGTACCATCTAAATTGTATCACAGTACGACATATAGATCATGAGATACGGGACCCTAAACATTAACCGTTCATGGAAAAGCACCCCATCACGCACCAAGTTTTAATCTATTACTTTTTTACTATTAATTGTATTCCCAAGAGATTTTACAGACAAACAGCCCTTATATAAATGAATGTATACCTGCAAAATGGAAGAAATAAATAAATAAATACCCGGGCAACGCCGGGTTTTCAGCTAGTATCTAATAATAGATACGCTACATTTGCATTTCCGAAAAAGATTTTGATGAAATCCTAGCGATACTGGATGAATCTGAGGTGGACGATATTTCCGATGATGACGATTTCGACGATGATTGCAATACGTCAGTACTGAAGAAAATGAAGACAATCGAACTTCAAGATTCATTCCTCAGCCAAGCAAAAAAATGTGAACGAGCAAAGCTGTTCACATGCCGAGGATGCAGAAGCAAAACTAATGTTTCATGCTGTGAATGTAAGATGTTTCTATGCCTAACTTCGAAACGGAATCATTATGCTCAATATCACACAGATTTAAACAGTTTTCTCAATGTATAATGTTCATTATATCTGTATTTTTCAACACGTTAATAGAATGTATCTCTTCAATTAGTGCATTCATTGAGTCCCGATGTCCGAAATTTCACCCCACCTTTTGCATCAAAATTATGCAACAAAGATTTTTTCTTTATTTTGTCATTGTTATTTATGAATACATAACACACCAAATGCCTTTTCAATGATTTTGTTAACGAAAAACTTCCTAGGACTTTGGAGGATATCGTATCTCTAGACAGTATTGGCCATATGTGTGATCGAATGGATGCCAGAATCAGCGCTTGGATTGCCAGCCACGGAAGCTACGCAACACACTAATTATACGTCGTTCAGCATGGTACCTCAGTAGCGCTTGAACTATTAATTTGTACGTGTAATCATTTAATGTACTCCGTATGCACTGCTTTAACAATAACTCTTGAGTGAATTTTAAAACTCTAAGACGATATAGGGGAGAGTTGCCGAAGATGGACCGTTGCCTAAGTTGGACCAGCTACGTATTTCACTGTGTGTTGGTAACTTAAAGTTCTAAGTTCGCTCAACTGGTGAGAAGCATTGTCAAAGTCACATGGCTCAGTCGTCAGTCGACGATAGTCATTGGAGTGACAACAGTTTCCATTATTACGTTTTCTTGGATGTCGCTGTAAGTTTTCTGCTACATATCATAAGCTTTCCTCTGCTCTAAAAGCAAGTAAAAATATCACTAGCACTATAGTTCAAAGTGCCATTCATTAGCTAATAATTCAATATCGTAAAACTAGAGTTTAGCGTTTTTTGTTCCTTCGACGTTAGCTTTACTTATATGGCGTCGAGTTGCCGAAGTTGGACCGAAGGCTGTTTCCTAATGTGGACCGGTCCAATTTAGGGATCAATCGTAATAAATAATACTTAATGTCATTTAACAATAGGTAATAGGTAGATGTTACGTTTATAGGTTTATTTTTCTAGGCTGCAAAACAATTTAAAAAATAAGGAGTAAGTATGGTAACCTTTTTAGGTTTGGAAGATGCAAGAAGAGGAATCTATGGAAAATGGACAGAACTGAAGGTACTGTGGAAGCAAACAGAAACGGTAACCTTGAACTTAATGAGTGTGCTCGATATACCGAGTACCAAAAGCTACAATTAAAGAGATATGCTGATGGTAAAAGCATGTTCTCCAATGAAGTTCAGTTATTCGGAAGACAATAAATCTTTACAACTGAGATGGTAAAAATTGTCACGGATCACCTTCTTTTATTTGAAGAGAGATTTTTTTATACTGACAATCAAAGATGTTCGTAAACTTGCATTCGACATAGCACAGAAATATGAACTGCCTCAGTCTTTCAACATAGAAAAGTAAATGGCTGGTAAAAGGTGGTTTTCTTCATTTATGAGACGAGACGAAATACATAGCTTTCCCTCCGTCAGCCAGAAGGAATATCAATGGCGAGATGTTGAAATGAAGCTTTTCCTAATATTACGGGTCTTATTTCCTTTTTAGTCATTGTTTTACCATGCGGTCCAATTTAAGTAACTGAAGGTCCAAATTAGGCAACCGGTTTCCTAACTTGGACCGTTTATACATTTTTAAATTTTAAGTAATATCCACTTATGCTTTGTTTTTATTCAAAGTATAAAACTAACAGATGAAAGCGTACAACATATAGCTTCTTTTAAAGTATATTTTGTTTCGATTAGAGAGATAATGTCGACTTTGGATCCCAAAATAAAAAAAAGTAGTCCAACATCGGCAACCTTCCCCTACTAATTTTTATTTCCGGCAGTATCATACCTTTGATGTACGAGGGTTGGAACATTAAGTGGTGGCAACACTGCTGTCGACGCGCTATGCAATGGAATCTACTATTATCGCTGACAGCACACGTTGTTGTCATATCTTCCTTACCTCCTAGCAAATGGACTCGCCCGTCCCACTTCACGGCGTGCGCTCAATCGAGGGAAACACGCCGCGGCGGATCGGCCGAGCGCATTGAGGCGCTATGCTACAATGTGCGAGGCCGTTCCCCGTCGGGATTCGAATCCCTCCCCCCCCCCCCGGGGCATGGATGTATGTACCGTCTTTGGTATAAGGTAGTTCATCAGTAGTTTGTAAGTTTAGGGGCTGATTACCCTGCACGTAAGTACCATAATCTATACAAACATTTTAACATTTGAGGGAAACATAGTCACTTGTGAGCGAGCGGTCTAACGGTGTTATTCTAACGCATTACATCTACATAGATACTCTGCAAATCACATTTAAGTGCCTGGCAGAGGGTTCATTAACCACTTTCAAAACCTTTCTCTACCTTTCCATCCTCTAATAGCGCACGGGAAGAAAGAACACCTAAATCGTTCCCTTTTCGATCTGACTTCTCTTATTTTATTGGAATGGTCGTGTCTCCCTATGTAAGTGGGTGCTATCAAAATATTTTCACATTCAGAAGTAAAAGCCGGTGATTGAAATTTCGCAAATAGAACTCGCCGCAGTATAACGTCTTTCTTTTCATGATTTCGACCTCAAATCTTGCAACATTTCCGTGACGCTTTCCGCGGTGTAACGTGATAAAACAAAACTAGCTGCCTTTCTCTGAACCTTCTCAATGTCTTCCGTCAGTCCCGCCTGGTGAGGGTCCCACACTGGGCAACAGTACTCCAGGTGTGGGCAACCGTACTCCAGGAGACGACGCACGTGATGTAGACAATCTCTTTGATGGAGCTGTTGCATCTTCGAACCGTACTGCTAATGAAACGTAACCTTTGATTCGCCTTCCCCACAATATTTTGTATGTCTTGTCTCTAGTCTAAATTGTTCATAATTGTAACTCCTAGGTATTTGGTAGAATTTACGACCTTAAGGTTTGACTGATTTATCGTGTAATTGAAGTTCAGCGGATTTCTTTTGGTGGTCATGTGTATTACTTCACACTTTTTATTATTTAGTGTTAAAAATGTTTGTTAAGCTTATGGGACTTAACTAAGGGGTCATCAGTCCCTAAACTTACAAACTACTTATGAACTACTTACGAACTAGGACGGCACAAATATCCATGCCCGAGGGGGGATTCGAACCCCCGACCGTAGTATATTTAGTGTTAATTGCCAATTTTCGCACCATGTAGAAATTTTGTCTAAATCGCTTTGCAGTTGCTTTTGATTCTCTGTTGACTTCATTAGCCGATAAACGAAAGCATCAACCGTGAACTGTCTAAGGGTGCTATTCATATTGTCTCCTAAATCGTTTATAAACACAAGGAAGAGTAGGGGACCTATAACGCTTCCCTCGGGAACGCCAGATATCACTTCTGTTCTACTCGATGACTTACCATCAGTTACTACGAACTGAGTCATTTCTGATTGGAAATCATGAATCCAATTGCACAGTTGGGGTGATATTCCATAAGCACGCAATTTCATTAGAAGCCGCTTGTGAGGTACAGCGCCAAAAGCCTTTCGGAAGTCCAGAAATATGGAATCGATTTGAAATCCTTTGTCGATGGCACTTATTACTTCATGTGAATAAAGGGCAAGCTGTGTTTCCGAAGAAGGAAGCATTTTTCTGTTATTTTCGTTTTCGTAAGAACTCAAATTTCAGTTTTCGAGAATGTTGCGCTTTGTTCACATGTCGTGGTGTGTAACAGGCAGGGTTGTAGTGGCGGAAAAAAAATTGAAAAAACTCACTGAAACGCCAGTCCAACGAATGGCGTCTTATTAAGGGTCGCCGTGAAAGTCGAAAGACAAAAGTGTGTTAGAGCCCCAGTTTGGTGAAGGTTATGGTGACTCTCGTGTACGACTGTGATGGTGTTATCCCACCGCAATATGTTCCTCCGCTCCTCTGCAGCAGACCGTCAGTTCAGAGTATTAGTTCGTTTTCGGAGCATCACCTACGATCAGCTTTGCAAAAGAAGCGGCAACACTTTCTGACCAACCCGGCCATCATTTTGCACGACAATGCGCTGGAGCACACAGCGCAAGCTGTGGCTGCTCTGTTCGGTCGATGGGACTGGAAAGTACTGTACCATCCGCCATATTTCCCGGACTTTATTTGATTCCGAAGATGAAGGAACCACTTCGTGGCATTCGCTTCAGAACTTGTTTAAACCCGATTATTTGTGTATGGTGTCCAAACGTACTGTCATTCTTTTCTTGGCTGCCGCAGAACAAACAGCAGCAGGCACACATCGGCGAATGGAGACTTTCTATTGTAAAGCAAGTCTCTCGGTAATTGAAAATTGCTACTGCCTCATGATAATGGACGGAAATATACCGTAAACTTCGTCACGCACAAGTTACCCAACTGTTGTAGGAGACGCTATAGTGCTGATCTGCGAGTATCTTCGGTCCCTTAAAACCCCGAAAGATCGAAAATTCTTGACCGATGACGAACAATATGTTTTACCTAACGGTTATGTTCAATCTGGTGCGCTCTTGGGATGATAGCTCACGACGATTTAACGTGACTCACACACCTCTACTGGTCTGTACAGCTTTCGAACAGAAAATATTTGATCTAAAGCTACATATTCAAGTTCTGAAGGAAAAAATTCTTTAAACAGAAATAAAATTTTTAAAATGTAGACTTTTATATTAATTTTGTGTATCATGTTCCGCAGTAATACTTTACACTGGGAACTTCATTACAAGTTTCATCAAGAGACAGCTGTTCACTTTTTATATCACGTAATAGCACACAATGGAAATGTGTTGTCAAATATTCCCGTGTCCAACATAGTTAGGAATTCATGTGATGCGTCTTCAGTAATTTAATTTGGTCCTGGAGCATTATGTACGTCTTTTAAGGACACATTGATAATATAAATGATATCAAAAAGCTGATTGTTGTGATGGATGTTATTTAATGCTTTAATATAAAGCAATAGGCCTATTTTCGCTCTGTGCCATCGTCAGGCTATCTGCGAAAAATATTTTACATTAAAATAGTTAAGCTAGAGCTACTTACAATTTTGGTATATGTTTTCGTGACAGATTAGTCCAACACAAAAATTATCTGGATAACTTTACAGAAATCTTAGATTCGAGATAAAAACAAAATTGCAGTACCATCACCTAATCATCACACTACAATACCACAGATTCAACGGTACAAATATATAAACAAACTGTAACCATAGAGTTTAGCTGGAGGAGCTGTCAATCACAAATGTTAGAAATAATAAATTTATAAAAAACATTTAGACTGCAATTATATGCAGCTATTGACATAAAATTACATCTCCACGATGCAATATGGACCTAAATGTGGACTAATTTGTCACGAACAAATATACCAAAATTGTAAGTAACTTTATTTTAATCATTTTAACGTAAAATCTTTATTCGCAGATATCTTGACGATGACCACAGAGTCTAAATAGGTCTATTGCTGTATATCAAAGCATTAAATAACATCCATCTGATAAATCAGCTTTTTGGTATCATTTATATTATCATTATGCGTCTTCAGTGGTATAAAAGCTACTGGATTTTGCTTTGTATTTGGCAAAATAGGTTCTTCAAAAGCAGTCAACAGTACTACGAAAAGACATGATTTTATATACCTGCTACAACCAAAGAAACAGTCTCAACAACTGATCAATTTCACATATACCGATAAGAAGACGTGATTTTAAAGAGTGAACAGTGTTCATATTGTGAACCTGTCGGTCCGAAGGCGATATCAACGCACTTTATTATTAATACATAGTATTTTCGACAGTGCCTTGTTGCTTTACATATTTTACTATAGAATTAACCTATAATTTCTCAGCCTCAAAACTCAGTGTTCGATAAAAATAGCATCTCATTTTATTTTGACCTATATTTCTTCGCACATGCTGACCAGAAACGTTGTACGCCAGATAGGGTATTTCACAGCGTAGCACCGGCTCTGTGAAGATGCAAGAAGTGACGAAGCACAAAAAATGAAATCTTTCTTTTCCACTCCTCAGAGAGGGCATAAAAGTGCAAGTAAATCGCTAGAACTGAGCCCAATTTCAATAAACTACCAAATAATAAACAAAAAGGAAATCCCTGTGAGAAACATTCTTCCATCCTGCTTCACGCTGTCTGAGTATTATGGGACTTGGAAGAAGAACAATAAAAGAAACGAGACGCAAATAAACACAAACGACTCACTGAAGCACATATGTACAGTACCCGCATGTGGGCTGTAACAGCGGTAACGGCGACCAGTGCCGCCATGAGTGTGCAAGCTCACCAGGAATTCTCACCGTGGCATCTGTTATACAGAGCAGTGTGCTGGATGCGGAACCACCGTAATTAGTTTTGCACTATTGTTTGCCGAAGCTTCATCGGAATTCACCCTCAGATGTGTCTCTCAGTTACTTTCTAATTTCATGCTTGATTTGCCAGATCCATTTACTTGCACTACGCTCAAACTTTGGCAGACAGGGGGAATCAAAAACTAATTACTTCCTTGTTCTGACAGACTGAATTAGCAGAGAGCGGAAAGAGGCCTGAAAGAAGAATATAGTGCCTTTCTTAGGACGTCTCCATTCTGATGGCGTCCAGGCGCACCAGTGCAATGAACGCAAAGCGATTGACCAAGGCGATAAAGGCTAGTATCGCAGTACGTATTTACGTAACTCAGTACTGATAAAGTTCGTAATATAACGAACTGCGTTTCTCGTAACGATACGACCAGTCTCTCCGGTATCGCGGAACTGACGGGTGAGATCAAATTACAATGAAAAGGAGCTCGTGTCATAATAAGTTGTTTTGAGTTTCTAGAATTTACTATACCAACAGTCAACAAATGCACAAGTGTAAATATTTCGGTCAGGAAGTGCTAAAAATCAGAACTATTTTAAGGTCTAAGGAAAGAGTAGAATAAAATCGTAATTTATTATTAACAAGGGTCATCATAATCATCATCATCATTAGAGACTGAATATGCCTTTCCCGTTCAGTCTGGAGCATAGTACCTCTAATAAAATTCCTCCATGATCCCCTATTCAATGCTAACATTGATGCCTCGTCTGATATTATGCCTTTTACTTCAAAATCATTCTGCACCGAATCTAAGTACTTTCTTCTTGGTCTACCTCGACTCCTCTTAACCTCCGCTGACGAGCTCATGAGTCTCTTAGGTAACCTTGGTTCTCCCATGCGTGTAACATGACCCCACCATCTCAGTCTGTTCGCTCTAACTGCTTCATCTATGGTATTCATTCCCAGCTTTTATTTTATTTCCTCATTATGGACACCCTCCTGCCATTGTTCCCATCTATTGGTACCTGCAATCATTCTTGCTACTTTCATATCTGTAACCTCTATCTTATGAATAAGGTAACCTGTATCCACCCAACTTTCACTTACATACAACAAAGTTGGTCGAAAGATAGAGCGGTGCACTGCTAACTTAGTCTTGGTACTTACTTCCTTCTTGCAGAAGAGAGTTGATCTTAGCTGAGCACTCACTGCATTAGCTTTGCTGCACCTCGATTCCAGTTCTTTCGCTATGTTGCCATCCTGTGAGAAAATACATCCCAGGTACTTGAAATTAACAAGGGTAAAAAAAAAATTAAATTGTAATGATGTATGTTAAACAAACATACCTTCGGCTACCACGTCCATATGAAATACTGAGATTTTCGCATGAAATGGCGCAAAAAATACACGTTTAATGGTATCGAGTTTCGAATGCAACTAGAAGGAAACTTCACAACGCTTGCCTGTCACACCCTCGCGCGCCATAACAAAGAATATTTTGTGGCTGTACCATGGACCAATTACTGAGGTGAAGAATACAATGATGCATAAACCTAATCTTTAAGACAGAAAATCGATTTTTGGCCGCCTAAAGAGATCATTTTGCTGTGAATGTTCCGATTGCAGACACACTCCGATCCGTGTTTTCATACTCTTCACTTAGGATGTTGCGGTCTGGGAAACTTTGTCTCATCAGATCCTATAATCTTCTTTAACTGTTTTAAAGATGCAGGAAAACTTATGTGTTTGTGTTTTGTCTTGAGTGACTTCGCTTTGGGGTCTGTGACTACGGGAAGAACTGCTTTTCCACACCAAGTGACGAAAATCTCTGTGCGATCTCACGTGCTGGCAGATTCAGTTCTGGAGGTTGTGCGAGTATTGATATGTTCCTAGTTCCGATACAGCAGGTGATTATTGCAGATTTTTTACCCTTATAGGAAAGCTTAACTGTAAGTGCGGGTTTATACAGAAGGTTCCGTCAAGATCACTCCTAAATTGAACATCGTGAGAAGTAACTTCTGGTCTTTGTTTGTCTGGAATGAAAAGTTCAGAGTTATTGTTTACTCGCTTTGGAGGCCTACCGCCGTTCTCATTAATCTAAATTATTTGCTTAGCGTCTTTCGGTGAACGTATTTCAGAGTGCGGTAGACTTATTCGTTAATTCCGGCGACCACCAGACGCGTCTGTATGCACAGACTCGTGCGGCGTCAGAGACGCAAAACGTCCGCTCCAGTCCTCGATGCACGGCGCAGCTCACATGCGCAATTTGGTAAAGTTCCGCAGCTACAATAGCCGCAGAAATTCACTGTCGTTACTTCGCTCAGCTCTGCCTAGGTGTAAATTCATTAGTAAATTGCATTTCGAACCTAGTTTTTTTCTCTTTTTGTTGTTGGAATGCACACACTTTGAGATAAGGAAAACAAAATTTCTTTCATAACTGAACTGCCATCTTGATCATTTCCCTTCCCTCTAATTGAATATTAAGTGAACGAAATTTTTAAACTGATAATTTTTGTAAAGCCAGTGGACTCATAACTTTATGCATTCAGCTATAAACTGTTCGATATTTGTGAAATCTCTCTTTGCAGAAATTAGGTCACATTGTTTTATTGGCTTTAGGGAAATTCTCCATCAACTATAAGAAACGGTGATAGTATTTTATGCGAGATAAATTTTATGCCAGATGCGTCACATGGCAGTTTCCGTAAGAATAGAAAGGTAAACATTACTGTAACGCTAAGATGCTCTCTTGACGTTAGATGTTACAGTATTAACTTTCTTACTGCGTTATTAAAATTCCGTTGCGTATGGGCACTTTCAAACGTTTAACTTTAAGATTGTAATAATAACGTAAATCTATTATACCAAACAGCTGTGGTCATCAGTCCCTAGGCATACGAACTACGAGGTATGTCCAAAAAGTAAGTCCCGCTTGGTTATATAAAACAAACGTGTACAGATACAGAAAAATATTTATTGTACAAAAATATACAACTATTGAACTACTTTTCTACATAGCTTCCGAAATTTTGTAGGCACTTGTCATAGCGTACCAGAAGTCTTTGTATTCCTTCTTCGTAGAAGGTTGCCGCCTGTGTATTCAACCATGTGGTAACATGTTCTCTCAGCTCGTCATCATCGCTGAAGTGTTGACCACCATGGACAGGTTTTAGGTGTAAGAAGAAAGTCGCTAGGAGCGAGACTGTACGGAGGATGATTAAACACGTCCCAGTGAAATTCCCATAAGAGTTGTTTGGTCACATTCGCCTTGTGAGGTCGGGCGGCAACGTGAAGGGAAGAAGGGGACTCCTTTCATCTTTTCTTACACCTATAATCTGACCTTGGTGGCCAACAATTCAGCGATGATGAGCTGAAAGAACATGTTTGCCACATGGTTGAATACACAGGCGGCAACCTTCGATGAAGAAGGCACACAAAAAACTTGTCCCACGCTATGACAAGTGCCTACAAAATTTCGGAAATTATGTAGGAAAGTAGTTGAACAGTTTCAGATTTTTATACAATAAATATTTTTTCTTTATCTGTTCACGTTTGGGTTATATAACCAAACGGAACTTACTTTGTGGACATACCTCGTACTTAAACTAACTTATGCCCAAGGGAGATCTCGAATAGAATAGACGTGGCTTAAAGATTATGTTGTGGAATTTCACAGATGTGCACCCACCTGTAACTGGCGGCTTTCTAATAAAATCGGTCAGTTAGACGAGGGTTCTGCAACGTGTTATTTTTTTCGTCTTAATGTTGAAGATCATTTTCAGTTTGGACTAAGAAAATATTTAGTGTTCGGCGAGTATTGTTAATTTAACACTGATCCAGGGTTATTTCCACCACAACGGAAAACGTAGTTAACGAATGAGAGCTCATGTCGTATTTAGAAGACTTGTAATGCAGTCCTATTCTAGGTGTCAAAATGTTAAGGCGATTGGTATGTTGTATATGCAATGCACATATGATGTGTTTCTCCTACATCAGTTACTGGAGCATAAGCTCGTGCACTGAGTGCTATATCTGAGATGGTTTTCGAATATTTTTACTTCTTTAGTTTAAACTTGTTATACACACAATTGAATGTATTGAGATATATCGCCATGACATTACGGTGACAAATTTTGTCTAAACCGGTGATCTAAAAACAAAAGGCCATTTCGGCATATGAAATGTATTTCTCTAACCAAACTATGCGATTTGACTTCCTATAAATTGCATGTTCCCAATAAAGCTTCACACTTTCTGCTGACCCAACACACCAAATAACGAAAGGCACCCATTTTGTTCTAGATCCATAAAGAAACCAATATTCAGTCGACTTTAGGGAATATCATGGGTCATATCACCAGTCTACCGAAAACAGACCGGAGTATATTAATAATTGTCTCCTTTTACCGACCCCTGATTAAGTCGATTAGATTGCAGAAATGTTCAAAGAAAGCTTGGATCAAATTTCAAAAACGTACCTAAAGAATACAATTTTAATTGGTGGTGACTTTAACTTACCCTCGATATGTTGGCAAAAATACATGTTCAAAACCGTAGGCAAGCATAATAAATCGTTTGCAATTGTACTGAATGCATTCTCCGAGCAATTAATTCATGGACCCACTAGAATAGTAAATGGTTGTGAAAAAATATAATCCGGAACTAACAAACAGCTTCAAAAGAGACCCAGAGTTCTCGTAACGTGACTAAATATCGAAATTCCCAAATCCACCAAAAAGAAACGAAACATACATTTTTTTCAAAAAATGAGATAAATATTCGATTAACACTTTCCTGAGTGTGGATCTCCAGTCTTTTGAAACTAACAGTGTCAGTGTATATCAGATATGGCTTACAATCAAAGAAATAAATCGACAGACAAATTATGAAAAGAGAGCGCTGACCCGCCGTGGTACACAAAACAGGTTAGATTACTCTTGCAACAGAAAAGAAAAAAGAATGCCAAATTTAAACAGACACAAATTCCCCAAAACTGGCAGTTTTTTACTGAAAGTCAAAATTTAGCTCGAACTTCAGTGCGAGAAGCTTATAATAGTTTCCACGATGAAACCCTGTCACGTAACATTTAAAGAAAATCCGATGAAATTCTGGTGGTACGTACAATATAAGAGCGGCAAAACACAATCAATATCTTCACTACGCCACAGCAATCACTTAACAAATGCAAGTCTCCCGCTCCAGCTTGTATACCAATTAGGTTCCCTTCAGAGTGTGCTCATGAAGTAACTCAGTAGCTAGCTATTATATTCGACAGCTCACATAGCAATAGTTCCGTACCCAAAGACTGGAAAGCTGCACAGGTCATTCCAATATTCAAAAAAGGCATTAGGAGTGATCTGCAAAATTGACGTTGGAATGCAGCAGGATTTTAGAACATATACTTTCCTCAAACATTATGAACTACTTTGAAGAGAACAACCTGTTGAGTCATAGTCCGCACAGATTCAGAAAGTATCGTTCTTGTGAAAGACAGTTACATCTTTGCTCACATGAAGTGATGAGTGCTATCGACAAGGCATCTTAAAACGATTCCACATTTCTAGATTTCCGAAGGCTTTTGGCCGGCCGCGGTGCCCGAGGGGACTGAGGCGCTCCAGTCACGGTCTGCACGGCCACTACGGTGGGGGGTTCGAGTCCCCCCTCGGGCATGGATATTTGTGCCGTCCTTAGTCTTAGCTAGTTCATAAGTAGTTTGTAAGCTTAGGGACTGATGACCCCGTAGTTCAGTCCCATAAGTTCTACAAACATTTGAACATTTGAAGGCTTTTGACACTGTACCTGACAAGCGTCTTCTAATGAAACTGCGTGCTTATGGAATATCACCACAGTTGTGCGATTGGATTCGCGAATTCCAGTCAGAAAGAACACAGTACGTTGTAAATGACGAGAAGTCATTGAGTAAAACAGAAGTGATATTTGGCAATTCCCCAGGAAAGTGTTTTAGGGCCCCTACTGTTCTTAATCTGGGGGTACGGCACTGCCCCCGCCAAGTCGAGCGCACGGCAGTACCATCCTTTTCTCGAAGCAGTAGACGGCACTTTCGACTCCCCTCCCCCCGTATCTCAGTTCTGAGTAAAGTTAGAAGCCTGAATTTTCGGCTGCGAAGAGTATCAACTATAACTAGCTTTATCTTCAAATTATACTATTCTACACCATATAGTTTACGAAATATTAGCAGACGAAAATCGCTAATTCTGTCACTCACTGACTTACCGATCATCAAAATTCTAAGGTGCTTCTAGCAGACACAAAAACGTCTAATTTTGTATTTAGATAGTGTTTAGCCTGTAATGGAAGGAAAAATTGAAACATCTGTAAAAATTAATTCCGTTCTAGAAAAAAGTTTCGCTTGATAGAATAGTATTTGCAAACTTGCCGTCTTGAGCGTTGTATTGCTGGTGGTCTTGTGGTAGCGCGTTAGGTTTCTGCTGATGTAACTTTTTTTTAAAAATACTTTTCATTTTAATGTAGTCGTCACCTTTCTATTAAGTGAAGAGTCGTCAGAAATGACATCAGGTACCTGATTAGAGAATGAAGAGTAACTGGTTCGATATTGCTTAAATTGCTGCAAATGAAAATAGCACCAATGACTCCTACATTCTAGCTTGATTTCTGTTATAAATGAGAAAATTGATGCTCGTAAAGTCCAAAATTACGTCACATGGCGCGGAGCAAAAGCTTCAGACCGGGAGCAAAAACTTCAGACCGGGAGCAAAAAGTTAGATTATCGTTTCAAACCACAACACAGCAGAGATAGGGAGACGCTATTGATCTGGGAGACGAGCAGTCTGTGTTATCTATGGTCTGTGCCTTAGAGCGGAAACTCTCTGGAGTGAGTATTGCGTCCTGCCTTATCCAGGATGTGCTGGTTCTGCTCATGTTATCAACATTAAGCTAGGATTGTCACGTGATATCATTATATAAATATGCGAACTTGAAAAGGAAGTGCCGATTTTCTACGATAATTTTATCAGGAGTCCAATGAAACTTATATCGAAAGATGGTTTGCTGTAGATGTGTACAATACAATAATCATTAGTGTAGATAGCTGTTGAGAGTGGTAAAACGGAGAATATGTTTTCAAAGCTATATCTCGGATCACGATTTAGAATCCACGACTCTAATTAAATAGTGAACGTCAAAAATTGAAATGCTACCAAGAACTGCCCTAGGGATGATCGATATTAGTAAAACATCGATGGTAACATTGTAAGTTAACCACCCTCCGCTTCCTACCAGTTGCCGCCTTGCTCAGTGATTATTTTCGGTCTTAAATGCAGATGTTATTGCCCTGATAAAATTGCATTGCAACGGATAACGACTTTTTTTTACACACAAAAGACTGCAGCAACTGATAGCATACCGGTGGCAGTTCCCTTACTAGTTGAAATTCCCCCATTTAATCATTAAGCAAAATTGGGACTCAGAATTTAATAAAAACAATTAGAGACGAAATGTATACTATTTACACAAGTTTATTAAATTCACTGTATATCTCCCTATCATCATTTTAAAGCCAAAATACAAAATATTTATTAACTAAATGTATCACCAATGGATTGGGACAAGGATCGTAACCTTACATTCATACCGTACATTCTTTACTCTCTCATACTGCACCCACGTAACTATGCACAACATTCCCATTAGACAAAATCATTTCCCCGCTGAAATAGGGACAGAATTAACAACCAACACAGTTCCTCATACTTTACCACAGAGGCCACCATACTCACATCCTTCCTCTTCGTCACTCGGAAACGTTCTCTCTCGTGGCCGCTCCCCGTCCTAACCGATCCCCCCGTTCCCGTTCGCGAGTAGCCGCGCCCTCATTGGCTTGTGATCTAACGGGATCTTCTGCCAACCTCCGAATCCTGAAGGAACTCGCAAGTCGCAGCCACTTTACCATCTCATCCCCAAGGAAACCTCTCTGCCACACCCCAAAACTAAAGTTGGCAAACCTACCGAGTGTTCTGCATCTCTGGCTTCCCAGCCGCGGCTTCATGCACACTTACAGACCCTCACACACACAATCACATAAGGTATAAGATGAGTTGGGTACTGTGGAGCGAAGCTCCTTATGTGAGCGACGCTCACTTATTTGTCCTGTAATAACAATTTTAATAAATAATAGAGCATTCTTGTCTCCACCTAGTACATCTCCCATTATAGTGGCACTAAAGGCCAAGCACACATTTACGAAATGATAATCAGATGAAAGTAACGTACACTGTAGTATACAAGGATTTAATGGAATGATACTACAGTATCGTTTCATCACACCCCGCCAATGGAGACAAAAATGGCATAATGGCTCTCTTCCTAATAGGAAGACAGTCACTGACATTTTTACAAACAAAATTCAAAATAAAAGATAAATTTAGCCCTGAGTTTTCAAAATCTTCTAAACACAACAGAATGCACTACTACATTTCCATAAAACTCTTAATAACAATAAAAATTTGACCTTTTTCCTACTTGACACAATCTGGGTAACTTCAGATGATCCCAATATCATTAAACTTTCATGAGAATCATTAAATAGTAAATTGCAGTCCATTTAGAACTGAATCACATAATTATCCAATAGGTCATAAAATCACATATGAGAAAGACTAAGTTTTAAGAAAATAACAAAACATTCAACACTTCATATCGATATAACATTCATAATACACAGTGGTTCATTACCACGAAATTTATCATTCAGACATACTACAAAAACAATCGTCAATATTCCTCTTTCTAAATAATCGTCCCTGAAATGAATATTACACAAAATACACACTAGTTGGAGGTGCTGATACCTCCGATGCCTAACAGTGGCAAATAATTAAAAGCATTCCAATCAGACATTACATATTTCCTTTAAACTTCGTAGCACACACACTACACAATCACTTTGGGCAACAAAGCAATCACTTTTTGCACTGAGTTTCCTACAGTCCTACCACACGATTGTTCGAGGAGCGAGGTCAGTGGCTGGCAACACTCTTCCATTAACTGCTGGTCCCACTTCATCTAGTGCACTGACATCATCGAGTTATTCATTATAGACTCAGACGACAAAAGTTCAATCACCCCATAAGAGTTGTTTACAATCTCTCCAATTGTCCACCCCCAAAAACATGTCCTTCTACTGCGACAGCAAATTGTTCTAGAAGCTATTGCTTCCGGTTGCACAGTTGGGTGAGTACTGTAGTACCTTTGACAATGCCGGTCATGAATCTTGGATTAGACAACAAGAGTTCATCATGACGCAACGTCTATACAACATAATATCTTCTCCCGACTACTCCAACTAAACAACATGGTTCACTAAAAATGTTGGTGAGTTCATCATGTCCCCCAAATACACCACGATTCAACAGAACCTGCCATGTCCCCCCAATTTGCAACCACTACTAGGCAATGTTGTGGAAATTGTCCTAGTTTTCCTAGCGCCACAATCGTCTGTCGGTGTCCGACTACAATACCTCGTCAGTATATGGACTAACACAGAGTAGTACTGCTGAATTCTCTCGTGGGCGATGTGGGCAATGCCTGGTCGCGTCATACTACTTGCAGTACCGGCGATGTAAGGCTCCGGGCAGCGCCTCGCTTTTCCGACAATGGGGCTCTCGTCCTGCCACGCCCCCGCCGCGGCGGCAGCGGCGGTCGGTCAGCGACCTCCCGGCGTTTGACGACGGCCAGACGGTCCCATTCATTCTCAGGTAGGCGTGCGAACCGGGGGAGCGGGGCAGTTCCGTTGCCCGCCCGTCCTTGACCGGCTGGCTGTCGTGGGGTGGGATGGGGTCAGGTGGCGCGCAGCCACCAGCTGGACTGCCTCACCATGTCACTCCGCCTCGTTCGTCATCTCCTTGCCCGTCCGGACACTCACTCCGCCAGCCACCGCGCTCCTCGCGCGTATCTCCAGTGCATCTCGCACCTCGTCGTACTAGTAACAGTTTATGCCCAAACATCAGATTTCATCATACAAGAAACATACAAAATCATATCTACAGTCTCTCTGCGTAAGACAAAATGAAACAGTTATCTACCTTTCAAATACAATTAACACATAAGACCGTTATGATTCTCAAAAACAAACACCTTAAGGTAAAACTGTGACCTCATACAATTTAAAATTACCTACCATTTACAACAAGTATCCAGTGCAGCATTTATGCACATTATTTAGTCAACTCATATCTTACAATAAATTATAAATTTATATAAGTGCAGCATTTATGCACTTATCTTCAATCAAAATAAATTCATTACCCTATTACAAAACTTCCTCTTTAGGCAAACTGAAAATTCCAAAATAAGCTTTTCCAAGTTAATTGGACTACTAATGTCCGTTAAAAGGCTGCATTCAACATTTAACAACTCATTCTCAAATGAGTACAAAATAAAAGAAAATCCTGAACTTCGAACCACTTGTTATTTCAATAGCAAACACAATAAATTCAGAAGGATAATTTCATGAGATCAGTAAGGTAAAGGATGGGCATGCCCTTGAAATTCATTCATTCACAGCTCATTATCCCATACAACACCACCTCTCCTCCCCACTATACAACATTGTCAGTATTGCAGATACTCTGCTTCTCTAGCATGCAACAGTTAAAAATTCTTTTTACTGGTAAGTACATTAACTACTCACAATCTCAACACTACGTTATTACATAAACAATACTTTCAACTCTAATTGGATTTAACATTCAGACAGACAACCCAAGAATCAATGTAAAATCGAACTGATACAGAACCTTGCTTCTTTCGTCACCTCCATACAATACCATAGCAAATCCTTCCTTCGTTGCCTGATCAGAAACGCCGTACTTTATCGCCAAGTATTACATCTCTTCACAGTATTTATCTCAACTCTAAATTTAAGTATCAAAATGGCATCCACACTCATAGTTCTCTTATGGTTTTCTTCTGCAAATTAATTCCACTGATATCTTTTACCGTTTTTCCATCCGTTCTTCAGTATTCCTTTGGATAGTTGCTGTAAACATCATTAGGTTGACCTGGAACAAAAAAAACTACACCTCTCGAAATGGTTACAGCACATTAGCCACGGTTCTCACTTTCCCATGCGGATGACAATCTGATCGGCCTGTGCGCTGTCCTTCCTTTCATCTACACATACGTACGCCCGGTGAAAGGCATGGTACTCTCCCATCTACCAGCCCATAAAATGCTGCGCGGTTCAACACACACCGCCCGGCTGCAAGTAATTATTGCGCTGCGCTTCCCCTCGCCCGGCGTCAGTAATTACAAAGGTTGCGCTTCCTCTCCCGAACCTAAATTCACCGCGTATCCTCTCCAAACTTCAGCAACGGGATTTTAGCAGCACAGACATATCATGATTGAATTCTACTGAGAAATGACCTCCGTTATCACTGTCTTCCTCAATATCTCCACATCAAACAACATAAAATAATTTCGATGTTGGTTCCTAACAGACACACACGAAAACTAATTTAAAATACCTCCCAAAACAAATTACAATTACAACATAAAGGAATACACAAAATGGACAAAACAAACCAAAAGTGGGCTGACCAAGAGAAATATAAAATTAACGGTGAAATGTGGCCTACATTAACTCTAACACACCAAATGTTTTAAATTAGACACATGGTGCACTCCCTTTGAGCGACGTGATCGTAATGTCTCGATTTCCACCGCATTGGGGTGGCAAATCCTTTTGACACGGTATGGGCCACGGTACACAGGGTAGAACTTTCTGCTAATAAATCTGCCCTTATTAGACAACCTGTGCAAGAATTCTCTGCCCCACTTCGAACCGTCTCACTGTGTATTTCTCGAACATCTTTTTCCTTTTCTCCCCTGCACTCTTGATCTTCTCTAACGCTTCTTTAACAAGTTCTTGCCGACGTTCTCTCCTACATGACGGAAATTTGACTACTTCTCTGATTTTGCTGGGGACAACCAGATTTTTCAGGACCTGCACGGGGGCAAGACCAGTGGTCCCGTGTGGCAACTCATTCATAATATCCTGAAAGTCTTTCAGGTGGTTATCCCACTCCCGATGTTCCTTAGAGCAATAGACACGGCACAACTTTCCCATCTCTTTCATGACCCGTTCCGCAGGATTGGAGCTCGGGTGAAACCTCGATATGTAAATAGGCTTAATCTTCTGCTGTGCTAACATGTCCTTCCACTGCCTTGACCTAAATTGCGGTCCATTGTCAGACATAACCTTTCGTACGCGACCCACTTCGCGTAAGAATCCTTTGCGAAATGCCCTCGCCACAGATCTTCCCGTGGCATTGCGCAGCGGAGTGAGTGTCACGTATTTAGAGGTTAGTTAAATACACACAAGGATGTATTGAAAACCCTGCCTCGTCCGTGGGGCGGGACCGTACAGGTCCACAGCTGCCAAATCTTTTAGTTTCTCCGGCAGAATGGGGTAGAGCGGCGCTCGGCGACTCACCGTAGCCGGCTTTGTCTTCTGACAGACCTTTCACATTGCCAACACCCGCCTCACACGCCTCTCCATGTTGTTGAAATACACATCGCGCCTTAACTGTTTCACGCATTTACTCGCTCCATAATGGCCATAGCTGAAATGGGTGTACCAAATCAGCTTGTTAACTAGCTCGTTAGGAACGCATACCACCCATGCATCTAACGTGGGATTTCTGCGGAAAAACAATACATCGTCCTTAACAAGGTAAAACCGCCTAATATTTGTCTCCTGCGGGTCCCTCCACCTTTCCTTAATACTTCTCCACACGTCATCCTTTATTTGCTCCCTAGCAATATTCAGAAACGCCGTCGAGATGAAGTTTTCAAACGGCACTTGCCGCAGGTACATAGCCGTAAAAACGTTGTCATCTTGAGGCGTATTTCCGCTGTGAGTGAGGCCCACAGGCGAACGCGAAAGTGCGTCAGCAACGACATTTAAATGCCCAGGGATGTAAACAATCCGGAACTTGTACTCTTGCAGAAGCAGGGACCACCTAGCTAACCTTCCATGCGTCAGCTGAGCTGTCATGAGGAATTGCAACGCCCGGTGGTCCGTGTATACCTTGGTTTCCCTTCCGTAGAGGAAATACCGGTATTTGGTAAACCCGTACACGACTGCCAGCGCCTCACGTTCGGTGACGGTATAATTCCTCTCTGCTTTGTTTAACACTCTGCTTGCGAAAGCTATCGGCTTGGGAACAACTTTCCCATCCTCCTCATATTCCTGGAAGAGTGTAACTCCAAGCCCTACCCGCGAACTGTCGGTGGACATGCAAAATTCTTTGCTCAGGTCTGGATGTACCAGTAACGGAGCAGCAAGGAGTGCTTCCTTCAATTCGCTAAACTCTCGCTCAGCATCCTCATCCCAGTCCCATCGGGCATTCTTCCCCGTTAAAGTACACAACCTAGTGGCCGCAATACTCGGCAGCTGCACAAATTTCTTATAAAAATTAATTAAACCAAGATATTGTCGTAATTGTCTTTTATTCAAGGGCGTAGGGAATTCACTGATTGCCGTAAGCTTTTCAGGGTCAGGCTTAATCCCTTCTGCTGACACTAAGTGTCCTAAAAATTTCAGTTCTCTTTTGCCAAACTCTGATTTCGAAAGATTTACCGAGATTCCCTTTTCTCTAAAAACACACAGAAGCTCTGCTAACACAGAATTGTGGTCATCCCACGTGGGTTCAGCAACAAGAATATCGTCTACGTACATTGTGATACGCGCCTTCAGTTCAGCCGGAATTATGGAGTCGAACCCACGGATAAATGCTGATGACGAGACGTTGAGACCAAAAGGCAATTTTTTAAATTGGTAACAACGACCGAAACAGATGAACGCAGTGAATTTTCTGCACTCGGGATGGAGCTCAATTTGCCAGAAGCTGGATTTCAGATCAACCGATGACAACACTTTAACACCATGAAACTTTTGGAGCAAACAGTCGAGCGTTTCCGGTCGGTCCGTTTCAGGCTCTATAATTGTATTTATTTGACGACTATCTAGCACCAACCGGATCGACCCGTCCTTCTTGATTATACACAACAACGGACTGTTGTAGGTGCTGACTGCCGGCTCTATGACTCCCTGCTCTAACATGTCTTTGATTTCGTCATGTACTTTTCCTCGCAGTGCCCATGGTATACCGAAAGGTTTTACAAAGAACGGTTTGTGTTCTTTAACCTTAAACCGGTAAAGAAAATCTTTTATGGTTCCTGTTTTGCATCGGAAGACATCCGCGAATGACCTAAGAATATGCTGAAGGTCATCGCGGTCACGCGGGTCGGCTATCTGCCGCGTCTTTTCGACAATTAAATTCTGGATCTCCACATCGCTCATGTGTTCTACTTTCGCCACCTCCTTACGATCTACATAGTGACAGTACATCCACATCTCAGGCTGATCATCCAATATGTCGTTCGATAAATTGATCCACTCATTATTCTCACAAAGTACGTCTTCGTCAATAACTTGCATTGTTTCCCCTTCAAATTCGGACAGCGGGTCGAATGGACAGCAGACGTCACTACTACCCTCTGTAGTCACGTCTGTGTGGATGTACATACCTACATTATTGCTTGGCAGTCTCTCTTCTATTAAACATTCATCAAAGTCAAATTCTACTTTACAATCATTCACAAGGAGAGTCATACAATTTCTACCTATATCTAAGATCCCCTTGTGACGTGATATAAAATCTAATCCTAGTATTGCTTCTGTCGCTAGTACAGGAGTCACTAAAAAATTTGCCCTCATATAATGCCCTTGGCACAAAAACTCTACCTCGGTCTGAATTTTGATAGGTACACTCTTGCCTGGAATAGCACCACTCAAATTCGTCTTAACTAGTGGCAGCACAGGCCACTCTCTTTTATTACTGCAACTTCTAAATATGCTTTCACTCATAACCGACACCTGACACCCAGTGTCAATAAGGCATGGTATGATAATTCCTTCTACACTTATGTAAAGAACCGGGTACGCCGCACTAGTTGTGTCTTCCCCCTCCTCTAAAACCAACAGTTCCCTAATGCTGGCATAATCAACAAATAGGGAGAGATGGTCCCGGGTAGTAATTTCCGACACACCATTTCGGTCACAACTAGCGGCGCAGGCGTGGCGTCAGTTCTTGCCTGCAGCCGTTCCCGATTCATTTCTTTTATTGTGTCGTGGATCTGGGCCTCTAATTTCTACCCCCTGTGGCGTCGAACTACTACTTGACGTGTTACTACTGCCTCCACTATTCTCACTACTTCCCCCATGCCTGCGCTTACGGTTCTGGTAGGATTCCCAGCTCCCGTTTCGTCTCCCACTATTCTGTGTCTGCCACTGCCCATTGTTCCTACCATTGTGAGCGGGTGGCTGACCGTTACTCTGATGACCTTTCTGTTCACGTACATACCCGGATTCTGGGTAATCGCACTCAATTTCTTGTAACAGTGCAATAAACGACTTCATGTCCCCGGTTCCTCTGCCCGCAATGTTAATTTCGCGGCGCAGCCGGTCAGGAAGTTTCGATATTGCTATCCCTACTAGCTCACTTGAATTGTACGGGGCATACAGGTACTGGTTTCGCCTCACAAGATCTTTAACACAAGCAATGGGGTCTCTAAAGCTCGTCTTATTGTAGTGTGGCGACATCAGTATACCCATTTTGACCTTGTCCTGTAGGCTCCGCGGCCAGAACTCTGTGCGAGAAATGCCTCCTTGAATTCCTCATAACTGTCGCATTCCTCAACATATGTCCGCATTTGTTCTGTCGCTTCCTCTCGCAAATAATTACTAACAAAATTAATTTTTAGCCTCGCGCTCCACGATAGCGGCAGTGCACAATCGAATTGCCTAATGAAAGCGCATGGGTGCTGCTCGTTATTCGGACTTGGATATGTGCTGGCCGGCCGCGGTGGCCGAGGTGACTGAGGCGCTCCAGTTACGGTCAGCACGGCCACTACGGTCGGGGGTTCGAATCCCCCCACGGGCATGGATATTTGTGCCGTCCTAGTTCGTGAGTAGTTCATAAGTAGTTTGTAAGTTTAGGGACTGATGACCCCGTAGTTAAGTCCCATAAGCTTAACAAACATTTGAACAACATTTTGATATGTGCTGTAATTTTGCACAGAAACGAAATGCCTACGGCTATCATCTTCATGTTCGTCTAAACGTTGTCTTTGTGTAGGACTCGCACGTGGAAGAGAATCATCTCTTAGCTTACAAAGCCTCGCCTGGAGTTCACAAAGACTGCCTTGGTGGTCGCGGTACCCTTTGTCCTCGCTTTCCGCCAAACACCGACGCGGCGGCTCTCGCAGATCTGCTACCTGCCCGCCTCTATACAATGGCCCGTCTCGCCCTTCCACCAAGTCCCGGAGCGTTTCGGAATTCTGCTCGTTAACATTTTTATTGGACTCCTCAAGTTTTAAGAGGGGCTCAACTACCCTAGATTCACTGCTTCCAGCTGCCACAGTATCATTAGAAACGCTTACATTTCTCACCGACAACTGTTCTACCGCCGAGGAGAGGCTGTCAATACGTCTTTCTTGTGCCGCTACACGGTCCTTCACCGACTTTACGGCCTCCCCTACCATTGCGCCTATAGCTTCCGCCTCTGCATTTACACCTTTGGTGTGCTGATCTAAGTTTTTCTCTACTACGCTGAGCCTCCCGTCTAACTTTTCCTGAGCACGAGTATTTACTTCCTTTATATCAGCCACAGTGGATAGTACATTATTCTTCGACTGTGCCACTTCCTTAACTTCCTCGCGAATCTTTTCTACCTCATTCAATACAGCCTCTTCAACCACTTTTATTTCGCGGACTGCCTCATCGATTTTCTTGTCTTGTTCCCCAATTATCAAATCAATCTTTCTTTCGTGTTCCCCGAGCATATTCCTAACGGAATCTCGTTGGTGATTAAACAATTCTTCCGTATGTCTCTTATTCTCTTCTAATCTTTTCTCTGAATCATCGAATCTTTTATTTAAGCTCATAAATATCATGTTTATTTGTGCCGATAAATCAAGTACAGACACAGGATTCGGCGCAACATGTTGTGCACCCGATCCTTCCGTTTGTGCCACGTGCTGTTCCGGCCCTACAGCATTGTCTAACTTGCACGTGGTTCCCGCAGCTCCTAGTTGCCCTGCCGAGGGATTATCTTCGTCAGGCAACCTTTCACTACTCCTACTCTCTACAGTTTCGCCAGAAACCACACTGTTATCGCCCATTGTGAGCCGTGCCTTCGCCTTCGACCGCGTAAACATAAAGGAATACTACAAATACCCAACACACGCGCCTATCTCAATATTTTCGTTACCAAATTACATACGAATCACAAATAAATAAGACACAATAATATAAAACCACAGAATAGCCCCATAAAATATCGAGAACAACCAAAATTCACTTCAACGACGAAAACAACATCAACAACAAGACAATAAACACAAAAACACTTCCTGAAAACAAACACATATTAATTAATGATTATTAACACCCTAAAAAACAATCAAACAGCTTCCCAGAAGTCCAAAAATTACAGACATCCTGGCAAGGGTTCGCCATGTGTAAGTTAACCACCGCTTCCTACCAGTTGCCGCCTTGCTCAGTGATTATTTTCGGTCTTAAATGCAGATGTTATTGCCCTGATAAAATTGCATTGCAACGGATAACGACTTTTTTTTACACACAAAAGACTGCAGCAACTGATAGCATACCGGTGGCAGTTCCCTTACTAGTTGAAATTCCCCCATTTAATCATTAAGCAAAATTGGGACTCAGAATTTAATAAAAACAATTAGAGACGAAATGTATACTATTTACACAAGTTTATTAAATTCACTGTATATCTCCCTATCATCATTTTAAAGCCAAAATACAAAATATTCATTCACTAAATGTATCACCAATGGATTGGGACAAGGATCGTAACCTTACATTCATACCGTACATTCTTTACTCTCTCATACTGCACCCACGTAGCTATGCACAACATTCCCATTAGACAAAATCATTTCCCCGCTGAAATAGGGACAGAATTAACAACCAACACAGTTCCTCATACTTTACCACGGAGGCCACCATACCACATCCTTCCTCTTCGTCACCCGGAAACGTTCTCTCTCTCGTGGCCGCTCCCCGTCCTAACCGATCCCCCCGTTCCCGTTCGCGAGTAGCCGCGCCCTCATTGGCTTGTGATCTAACGGGATCTTCTGCCAACCTCCGAATCCTGAAGGAACTCGCAAGTCGCAGCCACTTTACCATCTCATCCCCAAGGAAACCTCTCTGCCACACCCCAAAACTAAAGTTGGCAAACCTACCGAGTGTTCTGCATCTCTGGCTTCCCAGCCGCGGCTTCATGCACACTTACACAGACCCTCACACACACAATCACATAAGGTATAAGATGAGTTGGGTACTGTGGAGCGAAGCTCCTTATGTGAGCGGCGCTCACTTATTTGTCCTGTAATAACAATTTCAATAAATAATAAAGCATTCTTGTCTCCACCTAGTACATCTCCCATTATAGTGGCACTAAAGGCCAAGGATTTAATGGAATGATACTACAGTATCGTTTCAACATCAATGATCAATTCGAAGTAATCGATGTATGATGAGCATCGGAAGGAAAACTTCCGGGAATATCAGTGTTTTGGGTGCCGAAACAAACACTCCTCGGCAGAACCACAGACACACATTACTAGACTGGTACTAAATACAGTATTATTGGTCTTCCTGTCACTTCAATCAATGTATACGGATATTACAGTCGTAAGAAATAGGGATATGAAATTTCGCCACATTTGGAGTTTTGACGTAAAGGCTAAATTTTACTTACGGCGGTGGCGTAGTGTGCAGATGTTGGCAACGAAATGTACGCTTTATGACGGATACGTACAAAAAGCTGTCAACTACAGATCAGGAAAGGAATTAATTATTTACTTCATGGCCAACACGAAAGGTTATGCCCCTAATTCTACGTGAATGGTATCCGAAGTGTCTTATTCGTCAGTCGCTGCCACCTTCAGCACACTACGCCACCTTCAGCACTGCCGTAAGTAAAGTTCTATCGTGTACTAGACAAACGTGACGATATTTGGGTAATACTATTTCACTAATCCGCAACTTTCGTGTGTTATGAAGTTCACAAACTGATGCGAAATACAACACTAACTTTTTGATATTTGTATATTGACCCACCAAAGGTGGCAGTATTAGCCTATAATGATGAAAGGATTGAACAATAATAATGTAATCGACTTTTCGGGCTTTCCAACTACTGTTACATCAAACCAAACGAAACAAAACCAAACCAAAGAGAAAGGGAATGGATTTTAAGAAAATCCGTGGCTGATGTACAAAAAAATTTACAGAAAAGGACTACCTACAAAAAGAAATGATACCCCGTCAAAAACATAAAATGTACAAAAATGCAAGTCTCACGACGAATTCCTTCCACCATAAAAAGTCGTGAGATCTTATGGTAAACCATGTCGGGTATTTTAGTTAGTGTTCATGGAACCACCTATACAACACCTTGTCATTTTTTTTTAAATCTAATTAGTTATCTACCAACATCTGTAGTGACTATATCAAAATTATACATATTTATTTCTATAATAAATATAATGACTTGGCAAGCGCATGACAACGTAAACTAATATTTAAAATACTTTACGCAGATGTGAGGTATTTCATTCCTACGTAGTTACGTTTGGATACATAGTGGAATATAAATTATTTTTATATGTCGATGTGCCATTGCCCATTTTATTCTGTTATTATATTATGGTGAGATTGCAATGTTATTATATGTATTTTCGAACTAAAGATATATTATACTAATATAGTCGCTATAAATGTTGGTAGATAACAAATAAGTGCTAGATGACAAATATGTGGTTCTATGAGCACTACTAAAATAACCGACTCGGTTTCCCATGGCAACATACACTAATAATAAAACTTTATGCACATGTGAGTGTACTTCATTTTTATGTTCGGTTACATAATAGATATAAATTATTGTTATGTCATTATAACGATGTGCAATTGCCGGATCATTATATTTATTCTTATGTCATTATATTATGGTGCGATTGCGAACTCATATTTATTATAGAAATAAAGGTGTATAATTTTGATATAGTCACTGCAGATGTTGGTAATAACTAATTAGATAAAAAATTATGAAAGGTGTTGAATAGGTCGTTCCATGAACACTACCTAAAATAACCGACTTCGTTTCCCATAAGATCTCAGGACTTTTAATGGTGGAAGGAATTCGTCGCGAGTCTTACATTTTTGTACATTTCATGTTTTTGACGGGATCTTTATAACCGATTTTAGGAGACAATGTTAACAGTTCTTTTAGACGATTCACGGGTGACACTGTCTTTTATCGGTTAGTGGAAGATCAAAATCAACTGCTAAATGATTTAGAGAAGACAGTTGCACGGTGCAAAAACTGCCAATTGATTCTAAACTATGAAAGTGTGAACTCATCCATATGATCACTAAAAGAAATCCGTTAAACTTCATTTACACAATCAATCAGTAAAATTTAAAGGCCGCCAATTCAACTAAATACCTAGGAATAATAATTACGAACAATATAAATTGGAAAGAACACATAGAAAATAAACTAGGGAGGCAAACTAAAGGCTACTTTTCATTAGCATAACACTTAGAAGAAGCAACAGTTCTCCAAAATAATAATAATAATAATTATTATTATTATTATTATTATTATTATTATTATTATTATTATACTAAAACATTACAGATAAAGGAGAAGTGATGAATTAAAATGTAATCAAAAGTAATCTAGAATAATATATTTCTCAATGAATACCTGTTTATTATCTGCATTTGTTCTTGGTGTAGCAATTTTAATGGCCAAGTAGTGCAGATTGAATGTATTGTTGCTGAGTTACGTAATTAAAAGATAGAAAATATTTCAATGACTCATACATAAATGAAATGACTCTATGTGGAATAAAAAGTGCGCACCACTCCTGACATGGGTGTACAGCGAAAAGCGAGAGCATTTTCTTACGGTGAAGCGGACAGCCAACTGAGGAAGTGTGCGGTTTGTTGGGGGCGCCTATGTGGTATGCAGCCCAGCCAGCGTTTGTGGCGGCGGGCTGCCTTCTTACGTGGCGCCGTGAGATTAACAACCGCTCACATCTCTCTGCCCCTGTCGCGGGAATAATTCGCCCAGCCTAGCGTTAAACTTCTTTAATAACCTCTCCCGAGCCGTTATGCGGGGGTAAAAGTCTTACCTACTATTTAATTGTGTGTTTCATGACAACACGGGGAGGTAAATTAATTAAGGCTCTCTGGCGAAGAGCTTAATTTTCCTCTTAATGAAAAACGCCCTCTGCTGTCCGTGTTTCCTCCCGTAACACTGAAAAGCTAATATATTCAGAATCCCTCTGCGTAGGTCTTTTGTACATGCGTGGAAGATATACACATCACTTAGTACAATGAGCTTGCAGTGTTATCGTGATGTCGTCCTACTCTCTTCAGATGTATTTTGATGAATTTATCAAAGTAAAATGGAAGTTAGGTGAAACTTTCCTTGCACATAGATTTCCGTTGTCGTTGAAAACGCACCGTGTCGTTGATATGGTGCCTTCAGTCAGATGATTGGTGTGACTTTAAAATGTGGAAATTTCTTAAACTTCGTATAATTTACACCCGATTGATTCAGAATCGACCCTCTGTCTTCCTGTTCGACTGGCTCTACGCTTTTCAGGGGTAACTCCGTTTAGCTGATAGTGTTTGAAACCAGTTTGAAACGTGAGCGATTTTGAATGGTATTATAAGAGTAATAGACTCAGAACGCAAATTGCTTTTATTTTCACCAGTACCACAGTGTAACATGTACAGTCGCGACACTCAGTGCTGTGAATGTTTGTTTGTAAAGTCTATGGGACTTAACTACGGGGTTATCAGTCCCTAAACTTACAAACTACTTATGAACTACCTTATACTAAAGACGGCACAAACATCCATGCCCGAGTGGGGATTCGAACCTCCGACTGCAGTGGCCGTACAGACCGTGACAGAAGCGCCTCAGTCCCCTCGGCCAGCGCGGCCGGCAGTGCTGTGAAACTTGTACCAACTGACAGTTGCAACGACACTAGCGTTCCTAGCGATGGGCAAGCCGCTGAAGGAGTGATGTTTCTTTATAATTATTTTTGTACGTAATTTACGAAATAGTTACTATACTTTTTGCGTTACACTCATTAGTAACACGAGAGACATAATCGGTAAATTAATGTAAAAACAGCCGAATTTCACTGATTCAGTGGTATAAAGAACAACTTCGTCATGAACAAATACTTGGGAATATCTGCTTATTTGCACTTTAATCCGCTGAAACTTTACAGCATTCAGTGAATTAAATAATTCGCAATTTGCTATGTTATGGCTTCACTGTACTAGATTTAGATGGAATACCAAAGTGCGGCGAATGAAAATTTGTGCCCGGCCGGGATGGAGATTTGGGTGTGGCGGGAGACGTTCAGGGAAGAGTCCTCTGCAGTCGGGCTGGTCACTGTGTCCTCGGTGGCGAAGTGGTCAACGCGTTTATCTAGTAAGCAGGATATCCCGGGTTCGAATCCCGGACGGACACCAATTTTCATTCGCCGCACTTTGGTATTCCATCTAAACTTAGTACAGTGATCGCAAATTGCGATTTATTTAATTCATTTAACGCTGTAAAGTCGTCAAAAATATATAATTGTATACAAGCCGAGGCTGAGCTCCTGAATACAATTTATTGTGTCTCGATATCTCATGGTCTGTTCTGCCTTATGCGGGAATACAGTAGTGTAGCTGCGAGCACTACAGAACAAATAGGCTGTGGTAATAGGAAAGAGGCAGTGTGGCGAATGGAGATTTGGGTGTGGCGGGAGACGTGCAGGGAAGAGTCCTCTGCAGTCGGGCTGGTCACTGCGTCCTCGGTGGCGGAGTGGTCAACGCGTCTGCCTAGTATGCAGGAGATCCCGCATTCGAATCCCGGCCGGGCACAAATTTTCATTCGTCGCACTTTGGTGTTTCATCTAAACCTAGTACAGTGAAGCCATAACATCGCAAATTGCGATTTATTTAATTTCTATTATTGTCTGTTCCTACTATAACAGGCAGTCTTTTTTGACGCGTATAAATTCTATATGGAGTCTGATTCTCACATTTTTACACTTCACTCGCCATTCTTATACGCGCATGTGGTTTTGTATGAAATAACTTAAGCATAAAAATCCAGTGATATAAACATTTTTGCCATTTGATGTTCAGCTGCAGTACCAATTGTGGAATTGGTTTCTTCAATTTTGGAAGGTGGTTTGATTGCTTTTTCCGCCGCGATGGAGTAGCCGAGCGGTCTAAAGCGCCTCGCAGCAAGGCGCGCGGTTGCTCGCCGTGGAGGTTCGAGTCCTCCCTGGGGCATGGGTGTGTGTGTTGTCCTTAGGTTAGTTTACCTAGGTTTAAGTAGTTTGTAAGCTACGGACTGATGACCACGCAGTTTGGTCCGATAGATTTTCAGACATTTGATTATTTTGCTTTTTCCGTTTTGTTTCCACGCCTGTGACATTTTTCCTGCAGCTACAGCTGATATGGCTTTTTGGTATGCTAAATAATATTCTTTTTTAATTCTGTATACGTTTCCTACATTCCTCCCTCACCAATTTTACTGCAATTGTAGTGAAGAAACCTTCACGTTCCTGCCAAAGGGCAGGTCTTCTGGTGTTTCCTAGCTATTTTTTATTTTTAGTAGAAAATGAAATTTTTCTGTAAAAACTTGTAGGTTACAAGATAATTATAAATAAACTGCTGTGTAAGGTACCGTTTCATACCTTGTCAGGGTACTTAGAAAACCCAAGGAAGACAAATGTGCAGCTATTTTTATTAGTTATTTTTATGGCACTACTAATGTTCCCTATTGTAAAAAGTATGTGAAAATCAATATAAACGGTACTACTCGCACTCATAGCTTTCCGATCGCTTGGAGCGCAGCTATTGCAGTGTATAAAAAAAAGTCAGTGGGAATGGCGTGACTGTGTATGTTAGACTGTGCCGGTACTGTCTCAGGTATTGCACGGGATTTCTCTATTTGAAATAAAGTGCTTTACAAGTATCAGAATATATTTGGAGAGTTCCCTGCTACACGGCTCAGAATCACTTTGTGTCGGTCGTTGAGTCAGTAGTGATGTTCTGCAACACATGTTATTGCGTTCCGTGTGAACAGGATTATTTTTAGACTGCTCGGTTAATCCTCACGAGAGGAGTTGAGGGGAGGGGGCTCATACCTCATCTCAGCAAAGCGGCTAGTGGGTCACCAAATTAAAACAAAAGAAAACCCTTAGTGGTGTGATTATTGTCCCGTACGACACAGACGGTTGCTAAACTATGAAGATGAAAATTAAACCTTTGAAATTTGGACTTATTGTTTTCCTCAGATCGGGTCAACTGATTTCAGGTGATTTGGATTGAACATAAAACTATAGATTCCCTATCGGCAGTTGGATAAATGGGGTAGGCTAGGGACACTTAAGTCGCCAAAGTGGGGTCCAGCAGGAAGACTTGCACCAGTTGGACTTGTCAAATAGTTTCACTTCGTTTTTCAATAAAAGAGGAATGTCATAAAGTTGTGTTTTCATTGGTAATCCCCAATTCCATTTACAAAAAAATGCAGTGTCATTTTCTTTGTAAATAGATTGCATGTTATTTTGGCATTTCGTGTAAAATTCGCAGCAAAGTGTCTTCTTTCGAAAACTACCTTTTTTTCAATATTTCTGTCTGATCTAAGTATTGGAGTAGACTATAAAATCTGTAAATACTGTTACGTCACTCGTTTTTAAATAAGCAGTACTCATTTCCAGCAGAATGCCGTTTAGTAATACCTTGTCTTTATTCAGGGACAAATAGTCTCTTCCACATACAAAACAGAAAAAATTCTGTACTGTAACTAATAGAAGGAAGACAAAGTTGGCGACTTTCACTCATATCAGTGATATCATTGAAACTCATCGGTAAATTCTGTCTTTTTCACTCGTAACTCACATTGATGTACTACAATATAACTTTCTGCTAAGAGGTAGAAAATTTGAAAGGACCTAATGTAAAAAATTACCCAGTAGCCACTCTTGCAAAGGATATTTATCCCAAAAATGCTTGAAAGATTGTGGCTAGCAACCACTTATTTCGTGGTGGCAATTTTAAATTCGATATTTACAGTCATGAAGAAAGAACAAATCTAGAAAAAGGTCGAAAAAGAGTCACTTGGCAGAGGAAACTAGAATTCAAAGTTGATTTCATAGCAACATTAGATAAGTCTATTCATAATCCCCAGCTATACGTGTGAAATTAAGCTATTTTCATAATTTTTTTGGTTCCACGTGTAGGTGATGCTGATGTATACACGAAGAGGATATCTCCTGCTGTTCTTCTAGGATATTAACACTCACCGAGCGAGGTGGCGCAGTGGTAAGACACTGGACTTGCATTCGGAAGGATGGTGGTTCAAATCCACCTCCGGCCATCCAGATTTAGGTTTTCCGTGATTTCCCTAAATCACGCCAGGCAAATGCCGGGATGGTTTTTTGAAAGGGCTCGGCCGATTTCCTTCCACATCCTTACCGAAACATTCCGAGAGTAAGCTCCGCCTCTAATGACCACGCTGTCGACGGGTCGTTAAACACTAATCTACCTTCTTCTATTAAGACTCTTTGCCAAAGAACAAGCATTTATTAAATTTCAAAGAGAGGAGGTTCAATCTGTTGGACAACTTCAAACTGGAATACAAGATCTACTTGAGCACAAAAGATAAATTAAAAAGCAGAAGAAACAAGAAGATCTATTAAGTAGAATTTCTTGATAGGGGGAAGAAAGGAAGGAGGCGTTAACATTACAACGAAATGGAATTCTTTTCTCCGAAGAAGACGAAGAGATGAAAAGTTCTAAAGATCCTTCTACCTAAACTACAAGTCAGTATGATACATTGTCAGTGAGCAATGTTACATTGGAGAGTATTTGGTATGGTGTCGGTGTACGTCCTTCTGCTGCTTATTTGGATGCTGGATTTATTACTGTTGGAGAAACGAGACTGGTTACTCATCTAAGTAAAGAAAAAAGGGCCCAAATGAAAGTTATGAAATACATGATCGTGATTTTCAAGCTCGATGCAGGATAGGCAAGATTGAATGTATCTTCTTTGATAGGCATCAAGATTATTCTAAACTTCTGATACAAGTAGGTAATCCAAGTCATAAATTTCTAACTTTTCAGATATTCTGAAAGAGGGGCACCACACAGTTTCCAGAAAGCCACGTGTAGTGTGTAGTTGCCATTTTACTGCGGAGGAAGAGTTAACGAAAAACTAGTGAAGTTCTTGCTGATAATCTCGCAGATTTTTTAAAAGAGAAAAAGCATTGATAAAAGTTTGCAGCCCATTGACTGTTACTCAAAGAAATTTAACACGGGTTTGGCACACAAACGAATCAGAAATCATCTATTTGGTTCTTGTTCGTAATACTAATAATGTACCTTTGCGTTATTTGATCAAACAGTTGAATGGTAAAACAATGTGTAACAAAAATTATAAGACCTTCAACTTGCTTGGTAATGTATCTAAACTTGAAATGAATCCCTCATTTGCCAAATTGTTCGTTCCAGACCTTTTGGTTCCACTGAGTGACAGTTGTCAAAGATCTTTTTACAGGCCGCACTTGCGGTTGCATTATCACTTGGCGTTATCAGAAATTGGCCATGCAAATCACTTTATGTGGTTAACAAAGGCAAACGTGACATTAAATGCGACAAACTGCAGCCGTTAAGACTGCTTGTGTAATACCATGTTGGCGTTTACTAGCACTACTGTTTTTCAAGCAAATCAGAATGGGTGGAAGGACTCGAGCACATTTTGTATCATTTGAAGCTGTTAAAATTCCGGAAAAAGGCAGTAGCAGATATTGTTTCCCCAAAAATCCAACATTGGATGCGGTTTTCATTTAGTGAAATGACGGCTCGGATACTTGTGCTTGAAAGACCAAGAAGGAATAAAACCAGGGGATAAACATTATGATGAGCCGGCAGGAGAACTATCCGTTCGGCCCAAGAAAATACCTGTAGTAGATTTAAATGCAACATCTTTTTGGAACTGACATATTGGTTGGCAGAAATAAATTTTTAATCCACAAATAACACAATTTAAAAAAATGTTCAAGGAGCAATGGAAGGCTTCTGGAAAAGGTGTATTCACGAGAAACGTGAAGGATACGTTAGAGGCTAGTCTAGGAATAATATGTTTTCTTATTCTTGAATATAAGCATTATTCTTTGAGCATTTTGGTGTTTGTGTTTGTTTACGTTCTTCTAAGGGGAATTTAGGTATGAATAATAATCAAACGCAAATTTACCAAGCTAAAAATTAACAAATTTTTTAAATCAGCATATTTTATGTCAAAAGGCATATTTTTAACCCCCTCATTCACAAAAATGATGCAATTTCATTTTTTACCGTAAACGACACTCCATACCCAAATTCATCTCCTACGAGGTGGACTTCTACTAGTTCATACATTCTTCTTTAAATTATTCGTGAAGCTATTACTTATTAAACTGATGGTTCTGTAATGTTCATACTTGTCACATCCTGTCGTCTGTTGACTAGTAAGTACTAAGTTCTTAAAGTCTGAGGTTATTCGCCTACCTCATACGTCTTACACATCAGATGAAATATTTTTATCGTCATTGGCTCATCCAGGATGTCAATCTTTCTGAGACAACGTCATCTACCTCAAGAGTTTGGTTCGACTCATATCTTTTAATGCTCCATCAGTTTCTTGTGGTAGTATTGTATCTCCTGATATCCTCTAGTTCTTCTTCTCTTTCTATGGTGTCATCTTGAGGTATATTTCCTTTACATAGATTTTCTATATACCCACCGTTAGCCTCGCAGTATAATAAAACGTTGCTTTTCGAGATCCATATCAGCACTGAAAGAAATTCATTAAACTTCATTTACACGATAAATCAACCAATCCTAAAGGCCGTAAATTCAACTAAAGATCAGGAATAACAATTACGAAAAAGTTAAATTGGAAAGAAGGCATAGAAAATGTTGTGGGGAAGGCGAACAAAAGCCTTCGTTTCATTGGCAGAACACTTAGAAGATGCAACAGTTCTGCTAATGAAACCTCCTACACTACCCTTGTCTATCCTATTTTGGAGTATTTCTGCGTATTGTGTGGATCCCCACCAAATGTCTATAAAATCAAATGTCTATAGACTCAAATGTCTATAAATCTATCGGACCAAACTGCGTGGTCATCAGTCCGTAGCTTACAAACTACTTAAACCTAGATAAACTAACTTACGGACAAACACACACACACCCATGCCCCAGGGAGGACTCGAACTCCACGGCGAGCAACCGCGCGCTCCGCAGCGAGGTGCTTTAGACCGCTCAGCTACTCCACCGCGGCCTAAGTGGGACTGACGGAGGATTTAGAGAAAGTTCAGAGAAGGACAGCTCGTTTTGTATTGTTGCGGAATGTGGGAGAGAGTGTCACGGATATGACGCACGTGTTGGGTTTGAAAGGATTAAAAGAAAACCGCTGTTCGTTGTGTTCAGATTTATTTGTGAAATTTCTTTCAGCATCTTTCTCTTCCGAATGCGAACATATTTTATTAGTACCCACCTACATAGGGAGATCAACGTAATAAAATAAGAGCAATCATGCGAAACCGGAAAGATTTAGGTGTTCCCTTTCCTGCGCGCTATTAGAGAAAGGAACGCTATAGAATTATCTATGAACCCTCTGCCATGCACTTCAATGTGATTTTCGGAGTATTTATGTAGATAGTGAGGCATATCGGCCCGGGTTCTAATCGGCCCAGAGGTTTAACGTCATTGGTCAGTGTGCCGGACAGCCTGGACGAGGTTTTCAGGTCGACAAAGTCTCATGCAATGGGAATGGGCTGGAGCAATGAAAACCTCAAGTCAAGTTTTAAATTCAGGGAATATACTTTATAACAACTGATAACTTTGTGTTTTACAAAATTAATCGCAATTACATATAATATTGAGGTACCTATGGCCTTTATGCCCTCTGTGTATTGAACTCAATACTTTGTAAGTATGCATGCCCGGTATTACCCAGAGTGTCATATTTCATTCGGGGAGTCCCCTGTCGCGCTGGTCGAAATCACTGCATGTCAATCAGTTCTGCGGGGCATATAAAGCTGATGTTATTGTGTTCAACGTCAATTTGTATCAAAGTCTGTAGAATGCGTACATTAAGCGGTGTTTCGACAGGGCGAAACAAATGCGCCAGTGAGAAGTCTATCGCTCGAGGAAGGTAGGTAAGCCGAAGTCACATAAATCAAGAGACTGTAAAGTTATGATACCATAAAATTCCAAGGTAGGTACAAACTAGGTTGTATTTCACCTGGAAAGAAAGAAAGAAAGATTAAATGGCTTTTATTGTGCTCAATATATTAATAAAAGTTTAATATTTTTAAACACCTGTCAAAACAGTCAATAGTATCAACTTTTATTGAATTTGGTGCACTTCTCTCTTCCTTGCTTGCTGAGAATAAATGGTTAAGGTATTCCACTCTTAAATTTATATCATTTTCCCCATACATATTTTAGCACTATCTGTGGCAATTTCTATTACATTTCTGAAAACTATCATGGTACTGTACAAATGTCATTTGAGATACATCTAAAATAATTTTTCATATTGCTTTCACCGTGCAGTTCATTGTTATATTGGTGTACAAATTTATCTGTTTGCTTTGTCGAAAATAGCCCTAGAATACATTTTTTTCTATATATTTCCCACACCTAACATTATGTTACAATGAATAATTATAGCACTTATCAGTGATTTCTGTTGGAATTAGTACAGTTCGTCATCTGTATGCCAAAGGAAACTGCTCGTATTTCTTGTTATTCTATTTTTGGAACAAAAGGCGCTATTTATCTTATTATTACTATTTCTTTCCTTAATTTAGCTCCTAGTTTCTCGTGTTTTGCGGTAGTTACTTTATGGCGTGATTATTAAATATTGCACACGTATTTTTCTGCAGTTGCTTTTGGCGAGTAGATATAGCTGATAGCTGCTCATTTGTTTCGGTGAATTTCTTGTTTGCTGTGTGGCACGCGAATTATAAATGTTTACTGTTTGTGTCGTGGTAATTCTATCGTTTGACAGAGAATGTAGGAGCGATGTAGTATTGTAGACATGTATTTACAATCGTATTGTGTGTGTGTGTGTGTGTGTGTGTGTGTGTGTGTGTGTGTTTGTGAGTGAGAGAGAGAGAGATAGAGAAAGGGGTGGGTGAGGAAGATACTAGGATGGAGGTTATTTGTACATTTCTTCTATTCAGTTTTGTTTCTATACTGCTTTCACGGAGCCTTCTTCTCAGCCGTCGTCATGGACAGCTGTGCGCAGGCTGGATCGGGTCCACTATGAGGCTGAAGGTGCACTAATAACTCGCTTCCGGTAAAATTGCTATCATATTTCAGTGATTTCAATAGGGGAAGCAATGGAGGCCTTCGGAGTGAGTGAAGAATTAGGGAAGGTGGTGTCGCAATCTGATTGTACTGGTGGCAACTCAAATGCAACATCAAAAAGGGCTGGAAAAATGCAACCAACTCGAAATTCACACGATTGAAATTACAGCACCATGTGAAATGTCGAATATGATTAAATACGTATTGCAGGTTGCCGTCAAACTGCCTATCAACACACAATGGAAACACTAATCAGCCATAATGACACCTCTGAAGTGTTGGACTGCCATACACTTGTAACTTGCAGTCGGCTACAGTGTAAGAGGATAATGCGCGACCAGGCGTGATACGCAGCGTTTAAGACTTCCTCGTTGTCCACGTGATTTCTTTGCTGCCTCGGTATCACTGTCCTGTCGACTTCTCGTCTATCGAAAATGACGACTGTGGGACGACTGGCCCGCAATACATCTCCCGCTGCGACACCAGAGGTAAGTGGAAGGGGCATGGCCGCGTCCGCCTGGGTAGTATAGTGGACAAGTGCTGGGTTGCCACACAGGGGGGGCAGGGTTCGATTCCCGATTGGGTCAGAGAGTCTCTCCACTCAAGTTGTGTCGTCCTGATCATCGTTTCATTAACACTGACACGCCGAAGTGGCGTCAGTTAAAAAGACTTGGACCAAGCAGGTTGAACACGACCCAGTTAGGCTCTAACAGCCATAAAAGCAACACGATGATCATCACCATCGTCATCATCATCAACTGCTATACCAGTTCAATGGCCAAGCTTGCAGCGGTGGCTATAGACAGAAATGAGGCTACATCTACATCTACTTGGGATACTCTGCAAATCACATTTAAGTCCATGGCAGAGGGTTCATCGAACCACCGTTATACTGTTTATCTCCCATTCCATTCTCGAATGGCGCGCGGGAAGAAAGAACATCTGAATCTCTCCGTTCTCGCTCTGATTTCTCGTATTTTATTCTGATGATCATTTCTACCTATGTAAGTGGGAGTCAACAATATATTTTCGCATTCAGAGGAGAATGTTGGCAATTGGAGTTTCGTAAGTAGCCCATGCCGCAGCGATAACCGCCGTTGTTGTAATGATTCCCGTACCAGATTCTGTATCATTTCCGTAACGCTGTCTCCCTTGTATCGTGACAATACGAAACGAGATGCACTTCTTTGGACTCTTTCGATGTCCTCCGTCAAACCCACCTGATAAGGATCCCACACTGGGCAGTCATACTCCAAAAAAGGACGAACAAGCGTAGTGTATGCAGTTTCTTTCCAGTTTAAGTCTGAATTGATAGGAATTCCTAGGTATTTTGTGGAGTTTACGGCCCTCACTTTTCATTAATTTATCTTGTAAGCAAAGTTTAACGGATTTCTTTTCGTACTCATGTGATGCCCTCAGACTTCTCATTATTTAGAGTCAATTGCCAATTTTTACTCCGTAGTGATATCTTATTCAGATCGTTCTACAGTTGGGTTTGATCTTCAGATGATATTACTATACAGTACATGACGACGTCATCTGCAAACAACTTAAGAGAGCTACTTAGATTTTCCCCTAAATCGTTTATGTAAATAAGGAACAGCAGAGGACCAATAACACTACCCTGTGGAACGCCCGATATCACCTCTGTTTTAGTTGATGCCTTACCATAGATTACTACGATCTGTGTCCTCTCTGACAGGAAATCCCCTATCCAGTAGCAAATTTGGGGCGATATACCATAACTCGTGCGCCTCGGTTGCACAGTGATAGAGTGCCAGTCTACAAATCCAAAGGTCGCGGGTTCGATCCCCGCCAGGGATTTTTATCTGTCACTCTCCACTTCTTTCACCTCTGGCAGTATTGCTCATGTGAAAAATACCGAGTAGCACCGTGGTTCGGAACCCACGTTAAACTGTAGGTCCCCCTATAACTGGCTGGGTAAGTCAGTTCTAAGGTCGGAGGAAGGCAACGGCATACCACCTCCAAACAGGACCATGCCTAGTAAAGCACTGTGGTGTTCAAACCAATCTTCGGATTGTTGACTGCTTTACCTTTATACCATAACCACGCAATTTGATTAAAAGCCGTTTGTGAAGTACGGTGCCAAAAGCCTTCTGGAAATCAAGAAATACGGAATGGATTTGCGAACTCTTGTCGATAACAAAGAGCTAGTTGTGTTTCGAATGAACGACATTTTCTAAATCCGTGTTGATCTTGTCTAACTTCAATACTGACTTCATTTCCTCACTTCCAAAATGTTCAAATGTTTGTGGGACTTAACTACGGGGTCATCAGTCCCTAAACTTACAAACTACTTATGAACTACTTACGAACTAGGACGGCACAAATATCCATGCGCGAGGGGGGATTCGAACCCCCGACCGTAGTGGCCGTGCAGACTGTGACTGAAGCGCCTCAGTCCCCTCGGCCACCGCGGCCGGCTCCTCACTTCCCATGGGGCTGTACTTTCAATCTTGTGAGCTTTCTGACCGTCTTATCTGTTAAATACATTTGTCTGTGATATTTCCGGTCCTTCTTGCTGATGAATTTTGGATGGTCGTCAGTGCAGTATTTGTGGAAGACGAACAGCAATCAATCTCAGATACCTTTCTTTATTGTTGCACATCTAGATTTCAGTCAATGTGTGACCATTAACAAAGCTTACAGCTTAAAGCACTGAAAATTGTAACACAGTGGTCGAAATCTAGATCTGCCAAAATAAAGAGAGATATTTGCGACCGATTGCTGTTCGTCTTCTATAGGGTGTCCCAGCTATCTTACTCACCCAAAATATATCTGGATCAACAACAGCTATTTTGAAACTACTTTCGCCGGTATCACTGTAAGTCAGGGGCTCATGAATGTAAATATTTTGAAACATTCTTAAACGAAGCCATATATGTTTTTAATTCAAAGTTGAAATACGCGAAACACGCGGCTAGCGCACTTTCTGAGCAGCATTGGGTTCACGCCTGAGTCTCAGGACGTGGGGATTACTGAGGTTCGGTAGTAGGATGGACAGGGCTTCCGATCAGGTGATTGTACGGTTATAAATACAAAATCAAATGGCGAGAGGGGGGACGCATGAGTAGTGATGAGTAACAAAATAGGAATGACGGTAAGTTACTATGAACAACAAAGTGAAGGCCTTATAGCAGCACAGATAGACAGAAGCCAACATCGACCACTGCTCTGCCGATGATGACGAGATTCAAAAAAATGTATGAGGAGATAAAAAATTCAGACGGTTAAGGGAGTGGAAAAAATTGATTGTGATGGTTGACTGAAACTAAGTAAAAGAAAAGGAAGCAAAATAGGAGGTGGACTGGAAAAAAGGAATTCAAGAGGTCGCCTCATCACAAACACTTGGCTTAATCATCGTAAAAGAAGGTTGTATACGTGGAAGAGATCAGGGGACACTGAAAGGTACTAGATTGACTTTACAATGGTAAGACATCGGTTAAGCCCTGGTAGCCCTGCACAAGGCCAAACGTGCGGTGTCAGTGCGATCGGAAAAGATAAGTAATTTTAAGTAGAAATAAAACGTATTTTAACACTATAAGTAGCTAAAAACATTTATTAGTGTGCTCTCAAAGCTTACCACTCAAGGTTTTTCTTTTAATCACTAAAAGTTCGATTTGTTTCCATACGTCATTGTTAGGCCTAAATTCCGAGTGTGCATATTTAGCAATTCCCCGAAATTTTAAGTGCATTTAACACAGTTAACTAACTAAATACGTTTATTAGTGTCGTCTTCAAGCTCACCATTAAAGGTTCTTTTCTTTTTTCGCGCATTGTCTCAGTAATCGCGAAAAGTTGTTTTGTGTACATTCATAGGCCAAATTCGCGAGTGTGCAAATTTAGTGTTATACCGCAATTTTAAGTGCATTTACTAACAGCTTGCACGTATTTTAGTGTCCTAAGCAAATCTAGTAACCTTTTGTATCTGTAGTTAATATATACTGTCGATATCACGTAAGTAACAATCATGAATACAATGTGTTTGAGCTGCAGTAGGTTTGTTCGTTTTGGGTTTCAATGCAGCTGTTGTGACAAGTGGTTTCATTGGGGGGGGGGGGGGGATGTAGCGGTGTGGGAAAGAGGAAGCAAACGAGTCTCTTTCTTTGTTTTGCAAAGTGTGTTCAAGGGATAGAAAAATAGCTGAACAGGAAGGGAAGATTAGAGCCCTTCAGGCTGAACGGGATAGTGCTAGGGAGGAACTTACGAGGTTAAGGGGGGAGAAGGGTGAGCAGGGGTGGAAAGTGGTGGCAGGGAACAGGGGCCACAGAGAGAGTATAGTTCCTGACAGCTTCACAATTGGCACAACCAACAGATTTGCCTTGCTACCAAGTGAGTAAGAGGCTCCTTTAGAAGTAGGTGCAGTTAGGAAACAACAGACTTTCACAAGGAAACCAAAGGTTTAAAAAAAATAGATAGTAGGAGGAAAGTTCTGTTGTTAGGAAGTAGTCATGGAAGAGGTGTGGGCCAGATTTTGCAGGAAAAACTAGGTGACAGGTACCAGGTCACAAACTTTTTCAAGCCCAGTGCCGGTCTTAGCCAGGTGGTATGATCGACCCCAATTGATTGATCAACTGCTTAGGGCGGCTACTCTGTCGGACATAGGTTTGGTTCCTGTTGATGCTATTGATAGGTGGGATTTCAATAGGCATGGCCCACATCTCAATAGGAAAGGGAAGAGGAAACTAGCTGGGTTGATAGCAAAATCCTTAAGGGGGAACACTGCAATTCATGGAAGTACTTCTTTTTTAGGCTAAGATCAGTGTCCAGTGAGAAGCTCAGGCAGGCAGGTGCGAAAAATGTTGAAAAATCAAATGTTTCTCAGAAAAGTAAAGTAAAAAATAATGTCAGCATTTTTCACCAGAATATTGGGGGACTAAAGAATAAAATAGATGAGCTTTTAGTTTGTTTAGATGATATAGAAACTGATAATGTAATAGATATACTATGCCTGTCTGAGCATCACATTGTCACTGGTATGGAAAATGTGAATGTCTGTGGATATAAATTAGTAGCAAATGTAAGTAGAGATAATAAGATAAGAGGAGGAGTTGCCATATATGCCAAAAGCTATCACAGTGTAAGAAATTTAGAAACAAAAAAGTTTTGTGTAGAGCAGCATATTGAAGCATGTGCCTGCCAGCTTAAACTCAATGATGATTATCTTATAATTGTAACAGTATATAGGTCCCTTTCAGGGAGCTTTCAGTTATTTCTGAAAAACTTGGATGCCTTGTTGTGCTATCTGTCAGATAGGGGGAAGCAAATTATTATTTGTGGTGATTTCAATGTAGATTCACTGAAAGAGTGTAATAGGAAGAAAGACCTGGAAGTCTTACTTGGCTCATTCAATCTGATATCCGTTATTGATTTTCTTACTCGGGTAGTAAAGGATAGCAGTACATTGATAGATAACTTTATTATAGACCAAGATAAGTTTAACAACATAAATGCTTGTCCCGTTGAGAATGGTCTTTCGGATCATGGTGCACAGCTAGTAACAGTATATGACATAGCTCCGTTCAGGAATTCGAAACAGTCCACCAGAATTGTACGCTCGATTAATGACTTAACAACTAGAAATATCAAAGAAAGTCTACAGCAGTTAGACTGGGTTGAGGTTTACAAGGAACATGATGTTAATTTAAAATATAATTTATTTCACGATACGTTTGTAAGGGTATTTGATAACTGTTTCCCCAAGAAATTAGTAAAATTTAATTCTAAGAAACCATGCAAAAAGCATGGCTTACTAAAGGAATAAAAATATCGTGTAACCGAAAAAGGGAACTATATCTGTCCGCAAGAAAGAGTAATAACCCAGAAACAATAAAATATTATAAAAGCTACTGTGCTACATTAAGAAAAGTTATTAAAAAAATCAAGAAGCATGTGCATCATGTCTGAGATTAGCTCTCCCGATAATAAAATTAAAACAATTTGGAATATTATTAAAAGGGAGACAGGGCAACCAAGAGCAGAGGGTATTCCCATCAAAACAAATGAAAACTTCATTAACAAAAAGTCAGAAGTTGAAAACATTTTTAATGATTACTTTTTAAATGTTGTAGACAAAATAGCATCTAAATGTTCATTAGAAGGAGCAAGGCAATTAATGGAAGAAGCCATACCCGCACAATTTGATACAATTGAAATTCCACCCGCCTCACCTTCAGAAATTAGGAAAATAATAAACTCTCTCAAGAGTAAACGGTCATATGGAATTGATGGCATTTCCAGCAGGGTATTAAAAACTTGTTGTCAGGAGATAAGTAGGATTCTCAGTCATATTTGTAATAGCTCATTAAAGCAGGGTATTTTCCCGGATAGACTGAAATATGCTATCGTTAAACCTTTGCATAAAAAAGGGGATACATATGATGTCAACAACTACCGGCCCATCTCACTTCTGACAGCCTTATCAAAAAAATTTAAAAAAGTTATGTATTCTCGAATTGCTTCATATATTAGTAAAAATAAAGTTCTAACAAAATGTCAGTTTGGTTTTCAAAAAAGCTTTTCAACTGAAAATGCTATATATACCTTCACTGATGAAATATTAAATGCTTTGAATAACCGGACATCACCAGTTGGGATTTTTTGTGGTCTCTCAAACGCTTTTGATTGTGTAAATCATGGGATTCTTCTAGATAAGCTTAAGTATTGTGGTATGAGTGGGACAGTGCACAAATGGTTTAAATCATACTTAACTGGAAGAGTGCAGAAAGTTGAAATTAGCAGTTCACATGATATAGATGAAACAATTAATTCTTCTAACTGCAGAGTTATCAAAAATGGGGTCCCACAAGGTTCAGTCTTGGGTCCTTTGCTGTTCTTAATATATATTAATGACTTGCCATTCTATATTCACGAAGATGCTGAGCTAATACTTTTTGCTGATGATACAAGTATAGCTAGCACACCTGACAAACAAGAATTAACTGGTGAAATTGTAAATGATATATTCCAGAAAGTTATTAAGTGGTTCTATACAAATGGACTCTAATTAAACTTTGATAAAACCCAGTATATACAGTTTCATACAGTAAATAGCATGACACCATTAATAAATTTAGACTTTGAACATAAATCTGTAGCTAAGGTAGAATATTCAAAATTTTTAGGTGTTTGCATTGACGAGGGACTGAATTGCAAGAAACATATTGAAGATCTCCTGAAACGTCTGAGTTCAGCTACTTATGCTATCAGAGTCATTGCAAAATTTGGTGATATACATCTCAGTAAATTAGCTTACGACGCCTATTTTCATTCACTGCTTTCATATGGGATCATATTACGGGGCAATTCAACATTGAGTAAAAAAGTATTCATTGCACAAAAGCGTGTAATCAGAATAATTGCTGGAGCCCACCCAAGAGCATCCTGCAGACATTTATTTAGGGATCTAGGGATACTCACTCAAGCTTCACAATATATATATTCACTCATGAAATCTGTTATTAACAATCCAACCCAATTCAAAAGTTATAGCAGTGTGCATAGCTACAACACTAGGAGAAAGGATGATATTCACTATTCAAGGTTAAATCTAACTTTGGCTCAGAAAGGGGTGAATTATGCTGCCACAAAAGTCTTTGGTCACTTACCAAGTAGCATCAAAAGTCTGACAGATAGCCACCTAGTATTTAAAAAGAAATTAAAGAAATTTCTGAATGGCAACTCCTTCTACAATGTAGATGAATGTTAGATAAAACTTTAGAAAATAAAATAAAAATTAAAAAAAAAAATCCTTAAAATATTGATTGTCAAGTATAGACAATATTTACTAAACTGACACGTTCAACATTATTACGAAATATCGTATATATGTGATCTATGGAACAAATATTAATCTAATCGATCTAAGAAACCAGGTTTTAAACTGTAATACAGTAGAAGAAGATTGAATAGTTCTGAGAGATACAGTAGTGAAAGCCGCAGAGGATCATATGGACAGGAGGACAAGACCTAATAGAAATCCGTGTATAACACAGGAGATACTGAACTTAATTGACGAAAGGAGAAAATATAAAAATGCATCAAGTTAAGCAGGCAAAAGGAAGTACATAGTCTGAAAAATGAGGATGACAGGAAGTCCAAACTGGCTAAGCAGGAGTGTCTTGAGGAGAAATGCAAAACCGTAGAAGAATGTATAACTAGGGGAAAGATAGATATCGCCTACAGAAAAATAAAAGAGTCATTTGGTGACAAGAAAAGCAGTTGTATGAATACCAAGAGCTCAGACGAAAAACCAGTACTAAGCAAAGACCGGAAAGCTGAAATATGGAAGGAATATATAGAGAGCCTATAAAAAAGAAATAAACTTGAAAGCAGTATTCTGGAAATGGAAGACGAAGTAGAGGAAGATGACATAGGAGAGACTATACTGCGAGTAGAATTTGACAGAGCAATGAAGTATTTGTGTAGAAACAAGGCTCCTGGAGGTGATGAAATCCCTTCTGAACGGCTGATAACGTTTATGAGAGCCAGTCATGAAGAAATTTTTCCATTTGGTATGCAAGATGTATGAGACAGGAGAAATACCCGCCGACTTCAAGAAGAATGTAATAATTCCATAGAATGCAAGTACGCACAAATATGGAAATTATAGAACTATCAGTTTAAGAAGTCATGGATGCAAAACAACAGCACGAATTATTTATAATGAAATGGAAAAACTGGTGGAATCTGAACATGTGGAAGATCAGTTTGTATTTAGGAGAAATGTAGGAACACGCGAGGCAACACTCACATTAGGTCTTATCTTAGGAGATGGTTGAAGGAAAGTCAAACCTATATTTATAGCTTTAGTAAATTTGGAGAAAGCTTTTGGAATAGACTCTTTCAAATTCTGAAGTCAGTAGTGGTAAAGTATAGAGGACAGCAACATATATACTAGTTGTGAAAAATTCATACAGCAACTGTACGAGTGTAATGCCATGAAAGGCACGTAGAGTTTGGAAAGGGATTAAGACAGGGTTGTAGCCTTTCACCGTTGTTATTCAATCTGTTCATTGAGAAAGCTGTGAAGTAAATCAAGGAGAAATTTGGAAATGGAATTAAAGCTTAGGGAGAAGAATTAAAAACCTATGAAGTAAGTCAATCCGACAAGGAGACCACATGGATATCAGATTTTAGAATTTCTTTATATTTATGGTACGTGAAGTCAGAACTTAAATAACAATCTGCCAAAGCCATTCGACGTAAATCTCAAAAATTCTCGAGAAAATCGACTGTGACGTTTTGCAAGTATACGCAAGTAGCAATAATTAAAAGACTGCATTTGTCGGTGCAGCTCAGGTAGTAGCGTTCTGGCCTCACAACGATGGAGGCGGTGGTTCGAATCCCGCTGTGACAGATATTTTTACGATGTTTTCGAATTCGGTTATATTAAACATTTTGTGATTTGTAACTCCACGTGTTGTGTCAGTTTTTGTTTATGTGAATGTAGGCGAAGTGACCTTGTCTCACCTAAAACGATGGTTGTGTAGGTTAGCTGCTTGGAAAGCCACTACTAGGTATGGCAATGACTTTCCAAAAATAGCGTCGTAGCTCTTCACAAACTGAACAAACAAAGACAACCGTCGTCAACTAATAGTGAAGTCAATACTGAAAACAATGTAACTTATGTTTTTTTATTGAAACTATCACTGTTAACAACATTTTATAAATGGCAGAAAATGATAAATAAACAAAAATACAAGCATTTTTCATAAAAATTGCCATTAGATATTCAAATTGTGTAAGTATCCGAACCAAAACAAAAATATAACAGGATTCGAACTACTGGCGCTATGGTTGTAAGACGCGGATGCTACTACTTGTACTATACCGACATACGCTATAAAGGATTTAATTATTGGTACTTACGATAAACAGTTCAATTGTTCACTTAAGAAGTCGTTCGAATTTCTTACAATACATTACTACAAAGAATGCTTAAGATTTGATGGGTAGATCCTGTAACTAATGACGAGGTACTGAACAGAATGAGGGAGAAAAAAATTTTCTGGCATATTAGGACTAAAAGAAGGGATCGATCAATTGATCTGCCACTTGCCACTTGCCACTAGTTCCGCAGTTATCATTTTTGACAGGCAAGAGAACAGAAGGCCAGGGAGTCCATGGGAGCAATGTAGACCGATGGGTGACGAAGAAGTCTGAACGGTGCGTGCCACGTGAGGTCGTGTAATGTAGCCGTCGGCAAGATCCGAAGGGATGTTCAGATCATATGTTGTAAAGCTATGGAACCTAATGCAGTGGTCATCAGTCCCTAAACTTACAAACTAATTACCCCTTTCGCGGACCGAATTAATTAAAATCTCGCATATTTATTTAACAATTTCTTTTGGAATGGGTAGTGAGTTGGGCCATGTTTCTAAAATACGGTAGTTATTTATATTTTAAATTTATTTTACAGTTATATATCCCACTGGACTCGAGGAGAAGTAAATTTAGGGAACCAATGTTTTTTAGTAGGGACTAGCTGAAAACCCGGCGACGTCCTAGTATTAATTTATTTATTCAAAATAATAATTCACTGTTTGCACTGGAAGGGCGCTAAAGACCACGCTGTCGTGCGCCCACATCACCCTATCCATCCATCCATCCATCCTGTTATGATTGCCGGCCACGATGGCCGAGGGGACTGAGGTGCTCCAGTCACGGTCTGCACGGCCACTACGGTCGGGGGCTCGAATCCCCCTCGGGCATAGATATTTGTGCCGTCCTTAGTATTAGCTAGTTCATAAGTAGTTTGTAAGTTTAGGGACTGATGACCCCTTAGTTAAGTCCCATAAGCTCTACAAACATTTGAACATTGAACCTGGTCTGATTTGATGTAACTCAAATTTATCGGCATCGAAATGAGTAGGACACAATGAAAAGCTGATCTGTGTTTAAGTTTTATCGTAATTAGATGGACGTTTTGGTATCGCATAAAGTCCGAACAAATATGTAAGAGGTTTCCCATCTTCCATTGGTCAAATGTTCAAATGTTTGTGGAGTCTATGGGACTTAACTACTGGGTCATCAATCCCTAAACTTACAAACTACGTATGAACTACTTACAACTAAGGACGGTACAAATATCCATGCCCGAGGGGGGATTCTAACCCCCGACCGTAGTGGCCGTGCAGATCGTGACTGGAGCGCCTCAGTCGCCTCGGCCACCGCGGCCGGCTTCCATTGGTCCCTCTCCTCCATTCCCTTCTCTCTGTTCTCCTGCTCCCCCCCCCCCGCCGTCTCCTCCTGTCCCTTTCTCTGTCCATTTCCTCCTCCTCCTCCCTCTGTTGATCTCCTTTCATCTATCTCCCCTCCCCTTAATCTCCTCCTCTAACCTATCTTTGTGTCCGTCTCCTCCCTCCCCTTTCTGCCCGTCTCCCACTCCACCTACTACTCTCCCTCCTCTATATAAAAACATACATATATGCGCCAGGTTTCATAGTGACTGGTCAAACGGTGTCTAAGTCGCAAGGTACCCATAGCCATGCTAAATTCATTGGCTTGCAGATTATAAAAACCTCCTTCATGAAAACATATATTTATGTGCTGACTTTCACGGTGACCAGTGGAACAATTTGTACGTTTGAAACTTCCTGGTAGATTAAAATTGTGTGTCGGAACCGGGACTCGAACCTGGGACCTCTGCCATTCGCGGGCAAGCGCTCTACCGACTGAGCTATCCCAACACGACTCACGATGCCGCCTCACAACTTTACTTCCACCAGTACCTCGCCTCCTACTTTCCAAACTTCACAGAAGCTCTCCTGCGAAACTTGCAAGAGGTACTGGCGGAAGTAAAGTTGTGAGGCGGCATCGTGAGTCGTGTCGGGATAACTCAGTCGGTAGAGCGCTTGCCCGCGAAAGGCAAAGGTCCCAGGTTCGAGTCCCGGTTCCCGCACACAATTTTAATCTGCCAGGAAGTTTCATATTAGCGTACACTCCGCTGGAAGTTTTATTCTGGAATTTGTACGTTTGTTGTGACGTACCCTTCGCCATCCACCTAAAGAGGCTTAGAAAAAGTATCCCATGTATTAATTCGGTGTATAAGCTATCTTCGTTCCACATTTCATTCAATTCCGTCCAGCCGTTTCAACGTGAAGAGTAACATACGTGTTAACCCACCACACGGTGGTTTACGAAAGATAGACCATGTATTGATCAGGCTATGAGCTACCTCTCTTCCAAATTTCATTCATATCCATGAAGCCATTTCAGCGTGAAGGCGTAAGAAACGAATAAGCTAATTGTAAAGCACACTCCGCCAAACACCATATGAAGTAATTTTTAGTATGCCTAAAACCTTCGCGTCAATAAGTTGACAAAGTTTTATCGACGTCGGATGTACGGTATGACCGTGCATAAAATACGAACAAAAAGACAAACTTTAATTTTTATATATTAGATTAGGATCTGCACAAATAAACATATTTATTTATTGAGAGCTTAACATTTTTGTGGATTTTTTCAAGACATAGTGGTAGTCTGCAGTATCTACATATGACATTTTTCCACGTCTCTTGCTTCCGTGTGCTGCATTGCCTGCACCGCCTCGTTGTGCTCCTTGTTGGAAAATGTCCTGCAACTGCGCATAAGAGCAGATCATTAGGAATGCCAGAAACCCCTGGTATGTTTTTTGTGATGAATGATTTCTCCTTCTCGACATAGTTCTCGCTGTCATTTGCAAGTAGCTCTCCCACACTCATATTTGGGCCATCGACTGTCATAACTTCCTCCGCTGCTCTTCATTATATTCGTCTTCAGACGACATTTCATCATCGGGCAACGAAAACAACTAATCCAAAATTTAGTCTTCTAGCAACCTCGACACACTTCAGGTAATAGGAAATGACAATATGTTATTAACAGTTACATAATTTATTCTGTTTGTGTGTTCTGGCGAGTGTAAAATTCAATTTCAACGAAACAGGTGAATGCAAATATACATGGTGGTCCATTGATAGTGACTGGGCCAAATATCTCACGAAATAACCATCAAATGAAAAAAAAATGCAAAGAACAAAACTTTTCTAGTTTGAAGAGGGAAAACAGATGGTGCTATGGTGGCCCACTAGATGGCGCTGCCATAGGTCAAACGAATATCAACTGCATTTTTTAAAATAGGTACCCCCATTTTTATTACATATTCGTCTAGTACGTGTATGAATGTTTTATTTGGAACACTTATGTCGCTTTTGATAGATGCGCTGTAATATTCACAAACATATTGCTCACAATTTTAGACGAACAGTGCGTAACAGGCAGATTTGTTAAATTAAAACACAGAACGTAGGTACGTTTGAACTTTATTTCGGTTCTTCCAATGTGATACATGTACTTTTGTGAAATTATCATACATTATGAGAACGCATGCTGTTATTGCGTGGTTACCTGTAATTACCTCATGACTTCAATAAATACTCAAAATGATGTCCTTCAAACAGAATGCATTTGGCATTGCGCTTAACCAAAATCCTCTCAACAGCAAGTAGTTCGTCTTCAATAATGTTCTCACGTGCATTGACAGTGCGCTGACGCATGTTTTCGGGCGTTGTCGGTGAATCACGATAGCAAAAATCCTTCAATCTTCCCCCACAGAAAGAAATCCAAGGATGTAAGATCCGGTGAAAGTGCGTACCATTGTATGGTGCTTCTACCACCAATCCACCTGTCATTAAATATTCCATTTAAGACTGCTTCAACTGCACGCGAGCCATGTGCCGGACATCCATCATGTTGAAAGTACACTCTTTGACAATAAACCTGGCCGCCGGCCGGCCGCCGCTGAGCCTAAGTCCGAGCCGATCGCGACATGGGACAATAAAAGTGGCCGCGCTGATTCGCTCTAAGTCCAGCTATCTGCACAATCTGGCAACACTGCAGACTGCGGGAGTTCATACAGTACTTCTTGGGTGCAGTTAGAAAATCTCTGTATCACCTACATCCGTGGTCTTGCGGTAAAGTGCGCGACATGCATGTTCAGTATTAGCGATCGAAACCGACTGTTGACAAAAATTTTAAATTCATGTCACTCGTGCATGCTGATGCCACATGTGTAAGGGGAGCATATGCGTAACGTATTTCATTTTTTGGCACACTCGTAATAACATTTCGGCCCAATAACATCGCTGCCTCTGGCCGCAGCACTAGGCACAGCTCTCCGCGGCCCATATACCTCGCCGGCAGCAGCGGTGGCGGCGCTGCGCTGCCTCGCCCTCTGCCCACAGCGCCTGCTGCCGCTCATCGCCCTGGATGCGTAAAATGCTGTAGTGTTGCTAAGTGGTGATCCACAAAAAAGGTTACGATTCGTATTTCATACAGGATATAACGAAGCAGACCACCTAATTTGAATGATGAGCATATAATACATTAGAGACGCAAAAAATTGTCATTGTCCAATCCAATGGCACTCTACGATGGTTAACACTTATTTGTGGTTTAAATCTCGATCCTTTTCCTTTCACAAAAGCCTTTCATGTAATTTGTTATTGTCATCAGTTCACATGTTTTCATCAAGACACAATATGTAACTCACTAAAATGTTTTAGTGTCGTTGTTTCATTCCTCACGGTAAATGTATGAGCTAAATTATGTGAATACGTTTCAGTGCACGTTCTAAAGCAACACAGGAACACTGCAAGGTTCGTGTCTTCATGTCTCATTTCTACAGGAGATATTTCGCATCAATGGAGGTGAATTCGAATTTCTTCGAAGGCGTTTGTATGGTGAAGCAAAGAAGACATCTAATACCATTTCCATAATTTGACGTCGACCTTTCTGAAAGACTTATTGTATAAAGCTTTTCTTATGATTCCGTTAAAGAGTTTCTTCTGGCAATCTGCAGCGAATAAAGTAAAATGAAACAAAATAAAATGAAATTCCATCCCCAAACGCAATTTCTCCAACCAGGATTAGAACAGCCGCCTCACACCAGGCTTGCATTGTAAGGCAGAAGCAGAACCACACAGCCAACCACACACAGCCGCAGATTGCCCTCAGTCTCTCTCATATTCAATGCTGAGCCTCTCACGCATCGCGAAAGATAACCTGAATATCACCTACACAAATAACTACATTCCTTGAATGCAAAAGTTAAATTTCTGTCTATCATTTCACGTGGGCATTACACGTCATGAGTCATGAAAGTAAAAGAGGAATGTCAAGTGAACTTAGTGAGACAATTCAGTACCACTTGCGGAAGTAACTGCACTGTCACAGTGTTGCCAAATATCAGCAACGATGTTGCCAGTTCTTAGCTGTACTAGGAAGACCTGTGTAGCGATAAGCGACGCGAAATCGCGTACGTCTCATGCGGGCTTCTAGAAGGGAGTCGCGCATTTTGGTTAGTATGCGGCGCTCTCTCCTGATAGATTCCGTCGTCACATTTAGGATGCAAATATTTAATTCGTCCAATGAGGCCGAAACTAGCGTTTAAATTTTTTGAGGCTTCACTGCATTATGATATATTTTCAGCAAATGACTAGAGAAGTTAAAAATACGGATATTGTGCTTGCAACATACGGCAGGTCAAAGACTGAGATATATAAACTTCCGTCACGATTTCTGTTTCACCCCCCCCCCCAAAAAAAAAGAGACTAAAAGAATTTGTTACATTTCTACAAAAGCTAATTTTTTGATGAAAAGTTACTGGAAACCAATGACGCCCCATCCGTCTCGAAAAACTTTGCAACTTGAAAGCGACTGCGTTTCAAAGTACAGCCTTATGACTGTACAGGTAATATTTCATGTCCTCTACGTGAATACATGAATGTGTTGGTCTGCTTGAAAGCCAGAAGAAACATAGTTAACTGATTATTGTGCAACACAGTAATTATTTCATTTGAGTATTCAGAAGACTGGATGTTTAAAATTACGACCATGAACACAGAAACTAACCTGTATATGTGGAAAATGTGCAAATCTGAGGTTTTTCCTCTGCAAACATATACATATAATCTATAGACTACTAAGCAGCTTTTTATTTCGTAGTGTTATAGTCTTGTTGGGCCAACAAATGATGATGTGAATCCGAACCCATGTGTCTGATGGATTTTTGGAGCGTTGCAACCTATGACTTGCATGTGTTGTTGCTTAGTATCTGTGGTCACGATGTTAAATCAACAGAAATTGTTACAAACGTTTTACCTACTTTTTCCTATGGTCCTATTTTTCGTCAAACCACACATTCTTTCTGGTCTCTTGGCCACATGGGAAAGAACGCTTTTGTAACTGAATTAATGGTAATAATGATAGTAATCTATGACGTTTACTGCATTACAGCAGAATGATAACGATTGCAATAACAATAGAAAAGGCCGATCTCTTGGTTGACAGACTGCAATGAGTTTTGGTATTTCGTTGCTGAATACCATTAAGGACATTTTTCAGAGAGAAAAGCCATACACATCACTAGTACAACGATACCTCACTAATCAACTATGCTTGCTGTAGATCAGAAAACGAGAATGGCGCCACCGAGCTAAAATGAGATTACTGGTTCAGTTATCTGACATTTGTTTGCAGTTAAAACACACAGTCCCGACATAAAACACAAAACTGTTTGCAATTTAAGCAGGGGTAGACCTTTCTGCGGTCGAAAATTTAATTCAGGATAACAGCGTCATTTAAATGCAATGACTAATCTCATATCCTCATGAATATTGGAAAATACCTCGAATTCTGGAACTAAGGGAACGATCAGAGTTGCCTAGTATCGTAACCAATACTGCTAAGCTATAGGAAGAATTTCTTGGCCATTCCATAATATCCTCCTTCCTACAAACAGCTTGCTTCAACTGGCTTTTATCCATGCTGCGCTGCCAAAGCCCATTCTAAGTAGGGCTCCAGTCCTAAAGCAGACAACGTCATTGAAAATGCTGATGAATAGATGACTTACCTTCATCAACTTCCGGGGAGAGTTTCTTTTAACGAAAGGGATAAAGTGTGAAATGACTACTTTCTCCAAAGTTCCTACGCATTTTTGTCCCAAATTGAATGTATATACGTTCAATCTTGTCATACGCGGCTCACAGTTCAGGAATATCACCAAAATGAGCATCTGGCGAGTACCGTTCTAGAGCAGCTATTACGCAAGTTCTTACAGATAATCATAAAATTGACCAGACGGCTTTTGCTGCAGAATATAGTGACTTCTATTACATCCGCATACCCTATTCCAGTAAGAAACTGTTTTCTTCTGTTTAGGTGAATTATAATGCAAAATACGGCAGGTTAAAGACTAAGATATATAAACTTCCATCACGATTTCAGTTTCACCCCCCTCCCCCCAAAAAAGACTAAAGCAATTACTTTTTTAGATATCTACAGAAGCTATTTTTTATGAGTTACTGGAAATGAACGTTGCATCGTCCATCACTAAACAGTAAGGTATCAAACACTTCACATCTTGAAAGCGACAGCCCACAATATTCTCAATCCTACTAGGATCTGGCCTCAACTGGCTTTTGGCCATGCATTGAGAAGAAATGCTGATGAATTGATAGCTTACCCCCATCAACTTTCAGTGAGAGCTTTTTGTAACAAAACGAAAAAGTAATGTGTACCATCATTTTCTTCACTGTTGTCCGAAGATGGACTGTATCTACGTTGAGTCTTGTCAAACGCGCCTCACATTCAAGGAATATTACCTAAACGAATTTAGTCCTCATGAAGCTGTAACAAAACAGAGAATCTGGGTGGTTGTGCATATTCGTAAGTTTTCTTACTATGCCGTAATACTTGATGCAAAGATGAGCAAAATACAAATCCATCATCTATCGGTTTCTTCGATTCTTTGGGCAGTCTTCTTTGGTTTATACTCCTTCACTTCGTCGGCGATCTAGTGGTTTTATTGAAAATACAGTAATCAAAATTACGCGTCTATTTGGCCCACATTTTAATGTCCTTGGTTTTTATTCTGAATGACAGTGATGATTTCTGTTGGACTGGTTCCATATATCGGAGCCTAATTAATGAAATTTTATTCCCATGACAGATGAAAGCAATTAGACCCTTGTGTCTCTATAATGAATTTTCATATGAAAAAAATTAACACCTGAAGATGAGTCTTTAAAAACGTGAAAACGGTCGTGGACCTGTAAAGCAACTTCTTAAATTAAAAAAAAAAAAAAAAAAAAAAAAAAAAAAAAAAAAAAAAAAAAACCTGACGCGGCTTCAGAATTTATTATTTACTTTATGGGATGATTGAAGTGATTTCCAAATAAGTTGTTCTATCTATATATAAAAATTTACCATCATTTTAGAACAATTGATAAATTCATTTAAGATAATGTTCTTTCGTTTTGTTTGTAATGTCACTTGATATTATTGAAGTAGGTGGCTACAGCATCTGCTATGAGGTTTCCACGAGACAGTTGGCTGGGTGATTTTGTTTGACAGTAAGCGGATAAATTTAAGACGTAACGAAACGAAATGACGAGATCCAGTTTTTGCAACAAAACGCACCCGATTTCTAAATTGGCTAGATTTTCAGAAAGTGACTATTATACAGCTAGACATTACTGCTATAAACCCTACCTCATTGATTTACCCACAGCTGAGGCAGATTGCTCGCAACGTGAAAGAGAGTAGGAGTAGTTAATGTATGAAACGACCTTCTTGAACACAAATTCAGTTAACTACGACAATGAGCATATTACGATGTTATTTTTTTTTAATATTTAATGCAGGTGACAAGAAAAAGTCAACTGACTGCAGAATTACATATCATACTCACATCTACATGATGCCGAAGTTGTGAAACAATAGGCCCTACTACGACGTTGGAAAATCTTGATTACATTTATGGCCTGATGAACGAGTTTTTGTAGCTGGCGTCCTGCATGTTGGGATCCGGATCCGTAATTCCACTCAGGCTATAGATACTGTGCTCTCCAAATTGCACATATGTCACGTGGCTAGCTATTTAAAAAAATCAATGAATACCTCATAGAGCGTATTACCAGTTTTGTTTCTCGGTTTATGGTTGATTCATATGCAGGACTTATCGTTATGTTTACTGGACTCCATTAACTAACAATAAGACTCACAATTTGTCGCAGAAAAGTCTTCCTAAATACCCAAATTTGTCCACTTTCCTTCGAGTTTGCTTCCTAATAAAATAAAATGTCCGCAGGTCAATATGGAAATTACAAGCGACCTGTTATTGACAGAACATCTTGCTACGTTAAATAGCGTTCTATTTTAATTTTTTGAGCACGTTCCTTGATGATGTGCTCAATGGATTCCGGACCTGTCTTTGTTGCCTGCCTCGTTGATTTCATAAAATGTTACGTAGTCTCATGGCCGGATGCGATGCAGACATAGTTTTAATTGCAGTGTGTTCATTACAGCGCGGTGATAGGTTTCAAAGTACAAACTTAATGGCGACTTTTAGGTGCCAGGTATCTCACGTCGATAGATTATCATTCGATCGGTGTCGTCGCAGATAGCGGACGACATTAATTTACTAACCGTTGCAATGTTCAATGCAATTCGTGAATTTCATTTATTTCTTATGTTACAGTCAAAACGCGTAAGTTCAGGGAGGTCTACCGAACATCTGTTAGACTCCGTTTGATGGCTTCGTCTATTCAGAGCGACAGCCATCCTTCCCCTCCAGCAGGCGCGCTCCGCCTTCTCCGTTTCCAGACGCGCGCGCCTTCGCTTGCTCGTTGTGCAGCATATACCAAAACGACCCTGGCTGCCCCCACCGCGTCATACCTCTTATAGATATCAGAAAGGTAATGAAATAAATTACCCTTCAAGTTGGTGGCCACTAAACGCTACTGTTAGCATTACTCATGATGCAAGAACACTTTATGTACCAGTGTTACTATGATGTCTGACATAGCTCTTAAAAATTCGAAAATTTGTTGGAGCTATCCTTAACGCGTTAGCAATTATCGAGTGGACAAAAGGTACTTTATACGTCTTAGTCTATTTTAAAACCACGTTTATATGCATTTTCCATTTGAATGATTATTTTACGCTTTTGAAATTTTGTATGTGTGAAATTTTTCATTCAGTTTCAAACATTTTTATGAGAATACAACAGTGACATTTGATACATTTGTTTTATTTCTATTTCACCTAACCCCTCTTATGTAATAGTCACGAAAAGATCGCGAAAGTAAAAGATAGGGCAATATGAACTCGCACTAAGTCTTACCAGAAATAGTTTCAACGGCGAACCATTCACGACTGGAAGAGAAACAGGCGGAAATAGCATTTGTATAAAAAGTGCCCTCCACCACAAACCAATTAAGAAATGGCGTTAATGAAGCAGTGTCATCCAGTTCTAAGTTAAGTTGAAAGTTCAAGGTCTCTTGTTCAGAGGGAAGTTGGTTTGAAATGAACTGCAAAATTTGTACCAACACACGGAAACATGAACAAAGTAAGCACTATTGCACACTAGACACGAAAGAAAGAAGGAAGGTTACGATTTAACGTCCCCTCGACAAGGGGGTCATTAGAGCGAAGCAGAAGTTCGGATTGTTATGATAAGGATGTGTAAGGAAATCGGCTGTGCCCTGCCGCAGGGACCATTCCGGCATTTGCCTAGACTGATTTAGAAAAATCATGGAAAACTGAAATCCAAATGGCCAAAGGCCAGTTCGATGCGCCGTGCAGCCCAATATGATTCGAGTGTGTTACCACTGTACTAACTCGCTCCGTAGCAAAAACGAATGCGAGTAAATATTGCATTATCACGTGGTTCTGAGTTGCGTTAATTAAGTTTCTGGCCTATCGTTAGTATAAAATCAATTCTAAAATTTGTAACAAAAACACAATAGACAATAAAGCAACCTAATAAACACATGTTACAACGATTAAAATTGATCGATGAATTGTGCCATGGTTTAAAACAATATTAGGGAAAGCAATTGCACTGTTGCTTGTTAAAAGATAGTAAATAAAAGTATTGACGTATCTCTTATTCATTGATTTTGAACAGATGCCGTAGAATGCGCAAGGCTGTAATTTTACCGCTATTATAAAAATTAAGTTCAACCACTTCATGAGGAGAATTATAGGGAAAATATGTGTTTAACAATATTAAGGAGATGAACAGCAAGAGCAAACTGTTTACGGTTACGAACAATATTCGTACAAGTAAATATACCAACGGTGGAAATACGACCGCCTACTGCTCAAAAATGTTGAAATGTTTGTAGAGTCTATGGGACTTAACTACAGGGTCATCAGTCCCTAAACTTACAAACTACTTATGAACTACTTACAACTAAGGACGGTACAAATATCCATGCCCGAGGGGGGATTCGAAACCCCGACCGTAGTGGCCGTGCAGACCGTGACTGGAGCGCCTGAGTCCCCTCGGCCACCGCGGCCGGCAACATTAAACACTAACATTATAATTCACCTAAACAGAAGAAAACAGTTTCTTACTGGAATAGGGTATGCGGATGTAATAGAAGTCACTATATTCTGCAGCAAAAGCCGTCTGGTCAATTTTATGATTATCTGTAAGAACTTGCGTAATAGCTGCTCTAGAACGGTACTCGCCAGATGCTCATTTTGGTGATATTCCTGAACTGTGAGCCGCGTATGACAAGACTGAACGTATATACATTCAATTTGGGACAAAAATGCGTAGGAACTTTGGAGAAAGTAGTCATTTCACACTTTATCCCTTTCCAACCAAAATGCGCGACTCCCTTCTAGAAGCCCGCATGAGACGTACGCGATTTCGCGTCGCTTATCGCTACACAGGTCTTCCTAGTACAGCTAAGAACTGGCAACATCGTTGCTGATATTTGGCAACACTGTGACAGTGCAGTTACTTCCGCAAGTGGTACTGAATTGTCTCACTAAGTTCACTTGACATTCCTCTTTTACTTTCATGACTCATGACGTGTAATGCCCACGTGAAATGATAGACAGAAATTTAACTTTTGCACTCAAGGAATGTAGTTATTTGTGTAGGTGACTTTCAGGTTATCTTTCGCGATGCGTGAGAGGCTCAGCATTGAATATGAGAGAGACTGAGGGCAATCTGCGGCTGTGTGTGGTTGGCTGTGTGGTTCTGCTTCTGCCTTACAATGCAAGCCTGGTGTGAGGCGGCTGTTCTAATCCTGGTTGGAGAAATTGCGTTTGGGGATGGAATTTCATTTTATTTTGTTTCATTTTACTTTATTCGCTGCAGATTGCCAGAAGAAACTCTTTAACGGAATCATAAGAAAAGCTTTATACAATAAGTCTTTCAGAAAGGTCGACGTCAAATTATGGAAATGGTATTAGATGTCTTCTTTGCTTCACCATACAAACGCCTTCGAAGAAATTCGAATTCACCTCCATTGATGCGAAATATCTCCGGTAGAAATGAGACATGAAGACACGAACCTTGCAGTGTTCCTGTGTTGCTTTAGAACGTGCACTGAAACGTATTCACATAATTTAGCTCATACATTTACCGTGAGGAATGAAACAACGACACTAAAACATTTTAGTGAGTTACATATTGTGTCTTGATGAAAACATGTGAACTGATGACAATAACAAATTACATGAAAGGCTTATGTGAAAGGAAAAGGATCGAGATTTAAACCACAAATAAGTGTTAACCATCGTAGAGTGCCATTGAATTGGACAATGACAATTTTTTGCGTCTCTAATGTATTATATGCTCATCATTCAAATTAGGTGGTCTGCTTCGTTATATCCTGTATGAAATACGAATCGCAACCTTTTTTGTGGATCACCACTTAGCAACACTACAGCATTTTACGCATCCAGGGCGATGAGCGGCAGCAGGCGCTGTGGGTAGAGGGCGAGGCAGCGCAGCGCCGCCACCGCTGCTGCCGGCGAGGTATATGGGCCGCGGAGAGCTGTGCCAAGTGCTGCGGCCAGAGGCAGCGATGTTATTGGGCCGAAATGTTATTACGAGTGTGCCAAAAAATGAAATACGTTACGCATATGCTCCCCTTACACATGTGGCATCAGCATGCACGAGTGACATGAATTTAAAATTTTTGTCAACAGTCGGTTTCGATCGCTAATACTGAACATGCAAGTCGCGCACTTTACCGCAAGACCACGGATGTAGGTGATACAGAGATTTTCTAACTGCACCCAAGAAGTACTGTATGAACTCCCGCAGTCTGCAGTGTTGCCAGATTGTGCAGATAGCTGGACTTAGAGCGAATCAGCGCGGCCACTTTTATTGTCCCATGTCGCGATCGGCTCGGACTTAGGCTCAGCGGCGGCCGGCCGGCGGCCAGGTTTTTTGTCAAAGAGTGTACATTGCCATTCTGTCATGCAGTGAAACATCTTGTAGTAAAATCGGTAGAACATTACGTAAGAAATCAGCATACATTGAAACATTTAGATTGCCATCGATAAAATAGGGGCCAATTATCCTTCCTCCCATAATGCCGTACCATACATTAATCCGCGAAGGTCGCTGATGTTCCACTTGTCGCAGCCATCGTGGATTTTCCGTTGCTCAATAGTGCATATTATGCCAGTTTACATTACCTCTGTTTGTGAATGACGCTTCGTCACTAAACAGAGGACGTGAAAATGTTATCGTCCCGTAATTTATTTTGGGCCCAGTGGAAAAATTGTAAAAGACGTTCAAAGTCTTCGCCGTGCAAATCCTGGTGCAAAGAAATACGGTACAGTTGAAATTTATGTTGATGTAGAATTCTCAACACCGACGTTTTTGAGATTCCCGATTCTCGCTCAATTTGTCTGCTACTGATGAGCGGATTAGCCGCAACTGCAGCTTAAACACTTACTTGGGCATCATCATTTGTTGCAGGTCGTGGTTGACGTTTCACTTGTAGCTGAACACTTCCTGTCTCTTTAAATAACATAACTATCCGACGAAAGGTCCTGACACTTGGATGAAGTCTTCCAGGATAACGATCGACAGACATAGCACAGACCCATTGGGCATTTTGATCACAATAGCCATACATAAATACCATATCGATCTTTTCTGCAATTGGTTCATTTTAACGCGAGTAATGTATCACGAAGTAAATATCGTCCGCACTGGCGAAATGTTACGCGATACCACGTACTTATACGTTTGTGACTATTACAGCGCCATCTATCCAAAGCGAAAAAGTGTTACGAATAAAACATTCATATTTATTTAAGTACTAGAAGAATATGCAATAAATAATGCGGGGGCCTATTTTTTATTTAAAAAAATGCAGATGATATCCGTTTAACCTACAGCAGTGCCATCTAGCGGGCCAACCATAGCGCCATCTGTTTTCCCCCTTCAAGCTGGTAAAGTTTTCTTCGTTTTATGCTTATTTCGTGAGATATGTGGCCCGGTAACTATCAATGGACTACTCCCCCCCCCCCCCACACACACACACACTTTTGTCTTGGCCACTCTAAATAACTGTTTATCCAGATGCAAATTACAAAATAGTTGAAGCAAATATTCTTTAGCCGTCAGGGGGACATCAATCAGCATGATTTCCTTCTTTGTTGTAGTTTTGCTTTTACACAGATATCAACAGCGTTAAGACTTTTTGAAAATGGCACCCTGTATTTTTTATTCGATAATTAATTTCCTACCCAAAGACCTATTCAAAAATGTATCACAGCGTACCATTCACTGAAATACAACGTTATTAATTATATAACACAACGTTGACGTTGAAACTGCTGGTGCTTAGTGCAGGTACTCGGGGTAATGGAACACATCCACGTGCTGACGTTACCAGAGGGCAAATGTAAAATGTTCAAATGTTTGTTAAGCTTAAGGGACTTAACTGCGGGGTCATTAGTCCCTAAACTTACAAACTACTTATTAACTACCTTGTACTAAGGACGACACAAAAATCCATGCCCAAGGGGGCATTCGAATCCCCGACCATAGCGGCCGTGCAGACTGTGACTGTCGCGCCGCAGACCGCTCGGCCACTTCGGTCGGCGACAAATGTAAACAGAAGTAGATTGTACACCCGTCATTCCGTCAACCATTGTCAATTGGAGATTTGTGTGAGTAGAACGTACACCAACGTAGAGAAAGTAGAAATGCTACTCGTCTATCGAGAATGTACTTTACCAGAACAGTGGTTGCAATATTGTTAAGTACCCTGCAGTGTGCGGCGCTGTGGTAATGTTTGCAGCGGCGGGTGTCAGAAAATGACAACGGTGAAAGCGCGTCGGGTGCGCGGGCCACTTTCGCGTGTAGTCTGGCGCCAGGGCGGCGGCAGCTCCGGGGCTCCGAATATGAATCAGCCGGCTGGTGGGGTCTGTGATTTACTCGCGTGTAAAACGGCAGGCGATTGTTTCCGCCGCCACTGATTTACTGTCACGTCTGGCGCCGCGCGCAGGGCTAGGCCGAGATGGGTGCGCCCTCCAAGCCTGCTTGCGACACCAGCGCCATCTGGCTCCCGAGCTGTCCGCGACTGTCCTACTGCTGCTGCGAACATCTACAAGGTGAGTCCCGCGAGCGGTGTGCTTCGATGACCCGTTGACGTAATGCTAGAAACAATTACAAATGGCTCAGAACTTTTTTTTTAAAGTTTATTTATCTCGTTTTCCGTGTCCAGAACACCACCTGTTTTGTACTCCGAGATGGTTTCACTCTAGTTTTATTCTACTACTACTATTTACAATTCTACTATGTCGTATACAAACTACAGAGTCCGTCTTCAAGGGGCCACAGGTATGTATCCTCTTGGGCGACGTCATCTACGGTGATTCTTCTTCTCAGAGATCTTCCGCCTTCGGAATTCGGCGTGACTTGCCGGGCGGCCATCTGGCTGGTCCTTAACACTTTGACTGCCGGCCATGTAAACCATTCCATCCCTTAGAATGCCGGACATTCTGCTTGCAGGAGTAACCCCAGCTGCACTTAGTTTCTTTATCTTCAGTCTGGCGTAAAGAATTGTCCGCTCTTTGAAATAAATCCAGAACTGAACAAAGAGCATCTAAATCACATACAACTCCGACGCCAAGGGCCTCACTAAAAACTTATCTACTTCGCAAACAGTCTGTAGAGTCACTACGATATGTTGCTATGTCACCCCTCTGTCATAGTCACCTCTCAGTACTTTCGGGGAGAATAATTTGCGTGAAGCCATGTCCGTTGATTTACCTACTGAGTGAGTGGACACCACGTTCTACCTGCCCCGTTTCATACAACGAATGCGACCAGTCGGAAGAATTAGAAACTAAATAAAAGATCTATAGGCTGGTTTAGACACTAGGTTTACCAAGTAAGGTATTTAAGGTAGATCTAGCCCGTCAATAAACTTTATTCTGTTTTTAAAAGCACGAAAACAAAGATCACGTCAAATGACGCGATTGGCGTTCTACAGAAATTTCGTATCCCGTCAATTGACGCGATTGGCACTGAGTGTTAAATATGCTAGCGGAGTGGCACCGTTCCTCAGTCGGCCGCGGCGGCATCTGCAGGAAAAGGTGTGAGATTAATTCGTGAACATTCTGTTTATAAACGCCGGCTGCGGGTAGGCCTCCCGGCCGACGTGTGTGTTGTGCTGTACCTCTCGCTGCCCAAGAGTTTCCACAGCGAAACGTACACCACCCATTAAAATCTAGTATGAGTCATTATTTTGTCAAGTAGGCTCAACCATACAGGTCGTGTATAAAACACTAAAGTATGACGCGTTTCAAGGGTCAAGCCCTCATCATCAGATAAAATATACAAGAATCTTAAAACCCGAGATAATACAAATCTAAAACGTAATAAAAGAAAACGTGGTTACTTCCCTTGTAATCGTGTCTCCGCAGAAAGCTCCTCAGCATAATGTGCTTCGTCAAGATTCAAAACAGACCCCAGCACTGGCGACGCATAACACTAGTGAAATGCACGTAGTCAACAACACGGAGACACGGTTACAAGGGAAGTAACCACGTTTTCTTTTATTATGTTTTAGATTTTTTTATTATCTCGGGTTTTAAGATTCTTGTATATTTTTTCTGATGAAGAGGGCTTGACGCTTGAAACGCGTCATACTTTAGTGTTTTATACACGATCTATGTGTTTGAGCCTGCTTGACGAAATAATTAAGTATACAACCGCGACCACACATCCAGTATGGGTATAATTTAGTATAAGTCAGCTGTGATAAAATCTAATTTTTTTTGTCCAATAATGAACACCCTGATGGCCTTGTTATTGGCTAGCTTTAAAATCACGAAGGTGCAGCTTTGGGCAAGGTTTGGGCATGTCAGTAGATGGTCGTCCGTTTGGACATTCCCACAGTCACAAAGAGGTCCCCATCGAGGTGGCCTCATCGGGCAAGGTTATAATTGCAGTTTGAGATCCCAGTGGGGGTGAAGGATTATTATTACTTCCGGCCGCAAGTTCTCCTATCAGAGAAGGCGAACCAAAGAATTTTGTATTATCTTGATGTAGGGGAGAGTGTGTTACGGAAATGATGCACGAGTTGGGTTGGAAATAATTAAAAGAAATATGTTATTTGTTGCGGCGAGATCTATTTGCGGAATTTCTTTCACCAACTTTCTCTTCAGAATGCGAACACATATTGTTAGCACCCACCTATATAGGGAGACCTGATCTTCATAGTAAAATAAGACAAATCGTCTCGAAAACGAAAAGATTTAGGTTATCCTTTTTCCCGAGATCTATTAGAGAATGTAACTATAAACATTTATCATCAAAGTGGTTCGTTAAAGCCTCTGCCATGCACTTCAATGTGACTTGCAAAGTATCCATGTAGATGTAGATGTAACTCCAAGTTAGGATCATAAGTTGCCTCGTTCCACAGCTGGAGTCTTCTCTCTTCGGCGTCTCGCTGCGCAGCGCGCGATTGCTCGCCGTGGAGGTTCGAGTCCTCCCTGGGGCATGGGTGTGTGTGTTCGTACTTAGGTTAGTTTACCTAGGTTTAAGTACTTTGTAAACTACGTACTGATGACTACGCAGTTTGGTCCGATAGATTTACAAACATTTGAACATTTGATCTCTTCGGCGGACGGCGGATAAGTCGATTGGTTGTGACGTCCCGAGGAAGCTATTTCTTGAGCGAATCCGCCTAGGCTGTTGCTGTTGTTGGTGACAGTGTACAAGATGGTGATTATCTTCTTCCTCTCCACCTCGGCGGTAACTGCCGCCGTATGCTGGGTTGGGAGGGGGGGAGAGAGTACAACTATGATCGGGAATATCTCATCTGTCTTTGTGGGCCTCAGGAATCCTAATATGATGCGGGCAGACTCAGTTACAGCTGCATCAATATGTTTTACATGGGCTTAATTCTTCCAAACTGGCGCGGCATATTCAGCTGCAGACAGACTCAGAGCACTGGCTGTTGTTCGCAGCACTTGTGGGTTAGCAAACCAGTTTGTGTTGGTCAGTTTGCGAATGATATTATTCCTAACTCTGACCTTTTTCTTAGTGCCCAGACAGTGCTGTTTGAATGACAGAGTTCTATCCAGCTTCACCTCTAAGTATTTGGGAGCGAAGCAATTCTCTAGCTCTTGCCCTTTCCATCTCACATGCATTTTCGTTTTGCCTTCTTTTATCCTCAGACGGAAACTGCAGACTTACGGCTTAGCCAGGTTTGGTTTCAGGTGATTTTTGTCATAGTAATTACCTAATATTTCGAGCGTTCTGTCTAACTTCTCCTCAACTTCATCGAAAGTGCTACCTTGGGCGGCCACAGCCGTGTCATCAGCAGGTATCTCACATCGGATTGCGTTGGCTGGTCGTTTGTGTATAACAGCAATTAATACACTGCCCTAGGCGTGACCATTTTTTTTTCTTTCTCTGCCTACTATTTTTTTCCTTGCTTAGTGACACAGAAGCACCTATTCTGAAGTATGCACTGTATAAATTATGAAAACCCACACCATTTAGTCACCTAGTAAACCTTTTAAACCAGCCTACTGTGATTAATAGTATCATAGGCTGTACTAAGATCAATGAAAGCACACACCAGTCACCTGCTTCTTTTCATATCCATCCTCGAGGTACTGCGTTAAATTCAAGTGCATGAACGTCCCAATCTAAATCCAGCTTAATATTCATAGAATATATGACATCAACTGCGATTGGGCAAAGCTGAAAATGTGTACCCAGCCGGGATTCGAACCCGGCTCTCCTGCTTTCTAGGTAGTTGCCCCGACCCCTACACCACTGGGGACACAGTGATCACCGCCCCTGCAAGGACTACCTAAGCACGCCTCCCGTCAGATACAAATTCCCAGCTTCGCCCTGCCCACAGTACTCAAACTCGTAGTTTAATTAATTCCCGTAAGAGTAAGGGATTCAAACTTTGCCCACCCCTCCCCACTAACGATAGGATCATTGCCCGTCACCGGCATATTATATATATACATGTGGCGTCTGTTGCGAGAGAACAGACGTCACTTCTGATCCTGCAGTTGTTATTATTTAATATTCATAGAATATATGACATCAACTGCGATTGGGCAAAGCTGACGGGAGGCGTGCTTAGGTAGTCCTTGCAGGTGCGGTGATCACTATGTCCCCAGTGGTGTAGGGGTCAGCGCAACTGCCTAGAAAGCAGGAGACCAGGTTTCGAATCCCGGCTGGGTACACATTTTCAGCTTTGCCCAATCGCAGTTGATGTCATATATTCTATGAATATTAAATAATAACAACTGCAGGATCAGAAGTGACGTCTGTTCTCTCGCAACATACGCCGCATGTATATAAATCCAGCTTGTTCTGGCGTTAGGACCTCATCTGTAGGTTTCGATAGTCTGTTCAGCACTATTCTCTCGAGAGCCTTGAACAGGTAGCACAGTGAGTTGAAGTATGAAATTGTTTCTTGGCTAAATTTCAAAATTCTGCAGACCGATTATCGGTTGGCGACATTTTCGTTACATTAGAGAGTAGACAACGATCATAGGAGAAGCCACCTGAGATTTCTGTTTATAGAACCATTACCTTGCAGTCAACATCCGCCCTGTAACCGTAATTAAAACACTAAAATCTGTACTTATAAGTATAAAGGATCTACGTCCATGTTTTTTAGTTTTCAGGAGACGAAAAATAAAGTTAAAAAAACTCTGTATAAAAACTTATCTGTTCAGCACAGTTTTAGACAGGACATTATCATAATATACAATTTTGTGAATAAACTATATACCTACATTTAATTTTGAAGTTTGTATATTTTAAACAGATTTATATAGTTTTGAAAAAATTCCTGCGGGACTTCCTTTTCAACTCATGACTTAACTCCTCTTTCCCATTTTGCTTGTACATTTATTTAACAATTTGATTATGCTGATTGATCAAATACTTGCCTGCAGCATTCATTAATGGAGGATTTATGACCTCGGTGGATGTATAAATGATTGTGAACCTAATTAAATAAGGTCTTACCAATTCTAACTTCCTCAACAGATTTATTCATATTATTAACGAACTGAGTGGTACAGGGTTACAAAATGCGTTACTAGCGTCGACATAGCACACACTCTGGTGACTGTACTCACATGCGTATAGCTCTGTCTGTGAGCTCGTGTGTTGAATACATCCAAGCAGTGGCTGTTCGTATTGATTTTACTACAGGGTTCAAAGAAAGCCGTATAAGAAAATTTCAAAAAAATTAAAAAAGTGGGGATGGGCAGCAGTTTAGACATTTACCATTGTATTAATTCCCAGCAAATTGAAAATTTGCACAAACGTTTGTGATACCATTATAATGAAATTTTGAAAAGTCCCATCAATCCCGTTTGTGTACAAAAAATTTTACACCAGACAAGCGTGGCCTTTTTTTTTTTTTTTTTTTTTTTTTGCGAAATAGTAATTTCAAATATTTGTAAATCTATGGGACTTAACTACAGAGGTTATCAGTTTCTAGGCTTACAAACTACTTCAACTAACTTATGGGCAACACACCACACACACACCACACACACACACACACACACACACACACATCCATGACGAGGGAGGACTGTAACCTCTGATTGATATCAACCGCGCGCTCAACAGCAAGGCGCATTTAGAGCGCTTGGCCATTTCACCAGAATAACGCTTAGATTTATGATGAAAATAGCTCAGACAAAAATTGTAGATTGTGTAATTATCTTCAAAAACTGTTCCTGATACTTTAATCCCAATTATTTACCTTGTCTCAGGAAAGCCATTTTAAAGTGTTAATATATGCACATGCCACATGTGAATTCTAACTTCTGTATTCTGACTCGTTGCTTGGGCTGAAATCAGATTCAACTGAACGCAACAGTCAACAAAATACGTATGTTTTAACAAGTTGGTTGCCGCAATGAAGTCAGAGGCGCGCGAAAGCAACGCCACCTGCTGGAGACAAGGCCTTACAACAGCCCGTGCTACGTCATACTGACCAGGCCGTGGCCACCAGGTAAATGGCTGCCTGCTGAGGCATGCCCACTGCCTCGTAGCAGCCAGTGAACCAATGCTACGTCATACTGACCAGGCCGCGGCCGCCAGTTAAATGCCTGCCCACGGGGGCACGCCCCCTGCCTCGTAGCAGCCAGCCAGTCCGTGCTACGTCATACTGACCAGGTCGCGGGCGTCAGCTGAATCGCTGCCCACTGGGGCTCGCCCCCTGCCTCGTAGCAGCCAGCCAGCCCGTGCTACGTCATACTGACCAGGCCGTGACCGCCAGCTGATTGGCTGGCTGCTACGAGACAGTGGGCGTGCCCCAGCGGCCAGCCATCCAGCTGACGCCCGCGACCTGGTCAGTATGACGTAGCACAGGCTGTTATGAGGCCTTGTCTCTAGGTGGTGTTGGCTAGAACCGCCTGCTGTGGCTGCCGGTGGCCACATGGCAACTAACCTGTTAAATGTTCTTTCAGAGGAGTCTGTAGATCTGACCCACGACCAATCACAATAGCTGCACCATTGTAGCTCTGAGACATGTAATAGTACTATGTAATGGGGCTTGTAATAAACAATAATAATAATTGTAGCTCTGAGAAATAACTGTAACCGAATAGTCCACACTTTTTTAAAGTTTCTTTGAGCGATTCTGTTAATGCTTTTGCATCATGTGGACGAGAAGTAAGGAAAGTTCAAAACCTTCCTACAGGTTTAACTTTGGGAAAAAGTGCCTGATAACCAGACAAACCTTGAAACTGTTGTAATATCAGTTGTTTCATCTGTAATACCTGCCACAAAATAAGCTTCAGCGATTTCCTTTCTTATTCGATCACGATAAACTGCCATCGAACAAGGAAGTAACTCGTTCTGGTTTCGAAGAGCCTCTAAAACAGCAGCCTTCGAAGGTAGTCACTAAGCACAACACCGAATTAAGCAGTGAAATTCATGACTGCGGAAAATTCCTGGGTTTAATGAATCACTGGGTTCGTCATGTTTACGAACTTGGAATTCAAATTTAATGCAATCCACAATTTTAGAATGCAAAACGATTTTTGCGAATCTGATAATTGTGCCTTTTAACTGACTGCCTGTAAGCGCTGTCCAGTTGTTGTGTAATATCTGTTTCCCTAAAAGGTCGTGCTCTAGCTTCTCAGTCAAATGTGATGCAGAACGTTCATAATTCTTTATCTTCTGGGTTAAATGTCAGAGATCGTCAACGCCTTTTAGTGTCGAAGTCGTTTCATATCCTGAATTTTCTTTGGCAACAACAGACACGGAAAACAGTACAATTTGTTTGCAATTTCACAACCACATATCAAGTGGCGGCTGGTGATTCAGATGACTGGGGGTTCACTTATTTGAGTGCCGGATCTTCATAGTGACGGCCGCCCATCCCGTTAGGGGCGTCGATGTATTGGCGCCTCCGCCCTCCGTCCCTCAACCCATCAACTCGAGCTGACGCGTCGGCCTACCAAGCCCCTATATTTCACACTTTTGTTCCAAGCTCGAAGCTGATTAATTTCTTTCTCAAAGATACTGAAAGTTGTTAATTTTATTATTATTATTATTATTATTATGTTTCTATTTTGCGTGTGTGTGTGTAATAAACACCAAGGAAATATGAATGAGCACATGAACACTAAACCAAAGTAAATAAGTAATTACACTTTCAAGTGACTGTAAGAAAATGAATGTTACGATGAACAAACAACCTACCTTCGGGTCACCTGACACTGTAACCAGCATCCTCTCCTGACATTACGTATGCGCAAAGCCGGCCGCGGTGGCCGAGGGGACTAAGGCGCTCCAGTCACGGTCTGCACGGCCCCTACGGTCGGGGGTTCGAATGCCCCCTCGGGCATGGATATTTGTGCCGTCCTTACTATTAGCTAGTTCATAAGTAGTTTGTAAGTTTAGGGACTGATGATCCCGTAGTTAAGTCCCATGAGCTATACAACCATTTGAACATTTTGAACGTATGCGCAAAGGCTGGTCTCAAAAATTCAAATGTTTGTAGAGCTTATGGGACTTAACTACGGGGTCATCAGTCCCTAAACTTACAAACTACTTATGAACTGGCTAATACTAAGGACGACACAAATAACCATGCCCGAGATGGGATTCGAACCCCCGACCGTAGTGGCCGTGCAGATCGTGACTGGCGCGCCGCAGTTCCCTCGGCCACCGCGGCCGGCAATGCTGGTCTCCCCGACGTCTTTTCAAACTGTGTTTATTTGTTACAACAAAGAGTATAAATGTCGTTTACCCTCAAAATCGAGACACATTGCTACAACGTCCAAAAATATATGTCAAGCAACAATAAAAAAGTCACTGTTCTTCCAGTATCTGTTAAAAACAAGATTGGGTTAAAAAAATGCTTGCAGTCGATCTCGAACCCACTACCTACACAGCGCGATGCCGCTTACCACACGGCTGTTCTTTCTAGGTGAAGTGTAGTGACTTCATTATTATTCATGATCGCATCTTCTGTAGGTTTTTACAGTTGATGCGTATTTACAGTTATAAGATATTTTACCAAATATGTCGTGCTTTTTGAGAATCTTCAGTATGCAAAAAAAAAAAAAAAAAAAAAAAAAAAAAAAAAAAAAAAAAAAAAAAATGAAGGGCGCATGTTGCCTTCATGAAGGATTTGCGCATGTGCAAGGCGAGGAGCGCTATAGATCGAGTAGTCTGCAACTGATGTCTCTACCTGCTCCAACGCCAGTGCTAAAATGTCTGTAAATCTATCGGACCAAACTGCGTGGTCATCAGTCCGTAGCTTACAAACTACTTAAACCTAGGTAAACTAACCTAAGGACAACACACACACACCCATGCCCCAGGGAGGACTCGAACCTCCACGGCGAGCAACTGCGCGCTCCGCCGCGAGATGCTTTAGACCGCTCGGCTACTCCACCGAGGCGCAGTATATTAAAAGCGGCGTTTACTCTGGCCCCTCCCTACCTATGTGCTGCCTCCAGGTGGTTCAGAAGATAATTTGAACCTCAGCCGCACATGCGCATTGCAACGCTGCGGCCGATGCCGCGTATATTGTCGCGTTGAAATGGAAACAAGCTTGACTTCGAAGGCAACTGAACACAGCACTTATACTGAAAGCACGTTTATTACGAACTCAACATACACGCAGCACTGACTGCTTCTCAGGCAGCGTGCTCTGCTATTTATACACAGAAAGAAATTAGAAGAACAGTTAAAATAAGAAACAAGTAGAATTTACAAGTGAACATAAGAAAGAACCTCCTGGAATTGTTAATTACAAAGAAATAATTTTTTTCCGGTGGTCGGGAGCTTAACAAACAATTGAATTTTTAAGAAACTTAACTGCTAGTAGTGATCAATGACAACAAGAGACATTATAGTGCTACAGAACAGTGTAGATATGAATTAATTTCGAATTCAGTTGTTTGTGTGTTATGTTACCTGAAGAACTGGGGGAGGAACTGCATGCTTGTGAGGTGCGGCGGCAGTGGGGGGGGGGGGGGGGGAGAGTGGAAGTTGTGGTGGATACACGGCAGAGCTTGCTCCCATGGCCAGGATAGGAGACCCCCGTGCCCCCGCTCCCCTCTCCGCGGAACTCAGTGGCTGGAATGAGGTCTCCGGGGGTGCAGGACTTGATTTTGCGCCAAAGCCGAAGCTGGCCCGGTAAAGCTGACAGCCAATTGCGAACTTGACTGCAGACTTCGGTAGGAAGGTTCCTCACTAAATAATTATCTGTCAAAAAGGCGGTAGAGTATGTTATTTAAAGTTTAACATCGTTACCTACTGTAAAGTTTTTCCACATGGAATATCAAGAACTCAGACGGAAAACCAGTTCTCAGCAAAGAAGGGAAAGCTGAAAGGTGGAAAGAGTACATAGAGCAGCTCTACAAAGGATATGAACTAAGAGACAATATTGTAGTAAGGGGAGAAGAAGTAGATGAGGATGAAATAGGAGATACTATAATAAGAGATGAATTTGACAGAGCCCTGAAAGACCTAGGTCGGAACAAGGCCTCGGGAGTAGATGACGTACGTTCAGGGCTACTATAGTCTCTGGGAGACCCAGCCATGACAAAACAATTTGACCTGGTGTGTAAGATGTATGAGACAGGCGAAATACCTCAGACTTTAAGAAAAATATAATAATCCCCATTCCAAAGAAATCAGGCGCAGACCTGTGTGAAAATTACAGAACCATCCGTTTAATAAGTCTTGGTTGCAAAATTTTAACACGAATTATCTGTAGGAGAATGGAGAAGCTGGTAGAAGCTGGTCTTGGGGAAGATCCGTTTGGATTCAGGAGGAACGTAGGAACCCGGGAGGCAATACTCACTTTACGACTTATCTTAGTAGATTAAGGAAAGGCAAACGTACATTTTTAGCTTTTGTACATTTGGAGAAAGCTTTTGACAATGTTGATTGGAATATACTCTTTCAAATTCTGAAATCAGCAGGGGTAAAATACGGGGAAAGGAGAGTTATTTAAAACTTGTACAAAAGCCAGAAAAGGGAGCATGAAAGGAAAGCATTAGTTTGGAAGGGAGTAAGACAGGGTTTTAGCCTTTCTCCGATGTTATTCAATTTGTACATCGAGCAGGCGATGAAGGAAAGCAAGGAAATATTTTGATTAGAGATTAAAGTTCAGGGTGATGAAATAAAACCATTGCGTTTTGCTGATGACATTGTAATTCTGTCAGAGACAGCAAAGAACCCGGAAGAGCAGTTGAATGGAATGGGCAGTGTGTTGAAGAGAGCGTATAAAATGAACATTAACAACAGCAAAACAAAGATAATGGAATGCAGTCTTAGAAAATCAGGCGATGCTGAAGGAATTAGATTAGGTAACGAAACAATGAAGGTGGTAGATGAGTTTTGTTACTTGGGTAGTAAAATAACATGACGGTCGCAGTACAGAGGATATAAAATGCAGAATGACAATGGGAAGAAAACATTTTTGAAAAACAGAAACTTGCTACCATCGAATATTAATGTAAGTGTAAGGAATTCTTTTCTGAAGGCATTTGTGTGGAGTGTTGCCTTGTACGGAAATGAAACATGGACGATGAACAGTGCGGACAGGGATAGAGGCTTTTGAAATTTAGTGCTTCAGAAGAATGCTGAAGATTAAGTGGGTAGATCGCATAACTAATGAAGAGGTACTGAACAGAATTGGTGAGAAAAGGAATTTTTGGCATACCCTGACTAAAAGAAGGGGTCGCAGAGGGAGACCAAGAGACGCATATAGTAAGCAGATTCAAATGGATGTGGGTTGCATTTCTTATGAGGAGATGAAAAGGCTTGCTCAGGATAGAGTAAGATGGAGAGCTGCATCAAACCAGTCTCCGGACTTAAGGCCATAACACACATATCTGTGAGGGTTCATTGCTCCGTTGCGTCGTAGGACGAACCGCCTCTGCATCGAAGCATTAAATTTGGGAAGAAGAAAGCAGGGAAAAATGACTTACACGAAATGTCGCGTTGAGGACATGTGTCCACCAGCCCTAATAAATGGCTTCCACGCCTTGTGCAGGCCGGATGGGCCTCAATCGTCCCTCTCAGACACCTAGCGCCTCGCCGTCCTTGTTGCTAGAAAAAATAATCGCAATTGAGTGGTGACTAATGACGCCAGTGGAGACGGCATCTCGAGGAGCCCAGCGCGGCCGCACGACGGAAGCAGCGCGGCCGGCTGCGTCGCCTAGGCGCGCCCGGCATGGCGTGCTGGCGATGTTGTGCTGCCTCCCCCGCAGACTGGAGGAGTGGCCCACGATTTAGGGAGCCCCGGACCACGGGCCTCAGCCACGCGAGCGCGGGCCGCCGCGCCGCGCAGTATCGTATTTATCGACAGGCTGCCCCCTAGGCGCGGCTTGATAAATTGATAAAATAACGGCCGCTAAAAAAAACCTAATTGATGGCAGCCGCACGCTGCAGCTCATTCTGCGGGGCCGAGCAGCTCGCCGCTGGGCGCAAGCTCTGCGGCTGCCGGCGCTCCCACACCGTACTGCTGCCACTCCCCATCCTCACTGTGCAAACCGGTATTCACATCACTGGACTGTTCCGGGGACCTGCCACGACTCGTCTTGTGACAACCGTTAACACTGTTATACATCTACATCTACATAGATACTCTGCAAATCACATTCAAGTGCCTGGCAGAGGGTTCATTAACCACTTTCATAACTTTTCTCTACCGTTCCATTCTCTAATAGCGCGCGGGAAGAAAGAACACCTAAATCGTTCCGTTTTCGATCTGATTTCTCTTATTTTATTGGGATGGTCATGTCTCCCTAAGTAGGTGGGTGCTAGCAAAACATTTTCACATTCAGAGCTAAAAGTCGGTGATTGAAACTTCGCAAACAGATCACGCCGCAATAAATAACGTCTTTCTTTTAATGATTTCCACCCCAATTCGTGCAACATTTCCGTCACGCTTCCCCCCCCCCCCCCCCCCCCGTAACGTGATAAAGCAAAACGAGCTGCCCTTCTCTGAACCTTCTCAATGTCTTCAGTCAGTCCCACCTGGTGAGGGTCCCACAAGGGGCAACAGTACTCCAGGAGAGGACGTACAAGTGTGATGTAGGCAGTCTCTTTGGTGGAGCTGGTGCATCTTCGAAGCGTTCTGCCGATGAAACGTAACCTTTGGTTCGCCTTCCCCATAATATTTTCTATGTGTTCTCTGTAGTCAAAGTTGTTCGTAATTGTAACTCCTAGGTATTTGGTAGAATCTACGACCTTAAAGTTTGACTGATTTATCGCGTAATTGAAGTTCTGCGGATTTCTTTTAGTGGTCACGTGTATTACTTCACACTTTTCATTATTTACTGTTAATTGCCAATTATCGCAAGATGTGGAAATTTTGTCTAAATCGCTTTGCAGTTGCTTTTGATCTTCCGTTGACTTCACTAACCAATAAACGACAGCATCATCCGCGAGCAGTCTAAGGCAGCTTAAACGAGGGTTGGAACTTAAATAGTGGCAACACAACTGTGGAGTCACTATGTAATGGATTCTACTATTCCAATAAATTACGGGCGTGCAGCCGTGCAGATTCCACTTCTTCCACTGATATTTCGGCCGCGTATCGTCCGGCCATCCTCAGAGTGAGTCCAAGACTGCCGACCGCGTCCCCGCTTCTTCTGGTCTCGGGCAGCGCCCTGAAACTTATTTTGGTGCAGTTTTAACCGAATGCCTTAGCCTACATCAGTGCTTTCACAAACTTTCCCTCATGGCGACACTCTTTTATACCTTACAGTTTTGCGCGGCACCCTTTCACTAATATAAGTACATATGGTAGAATTTAGATGGTTCTAGCGGGAGAGGGGGGGGGGGGGGACGGAAATGAAGTATCACTTAAATGTAGTTCGTAAACGAAACTGAAATCCTCCTGCGCATTTACATGTTTAATGTTGATCCTGACTGCAGCAATTACGTACACTCATCGCAAGAAAAGGAAACATTAGGAACTACGCAGATGTTCAACAGAGTAACATAGCACACAACAATGCCTAACTCACACAGTAACACTTGCTTCTTCCGAAACACTAAAACTTTATTTCGGAAACCGTTTTTCGCTATCGTGTGTACATGTCAGGGCCAGATACGGTTTTCCTGGATCGATTGAAAACGGCATCTGGAGATTAGCTGCACGGATTTCTGATTTAGACAGCACAGTGACTGTTCAATATTATCACATTATTGTCAGAAATAAAGAGGATGCATTTATGAAAAGTGATGAATTATTATTTAGGTTCTATTGTTAGGTTCTTCCTTCACCACGACCTCGGAAGTCCCGACATATTCGGAAAAAATTGATAAATATTTGTGACAAGTAAGAATATGAATGTCATTTCTGGTCCCAGAATCTGTTACCTACAGAAAACAGAGAAAAAATATTAACGCATACCAGGGTTCGAACCAACGATCACTGCATTTAAAATACACTACTTTCCATTAATCACTCGGCCATACCCTATACTAAACGTCGCTACTGAATAGCTTTAGTCAGTGGACAATAGTGACTTCTTTTACAATCTGTGACGGCTTTTACAGCCATTCTGTCATTGATTGACATTTAATTGGAAGAATCGCTACCGAGGGTGACATGGCTTTGATAAAAACGCTCAGGTGCAGCTTTTTGAGAAGGAAAGCAGACAACAGTGAAGAGCTGTTATCGAGTATCAGCAGCAGCTCTGCGCATGCGCAGTTTGCTGGAACTGGCAGCTGCTTGAACGAACCCTGAGTGTCTACTGCTGATGAAACAGAGCTGCCGCCGAGCGACTGAGCACGCAATTAATGTGCACCGATCATTCCTTTAATACATGATCTGTGGTGCACTGAATGTACCCTGTTTGAAAAGCTCTAGCCTACATTCTTGGGACAGTGAAAGTTAGTGGACTGCTTTATTTATTTCGGAACTGCTAGTGGAGGAACTGTTTGTATTATTAACTACGTTGTTGCCTTGTTATAATTCAATCAGGGCATTCCCAGGTGTCTCATGAATGAATTTTCGGAACGTCGCGTGCGGGAATAGAATCGCCTGGCAGCTTCCTTAAACCTCTCAACGACTAGTTTCTCCTGTGCCGCTTCGTGCATGTACTGGTGTGGAAAGTCCGGTGGCACATGGAACACTCTCCTAAGAATCTTGTTTTGCAAACTCTGCAGCTTTTTGATATGGGTTGGAGTTGCATTGCCCCACACCTCACACGCGTAGTCCATTACTGGTCGGATGCAAGTTCTGTACAGATGTAATCCACTGGATATCTAGAGTGGTGAATGCTGGTTGATAGGGGATATAATGTGCCAGCTCGTTGAGAGGTCTTCCTGTGGTCGTTGATGACATGGTCTTTCCACGTGAGCTTGGAGTCGATGATCACTCCGAGGTACGTTGCTGTCCTAATTCAGGGTATTGGCTGCCAGAAGAGGATGAAGTTTGGGATTTCAGATGGTCGTCTTCTGGTGAGAATAATCGCCATTGATTTTACGGCATTAAAGGCCACTCTCCAGTCAGTTGCCCATCGTTCGATGTCTTGGCAAGCTTGTTGGAGGCCATGGTGTACTACCTCCTTCCATCGGCTTCTCCATTTATCAGAGCCGTGTCGTCAGCATACATGGAACTATTCACTCTCGGCAATGTGGGCAAGTCTGCAGTGTATATTGTGTATAGTTTAGGTCCGAGTACGCTGCCTTGGGGCACTCCAGCTCTTATATCTCTAATAGTGGAATAGTTTTGGAATCAGCGCGCACATCAAACGTTCTTCCCGTCAGGTATGATGCTATTAGTCGCACGAATCCTGATTGAAGAGTTTGTACAGAAGCCCTCTGTGCCATACGCTGTCAAATGCTTCAGAAATATCTATAACGCCACAATATTCTCTGTTATTACAAGCCTGTATCGCCTCTTCAACTACTCTGAAGACTGCTGAGTTCGTTGCGGCCGAAAGCCAAACTGTTCACATGCCTCCCAGCTACAGTGTTCTTCTGATACGAGAGAGCATTATCCGTTCGAAGGATAGGCAGCAAACTGATCGGCCTGTGAATGGTAGGTTCTGTGCGGACTTTGTCTGGCTTTGGGACCGCTACTACAATCGTGTGCTTCCATGTGTCGGGGTAGATATGTGTCGCAAGTATGACGTTAACCAGCTGTACTAAGTAAGACTGCCGACAAGTTGTCAGCAGCTGCCTTATATGTCCCATCGCGGCGGCACTGCGCATGCGGGTCACAGATGCTGGTCGGTGGCAAAGAGGCACGCTTAGCACGCGCGTCCCCCGCGGCGAAAGGAATCAGACATTCGAATCTCTTATCCATAGATGTTCTGCGGTGGCAGCACCTTGACCTCTGCAGTTTTATTATACGAAGTGCAGAATTCCACGCTTTGTCCAAACTGAAGCCATTATCTCTATTAAAGGTATTAAACATAAGGAGAGGTATTAAATTAATATTTGTGCTGTGGCCGGGATTCGAACGCAGGACCTCCTACTTACTAATTTCAACAGCTTCCTTGAAAATTGATTCCCGAAATGAAGAGGTAGGTGTTAAAATCCTCACATCACAATACTTCATCTAATGACCTGTATCAAAAAAATGTTCAAATGTTTGTAATTCTATCGGACCAAACTGCATGGGCATCAGTCCGTAGCTTACAAACTACTTAAACTAAGGTAAACTAACCTAAGAACAACACACACACCCATGCCCCAGGGAGGACTCGAACCTCCACGGCGAGTAACCGCGCGCTCTGCAGCGAGACGCTTTAGACCGCTCGGCCACTCCACCGCGGCTGACCTGTATCCAAACAATGTTCTGTCACAGCTGATTTGTTTGGTTGTAATAAGCGAGTATATCGTCGGTGTTCAACACCTTTCGTGGACAGCGGGTGTTGTTTGTCCTACATATGAACGATCGCATTTTCCACATAGAATCTGATACATACCAGACTTGCGAAGCAACAAATCGCCTTTAACAGACCCGACTAAGGTTGCGATCTTCCAAGGTGGCCGGAAAATCTCCATAAATTGACGTTTTATGAGAATCCTACTAATCTTTGAGGAGAAAGGACCCACATATGGCAAGAATGCTCGCGATCTGAAGGTTTCCTCTTCATCTAGGTCTCGTATTTGCATTGTAGGTTTCACCTTGAAAACTCTGCGAATTTGTTGCTCGAAATATACATTCGCTTTGAATATGCTCTTTAGATGTGAGAGATCTTTCTGCAAGTTCTCGCCATCATATATACAGTGTGCTCTGTGAAGCAATGTTTTAAGAGCACCTGCACTTTGTGTAGGATAATGGCAGCTATTGGCGTGTAAATACATTTTTGGATGTGTCGGTTTCCGATATACTGCAGGTCCTAATGTGCCATGAGTTTTATGACAAACAAGAACATCCAAGAAAGGAAGGCAGCCATCATTTTCTGTTTCCATAGTTAATTTGATTCAAGCATAGATGGAATTTAAATTATCTAGAAATCGATGTAACTCTTCCCGTGAGGCACATGTTGTTGACATACCTACCTTACCTCCGAGCAAATGGACTCGCCTGTCCCACGTCACCGGCGTGCGCACAATCGCGGGAAAAAAGGCACTAACGTTATAGTGTTTTAGTACGTAGCTTAGTTAAGAAGGGAATAATGTGTAGATTGCCCTTATTTGGTTTCACTCGATGAAATACCCAAGAAAGGAGAATAGTAGGTTTATTTTTAACCACTGGCACGCTTGTAACGCTGCAATGTAGCTTTTAGCATCTTACTTTTAAGACCGTAGTAATAACATGACTAGTGGATTGGATAAGTAATAGCTGTACACCGTAAGACTATACACCAACTGTAGATAAATACTACCCGCTGTAATTTGTAGATAATGGATTAATTGTAGCACAATAAAGAATAAAGAATTTTTTAATAATAAAAATAACCTATTGGACCAGACTGCTGTGGTTATCAGTCCCTAGACTTACAAATTACTTAAACTAACTTACACTAAGGACAACACACATACCAATGCCCGAGGGAGTGCTCGAACCTCCGACGCGGATCCGCCACTCACACGGCAGCACAGTCGGCCACTCCCGTGCTGCACACCATAAGCTACACTCCATGCTTCCACTAAGTACCAGTCGCGCACATCGCTTTAAATGTTGATCGTAAATGAAACAAGGCAGCTTATACATAAGCATGGTTGATAACGATCCTAACTGCAGGAATCACTCATTTTAACTGCGTACTGCAGAACACTGGTATTCAAACAATAACAAAGCAGACGACAATGGTTACCTCACACAGCACGTTCAGTCAATAATATTGGCTGCAGCCTCGAAACAGAGACTGCCGGCGGAAGACTCCCGACGTCTACCGATTCAGTACTAGGGAGAGTTCTGTCATCTAACAGTTAACACACTGTACAGATTTAGGAATTACAAATTTAAGCAAATTGAGTAAACAAATTGTACAAGTCTTAACTAAGGTATTTGTGCTTATCAAATACCTAGTAGTAGTAAAAGGGAATTACGAATGAGGATCGGAAAGTAACGATAATAATGCTTTTCCTCCTTCGGTATGGCAGCTGCCTTCTTGAAACTGCACGATAGTTTAGTCTGACGTCACCGCTACATACGGCAGTTTGTTTTCATGGCCAGGTCTAGAGAGCAAAGCTTGAACTACCGATACCAAACAAGAATGGCGCGCTAGTTACTATCGTAACTTGTGAAAACCGGCCAAGAGGTATAAACCGGGAGAGACTGAAAGGGACATTAGTGGCTTGTGTGCGGACGACTGGTGGTGTCCGTCTAACAAAAGGGCTGTGTGGAACTTAAAGGAAGAAAGGAATTATGATGTGGATTGTTTTTAGTGGTGAGGATGGAAAAGGAACGTCACCGGCCGGCCGTGGTGGCCGAGGAGACTGCGGCGCTTCAGTCACGGTCTGCACGGTCACTACGGTCGGGGGTTCGAATCCCCCCTCGGGCATGGATATTTGTGCCGTCCTTAGTTGTAGGTAGTTCATAGGTAGTTTGTAAGTTTAGGGACTGATGACCCCGTAGTTAAGTCCCATAAGCTCTACAAACATTTGAACATTTTTTGAACGTCACCACTCCGCCACCTTGATCGGTGTGCGAACCGAAAGTTTGTAAATCTATCGGACCAAACTGCGTGGTCATCAGTCCGTAGCTTACAAACTACTTAAACTAAGGTAAACTAACCTAAGGACAAACACAAACGCCCATGCTCCAGGGAGGACTCGAACCTCCGGCGGCGAGAAACCGCGCGCTCCGCAGCGAGGCGCCTTAGACCGCACGTTGACGATTCCGACGACCGGTAACAGCTGCAACACGGGAGTATATCGTAGCCATTGAGGCAGCGATTTTGAATTATCGGCATGTGCAACTGTGATCCTTATCCCAGCATTTCAACATTCCTGTGGTGAGGTGTAAGATATTGTTGAAATTTCGTTATGTTGGTGCTCACTGGGCGTCTATGAGCCTGAAAGGAAGCCACGACGGCCAGCGAGTGATGGTAATCTTGGATCGCTTATCGGGTTACGCCGCAGAAGAGCAGGGCCTTCTGAAAGGAACAGTCGCTGGTGATGAGTCGAGGACGTATCACAACACGCTCGAATCCAAGCACACAATCCCCAGTATTAAAATGAACCGTCTTCTAGGAAAGTGCTTACAGTGTTCAGAGATATGCCTTAAAATGGGACCAATGCACCCTACATTAAAACTTTGGTTAATTTGTGCCGTGCCCTTTGTGATAAACGCCACAACATTAATGCTGACGGTGTCAAACTTCGTCATGACAGTTCTGGCCCCCATGTGGTTCTTCCTGTTCGTGACACAGCTTGCAAATTTGAGTGGGAGGTGCTGCAGAATCCACCACTCCCCTGAAAAAGTTTCTGGCCGTCCAACGCTTTGCGGCTCACCAAATTTCAGGTCTTACGTCCATTACAGTCGAGAGTTTTCCAAGCTTTTCAATCTAGATATGAGCACTAAATATGCTAGTGGAAAAAATCTTCATAACCAAGAACTCAAAAATTTTTACTTGTCTCAAGATTACCGATTTTGACAGATTCTTGCTCTCATAACCTTATCTTCGGAATTTTACCCTACATATATTTGAGTAAAATTGCGAGCGCAATTCACATTCTTCAAGTAGCGTTAACACATTGAGTTATTCAAATGTGTGTACGATAAAGTTCCGAAGATCAGCTGACGACAAGAAGCATCTGCCGAAACCAATATTCGTGAAGTAAATTAAAATTTAAGCAATTTTTACTTTTTACGTAAAGGATAGAGCGCGCCAATCACACAAACATGTGAACCCTATGTAAATAAGATAATGTTTCCATCACTGGTAACTTGAGCGTTTACATACACGACAAGAAATATTATCCTAATATTATGTAGTATTCTGCCTAGTTGCAGGTCCGTGTCTTCGTACGGAGAATTTATTATGCAAATGTTCCCTGTCTTCGGCTTCTTCCTTTAATCTGGTGTAGCTCCTTCCACCTTTCAGGACAACCAGATGTTGAATTCTTATCCTTCCTCGTCGTGCAGTTCCGTTGATCTTCCCTTCGATAACGTCATGTATGAACTACTCCTGTCTAAGAATGTGTCCGATACAGTTCACATTTCTCTGAAGAATTATACACAGTATACGTTTCTTCTCTCCTATTTTTTTTTTTTTTTTTTTTTTTTTTTTTTTTTTTTTTTTTTTCAAAGTCCATATCTCGACTGCATGCAGTGCAGTGCTCCAAATGTAGCACTTCACCAATTTCTTCTTTAATGCCAAACTTATCTTGCTCGTCAGCAGTGCCCTCTTCTTGTTGAAAGCAGCTTTAGCCATGGCAATTCTTGTTCGAATTTCGTTTCTGCATTGGGCATCCATTTTCAGGAAGCTTCCCAAGTACTTTAACTGCTTCACATTTTCCAGTTCTCGATTCTCGACGGTTATATTCAAGGGTTTCTCTCGTTTTGTATCCGCATCACTTTTGATTTCTCGATGTTGCTTTTCATACCACATTTGCTACCAGGTTCCAGCAGCCGATTCATCGTGTGCTGCAGTTGTCTTTGATTTTTGGCGAGAACCACCAGGTCGTCTGCGTACTTGATAGTGTTGATAAGGCGTTCTCCTATCCTGAAGTTTCCGCACCTTTTCAACGGTTCTCTCGCCAGCCATTCACCATACAGATTGAAGAGACTTGGTTATAGACAGCATACTTGTCTGACTCCCCTTCCTATTTCCACGCTGTTTTTTTCTCCGTAGTCCAGTCGCACTTTAACTTTTGTCCCAGGTACAAGTTCAGAATTAGTCTCCGGTCTCTCCAGTTGGTTACTATCTCCTTAAGGATGTTCATCATTTTTTTCCAGTTGACTCTGTGGAAGGTCTTCTGCCAGTCTATAAAACAAGCACAAACATCTTGGTTAACAACCAAAACTCTCTCCGACAATATCCTCAACATGCCGATGGCGTCTCTGGTTTCTTTTCCTTTCCTAAATCCAAACTGGTCATTTCCCATTGCTTCTTCAATATTTTGAGTTTCAGCCGTCTGGTGAGTATACTTGCAATGATCTTTCACACATGTGAAATACGACTAATTATTGTGTAATCACTACATTTTTGCGCTAGCTGTTTCTTCTCAAGAGCAACCATTGAGACATCCAAAAAGTCCTTGGGTGATTGTCCAGTTTGATAGATTTTGTTGCCTAGTTGCGTCAGCGCTTTCAAACCTTCTTTCCGATTTCTTTCATCAATCCCACTGGTATGTCGTCATTTCCTGTAGCTTTCCTTCGCTTCATGTCCGTTATCGCCTTCTCTACTTCCATTGACAGTATGCTGGTCCTTTTTCGTCTTCATCAATCGTCTCCTCCGTCTCTATTTCGATGTCATGCGGACGATGTTCCTTATCGTAGAGTTCCTTTACATATTCTTCCCATATTTCAGCACCTCCATATGTTCAGTAATCATTTTTCCTCTAGAGTCTTCTACTCCGAAGGTCCTTAATCTTTTGTTCTAGCTCTGTTCCAGGTCCTTCGATCGTATCCTGTATTGCAGCAAATAGTAACAAACAGGTAATTATCGTAACTGAATAGACGAACATGTGACTTGTATAGTCAAACTCGATTTGTATAATGTTTAGTAAATACGATATCAGTCACTTTAATATAGTGTCTCTTGGGCTGTTGCATGCAAATATCTTAGCAAAATTAACTTCAATGTGAGAAAATCAATAGAAATTCTGGTCCTATGTGAAGTACACTAGCGGCAAAACACAAACAATACCTTCACTACCCCATAGCAATGGTAATACTAACGATGACGATACTACTGAAGCAGAATTGCTAAACACAGCTTTCCGAAATTCTTTCACCAAAGAAGTCGAAGTGAACACTTCAGAATTTGAACCAAGATCTGCCAGCATGCGAAATTTGGAACTAGATGTTCCTGGAGTAGTAAAACAACTTAAGCCACTAAACAAAAACAAATCTTTCGGACCAGATTATATACCAACTAGATTCCTATCAGAGTATGCTGATGCAATAGCTCCATACTTAACTATCATATACAACCGATCATTCAGCGAAAGATCCGTACCCAAAGACTGGAAAGTTGCCCAGGTCACTCCAATGTTCAAGATAAGCAATACGAGTGATCCCCAAAATTACAGGCCCATCTCATTGACGTCGATTTGCAGTAGGATTTTGAAACATATACTTTGTTCCATCACTATTAGCTACCTCGAAGAGATCGACCTATTAACCAACAGTCAACACGGATTCAGAAAGTATCGCTCTTGCGAAACAAAGCTTGCCCTTTATTCACATGGATAAGTGCCATCGACAAGAGATATCCACATTTCTGGATTTCCGGAAGGCTTTGACACTGTACCACACAAGCGGCTTCTAATGAAATTGCTTGCTTATGGAATATCGCCCCAATTGTGCGATTGGATTCACGTATTTCCTATCAGAAAGGACACAGTTCGTAGTAATTGACGGTAAGTCATCGAGTAAAACAGAAGTGATATCTGGCTTTCCCCAGGGAAGCGTTATCGTTCCCAACAGTGGATCAAAAGCAACTGCAAAAAATGTCTGTAAGTCTATCGGACCAAACTGCGTGGTTATCAGTCCGTAGCTTACAAACTACTTAAACCTAGGTAAACTAACCTAAAGACAACACACACACACACACACACACACACACACACACACACACATGCCCCAGGGAGGACTCGAACCTCCACGGCGAGCAACCGCGCGCTCTGCAGCGAGACGCTTTAGACCGCTCGGCCACTCCACCGCGGCAAAAGCAACTGCAAAGCGATTTAGACAAAATTTGTACATTGTTCGAAAATTGGCAATTAACACTAAATAATGAAAAGTGTGAAATAATACACATGACCACTTAAAGAAATCCGCTAAACTTCAATTACACGATAAATCAGTCAAACCTTAAGGTCGTAAATTCTAGGAGTTACAATTACGAACAGCTTAGGTTGGAGGGAACACACAGAAAATATTATGGGGAAGGCGAACTAATGGTTACGTTTCATTCGCAGAACGCTTCGAAGATGCAACAGCTGCACCAAAGAGACTGCCTATATCACACTTGTGCGTCCTCTCCTGGGGTATTGTTGCCCAGTGTGGGACCCTCACCAGGTGGGACTGACGGAAGACATTGAGAAGGTTCAGAGAAGGGCATCTCGTTTTGTTTTATCACGTTAGAGGGGGAAAGCGTGACGGAAATGTTGCACGATTTGAGGTGGAAATCACTAAAAGAACGACGTTATTCGTTGCAGCGAGATCTATTTGAGAATTTCTATCACCGAATTTTATTTCTGAACGTGAAAATATTTTGTTAGATCCCAACTACATAGAGAGACATGACCATCCCAATAAAATAAGAGACCAGATCGAAAACGGAACGATTTAGGTATTCTTTCTTCCCGCGCGCTATTAGAGAATGGAACGGTAGAGAAAGGTTATGGAAGTGCCAGGCACTTAAATGTCATTTTCAGAGTATCTATGTAGATGAAGAAAAATCAGTACTTTTTTAAAAAAATATTGGAACTAGAGGAATACGTGTTAAGGGTTCCTTGACATCGGTCGTCTCGGAGCTTTCGATACCACAGCCAGCGTCCACGCACCCATGGCGCCGTGCAGTACGTCAGAGGTGGTAGCAACGTATTGATCTGTCATGTTACTCGGAAACGTTTGTGGGCATACCCGGAGTACGTCTGTGATCTGCTATACGCACTGCAGGCCTAATTAAAGGGCCACAGCCTCGCTTTGACCCACGAGACGGTGATAGAAGTAGTCATTTCTTCTATCCACTATCAACGGTTGTGTACCAATCCAACTATTTTCTGAAGACTAGACTGGAAAACAACCACCGCACACAGTTAACTGCACTGTCCCCCAACTATTTCTGCCATTTTGGCTATGGACAACTCAGGATCACTTTCTTAGGTCAAAAAGGGAAACATACAAGAAGTACACACTTAAAACTTCACTTGGACTAAAACAGAATTGCGGTGTGTGAAAGGCCGCGCGGTCTGGGGCGCCACTCACGGATTGCGTGGCCGCTCCCGCCGGAAGTTTGATTCCTATCTCGGACATGTATGTGTATGTGTGTGTGTGTGTGTGTGTGTGTGTGTGTGTGTGTGTGTGTGTGTGTTGTCCTTATCATAAGTTAGTTTATGTAGTTTGTAAGTCTAGGAACCGATGACCTTAACATTTTGATCCCTTAGGATTACAAACATTTGAACACTTTTTAAACTAAATTAAGACTTCGGTCGGGGGTTCGAATCCCCCCTCGGGCATGGATATTTGTGCCGTCCTTAGTAGTAGCTAGTTCATAAGTAGTTTGTAAGTTTAGGGACTGATGACCCCGTAGTTAAGTCCCATAAGCTATATAAACATTTGAACATTTTTAAGACTTCGATATACTCGTTTCGTTGGTCAAACTGAACATAGACAAAAGAGGCGAACGACTGTGCTTGTACCTACACCAGCATCAGCACAGGAGAAGCATTTGCCAACTCTTGTAAAACTTTCTGTATGAAAGGAAGCACTTCACTGATTACTGATGACTATCTTCCAAAATACACTCCATAATACTGCTTAAGCTCTAGGACGCATTAAATTAATCTCTGTTGACCGTCTGGTAAATATCGTGAATTACCAAAATTCTTCAAGATATTATTTAATTCTTAGTCATTCTGACCTATCAGAATAAGAATGTAGGTTTTTTGCCATTTCCAAGCCCGATAATAGCTCTTTTGTACCATTGTGCTTTCTGACAGAAGTCGCAGAAGACATTCTGTAACGGGTGTCGGCAAATGGCGGTCATCATGAGAAATCAGAAGCCTGTAAGCCAGCCATGTAGTATCCGATCACAACTCGATTAGGAGAAAAGATCAGCACACAGTCTTCATAATTGTGCCTTTGGTGGAGTCAATACCCACCAAAGGAGTATGCAGATCAGCTCGTCGATCGTGTGTTACAATCTTTGTTACCCAAGTGTCAAATAAAAAAAAATGAATGAGACAGGAACTGAATTTAAATACAGGTAATTCTAATACTAACCTTGTCCGAAAAATCTCAGACAATAAATATATCCGAAAGTAGCGTTACCGAATTTCAGCTGCTCTAGAAACTCTGTTGTGACGTCGGCGAAGTGATGTTTGAAGGAAACAGTCTTTACACTCGGGCTCTGTCTCACATCAAATTCCCTAAATTCGATTAAACATTCTTTTAAAAGTCTAAGTCACTGATACGCCGCGGCGGAATAGACGTGCATATTAAGGCTGCGGTGCGCGCGGCCGTTCTTCGTCGGGGGTTCGAGTCCCTCTCGGGCATGCATGTGTGTGTTCTCCTTAGGTTAGTTTAACTTAGTTTAAGTAGTTTGTAAGCTAGGAACTAATAACCAAGCAGTTAAATCCCATATATTTACAAACATTTGAACATTTTTAACTGATACGCCATCTGTTTGACTAGTGCAACTTGGAATTTCACAAGAGAGGGCACAGGTGAATACTGACTCAATTGATGTCAGTAGTTCATAGAGAAATTCACCTGAATGATTTCAACATCCGTGAAGCGTGATCAAAAGCGAAGTAACTTACATTTAAGAGAATGAGTTTATACGACTAGTAACATCTCCTGGCATAAAGACGCTAAATTAGTTTGTTGTTGTTCAAATGTTTGTTAAGCTTATGGGACTTAACTACGGGGTCATCAGTCCCATTAAATTGGTAGTAGTCGCGTTATTGAATAAAAGTCAAAACCATCTACAGCGTAGACTAATCCAAATATTGTAATAATAATATCTAATAATACCTTAGCCGCGGCGGAGTGGCCAAGAGAATTGAGGTGCTATGATCCGATGCGCGAGGCCGCTCCCCGTCAGGGGTTCGAATCCCCCCTCGGGCATGGATGTTTGTGCTGTCTTTAGTATAAGGTAGTTCATAGTAGTTTGTACGTTTATGGACTGTTGACCCCGCAGTTAAGTCCCATAAGCTTAACATACATTTGAACAAATAAGACTTTACATAATTCATGGAAACTATTGTCTGAGTTACATGTCTATTTTATAAAAACAATTGTAATATCATTATTATTTTTTGTTGGTAGTTGGTTATCGTATGGAGAGGAAGGATTATGGAATTATTGTAATGCTAGAGCGCTACGAGATCGTTTTTCAACACATTTACAATTTCAGTTCTTTATTGTACATGCAAGTACAATTTTTTATTTCGAATTCAGAAGTGATAAATATAAATTTGTTTCTTTGTTGTGCGATAAATTGCAGCAGTTATCAAAAATATAATTCAGGTGTCTCTCATTTTCAAAGAACGCTGAAAAGTAAAAGATCAATATTCCGAATAACTTTTGTTCATTTACGGTGGTTAGTCATACTTTTAGGCGTGGAGGAGGATCTTTAACACTTCACCCAGTTCGAAACTTTGGCTCTTAATGAAAATCGCAAATGTTTAACCACTAGTGGTACGTTAAGAGTAATGTCTGAACGCTACCTGTTACAGTTAATTCGGGGATGGCGATTGTGGTTACACGACAACAACATCCCTGTAACGGACTGGTCTGCACATAGTCTTGACTTGAATCCATCATATTTTCTCTGCGTATTTCATTATAAATAGAATTACAGGTATTCAGCCGTAACCATCTATTTCTTATTGCTGATATTTTGGCTGTATATTGTTCATCCATCATCGGAGCGATACTTAAGATAACTAGGCTGTCGGAAGAGTGTTTCAGTCCACTTTCAGTCCTCCTCTAATGTAGTAAATCGGCGGCAAAGATGTATAAGACTGTAGTTCCCTCCCTGGAGATTATATACAATCAATAATATGTAGTTAACTTCGACGTCCGAAGTATGAAGCCGTAATGCCATCTATGGAGAGCATAATATGTAATCACACTGCCTTTGTCTTTTATTGCGTACAATTATGAGAGCCGGGTTCCAAATTTTATCAAGAATAAAACTACCATCGTGATTAATTAAATTACTCCCCAGCCGAATTTCAATGACTTCTCTAAAAACCGAATCCCAGAAGGATCTGAACATTCTCATATTCCATATTATGGCCTGTTTGAATACAAGGTTTTAGGAGGCACGTGTACCGTAGATGATCCGTACATCGTTCACGAACTGTGCGCAAAGTGAGTCCAGTACACGGAAGGCGGGTGTGTATGAAATTCGATGTCAGTGTGGCAGTTCGTACAATGGACGAATTTGCGCACAGTTAGTGAACGATGTGTGGAACATCGACGGTGCCGGCTGCAGTGGCCGAGCGGTCTGCGGCGTGCCAGTAACAGTCTGCACGGTCGATACGGTCGGGGGTTCGAATCCCCCCTCGGGCATGGATGTTTGTGTTGTCTTTAGTATAAGTTAGTTCATAAGTAGTTTGTAAGTTTAGGGACTGATGACCGCGCAGTTAAATTCCTTAAGCCTAACGGACATTTGAACATCGACGGTACATCCGCGTGCTACAATCTGATAAACACAGCTGAAATATTAGCAATAAGAAATAAATTGTTACAGCTGTATACCTGTAATTTTACATATAGGACAGCTCTAGGATGTTTCGGAAAGCAGATTTCGTGCCAAGTCTGACTGACCTACATCGATACCTCAGTGCAGCACTCCGTGAAGAATGGGCTGCCATTCCTCAAGAAACCTTCTAGTACCTGACAACGTATGCCTGCGAGTGTCATCAAGGCTACGTGTGGCACAACACGATATTGAATTCCATCATGACCGATGGACGGCGCCGCGATCTTTTAAGCTGTTCTAAAGAATTCAGTTCGTGTAACAACTCCGCCACAATCCGTGCATTATGTACAGGTGCTCGATCGTGTTGAAAGATGCAAGCCGGCCGCGGTGGCCGCGGGGACTGAGGCGCTTCAGTCACGGTCTGCACGGCCACTACGGTCGGGGGTTCGAATCCCCCCTCGGGCATGGATATTTGTGCCGTCCCAGTTCGTAAGTAGTTTGTAAGTTTAGGGACTGATGACCCCGTAGTTAAGTCCCATAAGCTATACAAACATTTGAACGTTTATTTTATTTTATTTTTATTTTTTTTTTTTTTTTTTATTTTTTTTTTTTTTTTTTTTTTTTTTTTTTTTTTTTTTTTTAAGATGCAAACCCTATTCCCGAAATGCTCTTCAACAGTGGGAAGCAAAAAGGTGCTTATAATATCAATGTAGGCCTGTGCGGTGATAGTGCCTAGCAAAACAACAAGGGGTGGAAGCCCCCTCCATGAGAAACACGACCACACCATAACACCAACGCCTCTGAATTTTACTGTTGGCGCTACACACCCTGGCAGATGAAGTTCACTGGACTTTTGCCACACCCACACCTTACCATCGTATCACCACAGAATGTTTTCCACTGTTCAATCATCCGATGTTTATGCTCCTTACACTAAACGAGGCGTCGTTTGGCACTGACATGCATGATGTTTGGCTTATGGACAGCCGCTCGACCATGAAATCCAAGTTTTCTCACCTCCCGCCCAACTGTCGTAGTACTTGGACTTGATCCCGATGCAGTTTGCAATTCCTGTGTGATGATGTGCATAGATTCAATCAATAGACGAGGTCGGCCTGTACGATTTCGTGCTGTACGTGTCTCTTCACTATCACAACAGTGGACCTAGGGGTATTTATGAGTGTGGAAATTTCACGTAAAGACTTCTCACAATCACCTGTCCTCTCACGTTGTCTGAGACCCGGGTTTCTGGAACCAAGCTTGATCTTATACCACCAACCACATTTAATAAGGATCTCAGACTACACTAGGGTGATACTGATGTTTTCACTACTAAGGTACAATAAAATAAGACATTTCCTTCTAAAGAATCAAATTTATTTTAAAAAAGACAAATGTTTGAAGTTTGCTTAATTCTTTGAAAACAACCCCTGGGAACACTTAACAATTTGCTTGTGAAAGGAGGTTTACTTCTTAAACAATTTTAAGAAAAAATTACTATCATAGTGCAAAGAACAAAGTTAAGACTTTAAACAATATAATAAAAATTTACAAAAAAAACCTGATTATTCAATGCCCATAGGCTTTAACTTAACTTCTTACTAACGGTAGGCAAAAATAAGAAGAAATATAAAGAACAATAGTTAAAAGCAAAAGGACTCAAAATTGCCAACCCTTAACCACAAGTCTTTAGGAGTGTGGAAATCTCACGTAAAGACTTCTGACACAAGTTGACATTCAATCACCCGAGCACGTTCGAAGAGCGTGAGTTCCGAGAGCGCCCCACTCTGTTCTCTCACGATGTCCAATGACTTCTGAGGGCGCTGATATAAAGTACCTGGCCATACACGCTGGTAGATGACGTTCACTGGACATTCGCCATAACCACACCCTGCCATCTGATCGCCACAGAACGTTTTCCACTGTTCTGTCATCCAATTTTTACACCAGGAGAGGCATCGTTTGACATCGACCTGCATGATGTGTGACTTATGGACAGCCGCTCGACCATGAAATCCGAGTTTTCTCATTTCCCGCCCAACTGTCGTAGGACTTGGAGTGCAGTTTGGAATTCCTGTGTGATGGTCTGGATAGATGTTTGCATACTACACCGTACGACCCTCTTCAACTTTGGCGGTCTCTGTGAATCAATAGACGAGGTGAGCCTGTATGTTTGTGTTGTAGGTGTCCCTTCAGTACCACACCAGAAACAGTCGACCTTGGGATGTTTAGGAGTGTTGATATCTCACGTAAAGACTTCTAACACAAGTTGATACTCAATCACCCGACCACTTTCGAAGTCCGTGAGTTCTGCAGAGCGCCCCATTCTGCTCTCTCACGATGCTAATGACTACTGAGGTCGTTGATATGGAGTACCTGGCAGCCGGTGGCAGCACAATGCACCTAATGTGTCAAACGTGTGTCCTGGTGCGTTTCGAAATACTTTTGATCGCGTAGTTGATTTTCGAAACTCTCGAAGCAGGTAATCCGGCCCAACTACCTTCTCGAGTTTCACCTTATCAAGGATTTCCAAAACTTTAGGCTGTATCACCGAGCCCAAAGTTTTAGAAATCCTTAAAAATCTGAAACTGCCAACTGTTGTACTGGGCAAAGCGGGAACTATTCACCGCAGGCTGTCTCTCGCGGCTGGTGACGCACTTTGAGCACTGCAGTCTCGGCCATCGCGGGCAGCTATTTTCGCGCCCTTTTCGTCGTAGGGAGCTCAGAGGCGATAAGCAAGCCGGCGCCTTGCAATTAAGGCGCTCACGGCCCTTCTGGGGCCTTTTTCGGTTTTTTAAAGCGCCTGCGATCCGGTAGCGGCCACCTCTCCCTTCCTCCCTCCCTTTCTCTCTCTCTCTCGCAAATCCCGCGAGCAGCGCCTACGCGCCGGCTTATCTTGCTCGGCTGACCGGCAGCGGCAACACGATTATTGCGGAATTCCATATCTGCAGATGGGCGGGCGCGCCGTTCCGCCGACTAGTGGGGCGCCGCTACTGCCTCCCCCCCCCCCTCTCCCCACCCCACTCCCTCCTGAAGCTGGCGCAAATCCTCGGCAGGAGTGCATGCGAATGGCCACCAAACTGGGGCCGACAGCCTGTGCCGCGTGCCCGCCACCGCCCTTATTTCACCACTTATAGTGCTCGTAGATTAGCATGCTCGAAATCTTTTAAAATGGATCAGGCTGGCAACAAAGAAAGGTGACAAGATTTAAAAGAAACGAAAGAAAGTAAAAAAGTCCCTGCAATTTTTTCCGGTAACGAAATACAAGGGTTGGAACTTGAATAGTGGCAACTATTTATTCACAAAAAATGTTTGTTAAGCTTATGGGACTAACTACGGGGTCATCAGTCCCTAAACTTACAAACTACTTACGAACTACCTTATACTAAGGACGGCACAAATATCCATGCCCGAGGGGGGATTCGAACCCCCGACCGTAGTGGCCGTGCAGACCGTGACTGGAGCGCCTCAGTCCCCGCGGCCACCGCGGCCGGCTGTTCACAAAAGGGTTACATGTTTGCAACTGTTACTGTCCTTCAAAGTAGTCACCTGCGTTGTGTCTAACCCGTTGTCAGCAATGTGGAACGCGTAGTATACCGTTAGTAGAACCTGTTCTGTTGATTGTGTGAATGGAGTGGTGTACTGCCTGTCGAATCTCTGGAACAGTTCTGAAGCGAATGCCACGAAGTGGTTCCTCCATCTTCGGAATCAAATCAAAGTCACAAGGACTTTAGTCCGGGCAGTATGGTGGATGGAACCCATCATGATGCAATATTTTGCATGCCCAGACGTTCCTTCAGGATGTGAAGCACAGTCGAATGCGCTAATCCGGTTTCGTGAGCGTCAATTACTGCCCTCTAACGCGGCAACAGTATGCACTTCTTCTTCAGAGACGCTAGGACGACCTGCCCAATGCATGTCTCCTACAGTTTGCCGAGCTTCGTTGAAGGCTTTTATCCAAAGTACCGCTGATCTGTACGGCAATGCTGATTCCCCGGACGTCTCTTGAAGATCTTGATGACACTGTCGTGCTGTACGATCTTGATCCAACTCCCTTGTTCCTGTTTAGAAAACATAGTGCCACTATTTAAGTTTCAACCTTCGTATTTCCGTATTTGGAGGCGAGTTACTAGACATTACAGTGTGTGTGTGTGTGTGTGTGTGTGTGTGTGTGTGTGTGTGTGTGTATTTGCCCTTAGGTTAGTTTAATTAGTTTAAGTAGTTTGTAAGCCTAGGGACTAATAACCTCCATAATTAAGTCCCATAGATTTACAAACATTTGAATTTGTGATATCTGTTCTTTCGGACGTCCGAAAGAACAGACGCCACACACACACACACACACACACACACACACACACACACACACACATATATATATATATATATATATATATATATATATATATATATATATAACTTATAAAAATAGATCAGTTAGGCGGTAAACGTAGATAGGGTATTGCAACTGCTTCTGACAAAAATTCTCTCCGATACTTCTTGAAAGAATTATTAAATTTTGTAAAAATTGTCGCTATCATCCTACATAGATTTAGACATATGTTGCTGTCTTTCATACGATCTATCATTCTAACTCGGAATCTCGTCTTTCGCTGACAATATTCTTTGTTTTGTTTGTATAGCTTGTGAGACTTAACTACGGGGTCATCAGTCCCTACAATATTCTTTCCTCGCCTCACACGTGTACGTATTCCAGTACAAGATTAAGGATTATTTGATAAGAGCGGGGGTGAAATGTCGTCAGTATATTATACCCAAAGGCAGGCAACATACGTTAATTGTGGCTCACCAAGAAGGGAATAGTAGATCAGAGGTTCTAATAGAAGTGAAGATTGAGATGGGTCGTGTGACGCGACACGCAAGATCCCAGATTCTAGTCGCGGTCCGAAATAATATTTTAATGTATCCATAAGATTCGAAACAGCGTATACTCCACATCAGTTTGACAGATTTCGGGAAATCACCAGGAGAAGACTAAATGTGCTCAATGTAATCTTATTTATTTTCTTCGCAGATATCAAGTGCCTTTGCTGTAGCTATATTCTCTCTTGTAATGAGTAATTGTGTTGAGTCTTCGTCAACTTTGTTTACATAACATTGATAGAATACTTATACCCTAACTGTGGGTACTACGAACCGTTACAGATTCATTCTGAAATCTTCAGTATCGATAAGATGTTAACATTAAATTCTACTTGAACTGTATTTCATCGATGCAAGACATTTGTCTTCACCGTCTTCATTCGGGTTATTACATGCACACCAAAGCTGCCCTTCTTTATACAGCACGAACCTGTCCCTTGCGCGGCTTTTCCCGTTTCACATTTGTTTTCATTCAATTAGTTTGTAGGTACCCCTCAAAGCATTCTTCCCATGCAGCTCTGTGCAAATACTTGGTCTCCATCACAAGATTAAAGGCGATCTGACAGTAGCGAGGGTGAAACCTGCATTCCAATATTAAACCCAGTGGCAGGCAAGTATAACGGCCGCATCGGCTGCGCTGGAAGGGAAGAGGTAAATTTAATTGAAGTTCGTTTCTACGTGTATTTGCTTTGTTGTTAGCTTTCTGTCAACATGTTCTTTTTGGGCGCAGCTACGCTCCGTATTGCGTTCCATGCGCTCTCATTGACGTTTCTAGATAAAGGAAGTTCCTTTACCCAGAGCAAATACAGCCTAACCGCGCACAAAGGCTACCTTGTTTGAAAACGAAATGGACGGTGACAGTTCTCACAGGCATTGTTATGAACTTTTTCACTTTCACAAGACCACTCTGTCTCCTTGTCTGTTGTATTTTTCCTTGCTGCATTTCGTCATTTAATTATGAGACCATTGATCTCAAAGAATGAAAAACTAAGTGCATACAATTAGAAGACCTATACTGCGTACAGCAATCTAGAAGGACAGACTGAAGGAACTTTTATTCCATGCTTTCTAATGCTTGACTGATAATTCGAGTGGCACTGATTTATCAAAGAAGAATATTGATATTTTAATACAAACGTATTACTCTTATCAGCTCTTAAAATTCTTACAGAAAGTAAAAACGTGGGAAGAAAATACATCTATGAAGCCTCCATGAAAGTTCTATATTGGTCTCAAATATATCCACATCCTTTTTTATGGTCGTATTGATTACGTCTTGCTTACACAAAATATTAGTCACAACCTTAAAAGACCGTCTTGATGGCTCTGGAGAGCTGTAACCAGGTTGCCGTCTCGTCCTATATCACTATATTAAAAATAATAACAGCAACTGGAATATGACACTATTATCGATAAAGAAAGTAATTAATTAATGGTCACTAGACATTTTCAGCAAGTCATCAGCATTAAAAAATGTAATATGGAGATTACAATAAGTTACTTACTATAGTAAAAAGCAAATATATTTGTTTCTAAATTAATTAACAAACAGTTATACCTTCCAGTGGTGAAGTCGATAAACTGAGAACTGTAATAATGTAATGGTTTGTCTTTACTTGTGTACTTTGGAATCAGTAAGCTACTGCAAAACTGTCACATAACCCGAAAGCTAAGACGTACAAAACAAATAAAGTTTGTGAAACAAGGCAACAAGTATGATTCAGTTATTTAATTTAAAATGTTTCACGACGAAAGAACAGTGGAATCAATCAATAAAATATAGTTTTTCAGTAGGTTTCCAAACAGTTAGTTTCTACCCACTTTTTACTCATTAACAAATGGACACCTTTCGCCCCATTTTCTTCCAATTTGTCATTTACAATTCGATTCTTGTTGGTTTTCAGGTGATTTTATGAATATCGTATTGGTTTATCTAATTGGCGCAGATCTTGTGTACAGTACCTGCATTTTTCTTTTAAAGTGGATTGCATTTTACGATTTTGTTTAAAAGGAGTCAACTTTTTGACTTTGTATCTGTCACCTAATTCTCGTAAATTTCGAGGAGGGGAGATGAGCTCGGCCACCACGTTCCATCATATCCCAGATGTGTTCGTTCGCGTTCCGATCTGGCTAGTTGGGGGTAGGTATTGGAAGGGGGACAAACCAACTGCAATTTGCCACTTTGATCTACATCTATAGTCCGCAGTCCACCGGAAGGTGCGTGGCAAGGTGCGCAGTACCACTATTAGACATTTCCTTTCCTATTCCACCCCCAGATAGAACGAGGGAAAAAAGAATGTCTATATGCCACTGCGCGAGCCCTAATTTCTCTTATCTTTATATACAAGGTGAATCACCTAACACTTGCACCGCAAATGTTGCGGAAATGGAAAGTACGATTGATGTGCGGTTTTCACAGAATGGATTGGAAGGCAAGGACTCGTATTATTAGCCAAGAAACAGATTGTAAAAATACCTAGAAAGTGTATTTTTATGGAAACATACAATGTTTCAAATGGAACAATGGTTGTTTCTAAAATCCACTGGAATTTTTGACACCAGCTGTGTACAAAGAATTTTGAATGACATTTTAATCACTTTTAGTTTGGCAGCAACAACCGTTAAAATTTTCGGGGACGGAGGCTGCGATGGCGTAGTTGACTGGTCGAGTGGCTAGCCCCTGGGGGGCGGCCACTGTCTCCAGACCACCAGCCAGTCAGATACGCTGTCGTAGCCTCGGCCCCCAAAACTCTGAATGGTTGTAACTGCCAAACTAAACGTGATAAAAATGTCATTCAAAATTCTTTGTACACGGCTGGTGTCAAAAATTCCAGTGGATTTTAGAAACAACCATTGTTCCGTTTGAAACATTGTATGTTTGCATAAAAATACACTTTATAGGTATTTTTACATACGTTTATTGGCTAATAATACGAGTACTTGACTACCAAACCATTCTGTGAAAACCGCACATCAATCGCACTTTCCGTTTCCGCAACATTTGCGGTACAAGTGTTACGTGATTCACCCTGTATACATGTGGCGTCTGTTCCGTGAGAACAGACTTCACTTCTGATCCTGATGTTATTATTATTTCATATTCACAGAATATATGACATCAACTGCGAATGGGCAAAGCTGAAAATGTGTACCCAGCCGGGATTCGAACACGGGTCTCCCGCTTTCTAGGCAGTTGCACTGACCAGTGCACCACTGGGACGACAGTGATCACCGCACCTGCAAGTACTACCTAATCACGTCTCCCGTCAGACACAAATTCCCAGCTTTACCCTACCCACAGTACTCAAACTCGTAGTTTGCTGAAACTACGAGTTTGGGTACTGTGTGCAGGGTTAAGCTCGGAATTTGTGTCTGACGGTAGACATGCTTAGGTATTCCTTCAAGGTGCGGTGATAACTGTCCCCAGTGGTGTAGTGGCTGGCGCAACTGCCTAGAAAGCGGGAGACCCTTGTTCGAATCCTGGCTGGGTACACATTTATAGCTTTGCCCATTCACAGATGATGTCATATATTCTGTGAATATTCTCTTGTCTTTTAGATCTTTACTAGTAATGTAAGTTGGCGGCAGCAAGATCGTCCTGCAGTCAGCTTCTTATTCCGGCCCTCTAAATTTCCTCAACAGAATTTCTCGAAAAGAACTCTGTCTATCCTCCAGCGATTCCCATTTCAGTTCCCGTAGCATTTCTGTGACACTCGCGCATTGGTCGAACCTACCAGAAACGAACCTAGCTGTTCGCCTTTGAACTGCTTCTATGTCTTCCTTTAAACTGATCTGCTGTGGGTTCCAAACATTTGATCAATACTCAAGACGTGGTCGTACAAGCGTTTTATACACGGTCCCCTTTCCAGATGAAGTACTCTCCCAAAATTCTCCCACTAAACCGAATTCGGCTATCTACCTTACTCACAACTGTCCTTGTGTGTTCGTCCCGTTTCATATTGCTCTGCAATGTTACGCCTAGATTTTTGAAGGACGGGACTGTATCAAGAAGATCACAACTAATGCTATATTCGAAAAGTATGGGATTGTTTTTCCTTCTCATGTGTATCCCATTACATTTTTCTACATTTAGAGCTAGCTGCCATTCTACACACCAATTAGAAATTTTGTCTAAGTCATCCTGTATGCTATTACAGTTAATTAATGTCGACACTCTTCCGTTCACCACAGCATCATCAGCAAACAACCGCAAATTACAAGTTACTCTGTCCATCAGACCATTTATATACATAGAATATAATAACGGTCCTACCACACTGCCCTGGGGCACGCCGCACGATACACTCATCTCTGATAAACACTTACATCGAGAACAATGTTCTGCGTAGGAAGTCTTCCAGCCATTCACAAATCTGTGAACCTGTTCCATATGCTCGTATCTTCGTTAGCTGTCTAGAGTGCAACACCATGTCAAATGCCTTTTTGAAATCGAGAAGCCGGCCGCGGTGGCCGAGGGGACTGAGGCGCTCCAGTCACGGTCTGCACGGCCACTACGGTCGGGGGTTCGAATCCCCCCTCAAGCATGGATATTTGTGCCTTCCTTAGTGTTAGCTAGTTCATAAGTAGTTTGTAAGTTTAGGGACTGATGACCCCGTAGTTAAGTCCCATAAGCTATATAAACATTTGAACATATTGAAATCGAGAAAAACACAATCTGCGATTTACCTTTCATCCACGCCTCGCAAGATCTGAGAAAAGGGCAATCACTGCTTCACATTCTAGTCGTTGTGACGAGTCGCATTATGTTGCAGAAAACGGTCACTGCCGTTGGTAAACATGATCGGCAGGAAGGGGTGTAAGCGCTCTACAACCAGTGTACGATAATCCTCGCCCCTTATCGTGTGTAGCAAGAGTTCCATTCGACCCAGTGGTTCCCATGCGAATGTTCCGCAGAGCACAACTCAGCCACTGCCAACTGGCCTCAGTCCCGCAGTACAGTGTCGAGCAGCTGTTTCCTCTAGAAGTCGACGGATGCTCACTCTCCCATCGGAACGATGAAGAAGATATCGAGACACATAACGCCACGCAACGCTCTTCCACTAGACCAACATCCAGTGATGATCGTGACGTGCCCATTTCAGTCTTAGTAGCCAACATCGTAGTGGCACATGCATATGCTTGGCTCGTTGGCAGCGGAGGTCCATAGTCAGGAATTTTCTGTGCACTGGGTTCAGACTCATACTACCCAGCATTAAAGTCTGGTGTTACTTCTGCCACAGTTCGCCGTCTGTCCCGTTTTACCAGTCCACTCAGCCTACAACGCTCGACATCTGTAGTGACGAATGGAATCGTAGCCCAACCCCTAGACCAGTGTTTTAAACCTTTTTGAGTACGCAACCCCCTTCCAAGCAAAAAAATTCTGGAGACCTCCTGCACCAACCGCCCCTCACCGTACTGTAACACAACTATTTGAGTGAAACCAAAGACAGCTAATTTTATAATTTCTTCTGTTGATAAAACATTCTTGTAAAAAAAAAAAAAAAAAAAAAAAAAAAAAAAAAAAAAAAAAAAAAAAAAAAAAAAAACTGGGGGGAGCGGTAAGTATTCTACATTACAAGCTGAATTCGTTGGTCTATTTTTGGGAATGTAACACATCCTATGTATTTACATTAATTTCGACAGAAAAATATATGTTGTATGACGAATTTTTCGCGTTGCAGATAAGATTCGGAAGCGAATACTCCTCATTAAGTTCCACCGTATAGGCAATTTCTAAAGAAGTTGAGTTTTTTTTTCGAATATCTCAAACTTACTTATTGCCTCTCCTTAATTTAGTTATCGATTGGTTCCTGAAAACAGTTGTCAGGCTTTTCGTTTATTCATCATTAACATGGTGTATTTACTGTAAAAAAGTCTGTTCTATTCAAATCAGAATTAAAGAGAACAAAGAATTACGTTATATTCGTATAAAATATTCACGTTACGCAATTTTGGTACTGCGGAAATCCAAGTACTCAACGTGCGTTGATCTGGTAGTTTTATTGTGGAACTACTTCCTCCTTTGACCGCTCCCCTCCCTTTGCACCGGAAGAAAAGACTTTGCGACCGCCCTGGGGTCGCAACCCACAGGTTGAGAAACACTGCCCTAGACATTCGGATGTCTTTTCGCCACTTGTTACTGTGACTCGGTACTCCTCGAACACGCTACAGGTCGTGTTGTCTGAAATTCTCGTGTCCAACCCCCGGGACACGAGAATGTGCCTTCGGTGAAAATAAGAAAGATCGCGCGGGCCGGCCGCGGTGGCCGAGGAGACTGAGGCGCTTCAGTCACGGTCTGCACGGCCACTACGGTCGGGGGTTCGAATCCCCCTCGGACATGGATATTTGTGCCGTCTTTAGTATAAGGTAGTTCATAATTAGTTTGTAAGTTTAGGGACTGATGACCCCGTAGTTAAGTCCCATAAGCTTAACAAACATTTGAACATTTTTTTTGATCGCGCGGCTTACCCATTCTACACATGGGGAGCACGCTGTCTGATATTACATACGCCTGAATGGATAGGATGGCATACTTGGGGTGTATTGGAGAATTGTGAAGCTAACTAGCAGTCATTCACCAGGTGACCCTCCTATCGCCTGGTCTGGTTTATATCATAATGTCCTGGCTGATGTATCCATAGTAGCTTGCATTTCTAAATGTGTTTAGACACAGGCGATTTCAAGGTTGTGTCATCACAAAGCCATGTTTCGTAGTGGTATTTCTTTGTGTATAATTGGTGTTAAAATATGCCATATTTTTAGAGTTGGACCAACACAAGAAAAAGTGTCCAGTTTACCATATCAACATAGAGTGTCTCACAACACATTGATTATTAAACGTTAGGATGAGATGATAACTGATTCCTCCTTCGGTTTTTGGTAGAACAAATTCATTATGGAAATTAAAATACACAATTTTGTGATTGTTCTACAGGTTTGTTTATTTTGTGAATCGATTTTCGGCTTCTTAGGCCATTATCAGACATTTACTGAAGTTCAGTCAAAGAACTTGCGTTGTCAACAAACGAGAAGAGATGTTAGATGCAGAGAAATAAATTATCTTCGTCGATGGAGCAGTTACAATGTAAATAAATATTTAATGAAATTTGTAAATTAATAGTACTGTAAAAATGAAACATCGATACTATACATCGAGAAACAGTTCATACGTAACAATTTATTGGCAACGAGGACTGCACCGAATAAAATTAAACAAGAATCTCAAGTTTGAAGGGTTGTTCAAAACACAAGGTGACACAAAACCTAAAAATATAGAATAAATATTTGAAACCTGGAACACTATTATAACTAAATAAACAATTAGACAAAAATAGAGGGTAGGATAGGATGGTATACATGGGGTGTATTGGAGAATTGTGAAGCTTGACAAATCGGAGGTATCTATCCGAACTGAAAAACAGTTAACATAAACATATTTAAATATAGTGATCAGAATTAAATAAAGAAATAATACACGTACAAAGTACAGAATAATTTGTAATATTAGTACTAACAAAGAAGATACAAAACAGGTGTGATTGAATGAAAATCTAGACTGGTATTAACACAGAAAGTAGATAAACAGTGGCTGTATCAAATTTAAATTATATTTACAACTTCATATCAGTAAATTAATTGTATGACAAAAGTATTCAAACCTATTACAAACATAGGTAAAATAAGAGTAAGGTAAAATAAGAAGATACAAGAATTGGAAGAATAAAATGGAACAGACGTGGTGAATTGTATTGGAAATTCTGAGGATTAAGTTGGGTTCAAAAGTGGTGATAGACTGAGGACTGTTTGATCATTTAATATTAAGCCTGCACTGTGAGGAAGTTGTTTTTTTTTTTTTTTTTTTTTTTTTTTTTTTTTGTTTTTTTTTTTTTTTTTTTTTTTTTTTTTTTACTTCTAAGGCCTCTAGTAGATTGAGTTCTTGTTGTTGCTGGCTAAGTGGAGTATGTAGGACTGTGGTATCTGTGGCCCTCACTCAGAACATGCCAAAGAGCAGGGCTCAAGTGCTCTGTTATTCGCCGAATCTGCCAGGGCAAGACATGCTGCAACACTCCGAACGTCTCGGCAGATTCCGAAGACAAAGATGTGGACGAACCAACCTCAGTTACAGAGTTCCAACAGAGTGAAGAAACTACAAATCCCCAGCCAGGAAGGAAGAAATCCCGGCATTCTCGTTAAAACGAATGTTAAGAGACATTTGAGTAGGTACCTACTGCATTATATTTTAGTTCGCTGCAGCTTCAAAACTGAGAAGTAGCGCATTACATTACTACAAATTTATGTTGTGGCCTGACACAACTATGTCGTCCAAGTAGTTTGAAGAACAAGGCACCCGAGCTGTAAGCTGTTACAAATATCTCTGAAAAATTCCGGCCGCGGATGCACTGCCAAATGGTAGATTCAAGTATCTAAACAAGCCCAGATGAATATTGTTGTGATTCTTTGTCAAGTGGCAGCTGAAGGTAGGCATTGCTTAAATCGATTTTTGAGAAATATTTTCCTGCACCTAATCTGTCCATTAACTCTTCTGGTCTCAGCAAAGGATAACTGTCTACAACTGTTTGTGTATTTACTGTAGCCTTGAAATCAACACAAATGCGAATGCTACCTGACGGCTTCGGCAAAATTACAAGCGAACTCGCCCACTGGCTAGCTTGTATCCGTTCAATTGCATCATTTTCTTGCAATGTGCGAAGTTCTTGTGCTACTTTTTCGCGTAAAGCGAGCGATACATCAAGAGCTTTGCAAAATTTTGGTTTGACATTTTCGGTGAGAGTAATGTGTGCAGCAAAATCTTGAGCTTTTCCTAGTCCTGCAGAAAATAAATCTGGAAAGTCTTTCAGCAACTTTTCTACACTGTCGTTAGCATCAAAATTGTTCACAACTAAAACCTCGTCTTGCACAGTAAAACCAAAAAAGATCGAAAGAAACTAAACCAAAAATATTCTCTCCTTCATAAGACTGAAGCACTTGAAATGTCACTGTGCGCTTTTGCGAACGGTAGATTGCAGGTAGTGAACACTGTCCTAGTACAGGAATGTCATTGCCATTGTACGCTGTTAACCTTGTTTTGGCGCGAGAAAGGCGTGGCGATCCTAACTGTTCATAAGTTTTTACGATTGAGCAATGTGACTGATGCACCTGTGTTTAGTTTTCACAGAAATTTCATTCACAAACAAACTGACATACACTTTTCTGGCATGGGGTAAAACTTGTGCTACTTCTGTGTCCTTGATGTTACAAGGAGCAGCCACGGGTTTTGAAAATACTGCATTTATGGAATAACTATTGTCTCGTCGCTGTTTGGGCTGGGAGGGCAAATTCCGTTTCTTTTGCTGTAAGCAGACCGTTTGTATGTGACCTTTGTTGCCACATGCATAGCATTTCGCCGACCGGGACAGACTATTCTGCCGTTTGTGCCACGAGATACCTTTTGGGCAAAACTTCACTTCCTTATTAGGCAAGGCTGTGTGTCTAGCAACATGTTTACGCTTTGTGTGGGCAGGCGGAAATGCCCGGCGGCCGACCTCTCACTCGCCGGCTCGTGACGTAGTTACGGTACACAGTGGAATTGTACCAATGTGTACCACAGCTGCGGTACCTGAATCGTACTGTTCCAAAATCTGTACTACTTGATGGAAAGACAGATCTGGCATTTTTATAACCTGCTCCCGAAGCCGGACATCAGTTACTTTTTAGACAATAGCATCACATCTGAATACAAAGCTCCACACGAACATTTACACTTCCTAGTAAGACGTTGAAGATCTGTTATCCACTGCCTGTATGTTTGGTTTACTTGTTTCCTACTCTAGAAAAACTGATACCTAGCAGCCAATACGTTGATTTTCTGTTCATAATATGCCATGAGGGCTCCTATCACTGAATCATATGAAAGTTCAGAAGGTTCCACAGTGGGAAACAGTTTTTTCACAAGATGGAATGCTGGAGGCCCTACACACGATAACAGAAAATGAAGTTTGACAGTACCTTGTATCCTGTGCACTGTTGCGTAGGCTTCAAACTGTTGTAACCATTCAATCCACTCTTCGTCTGCTTCTTCAAACTGGTGAAAATGTGAAATTACTGGAGGTGATGGCTGCTGCAGTGGTACTTGCATATTTTGTTGCAAAGGTGCGGCCAAAAGTTGTTGCACAGTCGATAGTAGAGAGGCAATTTTTTGGCTCTGAAACCGAAACATCTGCATTAGCTGCGGTGCATTGAGTGCAGGAAACTGCGGCGCTGTGGCAAGGACACTTGTGTTAGTAGGAACTGTCATTGTGCAAAAACAACACGAACAAACAAGGTAGAAATATAAAAATTTACGCTATTCCCTGCAATAGAAATCACAAAAAGTTATATACTGGTATAGTTGAGACCTGTAAAAAAAAAAAAAAAAAAAAAAAAAAAAAAGACTTGGGTGTAGCTCACATAAGTAGCTGTAAGGTGTATAGCATATTTTGGGCTAATTTATCATTGAGTAAAAGAAGTATTCATTGGGAAAAAGAGTGTAATTAGAATTATTGTTGGAGCCCACCTAAAATCACCCTGCAGACATTTATTTAAGGATTTAGGTATTCTCACAGTGACTTCACAGCATATATACACTCCTGGCCATTAAAATTGCTACACAACAAAGCTGACGTGCTACACCGACAGGAAGAAGATTCTGTGATATGCAAATTATTAGCTTCTCAGAGCATTCACATAAGGTTGGCGTCAGTGGCGAAACCTACGTGCTGACATGAGGAAATTTTCCAACCAATTTCTCATACACAAACAGTTGACCAGCGTTGCCTGGTGAAACGTTGTTGTGATGCCTCGTGTAAGGAGGAGAAATGGGTACCATCACGTTTCCGACTTTGATAAAGGTCGGATTGTAGCCTACTGTGATTGCTGTATATCGTATCGCAACATTGCTGCTCGCGTTGGTCGCGATCCAATGACTGTTAGCAGAATATAGAATCGGTGAGTTCAGGAGGGCAATACGGAACGTCATGCTGCATCCCAACGACTTCGTATCACTAGTAGTCAAGATGACAGGCATCTTATCCGCATGGCTGTAACGGATCGTGCAGCCATGTATCGATCCCTGAGTCAACAGATGGGGTCGTTTACAACACAACAACCATCTGCACGAACAGTTCGACGACGTTTGCAGAAACTGAAGCTTGAAGACCATGGCTGCAGTTACCCTTGACACTGCTTCACACACAGGATCGCCTGCGATTGTGTACGCAAAGACGAACCTGGGTGCACGAATGACAAAACGTCATTTTTTCGGAAGAATCCAGGTTCTGTTTACAGCATCATGAAGGTCGCATCCGTGTTTGGCGACATTGCGGCGAACGCATGTTGGAAGCGTGTATTCGTCATCGCCATACTGGCGTATCGCCTGGCGTGATGGTATGGGATGCCATTGGTTACACCTCTCGGTCACCTCTTGTTCGCATCGACGGCACTTTGAATAGTGGCCGTTACATTTCAGATGTGTTACGACCATTCGATCCCTGCGAAGCCCTACATTTCAGCAGGATAATACACGACCGCATGCTGCAGGTCCTGTACGGGCCTTTTTGGATACGGAAAATGTTCGACTGCTGCTCTGGCCAGTAGATCTCTCACCAATTGAAAACGTCTGGTCAATGGTGGCCGAGCAACTGGCTCGTCACAATACTCCAGTCACTACTCTTGACGAACTGTGGTATCGTGTTGAAGCTGCATGGGCATCTGTACCTGTACACGCCATCCAAGATCTGTTTGACTCAATGCCCAGGCGTATCAAGGCCGTTATTACGGCCAGAGGTGGTTGTTCTGTAAAATGTAATCACATGTCAGTTCTAGCATAGCGCTTAGAAGGTAAAGTGCCGTCACTTCTGTTTTCGTCGTATCTTCTGTAATTGTAGTTGCTGCGTTCTCCGACAGATTCCACAACGATCGCTAGTGGCTGGCTGAAGTAGATTTCCAACAGTGCGCCTCGTAAGATACGTTTAGAATTGTTGTTGTGTGTAGCAGTGTTTCTTGATGTTAAATAATTTTCTATCATAAAATTGCGGTGGAGTAATATTTACGTGTGTGTGTATAGACTTTTTATGCATTTACTGATAATTTGAGTGGTGTACTAAATTATTGCCATCGGAGAAAGAAAACTGTGTTTGTGAATTATGCGTGCTGTTTCGTTCCCGGGTGTCGATCTGGATACGACAAGTCATCTGCAGCAGGTAGGCACTTTTTTAGACCACCAAAGAGCGCCAGTGATTTTGCTAAATGGGCTATAGTTATTCAGAGGAAGGACTTACAATTAACAAGTAAATCATACATATATGACAGACATTTGATGATTTGCTTCTTAAAACTGACTCCTTCGTTATAGAAGGAAACAGGGTCGAAATACCAAGAACGAGATGGAAGTTAAAGCCAGGTTCAGTGCCTCATATTTTTCCAAACTTGTCAAGCTGTTTATCAATTCACTTGAAACCACGCAGATCTCCAAAGAGAGTAGTGACGGAAACAATCCCCTCGTGTACTGAACAAGTGGTTTAGAATGTTGTGTGGAACATAAACTTGACTTTGCCGGTAAATTAATTTTCCATTTCATGAAGTGCCGCTTTTTCTTTCTCACGAAAGAAATCAGCAGAGAGCTCTTGTCGACGATGACTGAAAAGTCATCAAGCAAGCTTTCCAAAGTTTCCGACAACTAACAGCTACAAATTAGATTGGTGAGTTTATATTATATTTTACATCATATATTTTAGTTTGTATTATTGATTGGTATGTCCCTTTATAGACCATTTCTCTGCATGTTAAGCTATAGGCCTATTTTTAGCATCGTCGGTGTATTTTATTTGCTTATTATACATGACCCGATATTCGTAATTGCCTAAAAGGATGTCAATGTTTTATATTTTCAATGTATATGGCATAATTCCCTTATCTTGTCTTAATCTTGTTAAATACAGCGTTTTAAAATTGTGTAAGATCCGAGTAGTGCATATAAGGAAACGTTCCTGTCCCAGCGCTTAGCGATGGTGGAGCCACCAAGGGCAGGCCCACGTAAACTTGTCGACTGCCTACACTTCTTCTTCTAGACGCTATGGTTCTAGTATAATACACTCCTGGAAATTGAAATAAGAACACATTGATGCCGGTGTGTAAGACCCACCATATTTGCTCCGGACACTACGAGAGGACTGTACAAGCAATGATCAAACGCACGGCACAGCGGACACACCAGGAACCGCGGTGTTGGCTGTCGAATGGCGCTAGCTGCGCAGCGGTTGAGCACCGCCGCAGTCAGTGTCAGCCAGTTTGCCGTGGCATACGGAGCTCCATCTCAGTCTTTAACACTGGTAGCATGCCGCGACAGCATGTACGTGAACCGTATGTGCAGTTGACGGACTTTGAGCGAGGGCGTATAGTGGGCATGTGGGAGGCCGGGTGGACGTACCGCCGAATTGCTCCACACGTGGGTCGCAAGGTCTCCACAGGACATCGACGTTGTCGCCAGTGGTCAGCGGAAGGTGCACGTGCCCGTCGACCTGGGTCCGGACAGCAGCGACGCACGGATGCACGCCAAGACCGTCGAATCCTACGCAGTGCCGTAGGGGACCGCACCGCCACTTCCCAGCAAATTAGGGACACTGTTGCTCCTGGGGTATCAGCGAGGACCATTCGTAACCGTCTCCATGAAGCTGGGCTACGATCCCGCGCACCGTTAGGTCGTCTTCCGTTCACGCCCCCCAACACCGTGCAGCCCGCCTCCAGTGGTGTCGCGACAGGCGTGTATGGAGGGATGAATGGAGACGTGTCGTCTTCAGTGATGAGAGTCGCTTCTGCCTTCGTGCCAATGATGGTCGTATGCGTGTTTGGCGCCGTGCAGGTGAGCGCCACAATCAGGACTGCATACGACCGAGGCACACAGGGCCAACACCTGGCATCACGGTGTGGGGAGCGATCTCCTACACTGGCCGTACACCTCTGGTGATCTTCGAGGGGACACTGAACAGTGCACGGTACATTCAAACCGTCATCGAATCCATCATTCTACCATTCTTAGGCCGGCAAGGGAACGTGCTGTTCCAACAGAACAATACACGTCCACATGTATCCCGTGCCACCCAACGTGCGCTAGAAGGTGTAAGTCAACTACCCTGGCCAGCAAGATCTCCGGATCTGTCCCCCATTGAGCATGTTTGGGACTGGATGAAACGTCGTCTCATGCGGTCTGCACGTCCAGCACGAACGCTGGTGCAGCTGAGGCGCCAGGTGGAAATGGTATGGCATGCCGTTCCACAGACCTACATCCAGCACCTCTACGATCGTCTCCGTGGGAGAATTGCAGCCTGAACTGCTGCGAAAGGAGGATATACACGGTACTAGTGCCGACATTGTGCATGCTCTGTTGCCTGTGTCTATGTGCCTATGGTTCCGTCTGTGTAATCATGTGTTGCATCTGACCCCAGGAATGTGTCAATAGTTTCCCATTTCTCGGACAATGAATTCACGGTGTTCTTATTTCAATTCCAGGAGTGTATATTTGTTCTATGAATATCCGTTTACCATCTGCATTTCTTCTTGGTGTAGTGACCTATGGAACAAGTATTGATCTAATTTAACCTAATGAGTGCAAGGAGTCGCGGATGGGCCGGTGGCGGAGCAGATCGCGGCGGCCGCGTCGCGGCTGATCTCGCAGGTGCGACAAGATCTTTATTGTGGCGCCGCCTCCGCCGAGGTCGAGGGTCGAGGGTCGGGTCGCCGGCCGCCGCGCCGTCCCTGCGAACAATGGCCCCGGCGTCTTCCCCCTTTATCTCGTCCCTCGAGCACAACTGTCTGGCCTGCAGCTGGGACAATGTTGGCCGCAGCCTGCGCGCTTAAAATTAATGACTCACTACGCGCCCATTGACGACGACGGCTAGCCCGCAGCGGATCGGCGCCGAGCGAACTCGCGCCGGCGGCAAAAGAAAATGTACTTCCCACCCGAGGAGCAGGCTCTGCTGTCCTCCGAGCGGCATCCGCACCAAAGCCTGCATCCTCCGTTCAGAATCAAATCCTCCAGTGGAAAACAGCAACGTACTGCCTTCCTCCTGTATATCATCGCGTCGACTGCGACAAACTTGCGAACATCCTGGAATACGAATATGGGCTGTTCCATTTGAAATGAGAAAACTGACTTCGTATTTTTAAAATAATTAATAATTTCTACATGTGCCAATTATTGTAAAAGGAAACAACTGCCGGCCGCGGTAGCCGCGGGGACTGAGGCGCTCCAGTCACGGTCTGCACGGCCACTACGGTCGGGGGTTCGAATCCCCCCTCGGACATGGATATTTGTGCCGTCCTTAGTATAAGGTAGTTCGTAAGTAGTTTGTAAGCTTAGGGACTGATGACCCCGTAGTTAAGTCCCATAAGTTCTACAAACATTTGAACTTGCAAAATGGGTCCCAAAACAACACACACAGTTGCATAAGCAAACGCGCCTCGACATCTGCAAAAAACATTTGGATCGCTATGGTAACGAAGGGGACAACTTCTTAGACAGAATCATTACTGGTGACGAAACATGGATCCATTATTACGAGCCGAAGAGTAAACGGCAGAGTATGGAATGGAAACATCCAAATTCGCCGTGCAAGAAAAAGTTCAGGACCCAATCGTCCTCAGGAAAACTGATGCTTACGGTTTTTTGGGATGCATGCGGTCCTGTACTGGAACATTATGGTGAAAGGGGCACAACAATAAACAGTGTACGTTACAGTGAGATGCTTACTAACAGGCTAAAGCCTGCAATTCGAACCAAACGCCGAGTGTTGCGGTCAGCAGGTGTTGGTTGTTGCACGACAATGTCCGTCCGCATGCTGCTGTCCACACTACTGAAACGCTCCAGAAACTCAAATTCGAAGTACTGGGTCATCCTCCATATAGTCCCGATCTTGTCCCTTCTGGCTATCACTTGTTTGGTCCACTCAAACAGGCATTGAGGGGCCGTCGATTTGTCTCGGACAAAGCAGTGAAGGAAGCGGTGCATTACTGGCTCGCAGTTCGACCGAAAACCTCTTATGTGGGCATAAGGAAGCTTGTAGAGCGATGGACGAAATGCATTGAAAAGCAAGGAGACTATGTCTAAAAATGATGTTCTTATTACAATAAAATTTTATAACTACTTTGCGGATAATTAATGACTTACCCTCGTAAATGCATTTTTCCTAAGGATTAAAGTTATATAGGCTTGATTATTGTTTCATTAGACGTTGATTTCCGTTTTAAGTAGTATGGAGTCCCTTATCTTGCACGTGGGAGAGAACAATTAAGTAATAAACGTGTAATCTCGCGCTGCACTTAGCTGTGTCCTACGTGAGCGACAAAAGCGGACGACAGCGCGCGACAAAATACCACCACATGTACAGTTAAGGAAGTATCCTAGCTGAGCTGCATTCGGCGCGTCGCCTGTCGCACGCAAGTGGCGACGTTTCAATTCAAACGCGCTTGAATCTCGTCGCTGTCGCACGCGCGACAAAGTGTCGAGATCGCTGAGAATCGTCTGCTTGTCGATGTTATAAAGGATGTCGCAAGAATTCTGCGAGCTAATAATCCCTGAAGTTTATGAAACTGCAACTCTTACTGAAATAACAGAATATAAAATTGCATTTGTACATATAACTAAGAATTTTAATTGGGATAATAAGTGTCCAAAAATAACTATTTCGTTCATATTTTCGTATAGGATATGGTACCGTCTTTTGCAACTGTAAATTAGTCTACTTTAGACTAAAGTAGACTAATTTACAGTTGCAAAAGACGGTCCCATATCCTATACGAAATTGTATAACTGCAACTGCGGAAGACAAGGCCAAAAAAAAAAAAGAACTATGTAACTATTTCGTGGATTTATGACTGAAGTTAAATTGTTTGTTTTTATTTTCAGTTGTAGTTTGATTTACACAATGATAAAGTGTTTTGAATAATTACATTTCTGTGCTTTTTAATCATTTGTAGTAACAACAAACTTACTCCACAGAGAGAGATAAAACTTAGATGTCACAAGATGTGTGTAAAATTACGTTTCTGAACAAAATATCTTGGTATAATATTTCAATTGGAATTTAATGTGTTTGGTAGGCCTCCAGTGGGATACGTGTGTTTGCAGTAAATATTAATATATTGGTATTAACTTGATAAAAAATTAGAACTTGGCAGCCCACATCACTACCCCTATACAACGCCCACTGCTAGCAATTCCGTCCAGAATTAAATGATTTACTGTCGTCTTACAATAAGACTCATTTTGTACTCATTCAGTTGTTGATGGTTTGTAGTCACAAAAGAAAAACTCGAAAGTATCTGTAACCGTCGTTGTATTTGGTTGGTAATCTTCACTGTCTATTTTTCGTATTTGAAGTAATGCATGAAATAGTCCACGAACATTCTTGACTTTGCAAATTTAATGCACAGCACTCTTTATACGTCGTATTTCCTGTAGTACATAAAAGCTTATTGCCTTACTCTGGAGCTATCGTTATTCTGAATACCGCGTGCTGTCGCGCGCTTTGGTCGCTCACGTAGGACATAACCTTATAAGTTAATACTGTGGCGGGCCGTCCGCCACTCAACAGAGAAAGACGCCTCGCGGCTGGAACAGTCAGCAGTGGTCGTAAAGTCCGACTGGTTGCATACAGCACGGCGTAGCGCAGCCGGCGTAGCACGCTGTTTATTATATTGGTGTGGCATTTGTTCTTTCGGACATATAATACGTACAGGGTGTCCAGAAAAGGACTCCTTGATTTCAAAATTAAATATCTCGAAAACATAGTTTGTTAGAGGAATGCAGTAAACGGTATGTTTATTGTGAAAGCTGTAAGAAGTTTATACAGCAGTTTGAAATAATAGTTACAAAAGCTGCTATCAGATGGTACTGTAATCACCATACGTAATGCCTAGTATAAATAGTGATCCGAAGTCCAGAGCGATCAGTTCCACTATTGAAACGTGAAAGGAGGTTAGCGTACCGAAGGAAGAGATTAAAACCATGTACTCCATTGAACAACGCGTTTTTCTGGTGCTAGAGTACCACAGGTTAGAAAAGAGTCCTACGGCAACAAGGCGAAGTTTTCAAGCACGATTTAATGTTTCAAAGGACCCGATGCGAAAGCCATTCGTACGCTCTTCGCAAAATTTCAATGAACAGGCAGCGTAACTGATGATTTAGTGGGGCATGTTGGGCGCAAGCAAACCGCTGTTACGCCTGACAATATCGCCACAGTTTCTGGAAATACAGAGCGAAATCCAATGTAATCCGTCCGTAGAATTGCATCTGAGACTGGTTTTAAGCGTACCAGCACGCAGTAAATACTGAGAAAGAGGCTACACAGGTTTCCATTCAAAATTCAAAAGCACCAGGCCATACCCATACGAGCTGTGCAACAAAGGGTTACCTTTGCTAATCAGATGCTCACAATGAAACTTCCTGGCAGATTAAAATTGTGTGCCCGAACCGGGACTCGAACCTGGGACCTTTGCCTTTCGCGGGCAAGCGCACTACCGACTGTGCTATTCCGACACGACTCACGATGCCGCCTCACAAGTTTACTTCCGCCCTACCTCGCCTCCTACTTTCCAAACTTCACAGAAGCTCTCCTGCGAACCATGCAAGACTAGCACTCCTGGAAGAAAGGATATGGTGGAGACATGGCTTGCCCACAGCCTAAAGGATGTTTCCAGAATGAAACTTTCATTCTAGATGCTCACAATGATTGATAGTGAAGGATTTGTTGTTGGCTGCATCTGGTTTACAGATGAAGCACACTTCCACCTGAATGGATACGTCAATAAGCAGAACAAGTGATTTTGGGGTTCCGAAAAGCCATATTGGTGGGAAGCGAAACCCCTGTATTCTCCTGAAGTTACTGTGTGGGCTGCAGTATGCAGCAGAGGCATTATTGGCCCTTTTTCATTCGAGAAACGGTCCCTGGTGCACGCTACGTTGCAATTTTGGAACAATTTGTCGTCACACAGCAAGCGTTAGAGGATCGATCAGGTACTGAATGGTTTATGCAAGATGGAGCCCGTCCACATCGGACCGAACAAGTATTTCGCTTTCTTGAGGAATACTTCGGGAATCGAGTCATTGCTTTGGAATATCCCAAATTTACTGGTGCAGGCATGGATTGGCTTTCATATTCGCCGGATTTGACACCCTGTGACTTTTTTTGTGGGGCACAGTGAAAGACATGGTCTACCCGAAGCATCCCGCCACGCTGGACGAGCTTGAATCGGCGATCTCTGTGGCATGTGAATCCATTTCGGTTGACACACTACGAAATGTGATGGCGAATTTCATTCTTCGTTTGCGCCACCTCTGTAGTGAACATTTTGAAAATATTGTGATGTGATTGTTTGCAAAGAGTGTTTTCAAACGATTACTTCACTTATGTATGCTGATAGGAGCTGTACAGCGTACAGCGCCATCTGTTAGCAGCTTTTGTAACTATTATTTCAAACTACTGTATAAACTTCTTACAGCTTTCTCAATAAACATACCGTTTACCGCATTCGTCTATCGATCTTTGTTTTCGAGATATTTAATTTTGAAATCAGGGATGCCTTTTCTGGGCACCCTGTATTTGCACGTAAAGACGGTGTTAGCTTCAATTACTTCACCGCAGATGCGGTTATACGTTCGACCTCGAACGGGAATCCGTAATGGCGAGTGTAAGAGGGCGTGGACGATAGGGGCGCTACAGCCATAGCGTGCGACTTGTGGGAATCTGAGACGGGCGTGAGGCGAGCACGGGTAGCCAAGTGGTTTGCCGGGCGCCGTGGCTCGGCGCGCCCTGTCAGGAGGCTAAACGCTCTCTGTAATAATAATAAAAAATAATAAAATAAAATAAAATAAGCTGAACCAAATATGCAACGAACAACCAAGAACGAACTGAACCAACGACCGCGAAGAATAGATCTACCTGAAGAAAAAAAAGGGGAGCAGTGGTTAAGGCGACAGCTGGTCCGAAGCGAGAGACCCGGGTTCGATTCCTGGTCCGCTCACATTTTCACTTGTCGCCATTCTTTCGTTTCAATGCCCTAAAGCAGAATCTGTCAATTCTACCCTTCCTAATCCTTCTTCCTTCCTCTCCTTTATCAATAATTTGTAATACGGTGTACCGCAACCGGCAAATTCGGCGCAGTTTCTAGTTTCTTTTTCTATTTTTCTACAGCTCTTTATTCGGGATACTATAAAACTGTTTACTGAAACTGTTTTTGAATCAAATGCGGAACAGTACAGCATTTTATTCCATTTAAAAATGCATTTTATAGACAGATGACAAATGATGAAAAGTACTTTAAATTTAAATTCTAAAATTACGGCATAAATACCACATTTATTTATACAATAGTGCCTTCATTTTGTAATTCATTTGAAAATTTTACTTTGAATAGTTTCCGAACTATGAGAGTCATAATGGCGTGATTTCATGAAATTTCGTTACTTCCGCTCCTAAAAAGAAACAACCGGAATCGTTTGCGTATCACAGGTGCCAGTTTCTCAAAGATATTAATATCTACTTTCTATGACAGAAATATGAAACCCCCACAAAAATGCAAGTTTTCCTGCTGTCCGATTTGAAAAGGAATGGCCCATAAAGGAATTGTTGAAATAATATAAGCTAAATGTGGTACCAGGGTGCTACCATCTCAGCTAACTTTCAGAGAATAAAATAGAGCCTTCATAAAGCAAGGAATTCTAGAAATTACTAACAACATAAACTGGAAACGACACATAGAAAATCTTGTAGGGAAAGCGAACCAAAGACTACGTTTCGTTGGCAGAACGCTTAGAAGACGCAACAGTTTTACTAAAGAAACTGCTTACACTACACTTGTGCGTACTATTTTGGAGTATTGCTGCGCATTGTGGGTTCCCAGCAAGTGGGACTGAGTGACGATTTACAGGAAGTTCAGAGAAGGGCAGCTCATTTTGTACGAGGCGCGTTTTTGAAGTAAGTTCCGTTTGAACAGAAGCACACAACGAAATGTTATTTCAGAAAAATAAATTTATTTTCAGAAAGTACGTACTTTATTTTTCGACATAGTTACCAAGTTTGTTCAAACACTCATGCCTCTCAACCAGTTTTAAAATACCCTCTTCATACAATTTTGCCGCCTGTTCCGATACCAAAGAGTTCACTGTCGTTTTGTAAAACACTGACATCGACACGTCAGGAAATTCGTTTTAGAGACTTGTTATTGTGACGCTACTGTTCTCACGAATCCTCGCTTCAGGTGAAACCACCAAATCGTCTGTAATCGAAGATGGGCGACCGGAGCAGTCCTCATCATGGACGTTGTCACAATCATCTTTCAATTCTCGTACCCACTTACGCACTTTGCCTTTACTCATAACAGTATCCCCGTATATTTCGCAAATCTGTCGATGAATTTCTGCAGCAGACAGGTTTCTTGGTGACAATAACCATATCACTGAGCGAACCTCACAAGCGGAGGGCGAATCGATAGTGTTAAATATTTTGAAAGCACAGAACAGAACCGTACACTTTAGCTACAGTGCTGAAACTGAGCACAGCTGTTCCTGAGGCATGCCGGTACAAAACGCTCGCGCTCGTTGCAGTATGTGCGCGAACACTAGTCTCTACAGCAAAACGGAACTTACTTAAAAAACGAGCCTCGTATAATCACGATATAGGGGACAGAGTGTCACAGAAATGATGCACGAGTTGGGATGGAAATCGTTAAAAGAAAGGCATTATTTGTTGAGACAAGATCTATTTGCGAAATTTCTTTCACCACCTTTCTCTTCCGAATGCGAACATATTGTGTTAGCACCCACATACATAGGAAGACATGATCATGATAATGAAATAAGAGAAATCAGATCGAAAAAGGAAAGATTTAGATGTTCCCTTTTTCCGCGAGCTGTAAGAGAATGGAACCGTAGAGAAACATCATAAAAGAGGTTCCATGAACCCTCTGCATGCACTTCAATATGGCTTGCAGAGTATTTATGCAGATGTAGAAATCACGAACAACTTTTTAGATTTCTTTTGTCTCGTCGACAGTCGATCATAACCGACTGCAGATGCAACTTCTGATGAGTAGGTGCGCCCATTCTTAGCGTCTCATTACCTGATGCCAAGGACAAATGCGACGTGGTTCCAAAGAAAGGGAAAGAATCGCCATCCCGTTGAAGAAAAACACTGCCGAAAGAGGGCTTCAAGAACTAAATCGACAGGACAGAATTTTCATTCCCTCACTTGCACGCTTACATAATCATATTCCGCAACCTGTGTTCCTATAGAAGTAGTTTCGATGATACAGCTCTTCGTGTTACACTGCCCTGTTCAACCTTCTTCACCTGCAACCCACATCAATTTGAAAATGCTTACTGTAGTCTTATCTCCCTCTGCGATTTTCAGTTCCTACAATTCTTTAATACTTAATACACTATTTCTCTAGTTCCATTCCATCCTGACGCCTGGTGCACCAAACGTTTGTGGATTTGTTGAAAGAATATACACTTGCGAAAATACTTTTTTTATTTATTTTTTTATTTTTATTTATTTATTTATTTTTATTTTTAGATTTTTGAAGCGTTTCGCCCTTTTGACATAAAATGTTCAAATGTTTGTCAACCTTAAGGGACTTAACTGCGGGGTCATCAGTCCCTAAACTTACAAAGTACTTATGAACTACCGTATAGTAAAGGCAGTACAACCATCTATGCTCCAGGGTGGATTCGAATCCCCGACAGGGAACAGCCTCACGCATCGTAGCCTCAATGCGCTTCGCCGCGGCTCCGATTATCTATGTTAAAAAAAAATTATAAAAATAAACACATGTGACGTAGTGCATATTACAAAATTATACAAAGATCTGTTGCAAAAAATGTTTTAAATACTTTGGAAAAGGGGAAGAGCGGTGGTCCTTTAAAACATATAGCCTCACGCAGAACATCTCCTGAAGCAACATCAGTCCATGCTTCCCGGTGTTAAAATGTAAATTAATGGGGAAAGAATCCTGTCGGTCAATGTCAAATAAAACAGTAGTGACTTAAAACGGGAGAGTACAAACGGAAGTGTAGTAATATCAACAGCCACTAAAAGCACCGTGGCGTAACAAAAAGACAAATAAAAGCTTTGGGGGAGCCGACCTCGTCACTGACGGTACAACATGGAGCGGTTAGTACACGAATACAATGCGCCTAGTAGCTCGCACGCTAGCCCTCAGAGCTAGCCGCACAGACATTAAGCCGTAAAGCTGAGGTTATAGCACATGATACGTAACTAACGAGGAAAGTACATGGGCTCGAACAAACATATCTGTATGAACGTTTGGTTACAGGATCTCGACGTACACCTCAATGTGCTGGTGGGTGTCGTTTTTTTGCAAAGCTCTGCAACCATGCTCTAGATAGCACTGTAGATATAATTGTAGACGCCATACGTAATGCAGATATCTTAACTATAACTTATGTAATAGTCATCGTACATGTTCTCTAGCGAATTGTCATCAAAAGCCGTGATGATAGTTGCAACTTTAACCTTCTTCCCGAAAGAATGTTGGTATTCACTGCCACTGCTTCCATCGCCTCTGCCCGCACTTACCGTAGCACTACCGCTTGTAATGAGTTGTTCGTCATTATTATCCCTACTATCATTATTAAGAGTTTGTAACAACAGTATCTAACTTATGCTCATATTTCTGTACCATGACAGATACGAGAAAGCATGCAAATGAGTCATCTTCTACACTAATACCATCTTCACGAAGAAGGGTTCTTCGTAACTTCATCTCAACCAATCGCAATACATTAGCAGGATTGATTAGCAATCGCCGCCCCATCTGACGCTTCATCACACAAATAACATCACAAAACGCAACTTCGGAGGCACACTGTACCGTCCCTACTGGCGAACCAACAGATCAAAGTGCAATGCGGCATGGCACACGCAGAGGCCTCTAATGGACGACTGCAGAGTTTTGCAGATGCGGGAGTATCACTAGTGCAATAAGGGATCTTTATATTATCTCTCATACGATTTTGGTGTATATGTGTTTGTCCGAGCCCAAGTACTTTCCTTGTGAGACCCCTAAACGATCTCAATACCAGGATGGGATAACAGGGAGAAAAAAAGTTCGCATAAGCCAATTACTGCTTACAGGAAATTTATTAAATAATTTAAAGCACAATTGATATAACTTCTGGAAGCACAGATTAAACCCTTATAGATTTGAACATGAAAATCAAGGGGTCGAAGGCTTACTAATAATTAGTTACCCCAACACATGTTTGGATTAACTTTGCCACAATGGAATACATATAAAATACAATATTAATTAAAGGGGATTTAACACAGACATTCTTTAAAAATCTCTTTACCAAATAACTACGACTAGAGTGCATCTAGGGCAAGATATGCAAAATATTCATTTCCTTTTGAAAAACTCAATTACAACAGGGCTTAAATATATTTCACGCATGTCTACATGGCACAATTTACAAGGTTACCATAACACATATTTAATAAAAGTTTCTGCAGAAGCATCGGGGAAGATAAGCCACACTCATCAAAAACTTTAAAAGAAAATGGGGCATGATAACATCACAAATGTTCAAATGTTTGTTAAGCTTATGGGACTGAACTACGGAGTCATCAGTCCCTAAACTTACAAACTACTTAAGAACTACTTACGAACTAGAACGGCACAAATATCCATGCCCGAGGGGGGATTCGAACCCCCGACCGTAGTGCCGTGCAGACCGTGACTGAAGCGCCTCAGTCCCCGCGGCCACCGCGGCCGGCGATAACATCACAGTAAATAAAGTTTCTCCCCTTTTAAAATATCCACAATTAAACAACGGTCGTATCAGGACCAAAATGACAGAGCAAACTACACTGAATAATAACAGTCTTCAAAGCAAATTACAATTCAGTTCAGGCCGCAGGTCCAGGCAACCTTAAAATGGTCGTTCTTCACTAACAACAGTACACACAAATACTGAATAATAAATGGCAGAGTCACATTGCTTCTCGGGCGTAGCCCTGGAACGGATAATCCGTAAGGAACCTTGCGTACTTAAGAGCGAATGACACAAATGAGACAGACAGCCATACATAATTAGATGGAAGTAATTAAGGAGGCGGATGGTAGCCAGATCCTATATGACAGACGTCAAACTGATATCAAAAAGCTCGTGTTTAAGTCTGACAACATAAATGCAGTCGTTACCCACACACAGCCAAGGTAACAAAAAAGGACACTGCCGATAGCGGAAGTTAACCAAGCGGCGGCAAACTAAACTGTCGAGTAAACTACACCCACGCCCGAGGCAGGTAACCGAACGCGGGAGGCCACGACGGTAAAAATATGGGAAACATAAGAACATAATGCAAGATAACCGTCGTCTTAAACTGTTGAATATAACAACCCACGGATGCACCGGTAAATAATGAACTGCTCTATGTTGACAGAAGCCCAAACCTTCCACACAAATGACTTCCGTGGAGACAATTGGCAGATGTCCCGTGAATGGTGCGAAATAGTTGGACTCACAATCCGTTCTCATGATTTCCGGACGACACGTTGCATGCGTGGCGTGGTTGCCTCAGACAGACGCCACAGCTGAACGGTCCGATCCGACGACGGCCCAAACAGAACAACACGCGTCGCTCGGCTGGAAGAGACGCTGAACACATGACCAGACAACTACATGCGCGCCGCTCAGAAGGCCCCCCTCGGAGAAGCAGAGGAAGAACCTAACTGGCGCCAGTGCACAGGCGAATAAGACGAGCCGACACGGCTCAGTAACAGACAATACCTTTACACATTAGACATCTTCCTTATTCTTTTGTATAAAGAAAACTAACTTCCTCTACGAGTCCGCGATCTTTGTTTCCTTCAATAAGAACGAAAAACCCTCTGGATCACCAAAATTGTATTTATTTATTACGGCGTTGCGGCATCTGCTATCATCAGATCTAAAAAGCCTCTGAACTTGCAAAGCTCGGCGTCAATAATAAATTTTAACAAAATTACCAAAAATTTCCGGGCTGTTATGCCGTGGTCTAGTGGATTTATTGTGGAAACCCAACGTTTCGTCCCCGACTGCGGAGGACATTTTCAAGGGGGATCGTGGCACTTTTGAATGTCCGATGCACACCCTGGCTCGCTACTGACTGAAACCAAACTCCGTTTACGAGGGCTCGCGAGCAAAAGTATGACGTCAGATGTTTTTGACATGCGCGCGCAATTCGTCGTTGCCGATTGCCTCCGTCCGTTGGTATCGTCCCTGAATCCAGAATTCATTTAGTTTCACGCCCTCCTCCATCCTATTGAAAATATTGGGGTGTTTTACAATTTCTATGTATAGTCTTCCACCATGGGGTGATATCAACGGACGGAGGCAATCGGCAACGACGAATTGCGCGCACATGTCAAAAACATCTGACGTCACACCTCTGCGCGCGAGCCCTCGTAAACGGAGTTTGGTTTCAGTCAGTAGCGAGCCAGAGTATGCATCGGACATTCAAAAGTGCCACGATCCCCCTTGAAAATGTCCTCCACAGTCGGGGACGAAACGTTGGGTTTCCATAATAAATCCACTAGACCACGGCATAATAGCCCGGAAATTTTTAGTAATTTTGACCATTCCGGCCGTGAAAGTTTACATTTTACAATAAATTCTCTATCGAGTAGGGGCGTCAACTTGACGCACCTACAACGTAGACATTTTTTAACGCCTATACTAGGTAGAGATTTTACTTTGCGAATTCAGAGGCTTTTAGATCCGATGATGGCAGCAGCCGAAACGCCGTAATAAATACTCTTTTAGCGATGTCGACATTTTTATTCTTATTGAACCTTTCTCATTCCATAAAAACACTAAACACAATATTTTAAAGTCACTATGATTTCTTCAAATGTAAACAAAGTATAAAAATAAAAAATAAAAAAAATTGAGAACACCGTTGAGACACTAAATATTGTGAAATGATTTTATATGATCTTTAGTAGCCAATCTATTAGAAGAAACGTGAAATGTTCAATAGTTCATTCGCAATTTAGGGAAATATAAGACCATATGTAAGTAAGGTGATACATTAGGAACACATTGTAATAACACACATGAGCTCTATGCTAGAGTATTGAACATTAAATAACGAATGCGCTGTAAACGACAATTTATAAAACGGAAACACTAAATAGTAATAAAATAAGTAATTAGCAACAAGGTCTATATTCGTGTTTTATAATTTAGAATTATTGTAGTAAATTGTTAAAGCCACAAAACACAAAATCTATTTGACATTGTTATATTTTATACATAATCATATTTTCAGGTAAAATTTTAATATTCCTAACATCTAAATAACTTTTTACATGTGCAGATTTATGGCCGAGTTCTTTTGTTACATCACTTTTTAATAATGTTTAAGTCATTCATTCTAAATTTAATATTGCCACGACTCTTCCGACGGAACGCCTGGCGCAGAGATTAGCATCGCAGATCGCTGTGCTTGCGGTCCTCAGTTGAAATCCTGCCACGGGCAGAAAAAAAAAATTTCTTTGTATTCACTATTTCTAGAATGCTCTACATGTTTCTTATTTCGATGTAGTTGTAAGTTGCAGAAAATTCTTTCTTTGTATAAGTAGTGGAGCACTCCAAGCAGTAGTCAGTCTGTACTGAGTGTACGCTGAGTACTCGGCTGGCTGTCTGCCTGTCAATACTTCGGAACAGACGGGCAGTTGTTTACGTCGTGTGCTTCGCGGACGGCGGCTAGTTTCGATGCGCTTGCTTCCTATATTGTGTATCGTAACATTATGGATTCCGAAGAGAGGGAGAATAACATCCAATGCGAATTTGATCAGTCCGCTCCTCGACCGTCCGCGTTTTAAATATATTCGTGGTTGAAGAACGATCTCAAGTTAACCGAAACTGACGCTGTAGGCCTGCAATTAGACTTTTTTTTACGTTCCTTGTTTGTAAAGTTGTCTTCACCGGAATTTTTGTGACGCTGTTGTTACCGTAAATGATGGCGTTCGAAAATTTAAACACTATGATGGCACAGTGACCAACGTTAATATTGCGCCGGCCGCGGTGGCCGAGGGGACTGAGGCGCTTCAGTCACGGTCTGCACGGCCACTACGGTCGGGGGTTCGAATCCCCCCTCGGGCATGGATATTTGTGCCGTCCTAGTTCGTAAGTAGTTTGTAAGTTTAGGGACTGATGATCCCGTAGTTAAGTCCCATAGACTCTACAAACAATTGAACATTTTTTGTTAACATTGCGAACGCAGGTTTTGGTCTTCGGACTGTTCGCGTCTTCAATCTGCCGTTCGAAATACGAAGTGGCACTATCGAACGTAGTCTTGCGCCTTATAGCGACGTGTTATCTGTCGTGAAAATTAAATGTTTGTAGGGCTTATGGGACTTAACTACGGTGTCATCAGTCCTTAAAGTTGCAAACTACTTATGAACTAGCTAATACTAAGGATGGCACAAATATCCATGCCAGAAGTGGCCGTGCAGACCGTGACTGGCGCGCTGCAGTCCCCTCGGCCACCGCGGGTGACCTGTCGTAAAAGAGAAGTGCTCTTCCGTGTACATTTATCAGGTGGAAAATGGGATTCGAAGCGTGCGGATGGTCATTGGGAAACACATTCCATCCTTTGTTTACGTAAATGGCCACAGAGCTTTCGTCGCCTACAGCGGACAACCACAGACCTGCTCTTTCTGTGCCGGCACGGACTCTTCAGACAGCACTGCCCGCGACGAAACCGCCCCGTGCAACTTCCGGCTGCCGGGACGGCCGGCGAGGTGACGTACGCAGCGGCCGCGGTGGAGTAACCGAGCGGTCTATAGAGTCTCGCTGCGGAGCGCACGGTTGCTCGCCGTGGAGGTTCGAGTCCTCCCTGGGGCATGGGTGTGTGTGTTTGTCCTTAGGTTAGTTTACCTAGGTTTAAGTAGTTTGTAAGCTACGGACTGATGACCACGCAGTTTGGTCCGATAGATTTACAACCATTTGAACATTTTCGTACGCGGCGTTCAGCGTTGACCGGCCCACACCTGCCCTCCCGCCGCCCTACGGTTGAGAGCACGGGAGTCGAACCCGCCAACATGGACACTACCCCAGCACCAGTTACCGACACTACTGTCACGGAAGCGCTTTCGGAATCTCGCTCGGACGAGGCGCTGCCTGTCAACCATCGTCTAGATGTGGACACTGCGACGGTTCCTCCGGAAATGATCGCCGACGGCGGTCAGGCAGCCTTGCCTGTTGCTGTCGATGTGAACGCATCTCTCCTCGTCCCGAATGATGCTCGACAAGATGAGTCTGTCGTGGAGGTGTGCGCACTGGCGACGGGATCAGAACCCGTTACCTCCGCCTCGGCCTCATCCACTTCGCCACCTAAGCAGCCGCGCTGCTCGTCCACAGTCCCCTCGCCACCCTCGAGAAGGAGCCGTCCAGCCCCCCGGCAGTCTTGTTCCGTTTTCACCGTCCCCATTCCGAGGCTGCGCCACTCAACCCGACCGCCGTCCCGCATCGACTGCGTCACGTCCGCAAATTCTTCCTTAAGAAGAGTTACGTCGATGCGGAAGACCTAGACCCTGATACCCGGTCGGTCCAGGGCGTTTACCAGGCGATACCTCTGACCATAACTTATTGGTCATGAACTGTAGGCTGAAACTGAAAAAACTGCAGAAAGGTAGGAAAATAAGGAGATCGGACATGGATAAACTGAAGGAATCTGAAGTTTCAGAGGGAGCTTTAGGCAACAACTGACAGAAACGAGGGAAAATAAAACAGTATAGGAGGAATGGGTAGCATTGAGAGATGAAATAGTGAAGGCAGCGGAGGACAAAATAGGTAGGAAGGCAAAACCTAGAAAAATCGTTGGTTATCACAGGACATGCTAAATTTAATCGATGAAAGGAGAAAATATAAAAATGCGATAAATGAAACAGGCAAAATGGAGTACAGACGACTAAGAAATTAGATTGACAGGAAGTGCAAAATGGATAAGCAGGAGTGGCTACAAGGCAAATGCAAGGATGTAGAAGAATGTATAAATAGGGGAAAATAGATACAGCCTACAGGAAAATAAAAGAGATATTTGGAGATAAGAAAAACAGCTGTATGAATATCAAGAACGCAGATGTAAAACCATTTCTCAGCAAAGAAGGGAAAGAGTATATAGAGAGGCTCTACGAAAGAAATGAACTTAGGGGCAATATTGTAGGAAGGGGAAAAGAAGTAGATGAGGATGAAATAGGAGATACTATACTGAGAGGTGAATTTGACAGAGCTCTGAAAGACCTAAGTCGAAACAAGGCCCCTGGAGTAGATGACATTCCCTCAGAGCTACTGAAGTCTCTGGGAGAACCAGCCATGACAAAACTGTTTCACCTGGTGTGTAAGATGTATGAGACAGGCGAAATACCTTCAGACTAAGAAAAATGTTATAATCCCCATTCCAAAGAAAGCAGGCGCCGACAGGTGTGAAAATTACAGAACTATCAGTTTAATAAGTCATGATTGCAAATTATTTACAGAGGGATGGAAAAGCTGGTAGAAGACGACCTCGGGGAAGAGCAGTTTGGGTTCAGAAAAAGGTAGGAACAAGGGAGGCAATACTCACTTTACGGCTTATCCTAGAAGATAGATTAAGAAAAGCCAAATCTACATATCTAGCTTTTGTAGATTTGGAGAAAGCTTTTGACAATGTTGATTGGAATAAACTCTTTCAAGTTCTGAAGCAAGCAGAAGTAAAATATAGGGAGCGTAAGGTTATTTACAACTTGTACAAAAATCAGATAACTGTTGTCAGAGTTGAAGGGCATGAAAGGGATGCAATGTTGGGAAGGGAGTAAGACAGGGTTGTAGCCTTTCTCCAATGTTATTCAATTTGTACATTGAGCAAGCTATAAACGAAAGCAAGGAGAAATTTGGAGAAGGAATTAAAGTTCAGGGTGAAGAATTAAAAACATTGCGTTTTGCCGACGACATAGTAATTCTTTCAGAGACAACAAAGGACCTGGAAGAGCAGTTGAACGGAATGGACAGTGTGCTGAGAGGTGCATATACGATGAACGTTAACAAGGGTAATGGAGAGCAGCCTAAGAGAATCAGGTGATGCTGAAGGAATTAGATTAGGTAACGAAACAATAAAGGAGGTAGATGAGTTTTGTTACTTGGGCAGTAAAATAACAAATGATGGTCGCAGTACAGAGGATATAAAATGCAGAATGGCAATGGGTAGAAAAGCGTTCTTGAAAAAGAGAAATTTGTTAACCTCGAATATTGATTTAAGCCCAAGGAAGTCCTTTCTGAAGGCATTTGTGTGGAGTGTAGCCTTGTATGGGAGTGCGGACAGGAAGAGGATAGGGGCTTTTGAAATGTGTTGCTACAGAAGAATGCTGAAGATTATGTGTGTGGATCGCGTAACTAATGAGGGGGTACTGAATAGAATTGGGGATAAAAGGAATTTCTGGCATACCTTGACTGAAAGAAGGGATCGATTGGTAGGACACATTCTTAGACATCAAGAAATTGTGAATTTAGCGTTGGAGGGAAGTGTGTGGGGTAAAAACCGCATAGGAAGACCAAGAGATGGATACAATAAGCAGATTCAGACAGATGTAGGTTGCCGTTCTTGTGTGGAGTTGAAGAGGCTTGCTTAGGATAGGGTATTGTGGAGAGCTGCATCAAACCAGTCTTCGGACTGAAGACCACAACAACAACAAAGTGGACAGCCATCTGGCAACAAAATGAGCAGCGCTTGGCGACGTCCGGTTGGCGGGTGTTGTGGGCGCACGTGCACGCCCCGTTCCTTCCCCTGGAGGTGCCCGGACTTTGGTACAAGGTGATCGACTGAACCCTCCCCACCAGCGACAAGCTGTACCCAAATGGGTTACGGGTGTCAAGCTCGTGCGACTACTGTCAACAGGAAGACGGGCTTGCCGGCCTTGGTGCTCGAGGGGACAGGCGCTCCAGTCACGGCCACTACGGTCGGGGGTTCGAATCCCCCTCGAGCATGGATATTTGTGCCGTCCTTAGTCTTAGTTAGTTTAATAAGTAGTTTGTAAGTTTAGGGACTGATGACCCCGTAGTTAAGTCCCATAAGCTATACAAACATTTGAACATTTTTGAAGACAGGCTTCAACATGAATTTGAGTGTCCGAGATATAAGTAGATATTGGACTTGGCACGCAAGATCCTCGCGTTTATTAACCGGACCACCACCGACACCGTCTCCACAGATACTGCACTCCCGCCGGACTTCCGACCGTACCCGCCGACGAAAGACGCCCCACTCAGTGTTCGCTATCCTGGAACTACTGATAACGACCGATGTTTCCTTCCTTGATTACCTGTCGGCTCAACACCGCGTGATGCGACGCCGAAAAGACTATGCCGAACGCTTCGCACTTTTTTTACTTGTGGCTCTCGACTTCGCTTTTCCGAAACTTTTATAAATTTGAAATTCCTGCTCCTGACTCTCTCTTTTAATAATGACCTATGGCAATGTTTACTGGGCATGGTATTGGATAACCGTATGGCGATAGGAATTTCGTGTGTTGTTCCAATGTTTGGTTTTGTCTTCCATGCACTGTTGAAGATTGGTTAATGGTACGAAAATAGGTAATTGTAAAACTCTGTTTTTGTCTTTCTGCAGAATCTTTTGTTATATTTTTGGTTTAGTTTCTTATGCTTCAGTTGCGTCGTTTTGGTGCGAATATAGTGAAGGAGGAAGCCAAAGCGTCATTTCTTTTGTTTTCACTCATTCGCTCTTCTTGCCTTGCAGCACTCTTCTTTCAGGAGAAGTATTGATTATTAATTACTTTGGTCTTCCGCGTTCATGGTGGCCTATGAAGGCGTAATTGGTAGGAGGGAGAAGGGGCACAAAATAATAATAATAATAATAATAAAGAGTGTACGTTTGTGTTAGCAATAAACGTGTTCTAATTGTAAAGTGTTGTGCTCTATTGACGACCAGCCTTCGAATTCCGGACCACCTGCAGTTTTCAACGTGACACTTTCTGGTGGAGGCGCCGGGTATCCTGCAATACATAACCGTGGCTCCGATTAGGCAGCGTAAGAGCCGTCGCCAACACGGACAAGAACCGGAATACAAAGGGTATACTGACTACCTCCGCCCGAAGGTCCTTGTCATCAAAAAACCCATGGATGCCAAAACAGCGGTGAGCCAGCTGCACATCAGACACCCATCGGTGTTCTTGCGAGACGCTGAACAGGACCCAAATAAATGGCTTAAAGGATTCGACCGAGTCGCCAAGTATAATAAGTGGGGATCACATTATGTGCTTGGCAAATGTATATTTGTACCTGGACGGGATGGCCCAGAAGTGGTTTGAAAATAACGAGGGCAATCTCGATAGCTGGGAAAAATTCCAGACAGAACTTAAGAAGACTTTTGGAGACCACCAGCGACATTCCGTTTATCAGAAGAGCAATTGAAGAACAGGGACCAGCGACATGGTGAGTCAAAACACAGTCGTATATACAGAGTGTGTTGGCCCTATGTCACCGGACATGACGGAGGATGATAAAGTTTCACACCTGATGAAGGGCATTGCAGAAGACGTCTATCAAGCTCTTCTGATAAAAGACGTTTCGACAACACAAGAGTTTATCCAATGGTGTCAGAAAATTGAAGAGATGCAACAGAGGAGGGTTGAACGAAAGAAGTACGACAGATTTCCGAATGTAGTCCTTATGGTCGTAATGGAAGACCAGCATGAGTTTGCTTTTCTCATACGACAAATTGTGAGAGAAGAATTACAACAGTTTATGGCTTCCGGGACTGTTGGACCAAGCGAGCACCAGATTATGGCCATGGATGTCAGTCCTGTATGCCATGAGGAAGCCGATGCTGCTAAGGAAGAGCTGTTTCGAACATTAGTGCCTGTCAGCTCCGCCAGTCGCACCCGACGTGAAGAATGCCATCACTCTACTGTGACTTAACGCAGCAGCCGACAAATGGCAGCCCAGGAACCGACCGACACAGCCACAACCAAATCCTCCAGCAAAAATGATACCTCGACATCATCGACAGCCAACCTGTCCGGGCACTAGTCGATTCAGGAGCTTCCCTCTCTATATTGTCGAATGACTGCCGCCGCAAACTAAAGAAGGTAATATTCTGTGATACAAGAGCAACTGTGCTGTAGGTCGCAAATGGAAGATACGTCTGGCCGCCAGGAAAATGTGTCGCAAGAATAACGATCCACAGGACGCAGCCTTTTGAATTTGTGTTTTTAACAGAGTGTAGCCATAACATCATCCTCGGATAGAACTTCCTTCAGGCATCCCAGGCTGTCATTGACTGTGGGAGATCTGACATACAAATTGAGGAAGCCGTACCGATGAGTACAGGTAACATTGACTCTCCTGAGAGGTTGTTTGCTCTCGAGAATGTTGAGATCCCGCCGTTAACAATGATAAAAGTTCAAGTCAGCAGCCGAGATGATCAGTTGAAGGGTGAAGTGCTTATCGATCGCAAAAAGCTAATCAGTATTACGTTCTACATACCAGCGGCTATCATAAGCATTACAGGTGGTGGAGTAGAACTTTGGATCACTAATTTTCATGAGCAACAGCAACCCATTCCTAAAGGAATGCGTATTGGTAGAGCCAAACCAATCCAGGACGGTGAGCTCAATGTCATCGATGAAGTCTCATGCTCTGCTGTTACTGCCGACAACGCACTAGAGGAAACTACTATAGCTTTGCATATAGGGCCCGGTCTGATGCAGGAAGAACGTCAGCTGGTGTTGACTATACTACACCAATTTTCAGGCAGGAGAAGAGCCAGATGAAACGGTCCAAGATAAAACACCGTATCAATACTGGGGACCATCCACCAATTAGCCAGCGTTCGCACAGTGTCGCCAGCTCCGGTGGTCCTCGTGAAGGAGGCGGGTGGCACGTGGCACTTCTGTGTCGACTATCGGCGGCTGAACAAAATCACGAAGAAAGATGTCTACCCATTGTCGTGTACTGACAACACGTTAGACTATTTGAAAGGAGCTACATACTTCTCAACTATGGACTTACAGACAGGTTACTGGCAAATCGAGGTTGACGAAGCTGACAGAGAGAAGACTGCTTTTATTACACCTGATGGCCTCTATGAATTCAAAGTCATGACGTTTAGACTATGTAATGCTCCGGCCACATTTGAAAGCATGATGGACAACTTGCTTCAACATCTTAACTGGAAGACATGTCTTTGTTATGTAGATGATGTTTTCTCAAAGACATTTGCAAAACATGTAAGCCACCTGTCAACTGTGTTAAAGTGTGTTCAGATAGCAAGATTCAACCTCAACTCAAAGATGTGCCTCTTTATCGCCAAAGAGATAAAGCCTGGGGCACCTAGTGAATGTAGATGGTGTCCGTCCTGATCCAAATAAAGTAAGGGCAGTCATAGCATTTCCAACTTCTCAGCACATCCGTGATGTGAGAAATATGCTCAGGCTGTACTAATACTATCGTCGTTTCATAAAACGTTTTTGTAACAAGGCACGTTCATTGCAAGAACTTCTGCAGGGAGACACCAAGTTTTACTGGGATGAGACAACAGAAAGATCTTTCCGGGAACTTAAGGAGGCACTAACTTCCGCACCAGTGCTAGCCTTGTACGACGAGAACGTGGAAACGGAACTTCACACAGACTCCAGTGGTTATGGGATTGGTGCATTGCTTGTACAGATTCAGGTATGTGCTGGAAAGGTGATAGCTTATGCATCACGAGTTCTCTCTAAGTCCGACATGAACTACTCTACATCCGAGAAGGAGTGTCTCGCCGTTATCCGGGCTATTAACAAGTTCCGGGCGTATCTACTCGGTAAATCATTCACCGTCGTGGCAGACCACCATTCTTTAAGTTGGCTGACCAATTTGAAGGATCTATCAGGTCGACTAGCAAGATGGGCACTAAGACTCCATGAGTATGATGTCACAGTGGTATTCAAAAACGGGCGCAAAGACAAGGACGCCGACTGCATTTCGAGAAATCCATTAGTGGAACACAACAGCATTAATGAAATTTCAGCCGTCACTGAGTTAGGTGACATTACTGCTGAACAGAGGAAAGATCCAGCATTATTACATATCATAGAGGCCTTGGGGAAAGGAGAACCGACCAAAGGAGAGTTTCAACTTATAAACGGGACACTATATAAGAGCATCTACGATCCACTGGGCCCGAAATGGCTACTGGTTCTTCTGCTCATCTCTGGTCAGCTATTCTCAAGTATTTCCACGATTCTCTAATATCCGGTCATCTGGGTTTCGTGAAAACCCTAGGCAGAATCAGACGCTGTTGTTAATGGCAAGGTCTCTGCCGATATGTCAAGCATTATGTGAATAACGGTAAGGAGTGCCAGAGACGGACGCAAATGCCGCGATTACCACCAGGTCATCTGGTACCAATTCCACCTGCAGTAGCTCCAGTCCACCGGATTGGAATCGACCTTTTAGGTAGGTTCCCAAAGTCGACAACCGGTAACCGATGGATAATAGTTTGCACTGACTATCTTACCCGTTACGCTGTCACCGAACCTGGGCCGACTGCAAAAGCTCCAGATATCGCAAAATTACTAGTAGAAGACATTATTTTGAAGCTTGGTGCACCACATGTGATGATATCTGATCAAGGAAAAGTATTCATATCAAAAATAGTATCAGAGGTAATGTCACGTTGCGACACTATCCACAGAATGACAACTGCATACCATCCTCAGACAAATGGTCTTACAGACGTTAGCAGATATGCTGTCGATTTTGAGCAGAATGATTGGTATACAATACTGCCAGTTGTGAAATTTGCTTATATTACAGCAAGGCAAGACACCGCAGGTTTCACGCCGTTTTTCCTGCTCCATGGTCGTGAAGCTGAGTCGATAATGGATACGCTGTTCCCTTTCCAACCAGGCGACACTCAGGATGACTATGTGTAACAGTTCTTCACCAGGGTCGAAGAAGCAAGACAGCTGGGTCCACTACGGACACTGGACGCCCAGGAAAAGGACCGTCAGCGGTATAACGACAAGCACCGACCTGTTGTGTACAGCCCAGGAGATCTGGTTTGGATTTTCACCCCTGTACGGAAAGTTGGGCTATCGGAAAAGTTACTGAAGCGATACTGTGGTCCGTATCGTGTCATACGCCGCCTGTCAGACGTCACATACAACGTCGAGGATTATGATCCGCCCTCAACACAGCAAAAACGAAGAGACATTGTTCACGTCCTCCGTATGAAGCCTTATCACGACCCCAAACAACAGATAGAAATGGTATCTTATTCAAGGACTCTGAAGACCCTTGTGATAATGATGAAGCCACGACAGGAGGTTCTGGCGCCTGTCGTCGTCACCATAAGAGAGGCGTGCAGGCAGAATGGAAGGATTCTCCGGAACTGCCATACAGAGGGCCCATGACAAGATCCAGGACACTGCAGCTGGCTCCAAAGGAAACCTAACAGCGGGTCTCAGTGCTTTCAGGAAAGGGAGCAATGCCGCGAGTTTTGCTATGGCATGCGTGGTGCAGTGATTAACATCGCAGATCGCTGTGTTTGCGGTCCCCATTTCAAATCCCGTCCCGAGCGGATAAAAAATTTTTTTCTTTGTATTTACTGTCTCTAGAATGATCTACATTTTTCTTATGTTTGATGTACTTATAAGTTCCAGAGAATTATTTCTGTGTATATAAAGTGGAGATCTCGAGGCAGGAGTCAGTCTGTACTGAGTGTACACTTGAGTTAGCAATAAACGTGTTCTAAGTGTAAAGTATTGCGCTCTATTAATGACCAGCCCTCGAATTCCGGACCACCTACAGTTTTCAACGTGACAATATTTCACAGTCCATTATTACTGGACGGTGGTAGTTTGTACTATTAATACAAGGGAAAAAATCAAATTGAGGAAGGCGGTCGTGTTTCACCACAAGTTCAGTCAGTAAAAACCAACTCGATAGGTAAAAGTGCCAGACATTGAGACTACATTGGTCAGAAATTTGTTAATAAAATCCATGGAGTGTAAAATACTGGAAGTGACAAGAATTTTTCTTTCCTTAACAGACATCTTTCAAAAATATTCTCAATGCAAAATTAAAGCAATTCAAGTTCATAGGATGTTTCACTGACAGTTATTCCTACTATTATTGATTCACAAATTATGCAGTAATTACGAATAAATTACAGTTGTGTTTAAGTAGCTGCATCCATACATACTGTATTAGAAATGTAACTAAACTTCGTTGCTTCGTCAGTATTAGGATGTGACTGACGCTACATGTTGTTTGAAATTTATATTTCTAAAAGTGAAAACTATTTACTTCTGCGATTTAATCGCTAGAATAAACACTACTTATCTGGTCAGTTTTCTGCTTGAGCCTCCATAAAATTTAATAAGAAAAAATTTGATTTGAATTTTGGAATAATTTGTAAGCTGTCAATTCAGTTAAGTACTAGTAATAGTTTTCAATCTGCACTTTTATCATCAATAAAAAGGACAAAATTGGCATTTTCTAACAGTGTAATTGGGAGATCAGTAATTTACAGTAAATTAAAAAGGACATTCAATTCAGGACACATACCGGTATTTTCGGTATTCCATATACAGTATGTATGTTCTGTTATATCTCTTTAAATATGTCGATTTGTTTATTCGCCATTTACATGATACAGGTTTTGTAACATAACTGAATTGAGATGCATACATAAATGAAAAATATAGCACAGTATACTACTGTACTTAAAGCAATTTCTTACATCACTAAAGAATGTTGTTGGTACAATTTTCTGATTATATTTCGTTTAAATAGTGCATCACAGTATAATAACTTTTTCTAAGGAGAAACATTTTGACAGCTTTTTAAAGCTGAGCGTGTTAGTTGTTTGATGTCTGGAGGCAACTTACTGTACAATTTTAATCCCTGATGTTCAATACTGTTTTGAGTTCTCATTTCATGTTTTCTTTTCTGGTGGAGGTATTCCTTAATTCTTGTATTATGGTCATATATACAGCTGTTTGGGGCATATCAGTGTTCATTTTTTCAGACATACTCTATTGTTTAGAACATCCTTAGTTGCTTAAAAATTAAAGGCAATGAGCCCTTTTGTTCTTTTTTGCCCTCTCCTGTAATATGAAAATTTTTGTAAGTTCTGTCTGTCTGAGACCCAGAAGATTATACCATAGTTAATGACTGAATGAACATAAGCATAATACAATAAATACGTTTGAGCAAAGAAAATATATAATTTTTCAGACCCACCTCAAGAAAACTGTAGAATTTCAGTGTAATAAGGCATTCTTTTCTTTCATCGCTTTCCTGAAGTTGTGTTGTAACATTAGTCCTACATATATTAAAATGCAATTCTAGGCTTCTCTTAATGTCTCGTTCTTCTTCTTTTCCGGCCTTGTGCGTTAGTGGTCGACGAACATGTCCATATTTTAGTGGTTGGCAAATAATGCGCATTAGTTACCACTCCTATCTTGGACATTTGACATATCGTTCACGAAACGCTTCTGGGATTTCTTTGGTTGTATATTCATTTGTAGTATTTGTCACAATATACTGTAGCCTACTTTAGATTCAAAATTAGGTCTCCTGGTCATTTTAACTTTCAGATTTGATGCAGTTCAAAAAGACTTATTTTTATCACAGGTATGTAATTACGAAGACTTCCTACCGTATGTAGTGATAAGTTGTGCATAATAGTAAAGAATTTTTTGTTTCGGAATAGAACCAAATCTCCTGAAAATGTTGTTATTCGCTGACAGACATTTTAAAAGGAGCCATTCATTACAAGTATAAATTTTTAAACATGGAATCACCTGATTTCGGGGTGTAAATGACAAAATTTATTCTCCAGTTCAGATTTTCTTTCCGATAATAACACTGCAAAACCATATATATTATATTTACTGGCGAATATAATTTTATTTACGTCGTTTCAGTATCAGTGACGGTACTCTACTGGCGTGCAGTATTATCTCTGGTAAAGTTGGCGTTTTATTTCCCTCAAGGTGCTTCGTTACGTTTGTTCTGTTTAAGACTAATCGACTATTGAATGTGTTATTTAATTTTCAGACGAAAAGCGCACAATTTTGAAATAGTATTTTATGTTAGACATTGTATTGTGTGTTTGAATGGGAAGTTTTATTTGTCATGAGTAACGGTGGTGAACAAAATGGTGTGCAGTATGTGGTATCCTTGCCTGGGCAGGAGAAGCGTCTGAGTTTGAAAAAAGGTACTTTGATTGTATAAGGAAATTCGTGAAATATAAAAGAAAATGTGTCATGTAATTTATTACTGCGTTTTCGCGAACATTTTTTTGTATAGCTTCCGTAAGATACAATCACAACTTTAGTGGATAGCGTATTGCAATGATGGAGGAGGGAAATTGCACAAAAACTTCTCCGTCGGTTTGTTTACTGACACAAAATTTACCACTGCATTACACATATTTGAAAATTTCTTTTTATTGAATGGCAAACAACACACATTATTAAAGAGTTGTCTTGTTGGACGATAATGCATTATAACTTATCTCCGCTTCCAAAATGCTCATACACAGGCGTGGTCAATGTATTCAGTTGTATGAACTTGCAATATACAATACTGTCAAACCTTATTCCTGGGCAAATAAGCCAATTCATTAGTAATAATTGTTTTTTTGTTTTCAAATTGAACTACCTAGGTATTAATTTTGTGTTTATCTGCTGTTGACGTCCTGAAACAAGGCTAAAAACCATTCGAGGAACGTCTTTTATAGACAAGTCAGTTAATTTCATTATAGTAAGCGTAGTGACAGGATTTTGGAAGGGGCCGTTTCGGTAACACGTTACTATGACTTCTGAATGGTTACTCAACAACAATTTATTCATTTAACATAACATGGTTTCCTGGACGTATGTCGGAATCTTATAAAAGTTGTATTTTCCTTACAGTTAATTTGAAGCATATTCCACCATCAGCAGTGACGCAGATAGTTAAATGCACTAAGTTAACGGCATTGACACACGCCTCAAATTCTTCCAGGTACGATGGCATTTGGATGATAATCATTTGTCTAGTTACTCATCGCCTTCAGTAGTTAATAGCCCAAGTTTTAACCATTTCTTTCATAACCATGTGCTTTTATTTAACTTCAACTTCGAAGGAGGTACTAGTGTGGCTACTGGCTGTTGGTATTGACAAGAGAGTTGAATAAATAAGTCTAAATGGTTTTTTTAATCGTATCATACAATATAATTTTAATGTATATACAGAAGTAAGATTACATTAATACAAAGTTTAAGGTAAGGTAGTCATCTACACTTGTAATCATGTATTACATAAAATACTGCAATTTCACGAGTCATGCTGTTAAAGCTAGATCCTTACAAAAGATAGACTGAAACTAATTGCATGATACAGCATAATTTATTGAGAAGTATTGTACAGAGGTAAAATACATTATGCCATGAAAATAAGGTAATTGTAGGTGTTACATGGAATATTGATAAACTGGTGTGTGTGTGTGTGTGTGTGTGTGTGTGTGTGTGTGTGTGTGTGTGTGTGTCAGAGAAAAGCTTGATGGAGAATATAGTACCTAGAGCACGTGGCACTCTAGAAACAACTGTGGTTGGTCCCTACCACTCTTCAAAACATTAGTGCCAAAGTAATTTGAATGATTTTGGTACAGGATGGTGCTGACAGGCAGCGTATGGTTTGCATAAATTTTCTGTATTACATTCCTTAGGCCTAAATAAGGTTGGTTGTTAGTGAGTAAACGTTCAGTACTTTAGAGCTGCCTTAATGCAGTGAATCCAGAGGGCATGGCAAGGAACTGAAATGTTTGTATTTATAACATAGGAATGATCCACCAGGGAACTATAACAATAATTAAATGGTCAAAGTAGGACCAGCTGATGTAAATGACTATTCTCATGCCTTCCATTTATTTTAAAGAAATATTCTATTTGTGCTCCATTTCTCTCACTATTTATAAATGTGTGAATCCTGCCTTGGACAAAGCAGCTTGTACTGACACACTATTGTGACAGATGTAAAAGAGGGGGGGGGGGGGGGACAAAGGAGATAAGCTGCCACAGGTACAAGGGGGGAGTTGTAATAATTATTATAGGAGAGGAAAACACATGAACTGAGCCAACCTTAGTGTAAGTTTCAGCATAATTTGTTGGGTAATAATAGTACTTTTGTTACTATATTCCTGTCCCTTCTACAGTTTGTATATAATATGATGCTGTGTGAATGTGGCTTACATTAAAAGTATAACCTAATTTTCTAAACATGTTCTGGCCATGCATCATTAAATTTGTTTGTACATTAGTATCGGAACATCCATGCGAAGATGGCAGGAATACAAACTGTATTTTAAGTGTGCCTTCGATTCTTGTAATCGTAATAGGCTCAACTGAAATGTAGGATACTATCCATTGGCTTTGGTGCCTGATGTCAGCTTTTTGTGCTGTATGTTTCCAAACAATGATTTTTGTTACAAATTTGTCATTACTTTTTGCAATAAAAACTGATCAATTGTAATGAAAAAACATCAATCACTTGAAACTTTGATTAGTTGTATTAGCAAATGCTTGTCAGAACTCTGTGATGTAGGAAAGTTTCTTTCTGCAAATGGAAAGTTTTGATTTTATGAGTATTGATTCACAATGTTTTCCACATTTCTTCCATTTAGTAAGTCCCCTCCCATCATGTCGTGGGTCAAAGCAGATGGGTGGTATCGGGTCCTTTAGTGTTGTATAATATCAGGAAGTTTTTCCACTATTGCCCTTTTTTTTTTTTTTTAGCTAATTTCTAAGAATGCTTGCAATCAAAGTAGCTGAGCCTGAAACGATATCTATCGAACATGCAGCTCTAAATAAATAATGACGACTTTGATGTGTGAGATGACAAAATATGAATATTTAAGAATGTATAATTACGTACAAATAATTTTGACAAATGTTACAGTACATCTAAGTTGACATTAATATTTTTCAGTGCAGCATTGTGACACATTCGTTGGAAATAGCTCAATGTTTTCTGACGAATTTCATGGTAAATGTTGTTTGTTTGTAAATCAATCGGACCAAACTGCGTGGTCATCAGCCCATAGCCTACAAACTACTTAAACTAGAGTAAACTATCCTAAGGACAAACACATACACCCATGCCCCAGGGAGGACTCGAACCTACGATGGCGAGCAACCGCTCACTCTGCAGCGAGACACTTTAGGCCACTCGGTTACTCCACCGCGGCATGGTAAATGTCATTTCTCAAACTATCACTGGTGGAAACTGAAGCAGTGGTAGTATGTAAATGTTTGGAAATAGTGTTATTTTTGTAGAAAGTAGTAGAAAATTTCTGATATACATTGTAATGTAATTTAGGTATCCATGAAGTATATATTTAATAATATAGTAAGGACACCTTACAACTCACCACAAAGACGTGGCGACGAGCTGCGACAGGCACATATAAAAGACACACACATACAACACTTTCAGCTATCGGCCATGGCCTTCTTCAGAAAATAGCACACTCACACAGGCACACAACACAGTCATACAACCATCACCTCCGGCTGCCGAACTTCAAATCACGAATCAGGGAGGATAGGGAAATCCCCTCCCATCCCTCATTCACCGCAGATTCGTGATTTGAAGTGCGGCAGCCGGAGGTGATGGTTGTATGACTGTGTTGTGTGCCTGTGTGATTGCGTGAGTGTGCTATTTTCTGAAGAAGGCCATGGCCGATAGCTGAAAGTGTTGTATGTGTGTGTGTCTTTTGTATGTGCCTGTTGCAGCTCGTCACCACATCTTTGCGGTGAGTTGTAAACTGTCCTTACTGTATTATTAATTCCAACCCGGACTTCCCATTGTTATATGAAATATGTATTTCTAAGAAGAACAAGGACAAAACACCAATAGTTTTATTTGTGTAAAAATTTGGATGAATTCTAGTTTCCGATACCGCTTTGACCAATGACGTCATAGCGAATCAGATACTATGAACACATTCACTACAAGATGGCGATATAATGACATCGACAACTAATAGCAATATATTAATCAAACTTAATGGGACAAGTGTGGGAAATTGGGGGTTTCGGGTGGGGACATACTAAATTAAAATGCCGAAAAAAACAAAACTGAAGTCACACTCCAAATATAAATCAAACCTGGTATCTATAACAAGATTAGCCCCATTCACATCAAATATAATATCGATAAAACCCCTATATTTCCTTAAAAAATAACCTACCCATCTCCCAAAACTAGCAGTAACATACGTAAATTGTGACATGGTATCGGTTATTAGATTTCACCTAAAGAGTTCAAATCTAATTACCGATACCACCACTTCAAAATACATTTCGTAATTATGAAGACAGCTTTAGAAGCTATAATTCCATTCAAAAACGAAACAACAAGCCTTGTATCGACAAATAGATTTCACCTATATAGATCAAATCTAGTTACTGATACGTGGTATTGTCAAATAGATTTCATCTATGTAGATCAAATCCAGTGAATGATACCACTTCACAATTATCGGTATATTCACTTGAATGTCCGCCACCAACCACGGCTAAATATAAATGTTAAACAAGTTAGAAAAACCCCTACCTACAAATAATTTACAAACATTACGTACATTTCAATTAATAAGAACCATACGATACTACCAAAAATACAAAAACCCATACAACAAAACATACATTACATAACTTGTTATTGAAACTCACCATCCATGCACTCAAAGCTGACCAAAGTCACAGCATGCTTAAACTTGCTAACAATCATGCAGGTACAACAAAAAATGAAACCTAAAAAATCCAAACTACTCTTCGTGCATCTTACTATAAACAAAAAGTTGTCTTCTTCAAGGCCCACAAACTTCACTGCATTATGACTTAAGTCAAATTTTCACTTGTAAATCAAAACCAAAAACATAAAGAAAATCCTATAACTCAGGATTATCCCCCCCCCCCCCCCCCCACACACACACACACACACACGCGCACACACACGCACATGCGCAAAAAAGAAAAAAAAATCCTCTGCCGTGCTAGCAAACTTTCAGTAATTTCTCTTCACCCTCAAGACCTACACGTAATTAACCAACATCACCATCAATATTGCACACTCAAAAACATTAGGTCCATAAACCAAAAAAAAATTCTAAATCCAACAATGTAAAAAAGAAGAGATAGACATCAGTTATTTGTTCCAAAACTAATATCTTTCACTAGAAAAAAATCAACTTTAGAAGTTGAATACCCATAATACCCCGCTTAACTTCTGATACGTGGTCTATAAAACACTCTCACAGCTTCCATAAAAGCCTTAAAAACACAACACCCCTTAGGCAAACTTTTGTGCCAACAGTATTCATTCAAATGTCCCTACAAAACACTTACCCTCCTCTTCCCTCTCCCAATTACTCTCTTCACAGCCCCCCCAGTATCCTTCAATAGTGTTAGTACAAGCCCCAGTGTCTTTGTTATGAAATTCCAGCTTATGATTCACAGTCAAATGCTCTTATCCCATACGACCCAACTCCCTATATGATAAAAATGAATTAGACATAATAATTGACCCTTAGGCAAAATATTTTTCTATTAATGAACACAAAGTCTTCTTCATTCTGTTAGGCACAACTTTAAAAATCACTTCATCAGACTCCCCACCAGAAACAGCAATCCCAAATCCCAACCACTTTATGCCCCTTCCAAATTTTCTCCTCCCGAAATGAGGCTCATAAATTTCTACTAGCAAGCCAGGACCACCCAATTGTCCCCTCTTCCTCACAAACTGCCCTCACACACTCCCTGCAAAACGAAAAACAATTTGTGGCATTTCCATACGCCGCCTCAGCCTCATGCACTACACTCACAATAGAATACTTGTAGCAAAAATGTCATCATAATAATTTTTTCCAGGGTTAATCGTGATCGTTCAAACCACGATCCACCTCTAACAGACCTCTAAATTCCATCCTTTCTGCACCGCCACATATAGGAATCTGAAGTCCGCTTTGGCGACACTTTCACCAACACGGCACATTGGCAGTTGCTCCCAAGAACCCCTAAACCTTGCAGAAATTGAATAATACATATATTGCCACTCAATTCCTCTGCCATTTTCCTGGCATTAAACTGTTCACTGTCACCCATCCTCACACAAATCAACAGAAAGGGGAACAAACAAAAGAAGAAAGGAACAACCACCATGAAACTCGCACCTAGAGAACATTCATCACATACAGTCACAATTAGACTAAATCTCCAACTACAAACACGTGACTATGACGCACATTAAACCAGTAATACAGTGCCATGTAGAGGTGTTGTCAAAACCATCAGACACATGTAAAAAGCAAGTATTCAGACCACGTAATACATGACGTCATTGATCAAAGCGGTATCATAGACTAGATTTGACCCAAGACTTTCATCGCATAATAAATCTCTGCAGAGAGTCTTCAGAAAAGTATATCGAGAACCAGTCACTAAGTTTCTTTTTTTATACTTATCAATTACTTATTGTCTTTTAAATCATAAGAAACAATAAAGAAAACTCTGTATCTCACGACAACAGAAACCAATAGAAATACATTCCTGTGACTACGAACTACACACACATATTATAAATTGTGCTTCAGTAGCCGCGTAATGGATTTAGAGTCGCATGTTTGATGTATATCACTTTAGGCTGAGCTACTCCAATTGCAAAGTGTTCTTGGAAATAACCTTTTTTTTATGCTCTCTACCTCAGTCATTAATTTCAGAACTCGTGTAGGATCATTGTGTTAGTGTGTCTGGCTGTTGAAAGCCTTTGTCTCATGAATGGGTAGAGATATGCAGTTGAAGTTTCATGTCAGATATATAGGTCTCTAGTTTCTTTCCAGCATAAAAAAAAGGAAGCTCTTTAAATCAGCACTTATTTAAAAGATATTACCGTACATATATCATATTTTAATACTCACCAAGTCACTAATTAAAACATGTAGGGTAGTCCCCATTCACTTAGAATCATAAAGTTTGATAAGTAACAAGATTTCAGAGAACAGGTAAAAGAAAACATCTGAAAATTAATTTTTTATTATTAGACATGATTTTTTTGCCATTAAAATTGCAGGAACTGCTGTAGTAAGTTTCCTCATTGACACATTGACTGATTTGAGTAACACTTGAACTATATCAGTCACACATATTTTATACTATTTGTCTGAGTGAAGCTACTCGCGCTGCCTTTACCATCTAGTGCTGGTATGGCGTCAACCACACGATTTCCACCCCATTAAAAAAAAAATCAATAAATAAATAAAAATTAATATAAACTTAATTGGTTATTTGCTGGATGTAATACTTCACAAATGTGATAAGGCATCTGTGGACATGGGGTGTGGGAGATTATAATTTTGCCCTGGGCAATGGAAATGCTACATCCGTCCTTGTCAACAAGGTAACAAAACTTTACCACACATTTATTTTCCTTTGATGAGTTGGTTTACGTTATAGGAGGCGATCCACTTATATTATTGTAAAAAGATATAAAATAGCCAAGATCGCTTATCATCAGTTTTTATTAATGACGACCGGTTTCACTGAACTATGTCAGCATCATCAGGTCAAATAAAATATTTTACAAGGCCATAATCTGTTAAAAAGGAAAAACGGATATTTAAAACATGCATGTCATTATAATAAAACGAGAAGATACGTCAATTAAATCCATAAGAGCAAGATCGGGCATATTTAGAGATGAGACATACCTTGTAATGTCAAATAGTTGTTATATAAAAAGATTTACAGTGCATAGGTGCACTATGTCATTATAATAAAACGTAATTAACACAGTGAGTGCCAAAAGCAAACTGATACATGATACAAGTCAAGGGTAAAAAATATGGTGCCAGATGGCAGCACACACCAATGTAATGTTGAGACACAATGAGGTTAAAAACGTGTTGTACAGATTATAAAAATAATTAGAAGTCATTTTAAAAAATAGACTAATATCTACATTGATGGCGTAATTAAGTTTGTGCATACCACAAAAATATCTGTATGCACAAACTTAATTACGCCATCAATGTAGATATTAGTCTATTTTTAAAATGACTTCTAATTATTTTTATAATCTGTACAACACGTTTGTAACCTCATTGTGTCTCAACATTACATTGGTGTGTGCTGCCATCTGGCGCCATATTTTTTACCCTTGACTTGTATCATGTATCAGTTTGCTTTTGGCACTCACTGTGTTAATTACGTTTTATTATGACATAGTGCGCCTATGCACTGTAAATCGTTTTATATAACAACTATTTGACATTACAAGGTATGTCTCATCTCTAAATATGCCCGATCTTGCTCTTATGGATTTAATTGATGTATCTTCTCGTTTTATTATAATGACATGCATGTTTTAAATATCCGTTTTTCCTTTTTAACAGATTATGGCCTTGTAAAATATTTTATTTGACCTGATGATGCTGACATAGTTCAGTGAAACCGGTCGTCATTAATAAAAACTGATGATAAGCGATCTTGGCTATTTTATATCTTTTTACAATTTTCCTTTGAGTTTTCAAGCTGCAATAGTGACTGGGAAGGTAATGAAACTGCTGCCTGTGCACCTTGTCTCCCCCAAAGTACATTTTTCCAAGGAATCCCTCGGGTGTTATGCTTCCAGGTCATACAAAAACTAATTGCTAATTGACAATATTAGCTTGAGATAATATGGCTTTGGAAATGTGTAATCTGTAGTGAAATTGTTTGTCGATTCCAATGTCAAGAGTCTGGGATGCTTGCATCAAAACTCCTTTGAGCATAACTCTGCAAAGATTTTGGCAATGTTCATTTGTCGTATGAAACTTTCTTCATTTTGGCAGGTTACTGTACCATGGTTAATTGTCAGAAGCCATATTACCATATGACAGTTGGTGTTCCATGTTTATATCAATATTCAGCAAGCATTGTCACACCTTACAGATTCTTCCCATTTCAGTTGTATAAGGAGAGCAGGAAGAATGATGTGCTGTTCATCTAATCTTGTCTTCTTGGTTCCTGAAGCAGCAATACCTAGAAAGCTGTAGTACAGTCATCACTTCTTGCTAGTTTTCAGACTGGTAAATAGACAGTCAGTACATAGAAGTTCTCATAGTAAAAATGAAACATCTGTACTTGTGAAGAACATCAGTGAAATAAGCATAGGCCTAATCATAACTGTCATAAAAACACTGGAACAAAAGTTAAAAACTGTTAACATAATCATAACAAAAAGCAGAAAAAGGAAATGTGATAGTCCTCATGAACAAAGAACGATACATCATTAAAACCAAAGAATACATAAATGCCAATACCACTCAAGCATTGAACTCTAACCCAATTGTACAATTCCAGGAAAATGTGAAAACACCCTAAAAATGTTCATACATTTACTGAAAAGCAGAAATACCACATAACACAAAAGAAACCACAAGCACCAACACACCAATGAAACACACCAGATATCTCCAAAATTGCTCAAACAATCCATGGGTGTACTGCCAGTTCATAGTGTCAAACGGGCACAATATTTTGGCAATCGGAAATGCCACCATTGTCAGGTGTGCTGACAAATTGAGGTCCTGAGGGGGGGCCATCTTATATCTCTGCCCACCGCAAGGCATTCACCCTACAGTCCACGCCCATGGGCACTTGTTGGAAGCCGTTGAGTCTGGTGTCAGCGTCTGTGGTCACATTGATGTACTTGCCAGAACTGTAGTCACCACATCGTTTTCTTTGCTGAATATTCTCTTATTAATTAGACTTAGTGTTGGTTCTTAAGCCTTGCTGAGATTGTAGCTGCACTCTTGGTTGAGCCCTTCCCTGGTGCGGATCAATGGCCTCTCTAACAACACTGACCTAGTATCCTGAAAACTGTTTCAAGATCCTGAAATATTTATAATCCATCTCATGATTTTCGGACAAACATTGCACTGAAACCGCCGACTTGTTGAGTATAGTTGATAAATTGTTCTGGGTATTGGACTGCATCGTCAATATATCAACTGTTTCACCGACTTTTCAGCCACTTTTTTTTCGTTTACATGGTTGAGTATACTTAAGTCAAGCCTGCCTCTGATGTTCATGGCAATGATCCTCAATGGTGCACACCGTCTGTCCGATATGTCTTTCCACACTGATGTGGAATCTGTTATATTCTCTACGAACCAGCAGTACACCCATGGACTGTTTGAGCAACAAATATGCCGGGAGAAAATGAAGAATCAAATCTCCAAAATTAATCAGAAACAATACACAATAGAAAACAAGACAGTGAATAATATAGGAGACCTGATAGGACACATTCAGAACATGGAAAACGTGTACATTTCCATCCATATTGAAGAAAACAAATAGCCGCAGACACAATAATCCATCCACAACCAATCACTTCCATAGCCAAAAGCTAGCAGCAGTAAAAGATATATGTTATACAGAATAAACAAGATTCCATTTAATAAGAGGAAACTGAAAAAGAAATGAACACAATTGTGCAAGTAGCTAAGAACACTGGATATGATCCAGATGTAATACGTAGACTGAATCAGATAAAAAAGTGTGTGTGTGCGATTAAATATGGGAGAGAGGAGATGATCACTGGACACACACACGCACACACAGCATTTGGTGGTAACACGTTTAGAAGTTAACAACAAAACAGTGGTATAACATAAAATAACAATAGTGTCATTTCCTAGTGCTGGAAAAGCGAAATTTCAAGTGGGAGAAATGAATGACTCCAAGAACTGAAGAAATGTAATACCAGTAGCACACATGCAGATCTATATCTACAAAAACTCAACCATATTAGACTTGTGAAAGATCTAATCTCCTTTTTCCAATCCCTATGATGGAAACATCCCTCTGATCAAAGCTGAGCTAATCCCAACACTGAACCCTGCCTTTCCCAGTTCATATCGCCATCCAACCGAAATCCTTCTGCACACACACACACCTAGCCATGCCCCAGTCACCCTCCAAGACTTTCTCACCTCCAAATTTGCCTCACCATCTTTCAAACCTATCAGCAGGAGAAAGTAGAGCCATCCACAACCTCAAATCGCAACATAATTACCCTCCCTGCAGACGAAAGATTATGTAAGTTATGATTCACAGTGACTACAAGGCTGAAGGGCTCTGCTAACACTCTTGACTCCTCCACTTACAAGTTTTATCTCAACAATAACATCTAAAAAGTCCAACAAAATCTTCAGTCTCTGTAAAATCATACAGCCTCTCCCATAAACTCTCTGCTGAATCAATCTTCCTCCAACAGCACCCCACACACCCACCTTCTTCATACTCCCCAAAGTCTACAAACCAAATAATCCTGCTCAACCGATTGTGGCTGATTATTGTGCACATACTGAATGAATTTCAGCCCTTGTTAACCAACACATTAAACTAATTGTACAAATTCTATCTTCCCATGTCAAGGATACTGACCACTTCCTTCATATATTCTCTGCCATCCCCACCCCTATACCTCCTGGGCTCTTACTTGTCACAGTGGACACCAATGTGTCATATTCCCAGGGCCATGCCATTCTCAAAATATCTAAATGTCCCTCTGAATTCAAGTCTCGTTCCTCAAAAACCTAACTAACTTTATCCTAACAAACAAATACTTTTCCTATTAGGGGAAAATTTTACAATAAAATCCATGGCACAGCCATGGTCACCTACATATCAGCTTCCTCTTTATAGGCCACTGGTAGGAAACCCTCCTAGGCTTGGTTCTGATTTAGTGACAATATTTTCATGATTTGGAATCATGACCAGGACACCTTATTCTCCTTCCTTCAAAATATCAACTCCTTCTCCCCATCTGCTTCACCTAGTTTTCCACAACCCACCGTGCAACATTCCTAAATGTTGAACCCAATCTCACTGATGCCTCCATCCAAACTTTTGTCCACATTAAACCTACCAACCACCGATGGTTGCCATCTGTTTCACATCAAAAAATATCTCTGTTCCTGCCTAACCACTATCCCAACACCCTAAATCCTCCATCTGCCACCAGTAACCAGCCACAAAAGAACACTCCCCTTGTCACACAGTATTACCCTGGACTGGATCGACTAAACTGCATCCTTTTCCAAGATTTTGATTTTCTGTCCTTGTGCCCAGAAATTAGATATTGTGCCCACAATTCTCTCCACCCCTCCTAAAGTGGTGTTCTATTGTCCTTTCGACCTTCATAACATCCTAGTCCATCCCACCCCATCTCAAACCTCAGCCTCTGCCACAGAGATCTTATACTTGTGGAAGACCCCACTGCAAGACCTGACCGATCCACCTATCCATTACTTCCTATTCCAATGCTATCACAGGATTGTCTTACCCAGAGGTCAGACCACCTTGAAAGCAACCCTGTAATTTATCAACTGTGTTGCAATCATTGTACAGCTTTTTATATTGGCATGATCACTAACCAGCTGTTCATTAGTATGAAGGGCCACTGCCAAACTGTGGTAAAAAATAATATAGACCAGTCTGTGACACAGTATACAACAGAATATACGCTTGATTTCAGTGGCTGCTTGACAACCCGCTCCATATGGATTCCTCTCCCCCTCCTCCCCGCCTCCTCCCCCCCCCCCCCTCCCAAGGGGGTCGACAGCTCTTTTGTGGCTATGTGTGTGGTGCGCACAGGGCCCCGAGCCGAAGCAGCCTTCCTTCTCACGCCCAGGCTGCTTCATTTCCCCTCCCGATTCATGCCTTTACCCGGTGACGGATGTCCATTGCGAGGCAAGGTGGTCTCCTGTAATAGATTTTCTTTCCTTGGTTCTTTCTTTTCATAACCTTTGCTTCTGTCTTTCACTCCTTACTGTACTCTTCTAGCCTTCCTCTCCTCCTATTTTAGTCTCCGCTTCAGCATTTAAGACACTCCCTCTTCTATCCTTCTCTTTACTTTCTCTATTCTTCTTCTTTCCTCCCTGTGCATTTCTGTAGTTCTTTCCATAAACACGGACACTGCACATTGTATTTCTATAATTTAATTTTTTGTTTTTCTCAGTATTATGAACAGTCTCCCCAATATATCCAGTCTCGTTTTATAACTTTTGAAATTGTCATACCATACATTAGTTACTGTAAACAAGTTACTGTTGAAAATGTATATAAATATTGTTGCAAGTAAATGTGATGAATAGGGAGTGCAGGTGAGATGCCTCATAGGCAATATCAATTCCATGGGTGTGAACTAGATTGGTCTAGGCTTTAGCCTAACACATAATCAACTTTGCTATCCAAAATTCCAGGACATGTTGAGATTTGTATGAAGATAAAAAGGGTATGATTGTGTACATAGGAAAACTTCAAAATCATTAAAAATGTGAGATAATGTACCAATAACAGATTCCTATAATATGATGTACATATTGTCCCCAATACCATGTATGATACACTAGATTTGTTTTCTGGTGCAGGATTTGGTTGCTTTGTCATCAAATATTTGCAGCTCCCATTCAAGAGCCACTTACTTTTGGCTGCTGATAGAGCGGTTGTGCAACATGGACATTACATCACAACAGTGGCAGAAAATTAAATATAGTGTAAAAACACACTCCTTGGCTGGATGGGCCATTCATAATTTTCTGAAAACAAAAATAAAAGTGTATAGCTGGAGGTAGGTTTGAACACGAATCTCTCTCACTGCAGTCTAAAACCGTGACAACTGTGACAGCATGTCCCTAGCTGCTTGCTAAATGTTGCACATTCCACACTCGAACCATTTTCTGTTTTTCACAGTTCTGTATACCTTCTTCTTATTTTTCACATTTCATCTGTGTTCATTTATTTGATGGGCTATCCAGTGGTCCATCTCACTACTAAATCTGAGGATGATGTGACAGGGAGCGACCTTTCTTTTGTGCATTTTTTCCAAGCTGGAAAGTATCAGTTTTGGCTACCAACACATTTACAACAAACCTTAAGCTAATATTATGGCTGCTGACCGTTACAGCAAGTACACATACATATTACTTCACTGATAATGTTACGTTTATTTAACTCGCCTGAAAGATTTGACTCTACTGAATAATTTATTTGACTGTATCTTATTCATTATTTTATCTAATTGAAAAGTTATGACAAATACTCTGACTACTTCATAACACCTAAGCAATAAACGTATGGCTGGGCCTGTCTGTAGGTAAGTTACTTAACAATTCTTATAACCAGCAATTCTTATCTTTATAAATTTCACCTCTGAAGTTTAGTGGTGATTTATCATTCACAAATTTTTATCTCCAAAACTGGAAGCACATTCTGGTGTTGAGGGCACTCATTTTATAACCCCCTGAAACAAACCTGTCTTTAGAAAAAGCATGGGTCACCAATTTACGTAACTGAAAGTTTCATAAATTTGTTGAAGTTTTGGATGTGTACTTTAATTTAGATAAAAGAATTTACTTTAAGCAATGAAAGAATTTAGTTTTCAGATATGGCTGAAACTTCTGAAGTACTATTGAATGTAGAAAGGTGTAGAAATATTGTTACTATCTCTGCAGACTAGAGGGCTCATCTTGTGGTTGACTTCAATAAGACAATAATTTTAATGAAGGAAAAAGTTATGTAAATTGCAAGGCATGAATTTACCAAAATAAGCAAGGCAACTCAATATGCAAAGTACTAAGGGAACCTTTCTACACTGTATCGAAGTCGCTGTAGCTTAACATGGCGCAGTACTGATAAATTATGGATGTTCTGGGAAAAACATATTAGAAATTAAATCAGAATGATTAAAAAGAAGCATTTTCTATTCTGAAATTGATCAGGTATAAAAATTAACTTACAAGGGCTTTAATGAAACAAGATGCATGCATGACTACATGTTCCCCAGGGGGCCCACAACTCTTTTGAGGGTGCATGTGTGGCACAAACAGGTCCCCAAGCCATTGAAGTCTTTCTTCCTATTTTCTGAGGCTGCATTATCTCTCCCAGTTCCCCTCATCCCCGTACCCACTCATTTCCCTCTATAGTAGAGACGAAATATGATGATCCCTGGTGCTTGCGCCAATCAGTTTCGAGCGCTGGCTGCGGTAGCAGATCGTTAGATTAAGCCGAACACAAATGTTGCTCTGTGCATGCGCGCATTCAGTTGCACTGTACACTTTGCCAGTTCTGTCAGACAACAGTGATCATTAGCTATACTGTCCGGCAGCAAACTAACCATTTGGCAACATTGTTGCATTCCCTTTCTGCGACCGGGGGCGGTCTTGCAGCCCAGTAGGCGGTGCTATGGATCATAGTGTTTTGGCCTGACTGTAGGTGTCTCCCTTTAAAACAGCCAGGCTATTTCCTATGGTTTAGATTATTGTTTTAGCTATTTTGGACTCTTTGCTGTTTATTCCCGTTTTTAGCCTATATTGCTCCCCCTCAGGGTTTGACTTTGTATTGTGACCATGTATCTCCTGACCATGTATCTCAATATGTTTCTCAGATCAACACATATTTCTCTCTTATTAATATGCAGATTCGTCTTCTTCTTTTTCTTCTGTATGTATACATATATTAAAGTTAACTCTGAATTAATGGATCCAGCTATGCTGTGCCAATAAAGGAGTTCAAAGTTATCCTTTTCATGTCCAAACTGCTTCACATGGAGATAATACTAAATTTCATTAAATGATTCAACAAAATGTTTAAATTGCTACACAGTTTTATTGTAACTCTGAACCCTGCTAATACATATCTAATCATTACAGTAGGATGATCTATGTCTGAATGAATAATTCTCCAACTAGACTAAAGAAAGCTATATTACATATTGTTAGATAGATATGGTATGTTTTCTATGGATTGACTGCTCCTTGCTGATATACACTTCTCCATGACTGTCAACCATTGTGCAGGAGGTGGTCCATAACCTGTACAAACTGATTTCTTATGACAGTAACTGCCTCCATAAGCTGACAATCCCCACAAGACAAATTTATCTTGGGTTGAATGTAGGACATGCAGTGTAACTTGTTGCACTACATTTCCCCCCACTCAGACACAAGTTATCAAATAAATTTTCACATTTCCCCCACAATTGTTTTACATTTTAACTTTCAATACATGAAATTACAAGTGGAATGACCACAAATGGTATTTATATGTATTACAATACATCTTCAATATAGAATCTCAGGAAGTAAATGTAAATTAACCTTTTGAAGTTGACTTAATTCCCACTTTTTTACGCTACTGCCTGAATATCACAATTACCTTAATGAGGTCTAGGAAGAGTACACTAGTCAATCCAATAGTATGATTTATTATCCAAATTGCAAAATGTGGAATATTTTAAAGTGATACCCAGCCTGGCAACTTGAGGGGTTAAATATAGGGTTAGAAGGCAGGTATTTTATTTGTTAATCCAGTAGCAAAAAAATAAATAAAATAAACTTGGTGGCGGCAATCTTTGTCTTGTCTAACCACCAGGTATTAACAAACTCTATGTTAATAACTATGTCATCACAATAATCAGGTCCTTTCTGTAGGCACCTGATCAAAAGTAGCAGCTCTTTTCATGGGCCTGCCTACCCTTCCACAAATCAGTACCTTCTTCCTACCTCAATGTTTGCTAGTGATAATTTTTTTTTATTGTTACCTCCCTTCTCTTTTCTCCTCCTTGTTCCTCTTTGTCCCAAGCTAAACATATTTTCAAAATATATTTATTTTCCTTCATCGATTCAATAAATTCATGAACGTGCACTCGTAAAATAAATATTTCTCTCTATTTTCCCAGACCTCAAACTAGTGTACTTCATGATCAAAGTTCCCCCTGACAACCACCTCCATGTCCATGTAAAGTAACTATGCCACCTTATCTACTAACTAAATCATCTCTCTCTCTCTCTCTCTCTCTCTCTCTCTCTCTCTCCTGAGGCTCTGACAGAAGTCAACTTCTCTAATCATCATCAAAGAGTGTAGATTCCTCTAAGGGCTTTCATCGATTATGCAGATACCTTAAGTCATATCAATTTAGAATCAGAATTACTTTCAGTTGTTTCAAAAGATAAACAAAACAGAATATCCTTGACATTTTTGGGATGCATTACGCGTAGAGACAAATTGTGTATCTACTGGGTCTACCCAACGTTTAATTCTGGTCTTGGGTCCGAGACCAGAACTAGGAATTTTTAATGTCTCTCTTCTAAAACATAATTTAATTTAGTTTGCATACATCAGTATGCTTTTTAAAATTGTGTGTATAGAGGTTTCCTCATAATCTAAACTTCGGTAACTGTTCAGAAAAATTTCCTCTGAGAGAAAATTTAAGTTATCCCCGTTTATATTTAGAGGTAGGTTAAGAATTTAATTTTGATTCTTATAATTTAATTCTGCCTTAGGGTGGTGGTTTTTTGTTTTTTTTGTTTTTTTTTTTTTTTTTTCTTCATCATCATTCCAAAGCTTTTCTAGCGATTGTTATTTCTGAATCAAGGTGTTTTTCTTCATTCCCCTGAAAATTTTCTACCATCTGTTCCCAGTTCGGTATTTCATTTAAAGTTATATTTTAATCAACATTTTTTTAATGTCTACATTGCTCTCTGTTTCAACAACACTTGAGCAACTTGTAGTATTTCAGATTTAGAACTAAACTGTAATGTTTCCGTTTTCCTTTGTGTTGACTTCAAATCTTTGTGCAAGTGTTGAAATTTTAAAGAAACGTCATCTTGAAAGTTATTTACTGAGTCATTACTCTCTTTAGTTTGGGCTAGGATCTCCTCTTTAAGATGATTCGTTTCTAATTGCATTTGATATCTTAACTACTTGAGTAGAAATTCCTGTGATTTTGTCTTTAGGAATGAGAAAATGCTTTAGCTTTTTAATGTCTTTGTAGTTTTGGATACATCCTATTAAATTTATAATCAAAATCTGTACCATGTTCCTCAAGTCCTGAACATAAATTTGCTCTAAATTGTGTCTGTCCTTCACATAATTCAGAAATATTCTTCATCTTTTTTAGTTCCCACTGAGGCATATCCTCAACTTTATACTTTTCCATTTTATGTGTAGCAGGTACTTAGTAAACACTTGACTTGCGTTGACAGCAAGGAAAGGTACGGCCTAGTGAAGTGTACTCTCGTCACAGCAAATCCCTGCTAAAGTTACAGAAACGTCTGGACAGATGTAGTCTTATATGGTTGTTGATCCTTGTTGACCACTCATTACCAAGGACAACATTTCAGCTTGTCGTCACTAACTTACATAAATCTTCAGACTTTTTGTGTTCAGTTCACCATACAAACTCATTTCCTAAAGATCTTTTTTCATCTTCTATCTCCTTCAGTTAGAGTCCTGTCACTTAGGCATCATAATATGTATTGTGACCGTGTATCTCAATATGTTTGTTAGCTCAACACATATTTCCCTTTTAATAATGTAGTAATAAGGACAGTTTACAACTCACCGCAAAGATGTGGCGATGAGCTGTGACAGGCGCATACAAAAGACACACACACACACACACACACACACACAACACTTTCAGCTATCGGCCACGGCCTTCTTCAGAAAAGAGAACACGCACACAACACAGTCATAAAACCATCACCTCCAGCTGCCGTGCTTCGAATCACACTCTGAGCCATGTAAATCGGGGACGAGAGGGGATAGGAAGTTTATGTCACGGTGGCGGGGATGGGTACAGAACAGCCTAGATGGGAAAAACAAGATGCAGCGAATGGAGTGGGTAGGTGGGTGAGGGGAGAAAAATAAAATAAACAAAATAAATGATTATAAAAAATAACAATAAATTAAAATGTGTGTACATTGCACGTACACACACACACACACACACACACACACACACACACACGGAAAAAAAGGAAGTTATCATAGGTTGAGACCTGGATGATTTCATGATCGGAGAATGTATTGTAGGGGTAACTCCCATCTGTGCAGTTCAGAAAAGCTGGTGGTGGATGGGAGGATCCATAGACCCGAATTGTGAAGCAGCCATTGAAATCAAGAATGTGCCCCGCTCCATGCTGTGCCACTGGGTGGTCCACCTTGTTTTTGGCCATAGTTTGGCAGTGGCCATTCATCCTAATGCACAGCTGGTTGGTGGTTATGCCAATATAGAAAGCTGCACATTGATTGTAGCACAGTTGGTAAATTACATGGCTGCTCTCACAGGTGGTCCGGTCTCTGATAGGGTGGGATAAGCCTGTCACAGGACCGGAATAGGAAGTGCTGGATGGCTGGATTGGACATGTCTTGCAGGGGGGTCTTCCACAAGGATATGATCCCTTTGGCAGTGGGCTGGGTTTTGGGGTGGCATAAGGATGAACTAGGATGTTATGGAGGTTGGGAGGGCGACAGAACACCACTTTAGGAGGGGTGGGAAGGATCTTGTGCAGGATGTGTCTCATTTCGGGGCATGAGAATAGAAAATCAAAACCTTGGCGAACGATGCAATTTAGTTGTTAGAGTCCAGGGTAGTACTGGGTGACAAGGGGATCACTGTTTTGTGGGTGGTTACTGGTGTTAGGAGGAGGATTTGGGATGTGTGAGGATATGGCATGGGGGGTCTGTTTGCGGATTAGATCTGTGGGGTAGTTTCTGTCCGTGAAGGCCTTTGTGAGACCCTCAACATATTCAGAAAGGGAGTTCTTGTCACTGCAGATACGTCGTCCACTGGTGGCCAGGCTGTAAGCGAGGGATTTTTTTATGTGGAAGGGTAGGTACAGTTGGTAGGTTTAATATGGACGGAAAAGTGAGTGGAGCCATCAGTGAGGTGGAGGTTGACATCCAGGAACGTGACATGGCAGGTTGAGGAAGACCAGGTGAAGTGGATGGGGGAGAAGGAATTGAGGTCCTGAAGAAAGGAGGATAGGGTGTCCTGGCCTGTCGTAGCTCGTCACCACGTCTTTGCGGTAAGTTGTAAACTGTCCTTATTACTATATTATTAATTCCAACCTGGACTTTCCATTATATATTGTGCCTAACCTCGTGATTTTTCCTTTGTTACTGTTTGTGTGTACACGTGTTTGTGTGTGTGCACGCGGGCGCGTTTGTGTGTGTGTGTGTGTGTGTGTGTGTGTGTGTGTTTGTTTTTATGTGCCTGTCACAGCTCGTCGGCACGTCTTTGTGGTGAGTTGTAAACTGTCCTTAACACTTTATTGTTAATTCTAACCTGGACTTTCCATTACTATATTATTTATTGTTAGATATGGTATGTTTTCTATGGACTTGACTGCTCCTTGCCAATATATGTTTCCGATTGTCAACAACTGTGCAGGGAGGGGGGACGGTTCAGAACCTGTAAAGAGTTTTTGGTACAGTAACTGCCTCCATAAGCTAACAATACCCACAAGACAAATTTATTTTATATCTTGACTTGAGTATAGGACATGCAGTGTAGCTTGTTAGATTACAACCTCCATCACAAAATTACAGTTACCAGTGAGCCATTTGGGGAAGAACTGCCAATGTAGACTTCTCATAATAGTTCTCCAACCCATATTAGTACCGCTTACAGCACTTTTTCTGCCATAAATCTTTCACTTACTTTTACTCCTCTTTCCCTTCATTTCACTGGTCACAACATGATGACCTCTGCAATAATGATCACTTCCTCTTGATTCTTTCGCTCCCTTCCCATCTGACAAGGGAGAGACTACCCCTTTAGGTTTTTCAGCGTGCTAATTGGTCTCACTATACATCCTAGATTGTTCTATGATCAAACAGAGCAAGTGGGTGTGCTGGGAGCATTTTGTCTCTTCCTTGGGCTCTTCTGTACCCTATTCACAAGTATGGGCTAAGGGCTATGCTCCACTCCATTCAAGGTTGCCAGTGGCAAACTTGAATCCCCGGCCATCCCCTACCAGTTGAGGGGGGGGGGGTGTCTGTACTGTCCTTATGTTCTCACAGAGCACCTTGTGGCTCAGTTTGCAAGGGCATCAGCAACAGCTTTCTACTCAGCAGCCTTTCTTCCAAAAAACAACAGGCTGAAGCCTCCAACTTATGTTTTACCTCTTACCAGGAGGAACCTTACAATGACCCTTTCACTGTATGGACACTGCTTGTGGCTCTTTCCTCTTCCCATGATTCTGCACCTAGCCCTGATTTAATCCATAATCCACTGCTTCAACATCTCACTCCTCCGCAACGGCAATATTTAAACATATTTGATTCCAAGGGATTTTCCCCTTGAAATGAAGGGTCAGTATAGTGGTTCCTGTTAATAAGCCCAGCAAGGATCCATCATCCCTGGACAGTTACTTGCTAATTAGCATGATAAATGTACCATGTAAATTGCCTGAAAGGATGGTTGCGCATAAACAATGCTGGGTACTTGAATCGTTGACCTCAGTCAACTTATCAGTGTGGGTTCCAAGAGGAACAGTCTACTATAGACTATCTACTTCAACTGGAAACAGCAATCCGATAGGCTTTATCAAAATGTCAGCATCTTGTTGCAGTTTTCTTCAAACTACATAAGGTGTATGACACCACTTGGCATCATAAGCACCCTTCATGTCTTGGCGCCTATGAGGCACCCTACTGATTTTTATCATTAGTTTTTGTCCCACCACATTTTCAGAGTTAGGGTCAGCTCTTCCTTCAGCTTCCCACAGATCCAGGAGAACAGTGTTCCACAGGGTTCTGTGTTCTCTTCATAATAGCCATCAATGGACTGGTGAGCCCTGTTGGCCCACAGGTCACTCCTGTGCTGTATATAGATGACTTCTCCTTATAATACAGCTTTTACTCAGTAGCCTCAGCTGATTTCCAGCTCTAAGGTGCCATTCGACGGGATTCCAGATGGGCCCTCTCCCATGGTTTTCAGTCCCTCCTTTCTTAAAAGAGGGTTATGCATTTTTGATGGCATTCTACATGTTGATCCAGAACTCTTCTTGGGTCCTCAGTGTCTGGAAGTTGTGGCACAGCACCATTTCTTGGGCCTCCGACCTGGTTGCCCCATATTCGCCAGCTGAAGATTAGCTGCATGTGGAAACTCACTCAGCCTGGAGTAGGATTGTGCAACACTCCTTCATATCTATCATTCAGGCTCTGATTCAGTCCCTATTAGATTATGGGTGCCAGGTTTATGGCTCAGCAGTGCCTTCTGCCCTGAAACTGTTAGACCCAATTCAACATTGTGGTGTCCGATTGGCTACAGGTGCCTTCCAGACTAGCCCAGTTGACAGTCTCCTTGTTGAAGTGAGAATCCTTCCTCTTCAAATTAGGTGGTATCAGATTTTTATTTCCCACACCATTGCCATTTGACAATACACTGCTCACCTCACATATTGTGTTCTTTTTGCAGGTGATGGTTTTCAGCCTGCTGATACTCACCCTTGAGTGGGATTACAAGTTGGATTGCAGCTTGCTTTCCTTTGCAGGGACTTCTATCTCCCTTCCCTTGACTGTATGTGTTGTGATGTACCCCCCCCCCCCCCCACACACACACACAGAGAGAGAGAGAGAGAGAGAGAGAGAGAGAGAGAGAGAGAGAGAGAGAGAGAGAGAGAGAGAGAGAGAGTGTTTCAGGGTTCCATGATCTTCTACACCGATGGCTCAAAAGCTGGCTGTCATACAGGATATGATTTTACATCTCTCATCGGTACAGAATGCCGTTCTCTGCCAGAATCATGTGGTGTGTTTACAGCAGAACTGATGGCCATTAGTAGAGTACTTTATTTTATTAAACAAGCCATCCTGTACCGTTTTTCAATCTGTACAGACTCAATGAGCAGCCTGCAGGCCATAGACCAATGCTAAACTTCCCATCCTTTGGTCACTTGTAAAAACAATTTTCTCACTGACTTTTGTCATGCCACCCAGTCCATTACTTTCTCTGGATCTGCAGTCTCATGGGTATCCTAGGGAATGAATGGACTGACCAGTTGATTAGATAACCATTACTCACTACCGATTCCCCTTGACAACCCCAGCTGCGAATTTGTGGGTGCAGATGAGATCTCTGTTCATACAAGACTGAACAGCAACTGGCAGGCTACTGTCCCATCTAATGAAATCCACTCCATTTAGTGAACCACTGTAGCTTGGAGTTCTTCCTTTTGCCCTTCTTGTAGGGATCCCGTTGTCCTTTGCCGTCTCTGCATCAGACTTTCCAGACTGACCCATGGTTGTATTGTATGCAATGAGCTGTACATTCTGTGGCTCATATCTTAGTGAAATTTCTGCTCATTTTGGCACTCTTGCCAAATACAGAATTCCACACTCATTGCCTTTAGTTTTGGCAAATGATTCACAAATGGCTGACCACATCCTTGGGTTTCTTTGTGAAAGCTATTTTTATTCTCAGTTATAAGATTTTGTCTCTGATGCTTGGATATGAGGGGTGGTTTTGTGACTCTTCCTGCAAGCAGTGGGGTTTGGAGCACCCCTCTCCATAGAAGTCTATTTCTTCTCTTTACCTAGTTTTTAACATTGTTTCTTCCTTCCTTTTTTTAGCCTCTTGCTTTAGGGGCATAAACTATTCACCAGTACATGCTCGTCATTAATGAATGTGGTTTGTAGAACTTATAGAGCTGTAGGGATGAGCATTTCAGAATTCCAAATTTTACGTTGGTTTTAGTTCTATTGGTATAAGTGATTTTAATCCCATTTCAGTTTACCCCATTTTACTATCGGAATGTCATTGGCTAGACTACATCTTTGCTTGCATCTCACACCGAGCTACAGGGACTGATTACCTAGCTGTTTGGTACCTTCTTCCTATGAACCACCCATCCAAACTACCTACCTGACTACATGAAACGAGTTCTGGTTTTTCCAGGAGTTGCTGAAGTGACAATGAAAATACCTTGGTGATGTAGAATTAACGTAACAAAAGCAACGACTGGTTCTGTAAAAATACAGTGTGCTGTCATGTTGAGCACCGCAGTGAAGTTTTCATAGTAAAGAATACATACCTGCCAACTCTCCCGATTTAAGCGGGACTCTCCTGATTTTTCGCTTTTTCTCCCGCCTCCTGATTTGCCATTATTTCTCCCGATTTTTAGCTTTTGTCCTGAAACCCAAGATTCGATTTTCCGACAATGGTCAAAAGATCTGTGTTCATTTATCAGTTCAAAATAAATACATATCAAAATTCATAGAAATTAGGAGTTGCGCTTGACTTATATAATGATTGTTTCTGCTCTTTCCTCGTATTTGCAAATACACATGTAGTGTTTCAATGTTGTGCTGTTTTTGAATGTGATGTTTTCTCAGTGCACATAAGTGAAATCACTTCAGTGGTTTTTTTAATCGCTGGTAACCTTTTGACTGGATAGTTACGGGCATCAGTTTCATACGCAAATTGCAGAAAGGAAAATTTCGTGTAAACAGCCATTTCACGTGATTACGAGATTTCAATTCATTCCAGTATGGCAAGAAATATAATCAATTTTTAAGCAGTTTTCAGAACATTTTTTCTATTTTGTACTCTTTCTCGATGTGATATTTCCACATCACATGGTGAAAAAGCATTGTACCAAAATACGTGCAGAGAAAATGAAAAGTGTGTGAGTTACAATAAAAGACTGAAATTGCTGAAAAAAGTGAGTGATCATGTCATACATGTAGAGCGCTTATTTACATTGTTTACTGTTTACCAATTAAATACAATAACTATATGTGGGTCACTTGTTCCGTAATATGTTCCCAGGTAGCAGTATAACACAAATATACAGCTGTGAACTTTTTTGTTTTGATCAAAATAATCAAACACTTTACCTGGACTGGCTACAAAATATAAGGATGTAATCAACACTTGGGTTAATGCAAGTTTTTTTGTAGCCATTATGTAACATTATGAGATTATAAGAAAACTCTAAAATCAGTTATCTTAAGGTTTATAGTAAAGTGCGCTTCAGTTTTTGATAGAACGTATCTCCTGATTTTTTTGAAGAATCCCCCCGATTTTCTAAACCGTATCTCCTGATTTTTATATTTTGAAGGTTGGCAGGTATGAGAATACAATGCTGCTTTGATGCCACTGATGTATAAATCACCAGCAATCTTGCACTTGTAATTCACACCCACAACCCTTGTTTTTTGTCGAGGAAGCTTTACTTCAGCATTGATTACTGATAGCAAAGTCCTCTGAACGAACAAGGTGTTAAACTGTATTGCTCAGTTGTGCCTCTGGGAGCTGGCCTGGTGGATGTGTGTTGTCTTTATCACTGCTAAACATGGTCTCTTCGACTGCTATTCATTATTACGTATTCTCGGTGCTGCAGTGGCACTAGCACTCAAAGCCTTTGCAGTGAAGCTCCAAATAATAGCTAATCGGAACAATTAGCCTGTCCCTTATTTTCTTTTTATAATCAGAGAACTCAACTAATAGTCTTTCAATAAAATGAACCTTGCCTTTTTGTCCTTTCTCTAACAAATGTTTGGTTTAAATTTAAAAAGTTAACAAATGTTACATGAATATTGCAGATAGTTACCAGGTTGCCATCCTTGTTACAGAGTGCATAAAAGTTACCATACACAAAGCATTTTCTAACACTGTGAGAAATTCTGGTGGCAATTTTGGATAGATAATGTTAAACTATATTGAGCTGTAAACCAAGCACAATTTTGGTGTGCCACTCATAACTTCCAGTTCTTGGCTTCCAAAGACCAGTGTTATGCATTTCTGTCATCACTCTACAGCCCATCTCTATCTGAATCTGGACTTTGGTTGCCATTTCCTCGAAGTGGTGGACTGTCATCATTTTGTACTGCTCTTTGATGCCCAATTTACAGAGCTTCCCCATCTTAGTCAGCTTAAAGCAAACATGCTTGTCCCATCTCAGTATTCTACGTCGGCCCGGCAAACCATCTGTGACACAGATTACATAACATTGGTCAAGTGCTGCCTTGACTATGGGAGTCTCATATACAACTCTGTATCACCTTGGGTATTACAGATACTGGACACATTCCGTCCCTGTGGGTTATCATGGTCATCACTGTCAACTGGAGCCTTTCGGACTAGCCCCTTGGTCAGCCTCAAAGGGGAAGCAAGGTTTCCTCCTCTGCATGTTATGCACCAATAACAGTTGCTAGCATAAGCACTATGTATGATCTGTTCCCTGGAGAACTCGAACTACCATCTACTTATTCCACATGGAGATAAACATGGAAGTTTCAAATGAAGCCACTGTATATTAAATGTCATTACTTTTGGGTACGGTAAAAAGGTGTTCCTTCCTGCGGATAGCCATAGGGTCACTTGGCTACAGTACGTGAGGTGGCTTATTTTTGCTACCGTGTACGCAACACTTGAGGTGCCAGTATTGGCAGAGACTTTGCTGCTGCTATTGTAGAGTTTCATCTGGATCATCCCCCTCCCCCCCCCCTCCCCAATCCCATGGTTCTGCTGATGCGTGTGGGTGTCCAGGACTTACTTTTGGATTTGTTGCTCCCAAGCATTTTGAAATGAGTCTTTGAAAATTAAGTCTGAATAAAATAAATGAATTTACAGCAGAAATATAAACTATATTTTGGATCAGTCTTATTCACCTCCTTATGGACTCTTACAAACTGTTCATGTCTTTCTTATGTAAACATCTTAACAATGGAAAATCTGATAGGAATATCAATAATGGAGGATAGATAACAACTCACTGTAAAGAGGCACGCTGAGCTGCTGACAGACACGAAAATAGATAACCACGTTCGCACAACTTAAATTTTCGGCCATAGACTTTGTCAGAAAAAGAAACACATTCACGCAATCACTCAGACAACTATACACACACAACTATCATGTCCGGCCATTCCAGCAACACAAGCTACACTGTGAGTGAGGTGGTGAGTGGAGGGGGAAGGATGCTGGGTAAAGGTGGGGATGGAAAGTTTCGCATTGTATGATGAATTTTGTAGGCTCTGATAGGTGGGAATTTGAATTTCGGCAATGAATGCAGTAAGGGGAAGGGGAGGGAAAGCAAACGAAGTTAGGAAAAATAAAAAAGAAAACAGAAAAAAAGTAAAGTTAGGAAAGAAAGAAAAAAGTTAAGAGAAAAAATAAGTAAAAATAAAAGAAATAAATTAAAGGGATACTGTAAGTGGTGGTCCACAGTTATAAGGCAGACATGGATACAGGATAATGGGTGGGGAAGGAAGAGGGCTGGGGAAGATGTTAGGATAGGATGCAGGGATGGGAAGTTACCTTAGGTTGAGGGCAGGTTGGTTGCAGGACCGTACAATGTGTTGAAGGGACAACTCCCATCTGCACAGTTCAGAAGAGCTGCTGGTGGAGGGGAGGATCCAGATGGCTCGGGTAGTGAAGCAGCCATTAAAATTCAGAGTGCTGTGTACAGCTGCATGCAGTGCCCCAGGGTGATCTATCTTGCTTTTTGCCACAGTTTGGAGGTGGCTATTCATCCTGACAGAGAGCTAGTTTGTCGTCATACCAGTATAAAATGCTGTGCAATGATTGCAGCAGAGTTGGTATATTACATGGCTGCTTTCACAGGTGGCTCAACCTGTGATGTGGTAGGTTAAGCCTGTGGCAGGACTGGAATAGGAAATGGTGGGTGGATTGGGCAGGTTTTGCATCTGGGTCTTCCACAGGGATATGATACCTGCGATAAGTGGTTGGGGTTGGGAGTGGCATAGCGATGGACTAGGATGTTGTGGAGGTTGGGTGGGCAATGGGACACCACTTTAGGAGGGGTCGGAAGGATCTTGTGTACGATGTCTCTCACTTCAGAGCATGATGACAGATAATCAAAGTCCTGACGAAGGATCTGATTAAGTTGTTCCACTCTCGGGTGGTATTGGGTGACAAGGAGGACACTCCATTGTGATTGTTTACTAGGCTTGAGGGAAGGATTGGTGGTGTCTGGGGATATGGCACAGGAAATCTGTTTGCGGGCTAGGTCAGGAGGGTAATGTCTGTCTGTGAAGGCCTTTGTGAGGCCTTTGGCATAATGGGTAAGGGACTTCTCATCACTGCAAATTCGCTGTCCACTGGTGGCAAGACTGTATGGGATGGATTTTTTGATGTGGAATGGATGTCAGCTATCAAAGTGCAGGTACTGTTGGTAATTAGTAGGTTTAATGTGAACGGAGGTGTGGATGGAGCAGTAAGAGGTGGTGGTTAACATCAAGGAAGGTGACTTACCGGGTTGAGAAGGTCCAACTAAAGCTGAATGGGGATGGGGAATTGAGGTTGCGAAGAAACGATGATAGGTTGTCCTGGCCCTGAGTCCAAATCATGAAAATATCGTAAATGAACCTGAACCAGACCAGGGGTTTAAGGTTTTGGGAAACTAGGAAGGTTGGTATAGGAAGGTGCCATAAGGGGCCCATGGCTGTGCTGCAGATTTGATTGTATACTGTTCCTTCAAAGGAAAAGTAATTGTTTGTTAGGATGTTACTGGTAAGGGTTATAAGGAATGAGGTATTGGGCATGGAGTCTGAAGGACATTGAGAAAGGTAATGTTCGAGAGCAGCAAGACCATGGGCATGTGGAACATTGATGTACAGTGAAGTGACATCAACAGTGAAGAGTAAGGATCCAGGGAGTAAAGGGGTGGGGATAGTGGAGAGTCTGTGAAGGAAGCGGTTGGTATCTAGGATGTCGGAGGCTAGGTCATTTTGGACTTTTGGGATTGGGTCGTCCTGACACAACTTGTAGGTGGAGGATTCAGACAATTGACATATGCCTTATGTCACTTAATCAATGTGATTCATTATGACGGTGGTGGAATCCTTGTCTGCAGGTAGGATGATTAGGTTGGGATCTGTTTTGAGGTTGTGTAAGGCTGTCCTTTCTTCTGCCGAAAGGTTGGTGTTCTTATGAAGGGACTTGGTGAAGGATGGTGATGCCAAATTGGATGTAAGGAATTCCTGGAATGTGACCAGAGGGTGGTTAGGGAGGAGTGAGGGAGGGTCACGGTCGGATGGTGGTATGAATTGGAAGAGGCAGGGTTCAGTGTTGGAATTAGATTGGCTTTGATTTGAAGGATTGGTGGCAAAGTAGTTTTTCAACTGTAGGGATTGGCAGAAGGAGAGGAGGTCTTAAAGTCCAACGTGGTTAAATTTGGGTGTGGGGCTGAAGGTGAGACCTTTGGATAGGACAGAAACTTCTGTTGGGTTGAGGGTTTTAGCAGAAAGTTGATTGAGTGAATGTATGCGTTTCTCTTTCTGACGAAGGCTATGGCCGAAAATTTGTTGTGTGAATGTGGTTATCTATTTTCGTACCTGTCAGCAGCTCGGTGAGCCTCTTTACGGTGAGTTGTTAGGTAAACATCTTGTATTTGAACTGTGTGAATTTCCAGTTTTTGAACAAAGATTAGAGTTTAACATGTTGTCAATTTTTTTAGTAAAATGTTGTTATAGTTACATCATCCCTCTCTTTGCCACTCACAAATTTAACAATTCAGGGTGAGTCACTGAAAAGTCACACCTTCTACTTATTTATCTCCTCCCTCCCCCTCTAAGATTGGGATCACTATCGTCAGCTAACACATCATCTTCATTTTCATAGTGATTACTGTCAACCTCTTGAGCAGGTACAAGAAGGAAGCTCTTCATCCTAGAGAACCTATTGAGAGACTGCAAATACAGTAGTCTATTGAGAGACTGCAAATACAGTAGTCGCTCACTGCCACTCATGTTCCCTTATAGCTGCAGTGTTTTCAAATGTAACCAGCACAATAACCATGAAAATGATCATACAAGACATAGGGTATTGCCGTATTTGTGGAGCAAAGACACACTTTTTTTCCTACGAAAAACTGCTCCAAAATCTGTATGCGAGACACACCAGTTACCAGTTAAGGTAGGTACCTACAAGTTCCTTTCATTTTCAAGGGATTTCAAAAAATAGTGCAAAATGCAGGAAATAATGTTTTAAGTGGGAAAATTTGCTTTAAGGTTCTATCTTATATATTCATAGTTTATATTTGATATATATGTACATAATATGCACCAAAATACCCATCAGGAACTTTATGTAGTAAAGGATATCTGAATTCTGTAATATTTTTAGTGCCAAGCATAATTGAAACTGGTAACTCCATTCTCTCTGTCCTGCATTCTCTTGCCTATCTAATATCCCTCCTTGGACCATCCCTCGCCTCCAGCTTTACCTGCAACTGTCCTGCGATCCAAAGGCGTCGATTTCACCACAATTACTTAGGCACCAGTTTCTGGACATACTTGGCACATTCTGTGATGCAGACGTCATATATACTGATGGCTCCCAGGTAGACGGCAGAGTGGGTTACACCTATGTTCATGGCGACCACACTGAACAGCGCTCCCTGTCCCCTGGCAGTACTGTCTTCATGGCGGACCTGATCACAATAACTGGTGCACTCGACCATCTCAGAGCATGCCCCAGGAAGTCATCTGTTATCTGCAGAGAATCCCTGAGTGCCTTGCACACTCTCGACCACTGTTTCCCCAAACACCATTTGGTGCGATCCATTCAAGTCACGGTGTTTAGTCTTGGCAAGTCAGGCCGTTCTGTGGCTTTCATCAGGACCCCAGGCCACATTGGAATTCCAGGGAACAAACATGCTAATCAACTGGCCAAGCAGGCCATCGCATGCCAGCACCTGGATATCGGTACCCCAGAAGGGGATGTCCGCTTGGGTCTCCACCGAAAGATCTTTGAGGCCTGGAATTCGGAATGGGCAACAATGAGTATGCCCGATAAGCTCCGTGGAATCAAGCCTACGACAGCAGCTTGGAAGACTTCCCGAAGGCCTTCTCAAAGGGACTCAGTCGTCCTCTGTCGCCTGCGTATAGGCCATACGTGGCTAACGCACGGCCACCTCTTACGTCGAGAGGAACCGCCAGAATGCCATTGTGGTGCTGTGTTGACTGTAGTCCACATCTTGGTGGACTGTCCACTTTTAGCTGCATTGTGGCAGTCTTTTAACCTGCCTACTGCACTTCCTTTGATTTTAGCTGACGACGCCTCCATGGCTGACTGTGTTTTAAGTTTTATTTGTGCAGCAGGTTTTTATCACAAGCTTTAACGTTGGGTTCGTATGCCTGATCTTCAGGCATACACCGCTTATAGTTTTAATCTGGTGTCACTTTTGTCTTGTCAGTCCTATTTCCGACTGGCAGTTGCAGTATGTGCAGAATGGCTGGCTCATCGATTATTATCCTAGTGATCAGCCAGCCAACAACATATGCTGTGATTTAAGTATAGTTGATTATTAGTTCCACCTCTACTGTGGTTCCCTTTTTCTTTTTAAGTTGTAATTATGGCCAACACTGTCTTCCTGTACGTCTTCCTGTACGTCTTCTGTACTGGTTGCAGGGTGCTTATTTTTAACCATACATGAAATCCTGTGATCTCTTAGCTGGGAACAGGGGACTGATGACCTGGCAGTTCAGTCCCCTTTAAACAACCAACCAACCAACCAATGGTAACTCCATAGAAAGTAGAAACTTTCAACATAATTTCAATCATCATAATCAATGTTTTTGGCAATCCTGTAACAGTGTCATTCATTATTTGAATATTGAAACACTGCTCACATATTTGTCAACATCACATTTCTGTGATTTATAGCGACCTAGCTCTGAGGAGATTTGGAATGATTTTTACACATACAGTGTGGTCGATTGGCCAAGGATGTCAATAGGAAATCACTGAGAATAAACAGAAAATGACAGTGTATGGCAGACAGTGAGATGAAGACAGCAGAATAATATATACAGAGAGGAAACCGCTTTGATGGACTTGACATATTGGATACTAGAAACAAGCAGTTTTGCAGCTAGTATCCATTTACTTTTCAAATGCGATTTTAAATGCCGTTTTAGTTTAGGGTGCTGCAAACTGCTATGTTTTGCTGTGGTTGTGTCGAATGATGGATGACTGGAATAACTACAGTCATTTAAAATGTAAAATAGTTCCTGAACTGAACTTCGCATAAGTGCAGCAGATAAAACTAATGTGTATTATGTGAACTCAATCTTTCACAGGAAAAAATTGAACAGTGAGAATATAAAACTGTTGTTTTACAGTCAAACACTACACCAGCACATTTACAAAACAATGGTAGAATGATTTTAACTTATTCTTCTTTGGGAAAATGTATGAAATTAAAAAAAAAATATTACTTTTGAATACTGAAGCAAATGCATAATACATTTGCAATTAGTACATTCTTCTGCAGATGATCATACTAAATTAATATAACTGTTGTTTTGTGATTTAATTACTTGAGTTTTGGACGTACCTGATAAAAATAAATTTGCTGGATTATTCCATACTAAAGTTTGATGATGTTGTTGTGGTCTTCAGTCTGGAACTGGTTTGATGCAACCTCTGCATGCTACTCTATCCTGTGCAAGCATCACATCCTTCACAGCTTGCTCAATGCACAAATTGAATAACATTGGAGAAAGGCTACAACCCTGTAATACTCTGCAGTGTTCCCAGCAAGATAGTTCCGATGACCGTGTTACTACAAATCATACTCGTACATTCATACACAGCACCCAAATTATGTGTAGTTTGATTTACCAAACATCACTACTCATCCAATTTAACAGATTTGTTAACGTTTAAACATCGTAATCTTCAAACATTTGTATATTTTCAGTTTGTAGTTACATCTAGGATTCAGGCTAGACTTCGTCCGTTTGCAATGGGGGAAGCACATAAAGTGAGAACTACTTCTCCACAAATGAAGAACTCGGATTTACACTTTAACAAGAACATATTTTATGCCCCGTAGGCCAATATTACATAAGGTCATAACTTGACCGAGTCTCAATTAGAACTAAACTACTTTTACAAAGCCTTTTTCTCTCTGGCATCAATAATGACCAAAGATTTTTCCAGGATTCATTTATGTTTCTACGCGACGGTCTCTTCTTCAGCACAATATTATCTTTGGCCGCACCACTTGCTCACGCCCTCATACCTGCGCACACGAGCTCACGGCACACAGTAAAATTCTTATATCATTACTTATCTATATATAATGAATCTGCACATCTCGTGGCGAGACGGTACCGTAGTATACAGCTAAATTAGCTTTTACACTAAAACTATCTTCCTAACCCCTGCATATCTTTCATACCCTTAAACTCTAATAACCGCTGTTTGGTTAATGTAAAAGCTGTAAATAACTTCCGTTTCATATATTGTACCCCTAATGACTTCAGAATTTGTAAGTGTGTTTTACAATCAACATTGTCAAATGCTTTCTTGAAATCTGCAAAAGCTAGAAATTTAGGGAGTATTGCCTCCCGTGTTCCTACATTTCTCCTGAATCTGAACTGATCTTCCCCGAGGTCAGCATCTATCAGCCTTTCCATCCTTCTTTAAATAATTAGTGTTAAAATTTTGCAACCATGACTTATTAAACAATGGTTCTGTAATTTTCACACCTGCCTGCACCTGCTTTCTTTGAAATGAGGATTATTAAAGTTTTCTTAATGTGTGAAGGTATTTTGCTTGTCTCATACATCTTGCTCACCAGGTGAAATAGTTTTGTCCTGGCTGGTTCTCCCAGAGACTTCAGTAGCTATGAGTATGAGGGCCTTGTTTTAACTTAGGTCTTTCATTGCTCTGTCAAATTCATCCGTCAATATAGTATCTCTTATCTTCATCTACCTCCTCTTTCATTCCTATAATATTGTCTTGAAGTTCATTTCCTTTTTAGAGCCCTCTATTTACTCTTTCCACCTTTCAGCTTTTCCTTCTTTACTCAGAACTGGTTGTCAATCTTAGTTCTTGATATTCATTTCTCTTTTTTTTTTTTCCTACAAATGTCTCTTTTTATTTTCCTTTAGGCGGTATCTATTTTTCCCATAGTTACACATTCTTATACAGATTTACTTTTGGCTTCTAGCCACTCCTGCTTAGCCATTTTGCACTCCCTGCCCATCTCATTTCTTAGTTGTCTGTACCCCATATTACCTGCTTCATTTGCTGGGTTTTTGTATCTTTTCCTTTCATCACTGATATTCAAGGATTTTTTAAGGCTTTGCCTTTCTACCTGTTTGATCCTCTGCTGCTTTGACTATTTCATCTCATAAAGCTACCCATTCTTCTTCTAGTGTTTTATTTTCTCCAGTTTCTGTCAATTGTTGCCTAAATCTCCCTCTGAAATTCATAAGAACTTCAGGTTCTTCAATTTATCTGGGTCCTGTCTCCTTATTTTCCTACCTTTCTGCAGTTTCTTCAGTTTCAGTCTACAGTTCGTAACCAATTGATAGGGTCAGAGTCAATATCGGCCTCTGGATATGTCTAACAGTTTTAAAACCTGGTTCCAAAATCGATGTCTTACCATTATAAAATTAAATTGTTTTATACAGAATTCTACCAGGCAGCTTCCTCTTTCATTTCTTTTTCCCAGCCAATATTCACTTATTTTCCTTCTCTTCCTTTCCCTACTATTGAATTAGTCCCCAATAACAATTAAGTTTTCCTCTCTCTTAACTGTCTGAATAATTTGCTTTATCTCCTCATACATTTCTCCAGTCTCTTCATCGGCAGAGCTAGTAGGGATGTAAACTTTTACTGCTGTGGTTGTTGTTGGCTTTGTATCTGTCTTGACTATGATAATACCATCACTGCACTGCTTGTAGTAGTTTACCCACATTCATACTTTCTTATCTATTATTAACCTTCTCCTGTAATACCCCAACTGTTTTTTATTGATAATCCTGTACTTGCCTGACCAGGAATCCCGTTTTCTTTCCACCAAAGTTCACCAATCACCGCTATATCTAACTTCAACCTATCCATTTTCCTTTTTAAATTTTCTAACCTCTCTACTCAATGAAGGGATCTAACATTTCATGTTCCGATCTGTAGAACACTAGTGTTGTATTTCCTGATGACATCTGCCTGAGTAGTCCCTGCCCGGAAATCCAAATGGGGGACTATTTTACCTCCAGAATATTTTACCCAAGATGATGCCACCATTATATATTCACACAGTAGATCTGCATGTCCTTGGGAAAAGTAACAGCTGTAGTTTACCATTGCTTTCAGCCATTTGCAATAGCTGTATGGCAAAGCCACATTAGCTGACGTTACAGAGCCAGATCGGTCAGTCATCCAGACTGTTGCCCCTGCAACTACTGAAAAGGCTGCTGCCCCTTCAGAAACCACATGTTTGTCTGGCCTCTCCACAGATACCCTTTTGCTGTGGTTGCACCTACAGTATGGCTATCTGTATCATTGAGGCACGCAAGCCACCCCACCTCAGCAATGTCATGGTTGGTACTCAAGTCTAAGAAGTTAAAGTGAATTTTTAATTTAATAAAAATTAATTTATTATAAATATCCCATTAATCTGCAAACATGCTCAATGAGTGTCCTTGTGCCTTGTGACCACCCCATGTTACAAAAACAGACAAAAGCACTCTATGTTTAACCTGTCAGGAAGTTTGACACAACTAAGCTTTTTGCAGGTGTCTGCTTTGCCACACAGTAGATGGATACATTAGAAACCACTTAGAAGAAACACTAAAAATTGGCATAAAAACAGTGTTCCTGCCTGATATCAAACTGGGAACTTTTGGTGTGTGATACACTAGAGAAATGATGGTGTTAAAAATAGCAGAAAAGAAAGGTGAAGAAAGAAAAAGGGAATGCATGAAGAAAGGGAGAGGGGTAGAAAGTAAAGAAGGGGGAATGATATAAAGATGATAAGTTACTAATCTGCTTAGTTCAAAGGAACTTGGGCTGGAAGGAAGTACATAAATTGCCCATGTTGTGTATGTACAGCATGTTCAATACCTGGATGGCAGAGTTTGCAGTTTGGCACATTTTGAAAGTCAGTTGTGCAAATAGATTACTCTGCAGTTGCTAAAATGGAGATATAGAAATGAATTTATCAGGAGCTTTATTAATGTATTTTCTCACCCATAGACATCAGAGTAACTTGGAACTGTTCAGCAGACTCCTAAAAAGCCACATTAGGCCTTAAGGAAGGAAAATAATTATGGCCATAATGCAAATCTAAAAGGATAAACTTGAAAAAACAGATAGTGTTGTTTTTGACACAACTCTGTATCTTTCTATAAATTAGCAAACATATTAAAAATTATAATTAGTGTGTTTTATTTCTTCATGATGTAACTGAAGATTGTTTACAACTGTAGAAAGTAAATTTTAAAGGTAGCACATTCTCTAAATATTATTACTGATAATATTTTTTTCCTTTTGTTTTCAGTGCAAACATTAAAAGAAGTATTGACAATAATGAGGAATTAACAGTAATATCAGGAATAGACTGTCAAGATCAAGGAAATGGAAAGCTGCATGAAAATGAAGTGCTTAATATAGAAAAAGTGCCAAAGAGAATGAAGACTGATGTTTCTATGCAGAGTTTAAGAAATAGCATGAAAGATTCAACAGTTGGAAGGTCTGACTTAATAGGCAATGATAAAATATCAGATGACATTGGGACTGATGATGAATGGGATGAAGATACTTTGGATGAGTTTGATAATGTAAGTGACACTTACATCAATCAACCATTACAACCTAAAACAGGAAAAAAAAGAAGGGCATCAAAGGATGAAACACAGTACTATACTAATAATTCATTTAAGTCTAGGAGAGTACATGACATTGTAGATAAAAAGAAAGGAAAACCAAAGTTATTCCGAGCTGAGTGGTTGAACATTGATATTTTTAGAGATTGGTTAGCTAGAGATCCAACTAATCCCAGCAAGGCAAGGTGTCTAGCTTGTAATACAACAATGAATGCAGGTAAAAGTGAACTTGAGAAACACGCTACTGGAGCAAGGCATTGTCAAAATGTTCAAGTCATGCAAAATCAGCAAATGCTTTTATATCAAGAAGGTGAAGAGGAAGTGTCAGGTAGGCATTATACATAGTTAAAGAAACATAGTAATGACTGTTTCACCCATTATGGATTGTATTGTAGGACTTTGATTGTTAATATAGTAAAAATATCACAATTTGTGTGTCTTGATATTTTTAATTTCTGTTAAGCGATTAAACACCTTCAACACCATCAGATGGAAAACATCTTCATATATCCTCTTTAGTTACTAATTTGCAATTTTCTTGCAACATCATGTGAGATGGCCAAAAGATTGTCTTGTCTTAGATGTGCTAGCAGCAAAAGAGTTAGATATACTCTAGTCTTAGTGGAAAATAGCATATGCTTCTGGTCACATGAAAGCAGGGTTATAAATACAAAAACAGTTTATCGTAATGGAGGAGTAGGTTTAACAGCAAATAAGAAAACAGGAATGTGAGTAAGCTACTGAGAATAGCATAGTGCATGCATTAAAAAGGTAGGATATACATGAAGGCAGTATCCACCAGAGTAGTAAAAATTTGTCAGTTAGCTCTATTGGTGAGGAGACTGGAAAAAATGTGTGGTGTGATAAGAGATCATTCAGATAGTTAAAGTAGAAGAAAACTGGAATATGATTAGGGAGTGGAATTAGTAAGATTTAGAAGTAAGGAAAAATAGTGACTATGGACTGGGGAAAACAAAAAGGAATGTGTAAGAGGAAGCTGCCTCGAAGATATTTACACAGAACTTTGGACACCCCTTACATTTGCTTTAAGAATCATGAAAGAAGGCTGTACAATTAGAAGAGACTATGAGGCAGTGGAAGGTACATCTGATATTATAATGGTAAGACATAAATTTTATAGCGAGGTTTTAAACTGAAATGTATACAGGGTGCCCCATTTATCTTGACCACCCAAAATATCTGTGGGACAACAACAGCTATTGTAAAACAACTTTCACCAGTGTCAATGTAAGGCAGGGGCTCATGAATGTAAATATTTTGAAATATGCTAAAATGAAATCATATTTGTTTAACACAAACTTGTGTGTTTTTAAATGGACACCCTCTATTATTTCATCAGCAATCTATAGCATGACAAATCACATAGACAATGGCATTGATTGAATTGCAATACGCCAGTTACATCCAGAGATATTGTAAAGCGAAGTTGGTGCTTGAAACACATGGCTAGTGCAAGTCCTGAGACTCAGGCGAGAACCCCATGCTTGTCAGGACGTGCGCTAGTCACGTGTTTCGCATATTTAAAGCATCAACTTCGCTTCATAGTATCTCAGGATGTAACTGGTGTGTTGCAATTCAATCAACTCAATGTGTTCCGAAAGCTTGTCCCTTTGTCCCCTTTTTTTCTGTTTTTTCATTTTGTGTTACTATCGGCGGTACAGCATAATGGTAAGTACTGGCCAGCCATTCTATCTCATTTCAACAATATTTATTATCTCTGAGGAGAATTTTCATCATTAATCGAATGTTTATGTGATTTGTCATGCTATAGATTGTTGGTGTAAATAATATAGGGTATACATTTAAAAACATATTTAGAATGTTTCAAAATAGTGTGTTATTGCAAAGTCTCTCCGCAGTTGCGATTTCCACATTCTAGTGTTGCAGGGCATGTAAGGTTGACAGCACGACAAAGCACACCTGCACATGTTCTGTATACCTGCAGTGGTAGTAGGGTGGGGGTAGTGTTGCTTATAGTGACATGAATGTGCTGCCACTCTTACGTGCGCCGCAAATTGGGACACACGGAGCTCACCGCTGTGGAGAGACTTTCTGGACACACTGTATTACATTCATGAGCCCCTGCCTTACATTGATACCAGTAAAAGTTATTATACAACAGCTGGTGCTGTTTCAGAGATATTTTGGGTGGTCATGATAAATGGGACACCCTGTATACATTTCAGTTTAAAACCTGGCTATAAAATTTGTCTTACCATTATAATCTCAGATTTACCTTCCACTGCCTCATAGTCTCTTCTAATTGTACAGCCTTCTTCCATGATTCTTAAAGCAAATGTAAGGGGTGTTCAAAGTTCTGTCTATAAATTATTGGTTATGAACTGTAGATTAAAACTGAAGAAAGTTCAAAAAGGTAGAAAAAGCAGGGAGATGGAACCAGCATAAATAAAAGGGACCTGAGGGTGTAGACTTTGAGGTAGCTCTATGTAATGTTTGTTTTGAAATAGGGGTTAGTAACATAGAAGAAGACAAATGGATATGGTACAATAGATGAATACTAAATTTTATTATTATTATTATTCCATGTGGCATTTATGGCTGTTAGACCCCAACTGGGGTTGTGTTCAGCCTGCCTGGTGCAAGTCTTTTTGTCTAACACCACCTTGGCAACTTGTGTCTTAATGATGATTAAATGATGAAGACAAAACAACACCCAGTCCCTGAGCAAAGAAACTCTTACCTGGCTGGGAACCAAATCTGGGTCCCCTGCATGGCAAAAACCACACTGTCCACTAGACTATGGAGGCAGACAATGCTGAAGATTAGTTGGGTACAACAGGTAACTAATGAGGAGCTACTAAACAGAAGTGGTAAGAAAAGAAATTTGTGCCATAACATGACTAAAAGAAGGGATTCAACAATTGCTACTCACCACAGAGATGTCTCAATGAGCAGCAGAAAGGCACACACAAAAGATTAAAGTTAACTAAAGCTTTTAGTCTTTGCAGCTGTCATCAGCAAGAGAGAGAAGGAAAAACACACACACACACACACACACACACACACACACACACACACACACTATGACTGTTGTCTCCAGATTCTGTGGCTAGACTACAGACTGCAGGACTCAGATAGCCCAAGATGGAATCAACCAGGTGGAAAGGGGTAGGGGGGGGTGAGGAGGCAGAATGGAAGCAGGAAGGGAGGAGAGGGATGCAAGGTGGAGGTGTGGGGAATATGCCAGTGCTGTGTGAAGTAGTGTGTTCTGACAGGCTGTTGGAGGCAGGGGGTCATAGAAGAAGGAAATGGAAGGGAAGAGACTGGAGTGCATGGTGGAATGGAAGATGTATATCAGGCGAAAGTGTGGGCAGGGAAGGGGAGCGGAGGGGAGGGTGTGGGGGCAGTAACTAACTAAGATTAGGGACTGTGGGAGTGTCGGCTATATTGTAGGGAGTGTTTCTACCTGTGCAATTCAGAAAAACTGGTGTTTGTGGGGAGGAGCACAGGCTGTGTAGCAGTCATTCAAGTGAGCCACATCATACAGGGCTGCATGTTCTGCAACAGGATGTTCCAGTTGTCTCTTGGTCAGTTTGACGATGGACATTCATGTGGACACAAAGCTTGTTTAACTACTCCCAAAAGGAACTGTAGCGAAGATTGCAGTTTCACAGTCAACATCGGATGACCGAGTATTGCTCGGGCTTTTTTCTTTTTTACATAGTTATATTGTTATATAAATATTTTGCAACAATACCTTCGCAGGCATTGCAACCATTAAACAAAAATAGCCATCTATGTACCTAGTTCAGTGTCATAGAAAATATCTTTGTCCAAAATTTCCTAGACATTTTAAAGTGCACAGTTTGGATACAAGTGCGGAAACTGTTCCAGTTTGTTAGTGTAGATGAAGAAAACTGTATCTACCTAGTGCCCCAATGGCAATGGTGCTACTCATCGCGTTTTCGAGGCTAACATATCTTCTGTGACCTGAAACACACAAAATTAGTTTTTTGAAAAATTGTGCTTTTACAAAAAATAAAATTATGTAGGTGAACTTCAAAAGAAAAAACAATTGTATGTACAAAATTTCATCGAAACCATTAGAGCTGTTTCCAAGGCAGCAAATATATACGCACACAAGAATTGCTCAATTAAAGATATAAGATTTATTTAAGACTTTTTTAAACAATCTAAGTTGCCATTTTGTGATCAGCATTATTTACAAATATTGGTCACCCTCTTGCATATATTTATAGTAAAGTTAAAACATGTATGTGCAAACATTGCATGAAGTCATTAAAAATACATTAAAATTGCCATGTCACTGCACAGGCTGTAGGTAACTGACCAAACAGCCTGTGCAGTAACATGGAAATTTTAATGTACTTTTAGTTTTTTGCTATGTTTGCCATGAACATTTTAACTTTAAATGTGTACAGGCATAAGCTCATTATTTGTAAGTAACATAAATCAGAAGATGATGAGGTAGATAATCGAAATTCGTCATCAGAAAATAAATAATTATAAAACTGTTCTAGGCTACATATTCTTTTGGAAGTTGTTAAATTCATTACAAACTCAGGTAATGAAAACAGTTTGTTACTGGTTGCCCACATAGAAGGCAGCACAGTGGTTGCAGCTCAGTTTGTAGATGACACACTGCTTTTCCAGGTCATGTCTTTTTATGAGATAGTAAGTGCCTGTGACAGGATTGGAGTTGATGATGGTGGGGATAGGTTTTGCATCTATGGTGAGGAATGGACAGGGGTATTTTATAGGTTTGGTAGGTGGCAGAATAGTGAGTAGGGTATTGCTCATTTCAAGGCAGGGTAAAAGGTAGTCTGAACCATGGTGGAGAATGTGGTTTAATTGCTCCAGCCCTGGGTGGTACTGGGTCACAAAAGGGGTGCTCCTTTGTGGCCAGATGTGTGAGAGGGAGGTGTTGGGTGAATGGACAGACTAGACAAATGAAATAAAAGGTTGGGAGGGTAATTGCAGTCAGTTAAGGCCCCAGTGAGGCATTTGGCTTATTTGGCGAGGGACTGTTCATCACTGCAGATGTGACGACCATTGGTGGCTAGGATGTATGGAAGGGGCTTTTTAGTGTGAAATGGGCGGCAGCTTTTGAAATGGAGGTATTGTTAATGGTTAATAGGTTTGATGTGGCAGGGGTACTGATGAGGCCGTCCTTTAGGCAGAGGACAATGTCGAGGAAGTTGGCTTTTTGGGGTGAGTAAGACCAAGTAAAGTGAATGGGGAAGAATGTGTGTTAAAGTTTTGGAGGAATGTGGATGGTGTGTCCTCACCTTCAGTCCAGATTATGAAGATGTCATCAATGAATCTGAACCAATAGGGGTCTGTGATTCATGGTACTTGGAAAGGATTCTTCTAGAAGAATGCTGTGCTTCTTCTAGAAGCCTCATGAACAGGTTGGCAAAGGGAGGTGCCATACAGGTGTCCATGGTTGTACTGCAGATTTATCATCTTATGTCTCTAAAGGGGAAGTAATTGTGAGTGAGGATGTAATTGGTCAAGGTGATGAGGAAGGACATTATAGGCTTGGAGCCAGTTGGGCATTGTCACTGCTAGTGTTGAACAATGGCAAGGTCATGAGCATTGGAGATGATATTGTTGGAGGAGGTGGCATCAACTGTGATAAGTGTGATACCATAACTCGCAGCACTGGGATGCCCAGGGTGGTAGTATTTGTGAACTCAAGGGAGCATCTAGAACTGGAGGTGAGGGGAGATAGTCAGGGAGGAGAGCTTCTTGGATGGGACTAAGGATTTACGGAGGGCCTGAAAATCTTGTTGGATTTTTCAAATGGTATCTTTGGGGCAGGGTTGTAAGTGGCAGAATCTGACAGTTGGCGGAAACCCTCTTCCATGTAGTTCTTGTGGTCTAAAACTATGGTCATAGAGCCTTTGTCAGCTAGTAGGTTCATAAGGTCAGCATCAGTTTTTAGGTGGTGGATTTTGGGAATGATAGTAAGGCCAGGTTAGAAGCTAATAAATTCTGAAAAGTTAAAAGGAAATGATTTGGGATCAAAGGGGATGGACCTCATCTAGATGGAGGAGGGTCAGGCATGTTTCAATATTGGTATTGGATTGAGACTGAATGGTGGAATTAGTAGCAACAAAAGTGTTTCCATTGTAAGGACTGGGAGAAGGAGAGAAGATGCTTAACAAGTCCAGCATGGTTGAACTGGGGGTTGTGCGAAATGTAAGGCTTTTGGAAAGGACTGATAAGTATGTGGGACTGAGGCTTTTGGAGGAAAGGTTTATGACTCTGTTTCTGGTATGTTTGGTTTGTGGTGGTGTGTGGGAGTTTCAAGTGGGCGTGGTAAATGTAAAATGGCTTCAAGGTAAGGTTTGTGGGCTATGAGGGGCTGTGGGGTATATTTGGAGGCTCTCATTGACGGGCGAGGGTGGATAATTGTATTCCAGAAAGGAATAGGAGGTGAAAAGGTTTGTTTTTTAGGTGGTGGTGTGCATGCTGCTCTAGTACTTGGAGGGAAAGGTTATCAGTCTGGGAGATAGATGCAGGTATTTGGAGTGGCAGAGCAAGATAATTTTCAGATGGGGTTAGGTGCTGTGAGACTGTTAAGACCTGGCTTTCATGGTTGTGTGGGATTGGGTTGGTGAGGGCTATGGACTCACAGAATCTGAACACATGGAGATAATTGAAATGCAATCCACCACTTACAAACAGATCCCAACCTGCTGACAAAAGCTCCACCACTTTGGTTTTAGACTGCAGGAACTCATGATAGTGTCTCTCCCCACTGTCAGATTCTGCCACTTACATACCCTTCCACAATGCCCCCATTCCGAAAGTCTAACAGGATCTTCAGTTCATCTTTAAATCCTTAGCTCCATCCCAGAATCTCCCCTACCAAGTCCCTCTCTCCTCCTCCTCCTCCTCCTCCTCCTCCTCCACTCCACACCTCCGCCTTCTACATGCTCCCTAAAGTCCAAACACCCAAGCACCCTGGACATCCCATTGTGGCCAGTTATGGTGCCCCTTACAGAAAGACTCTGCTCTTGTGGACCAACACCTTCAACCTGTTACCCACAACCTACCCTCATCTGTAAAAGTCACCAACCATTTCCTCCAGAAACTCCACACAGTTCCTGTTCCTTCACTGCCTAATAACATGTTTCTTACATTTGCTACCACCTCCCTCTACACTAACATCCCCAATGCCCAAGGCCTTGCCACTGTTTAACACTACCTTTCTTAATGCCTGACTGTCTCCAAGCGCACAACCTCGTTCCTTATCACCATGAAGAAATACACCCTCACCCAAAAATATTTCTCCTTTGCAGCCATGCTCCCATACAGCACCTTCCTATAGTGACCTGTACCTGGACCATCTAGAGGAATCCTATCTGACTACCTGGAATTCCAAATTTATTGACATCTTAATAATGTGGATGGAAGATGAGTACACACTATCCACATCCCTCTAAAATTGACTTAACTTCATCCTAGTCTACCCAGCAAGCCACTATCTTCGACACTGGCCTCTACCTTAGGGATAGCCTCATCAGTACTTCCATTCACATCAGACCTACCAACCATCAACAATACCTCAATTTTTACAGCTACCACTCATTCCACACCAAAATGTCCTTTCCATATAGCCTAGTGACTTGTGGTCATCACATCTGCAGTGATAAACAGTACCTCTCCAAATATGCCAGAGCCCTCATTGAGGCCTTAACTGAGTAATTATCATTCCAACCATGTCAAAAAACAGACCTCACATGTTCTGTCTGTCCAGTCATCCATCACCTCCCTCGCATCCAGTCTCCAACCAAAAGGAGCACCCCACTTAGGATCCAGTACTGGAGCAATTAAACCACATCCTCCATCAGGGTTTCGACAACCTTTCATCCTAGCCTGAAATGAGAAATACCTTACCTACTATCCCCCCACCCCTCCTTCGCCATCCACAAAACCTATGTAATGTCCTTGTCTATTCCTACTCCCCCTTGCCCCATAGCTCATATCCCTGCAATAGATCTAGATGCAAAACCTGTCCTATCCACCAGCCTTATCACAGGCACTTTCTATCCTGTAAGGCATGGCAACCTGTGGAAGCAGTCACATGATCTACAAATGGAGCTGTAACTACTGTGCAGCTTTCTATGTAGGCATGACCAGCAACAAGCTGTCTGTCCACATGACTGGCCACCGTCAAACAGAAGAGAGATGGACCATCCTGCTGCAGAGCATGCAGCCGTGCATGATGTGGCTCACTTTGTTGACTGCTACACAGCCTGTGCCATATGGATCCTCCCCCTAAATGCCAGCTATTCTGAATTTCTCTTCGTACAATGTACCCTACACTCCTGCAATCCCTTAGGCCTAAACCTTACACAGTTGCTGGCCCCAACACCTGCTCCTCCCCTCCCCTCCCCTCCCCTCCCCTCCCGTCCCCTCCCCACCCCTGCCCTCTGCCCTCTGCCCTGCCCACTAGCCTCACAGACATCTTCCATTCCACCAATTAATTTATCAAGTAAGTCCTGTTATGTATGCTCCAAACCAATATTCACCACACCTGCTGCTATTTCATGGATTCCTTTTTGATTGCTATCTTCATCTAGAAACATTGGCCTACGATGTAAGTAGATATGATTTCATGTAACTATCCTCTTTGACGCATGAGTAACTGTATTTTGTAGCTCAGAAGAATTATTTCGTCAAGCTGGGTTATGTCTAAATTTGACACTTTTTGCAATGCTTGACTTTTGCTGATAGTTCTTTCAAAAGTTGGTAGATAAGGTATACATATTCAATAACATTCCCAACCACTGTGATCCTTTCATCCCCTTTGAATTTTATAACTGCTGTTACATAGTACTTATTGTTCCCTATATTTTACCCCTGCTACTTTCAAAATTTGATAGGTTTTGACAATGTAAACTAGAATACAAATTTTCTCCAATCTACAAATGCTAAAAATGTAGTAACAAGGAGTGGGTGATCACATCTCATAGCTTCCACCATTGCACACCCTCTGCACCTTCTGAGCAATGGTGCCTCCACTGGTCTCCAGTGTATAAGTGAGACTTCACCACATTGAAGGACTGCCTCAGGTTAGTCCCTGTTTAGCTACTTATGATCTAAACAAACCCTTGCACCTGGGTACAGGTGTTTCACTGTGTTAGGTGATGGCAGTCCTTGTCTTTCATAAGGTAGACAGCTCAGAACAGCCTTTGGTGTTTGCATCTCAAACAATTAGTCAAGTCCATTACTTGTAGGATGAGGCGGTGACACTAGCACTGGCAATTGTATATGAAATAACCAAGTTTTACATCTTCTTATATGGCACTAAATTACAGTTAATTTCTGACCATAAGCCTCTCATTGTTTAGTCTAACCTCAAAGATTCCAGATAAGGCTGACCACAGCTGCAGCAGTGGGCCCTGTTCCTCTCCACATACCATTATGACATTCATTTTTGACCAATGGGGCAACATGCCTTATCCAGACTTTGGTAAGCCCAGATCCTGAGTTTAATTGGTAGGAGCTCATCAGTTTTCATTTGGATGCTGTATACCACCAAGTGGTTGTTGATTTCCTGCTAACTAATACAAGAGTCACTAAGGAAACTGCAATAGTGCCTCTGACCCCCTTCACAATTAATTCATCATGCGGCATTGCTTCTATCTTAGAGGGACTCGTCCTTATATCTATGTGGACATTCCTGCAAGTTTGTGATGGGAAGTTCTCAAGTTGTTATATGCAGTACATTAGATTGCTTCCCTCACTAAAACCTTGCCTCACAGACATGTGTATGGGCCCTGCATTGATTGATTGATTGATTGATTGATTGATTGATTGAGAGAGAGAGAGAGAGAGAGAGAGAGAGAGAGAGAGAGAGAGAGAGCACTTGGTGGGTGCCTACCTCAAGTGTTCGAGCCAGCAGACATCTAGGTCGGCATTCTCTCTATGGCATCTTCCAACGCACCCCTGGGTGTGGGTCCATGTAAATTTTGTCTGTTTCTGAATGGATTCTGGTTCATTGTTATTGCTCAACATTCATGCTTCCAATATGTTGTTTGCTGCCCCTCAGCTAGTACAGAGGTCACCATCCGTGCTACCTCGAAAACACTTTCAGTGGAAGACGTGTCAGGAGCCCCTCAGCGGTTTCAGCATTAAGTTGCTGAGTATGGGCTTGGTGAGCCCAAGGAGGGCTGGTAGGTGCCACAAGTCCTCTGACACAGTAACGTCTGGGCACGCTTCAGTGATCACCATGTGGCGTGGTGGTGAAATGTTGTGTCTACCAGGAAATGGGGCTTGAAACTTGACCACCTGAGGTGCGAGGAAGAAAATCTTGTAATATATAAAGCAGTGTCCGTATGTTTGTGGGCTTGTGTGTATGTGTTGCATAAAAAGCTACAGTTTTGGTCCAATCTTTGAAATTTTGTACACATAAGTTTCAATCCATGAGCACAGTTGCCGTAAGTGTAAGAAATACGTACAGCATATAGTTCATAAGATACGACGTCATAAACAATGAGATCCGTGAAAAACTGCTGCATTTAGTGAAAATGCTGCTCATTATCTCCTAAATCACTGGGCCGATTTGAACCAAATTTGGTACACACATTCGTTACCATGAGGTAACAATTTCTGCAGGGTTAAGAATCACGTACGACACATGGTTCAGAAGATATGACATCATAAAGAATAGGAATCACAAAAAAAACTGCCACATAATGCGGCGAGACTTTATAAATATGCTATATGAGAATGAGAGTGCTTAGCGACTTGCAACAAACTTTAAACATAATTTCAAACCTTTAATAAACTTTTTCTCGCTGACAACCATAGCAAAATGATGAAAGGAAAAAAGTTTCTTCCTTACTACTTTTCTGCTGTTCGTGGAGTAAAACTATGGCTTTCAGTATGATGTTACAATTTATAACTTGTACACTACAAATTGTAACTGCGGGAAATTTTACAGACAGTATACACGTATATAGTTGAGTGTATCTTCTAAACTGTATCACAGCACAACACGTAGTTCATGAAATATGAGCGCACAAACAGTAACGTTCATGGAAAACTGCCCCATCACACACAAAGTTTTAATCTATTACTTCTGTACTACTAAGTGTATTCCCAAGATATTTTAGACATACAACCCTTAAAAACAGCTGAAATAAATAAATACCCGGGCAACACTTGGTTTTCAGTTAGTACCTCTATATTTAAAAAAAAAAAATCCCAAGATGTGCTACATGCAGTTGGGATGCATGGCTGTTGAGATGGAACAGTCAAAAGCATGCAGAACTCCGTTTAGGTGGACATTTAGTTCCCTTGTGGTACTGTGATCGAGATGGATCTATCAAGAAATTCTCCACCTCCTAATGGGATGGGTGTACCACTGGGGGGAGGGGGGGGGGTTACCAACACCCAATCATATAAGAGTTCTCAAGTAACCAGTCCTACGGGTTCATTGAAACAAAGTGCAGTGTGTAGTAACGGAGCACATGCTGCTTCATAGAATGTGTTTTTAATAATTAAAGGAAAGAGGGCTCCTTTGCTATTTTATATCCAGAAGTGTTTGGAAGGTATTGGGGAAAGTTTAAAATCTGTGAAACAGTTGCGCAATGGGATGTTACTGATTGAGACATCAAGTTCCCAGAATCCAACTAACCTGCAGACAGTGAAATTCCTTGGTGAATTTGCCACTGAGACTCCACTTGAAACTACAGCAAAGGTGTTACACACGGGGATCTGGTAGATATCCCAAAAGAGGAACTGAAGAATGAATGGGCTTCAGAGGGCATTGTGGATGTGCAAAAATCAGAAAAAGATTGGATGGGGAGTTAGTCAAATCTGACTCATATCCTCACCTTCAACAGTCCAAAGCTTCCAGAACATGTCAAGGCAGGCTTCCTGTGTCTGGAAGTCAGACCATACTTTCATAACCCAATACACTGCTCCAAATATCAGCACTTTTGGCATACCACTTCGGGTTGTAAGGGTGAGGCAATGTGTGATAAATTCGGTAAGATTGCCCTTGAAGGAAGTGAATGTACACCACCTGCCAAATGTGTAAACTGGTCTGGGTACCACCCTGTCTGGAATGGGACTGTAAAGTGTACTTTGAGGAGAAGGTGGTCCAGGAAATCAAGACATCAAAGTGCATCTCGTATGCTGAAGCTAAAAAAATAAATAAATAAAATAAAAATCTTTAAGGCTATGCAACCACCAGTGTTTGCAGCATCTTTCTCATCAGTCCTCCATAAACCAGTCGCTAAAGGTGAAGCCTTTACTCAGGTGAAGGTTGTTAGTGTTGGCACCAACACCTGCACTTACCAGTAACTACCAGGCAGTGGTAGCTTCAGGGTCTGTAGTCCCATCAACATGACAAAGCTATGGATACCACTATTGTGGAACAACTGATTCCTTCCTCAGTCGAGGCTGCCAAAAAACCTACAGTGGCCACTATTCCTTCTACTGCTGCAACTGCCAAGCCACGTTAGGCAAAAAAAGTAACTCAAAAGTCACAGATACATGTGAAACTGGAAAATAAGCCTTCAGTCACTGTGGATGTATCAGATGCTTTTTCTGACTCCCCTCCAGGGCTGATGGAGCTGGACGTAGATCTGAAACAACCATCTAGCCCCCAGACTGACCTCCCACTAAGGCCAACATCTCACCCCAATACTGAACCTCCACCACTTTGTGTCTCCGTCTAAGAAAGAAAGATAAAGTAAAGATCCAACCTCCATGATAAGTGGCTCCAATACTGCAGTAAAACTTGCAGGATTACAGGACGCATATGGAGGAACTCCGTTCACTGACTCAGGTGTATGCCTACAAGAGACAAATTTTAAGTCTACCAATAATCCTGAGCTACATGGCTCTCCTCAAGAAGGACGAACTCAGCGGAGAGAGAGCTAGAGGCAGATTGGCTATTTTTACTAATGCGGCCTATCACTCTGAGCCCCTCTCTCACCACACGGTTACAAGCCATTGCATTGTCTGTATATGTGCACCACCGTTTGACAGTGTGCTCCCTCTGTCTGCCCCTAAATGACAAGTTTGATGTAGAGGCCCTCAAAGACCTTCTTACACAGCTCCTCCACCCATTCATTCTCTGTGGTGATTTTAATGCACACAAAATGCTTTGGGGCTCTGCCAATACTGTTCCAGGGGTCGAGCAACTGAGAAGCTTCTCTTGTCATTGAGTGCACATTTATTAAACACAGGACAGTCCACACATCTTTGTACTGCAACAGGGTTGTTCTCTGCCACAGACCTCTCACTTTGATCACTAGCCCTCGCCCACACTATTCATTGGGAAGTAGAGATGACATGCATGGCAGTAATCACTTTCCCATCTGGATTCACCTGCCAGACAGAGTAGAGCCTGAACACCATCCACCTCAATGGGTAATTAGTAAAGCCAACTAGACACTGTTCAGCCAACTCGCTGAGCTGGAACCTCATGACATTGTCCAGGAGTGGGTGGATAGTATCAATCAAATGATCGACAATGCTGGTGAAGCATCTATGCCTCTGTCGTTAGGACAACCAAAATGGCAGCCTGTCCCTTGGTGGAATGCTGAGTGTTGCACTGCAATTACGAGGTATGCACCTCTGTGTAGGTTTTAAGAGCCGGCCAACTACAGACTACCTCACTGCCTTTCGGATGGGGAGGGCAAAATTTCGCTAACTTATAAGAAAGAGTCGAAAGATATCTTGGCAGCAGTTCCTGAGTACTGTTACCCGTTGCACTAAAAGTTCCACAGTATGGAAGAGGAGGAAAGTGTCCAGTGGCTGCTATAAGGGTGAATGGCACTCTCCAAACTAGCCCAGACAATAGCTATCTATTTTGCCAATGTTACTGTCACTTCCAGTCAGGATCAAACATTCCAGCGCCACAGAATGGTTGCTGAGAAGGGCAGTTTCGACTTCAGGTCTATCGATCATCAGGATTATAATTGCCCTTTAACACTATGGGAGCTGGATTCTGCATTGTCTGCAGCTTGTGATACATTCCCTGGTAATGATAGAATCCGCTACAGTCTGCTACGGCACCTAACACAGTGAAATAAAGAAATCCTTCTCAACCTTTTTAATGTTGTTTGGTTGTCAGATCACTTTCCTGTCTCCTGGAGAGAGGCAACTTTAATCCCCCTCTTCAAACTCGGTAAAGATCGAACATGCCCAAGTCGTTACATTTTTTTGTCTAAATAGTTGCGTGGGAAAGACCTTAGAATGGATGGTCAACCGCTGCCTTGTCTCCTTAGTCACTTCCAGTGTGGGTTCAGGAGATATCGTCCCACCTTTGTTTTTTAGGTATCTAGGTTACGTGCTGTCAGACTGCAGGAAAACAGTGCCCCTCAGGGTAGTGTTTTAAGTGTGACTTTGTTTGCCATAGCAATTAACAGTATTACTTCTGTTGTGAAAATTCCTGTCCAGTGTGCATTATTTGTTGATGACTTCTGTCTTTTGCTCTTCTTTTAGCCTTGCAACATCAACACAGCTGAACAAATGGGCACAGAAGACCAGTTTTAAATTTTCAACTGAGAAGTCTGTACATGTTCTTTTTATCTGTTCGCCTTCTGTTTTTATTTTACCTAAACTGTGGATGATTGACACTGTTCTGAATTTTAAAGATACTGTGCATTTTCTGGGTCTCACATTTGACTGTAAACTTACCTGGTTGCCGCATCTTAAGATCTTGAAGAGACGGTGCATCAGAGTATTAAGTATTTTAAAGTGTCTTAGTCACACTTCATTGGGAACTGACAGGACTCATTTGCTCCAATTTTATAGAGCCTTTGTTCGATCCCAACTTGATTATGACTAAAAGACCTTCATACCTAAAAAGTTGTTCATGGTGCACCATGAACAGATTCACCTGGCTACAAGGTCATGTCAGACCAAGCCTTTGTGCTGAGGCTATTGAGCTGCAGCTTCACAGCTCTTCATGGTGCTCCAGGCGTATACCACATTGTCCACTTTATATACATCTGCCTACAATAGCAATGCTCGGCCGCCTATGGAAAGGCTTTTTTGTAATTTGCGTCAAGCTACGAGGCTTTTTGGGATTCATGCTAAGGACTGTTTTTTTAGATATGTGTGTGGCAGGTTTTAATGTTTTACATCAAGGTTGGCATAAATGTCCACCTTGGCTCCTCCAGAGGCCTATATTACTTTTAGACTTGACACATTTTAAGGAGGGTTATACTTCTGATTTTACATTTCAATATATGTTTTTCAAGAATTTAGATGAGCATAATAAATTTACAGTAGTTTACACGGATGGGTCCAAAGAGGGGGGGGGGGGGGCCTCCCTAGGCTGCACCGTAGTGTTCAACAACTGTGTCGTAAAGATCCACCTCCCTACTGCATACTCTTTTCTCAGCAGAGCTACACATGATCCTGCGGGCGATGTATGAAATGCAGTGTGTTTGTGGCACACGGGTTCTTCTGTGCTCCAACTATCTGCGTGCTACAATCTTTAAAAAAATTATATCTAGCTGAGAAAATATTATAGCTCATACATGACAGACTGTGCTTCCTCCAGCAGCGGGGGAAGCAAGTGCTATTCTGATGGGTACCAAGACATATTGGAATACGTGGCAACGAAATGGCTGTTTGGGCTACCAAGAAGACCTGCAGTGGCTGTGATGTCATACAATGTGCCATTCCCCTACAAGTCATAATCTCTGCGGTGTGGCAGAGGTCCCTTCCTTTTTTGGAAGTAATAGTGACTGGCAGTAACGGTAAATAAACTGTGGTTGGTTAAACTAACTGTCTGACCATGGCGAACTGCAGTCATTGAGGCAGCCTTGACATATCTCAGAATTGGACAATGCCATTTGACACATGGCTTTTTACTCTATTGAGAGGCTCCTCCTTTTTGTGATGCCTGTAGCGCGCAATTCACTGTAAGCCACATTTTAATTGAATGTATTTAATTTCCTGCTGAGAGGGCAGCAGTGAATCTTTGTGGTGCTCTGCCCTCTGTTTTAGCTGATTACAAGGCGAGTGTGACAAACATTTTAATATTTTGTTAACTTTCTAGACAACTTTTAGGCTGGAGGTTTTAGTGTGTTAAAGAACGGCTGGCCCGTCCCTTTTATGTCAGTGATGAGTCCTTCAATGGGCCCTCTTACATTGCTGACTTGCAGTATTTGTTTGTGTATTTACTTTGTCCCTCATGCCGTTTGTCTAGTTCAGATGCTTACCTTCCTGTTGCCTGTTTTCCTTCATTCACGTTTTGCTCAGGTCACACTTGTCGCCTAATTATCTTGTAAGGGCATTAAAGGCCTAGCTGTCCACCCACATCATGCTACCCATCCTGCCAGTAACCTTCGTATCTGTCAATAGACCTCAGTTTCTCACTTTCTGTTATTTTTGTGTGCGCTCCGGCATTCGACATGTACAATTTTCCCCTTTCACTCACAATCAAATGCAGAAGCAGAGACCATGGTGTGCACGTTTAAGACACAAATGAAAAAGTATCTGCATGAACTCCCCATCGAGGAGACTGAGAACACTGGACCACTCCCATAGGAAAAAATAGCCCACGGGACTCTCCTGTATCTCCTCTGAACTGGACCTTTCCCGCTGTTGACTCAGAATGATGGAGTTTGCACTGGGTACAGCAATCTGGACACAGTTTTTGTCACCATCCTCACTGGATACCAACTGTCATCATGCAACAGAATGGCTGTCAGGTCTACACCTTATGCACGGGGGTCTGGGAAGTCAGATGTCATCAAAAATCATCTCCTTATCAGAGAGGGCATCCACTCCCGCAGACCCACTGCCAGCAGCATCTACTTCACCAGCACTAATGTCACATGCTGCTTACCCACAGGGGTCCCAACTCCTCTACCACACCATCCCCCACCTTACTTGAAGGACTGTGCCACACCCTCCAGCAGGAGCAGCAATGGAGGCTCAGCAGCTGGAGTGGCAGCCTCTGTCCAGTCTGTCAGTGCCACCACAACAGTACTTCCACCACCACCACCACCTACACTTTTGCCAGACATTCCATGGACTGAGACTTACAAGGAGACCACATGGGTATTGGATTTTAGAATTTTTTGAAGAACAATCAGCCAAAACCATTCAACGCAAATCTAAAAAATTCTCTAGGAAATTGACTTTGTCAGTTTAGCAAGTACACATAAGTATCAATAAGTAAATCAGTCACAGCATCTGATTGCGTAGCTCAGGTCCTAGTGTTCTGGCTTCATAACCCTAGGGTTGATGATTCGAATCCTGCTATTGTAGATTTTTTTTATCTCTTTTCTTTGAGTTGAATACTTAAACAATTTTAATATCTAATGGTAATTTTTAAGAAATATGCATGTTATTTGTTTATTAGTAATTTTCTTTATTTTTTAAAAGGTTGTTAATAATGATGATATCAATCAAAAAACATAAGTTACATATTTTTATCATATTGGCTCCACTAATAGTTGACAATGGTAGTGTTTGATTGTTCAGTTTGTAAGGAGCTATGAGGCTATTTTTTGGAAAGTCATCTCCATAGCTACTAATGGCTTTCAAAGCAGTTAACCTACTCAACCATCATTTTAGGGGACAAGATGTTCAGCTTGACTACATACACATAAACCAAAACTGACACAACCCGTGGAATTAGAGAACCCAAAATGTTTTATATAACTAAATTTTAAAATGGAAAAAAATTTCTGCTACAGCAGGATTCGTACCATCAACGCCGTGGTTGTGAGGCTAGAGCGCTACCACCTGAGCTACACCAACTGATTCCAGAACTGAGTTATTGCTATTTACAAGTACTATCGAAATTTTAAAGTCGATTTTCTCGATAATTCTTGAGATTTGCTTTGAACGGCTTTGGCTGATTCTCATTTGAGTTCTGAACTTCATGAACCATAAATCTCAAAAAAGTATAAAATCCGATACCCATGTGGTCTCCTTGTTCGGGGTCGCAACTCCTCTCCCACCCCATCCCCCACCTTACTTGCAGGATCGCAACACACCCTCCAGCAGGAGCAGCAATGGAGGCTCAGAAGCTGTCCAGTCTGATGTCACAGGACGGCCCTGTCACCTGGCAGTGCCTCCACCATTGTCCACACCACCACCACCACCTCCTCCTCCTCCTCCTCCTCCTCCTCCTCCTCCTCCTCCTACACTGTTGCCAGACATTCCCATGGATCGAGACTTGGACAGCTTGTCACCTGTCCTGTTTCGTGCTTTGGTGGTAGAATGGTGGGGGGTCTCTTTTTTTTTACTGGTCCCTTTGGACCACATTCCAAGGGGGTAGCACATCCTCCAGTCTCGAGCCACTCAATGGATGTGGATGGCATCTCTACATCGTGGAGGTACAATACCCGCCTCGAGGGATCACCATCACTCCATCCCTGGAAGAAGGGAGAGGGGGTGATGAAGCCAACAGATACTTACAGAGTGCGCAAAATAGCACACCACTAGTGAGTCACGTTCTGTCCATTCAAAGGTGCCCATGTGTGTGTTATTGTCCATGTACTCTACTGTCTGGCAAATAACATTTAGAGACCATGGGCTGGCCCAGCTCAGTGTCTCATTTATGCAACGCCCAGTGAATACACCTAGTGGGATATATGAATAAGAAAGAGTACACACTCCAGAGAAGATTTCTCTGGGCAAAAGAAAGTTCTCTGAGGAAGTTCTCAATTTCGTTTGAATAGAAACATGAAAGCTTATGCTCTGAGCACAAAGTTCATTCTCTCTTGCTCCCCTTCTTCAGTAAGTTCTGTGTGTCATGTAAGGCACAGAACAGCTGTTCAATAATGTATTTCTTTAAATTAGCACAATCAGGCAAATTATTCAGTGTACAAATATGGAGTAGACATCTACGTGTTCAGGAAAAACTGTACTATGTTTGTTGTGCAGCAGCACATTAAGAAGACTATAATGGACTTCTTATGAAAATGCATTCTCTGATGATGTTAAAAAATTTTTGTCATGCGAGAAACATTTTTGTAATTTAAGTTGGGTTAGCTCAATTTGCGTACGAAATTTTAAGAATAGATCAAATTTTCATCTGTTTCAACATGGAATGTTGTCAGAGATTTCTAACAAGATACTTTTTGTTAAATATGACAAGTGATCAGCTCGTAAGCAATAGGCCACGTGATTTTGTTACAAGAAACAGACTGCTAGGTATATAATTAATCAGTTCTTAATTTTACTGCCTTGTCTACTTACTTCTGGCATAACAGAAGTTATGATTATGAAGGCAGAAAACCTATCTTAAATAGGCCAACTGGTTTGGGTAGAATGAACAAGAGCAGTACAAAAATCCTTCAGTAGCCTGCCCGTATTGTAGCAATATTTATTTTATGATACAGACTGTGAAGTCCTGGGATGCACTTTATTTGGAATTAACGTCATAAGACATTGTTAATAGTCCCTATTTAAAAACATACAATAGTATTTTACTATTTAATAATGGAAAGTCCATGTTGGAATTAATAATATAGTAAGGACAGTTTACAACTCACCGCAAAGATGTGGCGACGAGCTGCGACAGGCACATACAAAAGACAAACACATACAACACTTTCTACTATCGGCCGTGGCCTTCTTCAGAAAATAGAACACTCATGCAATCACACAGGCACACAACACAGTCATACAACCATCTCCGGCTGCCGCACTTCGAATGGTGATGGTTGTATGACTGTGTTGTGCGCCTGTGTGATTGCGTGGCTGACGTCGTAAGAACGCCACGCCATGCGTGCATGGTGGCGCGCGGCGTAAGTACGTGGTGCGCACTTCATACTTGTGCGACACCACACCCCTCCCCCCCCCACCCCCCCCAAACCGCCGCGCCGTCGTGGCGTAGGGCTGAGGGCCACGGCGACAGCACCGGGAGGAGGGCCTGGGCGGGGGCATTACTGGTGGGACGAGCGTCGTAGCTGAGGCTGGGATCAAGGCGCCGTCCGTGCCCCGGTATCCACCTTGCGATCCCCCGGGAAACCCACCAAAATGAGGGGAAGGGCGCACACATCCACCCAGACGGAGCAGGTCATCTTCAACTGAGGTGCATGGCCCAGACGGCGGGGGCACGCGCGGTCCTAGAGTTCCTCAAAGTGACGCTGTCATCTGCAACTGCGACGGAGGCGGAGAGGCAGACTGCGTAGCAGGTGCGTCCACCTCCATAGGTATGATCTCATAGTCCGGGGACGCTGGACCTGGCGGCGAGCAATGTGGAGGTGCTCCCTGGTGGTGAACTGGGTCTGGAATCAAGAAACCAGAGACAGGATCACACGGCCTGTGCAGGCACAATTGGTTTGCGTGGTGCCGCAGCTCCGACTCTGTGGAAAAACGTACAACATACATATTGCGACCGAGCACGCGCTGAATGGTGCCCGGTAACCATGTTTTCTTCCGAGCAAACACCCTGTACAGCACTGGCGTAGAAACCTGAAAACGCGAAGCGCCATACGAACCGACTCGGTGCATGGGAGGTTGCAGCAGGTGAAGGAGAGTGCGATGACGGCGACCATGCGCTAGCAGCTCTGCAGGAAATGGGCCGTCACGTGGCATGCACCGATATGTAGACAGGAAAATTTGAAGAGCTTGCTGCCTGGAGTGCTGACCTTTCATCTTTTCCATGTGAGACTTGAATGTTCCAATGAAACGTTCTGCTTCACCATTGGACTGAGGGTGAAAAGGTGCGGTGGTGATATCCTGAATGCCATTCACACGACAAAACTGTTGAAATTCCGCACTAACAAACTGAGATCCATTGTCACTGACGATAGTTTCAGGCAAACCTTGATGAAAAACACTGATGTTAAGGCACTGATTGTACTAGACGCCGTTGTTGAGTTCATGGCAATCACAAAAGGAAACTTGCTGAAAGCGTCTACAACAATTAACAAGCGCGTATTCCAGAAAGGTCCGGCAAAGTCAATGTGTAAACGTTGCCATGTTCCTTTGGGGCGTGGCCAGTCTGAGAAACGTTGCGGAGGAGCCGCCTGATGCTTCGCACAAACTGAATACTGTGATGTCATGCTCTCTATCTGGGCGTCCATACCAACCCATGTACAGTGACGTCTGGCCAGTTGCTTTGTCCTAACAATACCCCAATGTCCTTGATGCAGAAGGCATAAGACTTCTCGTTGCTGGGAATGAGGAACAATCACTCTTGTTTGGTCGTTTTCGGTATGTAACTACAGAACACCCTCACTTAAAGACAATGCATGACGACGTGCAAAATAACGTCGAACCAGAGGCCGATCAATGTCTTTGGCTGTGGCAGGCCAACCTTAGCGAACAAAACATGCTACCACACTTAGGTCTGCATCCGCAGCTGTTTCCTGTGCAACCCGACGAGAGTTCAAAGGGAAGTCTGCGACAGCAGAAGCATCTCTGGAGTCTATCTGAAAACATGCAGTTTCTGAAGAATCAAACGACACATCATGGCCAACCAGAAGTCGGGAAAGTGTGTCCGTGTTGGCCAGTTTAGTGGTAGGTCTATACAAAATCTCATACTGATGATTTGACCATCTCTGAAGCTTTAGTGCCGTTTGTGGCGGAATTGGCTTTGTGGGTGAGAACAATGACATGAGAGGCTTGTGGTCTGTCACAAATAGAATTTTCTGCCATAGAGATAATGATCAAACTGTCATGCCGTGAATGATTACTAAGGCCTCCTTTCCTATCTGACTATAATTCTGTTGCGTTGGTGTCAGTAACTTGGATGCAAAGGCAATAGGATGATCGTGAGATCCAATACGATGGGACAATATTGCGCCCAGACCATATGACGAGGCATCCACTGCTAGCACTACAGGCTTCTGTGGGCCAAAGGGAATCAAACATGCATCACTGAGTAGTGCTGACTTTAGTTTGTCAAATGCAACTTGGCACTCTTTAGACCATACAAAAGGAACATTCTTCCTACGTAAGCGATGCAGTGGAGCTGCAATATGAGAGGCATTGAGAATAAATCTGAAATAATAGTTAAGCTTTCCCATTACTTGCAATTCGTGCACAGTCTTAGGAGGAGGCAAGTCTTTGATTGCTCGAAGATGTGACTGTAAGGGATGGATTCCTTGGGCATTTATCACATAGCCTAGGTACTGTATTTCAGTCTGGAAAAACAAACACTTTGCTTTATTGCAACGTAGACCTGCTGCAGTCAACACTTTGAAAAGGCACTCCAGGTTTGATAAATGTTCTTCAACTGTGTGTCCTGAGACCACAATATCATCTAAATAGTTCGAGCAACACGGTACAGAAACTGTCAGCTGTTCCAAAAAACACTGAAAAATAGTGGGGGCGGAAGAACTGCCAAAGGGTAGGCGTTGAAATTGAAAAAGGCCCATGTGAGTATTAATGACGAAAAATTTTTTTGACTCGTCATCAAGAGGAATTTGTAAATATGCCTCTGCTAAATCAATCTTAGAAAAGAAGCGAGACTGTCCTAATTTGTCCATCAGTTCGTCAGGTCGGGGCAGGGGGTAAGTGTCTACAATTGTTTGACTGTTCACTGTTGATTTGAAGTCCGCACAGAGACGAAGTTTTCCTGACGGCTTGGTTATAATTACTAAAGGCGAGGCCCACTGACTCGCAGAAACATGAGAAATCACCCCACTATCTTGCCATCGTTTAAGTTCATCAGCAACTTTATTACGAATTGTGATAGGCACTGGTCTAGCTTTACGAAACTTTGGCACTGCAGATTCTTTTAAAGTTACATATGCCACTTGCACAACCCAGTTCTGGCAAAAACAAGTCACTGTATTTTTCATACAATGTATTTATTTTGTCCTGAGGCACTACTGATGAAATTTGAAGCACATCTCTTTGAACTGATAAGCCAAACAAGTCCAAGCATCTAGTTCAAAAATTTTCTGTGTAGATTTGGCCTGAAGAACTACAAAAGCAACTGTTTTTGTTACACCTTGAAAAGAGGCTGGCAGGCTACACGTTCCTAGCATGGGAACAGTTTGTCCTGTATATGCCGTTAGCACTTGTTGTGACGGCGACAATTTTGGCGAACCCAGAAGTTCATAAGTGGCTTTATTCATTAATGTGACAGTGGAACCAGTATCTAGTTGAAATTGCACAGTCTTATTTTCTATTGAAAGAGTCACTAAAAGTTTTTGCTTGTGGCGCTCAACAGGTGCGCGAATGTGGGCAACGTCTAATACAGCTTGTTTACTGCGCTTGCGCATGCGCGGGCCGCGTAGTGAAGTAAGCGGCGCAGAATCGGCACACAGTGCATTAACAACACTGTCACTAGATGGCACTACCACCAGATCGGCGTCCACACAATGTGAGACTACTACAGATTCACTAACTACTGCACTAAACTTTTGAGTAACTACTTGATGTCTACTGTCACTAGCTACACAGTACTGGGCACTATTACAAGGAGCAGTTGCAGAAGGCACTAGTTTCACTACAGGATTGCACTGTACATAGTCATTTTGCTTGTCCCGAACACTTTTCCGTTGCACAGTTTTACGCGCTCGACGGCGCTTGCGACGTGGCTCACTACATAGGTTTGCAATAGGTGCAGAAAAACTTTCTTGCATTTGAGAATCAAGAGAAGCACTGTCAAAGTGCACAGCGTGCATAACATTTACTGTATGAACTGTTCGTGCACTGTGCAAAGTACTTTTTCTAACGGCACCATTCTTAGGATATTTAAGCTGCATACACACTGTTTGTACATGTCCTGATTTGCCACATTGATAACAGGTTGCGTTGCGGCTAGGGCATTGCGCACGCTTGTGGCGAGATACACGCTGGGGGCAAGACTTACTAACATTTTTCTGATAAGAGCGTTGACACCCATTATACACATTACTGTTTCTAACACATTGAGCGACCTTTGTGTCACACTTTTACACTGGCCACTGTTCACTGTATGTTCAGCACGGCCAGTAGAATTTAAAGAATGACTAGTGCTATACTGGGATCTGTGACTACGAAAGCGTCCATTGCGGCACACTGAATTAACACTGTGGCTTTGCATTTCTACATCTGCTAAGTCAAAGGTATCATGCGCTTCAATAAGCTGCAGTACACTGTCTAATGAGGGGTCAACTGTTTCAGAATTGCTGCCCTAATTCTGGGGTCCTGAATGTTCTGCGTAATTGCATCCCTCAACATAACGTCGCTATAAGAAAGTCCACAAGAGCAAGTAAATTTACATCTGCGGGTTAAGCCCTTCAACTCCGTGATCCATTCCTAGTGTGATTGCTCCGGTAATTTTTTTAGTCTGAAAAATCGGTACCGCGCTGCAGCTAGGAGAACTTTTCTCTCGTAATGAGCATTCAGTGCATCTACTATTTGTTCAAAGTCTACATCACGAGGAGATGCATGGGGGGAAAAGTTTCTGCAGTAACACGGAGTTGTTGGGGCCCACAACACAGAGGAACATATGCTTTATAGCCTGACCTGTAATTTGATGAGCTGCGACGAATTCTGAAATTGAGCCTTCCTCAAGTTCGTAGTACTGGCGAAACATAGGAAGCGGTGCGGCTGCAGGTGTGGGCGGCAACAAATTCTGCGTGCTCCGACTGCTGTCTGACTGCTGCAAGCACTTTTCCTTCCTCGTTGCTACTTTTGTATCGTCTCGCCGCTTTTGTGTCCCAGCCTCATCGCCATTTTTGTGTCACGTCCGCCGGATGTCGTAGGTGTCGGTGGCCAAGGTCCCCAATATGTGTAGCCAGACCGTGTGAGGGGGCTGTCATGTACCCTTGTGGCTGAGCCCCCTGACAACGCATGTATCACACTGCTGGTACTAGAGCTGTAACCTCCCCATCAGGCCAAGGAGTCGATACCCGCTCTCATAGGGTATCAGGGCTCCCAGCAATGGCCATCGTGACAAGTGACTTTTGCTGTGGCTGGGTGGTGCCCATGGGGAGAGCCGCTGATTGGAGTAGGTGGTACCAGGGCGTACGTTTCACACGATGAAACTTGTCAAATTAGATAATGGTTGTGATACGGCCTTCTCAGATTGCGGAAAGAACAAGTATAACGTTACTAGCTATGATAAGAGGACCTTCCCTTCTCTGTCAACCCCCCTGGGAGGAGGGCCAGGCACGTTGACTTGTGGTGAAACCCTTTCCACGCTGCCTGGTCTGCACCCCTCCTTGGTTGGTGCCTTGGCCTCAAATCTGATTGGATCTCTACCAAGTCCCGAAAGCGTCAGTCTCCCCCATCATCTTCCTGCGTTTGTTGCACACAGTCCTTGTTGAATTTCAGAGTGCCACAATTTTCTACACTGATGGATCTAAATTTGCTGGTGATACGGGATATGCATTTATGTCTCCCTTTGGTGTGAAATTCCATTGTCTGCCAGAATCATGCAGTGTGTTTATGGGTAAACTAATGGCTATTAGTAGGGCACTTCATTTTATCAAACAGATAGCCCTGGATCATGTCTTCATCTGGTCTGACTCAATGAGCAGCCTGCAGGCCATAGACCGATGCTACTCCTCAAATCCTTTGGTCATCGATATTCACAATCTCCTCACTGATCATTGTCACACAGCTTGCTCTGTTGTTTTTCTCTGGGTCCCCAGTCATCTGGGTATCCTAGTAAATTAACAGGCTGACCAGTTGGCTAGAGTAGCCGTAACTCCCTGCCCCTTTCCCCTGGGTTATCCAGGGCGCAGATTTGTGAGTGCAGATAAGATTGCTACTCATACAGGACTGGAACACCAACTGGCAGGCTACTGCTCTGTCTAATAAACTGTGCTCCATCAAGTTGACCACTGCAGTTTGGAGTTCTTCCTTACGCCCTTCTTGAAGGGAATCCACTGTCCTTTGCCATTTCCGCATCGGTCACTCCATGGTTTTCTTTTGCGTAATGAGCCTCTCCCACATTGTGGTTGTGGAGCCCTACAATCTGTGGCTCATATCGTAGTGGAATGTCTGCTCCTCTTGGCACTCATTGCCCTCGGTCTTGGCAAATGATTCACAGATGGCTGACAAGAGTCCTTGGATTTATCTGTGAAAGCGGTTTTTACTCTTGGCTATAAGGTTTTATCTCTGACGCTTGGACAGGATGGGTGGGTTTGTGGTCCTACCTTGGAGCTCTCCCAGTCTCCTCCACCTGACTACTTCCATTTCTCCTTTTAACTTGGTTTGAATTCACATTCTTTCACTTTTTACATTTTTAGGTTTCTGATCTAGGAGCATACACTGTTCTCCTGTATTTGCTTGTCGTCAATAAACAGGGATTGTAGATCTGTCATGACATTCCTTGCAGAATCCCGCTTTTTCTATTGGTTTTAGTGCTGTTCTACTTGATTTTAACCCCCTTTTAGTTCCTTTATTTTACTATCGGTATGGTCTTAGCCGACCACACCCTTGCTTGCATTTCATACATCCTTCTGTAAAAGTACACAGTAATGTGATGAGTGCACAGTGTTATTGTCACAATGAAAACTGGAGGTGGTCCGGAATTCGAAGGCTGGTTGTTAACAAAGCACAACACTTTACACTTACAACAGGTTATTGCTAACACAAACGTACACTCAGTACATACTGCCTCCTGCTTACATTGCTCCCCTATTTATACATAGAATTTTCTGGTACATCAATTACAAGGAACATGTAGAACATTCTAGAAATAGTGAATTGAAAGATGATATATTCTGCCAGTGGCGGAATTTGAACCAGGAACCGCCAGCACAGCGATCTGTGACGCTAACCTCTGCAGCACACATTCCGTTCGAAGACTCTGGGCATTGTTCCTCTTCCTAAAAGAACAGTGGCCCGCTGTTAGGTTCCCTTTGGAGCCAGCTGCAGTGTTCTGGATCTTGTCATGGGTCCCCTGTATGGCAGTTCCAGAGAATCCTTCCATTTTGCCTGCACTCCTGCTGGTAATGACCGGCACCAGACCCTCATGTCATGGCTTCATAAATATCATAATGGTCTTCAGAGTCCTTGAACAAGAAGCTGTGACAATCCTTCTCCTGGGCATCCAGTGTCCGTATGTGTGTCAACTGTCTTGCTTCTGTGATCCTGGTGATGAGTTGTTTCACATAGTCATCCTGTGTGTCATCCAGTTGGAACGTGAACAGCGTATCCATTGTCTCAGATTCACAACCATGGAGCAGGAAAAACAGTGTGAACCCTGTGGTCTCTTGCCTTGCTGTATTATAAGCATATTTTATGACTGGAAATATTGTATCCCAATCATTCTGCTCAACACCGACAGCATATCGGCTAACGTCTTGTTAAAACATTCCGTAAGACCATTTGTCGGAGGATGGTGTAGGCAGTTGTTATTCTGTGGACAATGTCGCAATGTGACATTACTTCTGATACTAGTTTTGACATGAATACTTTTTCGTGATCAGATATCATCACACGTGGTGAATCATGCTTCAAAATAATATCTTCTTCTAGGAATTTTGCGATATCTGAAGCTTCTGCAGTCGGCACAGGTTTGTTGACAGCGTAATGGGTGAGGTGGTCAGTGGAGGCCTATTAATCATCTTTTACTGGTTGTCGACTTCAGGAGCCTACCTAAAAGGTTAATTCCAGTCTGATGGAATTGGTACCAGATGACCTGGAGGTAACTGCAGCACATGCCTTCCTTGCAATGAATCAGATAATGCTTAACAGGTTGGTAGAGAGCTTGCCAGTAATACCTGCATCTGATTCTGTCTAGGGCTTCACGAATCCCATATGACCAGATATTGGAGAATCATGGAAATACTTGAGAATAGATGAGCTGGAACAACCAGTAGCCATTTGGGGCACAGTGGATCGTAGTTTCTCTTATACAATGTCCCACTGATAAGTTGAAACTCTCCTTTGCTCAGTTCTTCTTTCTCAAAGGTCACTATGGTTTGTAACGATGCTAGATATCCACTCTGTTCAGCTGTAATGTCATTTAACTCAGTGATGGATGATATTTCATCCATGCTGTTGTGTTTGGCTAATGGATTTCTCAAAAGGCAGTTGGCGTCCTTGAGTTTGTGCCAGTTTTTGAATACTACTGTGTCCTCATACTCTTGGAGTCTTAGAGCCCATCTTGCTAGTTGACCTGATGCATGTTCCAAGCTAGTCAGCCAACATAAAGAATCATGGATTGTCACGACGGTGAATGGTTTGCCGAATAAATAAGGGAGGTACTTGTTGATAGCCCAGATAACAGCGAGACATTCCTTCTCAATTGTAGTTTATCTCAGGCTTTGAGAGAACTGTTGGTGCATAGGCTATCACTTTTTCAGCACCTTCCTGAATTTGTACGAGCATTGCACCAGTCCCATAACCGTTAGTGTCTGAGTCAAGTTTTGTCTCAGCATTCTCGTCATAAAAGACTAGAACTGGTGCAGAACTTAGAGCCTCTTTAAGTGCCCGGAAAGCTCTTTCTTTCCTCTCATCCCAGTAAAACTTAGCATCTCCCTGCAGAAGTTCTTGCAATGGATGTGCCTTGTTACAAAAACCTTTTATGAAACGGTCGTAGTATAAGCACAGCCCGAAAAAACTTCACATCCCAAATGTGCTGAGGAGTCGAAAATGCTGACTGTCCTTACTTTATCTGGATCAGGACACACACCATCTACATTCACTAGGGGCCCCAGGGTTTTATCTATTTGGTGATAAAGAGGCACTTCTTTGACTTGAGGTTGAATCTTGCTGACTGAACACACTTCAACACAGTTGACAGGTGGCTTAGATGTTCCGCAAATCTCTTTGAGAAAACATCATCTAGATAACAGACATGTCTTCCAGTTAAAATATTGAAGCATGAAGCAAGTTGTCCATCATGCTTTCAAATGTGGCCGGGTCATTACATAGGCCAAACAGCATGACTTTGAATTCATAGAGGCCATCAGGTGTAATAAAAGCCGTCTTCTCTCTGTCAGCTTCGTCAACCTCGATTTGCCAGTAACCTGCCTGCAAATCCATGGCTGGGAAGTAGTAGCTCTTTTCAAACAGTCTAAGGTGCCGTCAATGTGCAGCAATGGGTACACATCTTTCTTTATGATTTTGTTCATCCGCCGATAGTTGACACAGAAACACCATGTGCCATCCTTCTGGGACTCTCTGAAGGTTGATTAATATCATTATGCAGCATCTTCTACACTTCTTCCCAAATTATTCGTCTTTCATCTGGTGATAGTCTGTATGAATGCTGGCTAATTGGTGGATGATCCCCTGTATTGATACAATGTTTTATCGTGGGCCATTTCATCTGGCTCTTCTCCCGCCTGCCCCAGAATACATGTTAATATCGTTGTAGTATGGTCAACACCTGGTGACATTCCTGGGTAAGTTGGATCCCCTATATGCAATTCTATAGTAGTTTCCTCTAGTACGTACTTTGTCGATGACATTGAGCTCACCTTCCTAGACTGGTTCAGCTGTTCCAATACATGTTCCTTTAGGAATGAGTTGTGACTACTCCTCAACCACTTGTAAATTCTTATGGAAGCCACTGGTATGTAGATTTCCTTCATTGTACTGATTACTTTTTACGATCAACAAGCACTTCACCATCCAACTGGTAATCTTGGCTGCTGACTGGAACTCTTCTCATTCTTAACAGTGGGATCTCAACATTCTCAACAGCAAACAACCTCCCAGGGGAGTATGTGTTGCATGTACTCAACGGAATGGCTTTATCAATTTGTAGCTCACAAGGAGAGAACACCTACTCGTCATCGCCGAATTCTTCCAAATTTATGGTACATGAAGGGTGTGGTGAGATATGAAAGTACACCAAGTGGGAACTCCATATGGCTAAGTGTTTAGGAAATAAAAAGAATTTTGATATGGATCTATCACTATATGCATCTTATCAACTGTCCCTGTGACGACATGTTGAGGAAGCAGTGTTTGGTTCAGCAGTAAGATATCGGATTTGTATTGATAGGTTTGCGGGTTCGATTCTGCTTGGCACCAAATATTTATTTGCTCCTTGGCAATGTGTACACTCTACTGACTTCACAATTAACCGCAACATCATACGTATGTTATTTTGTATTTATATTTGCACATCAGCCTGTGATGTCATTATTTAAAACAAGCCAATTATCTTGCAAAAGGGGGCGTTCATAACATGCGCAAGATGCAGTCAAAAATTATTGCTTCCCCTGTTTCTTCAATGAATATCGCCCCAGTACATGTAATTCTTCAATTGCAAAAGAATGGAAGTATTGATTTACATACACTTCGTCCTCAAGTATGCGTTAACTACAGTCCCTTATTAAATGTTTGTAGCCCCGAATTTCATCCAATGCCCTTTTCTTTCTTTATTTTTCATTTTTTGCTTATATAAATTAATAAAATAACCTATATGATGATGTGGTTAATTGTGAAGTCAGTCTACCATCTACATCAATACTCTGCAAACCACTGTGAAGTGCAAGACAGATGATACATCTCACTGTAACAGTTATTAGGGTTTTTCTCATTTGATTCACATATTGATCATGGGAAGAATGATTGTTTAAATGCCTCCGTGTGTGCTGTAATTAATCTAATCTTGTCCTCATTATCCCTATGGGAAAATATGTAGGTGTACACATTGCCAAGGAGCAGAAAAGAATTTGCCACTGGGTGGAATTGAACCCACAACCTTCTCAATACGAATCCAATCTTTTACCACTGAGCCAAACACCACTTCCTAAACACGCTGTCACAGGGATATTTGATAAGATGTGTATGGTTATAGATCCATATCAAACTTCCTTTTATTTCCTAAACGCTTGGCCATCTCAAGTTTCCACTTGGGGAACTTTAGTGTCTCACCACATGCTACATGTACCATAAATTTGGATGAATTTGGCGATGACGAGTAGGCATCCTCTCCTTGTCAGATCTTCTAATCAGTGGCAGCCTGGGATGCCTGAAGGAAGTCCCATCCTAGAATGGTGTTATGGCTAAATTCTGTTAAATGGCAAATTCAAACAGCTGCGTCCTGTTGTTGATAGCTATTGTTGCGACACATGTCCTAGCCGCCCAGACATATTTCCCGTTTGCGACCTTCAGCACAGTTGCTATTGTATAACAAAACATTATATTCTTTAGTTTGTGGTGGTAGTCATTTGACAACACAGAGAAGGAAGCTCCAGAATGACTATTGCCCGGATAGGTTGGCCATCAATGACGATATAAATGAGATTTCTGACATCTTAGCAATTGTCGTCCATGTAGGATTGTAATCTTCGGATGCCTCACATCTGTAGTTGGTCACCTTGCCTAATTTTCCTAAACACGGCAGCTAGGTTAGCGGTTGGTACATCCATAAGGCGATGGTGAACGGCGGCAATATGTTGGAGACCAATTACGACCTGTATACAGTGCTGGGCTTCGCCCCATAGGTCAACAGTAATCATTTGCAGTTGACTTCCCTTGAAAGGACTGCTTTGATGGTTGGTGTCTCGCAGAATTTTTTTCTGCCAGTGGTGGGGTTTGAACCATGGACCGCCAACACAGCAATCTGCGACGCTAATCACTGCACTACACATTCCACAGGAAGACTCGTGGCACTATTTTACCACACAGTAGGGCGCACATTTGATGTCTGATGTTGCATGATTTAGAGTATCCTCACAACTTGCAACAGACCTCATTTTATTGGAAGATAGGAAATTACGAAACTGTGGGTTCTTCAATATAGTGCAGTGCAGTGGCAAAAAATATTATCATTATTATTATTGTTATTACTACTATTACTATAATTATCATTGTGGGGTGAGACTTTCTTGAACCATAGTGTATGTGAAGTTCAGAACTCAAATAACAATCGGCCAAAGCCATTAGACACAACATTCATGCATTGACACTGCACAAATTTCAGTGTGTGTGACAGTTTGATTACTAAAGCATCAATTCAAGTTCACAAATGTAGCCAGGGGTAAAGCCATTTCAAAACCCATTTCCTCGGAAAACAATTCATAGGGTGCAGTTCACTAGTCACCACACACTACAGTAAGCGATGCTCACACAGATCGTCCTCATGTTTCTGCCGCTCCACTCGGCCCAGAAGCCAACCACATGTAAACGGCTGGCTATCTCACTGACATGTTTAGCAGAAAGGCAGAGCAATGCACATTTGTGCCCGGAGCCACGTCTAAGTTGTGGCATCCACTAGCAGCCCTCTATTGCACGTGGTGCCCAAGCCATTGCTCCATGATGATCTGGCTTGTACTCCCTGGAAAATCAGACTGAACTTCTGGTAACCTGGAGACAAGTTAAGTAGAACTCCTCAGATCACTTAAAGCCTGAGGGCTCGAGGCTAGCGCCAAAGAAATTCTCAAGTACTTTCGATGTATCGAAAAGGCGCATGGTACAAACATTAAATCCTTACTTTGCAGGAGATTTACCAGAAGTTAGTTTGTTTTTGACTCATAATAATATTTAAGTTGATGGAGAGAAAAAGAACAAGTAAATTAAATACATTACCATTGTTTAAATAAGAAGAGTTTGGTTGGGGGTTCAGGTAGGATGTTGAAGATAAACAAAAAATAGCTAAATTATAAGTAGAAATTTATACACCCCGAGACTGTTTTTCGTCTCTATAATTAATTTTAATTCAATGCTACACTTTTATCATTAATAGTTAAATTATTCAGTTATAAGTGTTATATCTTGGAAGTATCAGTTAATTCCTAACATAAGATGCCTATTTCATGAAAATCCACATGTCAAAGTTTTCGCTTAGAAGCAAGGTTCATTTCTGAGACAAAATGTCTTTAACCACAGAAAAACACTTCAAACTTCAGCACTTACGGCTCTGTCAAACAGGAAGTGAGCAGTGTGCATGGGCACTGTGTTGCATTCTACCTGCCACCTCAATCAGACTGGGAGCATCGCATGTGCTGCCCATCACATGCAGTGGGCAGTCCGTGAGTTTCTACAGTGACTGTGGCAGGCAAGCATGAGAAGTATGGTGGAGGAAACCAAGAAACTGACCGATTTGGTGCATCCAAAGCCATTCCTGTATGATACACGAGAGACAGAATACAAAAATGTCTAAGAAGGTGGTAACTTGTAAGGAGATAGGTGCAAGTCTGAATCGAACAGGTGTTAAATATATTTTTAATACACATATTTTTGGAAACATTTTTGTTTCTCTATTTTTTGGGTTAACAGCACTATTTAAATTTATTAATAAAGAACAGTCTAGAATGCACTAATTTATTTCATTCAACTAGTTTCAGTCTTATGTAGACCATCTTCAGGAATTTGTCTCCATTGATGATGTGGAGCTGGCAGGTAGCTGGGAGCCTTCCAGCAGTGACACACTGGAAGGCTCCCAGCTACCTGCCAGCTCCATGCTGCTTTTACGATATCTACTGCACCTATTTGTAGGTGTATTGATGTTAAAGACTCGCCACTTTTGAACAAGACTTCCGAAAGTGTTTTCCACTACACACCAAGTCTTGCGCAGGTATTTATTTGTCATTGGCCTTTTTAGGATCTTCTGAGGCTGCAGCTCTAGGAAAAGGGCACATTAAATAAGTCTGCAATTTAAATCCTTCATCACCTACTAACATGTGAGGCACAGAGGTACTTGTACCTGGTAATGTCTTTGGAGGCAGAATATATTTTCCTCACATAAATTCACGGGAAAATGCAGTGTTAACAAAATAGCACTGTCTCTGTGTCTGCCATAGCTGCCCACATTAACAACCACAAAGTTGTGATCACGATCAGCAACTGCAAGTAAGACAACCGAAAAAAAGTTTTTGTACCAATAAAAACTTGAGCCACACTTTTTTTTGGACACATAATCCGTACTGCCAATGCAGTTTGGGAAACTTCTACTTTTTCCTGATAGCAGTTTCAATTTTCACCCAACATTTCTTAAGTTAGGCAGGGCAAATATGAAGGTTGTAAAACATTGTACAATTGTTGACACACAGTTTTCACTATGCTGTAGACAGTTGTTGTTCTCACACAAAAAGAGAAAGTAACTGTTTGGTGCGAATCTCCAGTAGACAAATATGTGAAACATAATTTACTTACTATAAACTTTTATTAAATGTGTCAAATGAAATGAATGTTTTATTCTGATTGACAGGGGAGGTTGGAAGAGGAAGGTGGAAAAAAACCTGAGAGGTTCCTATAGCAAGTACGAAAAGTTTATGAGAGGAGGTACAGGACCAGAAAAAACGTACATACATCAGAACAGGCTATGGGCTCACCACTTGGAATTTCTTAACACTTTCCTTATGACTATCATCAAATGTCGAAGGAGCTTTGCATGATGATACAGTGTGTGAGGAAGATGCAGCCAGTCCTCCTCGAGGCGTCACCTCATCTGGCAATAAGCCCGAAGCGAAAGGAGATCAGTCAAATTATCTGCAGTTTTAAGTTATGTCCAGGAGAAGGAATGTAAAAAGAGGCCAAAGCTGGACCATGTAGACAACATTTTATAAGCTATGCAATACTTTCAAAAAGTTTTCATCTCATACACAAATGATTTTAAAAATGAAATTAGCTCAGCTATTTGATGAAGTGGAAGTCAAATCATTAGACAAAAGGCTACAATCTCCTTTAACCATTTCATCAGAGGGCTCATTGCCCACCAATGCAGATGTGGTGATCTGAACTTTGTGTACCTGTAGAATAATTATCAATGTAACAAATATGAGTCGGAACAAAGTCACTTTCAGTGAGAGAAAACCCTGACAGGGACATTTGCAGTTTGTATATGGATGTTAAGCTGTTTATTCAGAAATGTAATGGTATCAGTGCAGGTTTGTATTTGTTTGTCTGTTTATAAATGTAGGTTGGGATTTTGGTTGGAATTTATTTTCAGCTCAAACTACAATCTTGGTATTTAATTGTAATATACCTCATAAAATTCAACTTACATACAATAAACAATAAATGAAATATTATTATGAATGAAACATGTAATAAATAACAAGCTTACCTCAAGCAAATTGACAATCTTTCCCGAGATCCAATAGACTTTCTCCACTTTGTTTGAATTTTTGTAATATGTGGTTCAATCAGATTGTGCACTGTTTCGTATTTTTCAGCGAAACATTCGAAAATAGTTGAAAAATGGTCTTCACGTGACCACAGTTCTTTACAAAGACAATGAAATTCACCATATTCTGCTCGTTTCATATTAATTTCATGTACCCATTTTCTTTGCTTCTTTGAAGCAAGTGCAAGGAGAAATAGAAATTCATCTTCATCTGAACTACTGCTCATGTTTATATGCTCCGCGTCGCGCGCGCATGTGCCCACACACACACACACACACACACACACACACACACACACACACACACTACAAGGGCCAGTCAACAACTGGAATACTGAGCACAGCAGAACGCAGCGGACAACAGCATTTTCTGCCCGCTGCCTGTTTGATGGAGCCTTTAAGGGTATAAGGGGTGTTGTATTTAATAAATAAATAAAAGCAATGCAATCACAGCGCCTCGGTTGCACAGCGGCAGAGTGCCTGACTACAAATCCAAAGGTCGCGAGTTTGATCCCTGACAGGTCCTTGGATTTTTGTCACTTTCCACTTCTTTCACCTCTGGCAGTATTGCTCATGTGAAAAATACCTAGTAGCACTGTGGTTCGGAACCTACGTTAAACTGTAAGTCCCCCTATAACTGGCTGGGTCAGTCAGTTCGAAGGTCGGAGGAAGGCAACGGCTTACCACTTCCAAACAGGACCATGCCTACTAAAGCACTATGGTGTTCAAACCAGTTTTCGGATTGTTGACTGCTTTCCCTTTTTTTTTTTTTTTAATGTAACCACTTCACTGCAGTCACGGATTCTCATTATTTTGAGCTATGATGTTTTCACGATTTAGTTTCAATACCTCATGTACCAACAAAAAGTGGTACTTAACCCTAACCCAATAATCAAACAACAATTAATAGTCGGTACCGGTATGTAGTTTGTCTCGGTTGCATTATTATTTAATCAATTACATGCATCCCAGCACAGCCACAGAGATACTAACCTATGTGGCACAAACTTATCAAAGGCTGATTTTTGTGGGCAGTGTAGCATCATTTTTGGCATTAATAATAGGTACCAATGTAACAATTAACAGATACAAAGAAAAAAGTAGATGTTATTCTGTTAAGTTTTTCAGAATTAACTTAAAAATTAATGTTACTTGAAAATTTAATGTCATTATTTATGGTCTTGTGCCACGTTGTGGGGATTGAAGTGCTTATATTTCCATGTGATTGTGTGGTTTCAACACACTAGTGCACCATCTGACCTTGAACTGTTATCTGTGAGTACCTGAATAACAGATACCCTTATGACTGCAATTGTATTTTATCCAAAGGTCACTCGTACAGATGTCCATATGTTTTTCCCTTGAGCTACTGAAATTGTTAATATATAAAATCACATCAGAACACAGAGGAATTCAGTGATAAGCTCCTATGTGTTTGTCTTATTGTAAAGGGTGCTAGGAAATTCCTGTTAAAAACTTACAGGATTTTATGTAGAAGTGAGAACATATTTTGATCAGGAACAACTCTGGAAATGACATCCTGTGACGTTATGAGCATTTCTTTATTTTTGAAACTGGTTTGTACTGCACACTCATTGCTTTCAATATTTTTTGAGTATGTGATTAGACAAAAAAGTTTGGCAAACATGGACTCTAAAATTGTACCTTATAAGCTTTATACCTTAAGAGCCAAGAGTTCTTGAATAGAGGACAAGAAGTGTTTTCAGTATTAAAGATGAAGACATGCTCATAGTTTGCTAGGTATACATTTCATAGCCTATGTTTATTAGAGATTTTGTTGTTGTTTTGGTCCATACTACCTCCGTCCAAAATATAGAAGTGCTTGCAGTATATTTGTTCAATGTGTCACTGGATAACATCTCCAAATATGGGTTTCTTATAAAAAATATTCTGTACTCCTCTCCTCTACAAATTGTGTGTGTAATAGAAATTTCTGAACAGTCTGTAGAACAGCAAAGTTAAACTTGTTTGAGTGCACTAATATTTTATATACTCTTGTAGTGCTGCATGCTTTATACTTTCTATTACTAGCTGTGAACATAAGTTATTTCTATAAAGCATAAATTGTTTTTGTAATTTTTAAGTGGATAGTTCTGCAACTCTGTGTGTATGTGAGGGTGGAGAGAGTAATTCAACAAAAGTTTCACTCACTATCTGTATATTATTGGCTAAATCTGTCTTGCACTTTCTTTTACATATTTCAGATGTGATGACAAATGTTGAAGTGTTGCTTAGTGATGAAGAACCTGTTGCAGGGTGAGTGTAGTACATAATTACATCTTCAGATGTTTATCCATTATCAGGAATAAATGAATAAAACTAATAATTTTTCCCTCTGCCTCAGAATCAATAGTTAGTTTCTAAAGAAATTAATATAATCTTTTGTTACCTGCAGATCAGTGGTAAAGTGGCAGACTACAAATCAATTATTTCAGGTTTTATCTCTAGCCACCTTTGATTCTAAGATGTTTGTCACTTATTTCTTTCCCCTCTGACAATGATTGTTGCTGTAAAAAATACAAAGTTGCACAGGCAACCACTTCCTACAGTTATTATGTGTAGTAAAGCACTGTGATGATAGCTTTACATTTTTTTACTTGTTAAATCTACTTTGACTGATTGAAAACGCTTTTCTTTTAGTCACACATTATTTTCGGTGTAAAACAGCTAATTTTTACTACAGTTACAGTACAGACTGAAAAGCACTATTATCAGCAGCTCTGTCACATTTAAAAAGATTTATGGAATAAAAAATAGTCTCTGTTGCAGTCATTTGTAATGAACTATGAATAACATGCTTTATACTTTTGGAACATCTTCAGATTGCTTTATACTGCAAAGGCCTCATTAGTAGCTACTAAAAGCCATTAAAGTAATCACATTGAAACGAATAATATTAAAGTAGGTATTACTAAGTTTCACAAGTAATGTTTGGAAAGTTTTGCCCTCATTAGTTTCTGTATCATTACCATTGATTGTGAAAGTATTGTTGATAAACCTATTTTGTTAAATACATGAATGAACTACTATTAATTGAACCAAGATTTGTATATTAATTTAATCGGTATTATTTATGCTATCTTTTACTGTAGCCAGTTGCATGTAATTGTTTACTTTTCCATTATAATTAATGTAATGAATTAACAATGCGCAATTTCCAGTATCATTGTTTAGAAGATATAAATAAGACGTGTTTGTGGCATGTAACAGTATTGTTTTATCCTCCATCTGATGCACAAGCCACGCCAGTTGGAATTTTAATTTTGAATAATTATGTAAAAGTTTGTGTTATTCGTGCAGAAAGTACATCTACCATGATTAATTAATATTTGTGTCACATTACGATGTTCACCTCAAACATTTGTATTCCACACACGAACAGTGTTAATTCATATTATTGATGTGTGGAATGTACATTCCTGGTCACATTAATTGTAATTAATGAGAATTGTAAAGTGGCCATAAATGAGGACAAATTGGCACTTATGAATAATTAAAATTGTCAAAGAACTGCAATTATGTGTTTGTTGCCTTCAGTATTTGTAGTGAATGAGTTTTTGCTCCCATGAGATTTGAGCTAGCTGCTACCGAGAGCAATGAACAACAAGAATCATCGATCTATGACCTGGTAACGGCACAGTAGGAGTGGCTTGAGGAGAAATGCAAGACCTTACAAGAATGTATAACTAGGGGAAGATCGATACCACCTACAGGAAAATAACACACATTTGGAACAATATGAATACCAAGAACTCGAATGGAAAACCAGTACTAAGCAAAGAAGGAAACACTGAAAGGTGGAAGGAATATATAGAAGGCCTGTACAAAAGAAATAAACTTGAAAGAGGTATTCTAGAAATAGAAAATGAAGTAGAGGCATATGAGTTAGGAGATACAATACTGTGAGAAGAATTTGACAAAATACTAAAAGATTTGAGTAGAAATGAGGCCCATGGAGTAGATGATGTTTCGTCTGAACTGCCATTATCGTTAGGAGAGCCAGTCATGAAGAAATTGTTCCACCTGGTATGCAGGATTTATGAGACAGGGAAAAAAAACCTCCGACTTCAAGAAGAATATCGTAATTCCAATTCCAAAGAAAGCAAGTGCAGACAAATGTGAAAATTACTGAACTATCAGTTTAGTAAGTCATGGTTGCAAATTACTGATATGAATTATTTACAGACAAATTGCAAAATTTGGTGGAATCAGACCTTGGGGAAAATCAGTTTGGATTTAGGAGAAATGTAGGATCACGTGAGGTAATACATTAAGACTTGCCTTAGAAGATAAGGAAAGGGAAACCTACGTTTTTAGCATTTGTGGATCTGGAAAAGCTTTTGACAATGTTGACTGGAATACATTCTTTCAAATTCTGAAGATGATAGGGGTAAAATATAGAAATATAGAGACCGAAGTTAAATTCAACTAGTACAAAAACCAGACAACAATTGTTAGTCAAAGGGCATGGAAGGGTCACAGTGTTTGGGAAGGGATTAAGACAGGGTTGTAGCCTTCTCCAATTTTGTTCAAGCTATACACTGAGCAAGCTATGAAGGAATTAAAGGAGAAGTTTAGAGAGGGAATAAAACCCTTGTGGTTTGTTGTGGTTGTAACTCTGTCAGAGACAGCAAAGGACCTGCAAGAGCAATTAAATGGAATGGACAGTGTCTTGAAAGGAAGATATAAGATAAACATTAACAAGAGTAAAACGAGGGCAATGGAATAGAATATCAGAAAACCAATCAATGCTGAATGAATTAGGTAATATGATGATAAAAGTAGTAGATGAGTTTGGTTATTTGGGTAGCAAGGCTACTTGACGGCCGAAGTAAAGAAGATATAAAATGCAGAATGGCTATGGGATGAAAAGCATTTCTGAAGAAATGAAATTTGTTGACAACCAATATTAATTTAAATTTTAGGAAGTCCTTTATGCAAGCATTTGTCTGGATTGTAGCATTGTATGGGAGTGAAACATGAATGATAAGGAGTTCAGACAAAAAGATGATAGCTTTTAAAATGTGGTGCTACAAACAAATAATGAAGATTAGATGGATAGATCACGTAACTAATGAGGAGGTGCTAAACAGAATTGGGGAGAAAATGAGTTTCTGGCATATCCTAACTAAGAGAACGGATTATTTTGTCGGGCACATCCTGAGACATTGAGGAATCATCAACATTAGAAAGAAGTGTGTGGGGTAAAAATCGTAGAGGGAGACCGTGAGATGAATACATTAAGCAGACTCTAAAGGATGTAGGGTGCCATTCATATTCTCAAATGAAGAGGCCTGCAAAGGAAGGGTAGCATGGAGAGCTGCATCAAACCAGTTTGTGGACTGAAGACCACAACAACATCATTTCAAAATTCCATTTCGGATTTACACACATCTAGTTCCTGGATGTTCTGTTGGTCAATACAGATATTTTTACCCTCAACCTCCCACTCCTCACCTTTGCTTTGCATCTCTCCTCTCCTCTCCTCTCCAAATTGTACTCACTGTTAACTGGCACTCGAGTCACACTGGCTGAAGATGGCAGTCATACGTTCCTGAGTTACAATTGAGTGTACTTTTTATCTTTGAATGTTGTGGCCAAAAATTAAGTTGTCTGAATGTGATGGTCTTTTCTATCTGCCTACCTCTGAATTATCAATCTACTAAGTGGTCCTCATTGTTGGCTCTAACCTCTGTACTCTCTTCTCTGCCCGTCACCTCCTCCCCGCTTTTCCCCCCATCCCATCCATTTCCTTCCCCACCAAAGCCTCAGTGATTTCCATATCATCAATTACTGACCCCCCCTCCCCCCCCCCCCCCAAAAGAGAGAGAGAGAGAGAGAGAGAGAGAGAGAGAGAGAGAGAGAGAGAGAGAGAGAGAGAGAGAGACTCTAAGATCTGTCATGAGAAGTAAATACTGGCTGACCACCTCATGTTATTCATGGGGTTGATTGGGTATGTTATACTCTCTGCTAGCCTCATTGTGTATTTTTTGAGTTACATTTTTTGTGATATTTAGTTCTTAAATGTCCAGTCTTCGTCACTAATTCATCCAAATTTACACACACCCAACATTTTATGTAGAGAACTATGAGCTTTAGCTGTGAGATGTAACATACAGAACTGTCACCTTCAGTACCTAATAACAATTTAACATATAACCACTTGAACAATGACTTCCTGATTTCAGAACTAACGTCTTACAGACAATTGTTGCTGCATCCGTTGTCACATTGTTTCTGTTTGTCATGTCAGGCTTGTGACATTCATAAGAGAACCAACTGATAAGAAAGCTCTCTTCACTCAGGTTTCTTTGATGATAAACTTCATTAAATTCTACCAAGAAATTACGAAGTGTTGTTAATGTTTTTGTGAATAAGTACATTTAACTTCTGTTCATGTTTTGGTTGTCCATCACTGCATGACATGGAGAAGACCTAAATCATGATTTGTTTTGTCAGTCACAAATTAATGTTTAACACACATTTTTTTAAAGTCACTCCTTATCAAAATGATTAATTTTCAGGTAGTTTTGGAATACTATACATTTTACCATTTTTGTGAATTATGAACTAACAATAACTACAAATTAAAGAATTTTAGTCACCAGTGTTTAGTTATTAATCATAATTTTACTCAAGTTATTTGTATGTGGTGTCTTTCCTTTTGGACATGCCTGAAAGAACAGAAACCAGACATATGTAACTTATACAATATTGCCGCGAGAGACCACATACACCGTCTGCTTGCATGGCGCAGGGGATAGCATCACAGACTACGGTGCTGAAGGTCACCAGTTCAATCCCACCCCCTGGCACAAATTTATTTCTTTGGGGCACTATATTATTTATTCCAACCTGGACTTTCCAATTTTATAATTAACAATTCCAGAATGTTCTACATCTTTCTTATGTTCGCTTGTAAATTCTACTCGTTTCTTATGTTAACTGTTTTTCTAATTTCTGGTAAATTCTGTCTGTGTATAAATAGCAGAGCACTCTGCCCAAGAGTCAGTCAGTGCTGTGTGTATGTTGAGTTTGTAATAAATGTGCTTTGAGTATAAGTGCTGTGTTCAGTTGCCTTCAAAGTCAAGCCTGCTCCCATTTCAATGCGACATAGTTTGGTGGAGGCACCGGGTATCCTGTTCAACAGCTGCATCACCGTGGCTCCGATTAGGCAACGTAGAAGCCATCGCTTACACGGACTAGAACCGGAATACAAGGGATATACTGAGTACCTTCTTCCGAAAGTCCGTATTGTCAGAAGAACGATGGACACGAAATCAACGGTAGGCCAGCTGCACATCAGACACCCGTCGGTGTTCTCTGGAGACGCTGGACACAATCGCAATAAATGGCTAAAAGGGTTGGAACGAGTCGCCATGTACAACGGGTAGGATCATACAATGTGCTTGGCCAACGTTTATTTCTACCTGGACAGAACAGCCCAGCAATGGTTCAAGAACAACAAAGACAAACTGAATAACTGGGCCCAATGACATGGTGAGCCGACACAGTCTTACATACAGAATGTTTTGGCCCTGTGTAACACTGTCAATCTGAACATGACAGGCCGACAAAATCACGCACCTGATGAAGGGTATAGCAGAAGACATGTACCAAGCCCTTCTGATAAAAGACGTCGCTACGACAAAAGAGTTAATCAAGTGGTGCCAGCGTATTGAAGAGATCCAACAAAGGAGAGTTGGACGCAAGAAGTATGACTGACTCCCCAATGTAGTCCCTATGGCCGTTGTGGGAGACCAGCATGACTTCGCTTCTCTCATACGACAAATTGTTAGAGAAGAATTAAAACAGTGCATGGCAGCTGGGACTATTAGACCGAGCGAGCATCAGATTATGGCCATGGATGTAAGCCATGTAAGTCACGAGGGAGCCGACGCCGCTGAGGAAGAGGTATTTCAGACATTAGCTCCTGTCTGCCCCGCCAATTTTACCTTACGTGAAGAATGGCGTCGCCCTGCTATGACATATGCTGCAGCCGCCAAGCGGCACCTATGAATCGGCCAACGTGGCCACAACCAACTCCCCCGGTAACTATGACGCCCCGCAGAAGAACAGACGTCTGGAGAACAGAAGACAACACACCTCTGTGTTTTCACTGTGGGCACCCTGGACATGTCGTACGCTACTGCAGAGAGAGAAGGCGAGTATTCAACGATTATTTTGCCGCAAGACGTCAGCCATCAGAGCAGTTCTATCCCAGGCACTCAGCTGCTGATGAATTCAGTCGACCTATGGGAAGAAGCCTATCGCCGTACTCTAGACGAGGTCGCTCCCCGACGTGCCGCAGTCGTGCACCGTCGCCGTACAGATGTACCAGCCGCTCCCCTAGCCACCGCACCCAGGAAAACTAAGTGAGGTGACCATCTACAGAGGTGAGGCCACCGCAGATGAAAATCCTCCATGGACAACAGTCACTAAGATGTTGGGAAATCTCATAGACGTCATAATTGACGGCCAACCTGTCCGGGCACTTGTTGATTCACGAGCGTCTTTCTCTGTATTGTCGGATAATTACTGTTACACATTAAAGAAGACAATGTTCTGTGATACGGGGGCAACTGTGCTGAAGGTCGTGAATGGAAAGTATGTCCAGCCAGCAGGAACTTGTGTCGCAAGAATAACGATCAACAACAGAACCCAGCTGTTTGAATTTGTCGTGTTAACAGAATGTAGTCACAATGTCATCTTCAGATGGGACTTCCTTCAGGCATCACAAGCTATCATTGACTGTGGAAGATCTGAGCTGCAAATTGAAGAAGCTGTTCCGCCGGATACACGTAATACAGAATTTTCTGGGGAAATTATTCGTTGTTGACAATGTGACAATATCACATTTGACAATGAGAAGAGTTGCAGTCACAAACACAGATGACCGTTTAAACTCTGATGTTCTTGTTGATAGTAAAAAGTTCATCAGGCTCACAAAAGAAATTTACATACCAGCGGCTATCATAAGCATTACCTGTGGTCAAGGAGAGATTTGGATCACAAATTGTCATGAGCAGTCACAACTTATCCCCAAGGGAATGTGTATCGGGACAGCTGAACCAATCCAGGACGGTGAGCTCAGCATCATCAATGAAGACCCAGGCCCTGCTGTTAGTACAGATAACACGCTGGAGGAAACAAACATGGAACTGCCAATAGGGCCTGCACTGACCAAGGAACAATGCCAGCGGGTGTTAGGTATACTATGCCGATTTTCAGGTGCATTCACACCTCAGCAGGGGAAAAGTCAGACGAAACGGCCCACGATAAAGCACTGTATCAATAATGGGGATCATCCGCCAATTAGCCAGCGTTCGTACAGAGTGTCGCCAGCTGAAAGACGGATAATTCGGGAGGAAGTGGAGAAAATGTTGCGAGATGACATTATTCAACCTTCGGAGAGTCCTTGGTCATCTCCGGTGGTCCTTGTAAAGAAGAAGGATGGCACGTGGCGATTTTGTGTCGACTATCGGCGGCTGAACAAAATCACCAAGAAAGATGTCTACCCATTACCGCGCATTGACGACACCTTAGACTGCTTGAAAGGAGCTACATACTTCTCAACTATGGACATGCAGACAAGTTACTGGCAAATAGAGGTTGACGGAGCTGACAGGGAGAAGACGGCTTTTATTACACCTGATGGCCTCTATGAATTCCAAGTAATGCCGTTTGGATTATGTAATGCTCCAGCCACATTGAAACACATGATGGACAACTTGCTTCGACACCTTAAGTGGACGACGTGTCTTTGCTATTTAGATGACATTGTCGTTTTCTCAAGAACATTTGAAGAACATCTGAGTCGCCTGTCAACTGTGTTGAGGTGTGTTCAGGCTGCAGGACTCTGCCTCAATCCAAAGAAGTGCCACTTCGTCGCCAAAGAGATAAAAATCCTGGGGCACCTAGTCAACGGAGATGGTGTCCGTCCTGATCCAGATAAAGTAAGGGCAGTCACAGAATTTCCACCCCCTCAGCACATTCGTGATGTGAGAAGTTTTCTTGGGCTGTGCTCATACTACCGACGTTTCATAAAAGGATTTTGTAACAAGGCACGTCCATTACAAGAACTTCCGCAAGGAGACGTTAAGTTTTACTGGGATGAGACAAAAGAAAGAGCTTTCTGGGCACTTAAGGAGGCTCTAACTTCCGCACCAGTGCTAGCCTTGTATGACAAGAATGCAGAAACGGAACTTCACACAGATGCCAGTGGTTATGGAACTGCTGCAGTGCTTGTACAAGTTCAGGAAGGTGCTGAAAAAGTGATATCCTATGCATCAAGAGTACTCTCAAAGTCCGAGACAAACTACTCTACAACTGAAAAAGAATGTCTCTGTTATTTGGGCTATCAACAAGTTTCGGCCTTAATTATTCGGCAAACCATTCACCGTCGTGACAGACCACCATTCTTTGTGTTGGCTGACTAGCTTGAAGGACCCATCAGGTCGACTAGCAAGATGGGCACTAAGACTTCAAGAGTATGATGTCTCAGTGGTATTCAAGAACGGGCGCAAACACAAGGATGCCGACTGCCTTTCGAGGAATCCATTAGTGGAACATAACAGCATTAATGAAATTTCAGTCCTCACTGAATTAGATGACGTTGCAGCTGAACAGAGGGAAGATCCAGCACTATTAAAAATGATAGAGGCCTTGGAGACAGAAGAACTGACCAATGGAGAGTTCCAGCTTATAAACGAAACATTGTATAAGAGCAACTACAATCCACTGGGCCCCAAATGGCTACTGGTCGTTCCAGCTCATCTCCAGCTAGCCATTCTCAAATATTTCCATGATGCTCCAATATCTGGTCAGCTAAGATTCGTGAAGACCCTAGACAGAATCAGACGCAGGTATTATTGGAAAGGTCTGTACCGATCTGTCAACCACTATGTGAGTCACTGTAAAGAGTGCCAGCAACGGAAGCATGTGCTGCAATTACCTCCAGGGCATCTTGTACCGATTCCACCGGCAGCAACTCCATTCCACAGAGTTGGGATCGATCCTTTAGGGAGGTTCCCGAAGTCGAAACCGGTAACAGATGGATAATAGTCTGCACTGACTACCTCACATGCTACGCTGTCACCATTGTCCACAGAATGACAACTGCATACCATCCTCAGACAAATGGTCTTCGGAACATTTTAACAAGACGTTAGCCGATATGCTGTCGATGTACGTCGATGTTGAGCAGAAGGATTGGGATACAATTCTGCCAATACCACAAGACAAGACACCATAGGCTTCACGCCATTTTTCCTGCTCTATGGCCATGAAGCTGAGACGACAATGGATACGCTGTTCCCTTTCCAATCGGACGACACTCAGGATGACAATGTTAAACAGCTCATCACCAGGGTTGAAGAAGCAAGACAGCTGGCTCGTATACAGGCACTGGACGCCCAGGAGAAGGACCGTCAGCGGTATAACGACAAGCACCGACTTGTTGTGTACAGCCCAGGAAATCTTGTATGGATTTTTACCCCTATACGGAAGGTTGGACTGTCAGAAAAGTTATTGAAGCGATACTTCGGTCCGTATCATGTCATATCCTGCCTGTCAGATGTCACATACAAAGTTGAGGATTACGAGCCGTCGTCGAAATGACAAAAGCGAAGAGACATTGTTCACATCCTGCACATGAAGCCTTACTACGATCCTGAAGAGCAGGTAGACGACAATGGCTTCCTGTTCAAGGACACTAAGGACGGTAATGTTACTAATGAAGCCATGACAGGAATGTCTGTCATAGATAATCATGGAGAAGGGAAGGATTCCCTTGAACTGCCATACAGAGGACCTTAGACAAGGTCAAGATCCAGGACATTGCAGCTAGTTCCACAGGAAACGTACCAGCGGGTCGCTGGTTTTCTAGGAGAGGGAGCAATGTCGCAAGAGACCACATACACCGACTGCCGGCGTGGCACAGGGGATAGCGTCACGGACTGCGGTGCTGAAGGTCGCCAGTTCAATCCCACCCCCTGGTAAAAATTTATTTCTTTGTAATTAACAATTCCAGAATGTTCTACATCTTTCTTACGTTCACTTGTAAATTCTATTTGTTTCTTATGTTAACTGTTCTTCTAATTTCTGGTAAATTCTGTCTGTGTATAAATAGCAGAGCACTCTGCCCGATAGTCAGTGCTGCGTGTACGTTGAGTTTGTAATAAACGTGCTTTGAGTATAAGTGCTGTGTTCAGTTGCTTCGAAGTCAAGCCTGCTCCCATTTCAACGTGACAATATGATGATGATGGGCAGTGATCCTTTCTTTAGTGTGGTGGCACTCCTAGGCCCTTACTCTTATGGCAATCAGTTTACATAACTAAGAGTTTGAGTAATTGTGGGCAGGGTGAAGTTGAGAATTTGTATCTGACAGGAGGTATGCCTGAGTAATTTGTGCAGGTTTGGTGATTGCTGTGTCCTCAGTGGTATAGGGGTCAGACCAACTGCCTGGAAAGCAGGAGGTCCAGGTTCAAATCCCAGCTGGTTACACATTTTCAACTTTACCAATTCACATTTAATGTCTTACATTCTGTGAATATGAATAATTTTATTTGCTTATTTAGTTTTGTCAATTTTTATACCATTTTATGGTGCAGAGATAAATGATTTTATGACATTATAATTTTGAAGCATGTGTGCACCCATTTTCTCTCTGTGTCCAAATGTTTATTTTGGTTATTGGAGCAGTGGAAGTCTTTTATCAGCTTGCTCAATTATGAACAAGTGTTTTGTGTTTTTGTAGCCATGATATAGTGTTGTGAAATCATAAAAAAGGCTAAAATCAGTTATCTTAATCTTTACACTAAAATTGGCCACTTTTTTTTTTTTTTTTTTTTTTTCAGAATATGTTAATCATCATTCTGTTGACTATGCTTATTCAACAAAATGCCACTTTCCACAAGATGACTGAAATTTCTGTTTTGGATAAATAAGTTTGGTCACTAAACATTTTGTTTCAATAGCTATGGAGGAAAATGTTAGACTAATTGTAGTCCTTTAATAAAGCTACTAATACACATTAATTTATTGTAGCTTTTGGTTTTCCTCATGTTACAGGGATGACCTTCAGAGCCATTATCAAGAACAACAGTTGAAAGCATTAAATAAGATAGCTACTTCAGTGGATAATCTTGCATCAAATGTTACAGTCTTCTTTGAAAAAATGTGTTCCAATCAAGAGACTCTAATCCAAGTACTTCAACAACTGGTTTCAAAATGAAAAATGCCTTAAGTGTCCTTTCTTTACATATTATGCATTGTCCGTGGGAAAAATAAAATAAATTTTGTGAACTTTTGCAGCAGTGAATATAGTTCTGTACAGAAAATTTTTACACTCTTTACAGATACATGTTTAAGACAATTGAAATTGTACAACTTTATTTACATTTACATTATTGTAATAAAATCGTCATGAAGATGTATGTAGATATTTTATATTGTCTTCTGATACTGCATAATTATATTAGAGAATGTAGCTATAAATTTGAATTTTAAAAACCCACCTCCTGATATTCTGTATTCCAAGGATAAGTGAGAGGTGAAAATTACTTAACATTGTTTCTTTTATACAGGAATATTTTTGGACCTGATTATTTTTAAGATAATTCCTTTGAAACTGTAATTGTTAGTTGTCATGAAGATGGCAATGAGAATCTCCTCTAATTGGAAAAGGATGCCGCAGACATAGGAATATATTAATGGGAAAAAATAATTTAAGAGTGTAACTATCATGAACAGTTGCAGCAGACATTAATAGAAATATAATGCAGTGTGTTCAATAAACCCACGTAACTCAAAACAGAGAGATTATTTGTTGTGTTTTTTAAATTATTAAACCAAATTATTAATACTGTCAAATTGTATAAAATTAATGATGTTATAATGATTGGCATCCATATCAATAAGCATAAACTTAAACTTCTAACTGCTGATTCATATAATTAGAAAATTTCACTATACTCTCCTTAAGCGCCAGTGTAAATGGAACTCTGCAGTGTAAGTAGAGGATTTCTATGATATCAGTTGATATTACTCTTTCAGATTTGCTACTGACAAGGCTTAGTTTACTATTTTGGGTCATTGAGTTCCACAGGTTTTAAGTTAACAAGCTTGAGCTGTTAAATTTGTACTTTCTAGAATCTTCTATTCCAGCACTATTTGAAATATTAATTCATATTTCTCGAAATAGTGTTTCAAACAACAGATTCTCTTTTTCCCTTTTCTTGGATATTAGTATTACCATATTTACATGGCTATAGTACCTACTTATTTCACTTTTTTTTCTCTCTAAAATTGAGGATGGTACTGTAGGTGCAAACTTCGTACATTCAATACTACATTCGGTAAGTTCAAGATAGGCTAAATGCACTGTTCTACCTCAGTTTCCTTTAAATTCAGTTGCTGAGATTCCTTCTTGTTTTGCAAACTTGTGAACTTTCAACTGTAGTATTTAAGGTGCCACAGCTTAACCATTGTTTAGAGTTTCAACAATCCGCTGTAGCAGTTTTTGCTTAGCCATTGTTTAGAGTTTCAACAATTCACTGTTGCTTTTTTTTTTTTTTTTTTTTTTTTTTTTTTTTAAATACCATATCATCCTTTTTTTGCGTCTCACGAAAAGATTTGCTCTCTTTTTTTGCCGGCATTAGATTGCCTTTCTGATAGCACATTATTTTCAGCTGAGCTCCAAATTCAAGAGCTGCAGTATGGACACCGTTATTTGTTCAAACTCAACAGCTCTTACTTTAAACAAGGCTGTAAAACTAATTCTCTGATTGCCAGCAAATGCCACTCAGGGGTCTCAGCATTAATTTGTTGAGTACAGGCTTGGTGAACCCAGGGCTCCGACCTGGGGACTGAGTCGCACCAATAGTCCTTCACACCATGAAACGAGCTAAGAGTAATGTTGTTGAACATATAACTGCTGTCTCTAAGCATGGTGAGACTGACTTCAATGCTGAGAAATATGACCCTTAGTTATTTCCTTCCCTAATCACATCATAGGAGGAACATAGTCTGGAAATCAAGATGAGGCATATGCCCCTCGATACTTGGTCTGTACCAGAAGAGAGAGGTCATCATTTATGACAATTAAACAGTTATTTTTGGTTGAGAACATAGAGGACAAGTTTGGAGTGATGGAGGGCATGTCGAAGATGAGATCGGAGTCAGATCCCCAGGAGACATGAGCATTATTTGCCTGTGACAAGCTGGGTGATGTTCCCATAACGATCACTGCCCACAAGAACCTAAAATGGTCCAGGGATTTATATTCCATAGAGATCTTCTATTGCAGTGAGATGATGAACTATGCAAGACTTGCAGCAGCAAGGAGTCCACTTTATTTAGCATGTTCAAAGGACAACAGGGTTGCTACCAGTGCTATCATTTTTGCCATAGAACGATTCATTGCCTGAGAAGATCAAAGTGATGATTTACCAGTAAAGCCCTATGTTGCTACCCCTATGTGATGTTTCAAGTGCTGGAGGTTTGGGCACAAGTCCTCATGTAATGCAAACTTCATCTATCGGGAGTGTGTACGTGCATCAGACACAAACGTCCCTTCCACACCTCCTCCCATCTGTGTTAACTGTGGATAGCAGCATCCACCTTGCTGCCCTGACTGCTCAGTTCTGCATAAAGAAAGAAAGAAAAATCATGGAATGTAAAATCCTGGATAGGTTGTCTTATTGGGAGGCTGACAAGAAATTTGACAAACACCACCCAGTAAAAAAAAAAAAAAAAAAAAAAAAAAAAAAAAAAAAAAAAACACCTGCAGTTCCATCACCACCTCCGATCCTGCCAACAAGATTACCATCCGTTCAGTTGGTCCTGACCTCTTTTGGCTCAACTTGGTGCTATGGTGGAGACAAGAGATTTCTGAGGCCATCAGGGAATGTCGTCAGGCACTCTAGCACCTCCAGTGCCACCCTTGTCTACAGGACCTGATCACTTTTAAACAGTTCCAGACCCAAGCTCAGAGACTAATACATCAGAGTAAGCAGAACTATTTGGGAGAGGCTCTCATGCCTCCCTGTCTTGAGTATGGTTCCAGGTTTGGCATCTTTTCAAGTACCGTCTGCCAGCAGCAATCCCCAGCCTGAACATTTGGGGTACTATATGCTTGGACCCAGCTGCTATCACTGAGTACACAGCAGACCATTATGCTTGTCACTCTGCAATTGCAGCGTACAGTGCATACAAAGAGTAGGTTGAGCGGAGACAGTTATAGTTCCGCACATGCTGGCAGGAACTGTATAATGCCCCATTTAGTGAGTGAGAGATCCAGACTGTATTCACAGCCAGTTCATCTGTCACCTCTCAGCAGACTTTCAACACCAGTTACTCGCCCTTTAAAATAGACTCTGGACAGTGGGCATTTTCTCATCACAATGGTGGGAAAGTACCGTCATCCCAGTGATAAAACCAGGCACAGATTCGCTAGAGGCTGACAGTTACCATCCTATCAGCCTAACCAATGTTCGGTGCAAGATCCTCAAATGTATGGCGAGTCGCTTGCTTATGTGAATACTTGAGGATCCGGGTCTCCTGGCACCACAACAGAGAGGTTTCCATCAGGTCATTCCACTATTGACAATCTAGTGACCCAGGACTCAGCTAACTGTACAGCTTTTACCCACCGTGTCAGTCTTTTTTGATCTCCAGAAGGCGTATGATACAAACTGGTGCCACCATTGTCTCTCATCACTTTATGAATGGGGCTTGTGTGGTCCCCTTCTGATGTTTACACAGAACTTAATCATGCTCCACTCTTTCCATGTTAAGGTTGGAGCCTCTCTTAGCTCCCCTGGTATTCAAGAGAACAGGGTTCCATTCTCAGTGTAGCTCTATATTTAATTGCAATCAGCTGTTTTGCTGCAGTGGTTGGTCTGTTCCTTCTTTTTTGCCTACAACTTTCGCCTGTATTTTATCTCAGGTAGCAATGGTGTCACTGAACAGCAGATGCAGGGAGCCATCTCAAAGGCGCAATCTCGGGCCTCTGCGCATGCTTTCCAATTTTCGGCACAGGAAACCAGTGTTATGCACTTTTGTCAGCATCGGGTAGTTCACCTGGACTCTGAATTATACCTGAATGATGAACCACTTTGCATCGAGGAGAGACATCACTTTTTAGATATGCTCTTTGATGCCTGGGTAACTTGGGTGCCACACCTTTGTCAGCTGCGACAAAAATGCTGGTAACATCTCAATATTCTCCTTTGCATCAGACACACTGTTTGAGGAACTGCTCATCCCATTCTTCAGCAGCTGTATAAGGCCCTTATTCAGTCATGCTTGTATTACAGCAGCCTGGTGTATGATTCTATGGCTCCATCTGCACTGCAGATCTTGCACCCTATTCTCATTCTCCATAGTGGCATCCGTTCAGCGCCAGGGGCCTTCCAAATGAGTCCAGTACCAAGTCTCATTGCTGAAGCTGGGGTTTTTACCATGAGATTCTGCAGGCAACAGCTGCTGGCTTCATATGTTGCCCATATTCTTGCCTTACCTCACCAACCGAATCGCAGGTTTCTATTCCCAGCTGTTACAATCCCTCTCCCCACGACGATGACTGAGGTTGGGTCTCTACATTGCAGTTGGTATTCGTTCCCATTTTTAGTCCCTTGAATCCCCTCCCACTTTTCATTACCCATCCCTTACTACTCCTTGAACTATTCCTTGCCTGCAGCTTTGATTACATTTGTTCCATGACTCGAAAGTCTCTGTTGCGCCATTGAATCTCCATCACCAGTTTCAGGCAGTTCTTATTCATTCCACAGTGCGGAAGTTGTGTGTCTCTCACTTCAGTGGGTGTGATTCCTGCTTACATATCCGATTTGGCCACTGTGGAACTTAGTGCCCTATTCCACAATGCCAGATTTTGACATACATACTGCTCCATACACATTCTTCATTCTCCAATGGATGTTTGTTGGTTTTTGTCCTTCAGCAACCAGGAAAAGAGTAACATTGACTCCATATGGACATGTTTTGTAATAACTTTTCATAGTTCACATTTCTGGATTTATCATGTGCATGTTAGAAAGACGTAATGCATAGGTGTAGCCAGTATATAGTTTTAGGAGGGGTTTACAGTGAATGGACATTCTAATTACGTGAACTCTTCATAAAAGTGCAAACGGCTCTTATGCTGTATATATCTCATTCCAAAGCATTGTATACTAGTCACACCATGGCACAGAAACCATACTAGTAAACTACTTCAGACTCTATGTATTCTCCAAAATCATATTGTGAAGATAGCAAAATGCAGTTCAAAACACGGATGGTATTCAGAAACACAGTGCTTGAATCTGTCAATAACTTCTGAACTATTACCAGACAAGCACTATCTACCTCAAATTCTTGTGTTATCCAAAAATTTTGAATGGCAAAAAAATAAGGCCACAGTCTACTCTGACAGGACAGAATCTTGTTTTGTTTGCACAGGAACATCTAGAAATATTGCTGGTATATTTTAATATAACATATGCTCAGTAATTATTAATATTGGTGCTGAAAGACAGCTCAAATCTCTGAAGCACAATGAATCTCCAGGACCCTAGAGTGTCATTGACAGTTTCTACTCTGAATCTCCACCTTATTTCGTCCACCTCTTAAAATAATTTACCAGAGATACTTTGAGCAAGGAAGTGTTCCAAGTGATTGGAAAATGGGCAAGTCACACTCATCTAAATGGAGCAGACAAATTAATAGAAGACACCTGGGAAATAACTAAGTAAACTGCTTGTTACTTTAATAGTAATCATCATAATTGTTAATACATTTAACGCAAAGTTTGGTATATCTATATTATCTGCAACTGTCTTGAGCAGTTAAACCGGCAACCCACATGCAATGGAAATATTTTATACCTTATAACTATGAATTGGTCTGACCTTATTAACGATGTCTGTGTAGATACAGGAGTTAGTGACCATTGTATCATCAAGTGTCGATGGTGACCAAAGTTCATAAACTAATCAAGAAGGCTAGGGGCATGTTTTTGTTAGGAAGAGCTGATAAGCAATTGTTAGGTTTGCACTACGAAAATGAATGGACATCGTTTAGTTCTGGTACAATGGATGTAGAGGAATTGTGGACTAAATTTAAATGCATTGTACATTAAAGGTTAGAGAATAAATGCCTGTAAAGTTGATTAAGGATGGAAAAGATCCACTGTGGTACAATAATAATGTTAGAAAGCTACTGAGAAAGCACTCTCGGTTCAAAAAAGGACATGCAAATGATGACAGACAAAAGTTAGTATAGATTTGTGTGTCTATAAAAAGATTGATGTGTGAAGCATACAATAATTACCACAGCCATATCTTAGTGAAAGATCTTTCCAAGAACCCAAAAAAATTCTGGTCCTATGTAAAGTCGATAAGTGGGTCAAAGCCCACTATCGAGTCTCTCATTGATCATTCCAGGGCAGTAATAGAAGAAAGCAAACAGAAAGCTGGAGTTTTAAATTTAACCTTAAGAAATCTTTCATGCAGGAGGACTGCACAAATGTACCAACTTTTAATCAACATACTAACTCCGAAATGGAGGACATAGTAATAGGTATTTCTGGCGTAGAAAAGCAGCTGAGAGAGCTAAATACAAAAAAGTCTCCTGGTCCGGATGCAATACCAGTTCGGTTTTACGAAGAGTATTCTGCAGCATTGGCCCCTTACTTACCTTGCATTTATCGTGAATCTTTAATTCAGCTCAAAGTTCCTTAAGGTTGGAAAAAAACGCAGGTGACTTCTGTTTATAAGAAAGGAAAGAGAGCAGACCCACATAATTACAGGCGAATATTGTTGACATCAGTTTCCTGTAGAATTTTTGAGCATATTCTAATTTCAAATACATTAAATTTCCTTGAGATGGAAAAGCTTCTTTCTACAAATCAGCATGGGTTTAGGAGACATTGTTCATGTGAAACTCAGCTTGCCCTTTTCTCACATGACATCTTACAAGCCATGGATGAAGGGCAACAGGCAGGTAGCATTTTTCTCAATTTCAAAAACACGTTTGATGCATTGCTTAACTGCAGGCTGCTAATGAAGATACGAGCATACAGAATAGGTACACAAATTTGTGACTGGCTGGAAGACTTCCTAACTAATAGAAAGCAGTATGTTGTTCTCGATGGCGAGTGTTCATCAGAGACGAGTGTATCATCAGGTGTGCCCCAGGGGAGTGTGATAGGACCGCTATTATTTTCTATCTATTATAAATGATCTGATGGACAGAGTAACTTGTAATATGCGGCTGTTTGCTGACATTGCTGTAGTGTATGGGAGGGTGTCATCTTTAACTGACTGTAATAGAAAACAAGATGACTTAGACAAAATTTCTAGTGGTGAGAAGCTAGCTCTCAATGTAGAAAAATGTAATGTAATGTGATGTGCATGAGAAAAACAATCCCATAATGCTCAAATACATCATTAGTAGTGAGCTTCTTGATGTAGTCGTGTCGTTCAAATATCTAGGCGTAACATTGCAGAGCGATATGAAACGGAATGAACATGTAAGGACAGTTGTGAGTAAGGCGAACATCCGACTTCGGTTTATTGGGAAGATGGACTTCGTCTGTAAAGGAAACCACATATAAAATGCTGGTGCGACCACATCTTTAGTATTGCTCAAGTGTTTGGGACCCACAGCAGATCAGTTTAAAGGAAGGCATAGAAGCAGTTCAGAGGCTAGTATCTAGGTTTGTTACTGGTAGGTTCAACCAACGCATAAGAGTTACAGAAATGTTCCGGTAACTCAGTTGGGGACCGCTGGAGGAAAGATGACGTTCTTTTCATGAATTTCTGTTGAGGAAATTTTGAGGGCCGGAATTTGAAGCTGAGTGTAGTACGATCTTCCTGCCGCCTACTTACATTTCTTGTAATGACTAAAAAGATAATTGATACTACCATCAAACAGCCAACTCACACCATAGTAATGCACCGCAGCCAGCAATGACTTCACGCCAGCCAACGCTACAAGGAGTCTTCACCACTACACACCAACAGCAGCAAGCAGGACACAGTCAAGTGGGGCAGCATTTGCAATTTTTTGTGTGTTGTTTTCTGCAGTGTGTTAGCCATGGCTGATCAAATTAAAATCTTGCCCAGAGAATGTGGGTCAGAATGCACAAGTTGCAAGTCATAGAGTGCTGAAAAAAATCCATTCGGGAGTTTGAGGTCAGTTTACCACCGCCGAATCAGTTAGAAAAAAATGATGTTAATGATTCTGGACATGAATAGTCAAACCAGAGAAATGAATAATAGTTAGAATAGTAAAATTACAGAAATGAATAGTTAAACTAAGGAAATGAATAATAGTTTGTATAGAAAAATTGGAGAAATGAGTACTCAAATCAACAGTAATTAAATAGTAAAATTGGTGAATTGAATGAGTAAGTAGTGTTTTGATGGGCGAAATTACTGACATTAAAGAAAAAATAGTTTCTCAAAATGAAAATTTCAGTGTTAGGTTAAAAGTGAAAAGTGTTAGCTAAGAAGTGGAGGGGATTAAAAATTCTTTTGATAATATTGTTACGAATCTGTTAGGGACTTCACAGGTAATTGCTAGCCCTAACATCAAAAGTTTTAATAGAAGTGAAAAATATCATGTTGTAGATTTCTTGGCCACATGTAAAAATTATTTCGTTGCAGGCATGTCAGATGAGGCAAAAGTTAAATTTGTGAAGTGGAATCTTGGAAGTGCACAGACTTGGGCAAATCAGCATGCTGCTGATGTTACAGATTTTGCCACATTTGAGGTATTTCTATTAAATGTATAGTGGAATCAAAAAGAAACAGACACGAATGAATTTTTAAACGGAGATTATTACCGTAAGGAGTGGGGAAAACTGCGCGAATTTTGCGAGTGGGAATTGAAAAAATTAGTGCACATGGACAAGCTGTTAAGTGTGCTAATTTTGATCTCTACATTACAGTGACAAGTATCTAGGTCTTAACAATGAAGCATACAGAAAACATGTATTTAATGGTCACCTAGCTAGAGAAGGAATAGTTGCCATTGTATAAAAATGGATAATGAAATAACAGAGCTAGAATTAATTGATAGTATAAGGAAGAAGGTAGATGAGACTAAAGGGTTGACTGAGGAAAATAAGGTAGAATTGTTTGAATTACTATGTGAATACCAGGATGTATTCTCAGACAGACCTGGGAAAATTATAGACTTTGTATATTACATGCAGGTAGAGGTTAAAAAGTGGGGCAATACAGTCAGGATTATACTACATACTAGGAGAATTAACATACTATCGTGAAGGAAACAGATCATCCTGATAATATGGATGAGCTGGTTCAGAACTTCAGAAATGTGAAGTACAGATCTAACAGGGATTTTGGCAGGTGGGACTGGCGGAGAAGTGCATTAAGTACACTACATTTTTGTTTGAGGGTTGCTCTTATCAATATAAGGTAGTGCCATTTGGTCTGTGCACTTCTGTAGCGGTGTTTGTTGGGACCATGAATCATGTCTTCTTCTCCTTTTTTTTTTTTTTTTTTTTTTTTTTTTTACGGTATTTATTAATCAAACATTATCAGTACAAATTCTTTTTTAAAAACGATAGACTGGCTGGTCAGTACTTACCTTCGTGTGACACAAATTAAGAAAAAGGACAAGCTTTCAGAACACAGTTCCTTCTTTAGGTGGGAGAGAAGGGTAGAGAAAAGGATGAGAGCAGAAGGGGAAGGTAAATCACAACCTAGGTCATGAGAATGGTGTTTAAGGAGAGTAATCAGTGTTTGAACTCTCCAAATTTTTCTAGATTACTGAAGAACGATGTGACTTGCTTATGAACCAAAGAATGTGATGCTGACTTGAAGGCAATAAAAGATTGTTTGTGGAACAGTAATATTTTGCACTATCCAGACATGATATTACCATTCGTTTATTCACTGACAGCTCAAACTACGATGTGGGAGCGGCATTGTTACAGAGGGTAGAAGTTGTGGGTTTTTCATGGGTTGTGATCCACAGAAAACCTACTTTTCTATGTATCAACACTTAGTTGAACAGACAGTTCACAAGCATAACACACACTAACTGTAATTGTTGGTGGTGGCCGAGATGCGGCTCGCCCAAAGACAATCATAAAGATATGATTGTTCGGAGTTGATTACGGCTATCGCTGCCATACAGCCACCCCCCTTCCCTCACAGTATGGATTCGGAGTACTCTTGTTGATTGTTGAGGTGAGGGCGAAGGAGGGGGAGGCACAGCCAGTGATGGTTGTGTGCGTGGAGTCCGAGTGATGGATAGGTCCACGGAGTTGTCTGGCAGAGGCGACGTTCCATGGAGTTATCAAGCAGTGGGGCCAAAAACCTCGAAGTCCCTGAGGTTAGGGGGCTACCTAACCCGATGCGCAAGCTGGTGTGAGGCTGAGGATTGCACAAGCAGGAGGGGGAAGTACCATTCTAACCACACCAGAGGGGGGGAGGGGGGCAGAAAAGCTCGTGTGGCATCCAGATTAAATGAAGCAGGAGGGGAGAAACATTTTAGTAGCTTGTACCTACATTGCTAGGGAGGGGGGCAAGCGTTGACGGCTGTACATAATATGAAAATTGGGCCTTTGTGCAGAAGAACTGTAATGACAGAAGAGAGCTGGGGAGGGGTAGAAACCTCGAATTCCAGAACCGTTGCCTCAGGATGAGGTTGAATGCCAAAGCCTCGGAAGGAAGAGGTGGGAGAGTGAGGAGAGACCTCAAATGGAGAGGATGGGGAAGGAGGAGTCAGAGAAACAACTCAAGCAGGAGGGGGGGAATTCAGAGGTGCGTTGGCAGGAGACGATGGAGAAGCCAAAGAGGCCGGAAGAGAGGAATCTGCCTCGAACGTCATGAGAGGAGAAGGATTGCCCTCAACTGGAGGTGAGAAGGAGGGCTAGACATGAGCAGCTTTAATGCAGTTAACCGACACAGTGGATGGAGAGTTATTAATAAGCAAGGTGAAGTTTTTGGGGGAGCCCTGAGCACCCGATGAGAGCCCGAGTAAGGAGGTCTGGCGTGCAGGAGGTGCAAGGAGCTGCGGTTAGAGCATGAGCAGGTGCACCGACATGGGCTTCACGTAAGTAGGCAGCATGAACCTGGCCAGCGATGAGGATGTGCTCGCTCTGAGACTCGAGGATTTTGTAGGCCAGAGCCGTTTGGACCGGTAAAGACAGCTTGTTGGTCCAGACTGCCATCAGAGTTGAGTCTGGCATTGCCTGTTCACTGACCAGCAGTCGAAGACGTCTCCACAACCAGGAAGCCTTCCTGTTGCTGAGATGTTCCTCTTGCAGAATGTGGTGGATGATTTCGTCAGGAGTGCTCGTGACATGTTTCAGGATGGTCTGCTTTGCCATGAAGTAGCGACGAGTCGTTGGAGGCGACGTTACCAGATCACAGATTAGGTCGATGTGCTCGTGCCGGTGTGTGATAAGACAGATATAGCGAGAAGCATCATCCAGGGAATGGTAGTCGAAAATTTGTTCTACTAAGGCGAACCACGTAGTCAAAGCATTGCATGAAAATGAAGGCAGCTTGGACAGACGTCCAGGCGGTGGATAAGGAGGAGAAGACAGTGCCTGAGGTCCGACGCCCGGCACCGCTGCGTCAGGCTGATGTTGAGGAGGCACGATGCGGAAGGCCAACGCAGCAAAGGCTCCGATTTGTGCTGATGAAATGGGCAGTTGAGTGCAAGACAGCACAAGAGTGTCACACAATGTGCCAGCAATCCGAGCAGATGCATTAGGCCAAAGTGGGCACGGCAGGAGCATGTCGGGACGCCAAATGTGGCTGCGCATCGAACACATTGTCTTGTCCTAATAAGTTCACACACGAGAAATCACTTGACAGAGTATGAGGGTCAAAAACACAGTCAATGGGTAAACACTGCACAGATGGTTGTCCAAAACACGAATGTACTGCACTGTCTGCAACCGAAACTGTGCGCACAGGAAAAGGTGCCGAATGAGTTTGAGACTAAGGTCCTGAATTAAACACAGAGCTCAAAGAAGAGTCAGCAATGAGTCCGCTAGCCAGTTCATTAGACACAGGCGGCGAAATATAGTTCGGCACTGTTCAAACTATGTTCGGGAGCTTGGGTCGCAGAGGGATAAACTGGTGCACATGGTGGAGCCGTGTCTGGCAGCAAATAAAATTTGAAGCACAGTACACTGAACTCTCTGCAGTTGGCACTGGTTGAGAATGTGCACACACAAAATGTTCCTTCGAAACATGAGTATTCTTTGTCATTTGAGCACCGGAGTGCAAGCTGGGGTCACAAAGCCAGAGTCCAATGTGTGACGCTGTGCATTGTTGTTCTGGGCCGAATTGAACAAGCCCAGAGAAAATTGTTGAGTTGTGTACTGAGGCATCGAAACAAATACACTTCACGAATCGCGGGGCAGTGTGAGTTGAACTATGTTTGAAAACCACGGTGGAAGTTGGACTTCTTTTTCATTGTGGTCATAACCATCAGATAACGTACTGCTAGAGTACCGTAGCACAAGAAACTCAGTACAGGGTCACCAATGTTTTTCGTGGGGTGTGAGCTGCAGAAAACACACTTTTCTGCGTATCAACACTTTTTAACGACCACATGTCTTCTCGGACGTGGATTTAACTGTTGAAATTGAGTTTTTCTAAATAACGGATACATATTTCATTTCAACAGTCAGATTTATACCAATCCACTTCACTTTAGATGGGAAAGATCAATCATAAATATTTTACTTATGTTGGTTCTTGAAGATGGACATCTACGTTGTTGATGCTTAGTATTCAGCAAAATAGTAGAATATGTTTCAGAAGATTCAATTAAATAATCACAGATATTCTTGATGATAGTTCCATTGTGATGGAAACAAATTTATTTAGATGTGAAACATTATAATGTTCAAAACATTCATCAGCATATCACAGAGATGAAACTTCCTGGCAGATTAAAATTGTGTGCCGGAACTGGGACTCGAACCTGGCACCTTTGGCTTTCCGGGCAAGCGCTCTATCGACTGAGCTATCCCGACACGACTCACAATGCCGCCTCACAACTTTACTTCCGCCAGTACCTCGCCTTCTACTTTCCAAACTTCACAGAAGCTCTCCTGCAAAACATGCAGGACTAGCACTTCTGGAAGAAAGGATATAGTGGAGACATGGCTTAGCCACAGCCTAAGGGATGTTTCCAGAATGAATCTTTCACTCTGCAGCAAGTTGTGAGGCGGCATCGTGAGTCGTGTCAGGATAGCTCAGTCAGTAGAGCGCTTGCCCTCGAAAGGCAAAGGTCCCCGATTCGAGTCCTGGTTCCAGCACACAATTTTAATCTGCCACAAAGTTTCATATCGGCGCAAACTCTGCTGCAGAGTGAAAGATTCATTCTAGATCACAGAGATGTTAACAGGTTTGTAGCTATGAACAGAGTGCCAAAACATGGCTTCTCTACAACGGAACTACATAATAATATAGATTAGATTAGTTATTTGTTCTGTAGATCCATGTTGAGGGGATCCTCGTGGATGTGGAACATGTCAAGAAACAAAATTTACAATTTTAATAATAGATAATACTAATAATATAAATACAAATACATACACTTATAATATAAATACAAATACATAAATTTTAAGGTTTTTTGCTGATAATATAATAATACTAATATAGTATGAGTGCATGCAGCATTTGGTACAATTTAGAAATTCACTAATGGAGTAGAAGGAGTTGGCCACTAGAAAGTCTTTTAGGTTCCTCTTAAACTGATCTTTATTTGTAGCTAAATTTTTTATACTTGATGGTAAATTATTGAAAATGTGTGTTTCTGAGTAGTGGACCCCTTTTTGAACTAAAGTAAGTGCTTTTAAGTCCTTGTGTAGATCATTTTTATTTCTAGTATTGTATGTATGAATTGAGCTGTTTGTTGGGAAAAGGGATATATTATTTATGACAAATTTCATTAAGGAATAAATATACTGAGAGCCAGTAGTTAACATACCCAGTTCTTTGAAGAGGCTTCTACAAGACGTCCTTGAATTTACTCCACAAATAATACATATTACACGTTTTTGGATTCGAAGACTTTTGACTGACTGGAAGAGTTACCCCAAAATAGTATACCATATGACATTAAGGAATGAAAGTAAGAAAAGTATACAAGCTTTGTTATTTTTATGTCTCCTATGTCTGATAACACTCGTATTGAAAATACAAATTTGTTGAGTCGTTTCTGCAGTTCTGTGGTGTGCTCCTCCCAACTAAATTTATTATCAAGCTGTAATCCCAGGAATTTAATACTGTCAACCTCTTCTATCTGCTCTTCTTCATACTTAATGCATATGCTGTCAGGAAATCTCTTACATGTTCTGAACTGCATGTAGTGCATCTTTTCAAAGTTTAATGACAATGAGTTGGCTTTAAACCATTTATTAATGTTCATGAAAATATCATTAGCAGACCTTTCTATCACTATGCTTGACGTATTTTTTATTGCAATACTTGTATCATCTGCAAACAAAACGAACTCTGCTTCTGGTAGTGTAACTGATGACAGATCATTAATGTACACAAGAAAAAGCAATGGCCCTAAGATGGATCCTTGTGGGACACCACATGTAATTTCTTCCCAATCCGATGATGACTGTTGGCCTAATTCACTAGTCGCTTGCACTGACACTTTTTGTTTCCTGTTAGTGAGGTACAACATGAACCATTTTGCAGCATTTCCCGTGACCCCATACAATTCTAATTTACTTAAAAGGATGTTATGGTTCACACAATCAAATGCCTTTGACAAAACACAGAAAATACCTGCTGCTTGCAATTTATTATCTAATGAATTAAGTACCTTCTCACTGTAAGTGTAAGTAGCCTTCTCAATATTGGAAACTTTCAGAAATCCGAACTGTGTTCTAGACAATATGCCATTTGTGGTTAAGTGGTTGAGAAGCTGCTTGTACATTACCTTTTCTATAATTTTTGAGAAAGCTGGCAAAAGTGAAATGGGTCTGTAGTTTGATGGTATCTCTTTATCCCCCTTCTTGAAGAGAGGTTTAATATCTGCATATTTTAGCCAATCAGGAAATGTTCCCGTTATAATAGACTGGTTACACAAATAACTTAAGATTGTGCTAAGTTCACAAGAACACGCTTTAATTAACTTTGTTGATATTTCATCGTAACCACTGGAATTCTTTGTTTTTAAAGATTTTATTATGGAAGATATTTCTTGTGGTGAAGTGACTGACATATTCATATGTGTGAAGTTATTTGTAAATGCTAGTTTCAAATATTCAAGGGCATTATCTACTGACCCAGACAATTCCATACTATCAGTAACGGATATAAAGTACTTGTTAAATAGATTTGCCACACTATGCCTATCAGTTACTAATGTCTCAGCTACTCTTAATCCTACCTGCTCTTGTTCCTTTCTGGTTCTACCAGTCTCCCCTTCAACTATAACCCATATTGTTTTTATTTGGTTTCCTGATGTTGCTATCTTCTTTTCATAGTGCATTTGTTTAGATACCTGAATAACTTCTTTTAATATTTTACAGTATTCCTTATATTTAGTTAAATCATCATCATTGCAACTACTCTTGGCTGATAGATACATTTTCCTTTTTGTCTTACATGAAATCTTTATTCCTTGTGTAATCCAAGGTTTTATTATAGACTTCTGTATAATTCGCGTTACTTTTAGAGGAAAACAGTCTTCAAACATGATACTAACATTATTAATGAATATGTTATATTTTTCATTCATGCCATTAGCACTGTATACATCTTTCCAGTTCATGTCTTTGAGGAGTTTTCTAAAATTTTCAATTTTTGGTGGGTTGACTACTCTCCTGTATGTACATTTTGCAGTCTTCATAATCTGTTTAGAATCTATACCTAAAACAAGGAGCTGCATATCATGATCTGACAGGCCATTTATTATTGGTTTTATGATATGATTTTGTTCCTTTGATTTGTCTATAAAAATATTATCAATTGCTGTCCTAGAGGTTTTAGTTTTCCTAGTTGGAAAGTTTACGGTATGTGTTAGGTTGAAAGACAAAGTTACTGACTGCAATACTGACTGTATATAAATTACAATGTTGTGCGGTTATTAAATAACTAATACAGGAGTATTTGAAATACGTTAAAATGTTTAACTTGAAATATTTCATTTACATTAATACTATTTAGTTTAGTTTGTGTACTTGTTTCATGAAATTTGTATTTCATGTGGTATGCAAAATAAAAGTCTTGTTCTGACTCATTTTTAAAATAACTCAATTTATTTATGTTATTTGCGTTTGAAGTGCACACTTATCTGTCTTGGCAATATTATGAAGGTGTACTGTTATTGAGGCACGTAATTTTAATGTATTTCAATTTGTGGTCTAATTTTTTATAAATATGGATTTGTATAAAGTTGTCATAGTTTTGCTATTTCTAAGCTAGTTCCATAGTACCAAACGAATTATTAATTTTAGAATGTGAAAAATGATCAGTACTTAATTTAGGATCCAGGGGTATATAAAACATGATCTGCCTGAATTTATTTAAACATAAGGTACATATGTAATCATGTTGTACAATAGTTATAATGTGTAATATTGTTGTTTTTATACAAATACGTACCTTTATAGGCTCAGCAAATTCTGTAACTAAGTGTAATGCATTTCTAATGTTTGCAGCTATTATTTACGAAAGTATCAAACATTGAAAATTATGTAAAAGGAGAGCCAAAGTTATGTTTAAATCAACATACTATTTCTTAAAGATGTTCTACTAATAGTGTTAATAGTATTTCAAACTGAACGCGAAAATCTGATATTTTACATGTCCGGTAGCAAACTTTTACTCAGGTGTCCCATATTTCGTGTTTGTAATGTTGGCAACAGATTTTGCAAGGAGCGTGCAACATAGCAGAAATGTTACAACTTCATTGAACCAACAGTTCACAATCATAATACAGACTAACCGTAGTTGTTGGTGTTGTGTAGCATGGCTTGTTGTGCTGATTATTTTTGCCTGCCTATGAGCATATATATATAATATGATGTTTTTGTTATCTTTGCCATTCTGATGATTTGTGTATTCTCTTTTATTACTTTTCGTATGTTTTTGTACTTTGTTTTGTAAAGAGTACTGTTCTGTGTCTTGTGTTGTTTGTGTGTGTGCCTTAATGTTTTCTCAGCAAATAAATGTTATTTCATCATATGCTATTATGATTTGATTCTGGACAATAGGTTATGGTCCCAGAAAAACATGTTAATTTGCTGGAGTTACGTTTTATTCTCATCACATCATTCAAGTCTCTGAATTGTGTTCAATTACATCGAGGTTTCCTCTGGAAAGTGGAAAGATGAAAGATGGATCAAACAAAACTGTTCAGTATTCAAAAATTTGATGGAGGAAACTTTGAGCTATGGAAGTATCAAATGGAAATTACCTTTTGAGCTGAGAAGCTGCTGGACATTGTTGACAGACGTAAGGTAAGGCCAATGGAAGGTGCAATCACACAGAACGAGTGGGATGATCTCAATGCAAAAGCAATGCTTTTTATTTCATCCAGTATGGAATTTGACTGCAAACTGTCATGTTGTGTGCTACAGCACATGGTATGTGGAATTGCCTTAAGATAATCCATGAACAGCAATCAGCAATAAATAAAATAGCTTTGAAACAGCAGTTTTTTAATGACAAGATGTCACTGTGTGATAATATTGTGCAACATATCAGTAAAGTTGAAGCGTTAACACAGTCTCTTGCAGACATTGGTGAACCAGTGGGAGAAACAGACAAAATTGCTAAAACTTTAGGTGGTCTTCCAGCAAAATATGGTTCCTTTATTACAGCTTGGGACTCGTGTGACGAAAGCAGGCAGACTTTTGATAATTTAACAGCGAGGTTAATCAAAGAACACCCACATTTATCTGAAATGGAAGAAACTGAAATTGCATTCGCCAATGTTAATAGTAATCAAAAGAGGGACAAAGCTCAGGGGCAGTGTTTGCAAAACAATGTCAGCAAATGTTCCACGAATAAGAAAAATGTTGAGAGCAACTATTGTCACAAGAAAGGTCATTATAAGGCTGAGTGTAAGAGACTGATGAAATTGTCAAATGAAGGATGGGAAGATAAACATCAAGCTCTAAGTGCAGAAATCAGGAACATTTTGGCTACTAATTGTGATGATATTTGGCTTGCTAACAGTGCTGTGTCAAAACACATGACTTCACACAAGGAATGGTTTTCAGTGCTTAACCCAATAAAGAAGTATGAAGTTCCTGTACAGATAGGAGATAATTCAATTGTCTATGCTGAAGGAATAGGATCAATCAAGTTAAAAGCACTAGTAAATGGTGTATGGGAACCTCAAACGCTGAAAGATACACTGTATGTACCTTAAATAATATAGTGAGGACAGTTTACTACTCACCGCAAAGACGTGGCGACGAGCTGCGACAGGCACATACAAAAGACACACACATACAACACATTCAGCTATCGGCCATGGCCTTCTTCAGAAATAGAGCACTCACGCAATCACACAGGCACACAACACAGTCATACAACCATCACCTCCGACTGCCACACTTCGAATCACGCTCTGCAGCGAATCGGGGACGGGAGGGGAGGGGAGGGGGAGGGGATAGAAAGGTTACGTCACGGTGGTGGGGATGTGTTAGATGGGAATAACGAGATGCAGCTTAGGAATGGAGTGGGGAGGCGGGTGAGGGGAGAAAATAAAATAAAATAAAATAAAGTAAAGTAAAATAAAGTAAGATAATTCATGTACACTGCAAGTGCACAAGACCACATACACACATATACATGCACGGACACACACACACACACACACACACACACACACACACGATCACACACCACTCAAATCAGGCGAGGTTTGGGATACAGAGGTAGGAACTGTAAGGTACGGAAAAAAAAAAAAAAAAAAAAAAATAAATAAATAAATAAATAAATAAATAAATAAATAAATAAATACATACATAGGGAAGTTATCGTAGGTTGAGGCCTGGTTGATTTCGGGATCGGAGAATGTATTGTAGGGATAACTCCCATCTGTGCAGTTCAGAAAAGCTGGTGGTGGATGGGAGGATCCAGATGGCCCGGGTTGTGAAGCAGCCATTGAAATCAAGCATGTGCTCCGCTGCATGCTGTGCCACAGGGTGGTCCACCTTGTTTTTGGCCACGGTTTGGCGGTGGCCATTCATCCTAATGGACAGCTGGTTGGTGGTCATGCCAATATAGAAAGCTGTACAGTGCTTGCAGCACAGTTGGTAAATTACGTGGCTGCTTTCACAAGTGGCCCGGCCTCTGATAGGGTAGGATAAGCCTGTGACAGGACTGGAATAGGAAGTGCTGGGTGGGTGGATTGGACAGGTCTTGCAGCGGGGTCTTCCACAAGGATATGATCCCTGTGGCAGTGAGCTGGGTTTCGGGGTGGCATAAGGATGAACTAGGATGTTGTGAAGGTTGGGAGGGCGACGGAACACCACTTTAGGAGGGGTGGGAAGGATCTTGGGCAGGATGTCTCTCATTTCAGGGCATGAGGATAGAAAATCAAAACCTTGGCGAAGGATGGAATTTAGTTGTTCGAGACCAGGGTAGTACTGGGTGACAAGGGGAGCGCTCTTTTGTGGATGGTTACTAGTGTTAGGAAGAGGATTTGGGGTGTGTGAGGATATGGCACGGGAGATTTGTTTGCGGACTAGGTCTGTGGGGTAGTTTCTGTTTGTGAAGGCCTTTGTGAGACCTTCAGCATATTCAGAAAGGGAATTCTTGTCACTGCAGATATGCCGTCCACGGGTGGCCAGGCTGTAAGGGAGGGATTTTTTGACGTGGAAGGGATGGCAACTGTCAAAATGTAGGTACTGTTGGTGGTTGGTAGGTTTAATATGGACGGAAGTGTGGATGGAGCCATCAGTGAGGTAAAGGTTGACATCCAGGAATGTGGCATGGTTGGTTGAGGAAGACCAGGTGAAGTGGATGGGAGAGAAGGAATTGAGGTTCTGAAGAAATGAGGATAGGGTGTCCTGGCCGTGAGTCCAGATCATGAAAATATCATCAATGAACCGGAACCAGGCCAGAGGCTTCATTGATGATATTTTCATGATCTGGACTCACGGCCAGGACACCCTATCCTCATTTCTTCAGAACCTCAATTCCTTCTCTCCCATCCACTTCACCTGGTCTTCCTCAACCAACCATGCCACATTCCTGGATGTCAACCTTTACCTCACTGATGGCTCCATCCACACTTCCGTCCATATTAAACCTACCAACCACCAACAGTACCTACATTTTGACAGTTGCCATCCCTTCCACGTCAAAAAATCCCTCCCTTACAGCCTGGCCACCCGTGGACGGCATATCTGCAGTGACAAGAATTCCCTTTCTGAATATGCTGAAGGTCTCACAAAGGCCTTCACAAACAGAAACTACCCCACAGACCTAGTCCGCAAACAAATCTCCCGTGCCATATCCTCACACACCCCAAATCCTCTTCCTAACACTAGTAACCATCCACAAAAGAGCGCTCCCCTTGTCACCCAGTACTACCCTGGTCTCGAACAACTAAATTCCATCCTTCGCCAAGGTTTTGATTTTCTATCCTCATGCCCTGAAATGAGAGACATCCTGCCCAAGATCCTTCCCACCCCTCCTAAAGTGGTGTTCCGTCGCCCTCCCAACCTTCACAACATCCTAGTTCATCCTTATGCCACCCCGAAACCCAGCTCACTGCCACAGGGATCATATCCTTGTGGAAGACCCCGCTGCAAGACCTGTCCAATCCACCCACCCAGCACTTCCTATTCCAGTCCTGTCACAGGCTTATCCTACCCTATCAGAGGCCGGGCCACTTGTGAAAGCAGCCACGTAATTTACCAACTGTGCTGCAAGCACTGTACAGCTTTCTATATTGGCATGACCACCAACCAGCTGTCCATTAGGATGAATGGCCACCGCCAAACCGTGGCCAAAAACAAGGTGGACCACCCTGTGGCACAGCATGCAGCGGAGCACATGCTTGATTTCAATGGCTGCTTCACAACCCGGGCCATCTGGATCCTCCCATCCACCACCAGCTTTTCTGAACTGCACAGATGGGAGTTATCCCTACAATACATTCTCCGATCCCGAAATCAACCAGGCCTCAACCTACGATAACTTCCCTATGTATGTATTTATTTATTTATTTATTTATTTATTTATTTATTTATTTTTTTTTTTTTCCGTACCTTACAGTTCCTACCTCTGTATCCCAAACCTCGCCTGATTTGAGTGGTGTGTGATCGTGTGTGTGTGTGTGTGTGTGTGTGTGTGTGTGTGTGTCCGTGCATGTATATGTGTGTATGTGGTCTTGTGCACTTGCAGTGTACATGAATTATCTTACTTTATTTTACTTTACTTTATTTTATTTTATTTTATTTTCTCCCCTCACCCGCCTCCCCACTCCATTCCTAAGCTGCATCTCGTTATTCCCATCTAACACATCCCCACCACCGTGACGTAACCTTTCTATCCCCTCCCCCTCCCCTCCCCTCCCGTCCCCGATTCGCTGCAGAGCGTGATTCGAAGTGTGGCAGTCGGAGGTGATGGTTGTATGACTGTGTTGTGTGCCTGTGTGATTGCGTGAGTGCTCTATTTCTGAAGAAGGCCATGGCCGATAGCTGAATGTGTTGTATGTGTGTGTCTTTTGTATGTGCCTGTCGCAGCTCGTCGCCACGTCTTTGCGGTGAGTAGTAAACTGTCCTCACTATATTATTTATTCCAACCTGGACTTTCCATTATTATACTGTATGTACCTTGTTTGAAAAAAAAAATATATTTTTTTAGTGGGAGCAGCAGCCACTAAAGGTTAGAAAGTAATATTTAACAGTAATAATATTGAAGTGTTTACTAACAGGCTACTGGCAAGTGGAGTAAAAACTGAAAATCAGTGTCACAGAATGTTATTTTGTAGGAAAATTCGGAACAAGCAAATTGTGCATCATCTGACTTAACCTGTCCCAACCTCTTGTGCCATAATAATGCTAATTTTGAAAATCTCAAGAAAATGGTTGACTGTGGTTTCATTCCTGAAGTAAAATCAAATGTTTAAGGAAGGAAGGAAGGAAGCTTAGGGTTTAACGTCCCATCAACAGCTTGGTCATTAGAGACGGAGCTAACACTCGGAGTTTTGGGTAAGGATGGGGAAGGAAATCAGCCGTGCCCTTTGAAAGGAATCATCCTGGCATTTGCCTGGAGTGATTTAGGGAAATCACAGAAAACCTAAATCTGGATGGCCGGTGGTGGATTTGAACCACCGCCCTCCCGAGTACGAGTCCAGTACTTTACCACTGCGCCACCTCGCTTGGTCAAATGCTTTAACTAAGTTCTTCTGTGAGCCTTATCAATGTGGCAAACTGCGTAGAAAGATATTTCCATCAAGTTTACATATCCGTGCCTGTGCTGCAGAAGAATTTATTCATGCTGATGTATGTAGAAAGATGCCACAGATGTCATTAAGTAGAGCTAACTATTTTGTTGTTTTTAAAGACCTAGAAGAGCAGTTTAACGGAATGGACAGTGTGCTGAAAGTGCATATAAGATGAACATTAACAAGAGCAAAACTAGGGAAATGGAGTGCACTCTAAGAAAATCAGGTGATGCTGAAGGAATTAGATTAGATAACGAAACAATAAACGAGGTAGATGAGTTTTGTTACTTGGGCAGTAAAATAACAAATGATGGTTGCAGTATAGAGGATACAAAATGCAGAATGCCAATGGGTAGGAAAGTGTTCTTGAAAAAGAGAAATTTGTTAACATTGAATATTGATTTAAGCTTAAGGAAGTCCTTTCTGAAGGCATTTGTGTGGAGTGTTGCCTTGTATGGGAGTGAAACATGGACAATAAACAGTGCGGACAGGAAGAGAATAGAGGCTTTTTAAATGTAGTGCTACAGAAGAATGCTGAAAATTATGTGGATGGATTGCGTAACTAATGAGGAGGTACTGAACAGAATTGGGGAGAAAAGGAATTTCTGGCATACCTTGACTAAAACAAGGGATCGATTGGTAAGACACGTTCTTAGACATCAAGGAATCGTGAATTTAGCGTTGTAGGAAAGTGTGTGGGGTACAAACCGCAGAGGAAGACCGAGAGGTGGATACAGTAAGCAGATTCAGACAGATATAGGTTGCCATTCTTATGTGGAGTTGAAGAGACTTGCTCAGGATAGGGTATTGTGGAGAGTTGCATCAAACCAGTCTCCAGACTGAAGACCACAACAACAACAAATATGATTGTACCTCATACAGATTTGTACATTATCTCAAGAACAAAAGTGATGTTGCGTCTGTGTTCTTAGAGTTTCAACAGATGGTGTAAAGGCAATCAGGTAATAAGCTCAAAGTTATTAAGACTGAAAATGGGACAGAGTTTGTGAAACCAGTTCACCCTATACACCAGAGCAAAATGGTAAAGATGAATGTAAAATCGGATCTATAGTTGACAGAGCTCATATAATGCTGATTGATTCTAGTCTTCCATGAACACTCGGCAGAAGCTGTTAACACAGCAGTATATACATTAAATTGCCAGCCATGTAAACCTAACTGTGATGAGGTGCCTTATGAAAAATGGTTCAAGAAGAAGCCATCATTAAAGCACATGAGGAGGTTTGGTGCTGAATGCTTTATGCACACTTTCAAACAGTTTCACTCCAAATTTCAAAGTAAGTCAAAGAAGATGGTGATGGTTGGTTACAGTGGATATAGCAACAATTATAGGTTGTATGATCCTGAAACAAAGAAGATAACCGTTTCATGAGATGTGGTCTTCTATGAAAATGCTACAGGGTCTCCTGCAAACATGGGGCAAACAACATTACACATGAATACAACTTCCTGACAGATGAAGAGGGAAATGATGTTCAATAGCTTGTTGAAAATGAAGAGGACTTTGTGGAGGACCAAGTATCCTGTCCTACTGAGAATAAGGAATGGATCTTAGAAACTGTGATGAACTTCACCCTCCAGCTCATTTCCAAAACTATGTGGCTTATGCAGCAGTAGTTGATGAACCACAAACTTACACAGAGGCAGTGACATCCAAAGACTCTGAGAAGTGCTATGAAGCAATGAAAGAAGAAATGTCTTCATTGAAGCTAAATAATACCTGGGATTTAGTGGATCTATCTCCTGATCTCCAAGTGTAAACCAGATGGTAGCATAATGTATTACAAAGCTAGATTATGTGCAAAAGGCTATTCTCAAAAACCTGGACTTGATTATGGAGAAACCTTATGACCAATTTGTTAGATATGAATTGATTCATATTCTTTTGGCTTTGGCTGGAGTTTATGATATGGACATGAAGCAATTTGATGTGAAAACTGCTTTTCTAAATGGTGATTTGCTGGAAGATATATTCATGAAACAGCCTGACGGTTTCATTAGTGAAAATGCAAATTTAGTGTGCAAATTAAACAAAAGCCTTTATGGACTAAAGCAGTCTCCAGAATAAAACATTTGTCCAGTTCATTAAGTGTTTTGATTTCAAGCAGCTTCAGTCAGATAATTGTGTGTTTCATACTCATGTTGATGACCAAGAAGCGATTTTAGCTATTTTTGTTGATAGTGGTTTAATTATGAGTAACTCAACAGAAACTATAAACAAAATACTTCCAGAATTCAAAACTCATTTTGAAATTGTGGTTGAGAATCCAAATTACTTTGTAGGATTGGAAACCAAGTGAAACCGTGAAAGTAAAGAACTGTTCATCTGCAAAGAGAGTTACATTAGCCGCCTCTTGGAGAAAATGAATATGAACAACTGTAAACCGAATGCAACACCCACTGACTGCAGTTCACAGTTGTATTTAAGTGAAGGTAAAAAAATCAATGGAGAACATGCCATTTAGTGAAACTGTGGGTGGACTGATGTCTGCTGCCACAGTGACAAGACCTGACCTTATGTTCTCTGTCAGTCAAGTAAGTCGATTTCTTAACAACCCTGGACCTGAGCACTGGACTGCTGTTAAACACATCCTGAAGTATCTTCAAGGTACAAGAGGTAAAGGTATTAAATACAGTGGTAACAAGCCTACATTTAAAGTGTATTCTGATGCTGATTTTGCTGGAGATGTTGATACCCATTGTTCAACAACTGGCCATGTCAGTGTACTGACCAGTGGACCTATTACATGGACATCTCGAAGGCAAAAACGTGTTTCCAGATGTACAACGGAAGCAGAATATGTTGCAGCATCTGATGCAGCGCTGTCTTCGCACATTCTTACAGGAACTTGGAGTTAATGTGGAGCAACCAACACCACTTTTTTGTGAACAGCAAATACATGTGATTTCATCATAGGCTGACACGATGGGTGGAGTATATCAAAGACATTGACAACGTAATATCTGATGCTTTGTGAGGCATCCAGTAGAAGGGGAAGATGATGGAATGAGAGAGGATGGGACAGAGGAGTATTCAGGAATGTATATGTAGGACGTCAAAGTTGAAAAAGAAATTAAATGTATCTGCAAGGATATGCAGAGAATGCGGACCCAGCACTCAAGCTAGTTAAGTCACTGTTTGGAACAAAAGGTAACGAAAGCATCAGTGTTTCTATAAAATTCAAAAAGGGGTGCTATTCAGAAGAAAAGATGAGAGCAAGGAAGAATGGAAATTTTATTTTCCAGAAGAGCAGGTCGAAGACCTAATACAATATTTACATTTAAGTCATGGACACTATGGGCTGCAGAAATGCTTACAAGGGAATGGTCAGAGTTGTCATGTCGAAGCCTGTGTTGCTATTTTTACCACTGGGAGTTAACACTGAAGGAAGTCTGTATGCAGACTTTTAGCTGCTGACACAACCTGGAAGTCTGTAAAAACTTTTATGAAGTATGACATTATTGTCGCACGGTTTCTGCGTTTATAACTGTCTGTTGTACAACCCTGACCTCTCTCGTTATGTTATACCAATACCATCTAGGGACAAGGTGGTGTTAGCTATGCGCTGCTCTCCTGCCACAGCAGTGAGAGAGCTGATTCGCCCAGTGAAAGTGATCGTACGATAATTAATAAATATGATAATAATATATTCGTTGACGTAGCTGATATGTTATCTACAATATTTTTTCCAAATAGCTATGAAATAGACACAAATACATATACGGTTTAGAACATGTCAAACTTTTATTTCTTGTAATTGCCCAAAAAAATGCAAAATATTGATACAATGTTGAAAACATAGGTTTTTGGTGCACTGAGAACTTACAAGCAAAGACGACATATGACAGCCCTATGAATCACAGACGTTGTTAGACATCCATAGACAAAACAAGGCCGGTGTTAGGAAGGTCAGTCCTAACATTAGTATATTTTGAGGCGTGCCATGCATATTTAATCACATTTTGAAACCGAGAGGAGGAAAACTGATCATGTACAACTGATCGCAACTTGAGAATATTGGTGATAGGAAACTGCAGTGATTTGCTCACAATAATTTTCTCTGTTAGTTTTCTGTAAAATACTTTCTGCTGGCGGAAAAATTCTCTGTCTAACGGTTGAAATACGTTCGTTGTGCCGGGTGTCAGACTGAGCTTGAAATACAGTTTTTAATGAATCGGAACTTTTATGACCTGACCACGAATATAGGAGGAGAAGAGATTTGTTCCCGCAGTATGGAAGAAAAGCGTGATGCATGTAAAGTGTAACGTTATCATTTCCTATTTTTCCAGACTTCGATGCATCTACCACAAGATTGTCAGCGTAGAACATTGTTTGTTTGACATGTGGTACAAAATGTCCAGTTCGTTCTTGAAGACACACATATAGTTTAGGCAGCAATGAACCATCCAGACTAATTATGGGCATTATAGTGTATGAATGGGTGAGTGCAGTTGTGGATTGCGCAATTGCCTCAATATGTTTTTCCCTTTTGAAAGACAGTGTTCTTTCTGCGTGCATTTCTTTTTGAAAACCTGACTGACCTGCATTGTAAACATAAGATTCACTAAAACTGGTGATCTTATTTTTTGCAGTCATTGAAAAGCTTCTATCATATCCATTTGAGTCACTTCATTTTCCGACCTGTTTCTCAATACAAATTTTGTTATTTTTCGTGCCACTGTTTTATGTGATCTTTTGAAGCGACTAATCCAACTTTGAGAAGCTGTAAATTCTTTAGTGCCTATCGCATTGGCAATCTCTTATGCCCAATCACACAAAGTTGTGTCGCTGACACTCAATAACTGTCGTCTGGCATCAGTAAATTTCTCAAAAAGTTGCGCATTTATCTCCGACACAATTTCTAGTCTAATCTTACGTCGTCCAGCGACTTTCTTTTTCCATCTATGCAATTCACGTTCAGAATGGACAAAGCGATACCTATTTTGAACAATACTGACACTTAGGTGTTTCTTACCACTTTCGTTCAACCAATACTTCACCACTTTTTCTTTGTCTGATAATGTAATTGTAGTTGCTGGTGTTGCTTTCGGATCTAATTAATGATGGTACATGGCATTATCATTCAAAGAGTCTTCATGTGTGCAACTTTGTTCCGTTTCTTTGCCGTTGGTAGATTCACAGTCTGCAATATCGAGTGTTTCAGTCATTTCTAGCCACATGTCTGTGCTATTTACATGCTCGTCTAGAAGTTTAACTACCGTGTCACACATCACATAGTCTTCATGCGTGTTTTCTCTTGATTGCTTTATTTGGTGTCTGTGGTATATCTCAATGGCAAGCAGCAAAACATTTACAGGATTTTCCATCACCTGTGAACGGAAATTAAATGTTCACCATAAAGTGGCTTGCGGAGTATAGATGTAAATGTACAGAATATCTTTAACATATTTAACCAGTTTCAGGATGGTATGTTTCGAAATACATACCAGAAATGAAAAGGAAGTGCATACTACAGAAATGAATGTTTGTTTCCCCTTTCCACCAAAATCATGCAATGATATTCCTCTTTAGTGAACGCCGTGATAAGACGGCAGTACCTCCCAACCATGCGCACAACGCTCACCATAACAACAGCTCACGACTCACCATTTCCAGAGGTGTCCAGCTGTCACTGCAAATGCCAAGCAGGAAAAACAGCCATTTTCGTGATTTTTAGATGACTTCCAGGTCATGTCAGCAGGTAAAATTCTGCATACAGACTTCCTTCAATGTTAACTAACAGTGCTAAAAAAAATCAATACGTGTTTCAGCATGACAAGTCTGACCATTCCCTTGTTAGAGAGACTTAGGACTATGTGCTATTTAATAACATGACGATAAAAGTCAGGGAGCAGCTCAGGGCCTGTGATCTATGTGAATGCATAAAATATGGCACTGTGTCAAATCAAGGTGTGATGCAGAGCATCATTCCAGATAAAGTGCTGGATCTCCTAGCAACTGATATACTTGGGCCCCTGCCGATGGGTCATGGTGGGGCTAAATATGTGTTACTCGCAGTTGACGTGTTTTCAAAGTACATCAAACTGTATGCCTTGAAGAAGGTAACAAGCACTGTAATAAAAAGTAAACTAGAAAAAGACTTCTTTGCGAAGTGGGAAGGATGTCATGAAGGATGGATCTCATTTCGGGACAGGATTTAAGGAAGTCGTATCCTTGCTGGAGAGTCACATTTAGAGTCCACTCCAATCCCGGAAAGTATCTAGTGACAAGAGGGGCACTTTTAGATCCCTCTGTGGGAGGTTCTGGGTTTGGGGGTAAGAGGAAGTGGCCCTGGCTATTTGCTTCTGTACCAGAGCAGGAGGGTAGTTGTGGGATGTGAAAGCTGTTATCAGGTTATTGGTGTATTGGTTCCGGGATACAGGACTGGAGCAGACTTGTTTCCCACAAAGACTTAAGCTGTAGGGAAGGGACCATTTGATATGGAATGGATGGCAGCTGTCATAATGGAGGTACAGTTGTTTGTTGGTGGGTTTGATGTGAACGGATGTGTGGAGCTGTCCATTGGATAGATTTAGGGCAACATTGAGGAAAGTGACATGGGATTTGGAACAGGACCAGGTGAATCCGATGGAACCAAAGGAGTTGAGGTTGGAGAGGAAATTCTGGAGTTCTTCTTCACTGTGAGTCCAGATCATGAAGATACCATCAATAACTCTATACCAAACTTTGGGTTGACAGACTTGGGTATCCAAGGCGGCTTCCTCTAAGTGTCCCATAAATAAGTTGGCATATGAGGGGGCCATCTGGTTTCCATGGCTGTTCGTTTTTGTTGTTGGTATGTCTGGCTCTCAAAAGTGAAGAGGTTGTGGGTTAGGATGAAACTCGCTCGGGTTATAAGGAAAGAGGTTTTAGGTAGGGTTGCAGGTTGTCGGCATGAAAAGAAATACTCCATTGCACCGAGGCCTCGAGCATGCGAGATATTTGTGTATATGGAAGTTCTACATCTACATACATACTCTGCAATCCACTGTAACAGGTGTGGCGTAGGGTACACTGTACTGCTACTAGGCATTTCCTTTCCTATTCCACTCCCAAACAGAACAAGGAAAAAAAGAATGCCTATATGCCTCCGTACGAGCCCTAATTTCTTTTATCTTGTCATTGTGATCACTTCCAAACTGTAAGTAGGTGACAGCAAGATCATACTACACTCAGCTTCAAAGTCCTGTCATCTAAATTTCCTCAACAGAAATTCACGAAAAGAACGTCGGCTTTCCTCGAGCGATCCCTAATTGAGTTGCCAGAGCATTTCCGTGGCACTTGCGCATTGGTCAAACCTACCAGTAAAATACCTAGCTACTCACCTCTGAACTGCTTCTATGTCTCCCTTTAAACTGATCTGCTGCGGGTCGCAGACACTTGAGCAATACTCAAGACATGGTCGTACAAGTGTTTTATACACGGTCTCCTTAACAGACAAAGTACCTCTTCTCAAAATTCTCCTTATAAACTGAAGTCAAATGTTCACCTTACTCACAACTGTCTTTACATATTCGTTCCATTTCATATCTCTCTGCAATGTTACACCTAGATATTTGAACAATGCGACTGCATCAAGAAGCTCACTACTAATGCTGTATTCGAACATTATGGGATTGTTTTTCCTACTCATGCGCAACACCTTACATTTTTCTACATTGAGAGCTAGCTGCCATTCTATGCACCAACTAGAAATTTTGTCTAACTCATCCTGTATGCTATTACAGTCAGTTAAAGACGACACCCCCCCCCCCCCCCACCACACACACACACACCACAACATCATCAGCAAACAGCCTCACATTACAAGTTACTCTGTCTATCAGATCATTTATATAGATAGAAAATAATACTGGTCCTATCACACTCCCCTGGGACATGCCTGACGATACACTCGTCTCTGATGAACACTTGCCATCGATAACAACATACTGCATTCTATTACTTAGGAAGTCTTCCAGCCAGTCACAAATCTGTGAACCTATTCCATAAGCTCGTATCTTTGTTAGTAGTCTGCAGTGTGGCACCGCATCAAACACCTTTTTGAAGTGGGCCTTTTGCCCTTCATCCATGGCTCGCAAGATGTATGTGAGAAAAGGGCAAGCTGAGTTTCACAAGAAAAATGTTTCCTAAACCCGTGCTGATTCATAGAAAGAAGCTTTTCCGTCTCAAGGAAATTTACTATATTCAAACTGTGAATATGCTCCAAAATTCTACAGGAAACTGATTTCAACGATATTGGCCTGTAATTATGTGAGTCAGTTCTATTTCCTTTCTTGTAAACAGGAGTCATCTGCACTCTTTTCCAATCACTAGGAACTTTGTGCTGAATTAAAGATTTGCGATAAATGCAAGATAAGTAAGGGGCCAATGCCGCAGAATAGTCTTTGTAAAACTGAACTGGTATTCCATTTCATTTGTATTTAGCATCAATGGTTACAAGGATAGTTTCCGGAAGTAACAGGCTGGGTAGGATTTCAGACGATCGAGAAAGTAATGGCTGTCTTTGATGAAGGATGGGATGCACATGATGGGTTGAAGGTGTTGGTCTATATAGGCTGAGATTCATTCTATGGTGGCTTGGTAACTGGCCACAATGGGACAGCCGGGATGTTTGAGTTTGTGAATCTTGTTAAGTAAGTAGAAGGTGGGGGTATTGGTGAGGTCATGAGATTAATGGAGTCAGGTGAAAGGTTTTGTAGGGGGCCTTAGGCTCTGAGGATTCCTTGAAGCTCAGCCTGGGCATCAGGAATGGGATTGCTTTGACAAACTTTGTATGTGGTACTGTCTGAAAGATGGTGCAGTCCCTCAGCCACATACTGCCGATCAAGTACCACGGTCGTGGATCTCTTGTCGGCCAGGAGAATGGTGGTGGACTGGCCAGCCTTCAGATTATGGATACCCATGGCTTCAACTGTGGTGATGTTGGGAGTTGGATTCAGGTTTTTCAAGAAATACTGAAAGCAAGGCTGGAAGTGAGAAATTCCTGGAAGGTTTGAAGAGGATGATTTTGAGGAAGAGGAGGTGGGTTCACTTTGACAGAGGATGGAACTGTTCCAGGCAGGGTTCAATTTGGATGGTGTCTTGGGGAGTTGGATCATTAGGAGCAAAATTAAGATTATTTTTCTTAGTGGCAAAGTGATATCTCCAGCAAAGGCTATGAGTATAGGACAGTAGATCTTTGAGTGGGACTGTTTGGTTGAATTTTGGAGTAGGGCTAAAGGTGAGGCCTTTGGAAAGGATAGAGATATCAGACTGGGAGAGAGGTTTAGAAGAGAGGCTGACAGCTGAAACTATCCAGAAGAAGCCAGCAACACACACAACAAAAATCTCTATATATAAACATAAACACACACACACACACACACACACACACACACACACACACACACACACACACACATACACACAAAACTGAGGTTTTGCAACCTTAGGATGCTTCTTCAGAAAGAGCTCTTTCTGAAGAAGCAACCAAAGGTTGTAAAAAATCAGTTTTGTGTGTGTGTGTGTGTATGTTTTTATTTTTATTTATTTGCCTGATAAGTCCACGTTTCTTTACTTTTTATAAATATTTTTCTGAACAGGAATGTTTTGTTGTGTGTGTATCTTTCCCTCTTAATCAAACATGTTTTAGACAACCCTCCCCCTCCACCCCTAAGCATCATTCGGTTCACTCATCTTTTCTTCTCTTTACTGCTTGATCTTTCCTCTCTGGTTTTATATATCTTCTGCCTGACGAAGCAGCTAGGCTGCGAAAGCTTGTATGTGTGTTTGTGTGTTATTTTATTCGTTTCTATCGACGAGCCGGTCCTTTTGGTAAGTCATCTCTTTTCTATTTTTTTTTTTTTATATATATCCTCTTTGACCTGGCCCAGTACTGATATACAGTATCAGTATCCACAATCCTCATGACCTAGGTCATGAGTTACCTTCCCCTTCCTTTCCCATTCCCTTTTTCTTTCCTCTCACTTACCTGAAGAAGGAACCCTGTTCCAAAAACTTGTTATATTTTTGTCCTTTCTTTTATTTCTGTGTGTGACTATCGGTGGTGCAGCAAAAAGGTAATAGTGACCAGCCAATCTATCTCTTTTGAAAAATAATTTATCATCTCTATGGAGAATTTCCATCACAGAGGGGCATGTGGCAAACACTGCCGCAACCGTGCCATATGTGTCAATTGTGCTGACGAGCATGCCAGTCATGCTTGTCCACTTGCACGAAGTGCAGACGACGTGCGCTCGCTGCGGTGGCCCACATGTAAATAGCTGGAGAGGCTGCCTGGCCTGCCAAGAACACGGCAATGCCAGCGCAAAGTTGCAGCAGAACTCGCGGCGGACAATGACAGAGGGCATGGCTAAGAAACAGAGGACCAGAAGACGCAGGGCTGCCAGGTCCGTGCCTGCACTTCCAGAGCAACGACCAGCCCCCTTCCCTGCCATGTGGCTGGCAGCCGCTGCCGCCAGTGAGAGAGGTGGTGGGGGAGGCCAGCTGTGCGGCGGCGGGTTTGGGAAGTCTGCTCCGTACTGCCGAGTGGAGCGCAATGCCACAACAGTGAGCGGCAGCGCTTGCCTCAGCAAAGAAGAACCTGACAGAGGCATCACCACAGCTATCCAAGCAGCGGAAGCCAGGCTCAGGACAGTGCTGAACGACAAACTGGAGGCGAAGTGTCTACGCATACGGTAATCGTGCCAGTAGCGGCGTCTGCGGCAGATAACTATCCAGAAGTAGCTAGCAAGGTGACGCAAACAACCTGCAAGAAGTTGGCACTTTGAACGACGCACGCGAGGACAAAGATGGTAGACTTTGGCTGCCAAATGCCAGAGGTCACTGAGAAGGACGAGATGGTTCCACTCTACCTGAAGAATATATTCGCCAGAGAGAATGGAGACAACCATCACAGAAGAAAAAAGAGGAAGAGAAAAAGTGAAGAATATGGAAAGCAACAAGAGCGACCACAGCACCTGGACATAGTCTTCAAAGAAAAGATTGACTACCAGAGAAGCCGGTCGAATAACCGAGAAGAGGACCAGCGTGACTCTTTCCACAAGAGACATGAAGAAGAAAGATCAAGCAGAAGACAGTGGAAGAAACAATACCACACCTTCTGATTGCCAATTATGCGCTTACAGAAGAGCTGTAAGCTCCCTGCGGGATCAATAGTAGAAATTAATAAATAAACAATGGATGTGTACCACTCAGAAATGTAATTATATGTAAATTTGGAAATAATTGATTGAAGATGAATATCACAAGACAGATAAAGAAATTGATTAATAACCAATCACTCCAAGAAACACAAATAAGGATAAACAGGAAATGCTACGGTTATCTTTCAACTCATTACAAGGATGTACATCGTGCTATGACAGGCACATATAAAAGACACTCATACACATAGAATTCAAACTTTCAGCCATTAGCTTTTGTCAAAAATGACATCCACCACAAAATCACACAATCTATGAGTACAAGTGTCTTTCTATATGCCTATTGCAACTTGACTTAAGTCATTGTGGGGCAGTGTAAAATATTCTTATTGTATTAATGAATTCCAACCCTGGTCTTTTCTTTGTAACACTATCTTTCTTATATCATCACTCTGACAGTTTTTTTCTGTCTCCACAACACTGAATGACTTTTTTAAATACTTTAATTAGTTTCTCTCTCCTCCAGAAATTTGTATTCTACCCATGATTTTAGATTCTGCCAGCTTCTGCAGACATTCACTTTTGTAAGATTAAGAGAGTCTGTCTTCTAACTTCTGTCTTAATCTTAAATGGGTCTAAAATTTCCCCTCAAATAATACCTTAAATTTCATACTTGTTTGTCAAAATTCTTGTAGTGATTTGAATAATTCTATCTACATATCTATTGAATCATAAACATTAATAAAAATCTTTAAACATGCATCAGTTTTAATAGTTCTTGTAATCTTTTCTTGAAATTTTAACTTCAGATTATTGATGTGTTCTGCAAATGATATACATTTCCTACACTGTGTTTGACATTTTCTATGTGTTACACTCTTATAATTGCTGACATGTAATTTATCACCTTTTTGTGCAATCAGTGGATCAGCACTATTCTACATACATTTGGTACTTTTCTTTCTCCTCGGGTTTTTTTCCATCAGTTTAACAAGTTATAGTGTTTTTCATGTATTACATTTTAAAATTTGTGTTGATAAACTGATTTTTCCCAGTGCTTTAAAATTCTTCATAGGCTTTATAATTATTAATATTTCTTCTCCATTTCTTGGATTGAGTTGCTTCCTGAATTACTTTATGTTTGCTTATCAGTAATCTGTATTTTAGTTCCTCACAATTTACTAATTTTTCAAAATATTGAGATAAACTTTTGCAGTTTTAAGACAGTTAGTTCCTTCACTACAAAAACACAGCCTTTTAAACAAATACCTATTAAAACACAGTTACACTCTTGGTGTAAAATGAGTAACATTATAATATTATTCTAATGTTCTAGCAAATTTGCATATTGATAGCAGGATGCAAGTTAGCAAGCAAAACTCTCTCTTGATTATTAATGAAAGCAAAGGTAAATCTAATTTTTGGGTAAATGAAGGTATCAGGAGTACAAATGTAACTTTTGTCATGAGTTCTAAAATGTTTAGAAACAAGTTACTGTTTATTTTATACTTCTGATAGTGGTAAATAAAACATCTATATTTTTTCCAGAAATTTTATTAATAAATAGATAATACAGCATTGTCAGTATTGTAAGAGAATATTAATAATGTTATTAACTATGGGGTTCTTTATTGACACACAATAAGTCTTTCAGGTGAGTATTTTCTTTTTAGCAGAATATCTTCTCATTATTCATGAACATCCTTAATTGTGCTGACAACCTTTGGCTTCTTGACAAGCAAGTTGTCTTCATTAGAGTAACCATCACTGCAAACAGACACACATTTCCGTTTGCAGCCAGAATCTTTTGAAAGAACTGTCTCTTCCGAGTGTTCCATTAACAATGCATTGTCATCATTCACCCTGTTAACTTTTGCTTCAAGTTCTCTTAACTTATGATCCCACTCCTCTAGGTGCTGTTTTAATTCATTGATCTGGGCATCTTGTGCAAGGAGTTTTGCATTTTGCTCTTGTAACATTCTAGCCTGCTTGGCTATACGAATATTGCTTTTTTTCAGCTGGAAAAAGAAATCATCATCATAAAACACACAGTCACAATAAGCTAACAGTTGTTATATTAAAGTGGAAAGGATGAATATCGACAAATGGACACAGATTTAAGCCTTGCTCTTCCCTAATAAAAGTGTGCAGAACAGTTTCATATTGTTTAGCAACAAAAGGTTCACTTCAAACTGAAATGACGGATCACACAATTAGAAATAAACTAGTGACAGAAATCCAAACATTATCATTACAAACAAACAGCAGTTGCTAAGTCCTATCTTGCATCCTCTGAAATATCGGTAAACAGTAATCCACGGGGGGGGGGGGGGGGGGGAGTGTTGCCTGGTATTGGTAGTATCAACTTTGAATTGGTGGATACAGAGAGAGAGAGAGAGAGAGAGAGAGAGAGAGAGAGAGAGAGAGAGAGAGAGAGAGAGAGAGAGAGATTTATAAGAGGATGAAAGACATGTCTTAGAAACACTGCATCCTTGTGATGTTAGCAGAGAACATTCCAAGAGAGCTGTGCCTATTACATCAAACATGTTAAATTTCACTTTAAAGGCGTTTGTAACACAACTTGAATTTCCATAGTGCCCTATGGTTATTTTTTGTGTCATGTTCGAGCAATCATCCATTTCCACATGGCAACTCACCAAGTGCAACAACATATAAACTTCTCTGTTTGACAAAATTTGCCACTCTGTTTTCTGACAGCTGAGGTACAATATAGGTATAAAACTGCTATCAAACAACAATGTGAGTCTTTTTCAAATGTCTCTCTTCAACAATAACACTACAAATGTTCATTTGCACATTTTTGTACAATTTTTATGGTAGTGACATTACACAGTTTTGGGAGCAGGAATGTGTTAGAATATTATAACTAGTTTTAACAGCTTCATACTAAGCAATTTTAAAATAGATTTTTATTGTCATGCTGCACATTACCAGTAACTCCCACCTACACATATTACCTGCAATCGAAAATAACAAGCTAACAAGATTCAAATTATGTACTCAAGGTACCCTCCGCCACACACCGTCAGGTGGTTTGCGGAGTATGGTTGTAGATGTAACAAGCAATTCATTTTGTTTTTCATTCTTCTTGGGCTCTGACTTTTTGGAGCATTTAAATTATGTTAGCTCGATAGCACAGTAGTAGAGTGCCAGTCTATAAATTCAGAGGTGCTGGGTCCAATCCCAGCTAAATCCTAGGATTTTTATTTGTCACTTTCCACTTCTTTCACCTCTGGCAATGTTACTAATGTGAAAAATACAGACTAGCATGGTGGTTTGGAATCCACGTTAAACTATAGGTCATTGGCATAAGGTCGGGCGATGGGGGCAGCCCACCCCGGGTGTCAAGTGAAACAAAGCATGGATCAAACACTAATCTTACAAAAGAATGATTTTATAAGGTGATGCCTAATGGTGAAAAAATTCTGCGGTCTTGGATGGTATACTCTCCTACAATGAATAACCTCCACCGCTTCTACTGTCACTTATTTGCTGTCACCAATAGTACCAGTTTAAGATATACATTTATAACTGGATTTCAGAAGTGGTGGAAATTGAATCTTAAAGTTGTCAACTACAAATCTCCAAATGAACATCTGGAAAAGTGGAAAACTTTGGAAATTGGCCTAAAAATTACATGAAAACATAGATGCAATTCTATTGAATATAACTTTGTTTTTGGTTAAACAGAACATAGCATTTTTTGGACATTAAGGGCAAGACTCTATAATTAAAGGCAATTTCTTGGAACTAGTCAAACTACTGTCAATTTATGATGTGATGTAGAAAGAACACATCTTGGACTTGGAACATAGCAAACCACAAAAGGTATCACACTTGTCGCCAGAAATACAGAATGAATTTATAAATATTTTGGTGGTCATGTAAAATCCAAGCTTGTAAATGAAATTGAATCAGCTAAATATTTTGGTAACATGTTTGATAGCACAGTTGACATTTCACATATTGACCAAATGTCCGAAGTGATTTGTTTTGTGAAAATTGCTGACAGAAAATTGGAAATCAAAGAAGCTGTTTTTCCCCCTTTAAAAAGGAAAAAAGTCACTGATCTAAGTGAAGAAATTCTTGATAATGTTCAAAAAGTCGTTTTAGATGTTATGATGTGTCGTTCACAAGGTTATGATAATGCAGCTGTTATGAGGGGCATTTGTGGAGGCGTACAAGCTATTATTAAAGCAAAAAACAAGAAAGTCCTTTTTGTTCGATGTATTGATCATTCAGTTAATTTATATGGCCGATACTCATTTGCACAAAACGTGTCTTGTGTAACATTTTTCAGAGCAGCAGAGAGCATTTTTACATTTCTTTCTGCCTCCACTAGCTATTGGGCTATTAAACACATCAATGTATCTGTTACAAGACTTTTGACAATGCGTTAGAGTGCTCATTAAGCTGCAGTAAAAAGTACTGGCAGAAAAATTTGACAGTGTTGTTGCAATTGAGGAATTATGTGACCAACAAGAAATTTAAGACACAAGAGGCTTTCACATTTCATTTCTATATGTACTTCTGGAATGATGTTCTAAGGGAAGTAAACTGTACTCAAGTTGCTTTGCAAAGTAAAGGCTTGAGTCTTGATCAGTCAGTTATAAAAAAGAGGCACTTTTTATGGAACTTTTATATGGAACAAAATCAAGGTCGTATTGTAGGAGAGGCAACTGGTCTTGCTGAGGAAAAATGCAAAAGACTACGTCATTCTAATAGAAAGATGAATTCGTCATAAAAAACAAATGGCTGGTGAACAGACCACCAATGCAAACCTCTCACTGAGAGCAGAAAATCAAAAGAATATGTTAGAATGTCTTGACTGATTCAGTACTGAACTCTGAACAAGATCATAGCCAATTCAAGATGTCGCCTCATTTTTCGAGATTGTGCAGCCAAATACCTTGCTTTTGGACAACAACAAGGAGCTGAAATTAGATATGTCAAAAATTACTGTTTTTTGTGATGAAACTCCTCTTTGAAATTTGAATGCTGAGAAGACATTTGAAAGCTGCAGATATTACAGTTTCCACTTGGGTGTGTCTAGACTCCTTAAAATTCATTGTGAAATGGGATTTTATAAACACTCTTCCAAACCTTATGCTCTCTCTAAAGTTAAAAATGTTCAAATGTTTGTTAAGCTTATAGGACTTCACTGCAGTTTCCCTAAACTTTCAAACTACTTATAAACTACCTTATACTAAACACAACACAAACATCCATGCCTGAGGGAGGATTTGAACCACCCCCCCCTCCCCGATGGGGAATGACTTCAATGACAATGCCACTCCACCGCGGCCCTATCTAGAGTTACTTGTGGCGATTTGCATATCATGTGAAAGGAGCTTTAGTAAATTGAAATTAATTAAAAACTACTTGCGATCCACAATGAGCAACACAAGGCTAAATAATTTTGCCAGGTTAATTATCGAACATGAGGGCAGCACAGAACATTAATTTTAAAGATGTGATTTCTGAATTCGCAGCTGTTAAAGCTAGAAAGAAATTTTAAGTTTATCTTCCTTCAGTAGTTAGTATTCTGAAGAATTTATACAAATTTATTGTGTATAATACTGTTTCATAATGTCTAATGCATAATAAAAGAATGTTAATGTATTATAAATTGCAGTTTGATGATTAATTACTTTCTTTTCTATTATTTAAAAATCATACTTGTAATCTATCTAGTTGTATTATTTTGACACCTTTTATTCATGGGGTGACCCCAGTGAGAACCGCCCCAGGTGCCACCGAAGCTAGTTGTGCCACTGCTGCAGGTCCCCCTATCACTGACTGGTTAAGTCAGTTTGAAGGCTGGAGGAAGGAAACAGCATACCACCTCCACACAGGACCTAGTAAAGCACTGCGAGGTTCAAACGAATCTTCAGATTGTTGACTGCTTTACCTTTTTATTTAAATTATACATGTCAGGAGCTGTCTTTCAATCTTTCACAATCATAGTTTACTGTATTCTTCATTTCATAACTGATTCTTATTTCCATAAATTTTAAACTGATATAACAATTAACCCATACTGTTTTATGATTTATACCATAAAGAGCATTTAAGAAATGAGATCATCACACTAGTATTTATGCAGGTAGTAAGGGATATCGTATAGAATAAATTTATTGTTCTTAACTTTCCATATATTCTAGTTCAAGTGGCCTACTTGATGTATCACCACAGTCTAACATATACAGTCACGACACTCCCACAGATTTTTGTTATACGCTGCGACAGCAGCGCTCCAAGCGGCCGGCAAGCTACGTTTCTGAATATGATAGTTGATGAGTGCGAATAGTATCGTTTAGATTGACGTCAGCATAATTTTTACATTAGGGATCGTATGTAATGGCTTTTAAATAGGTAATAATTTAAAAATAGCTCCCCATTTGTCTTTCTTAGGTTTCATAAGATTCCTGATAAGGTATGAAACGGTACATTACAGGACAGTTAATTTACAATCATCCTGAAACATACAGGCTTTAAATGAGTATTTTCATTTTCTATTAAAAATAAAAATGCCTAGGAAACACAAGGAGATATGCCCTTTAGCAGAGAGACGTCAATTTCTACGCAGGAACGTTAAGTATTCTTCATTACAATTCCAGTAAAATCAGTGAGGGTGGAACATAGGAAACGTATATAGAATGCAATAAATACGGTATTTAACGTATCAAATCAACCATCACAGCCGTAGCTGAAGGAAAAACATCACAGACATGGCAATATAACGATAAAAGCAACCAAACTGTTTTCCAACAAAGAAGAACCCATTTCCACAATTGTTGCTACATCTGAACCACAAACGGCAATAATCATCAAAACATTGTTTTTTTAAAGCTAAAGTAATTACACTTAAAAGAATTTGCACGTATAAGAAAGATGAGTGATGTGTAAAAATGTGAGAATCATTAGACTCCATACCGAATTGAGACACGTCAAAAACTGACTGTCATAGTAAGAACAGACCATAATAGAAATTTATTATATAATTATGTTTATATGCAACTTACTTTCAGCAGAATAAGCTGCAAATATATACATATTCGTAAGTATTTATTCATGACAGAGTTGTTCTTTATACCATTGAATCATTTATATGAGGCTGTTTTTATATTAATTTCCTTATTATGTTTGTCTCTCGATATTTTAATAATTCTTGTAACGCAAAAATTATAGTAAGTATTTTGTTAATTAGGTACAAAAGCGATTATAAACAACATCACTACTTCGGCAGCTTGCCCATGGCTAGGAGTGCTAGTGTCACAGCAGCTGTCAGTTGGTAACAACTTTTACAGCAGTGAGTGTCGTGACTGTATATGTTAGACTGTGGTATCACATTGTCATGTTCCTTAAATTATTTAGCCTCTATCCCACCTTTATTAGAACTTTCTTCCAGTTCTTTCAAATGTTTGTAGAGCTTATGGGACTTAACTTCAGGGTCATCAGTCCCTATACTTACAAACAACTTACGAACTAGCTAATACTAAGGACGGCATAAATATCCATGCCCGAGGGGGGATTTGAACCCCTGACCGTAGTGGCCGTGCAGACCGTGACTGGCGCGGCGCAGCCCCCTCGGCCACCACAGCCGACTCCAGTTCTTTATGTCTATGAAAAGATTTTCATCTCTCATTCATTTTACAGTGTGGAAATATATGGTACAATGTTCACTCCACTAAAATATGAGACTTGACAAGTAATTACCTTCATGCATTGAAACTTCCAATATAGGCAATACACCCTTAACTTCGAAAGTACAAATTCCTCCTTTGTGAGGGAAAAAGAGATACTAGTTTGACAAGGTCAGACATGAGGCTCATGTCATACAGGATCCAGATTAAGGTGGAATCTCATGTGTGTGTGAGCTGAAGTTAGACAGTAACTGCCAATCAACCCACTTGTCACTATGAATTTAGCAGTTTCTGACTGTACTTTCTCTTTTTATACCGTCATTGTCTATAACAGCGGTACTCTACCTGCGGCCCGCGGGCCACTTTCTTTTTTGAGCTAGTTGTCCAGTATTCAGAAGTCCTCAATAAAAATCTCTAGTGACTGGCTGATAAAATATGCAACATGCGTACAGCCAGTGCCCTGAATTTGAGCAGTACATTCTCCACAACGCATGTCGTTTATTGTGGAGCAGGCACCTCTGACTGGATACTCAAGTGTTTGCGCGTCCCATGCTGCCCCGGTGCTTCCCCCACCCTGTCCTCCCCGGGTGGCTGCTGTGGCAGCTTGGACAGCGCTCGCAATCGCGTCCTCTCCGGTGTGCTGAAGTATCCGTTCTGAATCCTATCAAGTGTGACACTGTTAATCTGTCTTATGAGCGTTCAGAATGAGGAAAAAAGTTCGGATATAAGTGTGCCATTTTTTGATACTTTTTTTTTCCTTTAAAACACGTTCAACGAAAAGTCTGTTCAGCTATTTAAATTTCAGCACCCAAAATAAGTAAGAATATTTACTGCCAGCATTCTCTCTTGTTATACATTGCTTGATGAATAGCACATACATCCAAGTTAGTTAGTACCAGGTCGTAGAGTCATAAATAAAAGCCAGCTGTCAACATCCATAGTAGAAGATTTAAAAGTTAAATAAAATTAAAGCAAAAAACCTCTCTAATGCTGTCATTTATTTACTTTTGAAACAGGTGCATGTTAAAAGCTGCATTGAGTTACATAAGCAAGATATTTACTAATTTTTTATACTTGAGTGTATCTTACACAGCAGCTGTGAATAAATGTATGTTTTATGATGCGAATATTATAGACAAAAAATTCCTAGCAGGAAAAATTATATATATAACAATAGACGAAGATTACTCACCAGGCAAAGGAGCACAGGTGTGACAGCAGCACAAATAGATAGAAAACACACACACACACACACACACACACACACACACACACACACAAAAGCTATTGCAATCCAGTTGCTTCTTCAGGCAGAAGGGAAGGAGAGGGAAAAGGAAATGATGAGGGTTTTAAGGAAGGGGGTAAGGAGCCATTCCAATCCCGGGAGAGGAAAGACTTACCTTGGGGGAAGAAAAGGAAGGTGAACAAATACACACACACACACACACACACACACACACACACACACACACCCATACATTTACACAGACGCAAACACATGTATGGGTGTGTGTGTGTGTGTGTGTGTGTGTGTGTGTGTGTGTGTGTGTGTGTGTGTGTGTATTTGTTCACCTTCCTTTTCTTCCCCCAAGGTAAGTCTTTCCTCTCCCGGGATTGGAATGGCTCCTTACCCCCTTCCTTAAAACCCTCATCATTTCCTTTTCCCTCTCCTTCCCTTCTGCCTGAAGAAGCAACTGGATTGCAAAAGCTTGTGTGTGTGTGTGTGTGTGTGTGTGTGTGTGTGTGTGTGTGTGTGTGTTTTCTAATTATTTGTGCTGCTGTCACACATGTGCTCCTTCGCCTGGTGAGTAATCTTCGTCTATTTTTATATATAAGTATGTTTTATGTTATATTTGCTATATTATGATTTGGTGCATTTTACTCATTTCATTGTAAGCTTCAGTAATGTGTATCACATGGCATTGTTGCATTCTGAATAGTGAGTAGTTATAAAATTGGTTCCACCTTTGCAAACACCATCACCTTACAAGTAATTATCAGAAGAAAAAATAGCAGAAGTCAGAGGAATACATAATGCCAGTTTGCTTACCGAAATTACCTTTGCTACTACACTCTTTTACACAATCAACATTAATTGTAAACACTAATTGGTGTGACGACTTTCGAAAGAACAGACATCAGATCAATTTATAAGTAGTAGTCAGATGTGACAATGGCATTTTGGGTTCCAGTGTTCATCGGTAATGTGATAAAATCGTTGGACCTTGTGTGGGAATCCCTGATTGTGAACATTGAGGAATATGGTCAAGGGACGCTACTTTCATAGCTTGGGACTAGTGAGAATTTTGGGCGGACGGGAGATGCACTCAGGATAGATGAGAAGTTAAGGTGACTGCTGGCCCAAAGTTTGTAATCGATAAATACACATTAACGGAATATTTTATCTTTATGCCGAAGTACGACAACATGCAAATATAAATTCAGAGACTGAAGGCGAGATTTCATAGCTGCACAATACAGTTCCAAGTTAATGATGAAAGTTAACTTCTATTAAATTGTCCGTAAATGGCGCTTTAATGTTTAACCAAGTTAATGAAGTTAACTTTTTGGTTAAGGCTGTTCAGCTCTGGCAAGTACCATAGTGGCAGTTCACAGTAATCACTAACCCTAACTGCCTAAAAAAAAAAAATCTCTAAATGTTGTATTCTATTGCTTAACTTACGTTACGAACAAAGATATTTAACAAAAACATAACTGCTTGGAAATGGCTGTCAAAAGGTTGCAGCAGAGTTTCAGAAGGTCACTCATTTTAAATTCTTACATATCTTTCTTTGAAATAAATTATGATTTGTCTAAAGAACAAGTTCGCAAATTGTAAAAAACTAAGAAAACATGAATTAACAATACGTTCAGCTTTATTTCAAAAAGCAATGTACTCTTCTATTAACAATAATATATTAAAATAGATTTTGATGATAAAACAAATGGGTGTAGTTATTTCACAGTGTTATTTTGTCCTGTGAAAATGTTGTGGCCCACTTGAAATAAAAATTTCGAGAATTTGGCCCAACCAGGGAAAAGGTTGAGTATAGTTGGTCTATAACCATATAATGTTGTTGTTATCTTCAGTTCAGAGATTGGTTTGATGCAACTTTCCACCCTACTCTACACTGAGCAGGTTGTTACCCCTCCTCATATGAACAGCAACATACATCCATTTGAATTTGCTTACTGTATTAATCTCTTGGTGTCCTCCTGCGATTTTTACCCCACACACTTTCCTTCAATGTTAAATTCACGATTCCTTGATGTCTAAATATGTGTTCTAGCAATCGATCCCATCTTTAAATCAAGATATGCCAAAAATTCCTTTTCTTCCCAATTCTGCTCAGTACCTACTCATTGGTTACGTGATTAACCCCCCTGATCTTCAGCATTCTTCTGTAGCACCATATTACAAACGCCTCTATGCTCTTTCTGTCTGCACTGTTTATCATCCATGTTTCACTCCCATTCAAGGCAACACTCGACTCAAGTGCCTTCAGAAAGGACTTCCTTACACTTAATATTCAATGTTAACAAATTTCTCCTTTTCAAGAACACTTTTCTTCCCATTGCCATTCTGCATTTTATATCCTCTGCATTGCAACCATCATATGTTATTTTACTGCCCAATTAACAAAACTCATCTACCTCCTGTATTGTTTCGTTACCTAATCTAATTTCTTCAACATTGCCCAATTTTCTTAGACTGCACTCCATTACTCTTGTTTTGCTCTTGTTAATGCTCATCTTGTATGCACCTTTCAACACACTGCCCATCCCATTCAACTGCTCTTCAAGGTCCTTTGATGTCTCTGACAGAATTACAATGTCACCGGCAAAACACAATGTTTTTATTTCTTCACCCTGAACTTTAATTCATTCTCCATATTTCCCTTTGTTTTCATTTATAGCTTTCTCAATAACATTGGGGAATGACTACAGCCCTGTCTTACTCCCTTGCCAACCACTGAATCCCTTTTCTGTTAACAGCTGTCTGATTTTTGAACAAGTTGTAAATAACTTTCCGTTCCCTTTATTTTACTCCTGCTGATTTCAGAATTTGAAAGTGTATTCCAATCAACATTATCAAAAACTTTCTCCAAATCTACAAAAGCTAGAAATGCAGGTTTGCCTTTACTTAATCTATCTTCTAAGATAAGCCGTAAAGTGAGTATTGCCTCCTGTGTTCCCACATTTCTCCTGAATCCTAACTGATCTTCCCTGAGGTCAGCTTATACCAGCTTTCCCATCCTTTTGTCAATATTTTGTGATAAAATTTTGCAACCCCGACTTATTAAACTAGTGGTTCTGTAATTTTCAGACCTGTCTACACCTGTTTTTTTTTTTTTTTTTTTTTTTTTTTTTTTTTTTTTTTTTTTTTTTTTTTTTTTGGAATGGGGATTATTACATTTTTCTTAAAGTATGAGGGTATCTCTCATGCATCTTATGCAGCAGATGAAACAGTTTTGTCATGGATGGCTCTCCCAGAGACTTCAGTAGTTCTGAGGGAATGTCGTCCACTCCAGGGGCCTTCTTTCGACTTAGGTCTGTCATCTCTCAGTATAGTATCTCCTATTTCATCTTCATCTACTGCCTTTTTCCTTCCTACAATATTGTCTCTAAGTTCATTTCCTCTGTAGAGTCTCTCTATTTACTCTTTCCATCTTTCAGCATTCCCTTCTTTGCTGAGAACTGGTCTTCCATCTGAGCTCTTGATATTCACGCAGCTGCTTTTCTTATCTCTTATTTTCCTGTAGGTGGTATTTATTTTCCCCCTTGTTATACATTCTTCTACAGATTTGCGTTTGTCTTCTAGCCACTCCTGCTTAGCAATTTTGCACTTCCTGTCAATCTTATTTCTTAGTCATCTGTACTCCATTTTGCTGGTTTCAATTACTGCACTTTCATAAATTAAATTTAGTATTTCCTGTAATATCCAATGATTTTTTGTAGGTCTTGCCCCCCTTTTTTTTATTTTTCCTCTGCTGTCTTCACTATTTCAACCCTCAATGCTCTTCTACTGTTTTATTTCCCACCGGTTTCTGTCAATTGTTGGCTAAAGCTCCCTGTGAAATCCTCAAGAACTTCAGGTTCCTTCAATTTATCCATGTCCCATCTCCTTATTTTCCTACCTTGCTTTATTTAATTTTTTTTCAGTTTAAAACTACAGTTCATGACCAACAGTATATAGTTGGAGTCTACATCTGCCCCTGAGTATGTCTTACAGTGTAAAACATGGTTCTGAAATGTATGTCTTACCATTATAAAATGTAACTGCTACCTTCCGGTGTCTCCTGGTCTCTTCCATGTATACAGCCTTCTTTCATAATTCTTAAAGCAGGTGTTTGTGATGATTAAATTATGTTCTGTGCAATATTCTACCAGGCAACTTCCTCTTTCATTCCTTTTGCCCAGTCCATATTTATCTACTATTTTTCATTCCCTTCCCTACTGTATATAAAAATTAATTGCTGTATTTTCGTCTAGCTAAAATTCAGAAATTGCTTAACTAAGTTCAATAATATTTGTTTTCTTGTGTGATCTTTAATACAAGAGCAGTTTAGAAAAGAAAAATTGGGATAACCCACAGGAACAGCTGAAAAATTTATAAAAATCAAAATTTAGATTAGATTCATATTTTATGCATTGCCATAATGTTCATCCAAATTGATAAAATAATTCACACTCTACCTTAAAACAATATCAATAGCAATGTCAACATAATTATTAGTATGACTGATCACCATGAAATCTGACAGATGTATGAAATATACAGGGGAGGGAGAAGACAAACAGAGAGAATGAATGATTGGCAGAGAGCAGGGAAGGTAATGTCAGAGGGAGGGAGGTGTATTGAGGGGTGGTGGGGGGACAGACCAGGAGCAGGGAAGAGTTGGACAGAGAGAGGAGGAAGCAGTAAGCAGACTAACCTAATTTTGGAAAAACAAATACCTGACCAACACCAGTTTTTCAGCTAGGTAACAATGAAAATACTTGGGCTCAAACAAACACAAATACACCAAAATTGTGTGAGAGATAATGTAAAGGTCCCTTATTACACTAATGATACTCCCGCACCTGCACAACTCGGCAGTCATCCGTTAGAGGTATCTGCATGTGCCATGCCACATTGCACATTAACCTGCCAATATCCAGTCGGGACCAGCAGGGGCGGCACAGTGTGCCTCTGAAGCTTTGTTTTGTGATGTTATTTGTGTAGTGAAGCTTCAGATGGGTTGGCGATTGGTAATCAATCTTGCTAATATTACTGTTATTGGTTGAGATGAAGTTAAGATGAACCCTTCTTTGTGAAGATGGTGTTGGTGTAGAAGATGAATCATTCATATGTTTTCTGGTATCTATTACAGTGCAGAAATATGAGCATAAGTTATAAACAGATACTGTTGTAACATGAACACATAATAAATTTGCTTTTTGGGTATGATCTGCCTTGAGCAAACACAAACAGGATTGATATGACAAAAAACGCATTGCAAGAAGTACTGCAGCCAAAACTGCACAACAGATTCTTTATCATAAATATGCATTTTGTCAATTAGAATCAGTTATCTGTGGGAGTATATGGACTAATCCTTTTTCTAATTGTCGCAGAATACTACCTACAATATTGGTGAACCAGTGGACAACTGACGTGGCATTCAACACTATATTATGGAATGTGCAAATACGTCATGCTATCACCTTTCATTTCTTCACTGTGCATTTTGCAGCCACTCATATTGCTCAGAGCATTTTACTGACATTGCCCATTTACATCTATAGTGCTATCTAGATCACGATTGCAGAGTTTTGCAGAAAAATGACACCCACCAGCAAATTGACAGGTATGTAATGGTCCAGTAACCTAACATTCATACAGATATGTTTGTTCGAGTCTAAGTACTTTCCTAGTAACATAGAGAGAAGCCACAGTCTGTCACAGACAGTCGCAAAACTCTCTAGGAAAATACTGCAACTGAAAAGATACTAGCACTCCAAGCGAGGAAAGGAATGATACAAATTTTGAAGTTGCTGTTTTTAATGCTGTTTCTTTCATGTTTCCTAATCACTGAACGTTGCTATGAACTTTCTAATACAAAAACATCGTTACAGTAATATCACTGCTTCTGTTAATGACAGTCTATAATAACAAATTCTCAGTGCAGTGTAATTCATACAGTTCACAAGACCTAAGTCGTAACCATATCATCCAAAAACTTTTTGAAAGCAGAAATGAATTGAACCTGATGTGCTCAAGTATAAAAGGAACTGATTAAGATTATGTTCACGTGCTTGGTGCGTAGTTCGACGTTGCACGGGTTTTGTTTCAGCGGATTCTGCAAATTATAATATTTTCAGAACTACATACGATTTTTACATTGTAGGAGACTAGCTTCTACATCACCTTATAAACACTCTTTTCACCTTGTCCTTGCTTCTGTTTTTTTTTTTTTTTTTTTTTTTTTTTTCGTTTACCTATCATAATTTTTTTAACTACTTAGCAGGTATCAAACTGTATATCTTCAAAAATGTGACATGCTAATAATAGTTTATGTATGGTCATATTATTTATTTGTAGCTACACATTCACTTTATCAAACTAGTAGCTAACTGCCAAAATATGTTGGTCTACAGGCTATAATTTTTGTGAAACTGAGGTACGAAACTAAGCAGACTCTACTGAAATAGTTGATTAACTGCTGTTGGAAGCATTCAGTCATTCATTTTTTTTAGCAGTAATATTATGAAATAGTGGTCAAGTATTGGCGATTCCAGTGAAGACCAGAAGTTCGCTCGTGAGTGAATTGTTAAAGATTTACTTCTATGCTTAAAAGTATAAATAACCACTGTAAATTAACACTTGTTATTCATAACATTATTCTCTTACTTCTGATCATCCTTTGCTAAAGAGATTTTTCCAAATTATTAGTTGTTACAATTTATAGCACCACAAATGCTCCTAAATTCGAAGGAATTTTGAATGTGCTGCTTTACTCCAAATACACATTTATTAATTAACCGCTTCACGGTATGTTTATACTACCCAGCCGTTTGGCAGTGCTGCAGTCATGAAGTTACAAAAATTCACAAGGTGTTTCATGACTCTTATGTTAGATTCTGGAGAAGCCTAAGAGGATGACGAGGAAGGTAAGAAATAGGCGCAGTGAGGGGGGAAGGGATAGCCAGAGAGATTAAGTGTATGGGTGTACAATGTATATCAAATTCCCATGCATATTGAGCATATCAAGAACTTAAAAACAAGAAAATAAGATTCAAACCAAAAATAGACAAATGACACACAATCAAAAGAGTATTTACAGATGAGGAAAGAGAAAATTAAAATCAAATAATAATCATAATAATAAAGAACCACAGCAAAAAGCACACAGGACATGCAAGCTGGTTACAACAGCAAAAATTCTTCAGAGATCTTATTGTACCTACCCTTTCATCCATTTTTGACAACACATCCATGTTATATTTCTCATGACTTCTGATAGTCATGAACTGACGTTGGAAAGTCTCTATCCTCCTTGATGGACCTACATGAAACACTTTGTTTTAATAGTTATTCTTTGCAGTACACTCAATAGAATTCCAATATATCAAAAGTCATACCAGCTAATGGATAATTTGGATAATTTTGACACTCCTGTCTACTCTTTAAAATGGGCACAATTTTTTCTTCAAAATGCTCCATTGCCATAGATGAGATGTCTCTTAACTCTTGAAGTGTTTCAAGTGTTCTTGGAGGAGGAGCGTCATTACCATAGCTTTGCATGTATCTGAGGACCCTAAATATTTCATCGATAACCTACAACAAAAGTTAAATTAATCCTTATAGTGACAGTACAGGGTTTGTCTGTAAAGTAATGTGTCACTTTGTTTTTCCTTCTTCTTTTTTGACAATTGGATACTTTCACCAGATTAAATTTTTTGAAGTATAACTCATTCCATATCAATACATTTTTGAAAACACAATTGCCAAATATCGACAGCTTCCTGGAACACCTGAATTACGATGCTCTTCCACGGGAAGGCAGGGGAACAGAACAAAATGCCAGGACCACACTGGTACTACAGTCTAACTTATATGCAACTTTAGGACAGCTAAAGCACTGTTACAATACTGATCCATGTCAGATCAGCAGTGACAATAAAGTCCTGGTGAATCAGCACATTGGTGGGATGCACTTGCCACAAAGTTTGGGATTCAGTGTCTGTAGCACTTCCTTGTAAAATTGAACACTGGCTGACTGGCCAAAGGATACAAACTCATGATGCACTATCCCCTTTGAATAATAATAATATAAATAATAATTAAAAAACAAACATAATGGACTTCAGCCGGGACTTGCTCAGGTGAGCCTGTGTTGTCACGGCGATGAGCTCCTGTGCCCTTGCAGATTCTATTTCTTTGACTCCAGGAAATTGAAATCATATTCACTCACTTAGTGTTACTTTAGTGTGTCTGTGAAAACTCTCAGCAAAAGTTTTGTATAAAACTTCCAGCTGACCAAGTCTTCCAATGCAGTCTAATGAACAACTGCTTTCGTCAAGTCCAATAATTCCAACATTAAGCAAACACTCATTTGATTGACTGAATTCTGTAACTGGTGCAGGGAGCCACATGCTAATATTTGCCTTGGTGGCAACTTCCTCCTGACCTCCTCTGAACATCTTGTGACACCTGTTCAAATGTGATCTGGAAAAGAAAGCATCCTTGAAAACTTCCTTAAGCATTTTAGAAATTTACAGAGAGGTTTTCCTGAGCTTCACAGAAAATGTTACTGCAGAGTGTTCTCCTCATACGTTCAACATGATCACAACATACATGGTCATAGAAAAAATCAATTCAAGCCTCCAATAGCACAGTTATGCTTTAGTTATCTACGCTGGAAAGCTAAGGGTTCCTCCAACCTTCACAACTGGACTGCACATATATTTGTATAACAACAAAATGTGACTCATTACTTTCTGGACACACCCTGTAGTAGAAATAACATCAGCATATACATAATGATGTGATGTTTGGCATAACTACAACAACAATAATAATAACAATAATTATGATAATAATCTGACCACAGGGAAGATTAGTTTGGATTTAGGAGAAATGTAGGAACACGCAGGCAATACTCACATCGTGACCTATCTGAGAAGATAGATTAAGGAAAGGGAAACTTACATTTTTAGCATTTGTAAATCTGGAGAAAGCTTTTGACAACAATGTCTGGAATACACTCTTTCAAATTCTGATGGTAGCAGGGGTAAAATATAAGGAGCGAAGAGTTATATTCAACTTGTACAAAAACCAGACAGCAATTATTAGAGTCGAAGGGCATGAAAGGGTCACAGAGGTTGGGAAGCAAGCTGCAAAGGAATGCAAGGAGAAATTTGGGGAGGAAATTAAAGTTCAGGAAGAAGAAATAAAAACTTTGCGGTTTGCTGATGATGTAGTAATTCTGTCAGACAGCAAAGCACGTGGAAGAGCAATAAAATGGAATGGACAGTGTCAAAAGGAGGGTATAATATGAACATTAACAGAAAAACAAGGGTAATGGAATTTGGTGACAGAAAATCTGAAGATGCAGAAGGAATTAGACTAGGTAATGAGACAATAAATGTAATATTAAATCTGTATTAAAGTCACCAGCAACCAAGAGATCTCTGTTTCTTCCTGTTAAATAATCCAATAGAGCTTCTAGATGATTTAGGAACAGATTGTAATTTCCTGCAGGTGATAGGTAAATAGTTACTATTATATAGCATTGGTTATGGAACTCTACTCCTGTTGTGCAAGCTTCGAAATGCTGCTCCATTGATTGATTGATTAGTGATATAGGGCACTCAACATCGAGGTCATCAGCGCCCGTGCTCAAACATGAACGGATGGAAGAAAATTACGCATGTCGGATGGACTTGCGAAATATAAAAGCACACCTACAGCTGTAGGGATAGCTTAAAACAACCCTTAAAAAGACTAAAACTGAGGATAAAACATTGACATATACATGGCCTGGCTACTACTTAAAAATAAAGGGTGGCCAAGCCACTCTAACACACATTAAAATCGCACACCCAGTATTTTGGGAAGTAGTCCAGACATAGTACAAAAGCGTAGGACACGATCCACAGACGCCTCATCGTCAGCTAAAATAGATTTCAGGTCCTGTGAGAGACCCAAATTTGCCCTGGTACCAGCAAATAAAACGCATTATATGTCGTATTGACAATTGTGTCCTACATCGGCCACACTCTGGCGGTTCTTCACAGTGTAAAAGGAAAACATGTGTCAATGGGCAATGTCCTATTCGGAGACGAGTGAGGGCGACTTCATCAGCTCCTGTAGGGCGGATGGAGGTACGCCATGGGCGGACTGAGGATTTTATCGCGCATAATTTATTGTCCGTCGCATCCAACCACTGATTCTCCCACAACGTCATGGTTCTGCGTGTCACTTAGGAGGTGACGGCTTTCAGTGGGATGGAACAGCGTACGGAAGGGGGGAGAGAACAAGCCTCTCTAGCTGCTGCATCGGCCAGCTCATTTCCCTGGATCCCTATGTGCCCAGGAACCCAACAGAAAACTATCTCCTTGTGTTGACGTTGCAATGCAAGGAGAACGTCCTGAATGTCCTGCACCATCCGATCTGCTGGATACAGTTGGTCGACAGCGAGGAGGGCGCTGTGGGAGTCTGAGCAGATCAGGAATTTCAGACAGTGATGCCTTTTAATCTGTTCTAGTGCCCTCAGGATAGCGAACAGTTCCGCATAGTAAACGGAAAACTGTTTTGGGAGCCCTATCCGAAGGACAGGGTCAGGAAACACAACGGAACAGCCGAGACGATCTCCCTGCTTGGATCCATCTGTATACACAATAATAAAATTTGCATGGGGGTTTAAAATCTCTAAAAATCTACTTTTATAAAAACTATTCGAGATACAAGGCTTCTTGAAAGTAGACAGATCTAAAATCAATGTAGGCCTATGAAAGAGCCAGGGAGAACCCCTACTCCACCCTTGGCAGCAACTCAAGGCTCTCCTTTGCTCTAATCCCAAACGATCTCGTAGGCTGTGGGTGGTTGTGGAACAAATGTTGGTTGGGCTGCTGCGCAACGCAGACAGAAAGTAACGTGTGTGGAGCTGACAGAGATCAGTACGCCAGGCATGCCACGAGCAGAAGACGGCGGATAGACAGCGGGGGCTCACCAGCTTCTGCACACAGGCTAAGTACTGGACTTGTGCAATATGCACCAGTCGCCAGCCTGATACCTTCGTGGTGTACTGAATCCAGGATTTTCAAGTATGAAGGCCTGGCCGATACATAGACCTGGCAGCCATATTTCAGTCCAGACCGCACGAACGCTTTATAGAACTGGAGCAGACGTGCCCTGTCGGCACCCCAAGACCGATGACTGAGACATTTTAGAATACTTAGAGCCTTGAGGCATTGCAGTTTGACCTCTTTAAGATGCGGCAACCACATCAGCCTCTCGTTGAAAGTGAGGCCAAGATATTTGACCTTGTCCTGAAAGGTGAGAACAGTGTCTCCTAGTTTTAAAACAGGTGTATTAAAAAGGGAATGGGAGCGATTAAAATCCACACAAATGGTTTTCTCCAAGGAAAACTTAGAACCAGTGCTGTTACACCATTCCTCCAACCGCCTGATCGTCAAATGTAATTGACGGGCTGCTGTTGCAATGGAGGAGGATGCACAGAAAATGGAGAAGTCATCCACGAACAAAGAACACTACAGGCGGTCGCACGGTGGTAGTAATTCTGTTTATGGCTATACCGAATGCCGTTACGCTTAAAACACTGCCTTGCGGGACACCATTCTCTTGTTTAAAACGGTCAGACGAGGCACTCCCAACCTTGTATCTAAAATACCTGTCAGAGAGGAAATATCGGATAAAAATGGGTAAACGTCCACGAAAACCCCACTTGTAAAGCTGCTGTACAACAAGACATCGCCAGGTAGTATCATACGCCTTTTCGAGGTCAAAGAAAACACCGATTAGGTGTTGCTTCCGGAGGAAAGCTTGTTGGATCGCACTTTCAAGCAGGGTGAGGTTATCCAGTGTAGAGTGGTACCTCCTGAACTCACACTGAGAACGGCTAAGTAAGGATCTCCTTTCGAGGACCCATACTAAGCACCGGTTGACCATACGCTCCAACGTCTTAGCAAAGCAACTCGTAAGGCTAATGCTCCGATAACTTCCTGGGTCAGTACGATCTTTCCCCGGTTTTAAAATTGGAATTAAAATGGAGTCTTTCCAAGAACATGTAAAATTACCCTTAACCCAAATTTCGTTAAAAAGGTGTAAGAGGACCCCCTTTGACTGGGGTGCCAACTGTTTCAGCAGTCTGTACGGTAACTCGTCATAGACAGGTGCAGAATCACGAGCTGCTGATAATGCAGATTCCAGTTCCCACATTGAGAAAGATTGGTTGTAATCCTCAACATTGGAGGAACGGAGGTCAAAGCCAACCCTCTCCTGTATTGGCCGATATTGATGGAAGACTGCATCCTGGAGAGAATCGGATGTAACAGCCGCATAGGATTCTGCCATAACTTGCGCAATGTCCCTGGGCGATTGTACAAGACATCCCTGCCTTCGCACAGCTGCTATTGGCGGTCGGGAGTTCCGTCCCGAAATCCTCCTAATGGCTTCCCATACTTTACCTGTGGGCGTGGACCTATTGATGCAGTTCAGGAACTCCTGCCAAGACCTCTGCTTACTTTCTTTAATAATTCTCCTTGCCCGTGCCACTCGAAAAAGGACCAAATTCGCATCGGTAGGGCACCAATGGAATCGACGCAATGCTGCTCTTCTGTCCCGAATCGCTGAACGACAAGCATTGTTCCACCAAGGAACAGCAGGTCGCTGAAGCGTTGACGTCCGTCGATTTTGGGATGGAAGCGTCAGCCGCATTGTGAATCACTGTTGTAATGTGATCCACCCATTCTTCGACATCATGACACCGCTCGAAAGTAGCCAACTGCTGAAAAATGCCCCAGTTAGCTTTGTGGAGCTGCCATCTCGGTGGCTTCACACTGCAATCTATGGTGACCGGCAAGTCTATCCAAATTGGACAGTGGTCGCTGCCATGAAGATCGTCATCCACGCTCCACTGAGCAGTGTGTGCAAAAGCAGGCGAGCAGAGGGAGAGGTCAATGGCTGAAGACAAACCTGTAGCAGTGCTAAAATGCGTAGGCTGGCCTCTGTTCAGTAAGATAACATCAGAGGAGTGTATCACAGTCTCAACCATCCGTCCCCTGGGGCAGTTGTTGTTGGAGCCCCATAGCGCATTATGTGCATTAAAATCTCCTAAAAGAAGAAAGGGACGAGGGAGCTCATCAATAAGCTCTGTCAGGAGATTACTGTCAACATGCTCTCCAGGCAGTAAGTAAAGAGAGCAGACTGTGATATCATGATAGGCCAGTATACGAACAGCAGCTGCTTGCAGTGTTGTGGTCAGTGGCACAGGTGAAGAGTGAAAAGTGTCCCTGACGAACACTGCCATACCACCTTGTGCTCTATCACCCGTTAGGTCGTTTTTCCTATGGAGTTGATAGCCTCTCAGGACAGGTGTATCATTCCGTTTGAAGTGTGTCTCTTAAAGGGAGACACAGAAAGGCCTATCCTTCACAAGAAGCTGAAGTTCCTCCAAACAAGTCCTGAATCCAGCCAAATTCCACTGGAGTATGGGAGCCATGTCACCTGTGTGAGTCTACCTTCCCTTTACCCTTGTGCCGCGATGGTGAGGCACTCTTCGAGCGCTGGGTAGCAGATGGACTGCTTGGTTCAAGCGATGACGCATCGAAGTCCATAATAATAATGTCCTCCTCGTCAGTCAACGCCGCCATTAAGATGTCCAATGACGCTCCCGAAAGAGTTGCAAGTGGACGTGAAGATACTTTCCTCGGCTTCTTATTTTGAGAAGAGGAGGAGGAAAGGGGGACTTGGGGAGCACTCTGCTTTGGTGGAAAATTTTTCTTTTGAGAGGCACTTCACTGGTGAGGTGCCTTCCTAATGATTTCCTGCTGTTCCATATCTAGCACAACTTCTGTAGCAACAGAAACGACACGGTATGCAAAAGCAGTACCTGTAGCTTTTTCTGCCATGTTCGGTGGGGCTAGAGGAAGGGATGCTTCAGCTGCCTGACATGTGCACAGGCATGTGCAAGTATTGGTGCCGACACTGACAGCCTCAGTTTGTGTCGAGGCATCCACTGTGGTGACGGATTTCTGTAAGGCGGCAGCGAACGAGGTGGGAAATATAGGTGGCTGCATGGCCTTAAATACCTTCTTGGCCTCTGCATAGGAGGTGTGCCTGGTCGTCTTTATCTCCTGAATCTTCCTCTCCTTAAGATACACCCGACAGACCCGACAGTCCCGACTCCAAACAGGGTGTTCCCCAGAACAGTTGACACATTTGTCAGGCGGTGTACAAACAGTGCCCTCATGTGCTGCCTTTCCGCATTTGCCACAAGTGGCCTCCCCCTTACAGCCAAGCGTGGTGTGTCCAAAATGCTGGCACTTAAAACAGCGCATGGGATTAGGGACATAGGGACGGACCTTCAACCGCAAAAACCCTGCCTTCACATGCTTAGGGAGTTTAGGGGTATTAAAGGTAAGGACGAAGCTCTCGGATGACACAAGTTCTCCATCCACCCTTTTCTTGACATTCTGGACGTCCACTATGCCTTCCATTGCCCATTCTGCCTTGAGTTCTTCAATTGGAATGCCCATCAGATCCCTACAGAAAACTACGCCCTTACTGTAGTTCAGGGTACTGTGTAGTTCAGCGTCAATTTCGTATTCACCTAGGTACTTTGCCTTCTGCACATTTTCCGCCTGTTGGGAGGTTGAAGTTTCAACCAACAAGGTACCATTCCGCAATATTTTGACAGATTTTAAAGTGCCCGCAAGACCTTCTAAGCCCTTATTGATATAAAAGGGCGATATCTTCTCAAAGGAACCTTCTTTACGTTTGATTACAATAAACACATTCTGGCTAGCAGTCGGCGTTCTGTTACTATGGATGAAACTTTTTTTGTTATTGAACTGGTCTGGGGGACTTGCCACCCGAAACCTCTTGTTCGACTGGGTGTTGGTGGTACACCCATCTCACTGGAAGGTTCATGGGATAAATTAGTGTTTTGCATCTCGATCCCACGAGAAGCTAGGGAAATATGTGTCCGCCTAGACAGAGTCCCGCGTGCCTAGGTAAGCCTCATACAACTGAGGTGCGGCAGTATCCCCAGAGGTTGCTCGCTAACAACTGTTCCTCTTCAACAGCCATGCATCCCATCAGCATGTGACACACCTTGGGATTGAAAGGTTTTTTATAGAGTTTTGTACCATCCTCGCGACACGGGCAATCAAGCCAAGATCCCCATTCTCCAGTACACACAATGTTCCACCGCCGCGCCACACGGTGGTCGCTGAAGCATGCCCAGTGGTTACAGTGTCTAGAGGACTGGTGGTGCTTACCAGTCCCCAGCTCAGGACCTCGGGTTCGCCAAGCCCGTACTCAGCAAATTAATGCTGAGCCCCTGAGGGGATGCTGCTTCAGACAGAATTTAGTTATATCAATATTCTTGAATTTATAGCAGTTTTTAATAAATGTGGCAACTCCTCCTACCTCAACATATACTCTACTGAAGTATGAAGCTACACGAAATCCTGGAATATTAACATATCTGTACCAGAGATCATATGATGTTCAGAGATGCAAATTATGTCAATGGGGCTAGAGGACTCTGTTTCATCAATACAAATGAGTAGTTCATCAAGTTTATTTCTGAGTCCAGGGATATTCTGTTGATTTGAAGGACATTAATACATTTTTTCACAGGTTTCAAAACCACAAAAGTGTAACAGAACTGCTCAGACAACAACAGTGAGAGATAATGCAAATGTGGAGAGTACAGAGAAGTTACTTCTTGCTACATAAAGGATGTTTCAAATAAGGTATTTTTCTAAGTAACTTACAAAACAATAAGTGAAAGGAATATTTAGTTTCATAGATAAATATAGGAAACCTTATTCTTTGTTTTGTTATGAAAATAGTTTACTTTGTGCATGTTCCTTTTTTTAGGCAGATACAATGTTCATGTAGAATGTTGTTTCTATTCCTATTGTTGAAATACAATACTAAGTTCATCAATAATAGAAATACCTAGATGAAGCAACATGTAAAGCAAGGGAAAGATAATCACTCACCTACAGTGGACCAACATATGCAACACGACATATAACAGGAAACTGTTTTTGCTCTTCTTCTAGCAGTAGCATACACACATTCACACAGACACCAAAATATGCACCCCTGTAGCCAAATCAGTGTACTTGTATCAGAATTTACCAATTGCTGATGACAGTGGCATATTTTGTTTTGCAAAAACTCACGTGAGCTAGTCAGCAGTTTGCGAGAATTTAATTCTGTCTAGCAGCCTGTATCAATTTCACATATGTTAATTACTTAGGGTGATTTTGTGTGCATGCACACGAGTGCGCATGGGTGTGCGTTATTGCTAATAGAAGAGCAAAATGCTAGAAAGATAGGTAAATTCATTTCTTGTTGCATGTTACTGTGCTCCACTTGAGAGCTTCCTGCTTTAGATGAATGGTCACCTTTCCCTTATTTTACACAATATGATGTTCGAGTGGATGTTGTGCTGGTGGGATATTTGTTTAAGTGAGGTGATTAAAAATGTATCCACTTTCCTGAATGCTCAACTCAACATGACTTCTAATCAAGCTGTGGGCAAGAGGTAAATTTGCTGCTATCACTTCACTCAAATCAATGATGAAGAGCTCTTTGCTTTCACGGTAACTTTGTAACCACTAAACTACAATGGGATTTTGAATCCCTTACAGCTTTGCCTGACACATACTTATCTATGACATGGGTGTAAAGAGCCCTAGTAGTACCAGTAACTTCGCCTCAATTCCCTTGGATACTAAGTAGTTTAGTATTTACCAAGGAAAACGTACTTATAGCCTGTGTGTGCAGCTAGTGAAATTTTGTTGTAGTTGCTCAATATGTCTTGATTAAGAAATTATTAGTGAATTTAGGTCCAGCTACACTGTGTCTCCAAACTTCCTCAAATTCTTTTGCCACTAGGGCTAACAAACTTCAGTTCCTTTTAAAAAAGAAAAAAAGATTCCAACAAGATTGAAAGTCATGTTGAAATAACTCGTCATACTAAAACATTTTTGCAAATTCTTCAGTTACATTTTATTGCATGTCATTCTGCAAAACACGGATTTCATACACAAAACAGAGGTTACATATTGGTTTATTCTGTGGGTTTTCTCTGCCTTCTCCTAGCATCCACTGCACAGTGACCGACTGCTCATCATATCTGCAACAAAGACAGATTCTCGCAGTAGCAACTACAATGCTTGGCTGCTCATATGCAAATTACAGCCTTGATAAACTCAACTCGATCATGAAGGAGAATGTAGTTACTTTGTAACATCACATATTCCCCCACTCAGACTTGAATTATCAAGCCTCAATAACACAATCAACAGTACTTAATACTAATATACATCAGTTTGTTTTAAACCATTTTCTTCAGCCTCCTCAATTTTACATTATATAAAAAGTTACATTTTCTTCTCCTTGTCAGGAGAACCACAACTCTTCAACTGCAGGTAAGTGCTCCTTTTTTGTTATCTGGACCATACTGTAAGTGAAGCCATAGTTCTTACATTTTCTTTCAGCTTAAAATAAGACAGGGAAAAAGTCAGCAAAAGAGACATTGCAGGAGAATAGTGAAACCCAAATTCTAAGGCCAATATACAAGTGGGAATCAAGGTTTAAGACTTGAAAGAAGAGACCACTAAGTCTTTAATTGCCTCTAGCAAACAAAAACATTTTGAGTATCAAGCCATCCATTTACCTGCATACTCATAGACGCCAGCAACTTTCTTTTGGTGCTGCAAACTCACATAACAGGAACCGGTAGTACTTAGGTCCTCAATATGGGTACCTAACAAGAGAGAGTAGCTATTCCATTAAGCCTACTACTCCTAATAAAAACCACCAAGACTCCCTACTTCTTGTCTACTGAGGACAACTTCATTCTATGAGCCTCTATCTCTCCTCCTCTAATAGTTTCTTGTTCCTTAGCCACACATGATATTCACTTCCTACTAATTCCTCCCTGGAACATGCACTCACCCCTAACATGTGTCTAAACGTGCACTCGCCTGTAATGTGTGTCTCCCTTTATTCCCCCACCCAAAATGAGTGTACGTGGGAAACACCTCAAACTAAAGGGAACTATATGTGTCGAAAAAGGGTAGACCTTATGTTCTCCTGTTATGAACAGTCACTTATTTCTCTTCATGCAGCTGTCTCCTCTTTTACGGGTTTGAACAAACGATGACATAAAGAAACCAAATTAACCTAAAGTTTTGTGTGATTGTGTGTTTATATTGTGTACATAGTTTTTAGTCATCCCCACTACAAACTAAAGAAACCCCCCTAAAAAATTAAGTAGTAACCCTTTCCTATGTTATTACTTATGAAATTATTACAAAAGTATCAAATTACCCTTTATAAAAATTATAAACAATGTTTAACTTCTTTTCTAGAAACTGGTCTCTTCTATGTAGAGATAAATGTATTTATTCTGCCTCTCTAACAGAAATCCATCAGAATATATAGAACAAATATAATATTTTTCAGATCAAACACATCAATATTTAAGCGGAAAAAAAACCTCATATCAGGATTTGGAATTGTAATTGTTGTCTCAATCTGTATTCTTTTTTAATATGTCCTCTTTAGGTTTCAGGTACACACATATCTCATATCTAAATTTGTCAATATCGGGTAAGTAACTCTGATAGCCATTATTAAGAATGAATAGTTAAAGATACATGCTTAAGGGATAGAAAAAAGAGTGAAGAATCTGTTCTGAAGAAAACGAACAGGAAAAATCAGGGCAGATGACTCGAGACCTGGCGGACGTCACATCACCAAATAAGCAAAGAGTGCTAATTTCTCTGAGGGTTTTATTTTTGTTTAAATTGATTCTTAAAATCCTCTCATGATTTAAACTCATCAGCAAGAGCTGACGCCCATAACAATTCCTCTCCCTCTAGATGTTTTAAAGTGAGATCAATCTAGAGAGTCTGTCCAAAAAGTAGGTGAATTCCTCAAAAAGGTCCTAATGAAATGGTTAGGATGAACTTCCCCTGCTGGTTTAAATTTTGGAAGATGTTTATAAGGATTTACCCCTGATGGAAGGTTGCAGTTGTTCTCACTAGCACTTACAGGAGACATTGCATGATTTTCGCTAAGAAATACAACTTTATTTTCATTTAATGCTGCTTGGGTTTTATTTAGCTCTTCTCATAGCCCATCAACTTGATGACCAATAAAATTGTGTTCCGATTGCCGATTGTGTGCTGTGAGTGGGTGTGTATTACTTTCCCTAAGTTTTTTACTAATTAAATCTTCCACCCTCTGTTCCCAATTGCTATCAAGTCCCAAGGTTAGTCTTTCTTCATCCTCCAAACTCCCTCTCTCAATGTAGTCAAGTTTATTCTCTGCCTTACCTACCATTTCATTCAATTTTGAAAATTCTACACTGGAAGTTTCCTCTAAGGTCTTTACTCTTAAGTCACACTGAGACATATTCCTGTCTATCACAGACACATTTTGAATAAGTTGTTTCTGTAGGCCTACCTCACCTACTCCAAGACCTTCCTCCTTAAGGCTCCCTAAGATTTTTTCCTTTAGCCCTTGTTTTTCTTTGTCTATGCAAGCTCTTGTGATGCTAAATCTACAACTTCATCGGTTGATACCATATTTTGTCTCAAGGTATCCACCTCTACACTCAAAGAGTTGTAATTCTTCTGACTTTTGTCTACATAAGATTCTGTAACAGCTTGAAAACCTACACATTTACTTTCTTGTTTGTCTAGCCTAAGACATACATTGTTAGTGATTGTCTCTAATTTCAGATTGATGTCAGATTTTATTTCCTTAACCCTTTATAGGTTTAAGGTCGATATTTTAACCACACGATATAAGGTTCAAAATCTCTGCTGACTGATGCCTGTCATAGACCCTATCGCATTCAGCTACTGCACGGGGATGATCTTTGGCTAATAAAACGACCACAACGAGCTTACATTGTTTTATCAACAGATGGCAGAACTTGTTATTGTTTGTGGTTGATAAAGTAAGTTTTCAATGTCGTAATTTTGCTGGTAAGTCTTTACATTTTCAAAATTAAGTCGATTTATTATGATTTTATGTTATAATATAGATATGGTGAGAGTAATTTGCTTCCAGAAGTACCATGTCTAGTGTAAATCCTACTGAAATGATCGTGAGACGTAACAGACCACTTAGGGAAACACCTAAACACCGTACATTTGCATGTAGGCAACACCAATACAATTTGTAACTCTTATAAGAAAATCCCTGTGTATTAGCCCTATGCTGATCTACAGATATCACATAACTTTGTTTTAAGAATGTTACCAGATTGTAAACACACCACAGAAACTAATAACTACTCAGTTAATGTTCATCCATTGGTAGAAAGCAAAATTATTGCATATTAAAGCTGTATTCCAGAATGTAAAGTAAGCACATGTAGAAATAACAGATAGTAATAGAAAACGTGTTAAATGATATTAGATTCTCATCAAACTCAGTACATGGACTTAAAATGCCATCTGATGCATTAATGTAATACTGGCAATAATTTATTATGTGAATTCTGAAGACTTAATCTGAAACCAACATGACCACATGGTCAGCTTTTAAGCATAACTTGGAAACTATGATATTTATAGAACTGAAAGAAACTGTCGATAGTTAAGCTTGCAAAAACGTAAATCTGTACATGTTAGGAATTATATTCATAATGTAATTCTCATGTTATTAACGTCTTTATGAATTCCATTGTTCGAATACATGTAATATCATATATTGCTTAATTGTGGCAATTCTTATCAAAGTGATCATATTTAAAAGAATAAACATTTAATGCTCTACTTACCAATATTAAGTATATCTTGTAACAAATCCGTTGTTAATGATAAATGTATAACTTCCTGGTTCTAACAATAATACGTATTGTTGTCACATGGCAAAATAGTATATAAGGACTTGAGCAGAGAGATTCGGGGCGTCATTATTAAGGCTGTCTTTGGGCAGTCACTATGTATGTCAGTATGCAGATCAACAATGTAATGCATTATTGAATATAGTTTTATGAAAAGTGCAACTTCTGTTTTGAATTCACATTAAGTGATGTAGGTCTGTAAGATATCACCCAGCACGCAAACTTAACCTGAATTTCAGGCACGTGGAGAACTTTACAAGCGAAGCAGATTCTATGAGATACACCCAACCTATGACAATCTGGTAATGTGTTGAACTTAATAATTTTGTAATTGTAACTTTGCTACATGGAAGTGACATTTATTTAGCATCAGCTTATGGAAGTTATCAGTTTGTAGCAGGAACATTACAATTGTTTTTGTTTTGTGAGTTTACATAATATTTCGCTTCTAAACAATTACTTCTGGACAGGTTGTATTATGTTATCTGAGTATTTACTTGACAATTTTATCAAAAAGTTTCTGAAATTTAGTATTTCACTTAGATGTTATATGCTGTTCTGAAGAAGCTACATCTCACGTTAGTAAGAAAGGTGAATGATTTGTTAGCAGTGAGCTATATATAGCAATGGGAAGCAGAAGTACTAGTTTTCTGTGCAGTGATTACGTCTAATTTTGTTGGCAAGTCTTTGCACTTACAAAATTAAATAAATTTATTATGATACTATACCATAATGTAGATTCAAATAAGCTGCCTCTTACTTGCACAGTAATTGCAGTTTCATAATGAAACCAAGATTTTTTTAAAACATATTAGGTCATAAGGAGGTGTGCATTTTTCAGTACACGAAGCAAACCTAAGCGTAAAAAGTTGGCATGCACTACCTGCAATGTAGCTTTTTGTAGGCAATGCTTTGGACACTTCCACCAGCAGTACTAAAGAACTGAACAAATGTGATCTGTGATTTTATGTATGACTCTTTTGTATGTATTTTTATAGTTATCTTGTATCACTTGCAGTGTAACTTTGTGGAGACAATGCTTTGACACATCTATGTATGTTTGCAAAATAAAAGAAACGACAAATAAAGATTTTATTTCTTCTTATTTACTGGTGTTGTCATAAAATACCTAATTTTCATGAAGTGGTTAAATTATCGACCACAAAAGTAACTGTTCCAAAGAATGGATTGTGGTCAATATTTTGCCAAGTTTAAAAATTTATACTAATTAATAATAAAAGAATTTTCATATCTCAAATATTTTTATGTGTTTGGGTACGATAAGTAATTTAACTAACTACATTTCAATTCTCTGTTTTAAAAATATAGTTTTGCCCTATAAAGGGTTAAGGTCCTGTTTAAATTGTACAGGCTGATATTTCATTTCTTCCCATAGCTCTTTGAATTGATCATTAATTTGATCACTTAATTCTTTTAGCTCTTTAGATTGATTGCTAATTCAAGTGTTAATCTCCCTTAATATTGTCATTAATTGTGAATCTGCACCAACATTACTTTTTTCGGACATTATGCTAACTTGTGCTCGTGTAACAGGCATAAATTAAAAACATTTTTATCACTCAGTAAACGACTCAGTCACAAAAAAGGAATATATACCCTCACAACAGAGTTCGTCAGGAACCACAGCAGCAACACTAATTAGGCAGTACTGATAGTGGGCTTCAACTGCAACTCCGTAAAACTGTGTCGCGATGTGTAGGCCCAATGTCGAACCCACACAGCAACTGCTCATACTTTCTTTTTTTCTTCTGTTCTTCTAGTGCTAGATTTGCACAAAGGAGTCTCTTCGGTTGTGATGAAATAATGGTCCATAGTTTTTGATTTCTGCTAAACCCTTTTCGTGGCTTTTTCACTCTCTAATTTTGAAGTTCGTGTTGTACATTGGTCATCACATTGCATTATTGCAAAAGGAAATGGGTGTAAAGAGCCCTAATAGTATCTGCAACTTCGCCTCATTTCCCTTGGATACCAAGCAGTTTAGTATTTACCAAGGAAAACGCACTTACAGCCTGTGCATGCAGCTAGTGAAACTTTTTGTAGCCGCTCAATGTGTCTTGATTAAAAAATTATTAGTGAATTGAGGTCCAGCTACGCTATGCCTCCAAACTTCCTCAAACTCTTTTGCCACTAAGGCTAACAGACTTTGTTTGCTTTATTCCAATGAGAGTGAAAGTCATGTTGAAATAACTCGTCACACTAAAACATTTTTGTAAATTTTTCAGTTTCGTTTTATTGCGTATGATTCTACAGAACTTCCAAGTGAATCAATCTCATTAACAGCAATCATAATAATAATTTAAACAAAAGATAATGCACACGGAGTTTATATACAAAAACAGAGGTTACATATTGGTTTATTCTGTGGATTTTCTCTGCCTTCTCCTAGCATCCACTGTGCAGTGACCGACTGCACATCATGTCTGCAACAAAGACAGATTCTCGCAGTAGCTACTACAATGCTAGGCTGCTTGTATGCAAATTAAAGCCTTGATATACTCAAGTCAATCATGAAGGAGAATGTAGGTATTTTGTAACACTATAAGTCAACACTATGTCATTCACATCTGTGTCCTTAACTGGTGCAGCAGATACAGCCATCCTTTCCTAATTTAATGTACACAAATCGATATAATATAAACTACAGTTCCTAATTTGTATATATGAATTTTTGCAAAGGTAGAGTCGTTTCAATTTATAATTAACTTGAGCTCTCGGAATAGCTTATGGCATCATTGCCTTTTGTGGTATGAGAAATATTACCAAGGTTATTAGATCATTGTGCAGGTAGGAAGGCAGTTGGTGGGGTGATGCACAGTAGCAAGAGCCAGTGTACCACATGACCACCCAGCCAATAGCATCATTTTTCTGTTTCGTGCCATGCTCAGAGTGATCTGAAACATATAGTTGGAATTTTTCTCCAGTGGACACATATTGGCGGATCAAAAAAGGGTCAAGTGTTACATAAGCGAGCAAGATCTGTTGTGTTCCGAGTGTTTAACTACTTAAGAAGGGAGCGGAAGCAGACAACTCACCACCAAGTAGTGTTCACCCCAATGTTGCCAACAGCCAGGGGAGGGCAGCTGAGGCGTGAGGCATGCAGCGTGGGACAGCGGATATCTAGTGAATCAAACGCGCCCATCATAGAGAGTCGGTCAGCGTCTTTTAAATCACCAGAGAAGCAGTGATCACATGAGATTACTGCAGGGAAGCGATGCAGTCATAAGAAAGAAGTAGATGATATTGACAGTATTTGAAAGACCATTTTGCATCAAACATTTCACAAATGAAAAGGAAGTTGGACTTCAAAGCCAGCCAAGATGAGAATGGCATTTATTAGCCTGAGAGCTGATAAGTACTGAACACAGCATCACCTTGTCTCTGCAATGATTGCTTTTCAAATTGTTAGTAAATATTGTCTTTCATACACTTGATTACAGGTTTTATTTGTATAGCGACAAACAGTAATCACCAGTAACTATAAGACGTGGATGCTAGTTTGCGCGTGAGCTCACGCGTGAGTGTATACGTGCGTGTGCGCATGCGAGTGTGTGTGTGTGTGTGTGTGTGTGTGTGTGTGTGTGTGTTAGTTACATGTATCACATTTCACAAATCGATTATATTTTATATCGTTATCAGAAAACCCGGCATTGCTTAGCAATTACTAAATATGGATGAAAACTGGATATCTATGTGAATGTGATCGTTCTATTGTTGTGTATCTTGAGACATGCCTGTTTCCTTTTGAGTATTCTGCCTTATCACAAGCTAAAGATAAATAGAGGTCCAATGGTGAAAACAAGTAAACGTCATATTGTGAAACAATAAATGCATTTTCACATGTACACAAATTTAGTCACACAGAATATATATAGAATATATTATAGAGGAAAAATTCCTAACAGGAAAAATATATGTAAAAAACAGATGAAGTCTACTTACCAGGCGAAGGAACACAGGTAGTGATAGTAACAAATAAAACACACACACACACACACACACACACACACACACACACACACACACACACAAACTCAAGCTTTCGCAACCCAGTTGCTTCTTCAGGCAGAAGGGAAGGAGAGGGAAAAGGAAATGATGAGGGTTTTAAGGGAGGGGGTAAGGAGCCATTCCAATCCTGGGAGAGGAAAGACTTACCTTGGGGGAAGAAAAGGAAGGTGAACAAATACACACACACCCACACATTTCCAAAGACGAAAAATACACCTCAATATAATTAACTTTTCTTAAGAATATTTACTGCTCTATTTCGCAGAGTTTTAATAGTCTCACTAACCCCCTGCCTCACACCTTCCACATGAATCGTATCGTCCTTGTGTGAAAAACTGTATGAAAATCTGTTTAGTACTTTCAGTTGGACACTGCACAATAACTTTGTTTAATGATCTGTATAGATTTTTATGTATACATTTGGCAAACATCAAGTATAAAACTATTAAATGAATAGTTTATGGAGTTGACATATAACGTATATGATCAACAGGTAGCATTGCTTCCAAAAACATTATCTTAATGTCACTCTTGACTAAGACAGAGAGAGTACAAATTTTATATTTTCACTGAGACATGTTTCAGTATTGTTATACATTGATTAATGGGGATTTTGAAGCTTAGTCCTTCATATCTTCTTGAGAGCCTGGCTTGGCTAATCCAGTTATACTTTGATAGAAGTAGACTAATAATTTTTATAATGTTGTCACTGAATTTTATTCTCATGCTGTTATGTTCAATTGAACACAATATTTCCACTCTTGGAATGAAAATTATTTGATTGTATCTTCATTTGGTAGCTGTATGTGATCTTACCAAAGTGGCACAGACAACTGCACTCAGTAAAAAACCAGTATACAACCTTCATTAATGTGGATACCATTTCATTTTTTGCTTTCTATACACATTAATCTATGCAGCAACTACATGTTCATGGCAGTATAAATGAAATATTTACTGACACCTTGAAGACTATATCTAAATCACGAGAGCAGAATGTAGTAAGTATAAGTAGAAGATTCTTCACTGGGTTTACAATGTATCCATTTGAATGGTGAAAAATGAGTCTTTTCCTCTCTTAGAGACATTGGTGACTGATTGACCACCAGCATTACCAGCTTTTGACTGCTTCATTGTGGGACATCCACCTTGATGCCAACCACTCAGTCTCAGAACTTTCCTCATGGGCACCAGCCAGCCACAGCAAAAGCCACTTGATGAGATGACTGTTACTGGGGATGGTGATTCCTCACGTAGATGGGCATCTACTCCTTGGCATGTGTGTGAAGTTTGCAGTGCAGTCATCAGCAGTGAGAATTACACCATTATGATAGCAGGTGCAGGAGGTGACAATGCACAATGGACATAACTAGTGCATCACATGAGGTGTCTTTGTCCAATGGCTGGATAGGATAGGATGTTTAGGACACACAACAGCAAGGTCTTTACCACCCTGACAAAATAATTAGACGATTGCCAATGGAGTCAACAGTAAATAAATAAGAACAGGCAACAGAAAGACGAACTGCATGGTCAACAAAGCAATGCACAAACACGTATTGCATATCAGTAATGTAAGTTGGCTTACTAAAATAGACTGTTGTAGAAATACTTAAAACACAATATCAGAGAATAGTGGTTCACTGATCTCTGATATAAAAGTTATCAGTGAGCCATTCTTTAACACACCAAAACCTCCAGTGTAAAATCTTAGGCCAGAGTAAAGACAGTTCATAAAATTGTAAAATATTCGCCTCACTCGCCTCGTTATCAGCTAAAACAGAGGGCAGAGCACCACCAAGATTAGCTGCTGCCCTCTCAGCACGATATAAAATACACTCAGATAAAATGTGGCATACAGTGATTTCCACACCACAGGCATCACAAATCGATGGAACCTCTCAACAGAATAGAAAGCTGTGGGTCAAAGGGCAGAGCCCAATGTGGAGGTGCTTAAGGTCACTTCAAACCGCCTGAATGACTGGCTAGAGGTTCACCATAGTTGGACAGTTGATTACCTGTGACTCCCAGCCACATCTCCTCCCATAACTGAAGGGACCTCTGCTGCAACACAGAGTAGACATTGCGCAAGAGAATAGCACACTCTTTGACATTTGGGTCAATGCAGGCCAGCTTGGCAGCTACATCAGCCGCTTCATTACCCCGAATTTCCACATGCCCTGGTACTCAAAGAAATGACACATCCTTACCCCACTACCGAAGGAAGTATAGTTGCTCATAGATTAACTGTATGATAGTTTCAGATGAGTACATGACCTGCAGTAACTGTAGGGCACTAAGGGAATCAAAGCATAGCAGAGCACGCCAGATGTGTTCAAGTGCCTTGAGGATCGAATGCAGCTCTGCCGAAAAAACCGTGTAGGCATTGGGAAGTTGAATCTCTATGACATGATCTGGAAACACTACAGAACACCTGCTGGAGTCCCCTTGTTGGGACCCGTCAGTGTACACCACTGTATAATGATGATGCCTATTTTAAAAAATCAGACTTAAACATTAAGTTTGGGATGCAATTTTTTTCAATTTGTTAAATCTGGAGCTCTGTAATTACCAAGGGGGAAATATACTCCAGCCTTGATGTAAAATAGTAAAATCTGCCACATCCATATTTAAAAAACTGTCCTTAGCATGAATCCCAAAAAGCCTCGTAGCTCGAAGCTGATTACGAAAAAAACTTTCTGCAGACGGCTGAGCAACAGTATTGTAATGAGTTATATATGGATTGGACAATGTGGCACATGCCTGATGCACCATGGGGAGCTTTTGCCATATGTGAAGCATTGGTTCAGTAGCCCCGGAGCAAAGGCTTGGGATAGGGCTGGTCCGAAAAGCCCTGGTAGCCAAATGAATACCTTCATAGTGCACCATGTCCAATATTTTTAGAGATGAATGTCTTGCAGACCCATACACCTTGCAGCCCTAGCCAAGTTGGGATCACACAAAAGTGCTATAAAACTGGAGCAGACGAGTCCTGTCGAACAGCTCCCCATGAAGTGTGACAAAGACACTTTAAAATACTTAGTGCTTTCATGCACCTTGTCTTCAAATCTTTCAAATGTTCAAATGTTTGTAAATCTATCGGACCAAACTGCGTGGTCATCAATCCGTAGCTTACAAACTACTTAAACCTAGGTAAACTAACCTAAGGACAACACACACACACCCATGCCCTAGGGAGGACTCAAACCTCTAAGCCAAGCAACCGCGCACTCTGCAGCGAGACCCTTTAGACCGCTCGGCTACTCCACCACAGCTTCAAATCTTTAAGATGCGGCAACGAGGTAAGTTTACAATCAAATGCGAGAGCTAGAAAATGCACAGCGTCTTTAAAATTGAGAAAATGTTCCTCATCCGCAGTTTAAGTAAGTTAAAAACAGAACATGAATGATTAAAAAGAACACACACAGACTTCTTGGTTGAAAATTTAAAACCTGCCTTCTGTGCCCATTTGCCAAACCACCTGAATGTTCGCTGCAACTGCTGAGTTGTTGTTGCAAGGCTAGAAGAAAAATAAAAGACAGAGAAGTCATCAATAAATAATGAACCCTGGACACGACTTTTCATGACAGAAGCAATACTGTTAATGGCTATGGCAAACAAGTCACACTTAAAACACTACAGTGAGGGATACCATTTTTCTGCTCAAAAGCAGTCAGACAGCACATAACCAACTTGATACCTACAATAACTTGAAGAAAGGAAATACCGAATAAAGCTACCTGAGTAAAAGGTGTCTCCAAGTGGTATCGTAGGCCTTCTTGATATCAAAAAGTATCCATAAGGTGATGACGGACAGGAAAGCCTGTTGTATAACCAGGAAGGGCAGGTTGTTGAAGGTGGAACGATATCTCCTGAACCCACACTGCAAGCGACTAAGGAGCTACCTGGATTCCAACATCCAGACAAGGCGGTGGGTAACCATCTGCTCTAAGGTCTTTCTCACACAACTAGAGAGGACAACACTGTGATAACTGCTTGGGCATGTGTGGTCTTAACCTGATGAGCAAATGATGAGCAAATGGAGAATGACCCTGTTGAAGTACAAAAGTGTCTGGACTGTTCTGTGTTTAATAATTGTGCGCTTGTCAACAAGAGAAGCCTCCTAGTTGCTCGACCCCTGGTGCAGGTACTGGCACAAAGAACAAAGGATGAATGGTTGGGGGAGCTGTGTAAGAGGTCCTTGAGGGTTTCTATATCGAATGTGTCATGAGGGGGCATATAGAGGGAGCATACCGTCAAACAGTGGCAAACATATAGGGATACTGCAATGGCTTGTAAATGTGGGATGAGAGAGAGGGGGTCAGAGTGATAGGCTGTATTAGTAAAAATAGCCACTCCAACTCTAGCTCTCTCGCTGCTGAGGTTGTCCTTCTTATGGAGAACATAGCCATGTAGCTCAAGGTTGTCTGAAGATTTAAAATTTGTCTCTTGTATGCATATACAGATCGGTCTACCTTGAGTCAGTAAACCCTGCAAGTTCCACTGCAGTATTGGAGCCATTTATCACAGAGGTTGGCTCTTTACCCTCTCTTTCTTCCTACACAGAGACAATGAACATGGTGGAGGTTCAGTGCTGAGGCGAGGGACATCCAGCTCCATGTGGTCTGGAGCTGGGTCAGACGAACGATCAGGAATAATAGCTTCCACATAATCTGACAACTGAATCGCTGTTTCTAACTCTTTCTTAGCCATTGCTTTTTTTTAACATTAACTGTTTGATTGATGTTGCAGTGGACGTGGTTGGATGTAAAGGGAGGTTCTGCAGTTGTCGAAACAAGGGATTCAGCGTTAAAGCTTCTTACATGGCCTCTGCATATGGGATCAGCCTTGTTGTCTTAATCTCCTCTATTTTTTCCTGGTCAAGGTACACGCAGCATAAGTGACTCCAAACTGGATGCACCCCCCTCCCCCCCCCCCTCCCCGGGGGAACAGTTCACGCATTCTGCAGGTGGAGTGCAATCAGTACCTTCATGGGACAGCTTCCCCAAATTTGCCACAAGTAGCTACTCCCTTGCGGCCAAGAGTGGTGCGTTCCAAATTGTTGGCATTTGAAACATTGCATTGGGTTTGGGACATAGGGCCTCACATTCATTCAGAGGTAGCCTGCTTTAACCTTGTCCAGAAGTTGGGACTATTAAAGGTGAGGATGAAGGAGTCTAATTTTACTAACTCCCCATCCACCCTTTTCATGATGTTTTAGACATCAATGATGCCCTCTGGAGCCCACTCAACTTTTAGTTCTTCTGTCAGAATGGCCACCAAACCCCTACAGTAAGAATGTCTTTACTATAATTGAGGGTGTTATGCAGTTCTGTTTCTATGGCATATTCTCCAAGGCAATTAGCCTTCTGGAGGTTCACTGCCTATTGAGAAGTGGAAGGGGTGGGAAAGGATAAAAGGGAGGTGTGTGTGAGAATGGAGAGGGGGCATTTGAAATAATAATAATAATAATAATAATAACAAGGAAAACTAAAAATAGAAAAAAAAGAAAAAGATAAAAATAGGAAAAAAAGGAAAAATTAAAGTTAGGAAAATTAGGAAAACATAAATAAATAAAATATTAAGTTAGGAGGTAAGGAAAAAAATGAAGTTAGGAAAATTAGGAAAAAATAAAAAATAAGTAAAAATAAAAAGTAATTAATTAAGGGGATATTGTAAGTGGTGACACACAGCTGTAAGGAAGACATGAGGTACAGGATAATGGGTGGGGAAGGAAGCAGAAGGGAGGGGGAGGGGGAGGGGGAAGATGTTAGGCATAGGATGCAGGGATGTGACGTTATCTTAGGTTGGAGCCAGGATGGTTGTGGGACCGTAGAATGTGTTGAAGGGACAACTCCCATCTGAGCAGTTCAGAAGAGCTGATGGTGGAAAGGAGGATCCAGATGACTGGGGTAGTGAAGCAGCCATTGAAATACAGAGTACTGTGTACTGCTGCATGCATTTTCACAGGGTGATCATCTTGCTTTTGGCCACAGTTTGGAGGTGGCCATCCATCCTCACAGACAACCAGTTTGCCATCACACCGATATACAATGCTGTGCAATGATTGCAGCAGACTTGGTATATCACATGGCTGCTTTCACATGTGGCCTGACCTCTGATGGGGTAAGATAAGCTTGTGACAGGACTGGAATAGAAAGTGCTGGGAGGGTGGATTGGGCAGGTTTTGATTTGGGGTCTTCCACAGGGATGTGATCCCTGTGGTAAGGGGAGGATGTTGCTGAGGTTGGGTTGGTAATGGAACACCAATTTAGGATGGGTCAGATGTATCTTGGGTAGGATGTCTCTCCTTTCAGGGAATAATGACAGATAATCAAAAGCCCTGATGAAGGATGTGATTAAGTTGATCCAGTTTGGGTTGGTATTGGATGACAAGGAGGACACGTCTTTGCGACTAGTTATTGGGCTTGGAGAGAGGATTGGTGGGGTGTGGGTATATAGCACGGGAAATCTGTTTATGGACTAGGTCAGGAGGGTAATGTCTGTTCGTGAAGGCATTTGTGAGGCCTTTGGCATATGGGGTAAGGGACTTCTGATCACTGCAATTATGCCATCTACGGGTAGCAATGCTGTATGGGAGGGATTTTTTGATGTGGAATGGATGTCAGCTATCAAACTGCAGGTACTGCAAGTAATTAGTAGGTTTAATGTGGATGGACCCATCAGAGAGTTGGAGGTTAACATTCAGGAAGATGACCTGCCAGTTTGAGAAGGACCAAGTGAATCTGATGGCAGAGGAGAAGTTGAAGTTGTGAAGAAATGAGGATAGATTGTCCTGGCCCTGAGTTCAAATCTTGAAAATATCAATGAATGTGAACCAGACCAGGGGTTTTGGGAGGCTAGGAAGGTTTCCTTTAGACGGCCTATAATGGCATAGGAGGTGCCTTGCAGGTGCACAAGGCAGTGCTGCAGGTTTGATTGTATACTTTTCCTTCAAAGGAAAAGTAGTTGTTTGTTAGGATGTAATTGGTAAGGGTTATAAGGAATGAGGAATGGAGCTGGAGTCTGAAGGATGCTGAGGATTGTGGTGTTTGAGTGCAGCAAGACCATGGGCATGTGGGATATTCGTGTATAGCATAGTGGCGTCAATAGTGACAAGTAAGGATCCAGGACGTAAATGGGTGGGGATGGTGAAGAGATTGTGAAGGAAGTGGTTGGTGTCTTGGATGTGGGAGCAATGTTTCAAACAGTTGTTTGGAGGTGCTTGTCAACAAGAGCTGAAAATCTTTCTGAGGGAGCACAGTAACCAGTCACAATTGGGAGTCCAGAATTGTTAGATATATTGATTTTTGGGAGCATGAAAAATGTAGGTGTGCTGGGTGTTGTCAGGGTAAGGAGGAAGATGGATTCAGGTGTGAGGTTCTGGGAAGGGCCATAAGATTTTAGCTGGGATTGTAGGTCATTTTGAACTTTTGGGATGGGGTCGTCCTGGCACAACTTGTAGGGGAGGAATCAGACAACTGATGTAGGCCTTCTGTCACGTGATCACTGTGATTTATTACAACAGTGGTGGAAACCTTGTCTCCTGGGAGGAAGATTAGGTTGGGAACTGTTTTGAGGTTGTGTAAGCTGTCCTTTATTCTGCCGAAAGATTGGAGTTCCTAGGAAGGGACTTGGGGAAGGATGGTAGTGCCAAGTTGGATGTGAGGAATTCCTGGAATGTGACCGGAGGGTGGTTAGGGTGAGTGAGAGAGGGCCACGGTTAGATGGTGGTATGAATTGGGAGAGGCAGGGTTCAATGTAGGAATTAGATTGGCTTTGATTTAAGGGATTGGTGGCAAAGTAGGTTTTCCACTGTAGGAACCGTCGGAAAGAGGAGGTGGTCTGTGACAAGTCCAATGTGGTTAAATTTGGGTGTGGGGCTGAAGACGAGACCTTCGAATAGGACTGCAACTTCTGTGGGGTTGAGGGTTTTAGCAGTTAACAACAGTATTCCGGGATTGTTTAGACTTTGGGAATTGTGGATTGTTGGTGGAGAGTTTTGGGAGATTTGGCAAGTGGAAAAGGTCTGCAGGGCATGGTGTACGTGCTATGGCACCCTCCAATGCCAACCTATTAATGGGCAGTCTAGAAGAAACCTTTCTAGCTTCCCAAAACCCCAAGCTCCTGGTCTGATTCAGGTTCATTGATATTATTTTTATGATTTGAACTCATGGCCAGAACACCTTATTCTTGTTCTTTCACAACCTCAATTCCTTCTCTCCCATCACTTTCACTTGGTCCTTCTCAACCCGGCAAGTCACCTTCCTGGATGTTAATCTCCACTTCACTGACGACGGCTCCATCCATACCTCTATCTACATTACCAACAGTATCTGCACTTTGATAGCTACCATTCCAAATAAAAAAATCCCTCCCATACAGCCTTGCCACCCGTGGGCGGCGAATTTGCAGTTATGAGAAGTCCCTTAACCATTATGCTGAAGGCCTCACATAGACCTTCAGAGACATTACCCTCCTGACATAGTCCGCCAACAGATTACATATGCCATATCCCCACACACCAACAAACCTCCCCTCAACCCCAGTAACAAGTCAAAACGGAGTATCCTTCAGACAGGAAACAATTTAATCACATCCTCTGTCAGGGATTTGATTATCTGTCATCATGCCCTGAAATGAGAGACATCCTACCCAAGATCCTTCCGAGCCCTCCTGAAGTGGTGTTCCATCGCCCACCCAAACTCCACAACATCCTAGTCCATCATTATGCCACTCCCAACACCAACCCTTTACCACATGGATCATATCCCTGTGGAAGTCCCCGATGCAAAACCTGCTCAATACACCAACCCAGCACTTTCTATTCCAGTCCTGTCACAGGCTTATCATGCCCGATGAGAGGTTGGGCCACCTGTGAAAGCAGCCGTGTGATATACCAACTCTGCTGCAATCATTTCACCGCATTTTATACTGGTATGATGATAAACTAGCTCTCTGTCAGGATGAATAGCCACCTCCAAACTGTGGCAAAAGGCAAGATAGATCACCCTGTGGCACTACATGTAGCTGTACACAACACAATGGATTTCAATGGCTACTTCACTACCTGAGCTTTCTGGATCCTCCCTTCCACCACCAGCTCTTCTGAACTGCACAGATGGAAGTTGTTCGTTCAACACATTCTACGGTCCCGCAACCATCCTGGTCCCAAACTAAGATACCTCACATCCCCCCCTCTCCTTCCTTTCCTGCCCATTATCCTGCACCTCATGTCTTCCTTACAATTGTGTGTCGTCCCTTACAGTATCCCCTTAATTACTTTTTATTTTTACTTATTTTTTATTATTTTTGTTTTGTTTTTCCTAACTTCATTTATCCTTTTTTTCCTAATGTTGTTTTATCTTTTTTTCCTAACATTATTTTTTCCTTTTTTCTATATTTTTTTCTTTATTATTCTTATCACTTCAAATGCCCCCCACTCCTTTACGCCTCCCTTTTATCCTTTCTCACCCCTTCCATTCACCAATTTCATTGCCACAATTCAAATTCCCGCCTTAAAAATCCATCATGCAACGCGTAGCTTTCTATCCCCACCTTTACTGGCATCCTTCCCCCTGCACTCCCCACCTCACTCACAGTCTAGGTGCTTGTGTTGCTGGAGTGGCCGGACATGATAGTTGTGTGTGTATAGCTGTCTAAGTGATTGCGTGAATGTGTGCGTTTCTTTTTCTCACAAATGCCATGGCTGCAAATGTAAGTTGTGTGACCGTGATTATCTATTTTCGTGTCTGTCAGCAGCTCAGCAAGCCACTTTATGGTGTGTTGTTACCTATCCTTAATTACTGATATTCCAATCGGATTTTCCATTGTTAATTTTTTTGTATTTTTATTTATTATTATTTTGTACTTTCTCTATTGCTTATATTTGTGTCATTCCACTGCAAATCACCATGTAATTAATGGTAATAGACTTTAATTAAATTTGGCACTAACAAGGAGAGGGTCTGACAAGTGGGTCACTGATTTCAATCAAATTTTGCATGGGCGTTCTATATTGAATATAAAGAGATATATGTTTCAATTCTTCCAAGACAAGTTCATAGTTTTTGATGGAAAATAATATTTTCAATGCTATACAATGAAAGAATTGTCTAAAGACAAGCTTTTTTTACTAATATGTATGGGGAAAAAAATTACTGAATTTGGAGCAATTAATGTTTTTGAGTTTTCTCGCTGTAGCTTGGGTACTAGTAAACATGTGAGCGATGTTCCGAGCGCCACTGCCGGGCGAGTTGCCCAGTGCTCGAACTGTCAAACTGAGGCTCCAGGTTCAAACCTCCATCATGCGAATTTTTTTAAATGTATTTGATAATATTCTCATATTTGTAATAAATTTTCATGCCTCATTTCAAGTAGAGCATCAGGAAGTGTGACTAATATTAAGTTTATTATCTTTTTACAGTGGTTTTATTTGTAATCCACTGTGAAAAAACAATAAACATAATAAATAAATAAAGGAAAATAGATGAGGAAATCTTCTTGGGTTGACATCCTAGTCAATGCCTCATTATATGGCAACATTTCGGCAAGTTGCTTACTTGCCATCTTCAGGCAAAGTGTCAGGTTCATGTCCTGTCTGGGTTTATATAGCTGCCATGCCCGCAGCATCCCTGGGCCTGCCGCGCTGGCCGGGCTAATCAGGCACGTGTGGAATAGGTGACGCGGCGCGTGGAAGGGGGGAAGCCGCGCCCTGTGGTGGGGGGTACTCACGCCGCTTCAGAAGATCCTGGCGTCTCGTCATGGTGCGGCCTGTTCGTTCCCTCCGACGCTGCCATCGTGGGTGCGTTGGTGCGCTCTAGGCGTATTTTTGACAATATTGTGTCCCACACGGTGCAGAGGTGGAAACCGCTGTCACGGTTGACCAAGTTGTCATTTATCCTTATCTCCAATGATTCTTTATAGATTGAGTCCCAGAAGCCGTTCCCTCAACACAGCAACTTGGTTTGTTCAAACTGGAAAGTGTGCGCCTGGCTGAGGCTGTGCTCTGCTATTGCAGATTTCTCAGTCTGTCCCAGGTGGACGCACCTCACATGTTCCAAAAGGCGCTACGTGATACAGTGCTGCGTCGGTCCGATGTACTGTTTCCCACATTTGCAGGAAATGCTGTAGACCACTGGTGTTCTGAGCCCTAATTTGTCCTTCATGGAGCCCAGCATGTTCTTGATTTTAGCTGGGGGTGGGAAGATAGTGCTGTTTTTATTGGACCAGCCGGCGCAACAGGCACAGGGATGCTGCGGGTCCGGCACCTATATAAACCCAGACAGGACATGAACCTGACACTTCGCCTGAAGATGGCAAGTAAGAAACTTACCGAAACGTTGCCAGATAATGAGGCACTGACTAGGCTGTCAACCCGAGAAGATTTCCTCATCGAGATCCGCCGAGAAAGTCTGCGTTCACATATAGTACACCTCTACAGGGAGGACACTCACTGCAGCCTCAAGATGTTGCAGAAACTGCGGATCAAGAAGGCTAGTTTGTTCAACAGACTGCCGTTCTTGCAGCACTGTCGGGACAAGGATGTACTGCCGCTGTTCATGCGCCTGAGACATCCAACTAACACGGCAAGGACAAAACGAATCCTACAACGTGCCAATTCGGCCCTAGTGAGGGAACACATACGCTTCACGAGGTCGGAACTCGACAGGACTGCACGCACCTTACTCACATGCCACCTAAAGCTAGCAGCGACTCTCTCACCTGCCACATGGGAGTGGGCAGATGTCAACACATTCGCTTCCAGTGAACTCTGCAAGCGCAAAGCCACGACAAAACAACAAAACAAGTTCCAGCGGCTACCAGGGATGCAAGTGCAGGTTGCTGACAAAAAAGATTCAAGGATCATCATCAATCTGACTAGCAAGGAACTGGATGAAGCTACAACATCTGTGCTTTCCAAAGGACTTAACTTTGCACCAATTCCGCGCACATTACCGAAAATAGAGATCAGCAGCAGCGTGGAACACGCCATACGGGGACTACCGTCCGACGCTGCTGAGGAGGTGAGAAGGGAGACCTGCAGGGTTCTGGTCAGAGCAAAAATGCCAAAATCGAACATCTCGGTGGCAGAACACAGGGCGATACGCAGCCTCAGGGATGACGACGATTCAGTTGTCCTACCAGCGGACAAAGGGAATGCGACTGTGTTACTAAGAGCTGATGACTATTGGCAAAAGATCGAATCGCTACTGCAGGACCAGGCCTACTAACAAGTGGAGAAGGAACCTACAATAGCCATGACAAAGAAGACAATTTCACTTCTGAACAACTCGGGTATGGAACAGGACACGGTGAGGAAGCTCTTACCCCAGAGCACCGGTTCCACCTCGGCTATATGGGCTCCCTAAGATACACATAGAAGAGGTCCCCCTACACCCAATAGTGGACAAGATAAATTCTTCAACCCATGGAATAGCCAAACACCTGGCACAACTTCTTAAGCCTCTGGTGGGTAGGTGTGCCCACCACATCAAGAATTCCACGAGGGTACCGCTAGAAGACTCCTTGAACCTGCTTGGGAATCACTTTGACGAAGAGACAGTGGAATTGTTCTGCCATGCATTTACAACAACATACTTTCAATGTGGGGGCAAGTTTTACCAACAGGTGGATGGAGTCGCCATGCGATCACCATTGGCACCATGTATAGCAAATCTTTACATGGAAAGCTTCGAAAAAATCGCCTTGGAAACAGCACCACTGAAACCCAAGGTCTTCTATCGATTCATGGATGACACTTTTGCGATGTGGCCCGATGGTGAAGAGACTCTACAGGAATTCCTCGACCATTTGAACAGCATACATAAGAACATAAAGCTCACAATGGAGTTGGAAGAAAATAGGTGCCTACCTTTCCTGGATATTATGATACAGAAGAAATCAGATGGCACATTGGAACACTCAGTTTACCGGAGGAAAACCCCCACAGACCTGTATCTAAACGCCAACAGTTGCCATCACCCAGCACAAGGAGAATCTGTGCTAACTACACTAGTACGCTGAGCGCAGGATATATGTGACGAACAAAGTCTAGCACCTGAGACGCAGCACCTAAGGAACACCTTCCGAAAGATTGGGTACAATGATAGACAAATAAGATGTGCTCTCAAGAAGTTCAAGTCGAGAAAAGACACGCTTCAGGAAGAAGAGGAGAACAAACGCGTGGCGTTCCTCCCATATGCTGGACCACCCACGGCAAAGATTGCCAGAATACTTGGGAAAAATAAAATCAACACCATCTTCCGGCCCCCAGCTAAAATCAAGAACATGCTGGGCTCCATGAAGGACAAATTAGGGCTCAGAACACCAGGGGTCTACAGCATTTCCTGCGAATATGAGAAACAGCACATCGGACAGACGCAGCGCTGTATCACGCAGCGCCTTTCGGAACATGTGAGGTGTGTCCGCCTGGGACAGACTGAGAAATCTGCAATAGCAGAGCACAGCCTCAGCCAGGCGCACACTTTCCAGTTTGAACAAACCAAGTTGCTGTGTCGAGCGAACGGCTTCTGGGACTCGATCTATAAACAAGCATTGGAGATAAGGATAAACGATAACTTGGTCAACCGTGACAGCGGTTTCCACCTCTGCACCGCGTGGGACGCAATATTGTCAAAAATATGCCTAGAGCGCACCGACGCACCCATGACGGCAGCGTCGGAGGGAATGAACAGGCCGCACCAGGACGAGACGCTGGGACCTCCTGAGGCGGCGTGAGTACCTTCCACCACTGGGCGCGGCTTCCCCCCCTCCATGTGCCGCATTGCCGATTCCGCACATGGCTGATTGGCCTGGCCGGCGCGGCAGGCGCAGGGATGCTGCGGGTCTGGCAGCTATATAAACCCAGACAGGACATGAACCTGACACTTCGCCTGAAGATGGCAAATAACGTTGCCAGATAATGAGGCACAGACTCGGCTGTCAACCCGAGAAGATTTCCTCATCGAGATCCACCGAGAAAGTCTGCATTCACATAAAATAAAATAGTTCTTAAGTAAATTATTACGTAATTCCAATTACTGGCCATTGATTTGTCAGCATTCTCACAGCCAGTAGGGTGAAACTTATCAATAAACAAACTTGCAATCCGTTGTGAATAACCATACTGGAATGATATTTGGTGAATATATAAAGGTGATGAGGCTAAATTCGCTGAGCAAATGTGGTTAAATTATTTTCAGGCAGACTGATTTTTGGCTTTTGGAAACTCCAAAATAATTGGATGGTTTGGAATTTTCAAGGTGACTAAACAGCAGAGTTATCAGTCCCCTGTTCCTAACCTAGGCACAACAACGAAGGACTGAACCCAGTAAATAAAGTAATGCTCAGCATCCAGAGGGAAAACCCCCAAGGTGATCAGAGTGGCAATGAGCGTTACAGTGACAACACAAGAGACAGAAAACACAGAAGGAGTAGAGTAAGTGGTTGACCTGACTAAAACATTACTGCAAGATACCGTTGCTGGATAATCACAAGGATAATAAAGGATGAGACAGTCACTTGGCATACACTAAGAACCTGCATCCAGAAGTGGAACAGACAACACAGAAGTGGAGAACAGATTAAAATTGATGGAGGCATGAGAACCTGAGAAAGCATGCTAAGATACCCATCACTAATTGGAATGATGAAAACAACAAGCATGGATAAATCATAAAACACAGTCAGCCATAGAGCCATTATCACCAAGAATTCAAGGGAATGCAGTGCATAGAGTGACTGATAACCTAAGTCGTTGAGTCCCTTACAATTAGAAACATTTAGAAAGCACATAGAGTGAAAGACTCTCTCAAGGGGACTAAAAGAGAAGAGAGCAATAGGATGTGGACCACTGTCAATAGTTTGCCACAATGGCAAATCAACGGGTCCTCACAACAAAGAAGTGCCTATGTGTTAACCAGGTATGGCAAATAAGTAGACATCACAGGGCAGCTGAGTACCTACAAGAAGCCCTCAATGAGTACTTATAAGCAGCCATAGAGAGCTTGACCACACGAGGCTTGCTCAGCGTGCTCATGTCAAATTATTCAGAACTCCAGACCCCAACAACCTTGCAGTTTAATGTAAATCGGATATCCTTTTTTGAGAGACCAATCTCCATGGGCCAGAGGTGGTAGCCTGCTTGGCTAGCCCATCAATGCATTCGTTCCCAGGGATGCCAACGTGACCCAGGATCCAAACAAAGGCCACCGAATTGTCAGATATGCCGAGGGTGAAGACAAAGTCATGAATAGACTGCAACAAGGAATGGAAAGAGAAACACTGGTCGGGGATTACAAGTGACTCAGCAAGTCACTACGAATAACAAATGACTTCCCGGGCCAGGTTTGGATATGTTCAAGAGCTTGAGAAATAGAAAGTAGGTCTGTGGTAAAAACACTGCTCCCACGAGACAAGAAACAGTCTTCGGTGTGGTCACCACAGGCACAGGCATACCCATGTTTATCTACCAGAGGATCATTGGTATAAAGAATTTTTGTGCCCCAGAACAAGGTGAGAAGTGCCAAGAATGCTTTATTCCTTTTACTCTGCAGTGGAGCATTGAGCGCACATTATAGCTCTCCATCTGACCCTGTTCGTTACCATCTTCTTGATGTTAATCCAAGAGTGGCTAGGGGCTGCCACCTTCGCTTCAACAGTCCTGTGCCAGGTCGACTTTGGTCTGCCTCTCTTCCTTGCTTGTTGTGCGTTCCATTTGAAAGCCTGCTTCGGAATATGTTGTGGATCTCTTATCAGCATGTGTCCTATCTACCTCCATTTCCTTTCTTTTATGGTTACCTCGGCTTTCCGTTGCTGGGTGCGTTGCCATAGTTCTTGTTTTGAGATAACATTTGGTGAGCATATTCCCAGTATAATCCTAAAACATTTATAGACAATGGTTTTTATTTTTGCTTTAATTTGTTTTGACACCTTACACATTTCACACCCATAAAAGAGATCAGGTTTTACGTTTCATACAAAGATTTTAAGCTTTACCTTCAACAACATTTCATTAGATGTCCAATCTGGTCCCAACTTGGCAAAGGCTCCTTTTGCCTTTTTGGTCCTACTTTCAACGTCTTCTGTCACTTCTCCATTTTGGAAACAATACTTCCCATATAATAAAGTTTTACACCTGCTCAATCTCCTCTTCTTTCAGGGCTAGTGGGTTCTTGTTCTTACCTTTCATCCTAATCTCTTTAGCCTTGACGGTGTTTAATTTTAATCAATCTCTCTGAGCTTTTGTTTCCAGTTCCTTATGCTTCTTGCTCATATCCTTGAAAGTCTGGGACAGAAGGCAGATATCTGTGAAGTCCAGGTCCTCAGGTGCTCATACAGAGTCCACTGCCAGAAAATGGTGCCAGAGATTTATTGGGGAAACTGAGGCTTTCAAGTCACAGGACAAAGTTGCAGTGAGGAATGGATGAAGGAGGGGTGTACGAAGGGTAGTAGAAAATGGTAAGGATGGGAAGGAGCTTGAGTGACGAATGAAGGGAAACAAACTCGTCCATTATTGGAAGACCAGACCTGGGCCACTGTGGAAGTGGGGGAAGGGGAGTGCAGAAATTGGAAAAAGAAGCCTGTGCTTTAGGTGGTAAGGTGGGCCGGTACATGGGAAACATATGAAGCAAGCAGCTGTTGGTGGCAGAACCACATTGGAGGGACTCTAGCTTCAGCAAGGAGGCTTGTCAGTGAACTCGTGCGGAGAGCACCCATTACTGAACAACAGAGGAGAATTGGGTTGAGTACCCACAATGCTGAAGGCACTGTTGAATCATACACCAAGCTCCCACAGTCGAGGTGGTATTGGATTAAGGCTGAAGGAGAGTTGAATAGTGGCTCCACAGAGTGGCCAAGGCAGCAAAAGATATTCAGTACTGCCAGGATTTTTGTTTGAGTTGATGAGAGCAGAGGTGTATAACTCTGGTTTTAGGTGTAGGTAATAGCAAACCATGGGCAAGGCCTACGAATGCACCTTTCGAATGGCTCCCTACAGCTGCCGTTCTGTGACAGTGATGCTAGTGGAACTGAAATACCTGCATAAGTCATTGGTAAACAAGGAGAAAGTGACCAATGATCCCACTGCCACAGCAAGACCATTAATTATGAATTACGACTAGATAGAGGGGAAACACTAAGGACGAAGCCCTGGACACTGCTCTTCTGCACTAGGACTGACCTGAGAGTGGTACCAACCCCAACCCAAAAGGAGAAGAGTGAGAGAAAGTTCAGAATAGGATTGGACTCCGTAGGCCCAATTCGTACAGTATAGCAGGATATGATTATTCCGTCTGGAAATTGACAAAGACTGCAATGATATGTTCACACCAAACGAAAGCAGTACAAATAGTTGACTCCAGTGGTACAAGTTTGGCAATAGTGGAGCAACCTTGATGGAAGCCGCCCCCCCCCCCCCCCCACATTGTGGGCCCAGGAGACACAAAGCTTTAAGAATCTACACAAACTGCTGACTAGCCACATATTCAAGGAGCTTACGCAAAATACAGGTGAGGCTGATAGGGTAGTAGCAATCAACCACCACCAGATCTGTGCCAGGTTTCATCACCGGGATAGTGATGCTATTTCGACAATGGGATGGGAAAACAGACCTATCCAAAGATGATTGAACAAGGCGAGCAGTTGACACAGAACAGGGCAAGCAGTTGACGCTGAAAGACCACTGAGAGGTGGCACAAGAATTGGCTCGGAATGTGATCTGGACCCAGAGGGATCTCAGGACATGCAACAAGGGCACTTTGGAACTCCCACTCACTAAATGGGGCATTGTACATTCCCCAGTGATGCATACAAAACAACAACTGCTTATGCTCAATCTGTTGTTTAAAGGTGAGGAAATCTGGGTTGTACACTTTAGTCACAGAACTACGAGCATACTGCTCTGAAATATGTTTGGCGATAGCAGTTGGGTCAGTACACAGGATACTCTGAATGACGAGACAGAGAATTCTTGCTGGTGGGTAGAAGCAAAAGAGGCACCAAACTTGCAACCACACTCAAGAAGGAAAGATGCAAGAATCGATGGTGGCAACGTACCTTTCCTAACAGTCCTGCTTACTCTGCCGGATCGGTCTCTAAGCACAGACCCAGAGTCATTTGAAAGCCTCAAATGCTCTGTGAAAGGTTGACACCAGTAACACTGAAGCACCCTTTGACATAGCCGGATGGCCTCAGTGATTTCCAGTTTGCACAAGGCACCAACTTACACTGGAGGGATCCAGGGGAACATGGGACATTTGCCTAGGAGACAGAAACAGTGGCCGGAGTGACTTGGTGAACCGCGATCTCAATGTTAATGGAAAGCGGGCAGTAACCATAGCAACATAGGTGTAAGCTGGCCAATTGAGGTAAGCAGTTTGCAGGTTGGAACTGAAGGAGAGACAGAAGGATGGGAAAATAATTGCTGCATCATGGACCCTCCAATTGACTTGCAGTTGAAAAATGGGGCTACAAAGAAAGAGGTCAATGGCTAATTATTTAGCATGCAACTTGCTAAACGCATGGGAGCACTGGTATTCAGAAGTCCTGCTGGGTCAAGAAAGTCTCAACATCCCTACTGCGGTCCAAGATCTGTCTTCCACACCAGAAACAGCAGACATTGAAGTCCCCCCATAAGCAGAAATGGCGAGGGAGTTGGACAACCAAGGCAGTGAAGTCAGTGGGAGAGAGGTAAACAGCACAGATGGAGGTAACCTGCATTGACTGGATTCTGACAGCCACTGCCTCGACTGCAGAAAGGCCTAAGGGCACGAGAGACAGTAACGAGGGGACAGAAGCAGATACCACTGGATACCCTCCAGAGGCTGAATGGTTTTTATAGTAGCCCCAATAGTCAGGATGGGCGGAGACCTCATTGCCAGAAACCAAGGTTCCTGGAGAGCTATGCAGAAAGCAGGTGTTATGCTTAACAGGTGTCACAACTCAGCCAGATGGTAGACAAACTGTCGCAGTTTCACTGGAAAATGTCAATATCTGCACTGCACAATGCCATGAATGAACTGGAGGGACAGTTTAAACCTCAGGAACACCTTTTTATAGCAGCTGAGTGCCAACAGCATCAATGACCATCATTTCTGAGGTTTCGGTGAGTTCTAGGTCATCAGTGGATAATGGTATACCCACAGTACCCTCAGAAATAGAAAATGCACTTGTTTTCTCTTGTATTTCCAGAGGGCTTCGCTGAATTGACTTCAAGGACCTATGAATATCAGAGAGCCCTTCAACCAGCACACCCTGACGGATGGGGGCTGGTGTACCTCATAGTTGGCGGGTGGCTGCCCCCACAGGAAATCCTGGGAGAGCAATGGAAGAAGGGGGGGGGGGGGGGGGGAGCAACCATCAAGAGAGCAGTCAGAGTAGGACAACCTGTAGGACTCACAGCGGATGGTGAAACTTTTGATGCAATGGTCCCCAAATAGAATGGGAAATGGAGTTACCATGGCAGGTATGACGACACTCATGCTTCTTTCTTGTTTCTGTGTTGGTCTATCCGTGGTTTTATACTCTTTAATATCTTGTGGAGGATAGTGCAGTCCAACAAGAATGCAGTTAACATAGACTGGAAATGGGGGAGGAGGGGGGCATGAGCATACAGACGTATTGGCCACCCGCATTCCCTGCATGTGAGGCTTGAGGTGCATTGAGATGACATATGCCCATAGTATTTCCAGCACTTACAATACTGTGTAGGGGGAGGAGTATATGGCTTTATGTCACACTGATAAATCATAGCTCTGAACTTTTTGGGCAATGTATCACCCTCAAAGGACAAGATGAAAGCAGTGATCTTTCAGTCTCCTATACACATACCAGATGAAGTAGACACCTCATCACTCTAGGTTGGCGTGCAACTCTTCATTGGACTGCAAGAGGATATCACAGTGGACGATAACTGGCTGCACCAGGATCAGAGACCTGTGAGGTGTGACAGAAACAGTAACAACACCTAACTTGTTACAGCTGAGTAGTGCTCTTGACTGGGCTGGAGATGCTGATACTATCAGGACTTGACCAACATCGCATTTTAGACATGCATGTAGCTTCCCCAAACTTATTTTCTAGATTTTCTACAAAAAACAAAGGCTTGGTTGGAAGATTCTCCATTAGTTCTGTTGCACACGAGAAATTTGGGTAAGTATGGCTCATCCCAATCTTTATGCCGACGCTCCTCCCATGGCATAGCCACGGAAGGGAATGATTTGGGTTCATATACCTTGGAATTAAATGCTGTTCTGCATCACTTAGAGATGCTAGTGCCAGTTCGACCACCAGTATTTGACTTCCGACACCTCTTGGCATTCGCACAAGCAGCTAAGGAAAATGGTCTATTCAGACAGAGCCCCACCAGCCTGAATAAACCTGATACAACTCAGGTGCAGCTGACACCCAGAGGTTGACCACTAGCGAATGTTCCATCTCAACAGCCATGCATCTCCTCAGCACACAATACATCTTGAGAGTCAGTTTTTTTACCATCCTTATGACACAGGGGGGTAATGCCCAATTTCCAGGCTCTGCAACATAAAAAATTCCACTTCTGCACCACATGATGATTGCTGAGGCAAGAACAGAGCTTATGGTGAATCTAAATTCGCACACTTGGGCTTTGCAGCGCAATTCCTCACACTTGCTAGCAATAAAAAAATGTCTCTCACAAAATTTTAGCCTGCCCATATTTCCGGCAGTAAATGGACGTCAAAGATTGACATGAGTGTGTGTCCCATATGTCAGTGTGTTTCAGAATTACACTACTACACCAGCAAACTTCTAGGGGATGTGGGAGGTGTCTTGAGAAACAAAGTGAGCATAGAAACCCATTCCCGGAAACATCATCCAATGATGCTACAGAGAGTCAAAGTTGCTGGAGGGGATGTATAGCAGCAGGAGTTGATGCCAATAACTTGGACTCTCCGTAGTGTTGTTGAATGTCGTTGCCGGGCATGGGTTTCTATGCTCACTTTGTTCCTCAAGACACCTCCCACATCCCCTAGAAGTTTGTTGGTGTACTAGTATAATTCTGAAACACACTTACATATGGGACACACACCCATCTCAATCTTCAATGTCCATTTACTGACAAAAATATGTGCAGGACCAAATTTTGTGACAGACTTCTTTTTATTGCTAGCATGTGAGGAATTACGCTGCGAAGCCCGAGTGTGCGAATTTATATTCGCCCTATATAAATGAATCCCTATTTGGCATCCATAACTTGATAATGACTCAACCAATCTGCCTGTGTGTGTTTGTTTGTAATTATCAGGATAAGGTTCTTATGTATCAATGTGTCCATGTGTTACTGTTGCATACAGACCTATAGTTTTGTTTGGATTTTGATGCAATTTTTCACACTTGACCAATACAAGAGGATGCCGTCCGCCTCCGAAGCTCAGAGGTAGCATCGCTGACTACCACGCAGGAGGTCCGGGTTCGATTCCCGGTAGGGGACTGGGTGTTGTGTGTTGTCCTAATCATCATCATTTCATCATCATTGGCACGTATGTCGCCCATGTGGCGTCAAATAAAAAAAAACCACAAGGGTTCTCCCGGCCAAGAAAGCCATACGCTCATTTCCATAAGAAGATGCTTATTGTCTACATTAAATTTTTTATGGTGCATGGCAGATGGTACCTTGCAAAAACTCTGAACACCATGAAAGTTGACATATATGAGTTTTCTTAGATGAGGGGGAGGTGGGAGGTGGGGAGAGGAAGATGAACCAAGGAGACTGGAAGGAGGAGGGGGAGTGAAAGAAATTGTCTCAGAAAGGGAAAGGTGGACAAAAACAGAGATGGAAAGAGAGGAGGGAAGAGAAGATGGACAACAAGCGTACAAGAGTGTAGAATAAATAATACCCGAGCAATGCCATGTTTTTAGCTAGTTATTCAATAAAATTAGAGATTCACAAAATTAGGTTTCCTTATCAGATTATTTTTATTTACATACTGAATTCACACTGCTGCCAGTGTTTGTGTTATCATTGTAATTTTGCTTCCTACATACTACTAAATTTAATACCAAGTGAATTACTATAAATTAAGTAACGCTCCCTACAAATCCCACAGAGGTGAAGTCACATTATGCTTCAGCAATGATATGAGGAGTCACATTTGATTTGTTTTTTAAGTCGTGGCCTAAAATGAGAGTATGGAACAGTGCAGTGGAAAATGTGGTATTGGCAACCTATAAATGTGATTTGTGCTTGTGCACAAGTAGAACTGGCATATTATAATAGGGACAGCCAATCCTTTCTGGTGTTCTGACAGTTACACTTGAATATGATGATAAACCAAGGTTAGACCTTAAACTCATTTGAAAATAAGAAAACAACAAACAATGCATACGGAAGTAGAACACATAGCATTTGGTAATGGCTACTGTGAAACTGTATATTGAGGATGGAAATGTTGTGGTTCAGGCTCAACCTCTACTGTTATGCAGCCACAGTTCAAATACTTCTCACCTAAAACTGTGACAACACAATAGAAATCTTTTGTGGCTGCCTGGTGTTGATGTCAGCTTTTCCATTTCCTTCACTGACATTTTTTCGAGTTGGATACATGCAGCTTTGCAGCAGCACTTGCAAGTACAGATGTGTGTACTATGTTACCTGTGTGTCAATTACAGGTGTTGTTTTCTTTGCCAAGAAGTATAGGTTTTTGCAACAGAATGAGACTGCATTGCCTCATAGACTATTTTCACATTAGTATACCATCTCTTCCATCACAAACTTCTGAGCTTTAACCTCAAGGAACAGAAGGCAACTGCAACTCAGATCTGAATTACTTATAGAGTAGATAAAACAGACCAAATATACTCACCACAATTCTTCTTTTCATGGAATGCTCCAGAATATGTTGCTAGACCACAAAGAGAGTAGTAATGCCCTTAATGTTGGCATTTGTAATAACAGATGGTTAGGGGTAGGAATTTTTTCATTAAAGCCTATTTTAGTATTATTCTATGTCAATTTTGGTGCTCATTTTTGGCCAGGTACTATTTTTGTCTTATTTTACCATTTCAGATTGTTAAGTTAAGAATGAAAGTATAACTAGTCATACATTATATTTATTGACATCACTTACTACATTTATTTATTGATACCAAAAAAACAATAAAATTTATTTAAAAATAAATAAATAACTGAGTACACTGCTCAAGCGCACACTTGTGCACACACACGCGCACACACACACACACACACACACACACACACACACACACACACACACAATATGGTTTTCAAAAGAAAGTATTTGTATTAAACAAAAAATATATTTATTCAAAAAAGCACATGAAAATTAGATTAACACTTTCCAGAATCAGAATCTTCAGTCTTTCAAAACTTACAATGTGAGTGTAGATTAGATGTGGCTTACATTCAAAGAATTATTATAGACAGCTATTGAGAGATTTATAGCAAACAAATTAACAAAAGAGGGGATGAGCCGCTGTGATACACAATACAGGTTAGATCACTCTTGCAAAGGTAAAGAATAAAGCACGCCAAATATAAACAGACATAAAACCTCCAAAACTGGCAATAGTTTACAAAAACTCAAAATTCAGCTCCAACCTCAATGTGAGAAGCATATAATAGTTTCCACAATGAAACCTGTCACATTACTTGGCATAAAAGGCGAAGAAATTCTGATTGCAAAGTTCTGCTAAAGCAGAATTGCTAAATACAGCTTTCCAAAATTCCTTCACCAAAGACAATGAAGCAAATACTCAAGAATTGAAATCAAGCACGCGTAGCTTAGAAGTAGATATTCCTGGAATATTAAATCACTAAACAAAACTAAGGCTCCCAGTCCAGGTTGTATACCATTCAGGTTCCTTTCACAGTATGCTGATGCAACAGCTCCATACCTACTTAACATATACAACACTCGCTCAGCAAAAGATCTGTGGAAGTTGCACAGATGGGGTACATGCTTGGGTACTCCAAGCAGGTGTGTTAAGCCCACGTAGCTGGAGTGTCACAGGGGTCTATCGTAACTGCCTAATGCTGAAGGTCCCGGGTTTGAATCCTAGCTCCGGCACAAATATTCATTGTTCATATTGTACGATTGTATCACTTACTAGCAGCTGAGACTTGGGGGGGGGGGGTATTGGGTTACCTAAGAGAAGCAGAGTTCTGTGGGTGGGACACTTGCTTCTTTGGCATTTTGTACATCAATACAAGTGTGCAGGTGGATACTCTCCTTACAGTAAATGCTAGATTCCGTAATTCTCCTGGGTCAACCTTTATTAGTTTCTGTCCCTCCTTCCTTTCCTGGTTGCATTGCAGCCACACATGTGCTTTCCATCAACAAAAATGTTCACCAGTCTTTCCTCCTTTCCTTGCTCTCTACTCCCCTCTCTTCCAGAGCCAATACTTGATTAATTCCATGCAGGCGTGTTGGTCACTGTGTCTCCAGAGTGGAGCAGTCAGCACAACAGCCTATACAGCACGATACCCGGGTTCAAGTCTTGGCTGGGTACACATTTTCAACTTTACCCATTCGCAGTTAATGTCATACATTCCATGAATATGTATTGATGAATTGTCTACCAATATTAAAGGTAATGTGTCTGGGAGGCGATACACAGTGCAAAGGGCCCAAAGGAGGGGGCATTCCACCAATATATGAGATACTGCCAGTACAACTCCCTGACTACAATGTGAGGCCCAACTAATCAAAGTTTATGTCTGTTGATTCAAACTTTTCAGAAGCAAAAAATAGTACCCTCTTAAGTATTTAATAAAATGTAATGTTGTTTTCATGTTTATTTCTGTTTTGGGATACAGAAACAGATTTAACACTGCAATATATCAAAATTTTATTACTGAGGTTAGAAAATCCATTTATGTCTTGGTCAAATCACACTTTGATCTTTCATATATGAAGTTACACATTTTTATACGTTCTATTTTTTATACCTTCATTAATTCAAATTAAGTTAAATGTCTGAAAATGTTAACTTACCTTAGACATTCAATCACATCAATTGTATCACTTTTATCATCATATGATTAAGTTTTGTAATAATGGAAAGTCCAGGTTGGAATTAATATAGAAATAAGGAGAGTTTACAACTCGCCACAAAGACACAACGACAAGCTGCGATAGGCACATAATAAAGACACACACATATAACACTTCAGCTATCGGCTATCGGCCATAGCCTTCTTCATAAAATAGAACATTCACGCAATCACACAGGCACACAACACAGTAACATAACTGTCATCTCCGGCCATGGCCAAGAGCTGAAGTGTGGCATATAGGCCAGTCGTCGTAGACAAAAAAATTGCAGGAAGCTGAATTTTTGGTATGTTGTTAGGACGTATTAGAGTAGTATTAAACCAAGTTTGCAGCTTCAAAATCCTTTAGCTTAACTTTTAAGAGCCAAAAACCTCGAAATTTTCGGACTTTTTTCTGGTTTTGGCTTATAACTCGTGTTGGGTGGTTTTTTGACGAAAAGTCACTAACACCACTATTAATGTAGATAAAATATTCTAAAATTTAAGCCCAACCGCGGCTCTGTAAGTGCAATAGTTCCCGAGATACTGGACTGCAAAAATTGACTTATTTCTCCAAAAATTTCAAACTTTCGATTTTAGTCATCTTTCGGCTAGAATATTGGCTCTAATAGTCATTCCATGGGGAAAGTCATACAAAATAAAGTTATAGAGCAGTTATTTAGCTTTAATCTAAGTACAGAACGAAGTCCATAGGCCCAACAGATTTCTAGTTATCGTTAAAAAACGAAAAGTTGGAAAAATCGGAGTATTAAAAAAATTGACCCAGTCCTCTTATCCTATAATATATTATATGTTAAAGAAACAGGAGGAATTACTCATGGACAATGATTATTAACACATTGTATATAAACACGTGTAATTTACGTGTTAGTGCATACCAATATATTTGTGAAAGTAGATATTGCTGTAAAAACAACGAAGGCCTCTCCGTTTGTGGCTATTGGTCAGCCATTGGGACTTTCGTTCGTAGCGAGGCCTTTTGTTGTGTGAAGGCACCCCCGCCCCCCTCACTCCGAGTGGTGACCCAGCGGGTGTTCTGTCCTCCCTCCCAAACGTCTTGTCTCCGAAATCTGCCCTTAGAAACGGCCGTATTCAGATCTGAGAAGAACGTTTCAAACAAAAATCGTCTAAATCTCAATCGTGGTGGTGTTTTAAGTACTTTCTTTTTTACAACATGTCGGAGCTACCGCGTCGGATGTTTGTTTCATATGTCGAGAAGTGCTTGGAGAGGGAACAGTGACAGTGAAAAAACGCGGAAGTCTGATGCTGTTAAAAGTGAGTCAGAAACATGGGCTTTAAGGGAACATGAGGTTTTGTGCAATTTAAACAAAGTGGCTGTACATGACGCATGCAGGATGAGGTGCACTATGGAAAGTAATGTGAAAGCATCTGTCCAGCGAGAAGGAGATGTTTACCCAGCTCAACAATCGTCATCGTGTGGGGAAGGCCTAGAAGTGCGTCGGGTTCAAGACGTCACATCATTGGAGATTGGAGATTCCTTTGTGGTGAAAAATTCTCCAAGGAATATTTCGAGAAGCAGATAAAATTGCCCAAATATCTACGGGATGAACTCCATCAAGTGGAAATACTGGAATTGAAAGAATCAATAGTGGAAAAAGCTAGACAAGCTGGTGAAAGGGGACAACAGATTATTCAGCATCTTTCATGTATAAATGGACTTGTTGCTGCTGAGAATTGCTACCTAAAATTGCACTCCTTGTCGCGATCTACTGGTGCCGGAGGTAAACGAGGGTGTCCTGAACATCCCCTCCTTCTCGAGGGTATGGAGCGTATATATTCATACCTTGCAGAAATAAGAGAGGCAAACCAATTTTCCATAAGTGACTTGATTGCAGAGAACTTCACAGGTGATTACAAACCAGCAGTTGCAAGTGTTCAAGCTTATCTAAAAGAGCGATATGGAGAAAAAATTATTTTTGCGCAGGTTGGTCCATATCACAGCCCAGTCTTGATGTTGACAGATATTGGACGAAACATTCTTTATGAAAAGTGGTACTATCAAAGACTTAGCGATCCTGCTGAAGAGCGGCTTAGAGTTGTCAAAGTTGCAACAGAGATTATCCTGCAAGACATTCGTTTCCAAACATTTGACACTACTCAATATGTCCCGTCAGATGCCTTTTTAAAAGACGCAGAGGCATCAGTTCCTGATTCTCTGCAACTGAACTGTTGCTTGAACAGATTGTCCTCGAACAGTGGAAAAAGAAGTGCATAGGATTTTCTCATGCAATCATGCCTGCAACGAGGCCCAGATCTTTCCTATCCTCAATTCAAATAAGCTTTGGAACCTATTTGTATAGAAAATTTGGATAAAAGCACCTTATTGAACTTTGCCTCAGTATGGGAATTTCTTGTACATGTACGGAGGCTACGCGTTTTGAAAGTTCCGCTATCCTCCGTGGAGAAGTAACCTAACTAGTTGACAAATGAGCTTTTATGCAGTTTGTGTTCAACAATGCAGATGTGAACCATAAAAAAATTGATGGAGAAAATACATTCACTCAGACAAAAACATTCCACGTTTGAAGTCTATTTCTGCAGAGTCTTTCAGTTTCACACATTGTTACACACATTAAACTTTCTTCTATTAGAAAGATATCTGGCTTGTCAGCCATTTCAATTAACAAAGTGAAAATCGCTGAAGACATTTTGCCAAAATCCCCAGATCTGCTGTGGCTGTTTGGAAAAGCAACTAACATGCCAGGCATCCCAGGATGGAATGTTTTTTTTTTTTTTTTTTTTTTGTGGTTTTAGGGCGCACAACTTCTACGGTCATTAGCGCCCAGACAAGAACTTAGATTCACTAGATCTCAAAAAAAAAAAAAAAAAAAAAAAAAAAAAAATAATAATAATAATAATAATAATAATAATAATAATAATAATAATAATAATAATTTGGTGACTGTCAGAAAATCAAGAAGAGGCTAAAAACGAAAGATAAAGGACAATGAAAAGGGTTAAATATCCTTCGATAAGTTGGCCAAGTTGATAAAACGCAAAACTCGAGCAGCTGCTCGTGTGTCATCAGCTAAAATTTCCTCCAGTGTAGACGGAAAGTGAAGGGCTACACGGAGATGATGAAAAATTACGCAAGACAATAAAACGTGTTTCACCGTCAGCAATTCACCGCAGGAGCACAGCGGTGCAGGATCGGCGGTTAGCAAATGACGGTGGCTGAAACGGCAGTGACCGATCCGCAACGGGGCCAGGATGACCTCCTCCCGCTGAGAGGGGCGTGAGGTGGTCCTCCAAGCGGTCGGGATCGGTTTGACAGTTCGCAATTTATTATTGTACAGTGAAAGCCACGCACTGTGCCATGACGACACGATACTCCGGCGAAGAGCCCGTTGAACATCGTCCGATGGGATGCAAAAGGTAGCCATGCGAGGCAAAAGAGCTGCGGCCTTGGCTGCTATGTCGGCGGCCTCATTCCCGGGCACACCCATGTGGCCAGGGACCCACAGGAAAGAAACGTGACAGCTGTCATCTGCTAGCAACTGGAGTGAGCGTTGGATCCGATACACGAGAGGATGGTTCGAGAAAGGGTCCTTAATACTCTACAGGGCACTAAGGGAGTCCGAACACATGGCATAGAAAGGTTCGCGGTGGCGGCAGGTATACAAAACGGCCTGGTGGAGGGCAAAAAGCTCAGCCGTGAAGTTCAAGCACTGGTCAGGGAGCATGTATTGGAAAAGGTTGTCCCCGACGATGAAGGCAGATCCGACACCGGAAGTGCTCTTGGAACCATCAGTGTAAATAAATATGGCATTATCGAACCGCGAACGGAGTTCGACAAGCCTCGAGCGGTATACCAAATCCGGAGTGCTCTCCTTGGGGAGCGAACTAAGTTCAAGGTGAGTGTGAACCTGGGCCTGATGCCACGGTGGCAATGGGCTTTCGCTCAACCGAAGGGTAAAAGGAAGGGTAAAATCGAGCTGCTGTAGCAGGCGGCGAAACCGAACTCCAGGTGGAACCAAGGCAATCGCAGACAACTGATATTGGCGATCGAGTGAGTCGTCAAAAAATAATCGGTAAGATGGATGGTTGGGCATCGACCGCAGGCGGCATGCGTACCGACACAAGAGTATGTCACGTCGAGTGGTCAAGGGTAATACAGCAGCCTCGACATACAGACTTTCAACAGGGCTGGTATAAAATGCACCGGTCGCCAGACGTAATCCCCGATGGTGGATAGAGTTGAGACGACGGTGAATCGACGGCCGTGCAGAAGAGTATACAAGGCTTCCGTAGTCGAGCTTCGACTGAACAATGGCCTGGTAAAGGTGAAGCAGGACGGTACGATCCGCTCCCCATGCCATGCCACTGAGGACACGAAGAACGTTAAGGGATCAGGCACAACGGGCAGCCAGGTAGGACACGTGTGTGGCCCAGCAAAGTTTACGATCCAACATGAGTCCCAAGAATTTCGTACTCTCCACAGAAGGGAGAGCAACAGGGCCGAGACGTAGAGAAGGTGGAAGAAATTCCTTGTATCTCCAGAAGTTTATACACACAGTTTTCTTAGTCGAGAATCGGCAGCCGTTTGCGATGCTCCAGGAATATAGACGGTCAAGACAGCGTTGAAGAGAACACTCCAAGAGACACGTCTGCTAGGCGCTGCAATAACTTGCTAAATCGTCAACAAAAAGAGATCCGGAGACGTCGGCTGAAAGGTAATCTACAATCGGATTGATTGCAGTGGCAAAGAGCGCCACACTCAAGACGGAGCCCTGTGGTACCCCATTCTCCTGGCAAAAGGTATCTGACAAAACAGAGCCCACCCGCACCTGGAACTTGCGATCCGCCAAAAACGCTTGAATGAAATGAGGAAGGCGGCCCCGAAGGCCCCATGTGTGCAATGTGTGGAGAATGCCCGCTCTCCAACAGGTATCGTATGCCTTCTCCAAGTCGAAGAACACTGCTACTGTTTGATGCTTCTTTAGAAAGTTATTCATAACGAAGGTCGACAACGTAACGAGGTGATCAGCAGCAGAGCGGTGTCGACGAAAACCGCGTTGGATATTAGTCAGGAGGCGGCGAGATTCGAGGAGCCAGACCAACCAACCGTTAACCATGTGTTCCATCATGGAAATGGGGCGATAACTGGAAGGAAGGTGTTTGTCCTTCCCTGGTTTGGGGATGGGGACAACAATGGCTTCATGCCAACTTGTGGGAACATGACCTTCAGTCCATATGCGGTTGTAGGTACTAAGAAGATAGCACTTGCCCGCAGGAGAGAGATTCTTCGGCATCTCAATATGAATGGAATCGGGCCCGGGAGCAGAAGATTGGGACAGGGCAAGAGCACGGTCTAGCTCCTGCATGGTGAAGGCGACGTTATAATTTTCACGATTAAAAGAGTGGAAAGGAGGCGGCTGAGCCTCCTCTACCTGTTTGCGAGGGAGAAAGGCAGGGTGATAATGGGCAGAGCTCGAAACCTCCACAAAGAAACAGCCCAATGCATTGGAAACATCAGCGGGGTCCATGAGGACTGCGTTCTCCACGGACAGGCCAGGAATCGGGGAGTGGACCTTGATGCCGGATAAACGGCGTAGGCCACCCCAAACAACCGTGGAGGGAGTAAAACGGTTAGAAGAACTAGTAAAAGCAGTCCAGCAAGCTTTCTTGCTGTCGCTTATGATACGACGACATTGCGCTCTCATACATTTATAATTTATGCAATTCTCCAAAGTTGGGTGGTGGCGGAAGGTGCGTAAAGCACGGCGCCGGGCTCTAAGCGCGTCGCGGCAGGCTGCAGTCCACCAAGGGACCTGGACACGACGTGGAGAAGAGGATGTACGAGGTATGGAACGTTCAGCAGCGGTGAGAATAACCTGTGAGGTAGTCGAACTGACTGTCACAGTTGGGAAAATTCTGATCGTGAAAAACAGCCATGGAAGAATAAAGCCCCCAGTCGGCTTTAGAAATGTTCCAACTGGTGGGACGATGAGATGGGGAATGCTGCAGGAAGTGGATGATACAAGGGGAATGGTCACTTGAGTACGTGTCAGAAAGTGCATACCACTCAAACCGACCGGCAAGCTGAGGAGTGCATATTGCGAGGTCTATATGGGAATAAGTGTGTGTTGTGTCTGAAAGGAAGGTCGGTGCACTGGTGTTGAGGCAGACAAGATCGAGGTGTTGGAGAAGGTCCACCAAAAGGGAGCCTCTCGGACAAGGTGCCGGAGAGCCCCATAGGGGGTGGTGGGCATTAAAGTCGCCTAGCAACACGAAAGGTGAAGGGAGCTGTTCAACAAGGTGTAGCACATCTGCCCTAGTAAGGGCAGATGATGGCGAATAGATATTACAGAGGGAAAAGGTAAATGTGGATAAAGTGATGCGGACGGCAACTGCCTGTAGGTGAGTATGCAATGAAATGGGATGGAAATAGACGTCGTCTCGAAGGAGCATCAGAACCCCTCCATGGGCCGGGATACCTTCCACGGGTGGCAGGTCGAACCGCACAGAGGTGTAGTGTGGAAAGTCTGCACGATCACTTGGACGCAACTTAGTTTCTTGGAGACAGACTAGAAGCGGGCAGTGCAACCGTAGGAGTAGTTTTAACTCCTCCCGATTGGAACAAATGCCGCGAATATTCCATTGAAGGAGCGCCATGATAGAAAATGAGATAAGAAATAAGGATAAAAACCAACTAGCAAGCGGGGTCACCTCGACGGCCGCTGAGGACCGGATTTCGAGGGAGCACTGCTATCGCTGTCTAGGGGCAAAGGGTCATGGTCCATAGGTTCGACAGACGCGCCTGCCACCTCCCTGAGTTGATCAGGAGGGGCAGTTTCCACTGCCGGTAAAGGGCCGGGTGCCCGGCAGACGGAGCGTCCCGGTGAAACAGAAGACGGCCGAGGCCGGCAACTGTGGACGGCATGACGGATGGGTCACGCCTTGGCTCTTCTCGAAGAGTGACGGTGAGAAGAGGCAGTCGACGGTTGGGAAGCCTGAGAACGCAGAAAATCCTCACGGATGGGTTCCTTTTTCAAAGTCCGGGCATCTTGTTTAGGTGCCCGCGGTTTACTAGAGGTTGACGAAGACTGTACTTTAGAAGCAGCAGGAGGAAGCGGGGACGTGGAACGGGCAATCTTCGGGCTGGCGGATCGCACAACTGTGTCAGCGAAAGTGAAATCACAAGTCTAGGTACTGGAATCCTTAGTAGGTCGAGTTGAGGTGAGGACCTTACTGTATGTGCCCGCTGGGAGGACAGTGGGCTTTCGACTAGCCAACAACTTTCGAGCGGCAGATGTTGATACCTTCTCCGTAACCCGAATGTGCTGGATGATTTTTTCATCCTTATATACAAGGCAGTCTCGAGAGGAAGCCGCATGGTCGCCGTTGCAGTTAAGGCAGTGAGGGGACGGAGGTGGGCAATCCCCCTCATGGGCGTCCCTACCACAAGTGACACATTTTGCTGCATTTGGGCAAGATTCACGGGTATGGTTGTACCTGTGGCATTGGAAACAGCGCGATGGGTTTGGAATATAAGGGCGGACAGAGATAACTTCGTACCCTGCTTAGACCTTCGACGGGAGTTCAACTCTGTCGAATGTCAAAAACACAGTATGAGTCGGTGTCAGCTGGTTATCTACCGTTTTTAATCACCCTGTGGACGGCTGTCACACCCTGATCGGACATATAGGATTGGATGTCTTCATCAGACAACCCGTCACGGGATCTCGTAAAAACTACCCCCCGTGACGAGTTGAGTGTGCGGTGCGCTTCTACCTTGACTGGAAACGTGTGTAATAACGTAGTCCGGATTAGTTTCTGGGCTTGGAAAGCACTGTCCGCTTCCAGCAACAATGTGCCATTGCGCTGACGTCAACAGGTTTTAACAGGGCCAGCAATTGCATCAACACCTTTCTGTATAACGAAAGGATTGACAGAATTGAAATCTTTTCCGTCGGTGCGAGACACAACAAGAAATTTCGGTAAATTAGGCAGAGTCTTCTTTTGCTGAGGCGAATCTATCTTACGTTTCTGGGTCAACGTCGCTGAAGAAGAGAAGGAAGTCATCGCGGAGGTGTCCCCCGTGATTACCGGCATGTTCGGAAGGTACCAGCTCGGGTAATCACCCCTCCCTGAGCCTGGCCTTTACCAGGGGGTACGTACGTGCCCTACTTGTCTACCCGGGGCGGGGAATTACGCGTTACTCCGTCACCTGCTACGCATGATAATGCGTGGGTCGGCCTTCAGACATGCACAGGGAGGAAAGAAGAAGAAGATAGGAAATGAAGAGAAAGAAGGAAAGAAGTGTCTCAAACGCCGAAGCGGAGACTAATGAGGAGGAGAGGAAGGCTAGGAGAGTGTAAGGAGAGAAAGACAGAAGCAAAGGTTTGGAAAGGAAGAAACCAAGGAATGAGAGAAGCTACTACAAAAAACGACCTGAACTAGCAAAGGACGCCCGTCTCCGGGCGAAGGCATAAACCGGGAGGGAAAGTGAAGCAGCCTGGGGCAGAAGAAAGGCTGCTCCGGCTCGGGGCCCCGTGCGCGCCACACACATACCCACAACAGAACTGTGGGCCCCCTGGGGGCAGGATGGAATGTATCCATGGACCAAGTGAGAGAAGATCTTCCTTACAAACGTTCAAAGATTGTATATCCCCCTTTTATGCATGCTCCTCCAATCAACTATGACACTGTTTTAACATCACTTTCAGAAGCCAGTTAAAGAACAAGCATTTTCTGTTAGGAAACATGTTTTGTGACCTACGACCAACAACTGTACTTGAAAGACCGAGACATTGTGGAGAGCCACTAGCATCCTCAGCTCGTCAACATGGTGGTGAGGCTTGGAGGTTTTCACCACCTCATGTCATTCATGGGAGCCATCGGTGTCATAATGGCAGTAAGGAGACTCAAGGAACTTCTCTGTTCAATATTTGTTGAAAACAGTATTGAAAAAATCCTTTTTATATACAATGCGTTAATAATCATCGTCAATTAGTAATTTCTCCTTTTTCTTTAACATACATAGGATAAGATGACTGCAATTCGTCTGGGTCAGTTTACTGAATACTCCGATTTTTCCAACTTTTCATTTTTTAACGATAACTAGAAATCTGTTGGGACAATGGACTTCGTTCTGTACTTAGATTAAAGCTAAATAACCGCTCTATAACTTTATTTTGTATGACTTTCCCCATGGAATGATTATTAGAGCCAATATTCTACCCGAAAGATGACTAAAATCGAAAGTTTGAAATTTTTGGAGAAATAAGTCAATTTTTGAAGTCCAGTATCTCGGGAGCTTACAGAGCTGCGGTTGGGCTTAAATTTTAGAATATTTTATCTACATTAAGAGTGGTGTGAGTGACTTTTCATCAAAAAACCACCCAACACGAGTTATAAGCCAAAACCAGAAAAAAGTCCGAAAATTCCGTGGTTTTTTGGCTCTTAAAAGTTAAGCTAAAGGATTTCGAAGCTGCAAACTTGGTTTAATACTACTCTAATATGTCCTAACAACATACCAAAAATTCAGCTTCCTGCAATTTTTTTGGACCTAAACATACCTGACGACTGGCCTAATATGCGTTGTCTTTTTTATGTGGCTGTCACAGCCCATTTTCATATCTTTGCAGTGAGTTGTAAACTTCCTTATTACTATGTGATTAAGTTTTACTTCCAGGAATATTTTAAACCCTCAATCACTTTGGAAAACTTTTTCAATGTAATAATTTGTTACAAGTAGAGCAGTACTGTGTACAATAAATCCATTCCAAATCCTTCATTTAATCAATTATTGTCAATATGTTCTGGCAGGAAGGTGCTGCATGGAACCTCTAAAGCCCATGGAAGAAATTCTGTTATTTCCAATGTACATCTTCCTTTTTTCCTTGATTTATCTTATCTGATAATGCTAGTATAGTATAGGTCTTTTAACAGCTGAGTTCATCTTATGTTCTGAACGTTTTAGAAGTGTCATCAAAACAATAATGAATTTCTGTTTAAAATGTTATTTTCTGATCCATTACACTCATCAATTCTGACTTATTTTGAATAAGTTTTTAATTTCACTGACAGCATCAATCATATTCCATGGCTTTTGTAAGTTCCTTATAATATAAAAATGGTAAAATTCCTGATGTTCCGAAAAATTATTTATTGAGTCACTAACAACTTAATGCCACTAATATTTCTTCACAAGTTTTATCATTTAATACTATACGTATGTACTCTGCCACATGTTCATTGATTTCCAGTATTTCTAATAGTGTCATCTTTCTGCTTTTCTTGAGAGAATGTAAGATTGATTTCACAGTCTACATCATAAGTATGGTTTTCTGTGAGCAGGTGTTCAGCACAGATTGAATCTTTCTTTTTTAACCTCCAGCTACTCTCATGTTCTGGTAACCTAATAGCTATAGCTCTGCCAGCTGACCAATATACACATATTCACAATGTCTACATGCAATTTTATAAAAACCACTCTGTGCTAGGGGTTTAATTTTGTCTTTACTGTTGAATAAATATTTTGAAATGCTGTTTATGTTATAAACTGTAGGTCTGTAATTTCAAGATTTTAACTTTTTAGCAAGGTGATCTGAAATTTTGACTAAATATGGGATGGCATACAGTTTTTCTATTGACTTGCTCTTGTTGGCCAGAATACAAAAGTGGTTATTCTCATTTTCTTCTTATGTAGTATACTGGCAATCAGCCACTTCTGGATGCTATATGTTTGATGGTTTGTAGTCCTGTTTGAAATGCAGAATCAGATATTTGAACTGGTACAAGGCGATTCACCATTGAATGGAAAGTTGCATGCTTACATGTTTATAACTGTATGGGTGCTGTGAGCTAGCCATCTCTAGCTACTATGGCCAGAGTAGTACTTTTAACAGTGAATGAGGAAGGGATGGAAAGAGAAGGATGCAGGGCAATGGTGGGGATAGTGTTCTGTGCTGACTGGCAGAGTGAAAAGGTTGGTAGGCATGCAGATTACAATGGAGGGATTGGGGGTGGGGGCAAAAAGAGGAGTGCAGAGAAAACTAGGGGGGGGGGGGTCAACAAACAGACAGGAGAACTGAATTGAGAGGAGGTGTTTTTTTTGGGGGGGGGGGGGGGCCTTATGCATGGGGTATGAAGACAGTAGGTTTCCTTAGATTGAGGCCTGGGTGTGTAGTAAGGGATAACTCATCAGCTGCACAGTTTAGAACTGGTGGAGGGGATTCAGACAGCCCGGATTGTAAAGCAGCGACTGAAATCAAGCATTTTATGCTTAGCTGCGTGCTATATACACTACATGGTGGTTCATCCGGCTTTTGGTCAGTTTGATGGTGGCCAGTAATTGAAGGACAGCTGGTTGGTGGTCATCCCAATGTAAAATGCTGTGCAGTGATTGTAGCAGAATTGATAGATGACATGGCTGCTTTTACAGCAGGCCTCTGATGGGGTAGGATAAGCCTGTGATGGGACTAGAGTAGGAAATGTTGAGTGAGTGGATCAGGCAGATCTTGCATTGGGGTTTTTCAAAGGGATATGATCCCCGTGGTAAGGATTGTGAGTGGCATAGGGATGGACTTTTGTGGTAGGGGTGGGAAGAATCTTTGATAGGACATTTCCCATTTCAACCAAGCAAGGTGGCACAGTGGTAACACACTGGACTCACATTCGGAAGGACGGTGGTTCAAATCCCTCTCCGGCCATCCAGATTTTGGTTTTCCATTATTTCCCTAAATCACTCCAGGCAAATGTTGGGATGGTTCCTTTGAAAGGGCACAGCCAATTTCCTTCCATATCCTTATCCAAACACTCAGGGTGTAAGCTCCATCTCTAATGATAATACTGTCGATGGGACGTTAAACTGCAAGCTTCCTTCTTTCCCCTTTCAGGGCAAGGATATATATTTAAAGCCCTGATGAAGGATGTGTTTCAGTTGTTCCAGTCTGTGGTGGTATAGATTTGGCATTTTTTGAAAAGAAGTACTAGGGCAGGTTGTAGCCTCTTCAACACAATGTGCAATGGCTTGCAGTGTACAATGTGTATGAAGACAATTGTAAATGCTGATGTTCTCTACATAATTGCATTCCTTTTGAAATTTAAGTAATGTTTATTAATTTTTGAATTTCATTTAGACATGCTAATAGTAATAACATTTTATCAATGTACGTGGCACCAGTGCATTGTTAATAACTAGAAGTATCATAATGACAAAGTTTCTTGTTTTCCCATACAGTAAAATCTTGATTTAACGGACTTCGTATTAAACAGACAGATTTTTATGACGTGACAATATGATTGTCTAAACTATACTGTCAGTTGGTCGATTTAACTTTCCAATCCATGACGTGTCAGTGTTTCTTCAGGTTTATAATTCCTTTGGACATACTGTGTCAACGAGCTTAAACTTAAGCTCTGGTGTTTTCAAAAATGTCTTGGTATATCGAACAGAAAAACATTTGTTGAAGCATTAAGTGCCAACACTGAACAAGTTGCGCCATCTGTAAATACATTCATGAACTGATTGAATCTGCGGGCCTCACTTTGTTTCACAAGGAGGCCACATGGATATCGGATTTAGAATTTCTTTATATTTATGGTACATGAAGTTCAGAACTTAAATGACAATCAGCCAAAGCCATTCGAAGCAACTCTCAAAATCGACTTTGACATTTTGCAAAATGCTAAGTACCAATAAGTAAAACAGCTACAGCATCTGTCGGTTTAGCTCAGGTGGTAGCATAGTGGCGGTACAACCATAGAGGCCTAGGTTTGCATCCCACTGGGATGGATATATATATGTCTGGGTGTGTTTGTGTGTGCATATGTGTGGGTGTGTATGTTTGTTTGCCTTCCTTTTTTTTCCTCCTCAGGTGGATCCTTCCACTCCTGGGATTGGAGTGACTTCTTTTCCGCTTCCTTAGAGCCCGAATCCTTTCCTTTCTCCTCCTCTTCCTTCCTCTTTTCCTGAAGAAGCTGCCAGCGGCGGCGAGAGCTTGAATGTTTGTGTGTGTTTTTATTTGTGTTTTTTTTTGTTTCTATCGGCGAGCCTCTGCTTTGGTAAGTCAAACAATCTTTATTTTTTTACATATTTTTCCCACCAGGAAAGTCTCCTTCAATAACACATATATTTTTTTCATTTTTGCATTCAGTTATACAGGGTGTTACAAAAAGGTACAGCCAAACTTTCAGGAACATTCCTCACACACAAAGAAAGAAAATATGTTATGTGGACATGTGTCCAGAAACATGTAATTTCCATGTTAGAGCTCATTTTATTACTTCTCTTCAAATCACATTAATCATGGAACGGAACCACACAGCAACGGTACGTACCAGCGTGACTTCAAACACGTTGTTACAGGATATGTTCAAAACATCCTCCGTTAGCGAGGATACATGCATCCACCCTCTGTCGCATGAAATCCCTGATGCGCTGATGCAGCCCTGGAGAATGGCGTATTGTATCACAGCCGTCCACAATACGAGCATGAAGAGTCTCTACATTTGGTACTGGGGTTGTGTAGACAAGAGCTTTGAAATGCCCCCATAAATGAAAGTCAAGAGGGTTGAGGTCAGGAGAGCGTGGAGGCCATGGAATTGGTCCGCCTCAACCAATCTATCGGTCACCGAATCTGTTGTTGAGAACCGTACGAACACGTCAACTGAAATGTGCAGGAGCTCCATCATGCGTGAACCACATGTTGTGTCGTACTTGTAAAGGCACTTGTTCTAGCAGCACAGATAGAGTATCCCGTATGAAATCACGATAACATGCTCCAGTGAGCATAGGTGGAAGAACATGAAGCTCAATCAAGACGTACTAAAATGAGCTCTAACATGGAAATCAAACATTTCCGGACACATGTCCACATAACATATTTTCTTTCTTTGTGTGTGAGGAAAGTTTCCTGAAAGATTGTCCGTACCTTTTTGTAACACACTGTATAAAACATTTTCGAAACTATAATTCCAAGTGTTGTGTCAAGTTTTGTTTATGGGCTCGTAGACGAGTTGAAAACCTTGTCGTCACATAAAACGGTGGTTGAGTAGGGTAGCTTCTTGAAAAGCCATTAGTATCTAGGGAGATGACTTTCCAAATATAGTGCCGTAGCTCTTCACAAACTGAACAATCAATGACTACTGTCATCAACTAATAGTGAAGCCAATACTGCAAAAAATGTAACTTACTTTTCTAATTAACTATCATTATTAACAATTTCCATAAAATATAGAAAATTAAAAATAAACAAAAACACTTGCACTTTTCGTAAAAATTATGTTTAGGTATTAAAATTGTGTAAGTATTCAAACACAACAGAAAAAATAAAAAAAAATGCCATGACAGGATTGAAACCACTGACCCTGTGGTTGGCAGGTCAGAATGCTACCATCTGAGCTACAAGTACAGATGCAGCAACCGTTTCAATTATTGGTACTTAGTACTTACGTGTACTTTGCGAAACTTTAAAGTCTATTTTCTTGAAAATTTTTGAGAGTTGCGTAGAATGGCTTTGGCTGGTTGTTATTTAAGTTCTGAACTTCATGTACCATAAATATAAAGAAATTTTATAATCCAATACCCATGTGGTCTCTTTGTCAGATCTACATCACAGATGAGACTGGTCTTTATTATCGTGCTATTCCCAAGAGTAGCCTTGCACACAAACTTGAATCCAGCACACCTGGAAGAAAATTAAATTAAGAATGAATTTATGTTTTACTATGCACAAATGCCAATGAGCACATCGTCTCATTCCTACGGTGGTTGGAAACCCCACACTTTGAAAAGTATCATGGATCAATTGCCTGTTATCTATTCCAGCTTAAGAAATGCTTGGATAACACATGACATTTTTTCTGACTGGTTCTCCAATCATTCTGCAATACAAACGCAGTGATATCAAGAAGATGTTCTTAAATTCCCATCTCATGCTGTAAAACTTGTTTTGATTCTTGATAATGCACCTGCTCATTGTAATGCTGAGAAGTTAGTCAGTAGATATGGAAGAATAAAATGTATTCCTCCAAATACAGCATCATTAATACAATCGATGGACCAGGGAGTAATTGTATCCTGCAAGAGACTGTACAACAAGTAGTTCCTGGAAGAAATCATGGTTAACTTTGAGGATGAAAATTATGCTGAAAATGATACAAGAGAACTCTGGTTGCTGCAGAATCTATGTGCATACAATATAAAGTCTGCCATCTATGATTTAGAAGTGGTGTGGAAAGAGGTAAAAATGACAAAATTATCAAAGGGTTGGAAGCAACTGTTAAATGGGACAGGCTTTGAAATTAACAATCTTCACGAACTGTGTAGAAATCTGGGGAAAATATAAGTGAAGATGACATTGAAAACTGGCTTAAAATAGACAAAGGTGATCCAGGCAACGAGATTCTCAGCCCAGAGGACACAGCAGAAAACATTATGAAAGATGACGAAAATAGTGACAATGAAAATGAAAAAGAAATGGTGGTCTATGGACCAAAATTATCAGCCGTGAGAGGCCATGTGGACAACATTATCAAGTATGTGTAGAGATATACAGATCCAGAAGTGATGGGTTATTATCAAATTTTAGGAAGTTCAGGTCACTGGTTATTTATATTAAAAAAAAAAAAAAAAAAAAAAAAAAAAAAAAAAAAAAAAAAAAAAAAAAAAAAAACGGCATTCAATAGGAATGCAGCTGAAGCTTCAGGATATTTTTCAGTCTCAGATGTAAAGAGCTTTTTTTTTCTTTAAAAAAATGAGGTATGTACTTTACAGTATTTGTAATCAATGTTTTCACAATTTATAGGACTTTCAATTTTACAGACACTGTCCTGTCAATTAGTCCATTAAATTGAGTTTTTAGTGTACTGCGAAACAAGCGGATAACAGAAGTTGTCAATTTCCTGTGGATTTGCCAATATTCATTTGTATGAAGAACATCATGCATACCACAATTATTTATACAGCCTCTAAGAAACAAAACAAATTTGAATATGATAAAATAATTGTATGTGAAATTGTCTTCTTAAGAATGTATTTGACAAAGTACAACTTATTAACTCAATTTTGTTGTTAATAGACTTACAATGTTAATACCTGCAGTTGCCAAATTTATCACAACCTCTTTGCCCATACACACACACTTCAAGAACTCTTCTCCAAATATCACACTTCTAAAGAATCAATTTTCTCTCCAAAATGTACCTACCTTGCCTGGTATGAAGCAACACATTCCATTAGAAATAAACTTCATGAAGGTCATTGAAAGCATTGACATGCGTGTCTCTATACCACTCAAAATATCACAATGTTTTGAAAGGGGATGATTTCTTCTCTCAGACTCACGTCTTGGAAGCTGTGCCTTTATTGACTTCATACATCTTGAATGATATTTTTCAGCTTTCAGAAATCCATTGGTTAATAATTGGCCACATATTCTATTAAACCGCCGACATACCTATAAAAATGCATTCACTACAGAAATTATGTAACATCATTAAAACGAAAACACACAATTTCAAAGGGGGAAAATCAGAGGATGCAATATGAACACAACAGAAATGAAAAGCAATAAAGATAAATCAGTCACAGTACAATCATCCTAAGTAGCTACTATACCTAACATGGTATACCAAAAAATTTCCAAACAATGATGTATATTTTCTGAAACGGAAGAAAATGCTATTAAATCCAAAGCATTTGCAAATACATCAACCAAACAATTTAATATTAGGAAGCAACCAGCACTGGCTACATGAGAATAATATATACAAAAATTTTGAGTTACACCAAATTAGTTGTTGTTATTGTTGGGGTTTTTAAAGGGGACTAAACGGCTGAGTTATCAGTCCCTTGTTCCCAGCTAAGAGATCACATCATTACATTAATGGTTGAAAACCAAGCACTCCACATCCAGTACATCAGATATATAAAAGACATTGAGTGCTAAAATGGCAACATAAAAAAGAAAACCACAAAAAGTTGTGGGCCAAATAAACAACTGTGCTAAAATATCACAGCAGAGCATTGTGACTAGCTGATCACAAGGATAATAATGGATGAACCAGCCATTCTGCTAAACTAAAACTGCCAGTCCGAAATAGGACTGACAAGAAAAAAGTAACAACAGATTAAAACTGTGAGTGGTGGGTGCCTGATAGATCAGGCTTAGGTACCCACCATTAAATCATATGATAAAAATCAGCTGCGCGAATAAAATCTGAAACACTGTCAACCATAGAGGTGTCATCAGCTAACATTGAAGGAAACACAGAAGGCAGGGTAAAAGACTACTGCAATGCAGCTAAAAGTGGACATTCGAATAAGAAAAGGACCACGATCAACAGAGCACCACAACAACAGTCTGGTGGGTCCTCTTGATGCAAGAAGTCACATATGGCCTATACGCAGGCAACAGAGTACGACCGAGTCCCTTCGAGGAGACCTGAGCGAAGTCTTGAAAGCTACTGTTGAAGGTTTGATTGCAAGGAGCTTATTCGGCATGCTTACTGTTGAATATTCTCAATTCCAGGCCACAGAGATCTTGCAGTGCAGACCCAATCTTATATCCCTTTCTGGAGTACCAATATTCAGACGCTGAGAGATGATGGTCTACTTGGCCAGCTGATCAGCTTGTTCATTTCCTGGGATGCCAATATGGCCCCGGATCCAGATGAAGGCCACAGAATGGCCAGAAAAAAGTGAAGCTGCAGGTGAGGGATGGAGCAAGGAGGGGTACGGGATTGGCAGGAGAATGCAGTAGGGAGAGGTAGGGACTCTAGTGAGGAAAGCAGAGTATGAACCTGGACCGTGATTGGAAGACCCGATCTGGGTCAATGTTGTGGAGAGAGTAGAGCATTATTTGGAAACAAAAGCCTGCAAATTGGATGGTGAGCCATAGCATGAACATGGGCAGCATATGACGCCATTAACTGCTCGTGGCAAAACCTCGAGGGAGAGATGCCAGCTTCAGCGAGGAGGCTTGGCACAGGTCTGGTGGGGAACACCCCTCTCTCTAGATGAACACCACCATGGAGAATGGGATCCAAGATCCGAAATGCTGAAGGTGACGCAGAGTCATAGCCTATAAACCAGGAGTGATTGGATTATGGCCTTATAGATGTGCATGAGATTTTGACAGCCAGCTCCCCAGGCAGTGTGTCTGAGGCAGCGTATTATATTTAGATAGTGCCAGCACTTTCGCGTCAACTGACGAAGATGTGATCCCCAAGTGAGTTGGCTGTCAAACAGCTTGCCGACAAACCAATGCATTTCTTCGATGCAAAGCTGTTCATCAGTTAAGTAGAGTTCTGGGTCATGGTGAAATACCTGATGATGACAAAGGTGCATGACTCGAGTTTTGGATGCTGAGAACGTAAATCCATGCACTGAAGTCCATGACTGTGCCTTTCGAATGGCTCCCTACAGACGCTTTTCAGTGACACCAATGCTAGGGGAGCTGAAATATAAACAAAAATCATCGGCAAATAAAGAACAACAAACCAATGACCCCACTGCCACAGCAAGACTCTTGATCGCAATTACAAAGAACAGTACACTGGGGACGGAGCCCTATGGGTCACTGTTCTCCTGAACGTGTGTTGAGCTGATGGAAGTACCGACTAACCGTAAAAGAGTGGAGCGAAAGGAAGTTCTTGATAAAAATTGGGAGTGGTCCCCATAAGCCCCAGTCATACAGTGTAGCAAAAATACGGTGGTGCCAGGTAGTGTCATATGCCTTCCAGAGGTCAAATAAGACTGCAACTAAATGCTCAGCCTAGAGAAGGCTGTACGGATGGCAGTCTCCAGTGACGGAACCCCCCCCCCCCCCCCCCCCCCCCGTTTTCAGGCCAGAAGACTCCGATCTTCAAGTATCCACATAAGCTGGCAACTCACCATAAGATCAAGCAACTTACACAGGATGTTAGTTAAGCTGATGAGGCAGCAAATGTCAACTGCCAGTGGATATGCACCTGGTTTCATCACTGGGATAATGATACTAGCCCTCCATTGGGATGGGGAAAACATCCCCTGCCCAGATACTATGAAACATTGCTCTTGAAAGTCAGCTGACAGGTGACAGACGAACTGGCTGTGTATGCGGTCTGGTCCCCCAAAGGGCAGTTTGACACTCCCACTCAGTAAATTGAGCATTGTAAAGTTCCCAGTGGCATGTGTAGAAAGATAACATTTGACTCTACCCATTCTTTGAGGGAGGGGAAGGATGTACTATAGTTTGCAGTTGCAGAGCAACGTGCATAATGCTCTGCCATGCACTCAGCGATAACAGCTGGGTCAGTACAGAGGGTGCCCTCAGTGTTCAGAGACAGGATTTCCGCTGGTGGGCAGTATCCGAAGAGGCACCGTACCTGAGACCAAACGCGAGAAGGGGAGGTGCGAAAACCAATGGAAGCTACATACCACTCCCAACATTCCTTTTTACTCTGCTGGATGAGTCATCATGCTTGGGCCCAAAGCCTTTTAAAAGCAATCATATTTTCTATAGTGGGCTGCCGCTGGTGGCATTGCAGTGCCTGCCGACAGTCCCGGATGGCCTCAGCAATCTCAAGTGTCCACCAGGGCACGGACTTGTGCTAAGGTGAGCCAGTGGTAGTTAGAACAGCCTCCACAGCAGCTGACTATAGCAGCAGTGACCAGTTGAACTGCCATATTGATGTCAGCTGGTATTGGAACAGAAACCACAGCAACCGATGTTTAACCCCACCAATCTGCTCGATGTAGACACCATTGGGATGGGTAGCTTGCAGGTTGGAAATGCTGAAGTTACATAACAATGGAGAAATGGTCACTCAACTAAAATGTGGTAGTCTTGGGCTACATAGAGATAGGTTAATGGCAGAATATGTGCCATGCACTATACTAAAAGGTGTGGGAGCCCTGGTGTTCAGAGCCATAGGTCCTGCTGTGTCAGTAAAGTTCCAACGTCTCTACCATGGCCCGACGTCTGAGTACCACCCCAGAGAGTGCTGGGCATTGAAATCCCACAGAAGGAGAAATGGTGGGGTAAGTTGGACTATTAAGGCAGTGAGGTCAGTGAGGAATACAACTTCATCCACAGGTAGGTATAGAGAACAGATAGTTATGTCCTGCACTGTCCAGATTCTTACAGACACTGCCTCAAGAGCCGTGCTGAGAGGCACGGCAGCACTGGGGACAGTTATGAGGACGTATATGAAGACACCTCCAGATACCCTATCATAGTCAGCACTGTTGTTGTAGTGGCCCAGACAGCCTCAAGGGATGGGGGTCCGCTGGACAGGAAACCATGTTGCTTGTAGGGCTACACAGAAAGCAAGATAGTGGCACAATAATTGCTGCAGCTCGGAAAAAATTACTTCATGATTGCTGAGGCATGGTAATATTGAGGGTGCTGTAGGTTTCACAGAATTGTCTGTCATCGCTGATAGCAGAGGCTGGGCCTCGACATCCATTGCTTCCAAAGTCTCAGTGATTGCCAAGTCCTCCAGTGAGGTGAGGATTTCCACCTCATCCTCAGACACAGACGTATTGGGTGGTAGCACATTTACCACCGTGGAATCTTTTTTTCTTGTCTTTGACAGCCTTTTTCCATTTTCTTCTCTCACTGCCCTTTTGGTTTCTCTTGCTGGAAGGGCTTTAGTGCCTCAGTCTCATGGAATGAGGAGGACCTTGAACCCCTATGACCAACAGTCTGTGACTGTGTCAGCCACTCACTGGTACCCAGGTTCCAGAGAAGGCTGTTGCTTCTCTGGCGGTGGGTTGGGAACTGGTGTCCTCATTGATTGGGGGGCAGTTGCCCCCACAGGAGGTAGTGGTTAGGCAACAGAAGAAAGGTCCCCAAACTTTCAAAGGTGATACATATGATACTGACGTCCCCATAACGAGCGGAGATGATGCGATGGCACACGGGATGAAGTCGCTCATATTTCCTTCTTGCCTCTGAATACATTAATCTGTCCTGAGTTTTGAACTCCATGATCTTCCTTTTGTTGTGGAGCAGGTTGCTACAGGTCGGCAAGCAAGGTGGATGTTGCTGCTCACAATTCACACACACAGGAGGAGGTGGACAGAAAGCATCCAGATGTGATGGACGCCCGGAGTCTTTGAATGTGAGGCTGGAAGTGCATCGGGAGAACATATGCCTGAACTTCCAACACCGAAAACATCACATAGGGGGAGGCATGTATGGTTTTACCTCACACCAATATATCATTATCTTGACCTTCTCAGGCAGTATATCGCCTTCGAAGGCCAGGATGACAGCACCAGTGGCAACACTGCGAACTTTCAGTTCTCCGTAGATTCGCGGGATGAAGTGAACACCCCATGCTCTAAGTTGGCATGCAACTCTTCATCAGTCTGTGACAGATCATCACAGTGGTAGATTAAACACTGGACTATGTTGAGTGTCTTGTGTGGTGCGATACTGACGGCGACATATCCCAGCTTGTTATAGGGAAGTAATGCCTTTGACTGGGCAGGGGATGCTGTTTGTAACAGGACAGACCTGCTTCTCATTTTAGAAAAAGATGCCACCTCAGCAAACATATCTTCAATGGTCTCAACAAAAAATTGTGGCTAGTTCGCATGAAAGATTCCCCAGCAGCCCCAGTACAGACTAAGTTCTGGGGTAAGTAGGGCTCTGATCAGTTGATGACCCTACATTCCTCCCATGGTGTAGCCAGGGAAGGGAAGAATTTAGGGTCGTAAGCTGTTGCATCAAACTCCATCTTACCATTCTTAGAGACGGAGGTTATACGTCCGCCAACATTCTGAGATCTTGTCATGGTGGTCCCACGAGCAGCTAGGGAAATAGAAGTCTGCCCAGGCAGAGCCCCGCTTGCCTGGGTAAACCTAATATAACTGAGGTGAGGCAGGTTCCACAGAGGTTACACACTAGTGATTGTTCAACCTCAACAGCCATGCATCTCCTCGGCATGTGGATCACCTTGAGATTGAAATTTTTTTTAGAAGTTTGTACTGTCCTCATGACCCAGGTAATTAAGCCAAGAATCAGGCTCTGAAACATACAACATTCCACCACAGTGCTGTAAAATGGTTGCTGAAGCACACACAGAACGTACGGTGTAGCAGACTGTTGGTGCGACACATTCCACAGCTCAGGACCCCAGGTTCGTCAAGCCCATACTCGGCAAATTAATGCTGAGCTCCTGAAGGGTACACCAAATTACTTAAATTGATAATTACAGTAACTGCTACCACACTACTTTTATACATAGGGCCTATGTTAAAAACTACTTTGAAAAGCTACTGCTGGACAAATATTAAGAGTAAGGCAGAAAATACACTTCTATTGTAAATATTCCAATATATATTGAAGAAGAAGCAGAAGTTTTTTCTTTTTTAAATTTATTGTGAAGATTTTCAATTTCCAGTCTGGTATTCACTGGCAAATTGTTACAAACTTTTGCAACATAATATGTAATTCCCTTCTTAAATACACAAGGGATGCATAACATCTATGAAGATTATTTTTAAACAGTTGGCCATCTACAATACAACACCAGTAAAACTACAGACATCACAGACAAATTTATATGGGAAATAAGACGCTCTACAAAGATCACTGGATTGAAAATAATGCCCCATGTGAAGTGAGGAATATGATGAAATTAATACTGAGTGTTGCCATCACTGCTGGCTATAACTGCTGCTACACACATCAGCACTGAATGCATATGGTGTTGAAGTACAGAAGTACTGCTTCCACATAATGCCAAAGTTGATCTGAAGTAGCAGCAGATGGAGTATCCCGGGCCAGTCACTCTGCAATCATCGACCATACATTTTCCAAAGGCCACACGTCAGAAAAAAAAGGTAGGCCACCAAGGCAGGAACGCGATCCACTGAGACAACATCTAGTCTTAAACTGATCTTGAGTGTCATACGTGGTCCGGTGTAATCCTGTTACAATGTGGCATCGACAAGCTCCAAATGCGTAGGAGGACAACAGGCTCAACACTTCAGATATATGATGCTGAATGGATAGTACAGTGACAATGTGTACTAGAGATGTGCAAGGAGTGGAATCCGACACCACACCACCCATAAGGCTTGACTATATGATGCATAAGGCAATGGTTCAAAAGCAGCTCAACATAATGCCTCTAGACTCCGTCTGCACAACTCAATGGTCAGATTAGAGTCTGAAGACATAGTTACGAGATAGACTGGTCCAGCAATGTCTTACTCCCAAATAAATTTGGTGGTGATTTCTAGATTCCTTTTTGATGTTGCATTTTGGATGATGAGCAGTGTACCTTTAGTATTATGGTTGTCACTACAGAGTTCATCTTACATCCACTCTTCCTATTAACCCAAAAAATACCATTTTGGAGTATATGTACAGGCATGTAAGTGTATGAATTCCTAGACCATTGAAGAGGCTGGTGCCAGAAGTTCAGTTACCAACTCTGCACATCATTCATATTGTACGTTATCTGTTTAATAAATACCTTTTCACCTCAGTTGCAACACCCTGTAATATTATTCCTTAGGAAAGAATACAGAAAAAATTGGAATGTGTTGTTGAAATAAGTCTCAGAAAAAAGTGTATATTCTGCAATTCTTTATTCATTAGTACGTTAGATGCATTCAGGGATACCCATCCCTGAATGCATCTAACGTACTAATGAATAAAACAAGGAGTTTATGTTATAAATTAGATGACCTTTTGCACTTCCAGCCACGAATTTTTATAAGTTGCCAAATTTTACAGTTTTGGTCATTTTATTATGACGTGCAACACTGAGAAAAAGTACACAAAAAATTAGCTGTTAGTTAAAGATTTACAGAGTAAGAAAAACATAAACATAACTGGTGTAATTAGTATCCTGATATTGTATATGAAATTTGGTTCATGTAGAATCATGTTTTTAATAAACTGGCTTTGAAAATAATTAATATCCAATCCAAGTAGTAGTAGTAGTAGTAGTAGTAGCAGTAGCAGTAGCAGCAGCAGCAGCAGCAGCAGCAGCAATGATGATGATAAAATTTAAACTAATGGGTAATATTTATCAAACTATTAAACTCTAATTTAAATCACAATTGTGCCAGATGGTATATGGAATTGAAGGTTGGGGGTGTAAGGGAGGAATAATATTTTTCTACTGTATTTAACAAGAGAATAGCCGTCAGCTTGAAAATTTCTTCACAGGCATGTACAAAGGGAACAAAAAGATTACTCAGACCAAATAATTTTAAGTACAAAAACAGAGCATTGTGCATTCCAAGCTCATACGTGAGAGTGTTGCCTACTCCTGCAGTCTGTACAGCTTCAGCCTACTGTTTAAATCATCAAACAGAAGCAATACAATAGTTAAGATACAGCATATGTCAGGATTCATTTCACTTGAACTCATGTATCATTTATTTTGGAAAACATTATTTGAGCACTTAGAAAAAATTGAGGTATACGAATTCCACATGGGTAATTTACTACAACGAACTTTTTCTCACGTATGTTTCATTGAGTGAATGGATAGGCTGATGGTTTATGAATGCAATGGATGCATGTTTGAATCCCACTGGAGTCAATTTATTTTTTTGACCATTTGCAGGCTTTTATATATTTTTAGAAGATTCTATTTTACAATATTTTAATCTTTAATCAGAAAAACACGTGTTCAAAGTAATAATGTTGAAAATGGATGCAGTTATTTGTAATTACTTCAACTGCCACATGGTGAATCTATAGTGTTAAGATAAATATATCAGCAGATGACATAATTTTCTAAGTCCTTACATGCAGTTCACACGAGTCAGTGACTGTACCTTCCATTATCTGTAGTTTCAAGTTTAATATTCGTTCTTCAACTCTGGTAGGACTATTCGACCATTACGCTAACGAGAAAGAACAGATAGCTCATTGATAGTGTGTCAGTCTTCCTAGTTAAGTGGTGTGCATTTTTCAGTATTCTCTTTAGTAAATAATTACAGTTTGTCAATATGATATTTAAAAATTGCTCACAGACATCAATAGGGATGATATGAATCCAGAAAAGCTTATAATTGCACAATTTGTAGCAAATTAATATAAAAAAAAATACCCGCAGAGGTCAAAAAATAAGAACACTGATACCAGTAGTACTCGAACTCATGCACCTTGTGTCCGTAAACCGTCAGCCTATCCACTCAGCCAATAAAATGTATGTAAGAAGCAGTTTGTTGTAGTAATTCTACCCATGTGGAGTTCTTTTACCTAAACCACTTCTATGTTCTCGAATAAAAAAAGTTTTCCAAAATAAATGATACACGAGTTAAGCTACTATGAATCTTGACCGATACTATATCTTAACTGTTATATTGCTTCTATTTGATGACATAAACACCAAGCTGAAGCTCCAAAGACCAGTTGGGAACACTCGCACTTTGGAACTAGGACATGCGCAATGCTCTGTTCTTGGACTTTAAATTATTCAGGCCGGGCAATCTTTTTGTACCCCAATTGTACAATACGTATGACTTCTGGATGATGGACGATTATGGAGAAGAAAGAAATGTCCTCTTTCAAGAAGCGACTTCTATTTAGAAAAAATGCAGTATATAACACAGTATGTATAAAGTTCTTTACTAATGTACTTTACAATGGTATTAGTAATTGAGTGAAAATACATCTTTATTTGAGTACAGTACTAGATAAATAAATACTCATCAACTAAAACAATGTAGTTTTTGTGTTCTTCAGTCTAAAGACTGTTTTGATTTCAGAGGGAGATTTAGGCAACAATTGGCAGAAACACTACTGTGGGCAAGCTCATAATCTCTGATCAACAAAGGAAACCCACAGCCAACCTGCTCTTTTACTCACCACTTGGTCTCCTCCTGCAATTCTTACCTTCTTCCACTACAAATTTGACAATTTCTTGCTTTCTTAGAATGTGTTCTACCAATCAAGCACTTGTTATAGTCAAAGTTCTCTTCTCCCAAATTCAATTCAGTACATTCTCATTAGTTTTACAATCTGATTTTCAGTACTATTCTAGAACAACACATTTCAAAAACTTTTATACTCTTCTTGCCTGAACTGCTTATTGTCCATGTTTCATTCACTCCCATCCAAGGCTACACTCCAGACAAAAGGTTTCACAAGAAGACTTCTTAATACTTTTATTACTATTCAATGTTAACAAATTTCTCTTTTTCGAAAAATATTTTCTTCTCATTGCTATTCTGCATTTTACATTTTCTCTGCTTCAATCATTATAAGTTATGTATAAAATGAACATTAACAAGAGCAAAACAAAAATAATGGAATGCGGTCTTAGAAAATCAGGCGATGCTGAAGGAATTAGATTACGTAACGAAACAATGAAGATGGTAGATGAGTTTTGTTACTTGGGTAGTAAAATAACATACAATGGTCGCAGTACAGAGGATATAAAATGCAAAATGGCAATGGGAAGAAAAGCATTTTTGAAAAAGAGAAATTTGCTAACATCGAATATTAATTTAAGTGTAAGGAAGTCTTTTCTGAAGGCATTTGTGTGGAGTGTTGCCTTGTACGGGATTGAAACATGGACGATAAGCATTGCGGACAGGAAGAGAATAGAGGCTTTTGAAATGTGGTGCTACAGAAGAATGCTGAAGATTAGGTGGGTAGATAGCATAACTAATGAAGAGGTACTGAACAGAATTGGTGAGAAAAGGAATTTTTGGCATACCCTGACCAAAAGAAGGGATCGCTTGGTAGGACACATTGTTAGACATCGAGGATTCGTAAATTTAGCATTGGAGGGAAGGGTGTGGGGAAAAACTCGCAGAGGGAGACTAAGAGACGCATATAGTAAGCAGATTCAAGTGGATGTGGGTTGCTCTTCTTATGAGGAGATGAAAAGGCTTGCTCAGGATAGAGTATGGTGGAGAGCTGCATCAAACCAGTCTCCGGACTGAAGACCATAACAACAACAACAATGTTCATATAACATTCTCCTTGCAGAACACTGTTTATTCCATTCAATTGCTCTTCCAAGTCATTTGCTGTCTCTGACAGGATTACAAAGTATTCTGCAACCTACAGACTTTCTATTTTTTCTCATGAACTTATATTCCATTTTCAAATTTCTCCTTTCTTTCCTTCAGAGCTTGCTCAGTGTACAGATTGGACAACATTTGGGAGAGGTTACTACCATGTCTCCCATGTTCTTCCCAAACTCTGCCCCCTTTTCATCCCATTCGACTCTCTTACCGGATGTCTGGTGTCTGGATTTGTTGTATTTAACTTTTCATTCCCTATATTTTACTATGTTTAGAATATTCCCAGAGATACTGACAAAAACATTCTCCAAATCTCCAAAATTTATAAACATAAGTTTGCTTTCCTAACCTATCTACCTAGGCAAGTTGTAAGGTGAGTATTGCATCACATATTCCTAGATTTCTCATAATCCAATTATTATAATTTTTTTAATATATTCTGAAATGCTGGTTTGAAATAACCTTTTATTTTCTATTGAGCCATAGAGTTGTTTAAATTTGTGTGTTCAACTGCTAATGTGAAACTGACACCCTCTTCATCATTTTACACTAAAATTTGTTTCAGTTTTCGTATCTCCTCGACTTTGGTAGTAGTAAAAGGAAGGGAAGGAAAAATGGTAGGTAAATATGCAATGGGGATAAAGGAATGAAAGAGGAAGCTGCCCGGTACAATTTTGTACGGAACATAATTTAATCATAACAAACACTTGGTTCAAGAACCATGAAAGGAGTTTGTATATGTGGAAGAGATCAGAAGACATCAGAAGGTATCAGATAGATTTTATAATGGTAAGACAGATTTTGGAACTATGTTTTAAACTGTAAGTCATATCCAATGGCAGATATAGACTCTGACCACATCTTATTGATTATGAACTGTAGACTTAAACTGAAGAAACTGCAGAATGCTAGGAAAATAAGGAGATGGGACCTGGATAAATTGAAGGAACCTGAAGTTCTTGAGAATTTCAGAGGTAGATTTAGGCAACAATTGACAGAAAGAGGTGAACATAAAACAGTAGAAGAAGAATGGGTAGCTTTCAGAGATGAAATAGTCAAGGTGGCAGGGGACCAAATAGGTAGAAAGGGAAGACCTACAAAAAATCCTCGGATATCAAAAGAAATACTAAATTTAATTGATGAAAGGAGAAGATACAAAATGCAGTAAATGAAGCAGGTAAAATGGAGTACAGACAACTAAGAAATGAGATTGACAGGAAGTGCAAAATGGCTAAGCAGGAGTAGCTAGAAGCCAAATGCAAATCTGTATAACAAGGGGAAAAAATAGATACCACCTACAGGAAAACAAGAGAGACATTTGGAGACAAGAAAAATAGCTGTATGAATATCAAGAACTCAAAGCAAAACCATTTCTGAATAATGAAGGGAAAACTGAAAGGTGGAATGAGTATACTGAAGGGCTCTACAAGGGAAATGAACTTTGAGAAAACATTGTAGGAAGAGAAGAGGGAGTAGATGAAGATGAAATAGAAGATACTATACTGAGAGATGAATTTGACAGACCACTGAAAGACCTAAGCTGAAACAAGGCACCTGGAGTAGATGACATTCCCTCAGAGCTACTGAAATCTCTGGGAGAACCAGTCACGACAAAACTATTTCACCTGGAAAAATGTAATAATCTCCATTCCAAAGAAATCAGGAATGGACAAGAGTAAAAATTACAGAGCCACCAGTTTAATATGTTATGGTTGCAGAATTTTAACACAAATTATTTATAGAAGGATGGAAAGGCTGATCTCAGCGAAGATCATTTTGGATTCAAGAGAAATGTAGGAACACGGAAGGGAAAACTCACATTACAACTTATCTTAGAAGATAGATTAAGGAAAGGCAAACCTACATTTCTAACTTTTGTAGATTTGGAGAAGTTTCTGACAATGTTGATTGGAATACAATCTTTCAAATTCTTAAGTCAGCGGGGGTATAATATAGGGAACGGAAGGTTATTTACAATTTGTAAATTACCCAAACAACTGTTATTAGCATTAAAGAGGATGAAAGGGACAAACTGGTTGGGAAGGGAGTAAGACAGGATTGTAGCCCTTCTCCAAAGTTATTCACTTTATACACTGAGCAAGCTGTGAAGAAGAGAAATTTGGAGAAGGAATTATAGTTCACAGTGAAGAAATAAAAAAATTGGTTATAGCTGATGACATTTAAATCCTGTCAGAGACAGCAAAGGACCTGGAAGAGCAATTGCACAGAATGGACAGTGTGTTCAAATGAGCGAATAAGATGAACATTGACAAGATAAAAACAAGAGTAATAGAATGCAGTCTTAGAAACTCAGGCAATGCTGAAGGAATTAGATTAGGTAATGAAACAATAAAGGTGGTAGATGAATTTTGTTACTTGGGCAGTAAAATAATACATGATGGTCACAGTATAGAGGATATAAAATGCAAAATGGCTTTGGGAAGATAAGTGTTTTTGAAAAAGAGAAATTTGTTAATAGCGAATATTAATATAAGTGTAAGGAAGTCTTTTCTGGAGGCATTTTTTGTGTGTAGTGTTGCCTCGTATATGAGTGAAACTTGGACAATAAATGGTTTAGACCGGAAGAGGATAGTGGCTTTTGAAATGTGCTACAGAAGAATACTGAACATTAGGTGGGTAGATCACATAACTAATCAAAAGGTACTGAACAGAATTTGGGAGAAAAGGAATTTTTGGCATACCTTGACTAAAAGAAAGAAAGGATAGATTGGTAGGGCATTAAGGAATCATAAATTTAGTATTGGAGGAAAGGGAGTATGCGTGCATGAATGGGGGAGGGGGGAGGGGGAAGATTGCAGAGAAATACCAAGCGACAAACATAGTAAGCAGCTCCAGGTGGATGTGGGTCTTCATTCTTATGAGGCGATGAAGAGGCTTGCTTAAGATAGAGTAGGGTGGAGAGTAGCATCAAACCAGTCTCCTGACTGAAGAACACATCATCATCATCATCATCTTACAACAACATCATCTTGACAGCCTGCTAACTTGAAAGTGGTGCAGAGTCAGGTTCAGTGGTGCCTTTTTCGTCTTCCTTCCGTTAATTCCCCCCCCCCTTTTCAAAAGATAAGAGTAATTGGCAGTACTTACCACATATCAGTGTTGCAAATAGTAACACAAAAAAGACAGAAATACAAACTGGATCAAGCTTCAGAATATAATTCCTTCATCAGACAGGATAGAGAAGGGAGGAGAAAGGGACCTCTACTGAACACCCCCTCACTCAGACTTTACCTGATGGCCAAGGTTATGAGTAAAGCAAATCCACTTCCTTTCTCCCCCCCCCCCCTCCCCTCCACCTACCTGATGAAAGGATTATATTTCATAAGCTTGATTCAATGTGTACTTTGGTCTTTATTTGTGTTACTATTGGCAATACTGAGCTAAGTGCTAGCCAAATATATCTTTATATATCTTCTTTTTAAAAAACATTTTATAGTAGAGTTTCTTTGAAATTAAATTATAAGTGTATTCCTCCTGTAAGCCATTCACGACACTGTCATCACACACTTCTCGGTGAAGCTCTTGGATGAATTCACTCAAATGCTAGTTATGGATGGATGGATAGGGGGGTTTTGAGTGCTCGATAGCCTGATCTTCAGCACTCAAACAGATTTAAGAAGTTAAGAAGCAAGGAGTGTGAACAAAGAAAATACTGGAGAGCAATCCAACTGGTAACATGAGCAATTGAAGTAAAACACAAAAAGTAAACGTTAGAGGTGACAATGAGAATAGTACCCCATGGGGAAGGTCAGAGAGATAGTTGAAGCAACTAAGCAGATAACCATCGCTGGCTGATCACAGTGATAAAAAAAGGGTGAGACAGCCACTCTGCAACGTATTAAAACATCCAGCCTAAAAGCTTAGACCAGAGTTGAGACAAATCACAAAATTTTAAAACTTTGCTCACACTCAGTTTGTCATTACCTAAAATAGTGGGCAAATCTACACCAAGATTCACAGCCATCCTCTCTGCACGATATAAATCACACTCCATTAAAATGTTGTGTACGTAACCTGCATGCCACAGGTATCACAGATTGGGAGCTCCTCTCGTAGGAATAAGAACCCTTGTGTATATGGACAGTGCTCAATTCGGAGGCGGAAAAGGGTGAAACTTCATCCTCCTGAGAGGTTGGGAGGAGGATCACCATGGACGGACAGTAGACTTCAGCAATCACAGTTTGTTATTTGCCAATGAAAGCCATTCTTCCTCCCACAACGAAGGAACTGCTGCCATGACAAAGAAGTAATATCCTCCAAGGGAATCGGGCACATTGCCACTTCAGGTGCTCTGCAAGTCTCTTTGGCAGCCCGATCAGCTTCTTCATTCCTCTCAATACCGACATGCGCCGGCACCCTGCAACACTATACCACCTTCCCACAATGTTGGAGGAAGGACAGTTCATCATGTTTTTGTTGCATCAAAGTCGCAGATGGATAGATCTGTTGCAATCAATGACTGCAAAGCGCTGAAAGAATCAGAGCAAAGCAAAAATTGTTTTCCCTGTATGTGACGTATCAGCTGTAATGCCTTGAAGATCCCTTGTAGCTCTGATGGGGAGGGGGGGGGGGGGACAACCCAGAATAACTCTCTGGGAGACGAACCCTGACAGTACCAATTTAAATATAAATATAGAAACCCTGAGATGGTTTTTTGTCTCGAATATGTCCAAGACACATTAACGATTAAGGCGCCTCGGAATAGTCCAAGTACGACTTCCCTCCACGCCACAAAATTTAATTCAGCTTCTGTGTTCCATAGATAATTGCCAAATAATAATAATAAAATAGGTAATTTTAATTTATTGCTTCACCTTTATCTTTAGTGTCTCTTGTTGTCAAATTGTGAAACAGCCTTTCCAATGGAAGCCGAGCAATGGAATGGTATGTTCGTGTGAACAGTGATTTATATGTCTGGCACACCATGAGTAGCTGTTGCTGGATGTACAGTGGCACCTCTGCAGCTTCAGCACGGAGACTAGGTATGGGGCTCATCCAAAATGCCCTAGTTGCCAGCCGCGTCCAACATCTTTTAAATAAGACAGTTGTGCAGACCTGTACACTGTGCACCCGTAATCAAGACAGGCTCTATAAAACTGAAGCAAACAGGTTCTGTCTGCTCCCCAAGAAGTAAGACTAAGACATTTTAAAATTGCCAGTGCTTTCAGGCACCAGGTCTTCAGGTCCTTAAGGTGTGGCAACCATGTAGGCCTAAGTTTGGAATCAATGTGAGGCCCAGAAACCTCACTGTGTCTTTAAAAGTGAGTACAGAGCGACTCATCCACAGTTCATTTAAATTAAAAACAGTATGTGAACGGTTAAAACAGACACACACAAACTTCTCTGTGGAAAACTTAAAACCAGTCTTTTTTACCCATTCATCCAGCTGTTGAAGAGTGAGTTGCAACTGATGTGTAGTCATGGCTGGGTTGGAAGAAGAGCAAAATGCAGAGAAGTCATCCACAAATAGAGAACACTGGACAGGACTTTTACAACAAAAGTAATACTGTTAATTGCTGTTGCTAACAAGGTCACACTTAAAACACTACCCTGAGGGACTCCGTTCTCCTCCTCAAAGCGATCAGAAAGGGTGGCACTGACTAGGTATCTAAAATAACGTGGAGAAAGGAATGATTGAATAAAACAGGGAGGACAACCACGAAAACCCTAGACATGGAGCTGCCTTAGCATAAGATGCCGCCAAGTAGTATTATAGGCATTTTCAATATAAAAAAATACACCTAGAAGGTGATGCCAACGCAGGAAAGCCTGTTGTATGGCTAGCTCCAGGAAGGCCAGGTTATCAAAGGTGAAGCAATATCTCCTATACCCACACTGAAAGTGGCTGAGAAGCTGCCTGGATTCCAGAATCCAGACAAGGTGCCAGTTGACCATCCACTCCAAGGTCTTTCCTAAGCAGCTGCTCAGGGTAACACTACGGTAACTACTTGGGCTTGTGCAGGATTTCCCAGTTTTAAAAGAGGGATTAAAATGGCCTACCTCCAGGAGTCAGGGAACTGGCCTGATGTCCAGATGTAGTTAAAAAAAGACGAGGAGGATTTCCTGATTTTTCATTGTGAGGTGCCCTATCGTAGCGCAGTAGATTCCATCGTGACCTGGGGATGTGTCACAAGCCACAGGCAATGTGGAATCCAGCTTCCTTATAGTGAAGGGGCAGTTATAATCTTCATCAATGCTGGACTGGAAGTCCAAAATATACCTCTCAGCGGGACTGATAACCATAGCCCTTTAAAAATCAAACCAACCAACCATACCTCTCAGCAGCGACCCAGTGGTACTGGAAGGTTGGATCGTAACATTCGGTGGCGGTAATTGTTGAAAAATGAGCCGCCGTAGTCTGGGCAATGTTGCACGGGCTGGTGTGGAGAGGACCATTTCCCATCACAGCAGCCACTGGGCACCTCTCTCCTCTTCTCGAGATCCTGCTGATAGTCTCCCATATAACTGAAGTCTTAGTGGAACGGTTTATAGAATTTAGAAACTGTTGCCATGGCCTCTTCTTACTATCGCAAATAATCAGGCCCTTGCCACTCGAAAAGCTGTGAGGTTATCTGCAGTCAGCGGCACTCGAACAGCCTCAGAGCTGCTCTCGTGGCTCTGATGGCAGAACGGCATTCCACCAAGGTACTGGATGGCTTTTTGGGCGCCCCGAAGACTTTGGAATGGACACAGCGGCAGCGAGGTAGATTGTTTCAGTAGCATGATCCACCAATTCCTGAATGCTGTCACAGAGCTTAAGTTTGGCAAGATGGCTGTAAAGATTCCAGTCTGCCCTACTAAGCACCCATCGAGGTGGTTGTCTTTCGGGTTCTGATCTCTCTGGAAGATTAATGCAAATTGGAAAGTGATCACTACAATGCAAGTCTGCATCCACTTCCCACTGAGCAAAGTGGTCAAAGGCCAGAGAACAGAGCATAAGATTGATGGCAGAGGATGACCCTGCTGCAGTGCAAACATGTGTGCTCTTACCTGTATTTAATAAATGGGCATATGAGGACAAAAGAAGCCTCTCAACTGCTCTACCCCTGGGGCAGGTCTCAACAGAGTCCCAAAGCACATTGTGTCCATTAAAATCACCACAAAGAATGAATGGTGGGTGAGCTGTTGAACGAGGTCTTCACGAGACTCTTCATTGACAGGACCGTCAAGAGGCAGATACAGGGAGCACACAGTCTGTTGGTGGTATGCATGTACTGTCTCTGCAACTGCTTGTACGTTTGTGTTTAGGGAGATGGGTTCAGAGTGGTAGGCTGTGCTGATGAAAACACCCACTCCTCCCCTCATTCTCTCTCCACTAATGTTATCCTTTCTGTGGAGACTGTAACTACGTATATCATGGTTATCAGCAGGTTTGAAATTTGTCTCCTGGAGACAAATACATGGGTCATCCCTGAGATAGTAAACGTAGTTCCTCCACGTGTGTTCCAAATCCCTGAGAGTTCCATTGCAGGATGGGAGCCATTTATCAAGGAGATGAATCTTCACCCTCTCTTTCCGATGGTAATGGCCAGCTGTAACAGGAGAGGGGTCACCTTTGGGGCGAGATGTTTGCCCCAGTGGAAGGTCAGTTTTGGGGCGAGTTGAATGGCCCAAAGATACATCAAACTCCATGGGTTCTGGAGCTGAATCACAAGGCACATCAAGAGTAATTACATCAACCTGGTCTGACTGTTTACTTGTAGGTTTCACGTGGGACTTTTCCTTATCCTTTTTTGTCTTAACCTGCTTTTTGGATGTTTCAGCAGTTGATGTGGTCGCTGCATTGGTCTTTGGAAGGGATTTTAGCAGTGAAGGTGGCAGGAGCTCTCCACTGTCGGTGGGAGTACTTTGTTCCACCATTTTCGGAAGGGCTACAGGGGCTGTAATCGCTGCCACCTTGCACATGTACTAGCATGAGCAGGTGTTAGTACCAACACTGGAAAATTCATTTTGTGTAGACGCCTCAACCTTCAATGTAGACTTTTGAAGGGCCACCACAAAAGAGGTGGTAAATGATAGTGGCTGCATGGTCTTACAGATTTTCCTAGCTTCAGCACAGGAGATGCACTTGGCAGTCTTTACCCCCTGAACCTTGTGTTCTGCAAGGTATGCAGTGCATTCTCTACTCCAAACAGGATGGTCACCAGAACAGTTGACACACAATCATCTCCTCATGAGTGGCCTTAGCACATTTTCTGCAGGTCTGTTCACCATTACACCCCACAGCCGTATGCCCGAAGTGCAGGCATTTGAGCAGCACATTGGGTTAGGGTACTAAGGTAAGACTTTTAGCCGAAGGAAACCTGCCTTAAAATGTTCCAGGAGCTTTGGCATATTGAATGTTAAGATAAATGACTCAGATTTTAGCAACCCGCCATTTATCCTCTTCATATTTTGTACATCTACAATTCCTTCCGAAGCCCATTCCTCATTTAATTTGTCCTTAGGAATGTCCACCAGATCCCTGCAGGTAACTACACCTTTGTTGTAGTTAAAGGTGTAATGCAGCTCAGATTCAATGGTATACTCCGCCAGGTATTGAGCCTGTTGGATATTAATTACCTGTTATGACGTGGCTGTCTCCACCAACAGTGTCCCATTACACAGACTTTTAAAGGTCTTCAATTTACCAGCCATGTCCTCTAGTCCCTTCTGGATATTAAAAGGTGAGATCTTCTCAAAAGTGCCCTCTCTTCTCTGAATTATTATAAACACATTCTGCAGAGCAGAAAATACTCTGTTACTATTGACAGTTTCCCTTGCGTTCATTCTAAAATCTGGAGGACTGGCGACCTGAGTCCTCTTCTTAGAGTGGGTGTTAGTAACCCCCCCCCCCCCCCCCCAGTGGTACACCCATCTCACTAGGAGGTTGAAAATTACTCAATAGATTCATTTTGGTTCCATGAGTCCATGAGTAGCTAGAGACAGAGCCTCGCACACCTAGGTAAGCCTTACGTAACTGAGGTTCGGCAATATCCCCAGAGATTGCTCACTAGCGAATGTTCCACCTCAACAGCTATGCATCCCATCAGCACATAGCACAGAGGTATTTCCTTACTTGCGACCCAGGCAGTCAAGCCTGGTATACACAATGTTCCACCGCTGGGTCACATGGTGGTCGCTGAAGCATGCCCAGATGTTACAGTATCAGAGAACTGGCAGCACTTACTAGTCCCCAGCTCAATGATCCCGGTTCACCAAGCCGGTATGCAACAACTTAATGCTGAGCCCCCAAAGTCCTCTATATGTCTGGAGTTTCCCCTTCAATAGTCATCAATCAATTAAGCCTTCTCGAAAGTATTGTGGTGTAGCTATTTGCCACAACACCAGTGGCCCATGCAAGTTGCTGCGCCAGTATACGAAGGAGCAATAAGTCACTCCATATTACTTTGGCTGCTGGGGATGCCCGCAGTCTCGGTGCCTCTTTGCCTGCTTCACATTAAAGGTAAGTATTTATTTTATCTAATAAATAGTTCATGTGGACTAATCAATTTTTTTAGTTACACACCTATGTCCACATCCTTGCTCTTCAAAGTCCACCTCCTGTTACTACAGCAACCCGAAATATAAAAGAAACTAATACTTATTATAGTGGTGTTAATTATTTTAAAGTTAAAGGTGTCCACTAACAAATTTTCCAAGTGCATACTCAGAATCAATGCTGTCCATTTGAGACAAAATATGCCAACAGTTTTTGCCTGTAAAACACTTCGAAATATATTGAATAATCTCCAATACAGTGGTTGTTGTCAATGTGTAGTTGACTTTGGAAGTAAAAGATTATTTTCAAAATGTGTTTAATACAACATTGTAAGGGGAATTGCTTTATAAACAAAATAATCTTCCTTCTTTGTCTTTCCATTCTACTATCAAATGCCATCAACCATTCAGTCATTATTGCCCTCATCATGGAAGATCATTTGTTAGCATAACACTCCATGTCCAGTTTCCATACATCAACACACTTAGAACATCTAGGACATACAGCCTTATTAATAATTAAAAGCTTTTCAAATTCAGCTATTGCTGTAACTTAGTGGGCACAACAATTGACAGTTGTAAACATAGGAAAACACACAAGATAATGTGTAGTCCACTAGCCCATGGCAGCCTCTAGTGTTCACAACAGTCTTATGTGGCAGACTCTTATGGCCGACACCCGTTGTATGTATGCGACTTCAAATGTAGGCATGTGCATTACTGCACTGATCACATTAACTTGAAGTAGAACAGTGACTTATTTTTACCTCACGAACAGTTTCCATATTCCAAGGCTATTATTTTGCTCTAAGAGTTCTGAAGGAAAGACCAGTCATGTCACTTAAAAATGTTTCCTTTTTCAAAGCACTCACAAATTTCTGTTAACTCTTTTTGCCAGTCTGACACAATTTTCCAACCACTAAATTGGATTGACCACATATGGTAAGAAAAGAGATAATGTGTCTAGCCCTAAAATTGTCAAGCCAACCTACAGATGCTTTAAAATCATGGAGTCCTAACTCCTTGACGATAGCAAGAGCCATCTCATGAACCAGAGATCCACTAACAACTTATTGTTGCAAACACAGCAAAACCATTCAAAAGTGAGATTGCCAATTTTTACGCCCGATGTGTTGGAAAAAGCCCATTCACCGATAAGGTTATCATTATAGGTCAATATGATTTTTAAAATCTCACAAATGTTTTTTTCTTTAACATCAAATTTAGTGGCTACATCTCGTAGACAATAACCTTGAAGACAGAAACAGTACACACTTGAGCTTAACTAAATGTTTATAACATTGATAACGATCAGTGCCAATTAGTTTCCAGTACGTATTTCTTTCTCACTTTTCATTATTTCAATGTCTTTACTGGTGTTGGGGGAAGGGCTAATGTCATTTTGTGGGGCAATTTTATAATGCCTGCTATTGAGAGCAGTCCCCTGCAGGAATGGGAAGGTTTATGGCAGTTCATTTAAACTGCTCTTGTTATGAATTGGTAGTGCTGAGAAAAGCTGGTTACGTAGCATTTTTATTTATTTATTTTTTTAATTGCAATAGGTAGTTTGCAAATATGTGCATACTGAAAAACTTTTTTAAATCCATGTATTTCCATAAGTGTGGCTATGCTCCAAAGGAGATACAAATCTGATGATGGTAATATCGAAATGCATCATTGGAGTTGCACTATACATGAAGTGGGGCCTGCAATAAAAATCATGACCTAACCAGCATTTTGCAGCACTACCAATTCATTTCATCATGGTCTCCTGCCTCCTCGACTACTATGTTGCATTTACAATGCTCATGTTATTCCACAAATCCACGTGGTCATTCTTACGAACACAGTCAGCCTCTTTCCTACACAATGAAATAACAGTATTCAAAAATAGGATACGCTATGACAGCATTTCCCCTACAACTGCCTTCTTGACATTTCCCATATGAATGATACATGAAAGAAGGGGCTCGTCAACATTTTAATTTTTTTCTTGCTCTCTTTCCAGGGAGAAGTAGTTTTAATTCTGTTCTAATAAATACATCTTCCTATGGCACAGCTCGTCTCTATTTTTATTTCGTGTAATATGGAAGCATTGGCATAAATATTAATTCTTTACTTTACTTTATACTCAGTATTTAATTCTGTATACAACCTGAGTTTTACAAAATATTTTTACAGAGGCGGACTGGAGGGGGTGGGCAGGGGGGGTGGAGGGGTGGACCACCCTGGCCCTGTGTCTTGGGGAGGCCTCCAAATCTCTCCAAAGTGTCTTTAGTCTGCCACTATATTTCTGTGTCATTTCTTCCACGAGGAAACTTTTCCCTCATAATAAGAGTAGTCCTTATTAAAGTAAACATTGACAGCAACATGTAGTAGCCAGATAAACAATTTCAAAACATGTTCAGCCCCTTCTTTCCATGTATGCTTCAAATGTGAAGTACATCCAAAGCACTCATGATTATTCTTTCTTGATGATGACCTCTGTCATATACATTGAATAATTGTTCAACCAAGATCATTTAACGAGAGGAAAATGGTACCATATACAGGAAACAGACGAGTTCTTAAATGCAATGAGTGCTGTGAGCGTCACATTACATACAAAGTGAAGAATCACTAACATAGAGAAATTAATATTCTAGGAAGATGATGCTCAACAAGGTGTAGAATAGTTTTAAGCAAAATGCAGGGAGAGTCAAAAGTCGCAGTGCATTCTTTCATTTCATAAATTCTGCAGGGATTGGGAAACCTGAATATCCTAGTGAAGTGGTCTATCTTTTACAGTATGTACTGAACATGAGTGCCATCTTGAATCTTAAGTCATTTTTTAACTGAAAGGGGATTATGTGATAAAACACTTACACATTACTTTCTTAGGGGGAAAGAAGGCACCTCCTTGAGTCTCTCTTTTAGCCCTATTACTATTGTAAGTTTAATGAGTTGCTAAACTGTCAACAAATCTGGTGAATATGTACATTGGTTGTGTTGGAATAATGTAGCAACCAGTTTATGAAAATATGGCCAGGCAACATTTGCAAAAACAACAGTAGCAACAGCAGCAGCAGCGGCGGCGGCAGTAGCAGTGGCGGCGGCAGCAGTAGCAGTGGCGACAGCAGCAGCAGTGGCAATGGCAAAAGCAAGACTTTTTGCAAATGTTGGTTGATCAAGAGCAGCTGTGAAAACAAGTGACTTCACCTCTCTTCCACATCCTGCTTTCAAACCTTTTGACACATGTACAGAAAGAGGGAAGGGCGGACACCTATCTGAAAGATTTCTTGTTGTACCCCAAGGTAAGGAAGGTTAGTATCCTTGTAGGTAAGAATGCTCTCCTCCTAGGTTTTAGTGCCTTTCTTTATAATTTGATACAAAAGATTTGTCTGCAAAAGGACTTCATTTCAATTACGACTTTTGTGTGTCAGTGATGTTACATTTTGAGTAGAGTCACATGTGGAGGCAGCAGACTTAAATTAAATCAATGTTAAAAGTGGATTAATGATTTGTATGCAGAATGGCCGGAGGAGTTGCAAAAGGGCAACAAACATAAAGGCCCAAACCAACATGGCCCTTCAGAAACTGGGCATAACACAAAAATGTTGGAAGTGAGGGGTAGGCCGAAAGAGATCCAACAACATTTGGGGCCATGGCCCATGCAGAAGCACACCTGGGTTATGTCCGTTTCCTGGAGTAGCCTGGTTTATGTCTATAAAATGTGACAGGGCGTCATGTACTGGCATGGTATCCACCTCCTTTCTCATTTGTTTCTTAAAGTTCATGACCATCCAATCTGCTTAGGATTTAATGCTAGATGCATAGTACTAAAGCGAGAGAACGCCTAAAACTCCTGGTGCCATAAACTTGTGCCCATTATCAGAGATTATGGTGGCTAGTGCAACATTGATTGAAAAAAAAAAAAAAAAAAAAAAAAAAAAAAAAAAAAAAGTTTTAAGTGCCCTGATGATAGAACTTGCCATTGTAGTGGATAACTTGCTTTATAGAGAACTGAACAGAGCATCCATCAGAATCAACCACATTTTCCCACAAAAAGGACCTGCAAATCTTCACACCCATTTTGTCCCCAGGGTGGACCAGTTGAATTATGACCTATGTTTACCACTGCTTGTTTGGTGATATGGGAAATTCCAGCAACATAGTTTGCACGGACTGAATAATAACAAACTCCTGATTGAGACAAACATGCAATCTGGGCAAACAGCAGCTTTAGTATGGCTAAGATGTGGCCCAAAAATAGATATCATAAACATTATTGGTGAGAAATGCCCAATGCTGTAATTGTGAGCCACCTTATCCGGAAGTACTGCCTTAGAACTGAACAGCAATACCAGTGATTTACGATCTGTAAGCTGGTGAAATTTGGAGCCCACAACAGAACATATGATACTGTTTTTTATGCAATAAACAACAGTCAGCACCTTTCCCTCTCCCTGAGAATAATACTTCTTGGCATGCAAGAAGATCTCTGATGTATAGGAAATTGGTTGTTCTAACCTGTCAGGCTTGCTTTCTTTGGAAGAGTTTGCATACTGTGATGTAACAGCTGCCAGGATTAAGTTATTCTGCAATAAAAGGTACTGTAGTAAAGTATATGGCCAAGTGTGAACACTGAGACACAGAAAAGCCTTATGACAGATGCCAGACCAAATAAATTTTCCACCTTTCTTACAAAACAAATTAGGCAGTTGTGAGACCTCTTCAATAGGGATAATACCAGCTACTGGTATCTCATCATATATAACCATAGCAGTGAAGTTGGACTTTGAAAAGTACTTTACTATAGATCGGTCTCTGTGCATACTTTTGGAACTACAAGTTAATATATTAACTGTGTAGCTTCTTTGTGTTAGTGCCAACAGAACAATAAATTGTGTTCATAACTGCAGAGCTAACTCCATGAACCACTGATATTGCTGAGATGAAGTGGCTTGCATGTATCTACAATCCAGATAGCTGGTCCAAAGGTGCAACCATAGTGGAGAGACCAGACAAATGTGTGGTTACTCAATTAGTTATGCAATTTTCCCACTGAATTGTCACGATTTTTTTAACAAAAACCATATTTCAAAAGCTTTTAATTTCTTCTTGTCTAAATTACTTATTGTCCACATTTCACTGCCCTGAAAGGCTACACTCCAGATAGGTACCCCCTGAAAAGATTTTTCAATGTTTTCATTAATTTTTCATGTTAACAAATTTCTCTTATTGAATACTTTATTTGCCATTGTCATTCTACATTTTATACATTCTGCACTTCCAACACCTGAAGTTGTTTTAAGTGCCTAATGAGCAAAACAACTCTACTAATTCTGGTGTTTAATTTCTTTATCAAATTCCATCAGCATCATCTGATTAAACTCTACTATTTTCCTTACTTTCTTCCTTTTGTTAATGTTCATCTCATAGCCTCTTTTCATTCAATTCAGCTGCTAACTTAAGTGCATCCCTGACAAAAATACAATGTCATTGGTAAACCACAAAGATTTTATCTCTTGTGTTGAACTTCTATACCCTTTCCATAGTTCTCTTAGCTTTCCTTCATGTACTGCTTATTATACAGATTGAATAATACGTGCTTTATTTTCATGCCCTTCACATATTCTACATGCCACCTGGTTTCTGTGCAAGTGGTATACAATCTTTTGCACCCTGCATTTTATCTCTGTCACCTTTATACTTTGAGGGAATGTATTCAGATCAATAGTATCCAAAGCTTTCCCAAAATCTATAAACACTGTAAATGTAGGTTGGTTTGCTTTTCACAGCCTATCTCTCGAGGTATATCATACATTCAGTAATGCCTCCCACTTTTTACATTTATGCAGAACCAAAGCTTATTTTCTCTGAGATTGACTTCAATCAGTTTTTCCCCTTTCTTCTGTAAATAATTTGAGTCAGTATTCCAGAATCATGATAGTTCTGGAATTATTTCACTCAGTATGAAATATTTAGCCCCTCTCTTATTTCTTGCACATCAGATGGAGCAGTTTTGTAATGGTTCACTCTCCTAAGGATACAAGAAAGCCCTTGGAGTAGATGATAAGGGCTTTGTTTCAACTTGGGTCTTTCAAGTCTGTGTCAAATTCTTTTAGCTGTGTCAAATCACCCATCTCATTATCATCAGCTTCACCTTCCCTTTCTAAAACATTTCCTTCTGGTTTATTTCCCTTCTACACTCTCGAGCTGCTCTACGTTTTCCTTTGGTTAAAATGAAATTTATGAGACCGAGACTGGTTCTTGACATAGCTGTTGGTAACAGCTAGATGGATAACAGGAGAAGACGGCAGCCAATGAGGAGCCACATTCGGGCGGCAAATAAAATTGCATGTTTGATATATAGTATATTTGGTGACATTTTAAAATTTGTTCTGGCATTTTTGGCAACATAACTGATATTTCAATCATAATCCGAACTAATTGTGATTTTTTTTAAAACAGTTTTTCAATATATATGGAAGGTATAATTGTGACGGTGAAACCAAACAATCAACAAATACATGTGGTATTTACGAGGATAATTAATTTACTCACTTGACAAGTGAACAATGGGAGATGAAATGATTATACAGACCAAATTAATTTTAACTCCAAGAACAGAGCATTGCACATGCCTTAGTTCCGAAGTGCGAGTGTTGCCAACTCTAGTGGTCTTCAGAGCTTCAGCTTGGTATTTACATCATCAAATAGAAACATTATAATAGTTAGGATACAGTATATGTTGAGATTTATAGCAGAGTAACTCACATATCATTTATTTTGGGAAAGGTTATTCGAACACTAGAAGCAGTTGAGGTATAAAACTCCACATGGGTAGATTTGTTACAACTGCTTCTTACCTATATTTCGTTCACTGAGTGGATACGCTGACGGTTTACAAACACAAGTGGCGCAAGTCCGAGTATTACAATACTGACCATAATGTCGGCCACTTTGAATTTTCAATCTTCCAGATAAAGATGTGTGTTTCATAGCAAAAGTTTTCATTTTTGTTCCTAATTATCATGTGATGATATTTAAATGAATTTTATGCTGTGAACTTCTCAAATTTCTGGTATCATACTACATTGTTTAGAGACCTCAGACTGAATTTGAACTATTTTTTTGCTATTTACAATACTGTTGCGTTTACCCAACTTTGGGACTGCTGAGTATATATTTTATTGAATCATAGCTGCGTCATACTACCAAAATAACATCTCGATATTCCATTGTTGACCAAACAGTTTGACTGTTAGCCTTTGTTTGGAAGATATTCATTCAGTTTGGTGGTGGTTTCAGTGTATTTACAGATGGAACAATAACTCCGGTCATATATTCACTACCGATAAGTCAGTTTTATTCAAGTTTTGCATTTTATTTACTTTTGCATATTACAAATTGAACCATACTTTACCACAGCTCAACTGTAAATGAATTCAGACAGTACATACAAGGATTTCTGCTTGTTTATGAATGTCTGATTATTATACGAAACACCTATCTACTGCAGAACTTATGGCCATATTGAAGGAAGAACTTGAGGTTTCAGACAGCCTCAATTGCACGCATATTCCACCAGATGTTGACGAGATCACACATGAAGAAGACACATACATTCACACAATCACAGAGGCACACAACACAGTCATACAACCATCACCTCCGGCTGCCACACTTCGAATCACGCTTTGTGGCTTGTAAATCAGGGACAGGAGGGGAGGGGAGAGGAGATAGGAAAGTTGCGACGTGGTGGGGATGGTTACAGCACGGCCTAGATGGAAATAACAAGATGCAGCTTAGGAATGGAGTGGGGAGGCAGGTGAGGAAGAAAAGTAAAATAAGATAAGAAAATAAAATAAAAAATATATAGATTTAAGTAAAAAATAAAAATAAAATCTCGCACACTGCATGTACACACACACACACACACACACACACACACACACACACACACACACATGCACATTCACGCACCACTCAAAATAAGAGGCTTAGGGTAGTGAGGTAGGAAAAGGTATGGAAAAAACGGTAGTTATCATAGGTTGAGGCCTGAATGATTTCGGGATCAGAGACTTATTGTAGGGATAACTCCCATCTGTGGAGTTCAGAAAAGCTGGTGGTAGATGGGAGGATCCAGATGGTCTGGGTTGTAAAGCAGCCATTGAAATTACGCATGTGCTCCGCTCCATGCTGTGCCACAGGGTGGTCCACCTTGTTTTTGGCCACAGTTTGGCAATGGCCATTCATACTAATGAACAGCTGGTTAGTGGTCATGCTAATATAGAAAGCTGCACAGTGATTGCAGCACAGTTGGTAAATTACATGGCTGCTTTCACAGGTGGCCCGGCCTCTGATAGGGTAGGATAAACCTGTGACAGGACTGGGATAGGAAGTGCTGGGTGGGTGGATTGGACAGGTCTTGCAGTGGGGTCTTCCACAAGGTTATGATCCCTGTGGCAGTGGGCTGGGTTTCAGGGTGGCATTAGGATGAACTAGGATGTTGTGGAGGTTGGGAGGGCGACAGAACACCACTTTAGGAGGTGTGTGTGTGTGTGTGTGTGTGTGTGTGTGTGTGTGTGTGTGTGTGTGCGCGCGCGCAATGTACACGCATTTTATTTTCATTAAAATCTATATTTATTTATTTATTTTTTAAGACGGAGTTGGAGGCTAACTGTCTATCGATTAATTCACTTGCCTTACATGAGATTTTTAATTTTTCTGCTTTGTCATCAACTGCGCGATCTAAAGCAATTTTAAAGGCAGCAATGAGATCAGTGGTACGTTGCTAATTTAAAATAGGTCGAACGTTGTGATTTAGACCTTTTTTGAGAAGCACATTCTGTTGACTGCTAAACTGAATAGATGTGAGATTGACCACTTTATCAAGCGAATGGGAAAATTCCTTTGTGTTTACTGCTTTGATCGAGACCATGATGCTTTGAGTGGTACTTTTTCCGTAAATGTGATATCTTTTTGAAATGCTTTTCCTTTATGGGAGTGCAGCTATCTCCTACCAGGTTGCTGATAACTTTCATGAGTTGGTCTAATTGGGTGTGGTCAAGCAGGTGAACAAGAGAAAAATATGTATCATATGCCACATGGTTAAGCTTATCTTTAAGGGAGTAAAGGCACCTTATTTCAGAATTGAGCAAGACTCTGGTGCATTTGAAAAATGCTTTAGAGGGGAAAGAATTTTTTATTTTTTTTTTTTTTTTTTTGTTACTTTAGGGAGCTATGTAAAAGCGTAGGAATGAGATTTTCTGAAATACACTGCTTGTTGAAATCAATGCTCATGGAAGTCTTCATTATTTGAGTTTCAGTTTTCGAAAGGATGCGGCCACTTGTTTTGCCCGACAAGGCAAGCTTCTATACATTTCATTCCATTCCATGATGGTGGTGGTGTTGTAAACGTGGACCTGCCGCGACAGCAACTCCTCTGCTGCTAAGGGGCCCAATGACAACACAAATTGTTAAGCTATCTCCACCACAGCTATAGATAGTTCTGTGGCTCCATCTCCGCCCAATCTGACGATGCGCTAACAGAGCGAGCGCATAATTGGAGAATAAAAATTTTGCAACAGAGACTGAGGATTATTTAATTATTCAACACTATTGCTGCACCAGCCGCCACCACCACCATCATGGAATGGAATGAAATCTATATTTATTTTGTTTATTTTATTTTTCTCCCCTCACCCGCCTCCCCACTCCATTCCTAAGCTTCATCTCACTATTCCCATCTAGGCTGTGCTGTACCCATCCCCACCACCATTGACACAACCTTCTTATCCCCTCTCCCCTCCCCTCCCCAATTTACATGCTGCAGAGTGTGATTCTAAGTGTGGCAGCCAGAAGTGATGGTTGTATGACTGTGTTGTGTGCCTGTGTGATTGCGTGAATGTTCTATTTTTTGAAGAAGACCATGGCCGATTGCTGAATGTGTTGTACGTGTGTGTCTTTTGTAAGTGCCTGTCGCAGCTTGTCACCACGTCTTTGCGGTGAGTTGTAAACTGTCCTTATTATTGCATTATTAATTCCAACATGGACTTTCCAATATTATTATTTTTTTTTTCACTTTGACTCAGAAGTGGGTTAAAAAATTACTGAATACACAAATAAATATGCACAAGGTAATAATCGCCATTAATTTCAAATAACTGTTCCATTGCTGAAGCAATTTATAGGAATAATGATTCTTTCAGGATATCACACACTACCAGGAATGAAACTGTACTGGTCAAAAGATGAACACAAAAGATTACCAACTGTAAGAAAGTGTACGAGTTGTAATAAATTCTTGTCAATCAAACAAAACTTCCATTTGTCCAATAATGATAAACTTGATAAAAATGACAAGGTTTCTAAAGTGAGACTAATCTTTGATACAATCAATGAAAAACATCATTAGTTTGGAGTATTTTCGTATAATTTGTCTACTGACGAGGAAATGGCCCCTTATTTTGGGAGACATTCCTGCAAGCTGTTCATCAGAGGAAAACCTGTCAGATTTGACTTAAAATTGTGGTGTTTATGCAGTTCAAATGGCTACTTATACAAATTCATTCCTTGTGGTGGGAAGATGGAGGACTGTGAAACATCTTAATTTTCTTTGGATGAACAAGTAGTTGCTTTCTGTTGTTGAAGATCCATCTCGTCATTGTATATATTTTGATAATTTCTTTTCCTCTTATTCTTTAATGTATATTTCAAAACAGAAGGGATTTTTTGCTGCTGGCACTCTTCGGGAGAACCACACTGCAAAGTGCCCTTTGGAATCCACCTCCAGCACGAAGAAAAAAGGCAAGGGTGTGTGTGACTTTCTCTTTGACGGTAAAGGTGAAGTCCTGATGGTAAAGAGAAATAAGTGAAATGACAATTCAACTGTGACAGCACCATCCAGCTGTTAGCACATGCAAAAAGATACAGTTGAAAAGAAAAGTATTTCTCTGCCTCAACCCAGGGTAGTACCTCAGTACAACCAACACATGGGTGGTGTTGATTGACAGGATAATGCTATTGCCAATTACAGAATTCGAATAAGAGGCAAGAAATGGTGGTGACCTCATTTCACTAACTTGATAATGTAATTGTGAATTCTTGGAAAATTTACAATCTTGCAGATGAAAAAAATGTCACAGCTTGAATTTCGAACATGACCCTAATGAAATCAGAAGATACTGCAGCCGAGAATGAAGGAAACAGAATCAGCAACCGTTCAGGACACAGGAAAATGCACTTACAGACACCCCTCCAAATGCTCCCTTCTGAAAGAAATAAGCTATAATGATGTAGACCACATAATAATAGAGGGGGAAAACAAAGCAAGAAGATGATGGTTATGTAAAAGTACAACAATTTTCAAATACAAAAATTGTAAAGTGCATCTCAATTCAAACTGCTTTCAAACATTTCATAAGAGTGCGAAATAAGACTCCTTATTGTCCCAAAGTTAGTAAATGCAACATTTTGCTGTACTTTAAGTACGACTTGTATATTTCATTTTTGTATATTTATGTCTATATTAGTGTACAATTGTATATAAAAAATAGATGAAGATTACTCACCAGGCGAAGGAGCACAGGTGTGATAGTAGCACAAATCACCAGGCGAAGGAGCACAGGTGTGATAGTAGCACAAATAAACAGAACACACACACACACACACACACACGCACGCACGCACGCACGCACGCACGCACGCACGCACGCACGCACACACACACACACACACACACACACACACACACATACACACAAACGCAAGCTTTCGCAACCCAGTTGCTTCTTCAGGCAGAAGGGAAGGAGAGGGAAAAGGAAATGATGAGGGTTTTAAGGAAGGGGGTAAGGAGCCATTCCAATCCCGGGAGAGGAAAGACTTACCTTGGGGGAAGAAAAGGAAGGTAAACAAATACACTCACACCAACACATTTACACAGACGCAAACACACCTAGGCCGACATACTATAGAAACCAAACTGTTAAGAAGTTAGACGGAGATGCCACTAGAGGCAGAGGCTCTGTCCAGAGAACCGAGGCAAAGATGTTAAAATGTTAAAGATGGCGGGCGGGAATTCAAATTTAGCGGAGATTGAGACCAGGTGGGCAATGGGAAGAGAGAATATGCTGAAGGGCTAGTTCCCATCTCCAGAGTTCTGAAGGGTTGGTGTCAGTGGAAAGTATCGAGATAATCCGGACGGTGTAACACTGTGCCAAGATGTGCTAGCCGTGCACCAATGTGTATTTAGCCACAGGGTGATCCTCGTTACCAACAAACACTGTCTGCTTGTGTCCATTCATGCTAATGGACAGTTTGTTGCTGATCATTCCCACATAGAACGCTTCACAGTGCAGGGATGTCAGTTGGTAGATCACGTGGGTACTATCGCAAGTGGCTCTGCCTTTGATCGTGTACACCTTCCGGGTTACGGGACTGGAGTAAGTGGTGGTGGAAGGGTGCATAATGCAGGTTTTACAACGGTGGCGGTTACAATGGTAGGAGCCAGAAGGTAGGGAAGGTGGTTTGGGGATTTCATAGGGATGGACTGGGAGGTTACAGAGGTTAGGTGGGCGGCGGAAAGACACTCTCGGTGGAGTGGGAAGAATGTCATGAAGGATGGATCTCATTTCGGGGCAGGATTTAAGGAAGTTGTATCCTTGCTGGAGAGCCACATTCAGAGTCCGCTCCTGTCCCGGAAAGTATCCGGTGACAAGAGGGGCACTTCTGGGATTCTTCTGTTGAAGGTTCTGAATGTGGGGGGATGAGAAAGTGGCTCTGGCAATTTGCTTCTCTACCAGATTAGGAGGATAGCTCAATTCTGATGAGCTCCAGGATGCGTGTAACTTTGAAAATATTGACAATGTGCTGTATGTTAGCTATAGTATACTCATTCTTCTAATATGTACACAAATGATCACCAAGCCACGATATATTCAGAACACTTTACCCCTTCAAGCTAAGATGAATAGAACCTGAGATATGGGCCCCTAAAGAATCGCAAATTGGCATGCACCGTTTAGGAACATATTAATACCGCGCACGGCAGTGGCAATGTTTCATAGGAACACAGAAGCTGAATTAAAGTTTGTGGCATGGAGGGAAATCGTGCTTAGACTATTCCGAGGCGGCTTTATGGCTATGTCCGTCAGACATGTATTGAAGGGAAACAAACATGGCACCCACATAAAAAAAATGGAGGGTACAAACTACCTGACCGTTAGAATTTTTAACAATGGAAAATCCAATTGAATGTCAATAATGGAGGATAAATAACAGCTCACCATAAAGAGGCTCGCTGAGCTGCTGACAGACACAAAAAATAAACTGTGACATCACTCACACAATTATAAACACATAGCCACCATGTCTGGCCACTCCATCACCACGAGCATCTAGCCACTGAGTGTGGTAAGGAGTGTAGGGGGAAGGCTGCTTGGTAAGAGAGAGAATGGAAAGTTCCACATTGCATGATGGATTGTAAAGGCTCCAATAGGCAAAAATTTGAATTGCAGCAATGAATACAATGAAGGGAAAGGATAAAAGGGAAGGTGATGAATAGCAGTGATTATGTGACAGAAGGCCTAAGTCAATTGTCTGATTCCTCCACCTTCAAGAATGACTCCATCTCAAAAGTTCAAAATGACCTACAATCCCTGCTAAAATCTTATGGCCCTTCCCAGAACCTTTCCCACTGAATCCATCTCCCTCCCTCACTACAACGACATCTCACACACCCACATTTTACATGCTCCCAAAACTCCATAAACGTAACAATCCTGGACGTCCAATTGTGGCCGGTTACTGTGCTCCCTCAGAAAGAATTTCCTTTGAAGGAAAAGTATATAATCAAATCTGCAGCGCAGCCTTGTGCACCTGCCTGGCACCCTCCTATGCCATTATAGGCCGTCTAGAGGAACCTTCCTAGCCTGGTCTGGTTCACATTCATTGATGATATTTTCAAGATTTGAACTCAAGGCCAGGACAATCTATCCTCATTTCTTTACAACTTCAACTCCTTCTCTGCCATCAGATTCACTTGGTCCTTCTCAAACTGGCAAGTCACCTTCCTGGATGTTAACCTCCACCTCTCTGACGGTTCCACCCACATTAAACCTACTACTTACTAGCAGTACCTGCACTTTGATAGCTGACATCCATCCCACATCAAAAAATAGCTCCCATACAGCCTTGCTACCCGTATATGGCATATTTGCAGTGATCATAAGTCCCTTACCCAATATGCCAAAGGCCTCACAAATGCCTTCATGAACAGACATTACCCTCCTGAACTAGTCCATAAACAGATTTCCTGTGCTATATACCCACACCCCACCAATCCTCCCTCCAAGCCCAATAACTAGTTGCAAAGAACTGTCCTCCTTGTCACCTAATACCAAACCGAACTGGAACATCTTAATCACATCCTTCGTCAGGGCTTTTGATTATCTGTCATTATGCCCTGAAATGAGACATCCTAACCAAGATCCTTCCGACTCCTCCTAAAATGGTTTTCCGTTGCCTACCCAACCTCCACAACTTCCTAGTCCATTCCTATGCCACTCCTAAACCCCAACACCAAACTACAGATAACATATTTCTGTGGAAGACCCCTGTGGTGTCGCCCAAGTCCAAAGTGCATGCACAGCACGGCGTTCTTACGAAGTCAGCCACGAGCGCCCTCTGCTACAACTCCGCTCGTGGCCACCACTGAACGACATCGTTCACTTGGGACTGAGATAGGAACCAGTTAACACTTCGGAATCAGATAGGCACCAGTGAAGACTTGGCTATCGGACAGGCACTAGGCAGGCCTCTAGCTCAACTATGTATCAGCCTTCTGCAGTACTGAGCTATGTAAAAGTTAAGTATTGTATAAATTCTGTGCAATATATATCTCGTTCTAATTTACTCTAGTGTTTCTAGTTTCTGCTGTTCCGCTGGCTGCTCCCCTTCGTAACTGCACAAGCGTGCTACCTTTATTCCTGTGTCGGTCTTCCTACTCGGCCACCGACACCTACAACGGAAACGAGACACAAAAGTGGCGACGAGACTGGGACACAAAAGTGGCGACCAGGAGTGATAGAAGAACCTTGGACCAGCCCGCTTGCAGCAGCCAGACAGCAGCAGTCGGAGCACGCAGAAATTGCTCCCGTCCACCCACCCTTATTATAAGAATTTTTGGGGGAACTTATCCTGTTACGTGTTTTGTGGACTTTTTTGTTGCAGAGCGTCCTGTTTCATACTGCATTTGTGTTTTGTTATAAGTTACTTGTATGTGCAGCGCCTAATCAGTCAGCATGGCCACCACCCCGAACCCAAACTTAATGGAAATTATTCAGTTACAGACAGCGCAAATCACGCAACTCCTACAAGCTGTGTCCCAGCTAACAGCGCAAGCAGCTAACCAACAACAACAGCCGCCGCTTCAGCAGCCCACACCCGCTGCTGCACCTCTCCCTACGTTCCGCCAGTACAACGAACGTGAGGAAGAATGGAGCGACTACTTCGCACAGTTTCAAGAACTCGTCGCGGCTCATCAACTAACAGGTTTGACAGTCAAACATTTCTTTCTCGCCGTGGTTGGCACCAAGATTTTCGTGTTACTGCAGAAACTTTTCCCCCTCGTGATGTAGACTTTGATGCAATAGTAGATGCACTGAATGCTCATTATGAGAGAAAAGTTCTCGTAGCTGCAGCACAGTACCGCTTTTTCAGACTAAAAAAAAATCACCGGAACAGACCCACATGCAATGGATTACAGAATTGAAGGGCTTAACCCGCCAATGTAAATTTACTTGCTCTTGTGGACTTTCTTATAGTGATGTTATGTTAAGAGATGCGATTACACAGAACATTCAGGACCCCAGAATTAGGGCAGCAATTCTAAAACAGTCTGACCCCTCATTAGACAGTGTACTGCAGCTTATTGAAGCGCATGATACTTTTGACTTAGCAGATGTAGAAATGCAAAGCCACTGTGTTAATTCAGTGTGCCGCAACGGACGCTTTCGTAGTTACAGTTCTCAGTATAGCACTAGTGATTCTTTAAAATCTACCGGCCGTGCTGAACAGTCAGTGAACAGTAGCCAGTGTAAAAGTGCGACACAAAGGTCACATCGTTGTGTTAGAAACAGTAATTTGAATAACGGGCGCCAACGTTCATTTCAGAAAAATGTTCGTAAGTCTTGCCCTCAGTGTGTTTCTCGCCACAAGCGTGTGCAATGCCCTAGTCGCAACGCAACCTGTTATCAATGTGGCAAATCGGGACATGTACAGTCTGTGTGTATGCAAATTAAAAACTCAAAGAATGGTACCGTTAGAAACTGTGCTTTGCCGAGTGCACGAACAGTTCATGCTGTCAATGTCATAAACGTTGTGGATTTGGACAGTACTTCTATTGATTCTAACATGCAAGGTAGTTGTTCTGTGCCTACGGCAAAACTATGTAGTGTGCCACGTAGCAAGCGCCGTCGAGCACGTAAATCTGTGCAACGGAAAAGGGTTCGGGACAAGCAAAGTGACAATGTACAGTGCAATCCTGTAGTGAACTTAGTGCCTTCTGCACCTTCTCCTTGTAAAAAGTGCCTAGTACTGTGTAGTTAGTGACAGTAGACTTGGTGTAGCTACGCAAAGTAATTTTAGTGCAGTAGCCTCGCATTGCGCGGACGCCGATCCGGTGGTAGTGCCATCTAGTGACAGTGTTATTAATCTATGTGCCGATTCTGCGCCGCTTCCTACCGCACGCAGCCCGTGCATGCGCAAGTGCAGAAAACAAACCATAGCAGATGTTGCCCACATTCGCCCACCTGTCGTGCACCACAAGCAAAAACTTTTTGTGACTCTTTGCATAGAAAATAAGACTGTGAAATTTCAGCTTGATACTGGTTCCGCTGTCACATTAATAAATAAAGACACTTATGAACTTCTGGGTGCACCAAACTTGTCGCCGTCTAAACAAGTGCTAACAGCATATACAGGTCAAAATATTCCTGTGGTAGCAACATGTAGCCTGACCGCCTCTCTTCAAGGTGTAACAAAAACAGTTGCTTTCGTTGTTCTTCAGGCCAAATCTACACATAACATTTTTGGACTCGATTCATTCAACTTGTTTGGCTTATCAATTCAAAGAGATGTGCTTCAAATTTCGTCAGTAGTGCCTCAGGACAAAATCAATGCATTGTGTGAAAAATATAGTGACTTGTTTTCGCCGGAACTAGGTTGTGCAAAAGACTTCATGGCACATGTAACTTTAAAAGAATCTGCAGTACCAAAATTTCGTAAAGCTACACCAGTGCCCATCGCAATTTGTGACAAAGTTGCAGATGAACTTAAACGTTGGCAAAATAGTGGGGTGATTTCTCCTGTTTCGGCGAGTCAGTGGGCCTCGCCTTTAGTAATTATACCCAAGCCGTCGGGAAAACTTCGTCTCTGTGTGGACTTCAAATCAACAGTGAACAGTCAAACAATTGTGGACACATACCCCCTGCCCAAACCTGACTAACTAATGGATAAATTAGGACAGTCTCGCTTCTTTTCCAAGATTGATTTAGCAGAGGCATATTTACAGATTCCGCTTGATGACGAGTCAAAAAAGTTTTTCGTCATAATACTCACATGGGCCTTTTTCAATTTCAACGCCTTCCCTTCTGACAGTTTCTGTACCATGTTGCTCGAACTATTTAGATGATATTGTGGTATCCGGACGTACAGTTGACGAACATTTAGCAAACCTGGAGTGTCTTTTAAAAGTGTTGACTGCAGCAGGTCTACGTTGTAATAAAGCAAAGTGTTCGTTTTTTCAAACTGAAATAGAGTACCTAGGCCATGTGATTAATGCCCAAGGAATTCATCCCTTACAGTCACATCTTCGAGCAATCAAAGACTTGCCTCCTCCTAAGCATGTGCACGAATTGCAAGCAGTAATGGGAAAGCTGAACTATTATTTCAGATTTATTCCCAATGCCTCTCAGATTGCAGCTCCACTGCATCACTTACGTAGGAAGAATGTTCCTTTTGTACGGTCTAAAGATTGCCAGGTTGCCTTTGACAAACTAAAGTCTGCACTACTCAGTGATGCATGTTTGATTCCCTTTGACCCACAGAAGCCTGTAGTGTTAGCAGTTGATGCCTCGTCATAGGGTCTGGGTGCAGTATTGTCACATTGTATTGGTTGTCACGATCGTCCTACTGCCTTTGCATCCAAGCTACTGACGCCAACGCAACAGAATTACAGCCAGATAGAAAAGGAGGCCTTAGCAATCATTTACGGCGTCACAAAGTTTCATCATTATCTCTATGGCAGAAAATTCTATTTGGTGACTGACCACAAGCCTCTCACGTTGTTGTTCTCACCCACAAAGCCAATTCCGCCATGAACGGCAAAAAAGCTTCAGAGATGGTCCTTGATAATGTCTAATTATCAGTATGAGATTTTGTACCGACCTACCACTAAACACGCCAACGCGGACACACTTTCCCGACTTCCGGTTGGCCAGGATGTGTCGTTTGATTCTTCGGAAATGGCATGTTGTCAGATAGACTCCAGAGATGCTTCCTTTGAACTCTCATCGGGTTGCACAGGAAACAGCTGCGAATGCAGACCTAAGTGCGGTAGCACGTTTTGTTCGCTCTGGGTGGCCTGCCAGAGCCAAAGACATTGATCGGCCTCTGGTTTGACGTTATTTTGCACAACGTCATGCATTATCTTTAAGTCAGGGTGTTCTGTTGTTGCATACCGACAACGACCAAACAAGAGTGATTGTTCCTCGTTCCCTGCAACGTGAAGTGTTACGCCTCCAGCATCAAGGACATTGGGGTATTGTTAGGACAAAGCAACTGGCCAGACGTCATTGTACCTGGGTTGGCATGGATGCTCAGATAGAGAGCATGACGTCACAGTGTACTGTTTGTGCGGAGCATCAGGCGGCTCCTCCGCAACGTTTCTCAGACTGGCCACACCCCAAGGGACCATGGCAAAATTTACACATTGACTTTGCCGGACCTTTCTGGAATAAGCGCCGGTTAATCGTTGTAGACGCTTTCACCAAGTTTCCTTTTGTGCTTGCCATGAACTCAACGACGGCGTCTAGTACAATCAGTGCCATAACATCAGTGTTTTGCATCGGTTCGTATGGCGCTACGCATTTTCATGTTTCCACGTCGGTGCTGTACAGGGTGTTTGCTGGCAACAAGAAGACATGGTTGCCAGGCATCATTCAGCGCGTGCTCGGTCGCAATATGTATGTCGTATGTTCTTCCACAGGGTCGGAGCTGCGGCGCCATGCAAACCAATTGCGCTTGCACAGGCTGCGCGATCCTGTATCCGGTTTCTTGATTCCAGAGCCAGTTCACTGCCAGGGAGCACAGCCACATCGTTCGTCGACGGGTCCAGCATCCCCGGACTACGAGATCATCCCGATGGACATCGACACGACTCCGCCGCTGTCGCCGCCGCAGATGACAGCGTCACCAAGAGGAACTCCGGGACCGTGCGTGCCCCCGCCACCTGGGCCATGCACCTCAGAAGAAGATGACCTGCTCCCTCTGGGCGGAGGCGGGCGCCCTTCCGCTGGTTTTGGTGGGTTTCCCGGCAGATCGCAAGGTGTATACCAGGGCGCGGACGGCGTCTCGATCCCAGCCTCAGCTACGACGCCCGTCCCACCAGTAACGCCCCCACCCAGGCCCTCCTCCCAGTGCCGTCGCCGTGGCCCTCAGCCCTACGCCACGATGACGCGGCGGTTTGGGGGGGGAGGGGTGTGGTGTCGCACAAGTCCAAAGTGCGTGCCACCTATTTTCGTCGCGCGCCACCTACTTTCGCCGCGCGCCGCCATGCACGCATGGCGCGGCGTTCTTACGAAGTCAGCCACGAGTGCCCTCTGCTACAACTCCGCTCGTGGCCACCACTGAACGACATCGTTCACTTGGGACTGAGATAGGAACCAGTTAACACTTCGGAATCAGATAGGCACCAGTGAAGACTTGGCTATCGGACAGGCACTAGGCAGGCCTCTAGCTCAACTATGTATCAGCCTTCTGCAGTACTGAGCTATGTAAAAGTTAAGTATTGTATAAATTCTGTGCAATATATATCTCGTTCTAATTTACTCTAGTGTTTCTAGTTTCTGCTGTTCCGCTGGCTGCTCCCCTCCGTACCTGCACAAGCGTGCTACCTTTATTCCTGTGTCGGTCTTCCTACTCGGCCACCGACACCTACAACGGAAACGAGACACAAAAGCGGCGATGAGGGTGGGACACAAAAACCCCAATGCAAAATCTGTCCAGTCCACCCTTTCAGCACTTCCTATTCCAGTCCTGCCACAGGCTGATTCTATCCCATCAGAGGTCAGGCCATGTGTGAAAGCAGCAATCATTGCACAATGTTTTATAATGGTATGACAGCAAATCAGCTGTTTGTCAGGATGAATGGCCACCGCCAAACTGTAGCAAAAAGCAAGATGGACCACTCTGTGGCACTCCCCTCCACCACCAGCTCTCCTGAGCTGCGCAGATTGGAGTAGTCCCTTCAACACATTCTACGGTCCCACAACCATCCTGGCCTCCCATCCCTACACCCTATGCCTTTAACATCTCCCCCCCTCCTTCCCACTCATTATTCTGTATCTCTCAGATTTATGTCTTCCTTGCAACTCTATCCCGCCTTATATCATCTCCTTCATTAATTACTTGTTATTTGTTTTTTCCTACTTTTTCCTTTTCTTCTATTTTAATTTTTTCCTTATTTTTATCATTTCAAATCCCCACACTCCTCTACACCTTCCTTTTATACTTTCCTACTCCTTCCCTGCACTGTATTCGTTGCCGCAATGCAAAATACTGTCTATCAGAGCCCTTACAATGCATCATGCAATGTGGAACTTGCCATCCTCATCCTTACCTAGCATCCTTCCCCCTACACTCTCCATCTCACTCACAGTCTAGATGCTTGTGGTGATGGAGTGGACGGACACGGTGGCTGTGTGTGTATATTTGTCTGAGTGATTGTATGAATGGATGTGTTCCTTTTTCTGACAAAGGCCATGACCAAAAATTGATAAGTTATGTGAATGTGAGTAATTATTTTCGTGTTTGTCAGCAGCTCAGAGAGCCTCTTTACAGTGATTTGTTACCTGTACTCCATTATTGATATTCCTATTGGATTTTACATTGTTAAAATTATTGATATTTGTTATATAAATACAAAGGCACAACTGGCTGCCATGTTAACTAAGTAATTAGCCAGTGAACAGTCTGAGATGTTAAGAGACTGTTTAAATATTGTGAATGTGGGTTGAGAGTGGCTTGAATTGAGGAGGAGTCTTGAGACCGGCAGTTCAAAACTCTCAATCAAATTTCTTTTTTAATATATATTCTTTTTGCTTTTATAGATAACTTTGTGCTACTATCTTTTGTTCTGTGGTTGATATGGTTGCTATATGAGACTTTTCATGTGTTTTAGTCAAAAAGATTAACAAAATCATACCAAGAGGTCTTTAATAGTTATTATTGCAAGCAAATACAGTTTGTGTGCCTGAAAAATGCCTTCATCTCTGTAAATTCACCAAGGAAAAATCAGAGCCCAACAGATACATATGATTGTTTCATGTTCTGCACCCCAAGATGATTGGGCAAGGAAAGTTAGATCATTAAGCTTCCTCATGCAGCTAGTCTTTAGGTGACGAATATGAAGCAGCCAAGTCAGCCTTCTATCAAAAAAGGAGGCTCAAGAAATGGTGCTGTGGCACAACTGCCAGCTACTGAGTACCCAAGTAGACAGCAAGAACCTTAGTGTAACGAAAAAATGCATAACCCTCATTTTGGAAGGAGAGAACTGTAAACAATGGGAAAAAGCCCACATAGAAACCCACCAAATGGTAACTTGGAGCTGGAATTCAGCAGAGACTACCGAGTAAGAGTTGTACCACAAGCAAAAATTGTCAACATACAGCACAGGAGCTCACCAGCCCATTGATGGCACTTAGGATGACTGTAACACTTAAAACTGAACACCTCCTGGATCTGTAAGGGGCTGAGTGAAGAGCCAAACTAACACGAAACAGGTTATGGGATAAAAAGTGACTAATAAAACTTGGTAGGGAACATAAAATATGATGGCACCACGTGGTGTAATATGCCTTACACAGCTCTAAGAACATTGCCATAAGATGTTGAAGTTTATAAAAGGCCTGTCTGATTGCTGTTTCCAGTCTAAGTAGATGCTCCATTGTATATTGTCCCTCCTGGAACCCACAATGATAAGGTGACAGAAGTCCCCATGATTCAAGGACCAACATAATCTGCAGGCAACCATCCATTCACACAATTTACAGGGTACATTTGTCAGGCTAATCAGGATGGTGGACCGTTGCCAGCCTTAGGAAGAGTAACCACAATACTGTTCTTGCACTGAGAGGAAAAAACTCCCACTTGTCACAATGCAACAAAAGAACCTAAGGAAGAGACAAAATGCTCCCAGCACCCCTGCTTGCTCTGTTTGATTAAGTAATGGGCTTTAGGGCAAAGGTATTTCACATTAATAAGACCGGCGAAGGACTGGTAGTGCTTCAGATGTTGCACGGTTCGAAGGTGCTCACAAATGCTATGGCAATGGTTGTGTTCCACCAGGGAATTGGACGGTGGCTAGAAGGGTCTGTCGATCAGGGAACAGCAATGCTAGTGGCTCAAGTAATCACATTAGACTTATCACGGACATTATCATCAGTACCACCTGACATAGAAAAGATGAAGACAACCTGGAATGTATACAGAGGCCAAGTAGCATGATAAAAACCCAACAGGGTAACCTGTCCCTCGTAAAGAGGGAAGGGAGTGGAAGAATAAATGGGAAGTGGTCACTATCCCACAGGACATCATGTGGTGACCACTGAAATGAAGGGAAAAGATCTATGTGAGATCTATGATGGAGAAAGTGCTGTGAGTGACACTAAAATGGATTGAGGAACCATCATTGAGAAGGCAGGCAGCGTGATCTGCAAAGAAATGGTGTGACGTGGCCCCGGGTGGATGTATGAGCACATGAACACTGCTGCATGAAGGATGGGCACTGAAATCCCCAAGATGGAGGGGGGGGGGGGGGCTGGTCAGAACAGCAGATATAGGTGGCCTCTCAGTGGGGAGGTAGAGATTACAAATTGTTAACAGAGTGTCCATGTGAACCCAGACAACAACTGCTTTTAATTAAGTATGGAGAGGAAACTATTTACTAACAATACCCATACAAACTAATGTAGGTTGTGCACAAATAAAAGAGATTCTCATAAAACAATACAATCCACAGAGTAAAGGGAAACAAGTTGTTCTTACTCCAGAAGGTGACAGTAATAGCCATTACAATTCAATTGGATGAAGAGAGCATGGGGATCCAGGTAGGAGGTAAACAGGTTGAAGCCTGTCACGCCACTGTGTCAATGTCTGTCACCGATGAGGAAGGGACGACATCCATAATAAGTGGATCAGACATGAGCTCAGTGGGATGAGTTGGCTGTGAGGAGAAAGTTGGCACCTCAAGGGGCACAAGAGAGGCCTTGTGCTGTGACCTTTTTTTCTTTTTCTTCTTTTCTTTTCTTTCCTGCGGTGCACCCCGAAGACCATCATAAGGTGTATCAAGCTATGTTGCATCTTGTGACCTTGACACCCACAAACAAGTACTGAAAATCCTACAACATCCTGTCCCAATGACTGGCAGTTTAGAGTCCTGCTGCTCCAAGTGTCAGTGGTTATTGACTTCAGAACACACAAGCTGGTGTTTGGAACTGTGCCATACCCAGGAGGCATGCACAGAGGACAAATGGCATCACTTCATGTTCAGTGATGAGTCTCACTTCTCCCTGAGTTCCTGCAACCATCTGTTTGGGTTTGGTGGTGTCCAGGTCTGAGGATATGGCAATATTGTGAGACACACACAGGCATAAACTCTGGCCTAATGGCATGGGAATCCATAGGGTATGCATTCACATCAGCTCTAGTCAAACTCCAGCAAACATTCTTCATCTGCACATCTTACACTTGATGGCACAGAACACTACAACAGTGTTCCAACTAGATAATGAATGCCCCCACACAGCACAAGTGTCATGCCTATGGCATGATGATATCCTGTGCCCAGCAAAATCCCCAAACTTCAGTATCATTGAGCATGTGTGGGTTAACATTGAAAGGGCCTCATCCCAACACTAACTTGAATAATCTGGAGGGATAGCTGCAGCAACTGTGGACAAACCTGTATCAGCAGAGGATATTTTGACTCCATTCCAAACCACATAAAGGCATGCATTGTGACCAGACAGACTGTGACACCACACTGACTTACCATCAATGTTCCAACTTCAATTGCCAATGACCCTGTCTTTCATCCCACACTAAAATCAGTTCAATAAATTCACAGGGTATTTCATTATACATACTTTTTATTCACTTTCAACCACACTTTCTGGGTGAATTATTTTATTTTTGGTCAGGCTGTCTATTTTCTCCTCTACAACAACGTATTTCTTTCAACTTATCTAGGTCTCACATCTTCATTTTCCTTTATTTATCTTCTTCTTCTTTTTTTTTAATTTCTCAATTTTAATCTACAGTTCATAATCAAGAATTTAGAGTGTACATCTACCCCTGGAAAAGCCCAACAGTTTAAAAACTTTGGTTCCAAAATCCGCCATGCCATTATGCAAATAATCTGAGACCTTCCAATGTCTCTACCTATATCACATGTTATGAACACTTTTCATTGTTTAGATCCTTTAGACCCCGTGATTGGGTAGGGTGGTCAGAAAAATTAAAAAGGGAAATGGATAGGTTGTTAGATATAGTGCAAAACAGTGAAGTATGGTGGAACGATGAACAGGATTTTGTATTAATAATCAGTTGGGGGCATTACAGGAGTAAGTCTAAACCCGAATAAGAAAATAAGAAAGCAAGTAAACTACTATGAGCAGCTCAGAGATCGCATTATCATAGTGAAGAATAGATACGAAGACAACAGTAATACAAGTTTACATGGAACTAACTTTGCCGATGGTGAAGGGATTAAAGAAATATATGAGGTGGTAAAGGAGATTGTTCAGACAGTAAGGAGAGGAAAACTTGATTGTGATGGGGGACTATAACATGGTAGTAGGAAAAAGAAAAGAAGGAAAAACAGTAGGTGAATATAGACTGGGGAAAGGGATGAAAGAAGAAGCTGCCAGTAGAATTTTGCACCAAACATAATTTAGTCATAACAAACACTAGGTTTAAAAATCATGAAAGATGGCTGTATATGTGGAAGAGAGCAGGAGACTCAGGTAGCCTTAATGGTAAAATATAGATTTCGGACCCAGTTTTTAAACTGTAAGACGTACCAAGGGGACTCTTTTGACTGTTTCTTATTCGTTACTGACCTGTAGACTGAAACTTAAGAAACTGCAGAAAGGTGGGAAAATAAGATGATGAGAACTGGATAAATTGAAGCAACCTGAAGTTCTTGAGAGTTTCACTGGGAACTTTAGTCAACAATTGACCAAAAAGGGAGGGGGGGGGGAGAGGAGGAGGAATAACACAGAAGAAGATGAATGGGTAGCTTTGAGAGATAAAATAGTGAAGTCAGCAGAGGACCAAATACATAGAAAGGCAAAAAATAAATAAATAAATAAATCCTTTGATACCAGAGGAAATACTGCATTTATTTGATGAAAGAAGTATATGAAACAGGTTAAATGGAGTAGAGACAACTAAGAAATGAGATTGATAGGGAGAGCAAAATGTCTAAGCAGGAGTGACTAGAAGGCAAATGCAAATCTGTAGACATAACTAGGTGAAAAATATATACTGCCTACAGGAAAATAAAAGAGACATTTGGAGACAAGAAAAGCAGGCATATGAATGCCAAAATCTCAGATGGAAAACCAGTTCTGAGCGAAAAAGGGAAAGTTGAAAGGTTGCAAGAGTATATAGAGGGGATCTACAAAGGAAATGATCTTTGGAACAATATTGTAGTAGGAAGGCAAGAGGAAGTAGGTGAAATAGGAAATATTATCCTGAGAGAAGAATTTGACAGAGCCCTAAAGACCTAAGTCAGAACAACGCCCCTGAGTAGATGACATTCCTTCAGAGCTATTGAAGTCTCTGGGAGAGCTAGCTATGACAAAACCATTTCACTGAGTGTGTAAGATGTGTGAAACAGGGAAAGTGCCCTAAGACTTTAAGAAAAATGTAATAAACCTGATTCTAAAGACAGCGGACACAGACCGGTATGAACCATCATGGCTGCAAAATTTTAATACGAATTATTTACACATGAATGGAAAATCTAATAGAAGCTGACCTCCGGGAGGATCAGTTTCAATTTAAGAGAAATGTAGGAACAGGTGAGGCAATACTCACCTAGCAGCTTATCTTACAATATAGACTAAGGAAAGGCAAATAAATGTTTCTAGCTTTTGTAGACTTGGAGAAAACTTTTGACATTGTTGATTGGAATACACTTTAAAATTCTTAAGTCAGCCAGTATAAAATACAGGAAATGGAAGCTTATTTATAACTTGTACAAAAGCCAGATAGCGGTTATTAGAGTCAAAGGGCATGAAAGAGGAGCATTGGTTAGTATGGGAGTAAGATAGGGTTGTAGCCTTTCTCCAACACTATTCAATTTGTACAATTAGTGAGCTGTGAAGCAAAGCAAGGAGAAATTTGGAGAAGGATTTATAGCTCAGGGTGAAGAAATAAAAACATTGTGTTTTGCCGATGACATTGTAATACTGATAATGACAGAAAAGGGCCTTGAAGAGCAATTGAAAGGAACATATAAGATGAACACTAAAAAGAGCAAAACAAGGGTAATGGAATTCAGTCTAAATCAAACAATGCTCAAGGCATTAGATTGCATTACAAAACAATAAAGCTAGTAGATGAGTTTTGTTTTTTTGGCAGTAAAACAACATATGGTGTTTGCAGTACAGAGGATATAAAAATCAGAATGGCAATGGGAAGAATTGAAAATGAGAAATTTGCTAACACTGAGTATTAATTGAAGGGTAAGGAAGTGTTTTCTGAAAGTAGTGTATGGGAGTGAAACATGGACAATACATAATTCAGACAGAAAGAGGATAGATGCTTTTCAAATGTGGTGCTTCAGAATAGTGCTGAAGGTTAGGAGTGTAGCTCATGTAACTAATGAGGCAGTACTGAAGAGATCTGAGGAGGAACTGAATTTCTGGCAGACCTTGACTAAAAGCAGGGATCAATTGGTAGGGCACTTTCTTAGATATCAAGGAATCACGGATTTAGCATTAGAAAGAAGTGTGTGGGGTAAAATATGGAGAGGTAGACCAAGAGACGAATACAGTAAGCAGATTCAAATGGATGTGGGTTGCCATTTTATGAGGAGATGAAGAGGCTTGCTCAGGATAGAGTAGGGTGGACAGCTGCATCAAATCAGTCTCCACACTGAAACGATGACGACATCAAATCAGAAACTTCACTCCTTTAGGGTAAATGTTCACTGTGATGACCACAAACTTCACTGCATAATGTGGTATAGACCTTAATGGACCTCATTTTGTCCTACTATGAGTTTCTCACTAACCTCTGATGATGTTAAATGCTGTGTGCTCAGTAATCTGAGGCATTGTTATTACTGGTGTTGCATACACGCATTTTACAGAAACACAGCCAATGAGCGTTTGGAGATCATGTCTTAAGATTTTGTACCACGTCTGGACTACTTCCAAAAGTACTGGGTGTGCAATTTTAATGTGTCAGAGTGGCTCGGTCACCCTTTATTTATAAGCAGTCACCGGGCCACATACATATGTCAATGTTTTACCCTCAGTTTGACACCTTTTATAAGTTGTTCTAAGCTCTCCCTACAACTGTTGATGTACTTTTATAGTTCACAAGTCCGTCCAACACGCGACATTTTTCTTCCTCCGACTTTAAGAAGAATATTGTAATTCCAATTCCAAAGAAAGCAAGTGCAGACAAGTGTGAAAATTACAGAAGTATCAGTTTAATAAGTCATGGGCACAAAATACTAACACGAATTATTTACAGACAAATGGAAAAACTTGTGGAATCCGACCTCGGGGAAGATCAGTTTGGATTTAGGAGAAATGTAGGAACACGGGAGCCAATACTCACATTGCGACTTATCTTAGAAGATAGGCTAAGGAAAGGGAAACCTACGTTCTTAGCGTTTGTCGATTTGGAGAAAGCTTTTGACAATGTTGACTGGAATACACTCTCTAAACTCTGAAGGTATCAGGGCTAAAATATAGGGAGCAAAGAGTTATATTCAACCTATACAAAAACCAGACAGTGGTTATTAGAGTTGAAGGGCAAGAAAGGGACACAGAGGTTGGGAAGGGAGTAAGATAGGCTTTAGCCTTTCCCCAATGTTGTTCAATCTGTACATTAAGCAGGCAGTGGAGGAATGGAAGGAGAAATATGGAGAGGGCATTAAAGTGCAGGGAGAAGAAATAAAAACACTGCGGTTTGCTGATAACATAGTAATTTTGTCAGAGACCGCAAAAGATCTGGAAGAGCAATTGAATGGGATGGACAGTGTCTTTGAAAGGAAGATATAAGATGAACATTAACAAGAGTGAAACAAAGGTAATGGAATGCAATGTCAGAAAATCAGGCAATGCTGAAGGAATTAGATTAGGTAATGAGACAATAAAAGTAGTAGATGAATTTTGTTATTTGGGTAGCAAGATAACTTCTGATGGCCGAAGTAAAGAAGATATAAAATGCAGAATGACTATGGGAAGAAAAGTGTTTCTAAAAAAGCGAAACTTCTTAACATCCAATATTAATTTAAATGTTAGGAAGTCCTTTTTGAAAGCGTTTGTCTGGAGTGTAGCATTGTATGGGAGTGAAACGGTGATGATTAGGAATTCAGATAGAAAGATGATAGAAGCTTTTGAAATATGGTGCTACAGATGAATGATGAAAGTTAGATGGGTAGATCACGTAACGAATGAGGAGGTGCTTAACCGAATCGGGGCGAAAAGGAGTTTGTGGCTAAGAGAAGGGATAGATTGGTTGGACACATTCTGAGACATCAAGCAATTGTCAACTTAGCATTAGAAGGAAGCGTGTGGGGTAAAAATCGTAGAGGGAGACCGAGGGACAAATACAGTAAGCAGATTCAAAAGGATGTAGGTTGCCGGACGGCTTCTCAGATGAAGAGACTTGCACAGTACAGGGTAGCATGGAGAGCTGCATCAAACCAGTCTGCGGACTGAAGACCACAACAACAACAACAACAACAACAACTCTCATCAATTAAGTTCAGTAGGTCCTGTGTTATCCAGGGATTTCTATTAGGCCTTGTCCTTCTGCCTATATGGTCCTCTGCAGCCTTCACTGCCCTATCTCTCAGAGCTACCCATTCTTCTACTGTATTACTTTCCCCCGTTTCAGCCAGTCCTTGCCTAATGCTCCCTTTGAAACTCTCAACCGCCTCTGGTTCCTTCAATTTGTCCAGGTTCCATCTCCTAACCTTTCTGCAGCCTCTTAAGTTTTAATCTGCAGTTCGTAACCAATAAGTTATGGTCAGAGTCTATATCTTCCCCTGGATATGTCTTACAGTTTAGAACCTCGTTTCTAAATCTATTCCTTACCATTATAAAGTCAATCTGGTATGGTACCTCCCAGTGTCTCCTGGTCTCTTCCACGTATACAGCCTTCTTTCATGGTGATTAAACCAAGTGTTAGTGATCATTAAATTGTGCTCTGGGCAAAATTCTACCAAGCTATCTCCTCTTTCATTCCTTTTTCCCAGTCCATATTCGCTACTACATTTCCTTGTCTTCCCTTTCCTACTACCGAGTTCCAGTCCATCACAATCAAGTTTTCGTCTCCCTTAACTTTCTGAATGATTTCTTTTATCTCCTCATGCATTTTTTTTTTTTATTTTTATTTTTTTTTTTTTTTTATATATCATCATTGGCCGTGCTAGTTGGCATATAAACTTGCACTACTGTGGTCGGTGTTGCCTTCATGTGTATCTTTACTACGATAATGTGTTCACTATGCTGTTCATAGTAACTTACCCGCATTCCTATTTTCTTATTCCTTATCAGACCTACTCCTGCGTTATCACCAACTGATTTTGTTTTAATAACCCTGTACTCACCTGATCAGAAATCCTGTTCATCCTGCCACCAAACTTACTAATCCCTACCATATCTAACTTTAACCTATCCATTTCTCTTTTTTAATTTTCTAACTTACCTACGCGATTAAGGGTTAGAACATTCCACGCTCCGACCCGTAGAATGCCTGTTTTGTTTTTCTTGATGATGACATCCTCCTGAGTAGTCCCCACCCGGAGATCTGAATGGGGGACTATTTACCTCCAGAATATTTTACCCAAGAAGACACCATCATCATATAGTCATACAGTAGAGCTGCATGTCCTCGGGAGAAATAACGACTGTAGTTTCCCTTGCTTTCAGCCGTTCACAGTAACTGCATGGCAAAGTCATGTTAGCTGATGTTACAAGGCCAGATCAGTCAATCATCCAGACTGCTGCCCCTCTTCAGGAACTACACGTTTGTCTGGCATCTCCGCAAATACCCCTCTGCTGTGGTTGCACCTATGGTACAGCTATCTGCATTGTTGAGGCACACAAGCCACCCCACCTCGGCAATGTATGTGGTTCATGGAGGTGGGTGTTCTGTTACTATGGACAAAACACTTTTTACTACTGAAGTGGTCTGGGGGACTAACCACCTGAGACCTCTTTTTTGACTGGGTGTTGGTACCCCCATCCCACTGGAAGGTTTGAGGGACAAATTAGTATTTTGTATCTTGGTCCCACGAGTAGCTAGGGACGTGCGTGTCTGCCTAGACAGTGTCCCGCATGCCTAGGTAAGCCTTATACAACTGAGGTGCGGCAGTATCCCCAGAGGTTGCCCGCTATTGACTGTTCCGCCTCAACAGCCATGCGTCCAGCATGTAGCACACTTTGGGATTGAGGTGTTTTTATAGAGGTAATTCCTACCTCACAACCCGGGCGGTTAAGCCAAGATTTCCCTTCCCCAGTACACACAACGTTCCACCGTCGCACCACACGGTGGTCACTGAAGCGTGACCAGAGTTTACGGTGTCTGGAGGACTGGCAGTGCTTACCAGTCCCCAGCTCAGGACCCCGGGTTCGCCAAGCCTGTACTCAGCAAATGAATGCTGAGTCCCTGAGGGGGCCACCTTTCTCTGTGTCTGTCCCGCTTCCAACTTTCGCATGGATATCCATGCCACAGCTTCAGGTATGTAACATTACAGTACCTGCTCACTACACTATCTGAACCTAATTGCTAGTGTAATTAGTTTGGTACAGTAAACAAGTCAACATCAACTCCCTCTGCAGCAACTTTCTATTATTACTATCTCAGTTGCCGTAATGTCTCCACTCCATAGAACTGACAGAAGTCAAACCATATTAGTTCATTCTGCTATGTGAATTACTTCAGAACTTAAATATCTCAACTGAACTCCTAAATGTTTGACCTATGTGTATTTGCAGTGTAATTTCCAACATGAAGACAAATACTATTCAAAGAACGATTTATTGAATAAAGTTCTCATGTCTTCATGTTGAGGCTGCAAAAGTTATATCAATGTTTCGTTCAACTGGTGTATGAAAGTCGTCTTTTTAAAAAATAATAATAATAATAATTCACAATTACATGTCAGCTTACATTATGACAATCTAATAAAATTCCTCTACCTGTCAATATGCCAACAGTTTGCACCAGATATAAATTTTCTTATGTCTTCAATGACTCAAAAGCAATTAAATAGGCTATTCTTTTTGTTTGTGATTATTTTGTTATGAACTGCAGCTGTGAAGGTAAAGGTTTTATATGTGTAGGCATAATTTCTCCATACTTAATTACGACATACCTTACATTAACGTAATTTTCAAATTTCTTTCAAGCGCCTTTGCATTTAATCTACCCACTTTCGTAATATTGTAGTATAAATACAAAATCCGCCATATACGGCACATTTGCTTCTGATCACCTGAATTGAAGCCCGTTTATTTCTTGCAGACTATGTATTTTAAGGTATGACATAATTAAGTATGGAGAAATTGTGCCTACATGTATAAAGCCTTTACTGTTGTGACACTGTTGGTAGAAAAGTGCTACATAATAACTTACTCTTTGGAAACATAGTTGTGATAATTTATTCTTTCCTAATGTACAAGTGTTTTTTATCTGGCATAGTGCCTAATATCCAACAACTCAAAGATGGCAATCTTAACCTCACAAACTATTAGTAGTAAATGATTACGCACTTGTATCTAGTGGATCTTTAATAGTTTTATTTTCACACAAGATTACGGTAGTATATCTATTTTGCATTCTTCCCCTTACTAATTCTTCTTTCACAATGCCACATAGTGCACTTTTCCTGTGTTCTAAATATTATGCATCATCTCTCTTCAGCACTTTCAAATACTGTCCTTGGTGCAAATGCCTAATAAAGTGTTCTCATTATCATTCCTTCTGCATAAAGTGTAACGCCGTTAGTTTTTCAAAATAATGGGATATGCCTACCAGTATACATAATCTCCTGCTTTTCAATATACTGTAGTCTTGCCTGTCAAGTTTGCCATTTGAGGGTCAATTTAAATGTCTGTATTGCCAATGACTTATCTATAAATCATCTGGTAAGCTCTGGAAGAAATTAGTCAACCTTTAATTTTTTCAGTATTAAAACTTATGTATTACAGCATGACAGGTAACTTCAAACACACCTGAAGATATTGCTTATTGTTGTGCTTCTGTTTCTCTGAACTTTACCTGGTCAATACTTTTTCATGTTGAAAAATAAATAAAAAATATCAATAAAATACAATGATGTCTATGCCTATTACGATACAGATAATGATTATCACTCCTTATATCTGCCCAACACATACGGTACAACTGAAATGAACCTAACATATGACTTGGTCCAGCTTAAGTGTATTAAAAAGAAATTGACAAAGGAATTATGTAGGAAATTCAATGTCACAGCATCACCCATAAGATGATCCAACACTGAAATTAAAACATATTTCTTATATTAGTTTACAACAGTGATAGACCACAACTGCATATGTTAAGTCTGGTGTGTAGTTGTGAAAATTTCTCATAAGAAGTGACTCAATATCACTGTATAACAACAAGCAACACTGACTAATAGTGTATGCTTCGGCTTGATTTTTTTTTTTTTTTTAATTTCTTATCGATGACATTACCCAAGAACGATAGCTAGAAAATTTGGAAGGATTGGGTAGGAATAAGGTAGGTCCTACAAGTTACACAACGAAGAAAGGTAGCTTTTTAGCTACACTGAAAGAGGTAAATTACAAATAATAATTCACGTGTATACTTGTAAGCGAGTCAAGAAGAGTGCAAACATCTCCACTGAATTTCGACCCACTGCAATCATGATTAACTGCCCTTTTGCATTGTTAAACTTTAATCCTGATATTCTTGAACAAATGGTATTCCTGTAGGAAGTTGACATACTGCAGAACTGAACAGCATAAATAAAACAGGCCACTACGAACTCAACTTAAATATCTATTTATCACAGGTATTCGAACTTCTCCATGGAAGAGGCTACTTCACTGAACTACAACTTAAACTGCGTCATGCTTCTGACAATCGGTATTTTCAACTTAACGCGCTGAACTGCTCTATGTTATATCATTTGTTTATTCACTGACGTGGACATCATCTGAAATGTCTCCACTACGAAAATTTAGCAAAAATCAATAATTTTTGGAGAAACTCACATGTCTCTTTTTTGCGATCTCATCATAACTCATAAATAAAAAAATCTTTTCTAACACAATGTCAGGTAAATCGTGCAACGATCTTTCTTCTTTAACACATACTTCTTTACTATTGTTCATAATGATCAGAACTTTCACAACAACAACAACTAACAAAACAACAACTTTTATTTCCTTTTAATAGATGTCGCAGATGAAAAGCCCCTTTGCTCATTCTCCAAAGATACTATTTATCAGAGATCTTTACTTGTGTCTGGGGGTAGCAAAATTTGGGGCCGTTCGGGGGAGCCGATCGAATATACGTGCGCTTATATCCCAAGCTTCGACCGTAGATACTGGTAGACTGGGCATGAGACTAGACCTTAGGGACCGACGAACACCGGAAGTGACGTACTGTCGAAAGTTCAGAGAATGTAGCAAAAGTATTGTAAGCGTGTAGTGGTATCTTTGATATTAAGTTTTCTGTCACGTACAGTAGCCTAACTACTAACTAGTAACTACTAGCCATTTTTGTGTTTTTGTTGTTGTTGAATATAAAAGCATATTTTCATTTGCCAGGAGGCAGGAAGTGAACGAATTATATTCCTAACCCGGCACAAGGAGTCCAGATATTTTAATATATACTTGACGATAATCGAAAGTGCAAATATTGTTGCGAAATAGAAATGTGCTGTTTATTCAAGCTATGTACTAAAGGTACGTAAGACGATCGGTTAAAATAATTGTTGCTACAGTATTGTATTTTCTGTAACATATAAATGCCTACCCTGTATCTCTGTTTAATCTTCGCTTTCATTATGGGGATTAGAAGTGGAATGGGTACTAGCTGTTGTCTAGGCTACATACCAGTAATCCAAGAAATGTGTTTTGAAAGGCTATTTAAAAATTTAATGACATTTCCGCATTTTGAGTTGCCAAGTAATGGAATTCAACTTTACTTTCAGTCACATAAAGTGTGTAAATGCAAATTAAGAAATGCTGTGGAACTGAAAATACTACTGTAAATTTGAAATACGAAAATAAGCTGAAAGATAAGGGTTTGTATGAATTTATAAGTTAACAGTTTGTATGCCAAATCTATGTTAGTTATAATCGTAACTGCTAGTAAGGAGTAAAGTTACTGGGACAAGAGTGTATTAATTTTGAGCGAATTTAGATGCTTTGCTTTAAAAGTTTATACAGTAGGAGAACACTGATTAGATACGGTACACATATTCTGAGGACTAATACAGCAAGGAAGAGTTGTGATTACAATTAACTCTACACTACTGTAGTTCCTTGGTTACTGTTGTAGACTGTCAACTTGCATGGAAGTAAATACTGATTTATTAGTAAAACGGACAAAGTGATTGAGAATGTGTGATTTTCTAAATTTATCTTTTAATTTTCCATGTACATACCTTATCTTAAGCTATAAATTCTGTAAGTTTCGCTGAAATTGTTGGTTTCGTAATTATGAAACACTACACGTGTTTTTTATTTACCAAATATTTTGTGTATGTGTACACAAACTGTGTATGCAATTGTGAAAAGTCTTCCCTATTCTGATAAAATTTTACATATGGCAATGGCAGCTTGATGTGCAAATGTTGGCAACAAAATGTTCACTTTGCATTGATAAGTTTACCAAGTAGGCCAGGGTACACTGAAGAACTTATCAACCATAGAGGAAGAACAGAATTAATTATTTATTATGTACTCAATACAAAAGCTTATTCCCCTCATTCATTGCATTTAACATCAACAGTTAGCTTCCAACATCAGCACTGTGCCGCTCATTATGGAATGGGTCTACTTGATAGGCACCTTCATTGGTGCTTGTCTTGAGTATCAACAATGGCTTCTGCTGACAAGACAGCCTCCATCCTTACAGTTCGGCCCAGCTGTCCTGTTCATTGAAATGACAAAATTCTTGGGCCTCACCTTCCCGGAAACCTAGTTGTTTCTCCCACATCTCTTACTTGGCAGCTTGCTGTGTTTGCTATCCTAATGGTTTAGGTGTCTTAAATGGTGTGTAGTAGGTATCACACCTTTGTCATCGAACCAACCTCCTTCATTTATAATGATGCCTTGTCTGTTGGAAAATGGATTATGGTTGCATCATTTATTCATCTGCCTCACCATCCATCTTATGTTGCCTTAACACTGTCCACTATCGCAGGATATGGCTGTTCTGGCCCTGTAAAGAATCTGTTGCCTCATTGAGTTTGCTTTTGTATGCTGCTCCAGCAGCTCTGCCTTGCACTACTACTCACATTGCCAGCAGGTGTGAATTCTTCACCACCCTGGCTCATGTCTATTTTTAACTTCATACGCTTCCCAAGTTCGCTACCCATGACCAGCTGTATAGATGAGTTTCTCCTGCTTTATGTACTGTTTGAGGATTAAAGTTTTATCTATTTCAATGGTTTCAAAACATTGTGGTGTTGGGTGTGTTTTTGTACTTTACGATGAGCCTTCCGACAATTGGCTACTTGAATGGTTTTAGATATTCACTGCTGAGCTCTAGGCTCTATACCAGGCCATCCAATACATTAGGCAACACAAACTCACAAAAGTGTTGTATGCTGAGACTTTCTTAATTCTCTTCAGAGCTTTTGTTTTTTGCACTCCGTTCACCCCTTATTAGAATGGATCCAAGACTCTTAACTTTCTCTTTGTCAGGGGAGCCAACGTGGCGTTCATGGCTACGTTAGTATGCAAGGGAATGACACTGCTGCTCTCCTCCCTTGACCTGTCAGGTATTCTGTTTCCTCATATGATCTTCATGCAATTGTCTGTCGGCATGTAGTGTTACTGTGGAGTATGCATTGGTCCTCAGTCCATGGGCATAAACTCTGGCAAATTTTAACCTCTCCCAATAGCTTGCTCCACCTGCTTGACCCACTCATTTTGAGCTCATGGCTAGTCATATGAAAATGATTTAGATTGCATATTACTCACTATCTTGCTGACTCAAAAGTAGTATTATGAACAATTTAGTCTGTAATTAGTACTGTTACTGTATTTGGTACAATTCTTGATTGGATCATGTGCATATCAGTATCAAATTATTTGTGTCATCTATGCTAGATATGCTGGAAGTTAAGTACTTATCTTTTTAAAGTTTCAGTGAACATTCAAAATTTGTGCTGTTACTTGCCAGCTACTTTGGTAGTTGATAAAACAAAACAAAAAAGTGGTCATTGCTGAACACGTTTGAGCCATTTGCAGACTTTGGTATAAATAACTATGTTTCCTTCTAAATTCAAATTAAAAATACTCTTGAATAATTGTGGTGTAAAGGTTGGTGATTGTACTCAACATTCCAAATTAATCAGTGAGTAGAGGTAAAATTATATTCACTGTGTTGGCAGCCTAGTGTGGTGATGTTGGCAACAACTGTTGGATGATCTTTGAACATGCAGTCACATAATGAGGGTAATAATCATTTATGTTGACTGAAGTAAATAATTAATGCTATTTCTGCACTATGACTGACAGGTCCTTGTGTGTGCCCTTGCTTTTCCATTATTCCCATGGGTACAATTTTACTTATGGCACTGGGTTCTTATAATGGTGATGTCGACAATATTTGAAAGCTTTATCACATAGATTGAGGGAAATCTTTCACATTGGCCATGAATTAAATAATGCTGATTCTGCTCCATGGTTGATATGTCCTTCCATGCATCATTGTCTGATCAGTAAATTAGTTATTCTAATAAGTGAACATTTTGGTTCCGACATTAACTCATTAGACCACTGCTGCCTTAAGTAAAATTTAACTGCTGCTATGTTTGGATTAAAAAGATTAAGTAATTCAATTGGTATAATTTTGATTTATTTTCAGAAACAAATTGCATACCTGGGTCCACGTCAATACTGCAAGAATACACATCCAGTCTCTGCTTCTACTGTATATGTACTGGAATTGTTACTGAAGGATAGACTGGTCAATGCTAAACATTATTCTTTTAATTTTGCTTTCTGCGGGAAATTGAGTACCATATCAAATAATGTTACTATCAACAACAGATACAATTTAAAAAATGAAGATGTGTACACATTTCACCTTGTTATGTACATGTTGTAATACTTGCATCTCACGTTGCAATGAATGTGGTCACAAGAGAAGTTGTAAATTTTTTATGTATTTTATGAATATGAACTACTCAGCATGTTCAGAAACAATTGTCACCAGGGTGTGTAAGCTGTATTGTGGGTTGATAATTTCCATGATAACTTGTTTGCAAACAACATTTTTACTGATGTAGTGTACTTTAAAATTTCATTTAATAAGCTAATATGCAGTCACTTTCCTCTATCTGGCTTCGGAAAAAAGCTGACTTCAGATAATTTGTAGCAACTGTTAAACTGTAAATAAAATTTATTTTAACTTGAGAAACTTGTTAATTTCTTTTCTGTGTGTTCAGAAAAAAATCCTGTTGTCATTTAAAAAAAATGAAAGTGAGATAATTGAGAAAGTTTGGTAAGAATGATGCTATTCCCCCTTTTTTCCCCGCCAGTACAAGATATTGTAATAAAATTATATAGGGCGTTTAGTTTTATGTGGTTAATACTAAGCTCTGGCTGGTTTTCTTTTATTCTACATTGTTTGTGCCCTCAACATTGACAACATGTATTTTTTTAAAAGAAATGTAATATTAATTTCAAACACTAAATGTATTCTTAAACTGTAATGGATGTGGGGAGGTGGTTGGCAAGATTGAAGATATAATTGCAGATAACTTTTTTCCCGGCACATTTAGAAGCATAAAATATTAAGTACAAAATTTTTAATTAATTGAATTGGGAGGGGGGGGGGACTGAGCAAGTAAGTGTCACGTAGTTTTAAAAGTTGAAAACAATCATTCTGTTAAAGGAAAATTCAGTGGAGAAACTTATGAAATTACAAGGAGATTGTAAACATGAAGTCTGTCATTGGAATGAGTCAGTTCATTCCATTATAATTGTGAACAAATAGCTTTAATTATGGAGATAATAGAAATTAACCACTATGGTAGGTGTGAAACATTAAGTATTCTTAGACCAGGCATACTCAACTTTTTTCAACTCCTTGGGCCAAAATCTCGAAAGTTTTATTTCAGATGGGCCACAACATTATCACAGGGCAAAATAACACTGTGAAATAACTACACCCATTTCTTTTATCATCAAAATCTATTTTAATATATAATTGTTAATAACAGAGTACATTGCTTTTTGAAATATAGCTGAATGTATTGTTAAGGTTTTCTTATTTTTTTAGAATTTGTGCACTTGTTCTTTAGACAAATCATAATTAATTTCAAAGAAAGATATGTAAGAACTTCAAAAGTTTGAGCAGCCATCTGAAACTCTGCCGGAACCTTTTGACAGCCATTTCCAATCAGTTACTTTTTTGTCCGTAACATATGTTAATCAATGGAATATGACATTTAGCGATTATTTTAAGGCAGACACGGCGAGTGATTACTGTGAACTGCCACTATGGTACTTGCCAGAGCTGTACACCGTTAACCAAAAAGTTAACATCATTAACCTGTTACTAAAATGTTAACGCGGAACTGTATTGTGCAGCCATGAAATCTCGCCTTCGGTCTCTGAATTTATATTCGTGTGGGTGTGTTGTCATACCACTGAAATACAGCAAATTAAGTAAAACATAATACCCTACATCATCTTAATTTTTATTATTATTGCACCCTGTGATACGAGTGCTGGAAAGAACTAAAGACTTTGGGATAAAGATAAAATTTTGCGTTAATGTTTATTAATCGATTACAAACTTTAGGTCAGCAGTTGCATTAACTTCTTGTGTATCCAGAGTGCATCTCCCATCCGCCCACAATTCTCATTAGTCCTACACTACTAAAGTAGCGTCCCTTCACCATATTCCTCATTGTTCACCATCAGGGATTCACACACAAGGTCCAACGATTTTATCAGATTAGCAATGAAGATTGGAACCCAGAGCGCCATCATCACACGTGAATACTACTTATATATTGGAGTGATGTCTTCTTTAGAAAGACATCACACCAATAAGTATTTGCAATTAATGTTGAGTGTGTGAAAAAATTCAAAATGTTGGTTCAAATGTTTGTAAAAGTATGAGACTAACTGCTTGGTTATTAGTCCCTAGCATACAAACTACTTGAACCAAATTAAACTAACCTAAGGTCAACATATACACCCATGCCCGAGAGAGGACCCGAACCTCCAACGGCGAATGGCTGTGCACACTGCAGCACGGTGCCTCAGTGCACACAGCTATTCGGGTGCAACTGTGAAAATGTTTTGCAGAAATGGTAATTTCGGTAGGCCCATTGTCATATATGTATTCCTCTGCCTTTACTATTTTTTTCCTTTTTCACAGTTGTTGTGTTAGATACACTCAAGTATCAAAAAGTAGTAAAAATCTTTATTAGGTAAATTGATACAGCTTTTGACACTCACCTGCTCATGTTCCAAAAGTAAATAAATGTCAGTGTTTGAAAGTTTTTTTTCCTCTCTCTCTCTTAAATTTGATTTAACTTTTAAATCTACTATGGATGTTGACAGCTGGCTTTTATTTAGAACTCTACAACCTGGTACTACCTAACTTGATGTAATTGCATATATCAAGAGAGAATGCTGGCGGTAAATATTCTTAATTAACTTGGCTGCTGAAATTTAAATGGCTCAACAGACTTTTCATGGAACGTATTTTAAAGAAGAATAGCTCTGCTTTCAAATTGGATTTACAATAACACTGTCTTACAACTCCCCTCTGTTTGCACTGGGGATTAATAAGAAAAACAGCAGTGTGTGGTGTGTTAACAGTCCTAAGAGTTCTGGCATCTGTGCACCACATCCAATAGGGACAGTCCAGTGATGTATCAATTATCACAACAGAAAAAAAATTATAGCTCTCTGAGAGAGGGACCATAGTTAAATTAAAGAGGAGTTATATTACACAGTTTTTGGCACTCAATTATGAATTTCTCACTTCTTCTGAAGTTTTGGATTGGAAACGCAGTGCTGTTTGTTTATATACTGTACCAACGTCAATATCCTCGAAGTTAGTAAAGATTCTGTGCTACGGCGGAGCGGCCAAGCACATTGAGGCGCTATGCTACGATGTGCGAGGCCATTCCTCGTCAGGGATTCGAATCCCCGCTAGGGGAAGGATGTTTGTGCCGTCTAGTATAAGCTAGTTTAGGGACTGATGACCCCGTAGTTGAGTCCCATAAGCTCTACAAACATTTCAACATTTCGGAAGAGTCCGTAATTTGTGTGCTACAATACTCACGGTGTTGAAACAATCACGAAGAGCAGAGCTGTCGGAAAACCAGTATACGGGATATCTTAATACTTCTATATTGTAGATACAAATAATCTGTAGTTCTTATAGATAACAGAATGTATCATAGGTCTTAGCTCAAAAATTCACGCCTTTGGCGCTCACATAGGTAAAAAAGTCTCTTGGTTAACCTACACCTAACCACCATATAATCACTCACGCTTTCTACAAACACGCACGCACTTCAAAACTACTGTTCTGTGATGGCGTCACGGGTCAAAGCTGCCAGGCGGTATCCCTGTCTACAGGTGAGCGAGAGATTTTTATTATTTTGAACACCAGATGACTAGCTTGCCGGGCCACAAGTGGCCCGCAGGCTGAGTACTGCTGTCTTAGGCTGTCATAGCATCCCACATTTTTCTTACATAAATTAATAACTATAATAATGGAAAGTCCAGGTTGGAATAAATAATATAGTGAGGACAGTTTACTACTCACCGCAAAGACGTGGCGACGAGCTGCGACAGGCACATACAAAAGACACACACATACAACACATTCAGCTATCGGCCATGGCCTTCTTCAGAAATAGAGCACTCACGCAATCACACAGGCACACAACATAGTCATACAACCATCACCTCCGACTGCCACACTTTGAATCACGCTCTGCAGCGAATCGGGGACGGGAGGGGAGGGGGAGGGGATAGAAAGGTTACGTCACGGTGGTGGGGATGTGTTAGATGGGAATAACGAGATGCAGCTTAGGAATGGAGTGGGGAGGCGGGTGAGGGGAGAAAATAAAATAAAATAAAGTAAAGTAAAATAGAGTAAAATAATTCATGTACACTGTAAGTGCACAAGACCACATACACACACATGCACACACACACACACACACACACACACACACACACACACATATACACACACACACGATCACACATTCACACACCACTCAAATCAGGCGAGGTTTGGGATACAGAGGTAGGAACTGTAAGGTACGGAAAATATATATATATACACATATATATATACACACACACACACACACACACACACACACACACACACACACACATATATATATATATATATATACACACACATATATATATATATATATATATATATATATATATATATATATATATATACATATATATAGGGAAGTTATCGTAGGTTGAGGCCTGGTTGATTTCGGGATCGGAGAATGTATTGTAGGGATAACTCCCATCTGTGCAGTTCAGAAAAGCTGGTGGTGGATGGGAGGATCCAGATGGCCCGGGTTGTGAAGCAGCCATTGAAATCAAGCATGTGCTCCGCTGCATGCTGTGCCACAGGGTGGTCCACCTTGTTTTTGGCCACAGTTTGGCGGTGGCCATTCATCCTAATGGACAGCTGGTTGGTGGTCATGCCAATATAGAAAGCTGTACAGTGCTTGCAGCACAGTTGGTAAATTACGTGGCTGCTTTCACAAGTGGCCCGGCCTCTGATAGGGTAGGATAAGCCTGTGACAGGACTGGAATAGGAAGTGCTGGGTGGGTGGATTGGACAGGTCTTGCAGCGGGGTCTTCCACAAGGATATGATCCCTGTGGCAGTGAGCTGGGTTTCGGGGTGGCATAAGGATGAACTAGGATGTTGTGAAGGTTGGGAGGGCGACGGAACACCACTTCAGGAGGGGTGGGAAGGATCTTGGGCAGGATGTCTCTCATTTCAGGGCATGAGGATAGAAAATCAAAACCTTGGCGAAGGATGGAATTTAGTTGTTCGAGACCAGGGTAGTACTGGGTGACAAGGGGAGCGCTCTTTTGTGGATGGTTACTAGTGTTAGGAAGAGGATTTGGGGTGTGTGAGGATATGGCACGGGAGATTTGTTTGCGGACTAGGTCTGTGGGGTAGTTTCTGTTTGTGAAGGCCTTTGTGAGACCTTCAGCATATTCAGAAAGGGAATTCTTGTCACTGCAGATATGCCGTCCACGGGTGGCCAGGCTGTAAGGGAGGGATTTTTTGACGTGGAAGGGATGGCAACTGTCAAAATGTAGGTACTGTTGGTGGTTGGTAGGTTTAATATGGACGGAAGTGTGGATGGAGCCATCAGTGAGGTGGAGGTTGACATCCAGGAATGTGGCATGGTTGGTTGAGGAAGACCAGGTGAAGTGGATGGGAGAGAAGGAATTGAGGTTCTGAAGAAAGGAGGATAGGGTGTCCTGGCCGTGAGTCCAGATCATGAAAATATCATCAATGAACCGGAACCAGGCCAGAGGCTTGAGGTTTTGGGATGCTAGGAAGGATTCCTCCAGACGGCCCATGAACAGGTTGGCATAGGAGGGTGCCATGCGGGTGCCCATGGCTGTGCCTTGGATTTGATGGTAAACTTTCCCCTCAAAGGAAAAGTAGTTGTTAAGTAGGATGAAATTGGTAAGGGTTATGAGGAATGAGGTATCAGGCTTGCGTTCAGAGGGACGTTGGGAGAGGTAGTGTTCCAGAGCGGCAAGGCCATGGGCATGTGGGATGTTGGTGTATAGGGAGGTGGCATCCACTGTGACAAGTAAAGATCCAGGAGGCAAAGGGGTGGGAATGGTGGAGAGTCGGTGAAGGAAGTGGTTGGTATCATTGATGTGGGAAGGTAGATTTTGGACAATAGGTTGGAGGTGTTGGTCAACTAGGGCTGAAATTCGTTCGGTAGGCGCACAGTAACCAGCCACAATAGGGCGTCCAGGATTATTAGGTTTGTGGATTTTGGGGAGCATGTAAAAGGTGGGTGTGCGGGGTGCTGCTGGGGTGAGGAGGGAGATGGATTCAGGGGAGAGTTTCTGGGAGGGGCCATAGGATTTTAGTAGGGATTGGAGATCTTGTTGGACTTTGGGGATGGGGTCAATCTGGCACAACTTGTAGGTGGAGGAGTCAGATAGTTGGCGGAGCCCTTCTGCCAGGTAGTCACTGTGATCCATAACTACAGTGGTGGAACCTTTATCAGCAGGGAGGATGATGATGTCAGGATTAGTTTTAAGGTTTTGGATGGCTCTTCTTTCTTCTGCTGAAAGGTTTGAGTTCTTGGGAAGGGACTTGGGAAAGGATGGTGAAGACAAGTTGGAGGTGAGAAACTCTTGGAGGGTAACCAGAGGGTGGTTAGGTGGGAGTGCAGGGGGATCTTTGTTGGATGGTGGTATGAATTGGGACAGGCAGGGTTCAATATTGGGATTAGGTAGATTGCGGTCAGAGGGATTGGTGGCAAAGTAGTGTTTCCATCGTAGGGATCGGGAAAAGGAGAGTAGGTCTTTGACAAGAGCAACATGATTAAACTGGGGTGTAGGACTAAAGGTAAGACCTTTGGATAGAACGGAAACTTCAGTGGAGTTTAGGTTTTTTGTGGATAGGTTGACCACAGTGTTCTGGGGTTGTTTTGGTATTGGATGTTGTGGAGTGGTGGTAGGGAGTTTGGAGGGATGAGGTAGGTTCAAGAGGTCAGCTAAGCATGGTCTGGGACCTATGAGGGGCTCACGAGGAGGAACACTGTGGTTCGGATAGGGATTGGATATGGGTGCTCCAAGGCGGCAATATGATGTCAGCAGGCTGGATAGTTTGTGGAGGTGGTGTTTGGAATGCTCCTCCAGTTGCTGGAGAGCAAAGGATTCGATCTGGGAGATGGGATGTAGGTAGTTTTGGTTACACAATAGTAATATCTTACGGAGGGAGAGAAGGTAGCTAAGGGATTTATGAGCCATGGAGAGGTGATTTTGTAGGACTAGGTTCGTGAGGGATAAGGATTGGTGGAATCTGAAAAGGTGCAGGTCATTGTGGAAGGAGGGGTGGGATCCAGACAATGGAATTTTTAATGTTAGACCGTTGGGAGGGATACCATGACTTAGACAGCATTTTAGGAATAGGATGTGGGATTGGGTTTTGGCCAGGGAAAGGGATACTTTCCTGAACTGGTACAGATAGAAGGAGCAGGGGTCCATTGGGACAGGGATGGTGCCGGGAAAGTGGAAAGTGAGGAATGATGGGAGAGACAGTGGATTATGATGAACCTGGGAAGAGGTTCCTCAACACACAAAATACGCACCAGACACGCAAAAGTTCGTAAATTCGCGCACACAACTACACAGATACACACCCAAGCACGCAGATTCACGCCCAAGCGCACTAAATGACGGAAAAAATGCAGGAAAAAATGCAAAATCGCGAATAAAATCAAGCACCAGAACGCAATAACACGCACTAAAACGGGAGATCTCACACAGGAGCAAGCAGCCCACGGCAAAAATGCGTACAAAAATCCAAACAACGCGTAAGTACGGAAATTCGTGGAAGAAAGACTGTAATGGAGCTTCTAGAACAGAAAACTCAAGACACAGGAACGTAAATTAATAACTGAATGATAACAAAATCAACCATGTTTGAAAGTGGGACCTTACTACAAGACAGCAAATGGAGTACCCAGCCTCGTTTGCTATATTTGTTGCCTTCCACGATTATGCTTTTTCCAAGTCTTGCATTTGTCATGATACATGTATAGTCACTTATAAACTGTACAACCATTACTACATTAGTTCCACCGTAGTTGGCTGCTGCGCGCTTAGCAGTGGATGTTTCACCTCCATAGCGAGGCAAGTGCAGAACACGTCTTGCCAGTTCACGTCATCAAAACAGTTTGGAAATCGCATCAGAAATAGTTATGTCACTCAGTATGTACTGAATAGATGACCTTTATAGTATATCATTGAGAAAAGGGGCACAATCTGGGATGCCAGCAGCAACATGGGACTCGTGGCCACCAGCATACACACAGTATTGGGTGCGGGGCACTGCTGTGGCTACCACTGGCCACGCGACATCAGGTGCTGCTGGGGCGCACAGCATTCAATGTGTTAAGGATCAGTGTTTTCTTTGTGACAAAATTAATATGCTTTGGCAGGGTGTCAAGCTTCCTGCAAAACTCGGGGATTTATTGTATTTTGCCTAGAAACTCTACAAAAAGTACATTTAATTTTGGGCAGAGGTATGGCTTCATGCAATGCAGCAGTCATCATTTACCCACAGCTTTATGCTGTACAAAATAATTCCCAGGAGTATTACCCACTGCTGTATTTTCCCTCCTCCCTCGACCAACCAAATGGCCAGCCAGCTGCCAGCCCATGTTGGCGCCAGCTGACAACTTCTCGAACGAAGTTGTGCCATAATATAACTGGGTGTACTCTAAGTGTCCTTCGGTATTGGATTGTGATGTGCTGTTTGCCTCATTTGTTGTTAGGCTGTAGGGTGCATTTTTTACACCATCATTAGCATGGAGTTGTGATCTGCTTAATAAAGATTTAAAAAAACACACGACGACTGAAAATCACTGAGTTTGGAAGTCAAATACAGCCGTGGAGTGCAATGCTTTTCAATAAAATGGAAAGCAACCTGAGAATATTTATTGCTCGGAACATCATGCAAATTATGGGATAATATTAATTCTCTGGGGGAAAAAATTTAAACTCTCTGACTTTTAAACCTTATCATATTTGTAAAAATTCTTACTTTTTGGTCAAAATTTTCTGCATAACATGATTCAACACAATCAAAAACTATGCCCTTTTTAGTGTGTCATGTTTCATCCATACTATCACTATTAAATATGTTGTTATGTTTTCTCGAAACTACTGGTGAACAGATTTGGATGAAATTTGGTACAGAGATAGCTGAGGAAGAGTAGAGACTACATCTGAAATTTATGTTTTCAACATTTTTAAAAATATGGTATCCGTGGATGGAATTCAGATGTTGCTTGCATTTTGGTTGGCAAATATTTTGTTTATATAGACTAGCTGTACCCGGCATGTTTTGCAATGCCATGGAAAGAAAAATATTTTGGTATCTGGTATGTGTTGGAATATCATAACACATTAAACAGAATAGTATTCAAATCCAACGTATCAAAATTTCAAAGAAATCAGTAATGAACTTTCGGAGATTTGCTATTGGTAACATATACGTATTTGGTTCGTGTGTTTCTAATAGCAAATCTCTGCAAGTTCTTTATCTACCGATTTGAAATAGTGACCCGACACAGTATTCAGCATAACTGAAGACTGGGATACCGCCCCTCATCTTTGACCCATGACGTCAACAACATGTCAGAAAACCCGATACAGGATCCCTTAATAGTTCTGTATTGTAGGTAAACAATAATCTGTAGTTATCCTCGTAAATTACAGATAACAATGTACCATTGATCACAGGTCTGAGCCCAAAAATTCGCGCCTTAGGCACTCACAAGCGAAAAAAAACCTCTTTCCTAACCTATATCTTATCATCAGAGAAAAGTTACAGATCATTTTTAACTACAAAATATCAATCTATAATCTGTTATGTTTGTAAACAATCGTCTTTAACTCAGCCACCACATAATTACCCACACCTTCTACAAACACACAAACACCTCAATACTGTCGTGATGTGATGACATCACGAGTCAAAGCGGACGGGCTGTATCCCCGACACAAACTACGCCATTGAAATTTCTGGAGTGTGTAAAAATTAGTAGTTTTGTCCAGCCTTTAGAGGCTTATATACAAAATGAATTTTATCTTCTGAATCCAGGACCCAATATCTTGGGTGGGATGGTCATCAGCCAAAGGGGAGGGGAGAGGTGATCAATGGCCAAGGGGGAGGGGCACCTCTGCAACGGTAACAACATTTCTAAACAAACCTAAGCTAGAGGACAAACAGTTACTGGTTAGACATAAACTATGTTGTCAGAGCATAACAAACCAGCTTTACAGATAAAGGAATTGTATGTTTGGAAATATTGCACACCTCCTCTAATATCTTGCAAACAAATTACAGTGTAGCACCAGTATGATCAAGGTGTTGCTATCACATTTACTTCTACAGCACCAGTCCAAACCATCTTAAATGTGGTGCATATTACTCACATAGCTATGTAACGACATTTGAGGATCTTTCCTGCGATGCTGAAAGGACAGTATATGCATGGTCACGCATTGAAATTTACCCTGATGGGCAAGGTTTTAAAACTGCTATTTTTAATATAATTTACACACTGCACCTGAAAATTATCTCTCTAGAATTAAGTTTCATAAGTGTAGTAAACAACTTCCACTTACACACTCATTAAATTTTAAAGGTAAATTACTTCACTGCTTAGAAGATAAACTTCTCACTATGCAATGTACAACTAAATGCAATCAAAGTAATCAAGATCATAAATGAAGGGAACTTATTAACTATTTTGTTGTGGCATTACATATGCACGAGGTATGGTGGAGCAGTCACAGGTTGTGGAGATTCAGTCACAGAACAACTACCTAATTAATTTCTTTCTTTTTTTTGAGAAAATGATGAGATTTTTCCTATCTCTCAAACAAGAAAGTTTCCTATATTGATACATTAGAAGAAGATTGTAAACAATTTTTAGTATTGAAAAACTGAAGAAGCATCTGTCGTTTCTCGCTACATCCTGAATGTACAAAGTTCTAGTAGTATACTCTATGTTAATTACTTGCTACAATGGAGAATATAAATGACATTCATTCCTATCAACAAGTTTGCTTTTATCAACCTATATTGTGAGCCAACAGTAAGATTCTTTACGGGATTTTCACAACCCAAGCATGTTCTGCATTCTTATCTCATCAAGAGGAATTACAATGGAATATGGCTAATACCGGATGCAGACCCTATGACCCGGAGGAAGAAATCTAAAGAATAGGTGATATCAATTCATGTCAAACTATTTAGTGTTTCTAATCATTTTTATATCAATGTTGCAGAATATGGATTCAGTAAGCTGTTGGGATTTTATTTTGCATAAGTGACTCTTTTCTGATAAGTCAACAAATATTAGATAACTGATCAATTACCATATAATCATAGTCAATAACTGCAAAACAAACCACTATTTTCATTAATATTTTTTAAACATTTATTTACTTCATTACAATAGAAAAAAAATTGCTCAAGTAGTGGAGTGTCCTAAAGAGAACTAGGGAAACATGTAGTTGTGTTTGTCTCAAAAGTGGCAATGGTAAATCAAGAAGACTTGAAATATTGGTCCCATCTTGTAATCTGATTAAATGAAATTAGGGTGCATCTGTCTTGCATAGTTTCCTTTTTGTCATATGTAAACACTTTAAACAGCAGCATTTTTACAATCCGTGTCATGGCAGAGTGTAGAGTTTTCAGATGTTGACTATGGCCACTGCATGTGACTAGCCAATCAGGTGGTAGTACACAGCAGCCAATGAAATTCACTGTTTTTTAGTCACACAATATTCGAATGTTTCACACTAACACTACTGTTTTGTTATTAATTGTTCCAGTGACGACTAGTCAATTTACTGAGTGGACAAAGTTACATTGAGAACTTGTCAACCATAGTGCAGGAACAGCATTAATTATTTACTTCATTGTCAGTACAAAAAAGTAATAATTTATTACAAATCAATAAGGTCAAATTATGGTTCAATTAAAGACCGGGTACAGCTCATCGGCTGTGACCAATGATCTCGTATCTGAGTTAAAGACAATAGTTTGTGTACAACAAGAATATAGATTACAATTTTGCATTTAAAATGTGATTGGCTGTTATTATCTGTGCTACTACTGGACAGCTACAGCCGCTGCCAAAATTTTACCCAATAAAATTTTAACCACTCTGGGCTTTAAGAATGTTTTCCTATCCAATATTACTCCTAACAGATTCTTTTATTTTACATAGGGGAAGTAAGATGTACAGAGTAATCCCTTATAGCAAAACTTGAATCATCAGGCAACATGTCTGTCAAAATATTAAAGTTTTACTTTACGATCTTCAAAAAAGCAATCATACAGAGTGAGGAAAATAATCCATGTTGACCATGAAATAAATAATTAATGCTGTGCCCTTGTCCAGTCAGTAAATTAAATATTCTCTTACAGGCTCGATGCCAACATTAGCACACCACGCCACCAACAATAAGTAAAATTTATCCTGTCATGTGAATGTAACAAAACCTTGGCTAATACTAAAATGGGGTGGAGTAAGTGCAACTCAGAATTTGATTAGCCTACATCAACTTCACAAAATTAGGCCTATGTAAAAAGAAAGAAGTGTTATCCTTGTCAAACTGTTTGATACGTATGGGATTTATTTAACAAAATGCTTCAATGTCTTGCATGTGACTTCATTAATGGTATAATAATTTTAATTTCTGTGTGATCACCGTCATTATCGCATATAGGTAGTGTATATTCAGGCTAATGTCTCTATACAGTTGGTGGTGTAGGAATATGAGTGGAGCAAGAGTGCACAATGTTTCTCTGGTTCAGACTATGTTTATCTCATTGAAATACATTAATGATAATCCAATTTATGAAATGTTTAGCAGAGTAGAGTGCATGTTGTGAGTTCAGTTTATGTTGAACTTCGAAAACAAAATATCAAACTAGAGTACTTCTCGCATTCCTACACTTGGTTCAGTTGGGGAAAATGTAAACTATAATACACAGTTTCTCTGAGTGGTATATGTGGAAAGTGTGCACCCCATTAAAAAAAATAATAATCCTGTGTCGTTATTAATGTTTAAAATAACAGCATTAAAGATAATCGAAAACCAATATGTTCATATACAAAACATTATTTAATTTAACAGAAATTATGTACACAATTAAGTATCCAAAATACACTCTTCTTTCACGACTTGGAGCCACCTTGTCACGGATTGTTTAATATCTTCTAAACGACTTTGAAAGCTCTGTCACCTTTATTGGGAGTAATCGGCCTTTTAATTAGGGAACTACATGTACTACAACAAATAGCAACACTAGGAATTAACACGAAGGATAAATATTAACCCGAGTTTACGCTTCCCCCAGTTATACACTTACAATCCTAAACCCTGTTTAAAATAATTGGAATGCCAAATTTTGTTTATCTTTAGTCTTTGGGCACTCCCTTCCTCATAACTGAATAATAAATACACAAATTGTAATCGTAAAATTACACACGCCACATAGTACATACACAAACATAAACAAAGCGTTTCATGCGCAAAGGCACCAAAGATTTTCAGTGCAAAAGAAAGTATACTTGTCAAAATAATATCCAATATGCTCTGTGAAATACGTCACTTCCGGTGTTCGTCGGTCCCTAAGGTCTAGTGGGCATGAGTGGACGCTAAAAACCGAAAAGTGCCGCCGGAAGTGGACTACCGGAAGTCACCTACACTTCCTACCATATCTATGGTCACTCGTCTCGGGATCTGCTGGTCGAGATGCTGATTGGATAAATGTTAGTTCATGACGCCATATACGTTAGCCAATCAGGAGCGCGATTCGACCTACGCGACCGGCGGGTCTCGTGTCGCCTCACGCAATAAACACGCATGTAAACAAACCACCTGCATATTGGTTTGAATGCTGTTGCTGTAGTCGTTTTTCGTATTTATGACTACGTATTATGAGAAATATGGCTTTCCAATGACCAACCGCATTACAGACCCTGGCGCAAATCAGTTGTTGAAGTGCAGATTGTTGTGCTATAGTGAAAGCAAGTGTGATTTCAGTAATAAGATTTATGAAAAATGAATGCAAGTAGATTCTGTTGCTGTGATCTTCAGTGCCTTTTAATACTTACCACCGGATTTCAGAAACGCAATAATAAGGTTTCTGGCAGTATTACAATTTCTGATTGAGTGTGTCTCTTACGAAAGGAGATAACTATTTCACAGTGTTATTTACCTAGGTGCACTTACATGTAGTTTCGAAATTTGGTATATATTATTGTTTAATAAGAAAGGCTTCATACAACTTTACGTATGATACCGTATTCCGAATATCTACTGGTACAAATTGTGCAACAGATGGAACTATGTTGTTTCGTATAATTTGCCATATCGGGTTGCATCTAAATGCACTACTTACGGTGAATAAAGCATGAATGTTTATTTGCTGTAGAATAGACCACTCTACATATCAGACATGGTAGCCTAATACAACCAAGGAAAGCAGGGTTTTACTTTACAGGACTAGCTAATACGCTATTTTGAATGTGGAAATGTGCCGGTGGCTTGAACCTTCATGTCATTTTTTGTATACAAATAACGGTCATACTGTCGTTACTGACATAATGGTTTGAATTTTATATGTTAATAGTACCATCAGCATACATTATAACACTTGCTTCAAAGGGACTGATGACCTAGCTGATTAGTCCCCTCAAAGACCAACAACAACTTGCTAGAAAAAGAATTCAATTGGGCCAGTACACCTAGTGTATTGCCTTATTTGTGTTTAGGGATAGCGTTACTCTGTTCAGAGATTCTTCCATAGACCTACTAGAAATATGAATACCAGTAACTATTGGAAACTGAACAATGAGTAACTGAACTTATAGATATGTCATGCAGACCTTTTGTTTGCTATTTGCATATTATCTTTGAGGAAATAGGAATAAAAAATTGCATTATTTGTTATTGTGTACCGGTTTGTGGGATTTTGTTTATATAGTTATGTAGTATTCATACAGCAAATGTAAGAGCTATCATGTGTGTCCAACAATTCTCTACCCTGCTCTTCATTGTTTTTGACTGCCTTCCTGAGAGTGCTAATGAATATGCAGACTGTCTCTGCCATATATGTGAACTTTCAACTGCTTTTTTGAAGTACAAGGACTTCATTTGTTTTAGTAATCTCTCTTTTCCAGTAGTTATTAATGATTTGAATTTTACTTTTTTTGCTACTTATCGTATGATATTTCAGTTCCTCTCTTTATTTTTTAATAAGATTCCATTTCCTTCTTTCCTTCCTCATTATTTTTTACTGTTCATTTTAATTGGCATAACTAAAGACTGGGATACTACCATTAGCTTTGACCCATGATGTCATCAACATGTTGGGCAGTCCATAGATGGGATACTATCTTAATACTCGTGTATTGTGATAATAAATAATATGGGATTATCCTCATAAATTACAGATTCCAACAACAGAATGTACCATCAATCACTGATATCACCCCACCTTCGGCACTCACTTGTGCGCTGTTAACCTATACCTCCCTATCATAGTGGAGCTGCAGGTCATTTTTTAAATACAAAATCTTAATCTATGTTCTGCTGGTAAACAAACTGTCATCTTTAACTCGGCCATCACATAATTATTCACGCCACCTACAAACACACACACACACACACACACACACACACACACACACACACACGACAAAACATCGATGCCGCAAGTCAAAGCCAATGGGCAGTAGCCCCATTTCCTGTGAGCCATTTAATCAAATTAAAACCTATTTAGCCTTTTTTCAAATCATTCTGTTTCCAGGTTACAATTCCTTTTTATAACAGTAACAATAACTTAAAATGCATTGGAGTAGAGTTCTGGGCAGGAATGAAATTGTAGTACTTATAAAAGGAAGCACCTAGTTTCTTCTCCTATGTGGGGGCTGTAACATTTGGACCCAAAAGGAATGAATGAATTAACTTTGATCAAAAGCTTACATTTTACAACTGAATTAAGTTTTTTCATTCAGTAATAAATGTAGTGATAAACTTTTCTGTTTTTTTTTTTTTTTTTTTTTTTTTTTTTTTTTTTTAATTGCTAACTGAATGAGCTTTGCACCCTTTTTGTGTAGAATTTCCATATTGCCAACACCAACAGTACCCATGCAACCCTTCTACTATGACATAATGGGCAGGGACATACTAAATGTAAAGAAACAAACTCGTGCTGGATGGTGAAGGTAAATTGATCTGTTTGTATTGTAGAAAGTAAGGACACATTCGCAACAAAAGAATATCCCTATTGCAAATGATCAGTATTTCGAGTTGTACAACACATCACACTGACATAAGGGGTCAAAGGTGACAGGTGGCTTAGTGTGCTTCACTTGAGCCGGAATGTTGCGGTTTTGGGCGAGGACATTATAAACTGGGGAAAAACAACAAGAAACCAAACTGATAAACACACAAAAAATGAAAAATAAAAACAGAAACAACCAAGAAATTACATGGTAGTGAATCATTCAATTTAACTGTAAGGCATTTTTGGCTGGGAGATACCATCTGCGATTGTTCGGCCGTCTAGTGCAAGTCATTTTACTTGATGGTACTTCGGCGACTTGCGTGTCGATGGTTATGAAAATGACGACGACAACACAACACCCAGTCCCCTGCCGGGAATCAAACCCGGTCTCTCTGAGTGGTAGTCAGCGACACTGTCAACTGAGCTATGGGAGCAGATAATTGACCTATAATACACCTCAAATAAAGACAGCGATACCAATTCAACATCCTCCCAAAAAAAAGCAAAAATAACAAAGAAATAGTATCAAATACTCAAGTCATATCAAATGTTCCCTTCTAACGTATCTTTACCACAACCCCTCTTCTATTTTCACATTTGTTGGCTTTGCCTACTCTCAACCAAATTAGCCTCACAACCTAACATGGACCTCGGGATACACTACAGATCTCTGTCATTACAAACAGTTCTTTGCTCTTCACAGCCTTTTGCTTTGCTAATTCACAACTACATAGTATCGTCCAAGCCTAACCAAAACCTCGGGCTACACTACAGATTAGCCTGTATTTATTTATTCCATTTAGCTGTATGTGGGTCTTGGTATAGAAATCTGTTAAACACTTAATGAAACCAACAATAGGTGCACCAGATAAATGATGCATTTAGAAATGGAGCAATGTGAATCTTCCAAATAACACTAGAAGAAAGCTACATTCACAGTGGTATGTGATGCTTTTTTGTTCCTGTCAGTGTTATTTGGAATACAGAAGAGTCGAGTTGCTCAACACCCTACTGCAGAACTGAATCATGTAACCTGGACACATATTGTCTGTCACAATCATGTTTATCAGATTTCTATACCAAAAACCACATACATGCTTCACAATATCAAACAATGGAAATTCCAGGAAGGATTCAGCAGTATCTTTGTGAGAGATAGGTTGCTTACCACAGATGTCCAATGAGCTGCAGAAAGTCATAAATAAAAGAATACAACTTGATAACTTTTGGCCATAAAGGCCTCCCTGGGTTAGAAAGACACACTCACACAGACATCACTGCCTTCTAGCTGTTATGGCATCTGTTTTATTCTACTTTTCAGTCATAGTTTTACATTTAGATGTCACATGTTTTACTTATTTCAGTCTACAATAAGACTGTTTTCAAACATCTGACTCATGCATTAACCAACACATACTAATATGCCAACTGATATTTTAATCTTAAAATCTAGGCTGATGTGTGCATGCTTCCAGTACTTGCATTCACACTAGCAAATATTAGAATATGATGCTTAAGCACAGGCCAGAGGTTTGAAAATGTAATTATCAAAGCCCAAAATCGGACAACTAAATGTGAAAAATAAAACATCTTTCAATAATTAGGTTATATTACTACTTGCATTTCACATGCTGTTCATTATTACACCACTATCTATAAGGCTAACCAAAATGTATAATTACCGCTATAGGCAAAGCCAATGAATATGAAAGGCGAAAATCTAGTTTCGGTGATAGGCTCATCTGTAGCGCAGCCTAGGTTTATGTAGGTAGGGAGCCAACAGTTTGGTTGTGAGTTGGTGAGGGCAACGAATGTGAGACACGAAAATCTTGTTTATCTGACAGGCTAATCTGTAGTGTAGCCCAAGGTTTAGGTTAGGCTTCGACACGACATTGTAGTTGTGAGTTGTCAAAGCCAAAGAATGTGAAGAGCAAACGACTGTAATGACAGTGATCTGTAGCATATCCCGAGGACTAGGCAATTGCCTTGCTTCCACCTGGAGTTCGGTTTCGCCGCCTACTACAGCGGCTCGATTTTACCCTTCCTTCCACCTTTCGGTTGAGCGAAAGCCCATTGCCACCGTGGCATCAGGCCCAGGTTCACACTCACCTTGAACTTAGTTCGCTCCCCAAGGAGAGCACTCCGGATTTGGTATACCGCTCGAGGCTTGTTGAACTCCGTTCGCGGTTCAATAATGCCATATTTGTTTACACTGATGGTTCCAAGAGCACTGCCGGTGTCGGATCTGCCTTCGTCGTTGGGGACAACCGGTTCCAATACAAGCTCCCTGACCGGTGCTCAAATTTCACGGCTGAGCTCTTTGCCCTCCACCAGGCCGTTTTGTACACCTGCCGCCACCGCCAACCTTTCTATGCCATATGTTCGGACTCCCTTAGTGTCCTGCAGAGTCTTAAGGACCCTTTCTTGAACCATCCTCTCGTGTATCGGATCCAACGCTCCCTCCAGTTGCTAGCAGATGACAGCTGTCACGTTTCTTTCCTGTGGGTCCCTGGCCACGTGGGTGTGCCCGGGAATGAGACCGCCGACATAGCAGCCAAGGCCGCAGCTATTTTGCCTCGCATGGCTACCTTTTGCGTCCCATCGGACGATGTTCAACGGGCTCTTCGCCGGAGTATCGTGTCGCAATGGCACAGTGCGTGGTTTTCAATGTACAACAATAAATTGAGAACTATAAAACCAATCCCGACCGCTTGGAGGACCTCCTCACGCCCCTCTCGGCGAGAGGTGGTCATCCTGGCCCGGTTGCGGATCGGTCACTGCCATTTCAGCCACCGTCACTTGCTCTCCGCCGACCCTGCACCGCTGCGCTCCTGCGGTGAACTGCTGACAGTGCGACATGTTTTACTGACTTGTGTTAATTTTAATCATCTCCGTGTAGCCCTTCACTTGCCGTCTACTCTGGAGGAAATTTTAGCTGATGACACACGAGCAGCTGCTCGAGTTTTGCGTTTTATCAACTTGGCCAACTTATCCAAGGATATTTAACCCTTTTATTGTCTTTTATCTTTCGTTTTTAGCCTCTTGTTGATGTTCTGACAGTCACCATTTTTTTTGTGATCATAGCGAATCTATGTTCTTGGCTGGGCGCAAATGACCATAGAAGTTGTGCGCCCTAAAACCACAAAAAAAAAAAAAAAAAAAAAAAAAAAAAAAAAAAAAAAAAGAAACCGAGGTCTAGATTAGGTTAGGAGGCAAGTTTGGTTGGGAGTAGGCAAAGGCAACAAATTTGAAAATACAAGAGGGGTTGTAGTGAAGATATGTTAGAATGGAACATTTGATTTGGCGTAAGTATTAGATACTATTTCTTTCTTATTAGTTGCTTTTTTTTGGGGGGGGGGGGGGGATGTTGAATTGGTATCACTGTCTTCATTGGGAATGGTGCTAGAAAATGAATAGCTGAGGTTGTTTCATTATAAAGTACTTTCTATTGTTACTTTAGAATACAATACAAATGGTGGAATACAGTAACACTACATAAATGTAAGACAATATCTTGCACATGATATTCGTTTCTTACACTCACATGTACTTTACAAAACACGGTTAAGAAAAGACAAAGGCTGTAGGCAGGTGAGTGGCAGTGAGCGGCAGAGTGCGCATGGTCGTGCTACATGTCTGTCATTGTTGTCTGTTGTAACTAAGTTCATTATTTGACCATCACGCCTAAGCTGACTGTAAACGACACTGAAAAGTTGAACTCCCATACTTTTGATCATAACTGTTTTTAGTATGAAGACACATCTATATACTGCATTAATGAGACAAAGGATTCTTAAGTGGAGTGTATGTGGCACAAAAAAAGATGTCTGGACCCATACACAACATAGCCTGTAACTACTACAATTTCATTTCTATCCTGCAAGCACGGAATAATTTCAGGGGGTGTGACTGAGTCATCCGGACTGCCGGGTTACCAAGTTTTCGGGACTACTGTAACAATATTTTTCTGTGAGTTGCAATAACCACAAATATAATCATCAATAGGTACAATGTAACACGCGACATCTTTGTTCAAAGCTGACAGGTGGTATTGGATACTAGGACTGACCCCCACCTTCCTATACTGTTGTGAAAATATTTCATTGACATCTTGGAACACATACCAGTTCAGTTTCCTTTGCTTTGCCATTTAACTCTTAACATATTTGACTGGGATATTAGTGTGTGTTAAATATTGGTTCAAACAATGGAAATTCCAGAAAGGACTGACATTTCCCTCAACATGCATTTTAATCTTTTCCTATGGTTTAAGGAGAAAAGCCATACTTGCAAATCCCAGCTTAAATATTAAGAAGCAGCCAGATTTAGACCTGAAAAAGCTGCACTGCAATCAAAAATAGTTTTGCTTTTCTTATAGCAGGCCCTATTTAGCCAATACTGAGTTGAATATGAAGTTTCCAAACATTTACCTGCAGACTTTGCTTTGTACATATTACATTTTTTGGGATAATTTATTCTTAAATTTGTCCTACCTCTGCAAACTTCATTAGGTTTTTCATTGTATTTCTGCCAACAGAACAATTGCCAAAAGTCACAATGTTTAATACAAAACTAGACTAATGAACATTTGTGATATGATCTATAAGGGTTGGTGTGATGCCACAGTATCCTACAGCTCGATTTACTAATGAACTTTGTGTCCTCATTAGGTCACACAAGCCTTTTGATTGTGAAGCCTTAGGGTGGGGTTTTCTTTTTTCACATTTATAATTTTAGCCTTTTCAAGTAGTATGTCCTTTTCATTGAGAAAATATCTTAACCAGCTGCTTTCAAATCTTAAGACTCAACATTAATCTCTTTTGTATAGTCTAAGACCAATGCTCAGCTCTATCTGAAATAATCTTACCTGTTCACTTACATAAACAGCAACTCTATCTCCCTTCTGCCTGTCTACTACTATGCAAAACTTTTCACAAAATTGTTCATTACATTTTCTTCTGGTCCAAGTTCAAATGACTCATCTGCTAAAAGCATACTATAAATTTTGCTACAAAATTCTTACATTTTAACAAGTTATGTTGAGAATGTGTAATGAAACTAAATCAACAAAAATAGGTATAGCACACTTCCGAATTCCATTTCCACTATGAGTAATTCTCTAAAACAGTAATGTGATGTACACAGTTAAGTGACAAAAGGTGGAACAATGTAATGAAGTTGCTGTAGCTCACTAAACAGATCACAGCTTGTAGTAAAAAATATCCGGAGAAAGTGCACATTTGTCATCCAGTGAACTAAAAATGCCTTTATTTAACAATAATCACATATCCATGTAAACTTGTTTAAAGGGCAAACTTCATTAATTATATTGCTTACAAGTAATTGAGCACTCTCTGTACCAAACAATGAATGAAATACCCCAAAAAGAATAATTTTGGCCTCTGGACTAATTGAGATATTCTGTAATCCATGCTTTGCACACACAGGGTATCCATTTACATTAATCACACTTACATGTTGAGGACAAGGTAAGGCATACACAAAATTTGATTAAATGTGTCATTGCTGGACATAACACAATGAAATTCTAAAAGTAATTTAAAAGCAGCTTGAAATGATACTGAAAGGGTAATTATTAATGTTCTGGAAACTGTGCAAATTTCACTATTATGGTCACCTTTGATACAAAAAGCTAGTTTATTCAAGCATAATAAAGTGTTTTAAGTCTTTGGCCCATATGTTAGTCAATATTTACTGTAAATTTTATTCAGTTGATATTTTAGGACTGTTTCAGAATCGGAAAAAAAGAAAATGTTATCTTCGTTTTTGTGGCCATAATGTCCGTAGTTGCTTTCATAATTATGAATAGCAGTGATTTTCCGTCTTCGCAACTACAATAAAAATGTGATTTTTCCACACCAGACGCGTTTCGTTTTATTGCAGTGATTTTCTGTCTTTGCAACTACAATAAAAATGTGATTTTTCCACACCAGACGTGTTTCGTTTCATTGAATGTAAAACATCTTCAGTGGTCTGTAATATAGAAATCTACAGTTTGTTTTGTGTTTAGATCGAAAACAGTTCTTAAATGGACCCTGAAAAGTAGGCCTAATGTTTGGTACTTACGGCAATTTCTGTCATCATGCCGGTCTGTTTAATGCAATACCTCACGAATGTAGTTCTTTCTCTATGTTTTATAATAAATTATGTTTCGGTGTATTTAGTTTTGATGTAAGCGGATTGGAATAGTGGCAGAATAATACATGTATAAATTTAATGGGAATATTATTATTGTTATGTGATTTTATTTGATCTTAGCTGTGGAGTGTTGGTGGTGGTATCTGGAATGAGATGTGGAAGTAGTCTGAGATAGTTACGGGCATGATGGGGAATGTTACATAAAACACCTCATTTGAACTCTTCGCTGATGTTGATTTAACTCCGACTTTCTACGAAAAGTTCTATCACATACGTAGCACTGAAAGTTCTTCATATCCATTTTCTGTTCACAGCAAAAACGTAAACGTACAGAACAACACGAACACAACCAAAGCAGGAAAACACAAAATGGCGAAAAAGTAAAGTAGTTCAACATTAATTTCTTATCTTCCTCCACTGTTGGTTCAACAGGTACCAGGTCACAGTCATCTGTTGTGTCAGAATCAGTGCCTGTGCCATCATCAGTAAAAACATTTAAAAGGGGGGGGGGGCAGACTTTTTGGCTAGTAATTTGTTGTGAATTTAAAGCTCCTTCCTGAGTAATTATACACTTCCTCATTAAACTTCCCTTGGCCTCACACCTAGGGCCATGCCCCTAGGTAACATGCCTACAGTAATTTGCCATTGTTTTAACCAAGAATTTTTACTTCAGCACCATTAAAACATGAAGATACATCCACCTCTGCTTGCCTATTCTCTCCAACTGTTAACTGGCCCATTTTTGGTACAGACAGTAACCAACTGAGAACCAAGAAACTAAATATTCCTGAATTAGTTTCCAAATTACATATGTGGCTCTAAGTACACTGGTCTCCCCCACTTTTATCAGGATTAGTTTCTTTGTTTATTTTTTTAAGTGGGGAAATTACTGTTTCCATAGGACATTTCTGATTTCTTTTTAAATCAATAGTTCTTTTTTTTTACTCTTTTTTCCTAATGATATCCTTTCTTTCTCTGTAATTTTTTTTCAAACATTAACTTCTCAGTTTATTTCATATAAATTATCCCGTCTATCACAAGCAGCGTGTCACAGTGGTTTTTTATAAATAAAAATACTGAATTAAATATTATTATTTCAATGGCTCTTGTGCTTGCTCAACAAAATTAAAGTATTTTTTCACTAGCCAAAATGTTAAGCTTATAAACAAAACTAATGCAAAATAAGTTAGAAATGCTTACCAGTTTTCAGATGTTCTAGAGGTGTACTAGGCAGACTGTTTTGTTGTAGCTGTAACTTCAGTGGCTTAGGATTTTATTGAAACAACTCATAACTCTGACTTTGAGATTTTCAATTTTCACTCTCTAATGGAATGCATGATGTACAGTATACTATGAAAATGAATTTCAGTTATTTCACCCAGCAAATCTGTATATGTATGTAGTTTATGCACTATTTCATTTAATGTGTTGTTAATTAATGACATATAAATACACCAGCCTATTTTACTGTTACTTATATTCCCTAAATTTTTAATTGTGTACGCTTTGCTATATATCTTGAAAGTAAGTAATGTTTGGTTTATTCTGAGTGTTCTTAATAAGCTTGAAATACTTGTAATATTCTGATGACTTTATTGGCTGTAGTCTCCCTACTCCTGAACAATCCCACTAATTGTTTCATTAAAAGTTCCTAAAATATGTTTGAAAAATGGAATGTACTTCCAGTTTGTACAGGAACAAAAGCTCCTAATGTAGCAATTTCTTACACAAAAGCTAAAAGCTTCAAATTTTTCAATGTAAGTTTGTGCTTTCTGAAATACATATTTCTTTTGCTAATAATTTTTACTCCTTGAAAATCTATGGAGTTATTTAAGGTAGGAAAGGATAAAAGGTAGTTCCACAATATAAGCTCAGGTTTAGCAAAAACTGTATGTAAATATTCACTGAAACATTATTTATTACAAATAAAGAAATAATTGGTTCTATATAGGAAGTATACAAAGTGCAGCAACACCAAAATTATACTATAGGGCACAGTACTACAGCAAAAAGCATACAAATACAACACAAGACGCTTAGGTAACGCCTACTAACAGCAGCAGAAGGAACACCAATTTTAATCGGGATATTGTTGCAAAAAATAAGGGAGCGCGAGTTAGCCTGTCTCAGGATAATGAGTTAAAGAATTAAAACAGTCATGAACTAACTCACTACAAATGTAGTAAACAATCTGATGGGTATTGCTTCAGGCCCATGAACTTAATATCTGCATCACTCGTCTTGCATTGGAACCAGAACTACATTTAGGTAACTTAATGGTCCTTGATTTTCAATTGAAAGTAACATCTTAGGCGTATAACTGAGTTCAATAGATCTGCTTTGCAATCCTCAATTTCAGTATCTCACTCGGCCATGAGTGTCTGGGTGCTAACTTTTGTCCCACTAACAACAGTTACATATGATAAAGCTTCTTTATGTTTTAAGAGGGATCCTTACATAAATATTCTGCTATGACAGTCACTGGAGGCTTCACCCACTATTCTCTGGACAGACAAGTACATTTCATTTAGCATACCACCACCAATAGCTGTACTGTCAGGCTTTGTTTTACATCTGTCATGTAGTAGTATCTGCTTCCTCAAAAGTTTCATTACAGTGGCTGTACACAATGGAGGGTCCCTCACTCCATTAACTATTCTTCTAGGAACACGCCTATCAGGCATATGGTCCAATATTTTTGTAAACAAGTGCCATAACACATCAATATGCTCTACTCTAATAAATTTATATATGACACCACTCCCTCTTTATCTAATTTGATGAAGATTTAAATCAATCCACTTGCTCTAATTTCTCTTTGTACTTTTATAGTCACTAAAGAGGTCTAGTATATTTGTTGACATTAGGAAGCCTTTTCCTGAGCAATTTATCGGAGTGCAGTATTGTGTGTTAAGTGAAACATGGATGATTAACATTTCAAACATGAGTGAAGAAGCTTTAGAAATGTGTTACTGTACTGAAAATGGATGGGTAGTTCACATAATTAATGAGCAACTATTGAAATCACTTAGAGAAGAAATTTATCCTCACCTCTGTTAAAATATATGTTGGAGGGGCACATACTGTGTCATCAAATACTTCCCAGTTCCGGATTTGGTGATAAGTGTGGTGGGGGAGTAAAGAAAGGGGGGGGGGAGAGAAAAGAGAGGAAGGAATACAGTAAATAGCTTACACTGGAAGTGGGCTGCCAGAATACTTTTGAAATGAAGATGTTTGCATAGGAGAAACTGATGTGGAGGAAAGCACCAAACATCTTCCGACCTTTTATTATGACAGCAGCATATTATCATGATAAGTGGGATTTCAATCAATATGTTCTGGGTAGCTGTTGGGGTGGGTGTGAAGTTAATAGGCCTAATGATTTGCAATAAGTCCCGTCACTCCAATCACTTGCAAATCTGTAGTTTACCCAATTTAAATTTGTATCTTGAAAATCACCTCCAATTATGAGAATACGATTGGGAAACGTACGAACTAATTAACTTTGGAAAGTCTGAAGTTTCCTGGTGAGTCGATAGCAAGCTGCAATTATAAGTTTGCGGCCACACTTAGTATTATGTCGTGCTCAGCTAGCATCACAAACAGTTAAAATTTCTATTACTGTGGATATGATTTTATTATCGGCTGTGGCAAACACACCTCGTCAATGATTTTTGCACAAATTGCTGACAATTTTAAGGAAATCCACAATGTATTACAAACACATGCGTCAATATTAACGGCTAAACTGCAGTCTGTTGCTCAAGCTCTGCAAATGTTGGCAACACCACAGCAGTCAGCCATAGAGCAGGTATATGTTTTATTTATTTTGTGATCTGTACTAAACAGTGATCATTTTAAGTGAAAGTTAGGTTAGGTTAAACAAGGTTTTTTTTATTATGTGAGGGGGCGTAGCGCACGAATCTCCGGTCCAGAAACGATCTATTTACAGTTGTCAACATACGCGCCATACTAAAAACACGGGCAACAGACACCGCAGTTTTACCACATTGACTTATAAGAAATTAGAGATTTGACGACTTTATGATAAAACTTCAACTATAGTTAACGCCCAATTGTTCACTCCATCTCATAACAACACAACATAAATCTAATACAAACATGGCGTTAAGTGACATTAATCGACTGCGAGGTTCGATAGCAGCCGCTATCGACTTAAATTCACCCTCTGGTTACTTCCGGCGGCACTTTTCGGTTTTTAGGGCCGAGTCTGGGCATGGCACAGCACCACCTAGAGGAGTGGCCGCGCAACTCCGGGAACTGGAACTTCTGACGTCAGCGGGAAGCGGCGATAGTCAGTTGCCGTTTGCTGTATAAACAACGTGGTGTGATATAACCAACTAGGTGTGTGAACTTAAAAGAGTCCAGGCGCGGCTCGTGGTTTTCATACTAGGGAAGGCTCTGACATTTACTGATCGGAACAAACCTAGACCTCGAGCTACTTATCGGTCTGTAACCACGACGATTTCCAGAAAGGGGGGGGGGGGGGGGCAATGTCATATTTTACCTGAAACTTTACGTACTACACCTTCTTCCTGTTTCAGAAGCAATTAAAAATCAAAGGTTAAAACCAACATAAAGCCTTTTGATAGCTTTTATCTACTGATATTACGTCTCAAGACTTTATCGCAATAAACAGTACTAAATGACACCATTTGCAGGAATCTTTAAAGTGGTGAGGATAAACTACACTGCTTGCTTAATGTTATGATAATTTCAATTGTAAACATGAGTTGTATATAATTATGAGTAACGGTGAATAAAGTGCGCATTTTGATACACTTCTTTCATTCTTATCCGAACTCCATTATTGCGGCCACTCGTAACAGGAGCAGCGTCGTAACACTGAGCTATCAGTTTTTCCGGTTTAAAATGTATATTCATTTTCTCCAGCTCGCAGAGAATTGCTGCAGTTACATTCTCTTCAGTGTGGCTTTTCGCTCGTACAAAGGAAATAAATCTTTCATTTATTTTCCCCAGTAATTCATAGCGAATTATGAAGACCAATTGAGACAAATTTGCACAGTCAGTCGTTTCGTCAACTTCGATTGCGAGGTAATTTGTCTGCGGCACGACAGTTCACTCCTTATGAGATTCAGGCATATTTCATAAATCGATTCTAGCAGATCATTTTGAAGTAAATGTCACTAAAACTTAGCCACAATACACGCACAAAAGACGAAACTAATAGCACACATTAACCGCAAACTCAAATCAGCTAGAACGGAATCGAAAGTAACGGGACATATTTCGCGCGCTTTTTTCTTAAATCATTCGCAACTCTCTCGCTAGGTGGTGACACTTTACGGTACCGCATTGTAGTACACTCAAGTCAGAACTTTGCGAACTTATTCTAACACCGGATACAACAGCCAATATCAGAAACAAAAAGTTATCTAAAACACTATTAAAACAGTAAAACTAACGAGTGGTAAACCGCACACCAAAACATAATAGACATATACAGAGACAAGAGATTCGATAGTGGAGTTTCAGTCACTGTTTATTCTCTTTTGAAGTAATCAGAAGAACGTGAAAGTAGTGTGGAGGTTGGTAGGACACTCTTATAGGCTACAAGCTCGGAGCCTTCGAGACGCCCATAAAAGCAATACGCAACGAACACCCACTCCCAACCCTCCACTACATGGAGCTAAACGACACCTCAAGGCGCAGCCTTAAGGCTACTACCCGATTGAAAAACATCGTTCAATATCAACAGTTCCAAAAACATTCATCTTCATTCTTTACATCCGTGTGACGGAAAAATGCTAAATGAATTCTGATGATTATAATTCTGTAATCTGTTGTTGATATATATATTTCAAATATTTTTTTGGGCGGCTCAGCCTCAGAGCCTTTAATTACGAGCCGCGCCTGAAAGAGTCTGATGCTATTTAGGCACAGATACATAAAATACATATAAGAGTACACAATTTTGTTCAAAATGTTCAAATATTTGTAAATCTATCGGACCAAACTGTGTGGTCATCAGTCCGTAGCTTACAAACTACTTAAACCTAGGTAAACTAACCTAAGGACAACATACACACACCCATGCCCCGCAGCGAGGCGCCTTAGACCGCTCGGCTACTCCACCGCGGCCACAATTTTGTCTTCAACATGCTTTTGAAGTGTTGTATACCGAAATGTAACGGAAATTACACAGCTGGAAGCAAGGCCCATGTGTCAAATGTTCCGAAGGACGAAGAAATGAGGCAGAGATGGCTTTGTTCAATTCCAAGGCAGGATTTCACAGTTACCAATTATTCAGTGGTAAGCTTAACGAATACTTTTGCTTTGAAATTTCTGCTGTTTTAGCTTATGGTATTTCATTGTCAGATCGCTTGGACTGAATGTATAACGATTATCATACTTCACTTCTCATTTTTCAGGTGTGTCACAGGCATTTCAAACCCTCTGATGTTATGTTGGAAGTGTCTCCCACAGACGAAAAAAGTGGAAAAACCATAACTGCCCCACTTTAGAAATTACTGCTTCGCCCAGATGCTGTGCTATGCATTTTTCCAATTGTCCAGCCTACTTGTCTTCAGCTACAGGACCATCCGGAGAGGGACCAGAAAAGAAAAGGAGGCGGTTGGAAACAGCAGCACTGCAGGAAAGCATGAAGTGTAGTGTGGCTAGTCACAGTGAATATTTGAAAAGAATCTCGTGCAATAATCTTCAAGAACTGAAAGATAAATTACATTTAATATCGCTCAATGAAAACTGGGTAACAATAGTGAAATAAGATTGTGTTATTTTTATGTATGTTGATATTTCAATGGAGCCGCATTGTTTAGTGTATATTGTGGTTGATGATCAGTTAAGAGTGCGGGTGTATGCAAAAGGAGTGTCTTTAAACTTGCGATTAAAGAATGTCAACACTGAAAGAGTTAGTAATATAAATAACTTTAATTCAATCATTAACCAGTGTGAGTGTGGATCAAGTCTAGTCTCCGATACCAACCATCGGCTTTGACTAAGGACCTCACTTATTATGTTATTATTTCCATCTACGTTTCTATTTATATTTTCACTGATAAATATGTTCCACAGATAATACTTACATGAGAATGTACGTATATGTCGCTATTTCGTGAATCTTTTATAATAAAAGCCCCTTTTTAATAAATGATTACTTACAGGTTTAAAATATGTAATATAATGATTATTAAACGCATGGAATGTATTAAATTTTGTCATTTGTTATTCGAGCGTAAATTGTTTTATGGCTTTATAACGTGCATTTTGATATTTTTTATGTGCAGTGTTACTAATTTTTAATTTTCTTAATTGCTACAACATTGATTTATACCTTTTCTTCATTTAGTCCTTGTATAATAATTTCATTTCCGTAAGAAAAATTGAACTATATTTTTTAATTCTAATTACAATATGTCCGTTTGTATACTGTGAGTTTGATTTTTTGTAAACAATACATTTATTGAGACATCATTGTTATTATCATAAAATGCGCATCTGTTTTCGTAAAATGATGATTTCCTAACAAAACATTTCATTTGTGCACAATTGTCTAATGCGGAAGTCACATGATTGCCAACATTAACAACTTTCGTTGCCACGTCTGTAAGTAAAATTTAACTGATCTGGGCATCATTGTCAGCTGCATTTATAAGTGAAACAAAAGTGCGAGGATTTGGTGCTGGCAACTAGACCTAATTCTATAGCGCACATGCAGATATCGACACCTACTAAATGCGTACATGCGGACACTTTAGTTCCCGATACCATCTATCCGAATTTTTTCAGATATATACCAATACAGGTCAAGTCTAGACACCGATATTTACGATCTATATTTGAAATAAAAATAGACTTTACTTACATAAGTGAAGCTTAGATAGTGTTATCTAATAAATACTGGTGAACTAGAAAATATTAAGGGCTGCTGTCGGTACCTATATAGGTCAAGTCCAGATAGCGATACCTAATAAATACTGGTTCACAATAAAATATAAAGGGCTGGTATTGGTAACTAGACTTGACCTATATAGGTCAAGTCCAGATAGCGATACCAAGTAATTTTCTCTAAATATGGTTTAACATTTGATTTTGTTCCAATTTAATATGTTCCCACTCTAAACCCCCAATTTCCAGTGGTAGTCCCGTTCAGGTTTATGAATATTAATATTAATTACAACGTGTTGTAATTATGGGACTTCATTTTTTGAACATTTTTATATGTTCCAATTTAGCATTTTTCCAGCCAAAATCTGCAATTTTTTCGTGGTAGTCTCATTATTTTACTTAGATACTTTTATACCTCTCAGATAGTTACTCTCTTGTCACATTTCTATAATTTCGCTGCATACTTCATTTGTTATCTAATATTCGTTGTCGTTCTTTAATGTTTATAATGTTATGTAATCTCACTTTCATTTAATTCGAGTTGTATACACCTTTGTATACTCCATCCACAGACATACATTATATCTGTGATTCAAACGAAATTGTTTATTATAATGCGAACCTTGTATCAAAAGTATCGTGACCATAACGTCTATGGATAAAGCCGACGACTGGTATCGGACACCCGACTTTATCCGTGAGTGCTTTATTGAAGGGTTCAAAATTAATACCTCTTCTGAAGAGGAAGTGAAAACTATAATATTAGGTTTAATGGAACGGCTTCTTGTACAGGATAAAAGCTTCACTAGCTTCATGAAATCACAGTTGTTAAGGCCAATTCAGACTGTCCATCACGTCAACATCATGGCACCATCACATCAAGTTGTAATCACACTGTCCGTCACGACAATTCGCCGATCTCAATACGCAATGTTGAAAGTGAGGTTATGAGTGGCGATCTGTTATGTAGAAAGTCATTCTTTAATACTAGAATTGAGGCAACAACAACGCTAAATTTTATTGATGACCAAAGAAAACTTTACTGTGTATGTTCTTGGCCAACTTACTGGGAACTGAAACAACATTTCAAAACATCAACATCTATTTTAAGCGAAAAAAGAAACATATGAAAACATCAAACAGTACTTATAAGAGCACAAATAGCGCCTGTTTACTTTATCCATTACGATTTGCACCCTGACATTGTTAATACCGTCGTCAACAACTGAATTTTTGTCTTTCATGAGAGCTGACTTTTTCATTTAAAATGTTATTTAATGAAAAATGCGTAATCAAATTAGAATATTATTCAAATAAACAGTTTGCTTTAGTCTTTTCTGTTACATGTTACGTAACATAAACCATTTTTTGGTTTCAGATATATCCGACCTTGATTTTAGGGGGACACTCAATTGACAAAAATATTTAAGTCGTCATGAATAATTTGAGATTTAACCCTAAAACGAAGTATAACAACGAAATAAAGATGAATAAGACACATTTGCATATAAACATTTCAATCGTCGACTGCAACATGTAATTTGTGTGACGAAAATAGGTTACCTTCCGATGTTCGCAAATGGCCGTTCCGTCAAAACATTCTTCTCGAGAAAGCTTTACGTGATGTGACGGTCCGGTGATGGACAGTGTGAATGCCGCCATTACAAATACATTGCGGAATGTTCTGCCAGAGGGTGACGTGACGTGACGTGATGGACAGTGTGAATTGGCCTTTACTCAGTTTGCAACACAAAAACAGCAGAGGGTATGAGATTAATTTTGAAATAGGCTATTCTGTTCTCTTTTCCTTTTAATTCATCACATGCATATAACTTTGTTAGAAGTCGAAGTCAATTAATTTTGCCTCATCCAAATACTGTAAAGACTGTTTGTTCCACCTTAAACTGTAATCCAATTGAGGAACAAAATTCTAGTTATTTTTTGCAGTACCTAAAAGACAAAGTACATACTTTTCAAGAGCATGAAAGACATGTCTCATTAATGGTAGATGAAATTTACATTAAATAATACATGGATTTTAAAGGGGAAACATAGTTGGTGCATCTACAAGTGATACATCACTTGCTACATCAGCTCACATGCTCATGTATTTTATCTGCAAAGAAAGTAGTAGTCCATATTCTGCCTAACAGTACCCTGTCGGCTGTTGACCTGTTTGATATCATTAAACGTGTCATTGTGGGATTACATGCAATTGGTTTGACAGTATTGGCTGTAGTTACAGATAACAATGCTGTTAATGGTAAAACAATGTCTTTCTTTGCAACTCCACCAGCACTGAAAACACAATATTGTCATCCTTCATGCAGTGATAAATCTCTGTTTTACATATTTGATTCTGTTCATCTCTTTAAAAGTATCAAGAATAATTGGTTAAACCAGAAAAACGATGGACTAGATTTTGTGTATCTCAGTTTCAATTAATTAAGTAATATTAAAACTGCCTCTTTCAGAACTCTTAGAGCAGTCTTTGAAATTGAAAGAAATGAACTTGTGAAACATAGCTATGGTTTGTCAGTAAAAGATCTTTGGTCAAGAAGTTTTGAGAGACAGAATGTTCAGTATGTTTGCCAAATATTCAAATATCATGTAGCAAATAGTTTTATTATGTTAAATAACAAACACAATTTAAGATTTGGTAAAGAAACAGCTGAGTTTTTGCAGATCATCATTTCTTGGTGGATTGTTTTAAATGTGAAAACTCCCTTCAAAGGCATTAGACTCAACAACAAACTCCAATAACCCCTCACAAATAAAATGTTATATGAAAGAAAAATGTTCCTCACTGACTTTTTCGTTTGGTTGAAATATTGGAAAAATGGAAATTTTACATCACATAAATCGTCCCCACAAACTTTTACTGCTCTCAGGCATACCACCCAAGATATTTTTATGCTTGCAGAATTCTCCATTAAAGATCTGAACTGGGATTACATATTACCAGGAAAATTTCAGACAGATGTGCTGGAATCTAGATTTGGTCAATATAGGCAACTAGCAGGTGGACAGTATCATATTTCAGTGAGACAGGTTTTTGAAATTGAAAAGAAAGTTAGAATATTGTCTTCCATTCAGCTGCCCATTGATCATACTAGGAGAATTGTTGTTAGAGATATACCAGTGTTGTTGACCATAGTTACTGCTGCTCTAGTCCCATAGTTAGTTTTTCTGGAGAATCATAAGGTACACAAACAGATCTTCATGATGCCTCACCCAGCATTGCATTACTGACGTATATTGCAGGTTACTGTCGTTTCTCCCTGCTTAAAAAATTGAACTGTGAGGCTTGCAAACAATTTTTACTTAGGGACGATGTGCTGATTCCTCACTTATACAGTGTAATTACAAACCTCAATAGGGGTAATTTGAAATACCCAACTGAGACACCAGTGCTATTAGTGACGTATACTTATGCAATTTTAAAGAAAATGTTGAAACCTGAAGATGAGAAAATGTTTCTGAGTATGTTACTGAACGTGTTTTGGAAGCAACATTGGTCACAGAAAATTGTGTGGCTACCACTGAATGTGATATACATGCCTGTGTTTATCCATAGAAATATTATTTGGAAATCTGTTAACGTTTTGTTGAACAGTTAGTGCATGTTTAAAAATTCCCCTAATATTCCAAAAAGTTCATACTTACTAAAATCACGCATTTCTTCGAAGACGTGAGTACTTGCATTTATAGGTGTGCTTATATTGTTGTACATGTGTGTCAAATAAATCACATTGAAATTACATGTTTCAGATAAATTTTACTTACGTCAGCGGCGGTGTAGTGTGCTAATATTGGTAGTACATGTGTTAACCATAAAGTAGGAAGAATATAATTATTTATTTCACAGGTTACACGAAAGAGTAGTCCCCTAATGCTGTGTAATTAAGTTTTCGAAGAGCATGGCATGATCCTTGCCGTAGCAAAACTACACTGCCGCTGTCGAAAATAAAATATTACTCGATTTTTTTCATTTCTTCACTTATTTCTGCTTAAACAATGATGTGCTTTCCATGTTAAGTAATCTCATTCAGATATCAACTAAAACTGTCTCATTTTATGAGCAATACACGTCTGTCTGTGTTTCTTGCTTTATATTTCGATCTCATCGTTTATATGACACCAACATGTCTGCAGCTAAACCATTGCTTTACGAACAGTCACTTAGTTGTGTACAGCTGTGGTACAGCTTTGCCTAGGATTATACAGAGCTTTTTGTGAAGGCAAGTAACCTTTCGAGTAACATTAAACTCCAAATTAAAGTATTATTAGTTTAAAATGATGATGATGTGGCGTCCCGCGTATCGATATCACACACGGGAGCCAAAAGTAACCTCTTTGGTCGAGGAACACGATCGCTGCTTCAGCAGCAAGACAGCAGTGTTGTACGAGAAGTTGAAAGTGTAGCACCTCTGTTGTTATAGTACATAAATAAAGTGACTTTCTGCCAGTATTTCCAGTGTTATTCAATCGTAGTGTTGGTAGAAACCACAGTGGTGACCCCGACATCGTTCGTCAACCGCGTCACGCGTGAAAAACTTCGTTTTATTCGTGTTTTTTACTGTGGAACTGTAGCCGATAACAATGCCGTTACGGCAAACAATGACTTTCAACAGTGGACAAATTGCACCGGATCCCCAGGAGCCTTCGCAATTTTCGGCACAGGATGAAACACTCATTAAATTCGAGGACCATTTAATTAACGCTTCCGACCGTTCACGTCTTCCAACCGCGCCATGCAGTGTTTTCCAACAACTGGAATGGACTTCGCCACCGTCTACTCCTGCCGTCACGTTGCCTCATCCCGACAGAAAACCAATGTGCACCCAAGGACACAAGTGTTTCACACAGTGTTTTAAAGCAAGTACTTCGATTCCTACAAATGTGGCCGTCTGCCGCGCCACCCGCGTCGGGCTTACCCACGTGCGTTCCGCAGTTCGGTCCGACACATGCGCCGCCGTACAACCCGCACTCGACTACCAGCGTCACCGCCGTGACCCCACCTGCCGCGTCGCGCAAAGCCGCGTATACACCGACGTACGACCCAAACACGACGCTCGACGTCGCTGCTGCGACGCCTCCTGCCCCTGCCGCGTCGCGTGACGCCGTGTTCGCGCGGCCCTACGAACCACAAACGACGCACAGACTTCGTCATTAGCGTCCCTTGGCAGGACCAGAGTTGAACACAACTCCACACCATTCACGTTTCCTAAAGCTGCCACCACTGGACAAATCGAATCCTATAACATGGTTCGCGTTGGTGGAATCTATCATCGAGTTACACAACGTCACGACCGAGGACGCTCGTTTTTTGTGTTTAGTCACAAACCTCCACAATCGAATGGACTTGGCCAGTGATACCATTCTATTGGCCCCACCCGCACCGAAGTTTCGCAACGCGAAAGAGATTCTTCTACGACGCTTGTCACGCTCGCCGGATACGGCATTGACTCACATTATCGAGGAGGTAAACATTGGCGACTCCACCCCTGGCCAGATCTGGCGCCGCCTGCAGTCTCAAGTGGATCACTCCTTTCTGCCAGATCCAGCCGAGCTACAAATCCAGCTCTTAGCACTGTCGATACAGCCATTCGACGCTCGTCTGGCGTATGCCAACAGGGCGTACCGAGTGGTGCGCCACTGTCAGTTGATTTCTGATTAACCGGCGCCTGGAGTTCGACAACGGGACACGCCTCTTCCGCCTCACTTTCCGGCGATCGGACGTTCCAAGCGGTGCGCCATTCAACAGACAATGGAGCAACCTGTCGGCAACAAGCCACTACCATTGCCTTCTTTGGTCAACCCCACCTCCACTCCTTCACAGCCGGGCATGCTATCTGCCACGTACGCTTTAACTACTCCCAGCACTGGCGCGACGGGTGGGTCCCCCCACCCCACCTACCCACTGTGTTGGTTCCATGTAACGCACGGTGACAAAGTGCGCAACTGCGGGCCACTGTGTGCAGCAGTGTCAAGCTCTCGGGATTAAAGAGCACTGCCCCCCATGCAACTTCTCACAGGCGCCGCTCGACTGCTCCGCCTTTGTCCTGTCCAGACACTACTTCTGGCGGACTCTACATTACCGACGTGTCCTCACAAACCCGTTTCATGGTAGATACTGGCGCTAAGGCCAGCATTATTCCTCGCAACCTCGCGTCCTTTAGGAGTTGTCAACAACTCGCCCATACCAGTTTACGGCACTACTGAACTCCAACTGCAGTTCGCACAAGACACTATATTTACTTGTACTTTCTACATCACCGATATTGACACACTTGTACCAGGAATTGACTTCCTGAAGCATTACGGATTTTCGTTGGACCTTCAGACGGCGTCCATTCATCACGCTCCTTCTCAATGATGTTTCCGTGGACAGTTTGCACCTGCTAAGTCCCAATATGATGTTCAAGATGACCTTTTAGCAACTACTTCCGAGTGCTCTCGCCTCTTAGCGAAACTGGCTGATGTTATTATGGACATCGCTCGCGTCTGTACAGAGTGCGACGTTTTACGACGCGACAATGACGTCACGTGCCACCGACTCGACGTTATCTCCAGCGCACTGGCGAGCTATCGCGCCATGGCATCCACACCTGCAGTATCCTCAGAGTGTAGTGCCACTCCGTCCGCCTCTGCCGCCGACGCCCCCAACGCCACGCAGGTTAGTGTTTCGCTTGCTGGAGCTAGTATCAAGTGTGACAAACGGTACCCTCCACAGACTTAATATGACCGAGAGCCCCCCGGTGTGCCACAAGGCTTGGCACATAAACTGCAGATCGTGAAACTTACAGTGCAGGAGCTTCTAGACAGTGGAATATTGTGTCCTTCTGACAGCAACTGGTCGTCCCCCATTCATTTGGCAAAAAAGAAAGATGGCAGCTACCAACTGTGTGGTGACCACCGCAAGCTTAATGCCAGAACAATAATTGATGATTACCCGATACCGTACATTCAAGATTTTGCACAGCAGCTTCACGGCGCTAAAGTTTTCTCAGTAGTCGTCTGCCACAAGGCATACCATCAGATTTCGATGGCACCAGACGACATACAATACACGGTAACGCTAAGAACGCAGCGCAGACGTGGCAGCGATTCATTGGTTCCGTCCTCTTCCAGTTCCCTTTTTCCTATGCTTACCTCGACGATATTTTAATTTTTTCGTCCTCCCAGCAAGAGCACGAGGAACATCTGGCATGCATACTTAAGGCATTGCAAGAGAATTGGTCCGTATTGACGACGACAAGTCCCAACTGTGCAAAGAAACTGTCACTTTCCTTGGACACGAGGTTTCAGAGCAAGGCACATGCCACACCTCAGATTGCGTTTCACTCATATTACAACTCCCACTTCCGGAAACATATAAAGAGCTGCGCTGCTTCCTGGGAATGATTAATTTTTTCAGGCGCCACATTTCATATGCAGCTTCACTACAAGCACCGTTAACTGATGCACTAGCAGACAATAACACATCAGGTGAGCATAAGGTCCCTTGGACGTACTACATGACTGCTGCATTCGAACAATTAAAGACAACACTGGCTCGCGTGGTCACTTTGGCACATCCTATCCTGGATGCTAGAATTTCAATTACCACAGACACTAGCAACTTTTCAGTGGGCGCCGTGCTACAGCAACACGTCGGCGACCATTCCAAACTGTTACATTTCGTCTCAAAAAAATTAACGCCCTCTCAACATAAATGGTCTGCGTTTGACAGGGAACTCTATGCTATTTACGCTGCCATCAAATATTTTACAGAGGACATTTAGGGCCAGCCTCTGACTGTCTATACCTATCGCCGGCCACTTGCTGATGCTATACGTAACCCATCAGGTGATCCCCCTCCTCGGCGCTGGCGGTATTTAGATTTTATTTCACAATTTACAACTGACATAAGATACGTGTGCGGCACAGATAATGTCATAGCAGATTATATGTTGCGCATCTGTGCCATCTCGACACCCATGGAGTTTGACAGACTCGTCTAACTTCAGCAGATGGACGATGAAATACAAAAGCTACTCCGCCCTCCCGACATGTCACTGCGCATTGAACCGCAAACAGCGATCCGCAAACCCTGTGTGCATATTGCTGTGTTATCAATTATTTTTTAAGTTGACTTTATTGAAAGAACACTCACTTAAGCATGGATTACAAAAGTTACCTATTTGTTGCTATGACAACCGCAGATAGCTTTTCCCTATATAATCTCTTAGAAGCCAGCCTAAAAAAAATAAAAAACAATAAAGCAAATATTGGATTTTACCTGTAAACATTTCCAACATCCGCCCTTAAAATACAAGGTTTGTTTTCAAACAAAATTCGAAATCACAAATTCCACTCTTTCAGCTACACAGTAAGGTGTCACTAAATATGTTTTGGAATAAAAAATGTCATATTATCTGTTTCATAATAGCATTTCTAAACTTCTCAAACTTTACTCTTTACAGAGCTTTAGTCCGTATGTCTGCTAATTGTTCATCTGTATTACAGTACTATATCTCAAACAACCCTTCTCTGTATTATTCACTAACATAATGAAATTTCATGTCTAAATGTTTGCTTCGTCTCACTAACTGTCCTGATTTGATCATTTGAATAGCACTCTGATTATCTACATGAAGAGTTATCTTCACTTCTCTTCTGGTTAACTCTTGCTGTAGGGTCTTAATGTACTTAATTTCTTTAGTGTATTCTGCTGCTGAAATGTACTCTGCTTCAGTAGATGAAGTAGCTACCACACTCTGCTTCTTGAAACACCAAATGACTGGAGCACCATCATAGAGAACAATGTAACCACTTGTACTCTTCCTGTTTCTTAAATCTAGTGCATAATCAGCATCAGAGTAGACATATGTATATGAATAGTGTCATCTTCTTCATTATCTTTCTTCTTATAGAAAAGGCCATAGTTCTGAGAATCTTGTATGTATCTCAGAGTTCTTTTTACATTTTTGTAATCTCTTTTCTTAGGGTCTTCTGTGAAGTGGCTCTCATAATTCACTCCAAAACCAAGATCTGGTCTTGTTTTTGATGACAAATACAAAAGACTTCATACAGCTTCACGATATGGGAATTTAATGTGTTCATCTTCTTGATTTTCTTTATTTATCTTCCCCTCTGGAACTAATGGAGTCTTCACAGCCTTACAGTTACTCATATTGAATCTTTCTAGTACTTTTTGCACATACTGTTTTTGATGAAGAAATATTCCATTCTCTGTCTTCATTATTTGTATGCCTATGTATATATATATGGATTTTCTACCACAGACATTTCAAAATTACTCTTTGGTTTTATAAGAATATTTTCAATTTTATCCAAGTCTTTTCTTATTAGGATTCCATCATCAACATGTATAGCCATGTACATTTCTTCATTTACACCTTTAAATATGCACTGATTTGATTTCAACTGAATTAGTCCTTCTGATTTTAGGAACTCTGTCAGAGTTTTATTCCATTTGGATGGAGCTTGCCTAAGTCCATACAGAGCTTTCTTCAAAACACAGATTTGTACTGCTTCTTGGTATCCTTCAGGTACCTTCATAAAAATCTCTTCATCCAGCTTCCCATAGAGAAATGCTGTTTCTACATCAAACAGTTTTATATGGGATTTTTTTCTCTGCTGCCAGATCAAACAACAGTCTTAATGAACATATATCTACTACTGGACTGAATAATTCCTTGAAATCTATTCCCTTTTCTTGTTGACAACCCCTGACAACCTGTCTGGCCTTATATCTACTATCATCTTTGACCTTAAAGATTCATTTACTTGTTAAGATCTGTTTCCTTTTTGCCTCTTCTGGAGTGATCAACTTCCATGTTTCATTTTGTTCGACTGATTTCTTTTCTTCTTCTATTGCTTTTAACCAAGTTTCTTTGTATGGACCATTAATACATTCTTCAAATGAAAGTAATGCTGTTTCATAATTATCATACTTTGAAGGCTTCTTCAAATTAATTCTCTTCCTAAGATTATAGTTTCTTGTGTTTTCGTTGCATACACGTTCTTCTTTTCTTCTTCTTCACTTTCTTCTTCTTCTACTTCTCCATTTCCTTGGTTTTGAATTTCATTTACTTGTTTGTTAATATCATTTGATGGTTCGCCAATAACAAAGGTCTTCTATATAGTTTATTTTGTCACTTTCTGTTCAAATTCATCATATCTCGACACCACAATATTACTTCTATCTGCATCAAAAAGTCTATAACCGTTGGGAGCATAACCAATAAAAATATATGGTTTACTTCTTCCATCTAGTTTCTTCAAGTATCCTAGATTTTTGGCAAAAACTTTTGATCCAGAAATTTGAAGTCTTTGCAGATCAGATCTTTTCCCAAACCATTTATCTGCAGGTATGGCACTTTGATTGATAGTTGGGCTCCTGTTAATTAAGTATGTAGTTGTATTAAGTATGTGGTTGTATTAACTTACATAGTCATGTAGTTACGCTCCCCACCCTGTTTTTACCCTGTGTGTGAGTGGTACGCTTCTACTGCATTCTGCGCTTGCCTCGTTTCACCACAGGGAGCTCTGCTGTGCGTCGTTCGCTCATTCCTTGTTTGCACTAGCTAACGCTGGGAGCGGATTTGGAACAAAGACCTATTCTTTGTTCAACGTTTTCCAGCCCTTCAGGCGTTGAAATAATGCTACCTCTTACTATTTCCGTAATATCTTTCCACGTCTTTCTGCCTTCCCGACTCTCTTATTGTGATCCCTAAACTTTGTCATGAAACTGTAAATTATATCTGAGTGATTTTTAACTTCGGCAAATGCTCTATAATGTCCGTTTCGTGTTATTCTCTTCGACTGTCCGCGTCCATTGAATAGTTAAACACGATACTTAGTTTATTTCTTTTACAATATATTGAATTTACTAGATTTTCTATATCTTGTGCCCACATGGTGTTGTATTTCTTGCCTTTCCTTTCGCTATGCTGCCTCAACAGATATAATGCTTGCTTACATTCAGTTCACTCTTGTGTAAGGTTTGTGTGAAATTTAGTGGCCCCTTCTCGGTATTGGAAGTGGAACAGAGTGCACGTGGTTCTGAATATGGTAACTTGGCAGATTCAGCTTATCTGCCTGGTTTTGGATTGTGCTGTATTTCATGTCGCAGTAAGTGTCGCAGCTACCTGTTTGTGAATGATTGTGTCCCATGTCCTGCCAATCCTCCTGTTTCTTATGTTTTACAGCCTCGGTTTTGCTTATCTGACCCCCCTTGGTGTGTGAACAAAATTAGTACTTAGTAAATTACGGTGGGATGCACTTTTATTGTGTATTTAAAATCGGTGTTGCTCCCATTTCCATGTGAACTGGCAATAAGCCAGCTTAGTTAAATTTTCCCTTGTTTGTAATTTAACCTCAGATCCGTTTTATTATTATGGTTTCCTTCAGCTTCCCGGAGGAAACCTCAAGTATTCCGTTGTGCAAATCTATCTTGGATCCCTTTTGCTAGGACTTGTTAGTTTTAAATAACTGAAACTCTTTCATCTGGCGGTTTCCTGTCAGGATTAGTTATTTGAAAGTTAACAAACGTCTTTTATCTGGCAGTTCTTTGACAGGATCAGTTATTTGAAATTAACAAGCCGCTTTTATCTGGCAGTTCCCTGGCAGGATCAGTTATTTGAAATTAACATGCCGCTTTTAACGTTCAGCAATGCATGCATTGCTGAACGTGGCAAGAAACAACACAGTGGGGGCCTCTGGGGACTACCTTACAAAGGCGAACGACTGGAAGGACGACCCTGCTACTCAACGAACTGATGCATGGTGAACATACCAGCTTCCTGAGCGCCATATAATAGCCGTTGGCAACTAATGCATTCCCCACTATACCAATGCAAACAACTATGACATTGTACATTAATTCTCGTACTATATCTTGTGATTGCTAACAGCTAAAATGACATTTTTAGACACTACATCATAATTTATCGTACTATATGAACGACGTGCTTTGTTTAATTCTTCAGTGCTCCACTGCATTGAAATGTCAATGCGTAAGTTATAACTAGAAAATCATAAAATACAAGATGAAAGATTGTGTATGCCAGAGAGAGTTCCAGGTGAGGAATGTCATGTGACATTTCCTAATGCCTGGTTTATGTGAAATCAAGAGGTGGCGTCAAATCTTCGTTATTTTTGTAAATACCTCTGTAACGGTGAGAGTTAAGAAAAAATCATAAGAGGGGTAACTTGTAGAGAATCTTTTCCTCTACAAATTCATTTATTCAATTTTTGTGTCAATTCAACGGTTTGTTTGCAATCACAATTACATTACTAATGTATTTTTTGTCCGAAAAATTTGAAAAAAGGAGGTTCTGGTCTCTGGCAGCCAGCTATTATGTCTGTAAAATTTGGTGCCGACCAGTTGAGTGGTACGACCCGAAAAGTGGGGCCAGACAGATAGACAGATGGTCAGATAGAGAGACATCATCAAACAGCAGATATTTTGCAAATATCTATGAAACGATTTGAGATATGAAAAAATCATAACAGGGGAAAGTTTTAGAGAATTTTCTTCTGTACGAATTTGGTTATTCAAATTTTGTGTCACATGAAATGTTAAGCCATTATTTTCATTTAAATTTCGAGCTGTCAAAAGATGATCGCAAAGGCCCACTTTTAGTGTTACTACCGTAACCTAAAGTGGACGAAAATCTCAGGAAGAAACACAAAAACCCATAAATTAATACTTGAAAATATGCACAAAGAAAGTTTCCTTTCCTCTTCCAAGCAGGTGTCATTACAGATGATAAATGTTTTAAGAGATATAGTCTTTTTTTTATTATTATTACAACATAGAGCTGGGGTAGGTGGATGGGGGAATATAAATTGATCATTTTGTATTGTAAAAAGTAATTTCACATTCATAACATAGAAAATCATCAAACAACACAACATGCTGACGTCAGGAGTCCAAGCCAACAGGTGGTATCGCGTGCTTCAGTTGACGCTAAATATGCATAGTAAAGAGATTTGAGACACATAAAACTTCCGCTTATGTGAAGCTTACACATCTACTATTTGTTCACTAGCGTTCTGCACAAAGCAATGCTGAACATGACAAGAAGCAACAGAGCAGGGGCTTGAAGAATCATAGTTACTCTTACACTTCAAAATAAAGATGCTGTCGTTAACTGAAGAAAATTTTTGTAGAAATTAAACAGTTTTCAAATTTCATGTAGAACTTTATTAGGAACTCTACTTTCTATTTCCTTAAAGAGAATATCTTGTAGAGGAATATACACCAAACTATAACGTTTTGCTGGCCACGGTGGCCGAGCGTTCTGCGTCGCGTCAGTCACAGTCTGCACAGCCACTGCAGTCGGGGGTTCGAATCCCCCCATTGGGCATGGATATTTGTGCCATCCTTAGTATTAGCTAGTTCATAAGTAGTTAGTAAGTTTAGGGACTGATGACCCCGTAGTTAAGTCCCATAACCTCTACAAACATTTGAACATTTTTATAACGTCTTATGTTATATATCAAGAATCTACACTGTTGAGTTTACTATTTTAACTAGAATATTAAACTTACACGTTATTTAAGCACAGCTTTAATAATACAGATTTATTCCAAACACTATTTACTGGTGCTTCGAGATTTTCCCTACAATTCCGATATCAATGGATAACCTGAATACTGTATTAGACACCGATAAGCCTTCAGATATCAGCAGAAATATACTCGATAGTTAGTTTTCAATGTTTGTGGAATGTTTCAGACGATGTTCTTGCTATTAGCCTACACATTGCCTGCTGTTTTCAGTACACCTGATACACTATATGCCGCTGATAAATTTCACTAATGTCGTCATTAGTACTGAGCAGAAGTAACGATAATTGTCCGTTATTTCTACTAGTACCCTCAACCCTGTATCAGTATTCACTATTCAATTCACATTTCGCAGGCGCTAGACGCTAGTAAACATTTATTCAAGGATATTACAAATACAAAGTATATAAACATTTGGGGTGTGTAACGTCTGTGAACTACTTCATTTCTGGTATTAGTCGGTGGTGAGAAAAGGAATTTTTGGCATACCCTGACCAAAAGAAGGGATCGCTTGGTAGGACACATTGTTAGACATCGAGGATTCGTAATTTTAGCATTGGAGGGAAGTGTGTGGGGTAAAAATCGCAGAGGGAGACCAAGAGATTCGTATAGTAAGCAGATTCAAGTGGATGTGGGTTGCCGTTCTTATGTGGAGATGAAAAGGCTTGCTCAGGATAGAGTAGGGTGGAGAGCTGCATCAAACCAGTCTCTTTGCCTATCTTTGCCTATTGCCAACATATAGTATATCTGGGAAAGATTTTTTTGCGTGGGATTAAGCGCAAGTGATTACCTTAACACCACTGAAGTAAAGCCATTGTCGCCATATTATAGAGTTAATTACATTTGTGGTGATGAGTGAATATTAATTGCATTCTGAGTTGAAAGTGGTACTTATCTAAAAAGAAAACAAACGTTACCTGCATTAGGAGTAACTATCAATGTGCAAGTAGAACAGAAAAAAAGTCATCTGCTGTTTTACAACGAAAATGTTTGTTGCTAAATTAATACCCAGTGCTTGTTTCAGTGTTTTTTTTCCCTTGGTAACTTCTAATTTTCATTTTTGCGAGATATCTGTTCAAAGACCTGGTGGTACAGAATTTTAGTATGAATATTTAATGATGTAGTACTTGTAGAAAGAATTTTCGTATGTGTTCAACATAAAAAAAATCGTCTCTTCAATGCTGAACTTACATAAATGACACAGTCTGGTTCTGAGATTGTTTGAAAAAACTTTTTCTGCATTTCCTGTGAACTATTACAGCTGGCAATTTCAGTTTTTGTAAATAATTTGTGTATTATCCCAATACGTAAGTTGAAAAATTACTGTTTACTCTTAATTTAGGAAACTTACTTAACCTAGGTTGTACAGAACCCAGAGACAGGTTAACTTCAATTTCAACACTAATTCCATGGCCCAGAGGAATATTATTTAAGAGAGCAGAACAGTTTAGCTTCAAGAAATTAGTTGAAAAATTGTTACCTGTCTGAACATTAAAGTAAAATAAACTGCATTCTGACCAAGTCTTAAGGAATATATTTCAAATTAAGAACTACCTTTCATGTCACCTCGAATATGAAACTTAGTTGAATAACATTATATTAGATTAGCACTTGTTCTATATATCATGAATACGACACTTTGTAATTATGTGGAATGTGTCAGGTTAATGAAAGGTGTCTTTACATATTATTACTTTGTACTAAATATTACATGCCACAGCATTTTTTAAATTATTTTTTCATCTTTACTAATTTATATCTAAAAATTCATCTATAGTGTAGAAGGAGTTGCCATTCAGAAAGCCTTTTAATTTATTTTTAAATGCTAGTTGGCTATCTGCCAGGCTTTTGATGATGCTTGGTAGGTGACCAAGGACTTTTGTGGTAGCATAATTCACCCCTTTCTGTGCCAAAACAAGACTTAACCTTGAATAGTGAAGATCATTCTTTCTCCTAGTGTTGTAGTTATGTATACTGCTACTGCTTTTGAATTCGGTGGGTTTGGTAGTAACAAATTTCATAAGTGAATATATATACTGTGAAGCTACTGTGAAGATTCCTAGTTCTTTAAATAAGTGCCTGCAGCTCCAGAAATTATTCTGATTACGCGCTTTTGTGCAATGAATACTTTTTTTACTCAGTGATGAATTACCCAGAAAATGATGCCATACGAAAGCAGATAATGAAAATAGTAATAGTAAGCTAATTTACTGAGATGTATATCACCAAAATCTGCAGTTACCCTAATAGCATAAGTAGCTGAACTCAAATGTTTCAGCAGATCTTCAATGTGTTTTTCCAGTTCAACCACTCATTAATGCATACACCTAAAAAATTTGAATATTCTACCTTTGCTACCGATTTCTGATCAAAGTCTGTATTTATTGATGGTGTCATTCCTCTTACTGTATGGAACTGTATGTACTATATTTTATCAAAATTTAATGATAGTCCATTTGCTGAAAACCACTTAATGATTTTCTGAAAGACTTCATTTACAATTTCTTCAGTTAGCTTTTGTCTCTCAGATGTGATAACTATACTTGTATCAACAGCAAAAAGAACCAGTTCTGCAGCTTCATGAATATAAAATGGCAAATCATGAATATGTATTAAGAACAGCAAAGAGCCCAAGACGAGACCTTGTGGCACCCCATTTTTGATTGTTCCTCAGTTTGATGAATCAGCTGTTTTTTGCAGATTATATGAATTACTTATGTCAACTTTCTGCACTCTTCCTGTTAGTTATGATTTAAACCATTTGTACACTGTCCCATTCATACCACAATACTTTAGTGAATTACAAAATCAAAAGCCTCAAAGAGATCACAAAAAATCCCAATGGGTGATGTCCAGTTATTCAGAGCATTTAATATTTTATTGGTGAAAGTATATATAGCATTTTATGATGAAAAGCCTTTCTAAAAACAATACTGACATTTTGTTAGAACCTTAGTTTTACCTATGTGTGAAACTATAATAGATTACTTTTTCAAGAATTTTGGATAAGTTTGTCAGAAGTGAGATTGGGTGGTAGTTGTTGACATCAGACATATTCCCTTTTTTGTGCAGTGGTTTAACAATAACATATTTCAGTCTTTCAGGAAAAGACCCTGCTTCAGAGAACTATTACATAAGTGGCTAAGAATCGTACTAATTACTTGAAAACAAGCTTTTATTATGCTGCTGGAAATACCATCAATTCCATGTGAGCTTTTACTCTTGAGAAACAGTATTATTTTCTTAAGTTCAGAAGGAGAGGTGGGTGGAATTTCTATTGTATCAAATTGTGTGGGTATGGCCTAGCTTCTTCTAATTAACATATAAATCCTATTTTCTCCACAACATTTAACAAATAATTATAAAAATGGTTTCAACTTCTAGCTTGTTAGTTGTAAACTTTACATTCACTTTGATGGTAATGCTGTCTCCCAGTGCTCTTGGTCGCCGTGTCTCCCTGGTAATAATATTCCAAATTGTTTTAATTTTTTATATCAGAGGTTCTAATCTCAAACATGATGCACATGCTTCTTGACTTTTTTAATAACTTTTCTTAATGTGGCATTGTAGTTTTTATAATATTTGACGGTTTCTGGTTCATTACTCTTTCTTGCTGTTAGATACAGTTCCTTTTTTCGGCTACAAGATATTCTTATTCCTTTAATAGGCCACGGTTTCTTATCATTATATTTAACTTTCTCCTTGGGGAAACAATTTTCAAATACTCTTACCACTGTGTCATGAAATAAGTTATATATTAAATTAGCATCGGCTTCCTTATACACTGCATCCCAGTCTAAATGTTCAAATGTTTACGGGGTCATCGGTCTCTAAACATACAAACTACTTACGAACTAGCTAATACTAAGGACAGCACAAATATCCATGCCCGAGGGGGGATTCGAACCCTCGACCGTAGTGGCCGTGCAGTCCGTGACTGGAGCGCCTCAGTCCCCTCAGCCACTGCGGCTGGCCCATCCCAGTCTAACTGCTGAAGATTTCCCTGAATTTTCTAATTGTTGAATCGTTAACTTAATGCACAGCTTTGGAGGGCTGTTTTGAATTACAGAGAGGAACTTTGTCATTTACTGTAACTAGCTGTGTACCATGATCAGAAAGACTATTCTCAACAGGACAAGCATGTTTGTTTTTAAACTTATCGTGGTCTATAAAAAAGTTATCTATCAGTGTGCTGCTGTCCTTTACTACCTCAGTTGCAAAATCAATTACAGATGACAGATTCAAAGATCCGAATAAGACTTCCAGGACATTCTTCCTGTTACATTCCTTTAGTGAGTCAACATCGAAATTCCCACAAATAATAATTTGTTTTCCCTTATCTGACAGATAGCACAACAAGGCGTCTAAATTATTCATAAATAACTGAAAGCTTTCTGAAGGAGACCTATATATACTATTACAATTATAAAAGAAGGACCTTATTTCAGTTTAAGGTGACAGGCACATGCTTCTATATGTTGCTCTACACAAAACTTTTGTGTTTCTAAACGTTTTACACAGTAATAAATTTTGACATAGATGGCAACTCCTCCTCTCACCTTATCCTTTCTGTTAACAGGTACTGCTACTTTGTAACTGCTTATGTTTACTTTTCCATATCTGTCACAATGTGATGCTCAAATAGACATAGTATATCTATTACATTCTCTGATTCTATATAATGTAAACAAACCAGTAGCTCATCTACTTTGTTGTTTAATCCTCCAATATTTTGGTGAAAGATAGTAACATTGTTTTATACTTTACTTTTGTGAGACTCAACTTTATTCTTTTAACTCCCCAATATTTTGATGAAATATTGTAACATTATTTTTTACTTTAATTTTCTCAGATTCATGTGAGTTTTGAGCATCTTTAGCACATGTCTGCCTGAGCTTCCCATTGGACCCTGGTGTGAGCCTAAAAAAAGGTACATTCATGAATTGCAGTGTCCCCCCTAAGGTTGTTGTTATTAACCCAGCCAGTTTTCCCTTCCCTTTCCTATTGAAGTGTAGGCCATGCCTTGTGAAGTCCCACCTATCTGTAGTCTCAACAGGAACCAAACCAATGTCTGTCAGAGTGGCCACCCTACGCAACTGATCTATCTCCATATTGACCCTCCTGACAGATTGGTTCAACTGGGGCTGATCAACTCGCATGAAAGCAGGTACCAGGTAACATTTGTGTGGGTCGTTGCAGAGGCTATTTTCACCAGGTCATACTCAATACTGTAGCCCTGATCCCTATCGCTACTGTTTCCCACTCTACCCACTACCACAACAAGATTTTGTGTAGTGAAATCTTTGCACAGGGAACATAAATCCTGTACCACCTGGCAAAGACATGCGCTGGGCTTGAAAAAGTTTGTGACCTGGAACCTGTCACTTAATTTTTCCTGCAAAATCTGGTCCAAACCTCTTCCATGGCTGCTACCTAACAACAGAACTTTCTTCCAACTTTCTACTTTTTTTGAAACTTTTGGTTTCCTTATGAAGTTCTGTTGCATCTTCACTACTGCTGCTTCTACTGGAGTCTCTTCCTTACTCAACTGTGATAGAGGGGAAAATTTATTGGTTGTGCCAATTGCAAAACTGTGAGACACTGTTCTCTTTCTTTGGCCCCTGAAAGTTAGCAGGGCGAGAACCACACAGTGCTTTAATCTGAAACGTATATCCTGTGCTCTGCAACATGGCGGACTGGCTTTAATCGACAGCTAAGGTTTGCGTACTAGCGCTGTCTCCTCTTATTTTAACTTTCTTGCAGCAAACACACAAAAAAAAAAAAAAAAAAAAAAAAAAAAAAACCAGTTCAATGAACAGACACCAGACAGGGTGACGATGCAATTGCTGTGTGGTCAGTTGGTTGGTCAGATGATAAATCGGAGTGTGTGTAAGAGCAGAAGGTATTCTAACCTGCTTGTGTATAACTGATGTCTGAACATAGAATTGCAGTGTGCCTGCACATTCGTATGTTTTACACACGATTTCACATTGTCCACCATGTTTAATGTGGCGAAAGATTGGCCATCAGTTATTATGTGACACAGAATTGCTTACTTACGTCTTGATTTTGAATTTAGGTCAATCTGCGATATAATAGGCCGACATGGGAGCAGAATAGAAACGTATATTTTTTTAGCTTCCTTGTACCATAACGCATAGAAGTAAACAGTGTGGTCTCTCGTTCATGATGTTAGCGGTGGAAAAATACCAACCGGAAGTGCCTGTAATTTGGCAGTCCCAAGTACACTATCTGTATCTTCAAAAGCTTTGGGTAGGATATGAAACGCAAACTGACAGCTTAGAATGTAAATACAGCAGTTGATCGTGCTATTTTGCTTAGACACTGAGTTAGTGTTTACCTCTGTCTGTTGATGACTCGAGAAATAGTTGGAGTTTCTTTATGTATTGTTGTATTTTCTTTACTGTCCCAGTGGAAAATAAGTATTTTACAGACAGTACACATCTTTCAGTGATAATTCAACTACTTACTTTTTAAATAAATATTCAATAATGATATTCTTTAAGCAATGTTCACTATTAAAAGAAAATCTATGTTGTACACAGTACCTGGTGGCTTTTGTCTCGGATTTTTCGGACGATGTACGTTTAATGTAACTGACGTCTCGCTAGCACCAATTAAGACTCAGATAGGCATGTGCACTTATATCTCAAGCGAAAAAATCTTTCACAGAGGTACTACATGTTGGTATCAGGCAAAGTTCTAAAATGTTCATGCATTATGGATGTAGAGATCCCAACAGACGTCACTGTTCTGAGTATTCAGAATACACCTGCAATAAAAAAAATAAATAAATAAAAAAGTTATCCTGTTAGGACCTTAGTTAACCACACATTCTGTAATCGTGCCATATTCAAAAATAAAATACCTAATATTGATGACAAATGAGGAATATCAGTGTAAGCATACTCGGAAATCGCGACATAATCAAATCTAAGCATTAAAATATTGGGAAGAAATAAAAAATATCATCCTTTCCATACCCTCGGAACTCACTAGATATTAGGAAATAAGCAGCCAAATCTTTCTGACTACCGAATAGTGTGTCATTGATACTCATTTCACTTACCAGCAATTTAAACGTTCCCATAGTTCTGTCTCTAACCATAATCTTGAAAATCGCAACATATTTCCCCAAAGGTCAAATATTCGTGAGAAGGAAGAACATTGCTGGTCTTACCACTTGCAGCAGCAATTTAATTCTCTGTTTTTCAGTCACACATAAATCACCCAATCGATGTTACTGTCTCCTGAGATAGCAATCACAAGTAACATAGAGTACTGGATATAGTACTACTGTTATATTGCCATGAGTCTTCCGACAGATAGCGTGGCGCTGTGGTTAGCATGAATGAATGCTGGGCTTGTAGTCCCCAGTTCAAATTGGCCATGCACAGAAAAAAATATATCTTTATATTTACTATTTCTAGGATGTTCTGCTTGTTTTTTATGTTTGATGAACTTGTAAGTTCCAGAAAATTCTTTCTATCTATAAATAGTGGAGCATTCCAAGCAGAAGGCAGTCTGTACTGCATGTATGCTTGTGTTAGGAATAAACGTGTTCTAAGTGTAAATTTTTGTGCTCTATTAGCGACCAGCCTTCGAATTCCAGACAACCTGCAGTCTTCAACATGACAATATGATTAAGAAAATCCCACAAATTGTTGTGGATAAGTAACTCCTGCAATGTACTACAAATGATAAGATTAGAAAAAAATTATTTTTATGTGACAACCTTTGAACACACCTCGTGTGCAGTAGTTCACCACTCCACCCATTACACTACAACATCTTGCTGCTAGTGATATCATATTATGGATATTATACAGTGTTATTCTCACATATTTCCGTTCCGATGTTCATATGATTTTATTTACATGTAGTTATAATAAATTAAGCCAGAGCTGATTTTGTGATTCATCTTATAATTCGCAGTGCCCTAAAACGGTTTACTGTGAGTTATAGAAACCAAAACTGTAAGATATACAGAAAATCAAGATGGCGTCGTTTTGAGGTCACTTTCCTGGTCGTCGTTCATTGGTTATCGTCATAGCGAACTTCAGTGGAGAGAAAGAAATTTTTTCTTTCCTCAAAGTGGCTAGCACTGTTAAAAGTTTCATAGTCCATTGCTCTTGCAAGGTTAAACTGGCAATGTCAGCAGCTCTTAATTTATACTGAGCGAAACGTCTGAACAAACGTCGACAGAAAATCTCGAGACAGACGCAACAGACCATCTTAACAAATGGTCTGTCAGCTTAAAATTTACGACAAGTTTTTATAATATCTCTATTTCCGGTATCTTTAAGGTCAAACAGCTTCGACAGTTATTTAGCTTACCTTGTACCCACAATAAAACATTTAATGCAAACTGTGTCATTAGTTCATTTAAGGCTCCTTTTCAGCAGATGGCAGATGCTTATAAAATATTTGTATTACCACACTACTCCGTCAAACTTGGATTAGGGTAGGAACGTTTTTCTGTATTAGGTCTAATGATCCCGCCAATGAATAATGTATTTTCTCAAGTCTCAGATACATAATATTTATTCCTGTCTGTGTACTCTGTTAAATGACGCTACCGATTTATTATTAGGACACTAGTTACCCAAACACACACTCGGAAATCGTCACATATTCGGAAATTACTATTCAAAAATCTGTCTCGTCCTTTGTTTTCTAATTAGTTGTAAATATAAATAACACATACAATTGTAGAACATACTTTTAATATATTCAGAGTAGTTCAATTTAAATTAAATGATGAAAAAATAAGTGATGGGAGGATCTGAACCTATAACTTTACATTGTACACATTACGAATCCACAAAGATATCCATTACGCTACAAATACACATGTTGACAATGACTTTGAAGCGAGGAGGTTAGAATAAAGGGAGATGGCAGCATCTATGCAGACCACATATGCCAGTTGAAGCCTGTCCTCCATCTTGGTCAGTTTTGAAGTGCTACTTCTCTGTTAAAACTATGCATTAAGTCAACCCTCTTACTGTTGACACATTGGTTGACAGTCTCTGCAAAGTACGTGCTTTCAAACGATATACTTTCTTGAATAAATAGTAATAAATATTCATCATACTATATTTTAAAACTTAATTTTAATGGCTAATTTGCACTCTTTTGACACGTTGTACATCATGGAAAAACTGTCAGACGTTTTATTCCTGTTTTAAGTGATATAAAACATTTTCTCTGCAATACGAACACTTCTAAAAAAACTCAGCAGTATGGCGGAGGTATGCTTCACTTTTTCAGTGTAAGGGCGTCTCCCTGTATTCTAACCTCCTTAGTTTTAAGCGTATACAACCTAAACTGCAATAGTTACATTGTTGATTTATTAAAAATCGATACTTATCTGTAAGGAAAGCGTTTTCCTGATTACTCTTAAAGACTTCTTAATGGCATACTGCAAGTTTTAGTTCACCATTTCCGAATATGCTGGATTTAAAATAGCGTCTGTCACATCAAATATTCTACATGTGCTGTGTATCGTCTCTGATCCTAAACAGAAGTGGTATTTTGCAGCCGCTAATGCATACTGATCTCTCGTCTCTGCTAATATGGGCTGAATAGGGTTAGTGCCTACAATGTGTGCAGTTGTGTTCATTTTTATAAATGCTATATCTTGTGAATTATTGCTGATTTGTGGTTGTTTCGGGTTTTTCATGAAGAATTGTGCAGCAGTACAGTTTGTTAGTGGTATTCGATATTAAATTAAACCAAAAGACGTGAATGCCAAGCAAATATTTGTATTAAACTGAATCGTAGAGTGTCAGTCTCCTAAACTGGTGTGATGATGCCTTTCTGTTCCGTGCCTGGTTATAAGTAAGGATATAGAAGTTGCAAGAAACTAAGATGCTTTTCCAAGTCACAAAAAGACTTAGAACAATTTTGCAAAAAGGAAAAACTTATCCCAAAAAAGACAATGCACCAGAGAGACACTCGTACATTAATGATGCTCACTTTACTAAAAATTCAATATTAGAAATTTAGAAACCATCAAATTCATTACTTGTGAAAACGGAGTAGAAATGCGCAGAATTTATTGTCACTTGTAACAAAATTCAGTTCCTCACATTTTCCAGAAGTTGTAGATGTATTTGTTTATCCTATTAAAAGCTATGAAAATCTACTACAAAAAGAAAAGATGCTTGCAAAATTGCGAATAAAATACCCACCAATATGTGATAGTGGAAAAAATTCTGATTTAAATAGAACCCAGTTGTTTGTAAGGTTTACATTACTTGATCCAATTGAAGGAAGTGTATTGAAAGTATAAGTAAACCAAAAATAAAAAGTAGTTTGCCAGGACAAACAAACTCAAGTTAGAGAAGACTAGAGTAATTGTGCTGCTCTAGCACACTCCATTACAGACAAGCAGAATTATTGTGCCTGATGATATATAGTTGCCATTGTATTCTTACTTGACTACCAGCTAAGAAAATCTAAATCCTGACTGAAATGCTGGAAGGAAATGCCTGAAAACGCAATTTTAGGAGAGAATTAAAGATTGACAGTATTCTGTAATAAGTATTATAGAACTGCAAACTTTCCACAAAGTGAGTTGTGAATATGTTATACATTTTAGAACATTTTACTATTGTTATCTAGTTGGTCTGCTGCAGGAATATGAAATGACACAGTAAGCATAAATATAAGTGTTGCCATAGAACATTCGGTGATTCCTTTTTTTCTTTGATTTTATTTGATTTATTTCGTATTCCATAAAACCATATCACGATAGATCACACGGATGTGGGATCAGTCATGTTACAAATGGTTACAAAATACAGAGATACAATAAATAATTTCACAATAACAGGCGGTGCTCATCAAGTGGTGAATAATGTTACAGGTAGAACTAGACATAAAATTAGAATCATACAGGTCAAATAACATAAAAGAATGATTGTGGGAAAAAAGATGCATAGTACATAAAGCATATCAGTATAAATGGGTAAGATGTATAATACAGTAATTATATTAAAACAGAGAGTCTTGATAACATAAATAAATGTGGCAATACAAAAATTACAGGAACAATTATTAATTTGTCTGCATATACTCATCAAGAGAGTAAAATGACTTTTCCACAAGATATTTTTTCAGTTTGTACTTAAATGTAGGCAGGATCTTAATATGTACTTTGATTTTAGCTGGGAGAGCATTGAAAATCTTTGTGGCAGAATAATGGACACCTTTTTGTACAAGACTTAAGCGTTTAAGATCCCTATGTAGGTCATTTATAGACCTAGTATTGTGATCATGAGAGTCACTATTAGGTTGAAAAAGAGAAAGGTTATCTGAAACAAAAATCATTATAGAGAAAATGTATTAAGAGGTGTTGGTTAGTATTTTTAAATTGCGGAACAGGTTTCTACAAGAAGCTCTAGGGTTAACACCACTCATTATTCTGATTGCTCTCTTTTGTGTGGTAAATATTTTTTGGCTAATGGTTGCTTACCCCAAATAATTGTGCCATAGGACATGATGGAATGAAAATATCCAAAATACTTAGCTTTGGTAGTATCTATGTCACTAATAGGGGTGATTACATGCAGAGCGTAAGCTGCTGCACTGAGTCTTTTATGGAGATCTAATATATGCTCAGACCAGTTCAATGTATCATCTACTAGAATGCCCAAGAACTTAGTACAATCACACTGTGATAGGGATCTATTTTGGTTACCGCAGCTTAAGAGGAATACCTTATTCTCTTGCTGAGCTGTATAAAATTGGATATATTGGGTTTTTTCAACATTGAGGGTCAGTCCATTAGACTTAAACCAGTGTAGAACATCAACAAGTACAGATTTACATTTGTTTTCTATTTCGCTTGTTGTATGTCCTTCAAACAGAATAGTTGTGTCATCTGCAAAAAGAGTAAATTTGCTGTCTGTGTGTGTGCACAGTGGGAGATCATTGACGAAGATAAGGAACAACAGAGATCCCAAAATGGACCCCTGTGACACTCCACACTTTAATAAGCCCCAGTCAGATGAAATAGGACAGCCATCAGCATCGCTAAGTAACACCTGTTTCCTATTTTGTAAATAAGATTCAATCCACTTTCCAACCCTACCTCTCAAGCCATAAAAGTGGTCCTCCTGTACGAGAATGTTGTGGTCTACGCAATCGAAGGCCTTTGACAGGTCACAGAATATTCCAATAGGTGAAATTTTGTTATTTATTAAGTCAATAATTTCATTAGTAAGAGAAAAAATAGCTTTCTCAGTTGATCTACCTTTCTGAAATCCAAATAGGTTTTTATTGAGGATGTTGGGATGGTGTATAATTCTTTTATACCTTAGTTTCTCTAATACTTTTGAGGAGATACTGAGCAGAGATATTGGGCGATAGTTAGAAACATTGGTTTTCTCACCCTTCTTAAAGAGCGGTTTCACAATGGCCAGTTTTAATCTTTCAGGGGCAACACCTTGTTGCATAGCTTCATTAAAAATGTGACACAGGATTTGAGATATATTGTCACTACAGTGCTTGAGAACTTTAGATGAAATGTCGTCAGCACCTGTTGAATTTTTATTTTTCAAGGCGTTAATGGTATTCTTAACTTCATTAGTAGTGACTGGAGCTATAAAAATTGCGTCATATGTACTAGGATTAGCTCTTTGTAATAAATACATGGTTGCATTCCAGGAACCTTTACAGCCTACATGTTCTGATGCAGTTATGAAGTGGTTGTTAAATATATTAGATATTGCTACTGGATTATGGATAACCTTGTCATTGTGATTACCTTCTATGGTATTGACAGTTTTATTGGTCTTGCCACACTCTCTCTTTATAACATTCAAAACAGTTTTTATTTTGTTGTTGAATTTTTCCATTTCAGATTTACTGTATAAGCTTTTAGATTTGTTTATCACTGTTTTTAAAATCTTAAAGTTTGTAATGATATCTTGCAAGGGGATTATTTGATGCTCTGAGTGAGACATGTAAATCCCTCTTTGTCCAGCAAGAAGTTTTGATACCTTCTGTAATCCAAGGTTTACTGGATGAGACTCCAGTATTCTTCCTGACTTTTTTTTGGAAAAGTCATTTCAAATACAGAAATAAATTCATTTAAGAAAATGTTAAATTTATCATTGACATCTACTGCACTACACACTAAGTCCCAATCTACCTGTGATAAGTTGTAATTAAAGGTAGAAAGAGTTTTTGTATTAATACATGTAAAGGACTTATAGGTGTAGGAGGTTTTGTTGAATAAATTTATGTCACTGGCTTTAAGTAATTGCCCATCATGGTCAGACACACCAAGCATGACTTTCCTTACACTTACACTGTTGACTATATTCTTATAAACAAAAATATTGTCTAAAAGGCTCTTAGAATTTTCTGTAACTCTAGTGGGCCAGTTAACTGTAGCATGCAAGTTGTATGAATTCATTACATGTCCTAAGTCAGTCTTATAGTAATTATCAGTTAACAAATTAACATTGAAGTCACCTGCAACTATTAAATTTCTGGTTCTAGAGAACAGTTTGACCAAAAGACATTCTAACTTATTCCGAAAGATTCAAAGCTTTCCTGCTGGTGCTCTGTAAATGGTAAGTACCGTAACTGTCATGTCCTTAGCAGTAATTTCAACCTCACAGACTTCAAAATGTTGATCTACACAATATTTATTTACGTCTAAAGGTTTATATATGATTTTACTGTCTATATAGATTACAGCACCACTTTTCTCTTTAACTGATCTACAATATTGACTAGGTAGATCATAGCCATCAAACTGCAGGCCATCTATTCCAAGTGTCATGTGGTGCTCAGTAAGGCATAACACATGAGGACAATCAACAACATCCATATCCCCTAGATTTACAGATTTGACTTCCCTGTTTTGTTTAGCTGTAGGCCATGACTAGTACAATCACTTCTTTGCAAAAAAGCATTAATATCGATTACATTCACATTAGCAAACTCTGATGTCAAATTCATTATATATTCATTACACTTATACACAGTTGTGTGAAATTCTGTCTGATCATAACAGTAAGGAATGATACAAAGCAATATATTTGTTTGGTCCAATGCAGCAATCGACTTCTTTAAGTCAGGGATAAAGTTGTTACTTTTACGAATGTCATTTGTCCCTGCTAGAATAATAACTACATCATCACGATTGAAATCCCTAACGAGATCAGATGCACGCTCAACTACACTCCCAAAGCATGCATTTGGTTTGTTAACAGAAGTTGCGCAATACCTAGGTTTTAGAAAGTCAAACAAGGATGCACAGTTTCGTCCATGACTGTCAGACAGTAGTAAAAGTTATTTCGTATGATAGCTCATGGACTGAACTTTTCGTGTATTTATGGGAACATGGACTGTTTCAGTCACTCCAGAGGATTCTTCTGTTTCTCATCCAAGGCACTAAAACGGTTGCTAGTCTTCACTAGAGATAACTGCTGAGAGACGATATTTTTTCTTGTCTTCTTGGATTGCTGCCAGTTGTTATTTTCGTTTCTTGTTTCACATTCATTATGTCGCCTTTTGTGTGACAACTTGTCATTTAGGAAAAGGTTTCATATACGTAGGCATAATTTCTCAGTACTTAATTACGACATACCTTACCTTAAAATACGCGTTTTGCAAATGTATTTCAAGCGCCGTTACATTTAGGCTGCCAGCTTTTGTAATATTGAAGTATGAATAAAAAATCCAGCAAATACGGCACATTGGAGGTCGCACAACGCGATGTTCATTTGTTGTAGACCACGTGATTATGTGGCTAGCGAATCACAGCACAAAGAAGAGTGTCGTCGCCGGCCAATGGTAACCAAACCTCACCGCCGCGCAACATGCAAATAAGAATTTTTGACGTTGGAAATTAAATATGCGATAATGTTTTTATATACGAAACCGCACAATGTTTACAGGATGTGAAAATTAACGACTTAACATGAATTTTCAATTATTTCATTTTCGAAATCCCTTGATTACCCTTTCAGACAGATGATAAAATAAATAAAACAAGCTATAGCTGCTCTATAGTTGACAGGTTCTTGTATGTATCCTTGTCCGGTCAGTAACAGTAATTGGCCTCGTAAAATGAAGATTTAGAATTACTTGATCACTGTTAATGGCCTCGGAAAATGAAGATTTGGAATTAGTTGACGACTGTTTCGTACATATAAAATAAGTAAAACGTGCTAGAGAACTTTGTAGTTGAGAGGATAAAGTGATTCTAAATCTTCATTTTAGGAGGCCAATTACTGTTACTGACCGGACAAGGGTACATACAAGAACCTGTCAACCATAGAGCAGGTATAGCATGTTTTATTTACCCTGTGACCTGTACGAAACAATGATCAAGTAATTCTAAATCTGCATTTTACGGGGCCAGTAACTGTTACTGACCGGGCAAGGGTACATACAAGAACCTGTCAACCATAGAGTAGGTATAGCATGTTTTATTTGCCCTATGATCTGTACGAAACAGTGATCAAGTAATTCTAAGTCTTTATTTTACGTGGCCAATAACTGTTAATGACTGGACAAGGGTACATACAAGTACCTGTCAACCACAGAGTAGGTAAAGCATGTTTTATTTGCCCTATGATCTGTACGAAACAGTGATCAAGTAATTCTAAATCTTTATTTTACGTGGCCAGTAACTGTTAGTGACTGGACAAGGTACATACAAGAACATGTCAACCATAGAACAGGGTGGTTTTATTTCTTACATCTTTTTAATTATAATATTTCTTGTCACAGAAGAGTCTGCCATCAATTGTCATACTGTCAACGCCATCTAGATGGCATTGATACTCTTGTAGTTGAAACCTTTACCAAAACATTACCGCATATTTAATTTCCAACGTCAAAAATTCTTATTTGCATGTTGCGCGGCGGTGAGGTTTGGTTACCATTGGCTGACGACGACACTCTTCTTTGTGCTGTGATTCGCTAGCCACATAATCACGTGGTCTACAACAAATGAACATCGCGTTGTGCAGCCTCCAATTCAGGCGATCGGAAGCAAATGTGCCGTATTTGGTAGATTTTTTATTCATACTTTAATATTACAAAAGCTGGCAGCCTAAATGTAACGGCGCTTGAAAGACATTTTAAAAATGCGTATTTTAAGATAAGGTATGTCGTAATTAAGTGCTGAGATATTTTGCCTACGTATATGAAACCTTTTCCGTCATTTTCACCTTTTAATATTAGAAGCTCTTCTAACAACACAGAGATTATTTCTTCTTTTTTGTCGTTAGTAGCTACTTTTTTGCAATTGCCACAAACGCACACCTTTTGTACAGGGCCAGCATTTACGCAGTTATAATGGTAAACAGTCTTACATTTCAAACACAAAACACCTTTAACGACTTTCTTTTGTCCATTGACTCTTGAAGTGCAGTTTCATGGTTGTATGACGAAGTAGACGCTGTTGATACTAAACTAACACCGTGCTCACAGTTTTTTTTTTCACTTTCAAAATTATATTACAACAAATGCGTTTCCTGTTCTTAAATACATCCAATATCTTGCATTTCACACACACTTCAGGCTGTTTGCCTTTGTTTACTTCCTGTACACTCTTAAACGGAATTTCTTTGTCACCGTTTTCGTCTACATGAAAGTCTTATTTTGAAACTTTTTGAATAATATAACATGTCATACATAATTCTTCACTATACCAACCGATATTTTTGCAAGATACGCACTTTTCATCGTTATTCTTACACTTTTTTGAGGAGCTAACACACTCGCGAATTACATTTGGCGCCATTTCTTGCTCGAAATATTTGTCGTTTTAACACTTCGATTTGTGTATTTAAATGTTGAACACACTTTAGACATATTACAGAAGCACCGATTGTGCACAAAATGTACACTAAAGACAATACTGTACTTCAATTTTCTACAACAAGATACGATCAACATATGAAGAAGAAACATCTTTGGCTACACTATGGCTTTACTTCCTACTTTAATACATTGACACTCCAAAAGTTATGTACTGTGTGTGAAGTGCAGTTATTGACTGCCATGTTCTCCTGTTTCCATCCCAGAACAATAATAAAAAGCAAATATCAGTATTGAAACCGTACTTAAATAATCTAGTTTAAATAAGTTCCAAAGATATAGGGCCTATATGAGAATCGCCATTCCATATCAAGCAAAATAGAGTAACGACTGCGAAAGTGTGATATCACTGACTTCACTACATGGCAAATAGCGCATAAATTGGAGCTAGCACCGCCAAGCGGCGAAACGGGTGTACTCGACAAATGATCACACTTTCTACCTTCTATTCATTATGCTTGTACTACGTTATAGTAGCCGTATTTGAATTTGGCAAGGAACTAAATATGAATATATATGGCTGGCACACTCAACAGCAGACGTTCAACATCAAGGTAGTATAGACATCAATGTTGGCTGTAGAAGAGAATGTCTCATGACATAAGTACCAGTCATGACACTCAAGCGAATTTTTGTAACTGAACCAGCACCTAACAATAGGGAATAATACTGTTTGGTGGGTATCTCCTGAATTGTTAAGTCGTGTTACTGCCAGCTTTTATTCGTTTTCCTGGTGGTTTTTGGAATCGAAATGCAGTAACAACCAAAAATTACATTATTTGTAATTTTTCAGATTTCCTAAAAACCATGTAAGTTGTGCAAAAATCGTAGGCCTCTAACTGAAATGTTTTGGATACAAGTCATCTGAGAATTACACAAATTTAATTATAGTAATGAATGATCTATCTAGGAGAAGAACTATTTATATAATAAAATTTGGATGTCCAAATGTACAGAAAAAATTGTGTATTATAAACTATTTATATACTAAAGTTTGGATGTCGAAATGTACTGAAACAATTGTGCATTATAAACAATACAATAACCTTAAGAGTGTACTAGAATAACCAAAACTCTTCTTGTGGGCACGAACAAAATAAACTCTCAGCTAGCAGCCCACCAGAAAACAGCAGATGCTAATGATCGCTCAGTGAGTGGTGCCCATAATCCTTATTTTGAGTTTAAAGCACAAAATAAAGCCCCCTATTCCTATGGGCATCAGACAGAAGTATGTCTTAAAATAGTACACCATAATATGCAGTGAAGTTATTAGGAACAGAACTACTTTTGAAAATAAATTTATATTTAGCTATACTCTGCATCATTGAACACTGGCTAAGAAAAAAAAATGAAAAAAAGCCAGTTGGTGAATTTACTCTAAACAGTTATTCTTGTTGGAATGAAATTAAGGGATTGCTATGTAAAAAGGAAATTAAGCCGCAAAAGGCTCACAAAGTACACTAATATGCAAGTTGAAGTTTTTTTTAAATTTTTCTTAACAATCTAGTCATACTGATACTGAATGTGTGTAGATCTCCTGAAAGAAGTATTGAGACTTGCACTCACTCCCTTTAAGCACTAGTAATTAAAGGTTATTCACCAAATAAAAACGTACTAATATGTGAAGATTTTAACACTGACTTCCTCACATGTGTGAAAAACAAGGATCAGTTGCTGAATATTAAAAATCCATTCAACTTAGCCGCAATTGTCATAACCTCATCCAGGATCATTGAAACGTAAAAAATAGCTCTAGGTAGATTTTCATAGATGTTAATAAAATATACAACTCATTCAAAGTCATCAACACAGGTCACAGCAAACATGAAGCCCATATACTAACTGTGAATTTAAATGACAAAAAGCAATATCCCATAGTAACTGCATTGCAAGGCGATTCCATGATGGAAATACAAGACTTTTCAACTGTTTATTAAAGGCTGAGAATTGGTTTGATATATATGAAGAAAATTATGTAAATCGTAGATGTAATTCTTTCCACAACACATTTCTCCACTATTTCAGTACTGCATTTCCATTAAGACATAAAAAGTAGGAAACAAATGTACAAATTCATGAGTGACAAAAGGGATAAGAATCTCCAGCGAAAAAAGTGTGGTTTGAAGAACTACATGAAACACAATGATATGGATGTTTAGTTTAGGTCATACTGTAAGTCCCACTGTACTATTTACAAAAAAGTAATCCAACAAGCAAAATATTATATAATGATAATTTCACAAAAGTATCTAACAATAAAATGAAAGGCATCTGGTGAAAAATTAAACTAACAAGAAGCAGCATGATATTAACAAAACCTTGGAAATAAATCTACATGATAGACTGACATTAGAACTAGAAAAAATAGTAAATGCTTTTAATGACTATTTCAGTGAAGTAGCTGGGAACCTCACATCGATTAAAAATATATATATTCATAGAGACAATAATCAACACCTAACAAATGTGGAACCAATTCAAGCATCAATGTTTCTCCACAAAGTTTCAAATACTGCAGCAAACATACGTATAAAAGGACTAAAAAAACAATATTGCAGTGGCAATGACAACATACCAGCCTTAACTGTAAAGAAAAGTAGTGAATACCTTCTAGGACCACTAACTCCCATAATAAATGCATCCTTTAGTTGTGACGTTTTCCTTGATAGCCTAGAGATTTCTAAAATTACCCCACTTCACAAAAAGCGCCCCAAAATGACATAGCTATTTATAGACCAATAGCGCAACTCAGCACATTCTCAAAAATATTTAAAAAATAGTTTTACACCAGATTAGAAAGCTTTATTAACAAGTTATTTTTAGTATCAAAACACCAGCATGGCTTTAGAAAAGCGAGAAAAACTACCACAGTTGTATACAAATACCTCAACACAACCTTAAAATCACTAGAAAATAAATAAACGTCTACATAATTTTTGTTTTTTTAGTTTTGTCCTAAGCCTTTGATGTAATTCACCACACTATATACCTTAATAAATTAACTTATAAAGGTGTAAGAGGAACTGCAAACAAATGCTTATTTCATATCAGTCAAACAGAATACATAAAGGAGAAATGAAATTTGAATAAAAGACTACACATGGCCATCAGTGTACTGTTCATTCTTCTAATATAATGCCTGTTAGATATAGTGTTCCACTAGGCCCAATCCTAGGATCTATACTGTTTCTGTGTGTACTGAAGCTGTGTGTATGAAGCTTACTTCAGGGCATAGTACACTATTTGCTAATGACACAAATATCCTGCTAACAGGTACAGACCCAGCTGACCATGACCAAAAGATTAAAGCACTTATGTCATCAATCAGCAAATGGTTCAGTGAGAATAATCTCACTATAAATGTGCAAAAAACAACCATGTAATTTCACTCACTCTTCTCATAAACAAGAAATGCTTGTAATATTCATAGCTGATGAACAGCTTTTCAATGTAAACTCAATTAAGTTTCGTGGCATTTGGCTTGAAGACAATCTTAAATGGAGCACTAAGACATTATTTCTCAATAATGCTGTCAACTGTGTGTTGTATTCTAAGAGTATTCGGAAAATAAGACACCAAATGTAGTGGGACGGATTTGATAGCTTCTACTCTACTATATCAGCTTTTTTTTGCAGGAGTTGGAATTATAAAAAATTATTTATGTATTAACAAAAACGATTTATTAAATGTATGCATTATGATTTTGTTCATGATGTGATACTTAAAAGTGTTTTGTGTTTGTTCTGTCTGTTTCAAGGTTGATCGAGGTGCTGCAATGAACAGGAGTAGCATTGTTGCAGCACTGACCGGTATAACAGAACTGGTCATCATGTGAAGTTAGCCGATGGTCATGGGGCAATGGATGTCTCTGCGCCTTTTTTATTGCGACACATCGATCTTCCTCTAAGAAAAAATATATTAAAAAAAAGAATATTAAAAAAAAGAAAAATGCTGTTATATCACGTTTGGTCAGTCTTATATCAATGTTTGATTGGATCACTGGCAACTGTTAACACTTGTTATGTAATTTGATCCAATAAGTGTGAATTAATTTACATGATTAGATTAATATTTGTTCCATAGATCATATATACGAGATTTAGTAATGATGAGGAACGTATCAGTTTAGTAAATTATTAAAATTGGAAGAACCAGCTTTGGCCGCATTGAAATGTTTATTTTTTATATACAATCATCCTCAGTGCATGAATCCAAACCCTGTGGGCCCACAAAAACACAGGGCTTGGATCCCTGTGTTTTTGTGGGCCCACAGGGCTTGGATTCTTGCACTGAGGATGCTGACACACTGACCGAAATCGATCTGTATTGTATATAAAAAATAAAGATTTCAATGCAGCCAAAGCTGGTTCTTCCAATTTTAATAATTTTAATGTGGTCGCTCTGCACAAGATTCCGGATGGAGTCGCCTACATGTACAGTTTAGAAAATATTTTCTGTACATGACACTCAATATTTTAAGGATTTTTGTTTTTATTTTTACTGTTTTTTTTTTACTATTTAAAAAAAAGTTTTATCTTAAGTGTAGAAGGAGTTGACATTCAGAACTTCCTTTAATATCTTTATAATTACTAGTTAGCTATCTGTCTGACTTTTGATGCTACTTGGTATGTGACCGAAGATTTTTTTGGCAACATAATTCTACGCCAAAGTTAGATTTAACCTTGAATAGTGAATATCACCCTTTTTCCTAGTGTTGTTGCTATCCACACTGCTATTACTTCTGCATTGGGTCAGATTGTTACTAACAAATTTCATGTGTGAATATATATATTGTGAAGCTACAGTGAAGATCCCTAGATCCCTAAATTAATGTCTGCAGGATGATCTTGGGTGGCACCCAGCAATTATTCTGATTACACGCTTTTGTGCAATGAATACGTTTTTACTCATGTTGAATTGCCACAGAATATAATCCCATATGAAAGAAGTGAATGAAAATAGTCATTGTAAGGTAATTTACTGAGATGTATAACACCAAATTTTGCAATGACCCTTATAGCATAAGTAGCTAAATTCAAACGTTTCAGCAGATCTTGAATGTGTTTCTTTTAATTCAATCCCTCATCAATGTAAACACCTAAAAATTTCGAATATTCTACCTTAGCTACAGATTTCTGTTCAAAGTCTAAATTTATTGATGGTGTCATGCCATTTACTGTATGAAACTGTATATACTGGTTTTTATCAAAGTTTAATGAGAATCCATTTGTAGAGAACCACTTGATAATTTTCTTAAGATATCATTTACAATTTATCAGTTAATTTTTGTTTGTCAGGCGTGATAGTTATAACTGAATCATTAGCAAAAAGAACTAGCTTAGCATCTACGTGAGTGTTAGAAAAAGTAATTGTTTCTTTTATATCATGTTAAAAGCGACTTCTTAAATTTCAAATAGCGAATCCTGGCTGGAAACCGCCAGATAAAAGAGCTGCAGTTATTTAAAACTAACAAGTCCTAGCAAAAGGGATCCAAGATAAGAGATTTGTGGAACGGAATGCATGAGGTTTCCTCCTGGAAGCAGAGGGAAACCATAATAATAAAACGGATCTCAGGTGAAATTACAAACAAGGGAATATTAACTAAGCTGGTTTATTGTCAGTTCACATGGAAATGGGGGAAACACCGATTTTAAATACACAACAAGAGTGTATCCCACTAATTTACAAGGTACTAATTTCGTTCACACACCAAGAGGGGTCAGATAAGCAAAAACGAGGATATAAAACATAAACAGGAGGATTGGCAAGACATGGGACACAATTATTCACAAGCGCGTAGCTGCGACACTTACTCTCACAGAAGACTGCGACATGAAACAGCACAATGCACAACCAGGCAGATAAGCCGAATCAGCCAAATTACGATATTCAGAACGACGTGCACTCTGTTGCACTTCCAATACCCGGAAGGGGCCACTAAATTTCTCACAAACCTTACACACGAGTGAACTGATAAGCCAGATGGACACAGAAGATGTTACGGAAATAGTAAGAGGTAGCATTATTTCAACACCTGAAGAGCTGGAAAACGTTGAACAAAGAATAGGTCTTTGTTCCACATGCCGTAACGGACACCAAACTAAAACTCACTAGTCACCATTTACCGATTTTAACAGAAATAAAAGTCACACCGGAAAACACACACAAGAGGAATGTGCCACATTCCCGAGAATAACATAATTCACACACACCTAAAGCACATGTATGTTATTACTGCTACAAAGCAGTAGACCTAGATGTGGCTCACCATTTAGACCATACGAACATCTTACCTAAGCCAAAACCAGAGAGAGACTGACATATACATAGACTGAATACTAATATTTACTTTGAAATGGTGTCAGGTCTATATCGGACATACATTCTTACCGCATTTTGCCTTGTTTTACGGAATTTAAATTTCCCACGGAAATCTCTTTGTCAGTTATTGTGCCTTCTAATTACATCTGTTGCTGCTTTGTGCACTCACCGTAAGTCTAAATAATTATCTAATTTACAGCAAGAAAATTTCATATTGAAACTACCTGGCAGATTAAAATCGTGTGCCGGAACTGGGACTCGAACCTGGGACCTTTGCCTTTCTTGGTCCAGCTATCCCGACACAACTCACGATGCCGCCTCACAACTTTAGTTCCGCCAGTACCTCGCCTCCTACTTTCCAAACTTCACAGAAGCTCTCCTGCAAAACATGCAAGACTAGCCCTCCTCGAAGAAAGGATATGGTGGAGATATGGCTTATCCACAGCCTAATGGATGTTTCCAGAATGAAACTTTCACTCTGCAGCGGAGTGTGCGCTGATATGAAACTTCCTGGCAGATTAAAGTTGTGTGCCCGAACCGGGACTCGAACCTGGGACCCTTGCCTTTCACGGGCAAGCGCTCTACAGTCTGAGCTATCCCGACACGACTCATGATGCCGCTTCACAACTTTACTTCAGCCTGTACCTCGCCTCCTACTTTCAAAACTTCACAGACGTTCTCCTGCAAACCATGCAAGACTAGCACTCCTGGAAGAAAGGATATGGTAGAGCGCTTGCTCACGAAAGGCAAAGGTCCCAGGTTCGAGTCCCGGTTCTGGCACACAATTTTAATCTGCCAGTAAGTTTCATATCAGCGCACACTCCGCTGCAGAGTGAAAGTTTCATTCTGGAAATTGCATATTGCCTTTAATGAAAATTTATTCCGATTTAAAGGCTGCTTAAATGTTGGACGTTTTAAAACTTCGTAAGTTCTGTAGGAGAGAAGTTCTATTCCAAACAAGTTACTCATTAAGTAATAAATCAACTTCATCTTAGACGTCGTACAATGCCAAGGTTATTCTATAAAAGGTTGGGCCCGAAGCGAAACGACCTGCTATTAGCCGCTGAAATGACATCAGTGGCGAATCAGCACTGCTAGCGAGGGGCGCGAAGCGGCGCTGCGCCGTCACGTAGAACACCACTAAACACACAAAAGTTAACTGTTTACGCATTGCTTATTGCAATTACATATCTCGTTAAATCCTTCCGACAGCCGAAGAATGCCACTGGCGTGATTTTCGCCTCTGTGATGCCGCTGCCTTTCTCTCTCTTCTGCTTCATGTTTATGTAGCGCACTACAATAAAAATTCAGTCTGTAAGAATATTTTATTGTCCTCCGGCGCCACATGAAGATATTTCTGCGAAATTACGTCGGTTAATCTCTTAGAAATATTTTTTTAAGTGTGTCACTTCCGTTAATCTCGTTGAACAGCAGCTCAGACTCTGACATCTGTCGCATCCACTAAGCACTAACAAACCTCGTCGAGATAGAATTTCTATCCACCCATATTCTGCGAGGTGTCTTGGAGGAGGACAAAGTAATTCATTAGACGATAACCCAAGTGAGATCTCATATTCGCAGCACGGCGTCTAATGTAGCCTGCCAGATACCTGAATCCTTAAGCTGGGCATTCAACATGTGTCATAACAGACGGTGCAGCAGCCCCACAACTAAAACGTATGTCCTGTCTCTCTGCTTCCCCATCTGGCATGGTCATTGCTTTAGACATATTATGGCAAAATTCCGCACAGCGGACTAGATGAGAAATTGTTGTGAATCTTCTTCCTGTCTCACATACGAAGTATTATACAGTGGAATGTCTTGGGCATTCTTTGCCAGAAGCAATAAATGCAGCCGATGTTTTACTTCTTTTGGATGAGGATGTTGATAGAAATGACCAATGCATCTAATCTGTGAAAACAAATTTTCAACACAATCCTGTTTCAGCCGTGCTGTCAACCCGTGAGAACCTGCACGTACGGATTTTGCTCAGAGTAATTTTAAAACAATCGGCATTTTAGCAATTTTAAATAGTCAAATGTTTGTGTTTTCTTATAAATGCTACTAGAAACACTTATTTAGACATATTCCGTACATTATGAACTGTTCTTTCACTGTCAGAAAAATGCTATACACGTGATCGATCGCGTAACTTTTAAAGGTGCATGTTCTCGCAGGTTAACATACACTTAACGCCTAGTGACAAAAGGTCAGAATGACAGCCAAATAAATAATAAATTGACATTAAGATTCCTTTCTGAAATGGTAACAGCTTCCTTCGGTTTCCAATCTATATTGTTTCACAGCACAAATACGTTATGCTGAGAATTGTTTTTTGGAGCTGTTTATTTGTTCCATAGGCAATTGCTAATGTCTTTTTGTCAACGATTCTGGGAGAATTTAAAATGTCAAACGAATCATTAACATATGAATCGAATTTTCTGTTGTAAACACAGGAATAAACGAAACAAAACATACACTGTAAACAACAAGCTACTTCAGGGTTACCGCTACAACTGCCGCCGTGTGCTTCGCCGGTGATGTCATGCACAGTACGACGATTTTCTACCTCGGACTGCGCAGTCCATTCGGGCCCCCTCTGGTATAATGCGTTATCAGTCTTAGAATCCTAAGTTCATTCACTTTGTTGTTCCGACTGCAAGAGAATCGCAGTGCCTTTCATCAAGGAACGCAATTTAACAATCAGTGTATCTGTGAAGTCAACCTTGCAGCCACACTCTTTGTGCACCACGTAATATTATTAATATTTGCATCGTCCATCCTATGATGCATTAGTATTGCCAACTTTGACAACACTACTGTCGAGTCCAGAAGTAAATTTTTTACATCATCTTTCCCTCTCACCCATGATGTAATGGAGTTACCAACATTGTAGCAATACAACTGATGTCTCGCATAGTCTGCTTTAACCTGTTCTGTCTTTAGTATGGAGCTTTTTTATATCTCAATGAGACGTATTACAGAGCATCACACATATATGAGTAGTTGTTATGAGCTACGTATCATCACTGAAGGACTAAAACGTATTATATACATACTATATACTACATACAAGACATCATATGTAAATGTCACACTAAATATCAATTTAATAATTTTTTCAGATGTTTATAAGTATACTGTCCTTTTGCTATTCTGGTTCTAGGATTTACTTGCCAATAACTGTTTTCATGAGGTATTTTGGCAATTTCGTAAGGTCCTTCGTACAGTAACGACCACTTTTTATTTTACCTTTTTATGGCACAAGAATAGGGATGCGTTTTCAATGATATGAGGTCACCTATTCGATAATCTATAGTCTTGGAGATATTTCTGTCAAATTTCTTTTTACGTTTTGTTGCACTCATTTGGAGAGTATGTATACATTATTTATTATGACTTATTTATCATATACATTATTGTTCACTTTTACATGTTATGAAACTCATCATAAATAGCTAACATATGCTTCACTCTTGCAGTAGGTACAGATCCATATAAATCACAAGAAACTAATTCTAATGGCTTGTTTGGAATAATGGAATGTCCATACGTTTTTCTGCTGTAGGATGCTGGTTTGGTTTTTTGGAAAATGACACAAGAACGTAATAATTTAGATGCTATTATTTTCAAATTAGCATAACAACAATGTCTAAGAATCTTTTTAGCACATTTATCTGGTCCAGAGTGTAATCTGTGTAAACCAAATAATTTGATTCAGATGTGATTTTAGTAGACAAACTCATCAGTTGCCAGTTCTGTAATTGTCTTTCTAACATAGTACATCATTATTTAGGTGATAATAATCAACATTGTTAATTTTTCGACTTTAAGTCCTGCTTGATTTCTTACCAATTTGGATCAGCATCCTGTAATACAGAAATATTTTTGATTAGTTAAGACTATCCTTACTGTTCTGTTACATCCAGATATTCAGATAAACCTTCAGGCAATCTCGAAAGACAGTCGGCTATTACATTATCCTTCCCTTTTATGTGTATTATTTCTAGATCATAGCTCTGTAGTATCATTGCCCATCGAACTAATCTGTTATGGAGTAATCTGCACGATAATAAAAGTGTTCCTGCCCAATGCTCACAGTAGACTTTAACTTTTTTCCCAAAAATAAAATAGTGTAACTTTTCGAATGCTCACTTCACATCAAGTTCAGTGTTGTGGTAAGATCTTTCATTATTATTTAAGATCCTACTGGTAAAGCTTATAATTAGGATTTTGTTGCCTTCCATCTACTTCTTCTCATTGGAACAAAAATGCTCCTAATTCCGTAAAACTTGCATCAGTAGCTATACAAAACTCCTCCATCATATCAGGATGGTACAAAATGTTTGCATTCACTAAAGCTTTATTGATTGCATCAAATACAAAACGACACTCTTTATTCCAATTCCATGGAACGTTCTTTCAGAGAAGTTTAAACAAAACATCATTATTAATTAAATTATTTGATAAATACTTTCGAAAAAATGATATTAAACCAATAAATGATTTTAATTATTTTTTGCTTGTTGGATATGAAAAATTCTTCATGGCACTTATTTTTCGTTTATCAGGTAGTATGCCTGTTGGTGAAATAATATGTCCCAAGAATTAAAATTCTTATCTGACAAAATTGGACTTTAGTAAATTTGCTGTTACTCAATATTCTTGGAAACATGCTAAAACTGCTTCTAATAATTCCAGGTGGTGTTCCCATGTCTTAGTAGCAATGAGTAAGTCATCTACATATACAGTAACCTTGTTAATTAAATCTGGCTTTAGTACAGTGTCTAAAGCTTCAATGAAAACTTCACCACTGACAGATAAGCCAAAAGGCATAACACAAAAATGATATGAACGTCCAACAAATTTGGGAGCAGTATATTTTCTTGATTCTTCATCTAACAAAATCTGCCAGTAGCTTGCTTTCAAATCGACTGAAGATAAGAACTGTATTCCTTGAAATTTCTGCAGAAGTTCATCCAACTTTTCTGGATGTGTCCTTACAGGAACAATTATTTTACTTATCTCTCTTATATATATTGCAAGACGAACACTATAATCTGACTTATAAATTGATAAAATAGGACTGCAATATTCTGAATGAGAAGGTTTTATGAGGTTTCAATCTAACATTTTCTTTATTTCTGCCTGCACCTTCTCCCGTTTTGTCCACGGTACCAAATAGGAGGACCTACAATAATTCTTGTGTGGATATACATTCAAGTGATATACGTATCCTTTTTTATGCCAGGTTTTTCATCGAATATTTTAATATATTTTACTAGCAATGAGGCTAGATCACTTGTTTCTGCTCTGTTTGATAACCAGATTCAGATACTTTATCTCAAACAGTTGTACACATGTTAGCTACTGATTCTTCACTAATAAAATTATTAGCAGGAATATTTTCCTCTACTTTACAGGCTGTAGGCACTATATAATTAATCTTCAAATTACTGCTTTTCATATATTGTTTGTTCTCCACACCAGTTAAATACAACTTTATCCGGCCACGTGAGCCACTTATAAGTAATAACCTACAGAGAGGTCGATTTCAGCATCCCTCCCACATAAAATATTTAATCCCCAAATGTATGGCACGGTCAATTTAGGAATCAAAACGTATGTGTCATTAAGTACATTATCCTCTACATTACCTGCCACCCAGCATTGAGTCTTTACTCTCTGAGAACCTAAAACTACTGCTCCAGTCACCATACAAGACTGTACAGGAAGTGTGGGAATAGATACATTCTTTGATATTAATTTATAGAAATTTTCACTAATTGCAGAAACTGCAGATCGTGTGTTAATTACTATAGGTGTATCCACAGGTATATCATAAGCCTTAGTGCTAATTACAGCTTATACAAAAGTTTTCTTTTCCTTTCATGTGTTTAATGGTTCTTCATTTAAATAATCTAGTATTTCTGGCCATCATTGTATCTGAATACTTATACTGAAATGGTATCAGGTCCTTCTTTACTCATACCAACAGGTCCAGGAAGACAAAAACAGATTGGCACTAGTTTGTTGGATTATTTGTAGTCGGTTTGAATTCATCTTCTGAAACTTCCATTAAACTAATGTGCTGATTATAGTTCTGGCTTTGTCTTGTAGGGTTTAAGGAAGACATCGTCGGTTGATTTCTCGGTTGTGAAATGTGTTGTTGTTCATGTCTACTAATAGGTACATTTATGCGTGCTCCTGTAGGTAATTTGCTTGTCTGTAGTATCCAGTTTGGTGGTGTATTATTATACCATACCAATTTGCCCAATTGTACTGGTTCAGTTGGTTCATATCAGGAAAACGTCCATCATATTATGTCTGCTTTCGTGATTTGGTATTATAACTGTTATAAACTACTGTCCATTAGTTTGCGGTTGAAAATTTTGATTTCATGGGTTTTGAAAATTGTTCAAAGTACTGTTATGGTTATTGTTATTATTTGGACTTGGATGATTATGGTTTCTGTTATTATGATTTTTATGTTTCTTGTTTGGTAGGCTATTCTGGCGCCGATTACGGTTATTAAACTTTTGACTAACGTTATTGGAATTAGTATTATTGTTATAATTGTTGTAGCTGTTGTTATTATTATTGTAGGCACTGAATCCCCAATTGTTGTTGTGATCTTCAGTCTGGAGACTGGTTTGATGCAGCTCTCCACAATACCCTATCCTGAGCAAGCCTCTTCAACTCCACATAAGAATGGCAACCTACATCTGTCTGAATCTGCTTACTGTATCCATCTCTTGGTCTTCCTCTGCGATTTTTACCCCACACACTTCCCTCCAACGCTAAATTCACAATTCCTTGATGTCTAAGAATGTGTCCTACCAATCTATCCCTTCTTTTAGTCAAGGTATGCCAGAAATTCCTTTTCTCCCCAATTCTGTTCAGTACTTCTTCATTGGTTATGCGATCCACCCACCTAATCTTCAGCATTCTTCTGTAGTACCACATTTCAAAAGCCTCCATCCTTTCCCTGTGCACACTGTTTATCGTCCATGTTTCACTCCCATACCAGGCAACACTCCACACAAATTCCTTCAGAAAGGACTTCCTTAGGATTAAATCAATATTCGATGTTAACAAATTTCTCTTTTTCAATAACGCTATTCTACCCATTGCCATTCTGCATTTTATATGCTCTATACTGCGACCATCACATGTTATTTTACTGCCCAAGTAACAAAACTCATCTACCTCGTTTATTGTTTTGTTATCTAATCTAATTCCTTCAGCATCACCTGATTTTCTTAGACTGCATTCCATTACCCTTGTTTTGCTCTTGTTAATGTTCAACTTATGTGCACCTTTCATCACACTGTCCATTCCGTTCAACTGCTCTTCCAGATCCTTTAATGCCTCTGACAGAATTACGATGTCGTAGGCAAAACGCACCGTTTTTAATTCTTCACCCTGAACTTTAATTCTTTCTCCAAATTTCTCCTTGCTTTCCTTTATAGCTTGCTCAATGTACAAATTGAATAACGTTGGAGAAATGCTACAACCCTGTCTTACTCCCTTCCCAACCACTGCATACCTTTCATGCCCTTCAACTCTGACAACTGCAGTCTGGTTTTTGTACAAGTTGTAAATAACTTTACACTCTCTATATTTTACTCCTTCTTGCTTGAGTTTTTTCCAATCGACATTGTCAAAAGCCTTCTCCAAATCTACAACAACTAGAAATGTAGGTTTGCCTTTCCTTAATCTATCTTCTACAATAAGCCGTAAAGGGATTATTGCTCCCCATATTCCTACATTTCTCCTGAACCCAAACTGATCTTCCCCAAAGTCGGCTACTACCAGCTTTACCATCCTTCTGAAAATAATTCGTGTTAATATTTTGCAACCATGACTTATTAGGTTCTGTAGTTTTCACACCTGTAAGCGTCTGCTTTCTTTGGAATGGGGATTACAACATTTTTCTTAAAGTCTGAGGGTACTTCGCATGTCTCATACATCTTACACACCAGGTGAAACATTTTGTTATGGATGGTTCTCCCAGTGACTTCAGTAGGTATGAGGGAATGTCATCCACTACTCTTGTTTCGACTTAGGTCTTTCAGTGCTCTGTCAAATTCATCTCTCATTATAGTATTTCCTATTTCATTCTCATCTACTTCTTCCCAACTTCCTACGTTCATTTCCTTCGTAGAGCCTCACTATATAATCTTCCCACCTTTCAGCTTTGCCTTCTTTGCTGAGAACTGGTTTTCCATCTGTGTTCTTGATATTCATAGAGCTGTTTTTCTTATCTCCAAATATCTCTTTTATTTTCCTGTAGGTGGTACCTCTTTTTCCCCTATTTATACATTCTTTTACAGATTTAAATTTGCCTTCTAACCACTCCTGCTTAGCCATTTTGCACTTCCTGTCAATCTCATTTCTTAGTCGTCTGTACTCCATTTTGCCCGATTCATTTACTGCACTATTATATTTTATCCTTTCATGGATTAAATTTAGTATTTTGTGTGATAGCCAAGGATTTTTTTGTTGGTCTTGGCTTCCTACCTATTTTGTCCTCTGCTGCCTTCACTTTTTCATCTCTCAATGCTACCCATTCCTCCTCTACTGTTTGATTTTCTCCTGTTTCTGTCAATTGTTGCCTAAAACTCCCTCAGAAATTCTCAAGAACTTCAGGTTCCTTCAATTTATCCAGGTCCCATCTCCTCATTTTCCTACCTTTCAGCAGTTTATTCAGTTTCAGGCTGCAATTCATGACCAATAAGTAGAGGCACCTGTTTTTCGCGACGCGCGAAATCGCGAAATTTTCGCGAAATTTTACAGTTTTTACGGAAAGTCGCGAAATCATTGAAATTTACGAAAACTCACGAAATAATCCACGAAATTTAGTAAAATCTCATCAGGCGTTTAAATTTTAAATGTACCGGCGGAAATTTGAGATATAAATGACCATCGATTGTATACCATTTCGATAAATATTGTTTCGAGTCATCACAATCGATTGTACATCTTTTCGATATCTATTGTTTCGACTGCTAACCTGATTTCCCGCGCCGGTTCTTTATTTAATCTGGTGACTGGTACTGTACTGCGTGTTCGTAACTGTTTCAGATCGCTGGTTCTTTCAGTGTTTCGTGATTTGTATTATCACAGCATTAACATGGTCGTAACAGTTTTCGATCGCGAAAGGGAATTCTCTTCAGAAGGATTCTTCGTTTTTGATAAAACGAGAAAAATTCTGATGTGCAAATACTGCAATGTGCGCATTGAGTGGCAAAGGAAAGACACGTGCCTAAAACATATAAACAACAGTTCTTCCCATAAGAAGAACAAGGAGAGAGTGCTGTCGACAGGTGTGAAGAGACAAGTCACACTGACAGACATCAGTGCAGCGGCAGCGGCAAAACGAGCAAAAGTTGACAAAGAAGAATTCGTGCTATCAACAACACGAGCATTCATCGAGGCAAATATCCCCCTGGAGAAAGTGGATCATCCGAAACTCCGAGAGTGGATGAACAAATACATACCAGGTTTGTGTAATATCACCTTTTTTTTAATTATTTTTAAATATTTTTTGAAGGGAATAAATATGAGTTGAACAAAGAGCCAGTTATAGCGGGGCTTCTGAGAAGTAAGTGCAATCGAAGTGATTACGCTTTCTGAACTCTGTTACAATGACAACAAGAATGCGTCCTTTTTTTCCGCCTTATATACGATTCGGTGTTGTGAGCATAATTACTTTTTACGATATTCATTCAGCAATAAACGGTAACTTATTTTTTATGAATTTCACGTTTCTGCCATGTATTTCTCGTAGAAGATATTTACTAGTATGTCCGCAACAGCGAATTATTTACAGTGCAAAACGTAAACACACATTCTCATTGGGTGTCTGCCACTCGTGATTGGCTACTTCACCTCCCGTCATTCATTACACCGCTACTAACAACTGCATGTCAATAAGCGGCCGTTGACACGTCTGCTGAAGGACTCAAACCATTAGACGCGGGAAAATACAAATACATGTGAGCTGAAACCATAAAACAAAAATTTAATCTTGGTCGAAATAAATGAGAGTTGATCGAATATCCGCAGTTCTACTCTATTTCAGTACCCCAGGTAAATGATTAACTGCATATTTATACCATTTCTTCTCGTTAAATGATGTTTAGACCTAGGTAATGCATGACCTATACATTTGAAAGACAAAGATATTAATAATTTATTTCCGTAAAAGGTTGTCTAATGCCAGGTCTCTTGAAATTTTTAAGGTGCTGGAGACTTGCCCTCAGTTGGAAGACTCCGGGAAAGTTCTGTGCCTCAGATCATAAAAGAAGAGGAGGAAAGACTGAAAGAAGCCGTGAAAAATGAGAAAATTTCCATCCTCTGTGATGAAACAACTGACAGAAGAGGCCAATGTGTTTTTGTAGTTCTGTTAAGAGTACTTGCTTGTGGTGACGATAAAGTGCAAAAGTTATTTGTGGGAGGAGTAAAGGTTATTGAAAATGCTAATGCTACAGAGTGTTCTCGAGCAATTTTGAACGTTATCCAAAAACTTGATATTCACTATGACAATATTATTTCAATAACATCAGATTCAGCCCGTTATATGGGAAAGTGTATCAATGCGGTTCGGGTTCTTGTTTCGGAAGGATTAGTTCACACACAGTGCTGGGCACACAAACTAAACTTGATAGGCAGCGTGTGGGCCATGGAGCTAAGTGAACTAAACCATTGTATTGTGCAGACAAAGCACATATTTCTTAATACGCGAAAGAGGAAACATGCGTATATGCAGTTTTTATTGCGTAAATACGAAGGTGAAACAAAAGCAAAACTTTTTCCGATACCAGTTATCACTAGGTGGAACTCTTGGTTTAAGAGTGTTGAATACATTAGTGAATACATCACTGACATTGTAGAATTTGTTGCAACTCTGGAAGAAGATAGTGTTGCTGTTAGGTACTTTAAAGCTTTGTCATCTAATGATGTGAAAAAATCCATTGCCTTGCTGTCTTTCTTGTTGAGCATTGCTCAAAATGTTGCAATTTGTTGCTGACTCTAGAAAGCTCCAAAATCCCATTAATTCATTTATTGGGGTCTAAGCTTAATGATCTTTGCAAAAGTTTCAAATTACTAGAGGATGCATTTTTTTTTTGAGGCAACTTCGGCTAAACTTAATGAACTCCCAAAGCAAATTAAAGTTGTGTTAACATCACTTTTTCAGGCTGTTGGTAGAGCAAGTCTCAAAAAAATTAACCTGTTGATAGAAGGTGACACGGGAAAGGAAGTTATTTTTTCTAGTGGCAAACTATTTGACTCTAGAAACATAATGAAAGATGATTTAGATGCTGCTGAAATATCTCGCTTAATCAAGAACATTCCTATTCTGCAAGGGCTTCCAATGTCTGAATACCTGCAACCATATACAGTATTTAGGGATTTAGTAAAGAGTTCTTGCAGAGAAGGTAAAGATGTTGATAGCCTTGCTATTCTCCTTTCTCTAAGATCAGAGTATGGGCATTTTGTTGAAGCTGCCGTAAAGGCATTGTGGATTCCTGTCAGTAATGTAGACAGCGAAAGATCGTTTTCAGCATACTCTAATATAATGTCTGACAGGAGAACAACTCTTAAACCAAGTAATATGGAAATCATGTTATCTCTCTCTGTCTCAGACTGACTGACTGTACTGTTTTTTTTAAATTAATATTGAGGAAAATATATTTGTTCTTTACCAGACCTCCCCCCCCTCTCTCTCTCTCTCTCTCTCTCTCTCTCTCTCTCTCTCTCTCTCTCCCCCTTTTGTAATTATGTACTTAAGTGACTTAAAACTTGTTAAAGTAGCCCGATAAGTGTTTGTGAAACATTTTTTATTATATGTCTTCATCAGATGTAAAATTGTCATGTTTTTGGAATAAAATATAAGATGTTACACTATAATGAGGCTATAATTGATTTTTGCTTTAGTTTTTATTGATTAAAAGTGAAAATAAAATTAGCGAAATTATTGACGAAATAAAATAAAAGTAGTGAAAAATATACCGAAATAGCTTTTTAAAAATGACGAAATCGAGCAAAAATTTTCACCACAAACAGGTGCCTCTACCAATAAGTTATGGTCAGATTTTATATCTGCCCCTGGGCATATCTTACTGTTTAAAACCTCGTTCCGAAATCTGTGTCTTACCATTATAAAATCTATCTGGTATCTCCCACTGTCTCCTGGTCTCTTCCACATAAACAACCTTCTTTCGTGATTCTTAAACCAGGTGTTTTTTATAACTAAATTATGTTCCATGCAAAATTCTACCAAGCGGCTTCCTCTTTCATTCCTTTTGCCCAGTCCATATTCACCTAGTATTTTTCCTTCTCTTCCTTTTCCTGCTACCGAATTCCAGTCTCCCATCACAATTAAGTTTTCCTCTCCCTTAACTGTCTGAATAATTTCCTTTAGCTCTTCACATATTTCTTCGATCTCCTCATCATCCGCAGAGCTAGTTGGCATATAAACCTGTACTACTGTGGTCGGTGTAGGTTTCATATCTATCTTGACAACGATAATGCGATCACTGTGTTCCTCATAGTAGTTTACCCACATTCCTATTTTCTTATTCATTATCAAACCTACTCCTGTAATACCCGCAACATGTTTTGTATTTATAATCCTGTACTCACGTGACCATAAATCCTGTTTCTCTTTCCACCGAGCTTCACTAATCCCCTCTATATCCAACCTCAACCTATTCATTTCTCTTTTGAAATTTTCTAACTTCCCTACCCAATTAAGGGATCTAACATTCCACACTCCAATCCGTAGAATGCCAGAGTCATCTTTCCTGATGATCACACCACTCTGAGTAGTCCTCTCTTCCCCCCCCCCTCCGGAGATCTGAATGGGGGACTATTTTACTACCAGAATATTTTACCCAAGAGGATGCCATCATCATATGTTCATACTGTCCTCTGGAAAAGTAATGGCTGTAGTTTCCCCTTGTTTTCAGCCGTTCGCAGTAACTGTGTGGCAAAGACACATTACCTGATGTTACAAGGTCAGCTCAGTCAATCGTACAGACTAATGCCCCTATAACTACAGAAAAGGCTGCTGCCCCTCTTCAGGAACCACACGTTTGTCTGGCCTCTCCACAGATACCCCTCCCCTGTGGTTGCACCTACAGTACGGCTATCTCTATCATTGACGCAGGCAAGACACCCCACCTCGGCAATGTCTGTGGTTCATCAGAGCAGAATCCCAAACTATGATGCACATTTTTCTTATGGTTTTCAATCTGATCGAGTATATCTACATGAGCTAGAAATGTTTCTAAGTAATTATCTGGAATGGTCATGAGCCTTTCAAGGAGTTGGGTGGGTAGTCTTCCTTTAAGAATTTTCAAAACTTCATGTGTCAGTATTGGATTGACCCAGTAAAGCGTTTTGTTAATATATTTTTCAAAGTACATTCTGAGTATCCCCTTCGAATTGTAAAATTCGGCATAATATATTTCATTCTTGCTTACTTCGTGAAAAATACCTTTTAAGGAATAGTCTTTCGAATTTTTCTGTGGATTCGCCAGTTTCTATTACTTCATTAGCCCATCTACATCTACATGGGATACTCTGCAAATCACATTTAAGTGCCTGGCAGAGGGTTCATCGAATCACCTTTATACCATTCATCTCCCATTACACTCTCGAATAGCATGCAGGAAGAAAGAATATCTGAATCCGTTCGATCTCTGATTTCTCGTATTTTATTCTGATGATCATTTCTACCTATTTAAGAGGGAGTCAACAATATAATTTCGCATTCAGAGTAGAATGTTGTTAATTGGAGTTTCGTAAGTAGACCACGCCGCAGCGATAAGCGCCGTTGTAATGATTCCCAACCTAGGTTCTGTATCATTTCCTTGACGCTGTCTCCTCTGTATCGTGAGAATACAAAACGAGCTGCCCTTCTTTGAACTCTTTCGATGTCCTCCGTCAAACCCACCTGATAAGGGTCCCATACGGGTCAGCAATACTTCAAAAAAGGACGGACAAGTGTGTGCAGTCTCTTTAGTAGTTCTGTTGCATCTTTTAAGGGTCCTGCCAATAGAACGCGGTCTCTAGTTCGCCTTTCCCACGACATTATCTACGTGTTCTTTCCAGTTTAAGTCTGAGGTAATAGTAATTCCTAGATATTTTGTGAAGTTTACGGCCTTCACGTTTGATTGATTTATCTTGTGAACAAAGTTTAACGAATTTCTTTTCGTACTCATGTGGACGACTTCACACTTTGCATTATTTAGAGTCAATTGCCAATTTTTACACATAGTGATATTTTATTTAGATCGTTATGCAGTTAGTTTTGATATTCAGATGATTTTACTAGACGGTAAATGACGGCGTCATCTGCAAACAACCTAAGAGAGCTACTTAGATTTTCTCCCAAATCCTTTATGTAAATAAGGACCAGCAGAGGACCAATGACACTTTCCTGTGGAACGCCCGATATCACCTCTGTTTCAGTCGATGCTTTACCACCCATTACTACAAACTGTCTTTTCTCGGACAGGAAAATCCCTATCCAGTCGCAAATTTGGGGCGATATACCATAACCACATAGTTTGTTTAAAAGCCATTTGTGTGGTACGGTATCAAAAGCCTTCTGGAAAGCAAGAAATACGGAATCAATTTGAGAACCCTTTTCGATAGCACTCATCACTCCGTATGCGTAAAGAGCTAGTTGTGTTTTGCATGAACGATATTTTTTAAATTTGTGTTGACCTTGGGTCAATAGATCATTCTGTTCGAGATAATTCATAATATTTGAATACAGGATATGTTCCAAAATCCTGCTGCAAATTGACGTCAATGAAATAGGCCTGTAGTTTAGTGGGTTACTCCTACTGCCTTTCGTGAATGTAGGCGTGACCTGTGCAACTTTCCAATATTTTGGTACAGATTCTTCTTTGAGAGAGCGGTTGTATACGGCTGTTAAGTAAGGAGCTATCTCTCCAGAATAATCAGATAGAAATCTATTGGGTATACAGTCCAGACTAGAAGACTTGTTCTTGTTAAGTTATTTAAGTTGCTTCACTACTCCGAGGATATATACTTCTACGTTACTCATCGTGGCCTCTGTTTGTAATTCGAAATCTGGAATATTGGTTTCGTCTTCTTTGGTGAATGAGTTTCTAAAAGCTATATTTAGTAACTCTGCTTTTGTAGCGCTATCATCGGCAGGAGCGCCATTACTTTCATTTAGTGACGATATTGTTTGTGTTTTGCCTCTTTATATTTAACATATGACCAAAATCTCTTAGGGGTTTCCATCAAATGTCGAGAAAGAGTTTTGTTGTGAAAAGAATCGTAGGCAATTTGCTCGCTAAGTTTCGAGCTTCAATGTAGGATCGCCAATCCTGGGGATTTTGTGTTCGTTTAAGTTTAGCATGCCTTTTCCGTTGCTTTTGCAACAGTGTCCTGGCCTGTTTTGTGTACCAAGGGGATCACCTCCTTGTTTTATTAATTTATTTGGTATAAAACTGTCCATTGCTGTCGATACCATCTCTTTCCATTTGAGCCACATCTGGGCTACACTTACGTTTGGTGTTAGGAACGAGTGGATATTGTCTTTCAAGAAGCATTGTATTGCATTTCTATCTGCTTTCTTGAACAAATACACTTTTCGTCTATTTTTGGTAACTTTGGGACTTTCAATATGCAATCTTACTACGACAGCTCTGTGTTCACTAATAACTGTATCCGTTTTGATGCTCATAATGAGCTCAGGATTATTTGTTGCTAAGAGATCAAGTGTGTTTTGACATCCATTTACAATTCTAGTTGGCTCATAAACTAATTGTTCGAAGTAATTCTCAGAGAATGCGTTGAGTACAATTTCGCACGATGTTTTTGCGTACCTCCTGATTTGAAAATATAATTTCACCAACAGATTGAGGGTAAATTATAATCACTGCCTACTATTATTGTGTGAGTCGGATACGTGTTTGCAATTAGACACAGGTTTTCTTTGAACCTTTCTGCCACTGTGTCATCAGTGTCGGGAGGCCGGTTAAATGAACCAATGATTGACTTCTACGCTCACAGGAACTACGAACTTCAACTTCGCTACACGAAACACTACTTTTGATGGCTACAAACATGCCTCCACCTATTTTGTTTAATCTATCTTTTCTGAACACAGTTAGATCTTTTGCGAATATTTCTGCTGAACTTATTTCGGGTTTAAGCCAACTTTCGCTACCTATAATGTTATGTGTTACGGTGCTTTGTGTTAATGCTTGAAGTTCTGGTACTTTCCTGACACATCTACGACAATTCACAACTATAATACCGATAGTTTCTAGATCTATATTCCTCTTGTGATCGACCTGCACTCTTTGAGAAAGCCCATTTACTGTTTCCGCAAAGCCCTCTACCCTAAAACCCGCCCAGTCCACGCCACACAGCCCCCACTATCCGTGTAGACGCGTCCTGCGTGTAATGAACTCTTGGCCTATTCAACGGAACCCGGAACCCTACCACCCGATGGCGCAAGTCGAGGAATCTGCAGCATACACGGTCGCAGAACCGCCTGAGCCTCTTATTCCGACCCTCCACTCGGCTCTGTACCAGGTCCACAGTCGGTTCTGTCAACTATGCTGCAGATGGTGAGCTCTGCTTTCCCCTTGCTAGCAAGACTGGCAGTCTTCACCAATTCAGATAGCCGCTCAAAACCTGAGAGAATCTCTTCAGATCCGAATCGACACGCATCATTGGTACCAACATGAGCCACCACCTGCAGTTGGCTGCTCCCCATACCCTTCAGGGCATCCGGAAGGACCTGTTCCACATCTGGAATGACCCCTCCCCGTATACACATGGAGTGCACGTTGGCCTTCTTCACCTCCTTGGCAGCCATCTCTCTAAAGGGCTTCAACACCCACCTAACATTGGAGCTCCAAACTACAAGCAAACTCACCATCTTTGAAAGCCCAGATCTTGCAGGCTGATTGGCGATCTCAGGATGAGACACCGTCCGGCTGAGGATCATTTTCCTAAACAGATAGCTCTCAAACCTGTTCGCAAGACAAACAGCGGAGGCCTCACGACCGGTCCCCCGGAATGTCTTGCGCCACTTGCGACGCACTGAAGCGACCTCTCACGCAACGACAGGTGGGGTATCCGCCTCATTGCTGGCAGTATCAGGGCTTCTCACTGCTGCAGGCCGATCGGTGGAGACGAGGGGAGTCCGTTTGGTCCCCACTACTGGCCAACAACAACGACGCCCCTCGATCGCAGCCTCTAGCTTTGCAACCGAGGATAACAGAGCTTGAAGCTGGGAGCGAAGTTTCACCAGCTTAGACTGCATCCGCATACAGCAGTCACAGTTGCTATTGATGATTATAGTGCCGAGAACACAAAAACTATTGACGCGATGCACTCAGAGGAAGACTACTCTCTTTGTTAAAATGTGAATTTGAATCTAATATGCCCGCTAGCACCGTATAAATTTACAAACAAACGAAAACGCGCAGTCAAAAATCAAAATATTGTATGGCGATCTAATCAGAAGCCGGATTCACTTACAGAAGGCTGCATCTGCTGCGTATCAGCCGGCTGCTAAACAGACACACAAAACAGACGACTGTCGGAACGCGATTCACACGGCATAATAATACACTAATCAGATATTTAATGCGAATATGAATCAAATAAAAACGCGAGCATACGATAAATTTAATGAACTGAAGGGAAAGCGCACTGAAAAGTCAAAATATGTAGCTTCTAGACAGAAGACAGTTACATTTACAACTGAAAATATGCTGTCACTGGACTGGTGTGTACCGAACGACGTCCACTCGGCGACTTGCCTACAATGTGTGATACAATAAATTTAAGCTTACTGTACTCATACCAGTTATGTGGGAATACATTTCGGAAACGTCGTATAAAAATAATTGGATGTGTCGCTTCCTTTTCTGACGAAAATGTGTAAATATGTCGGTTGTTTAGTATTTTCGGAACTCTCTGGGAAAATGTAAAAACTGTGCACCCATGATTACATGGTACTTCATATTTACATGCAACTGAACTTCGCAGCATGTTATATCTGTTAGAATCCGGATAATGAAATCTGGTGGTACTTGATGCAGTAGACAGTTGAGATATGTTAATTTCTACTTTGCGATCCAGAACTTCATAAATATTAGTATCCAGTTCCATGAATATGTTATTTTGGTACTGTTATCTTTTCTGTGACGGGCATGCTCCTACAAAAATTTTGGCCATTGTTGGAATGTTCTGGACGAACATGCTCCAAAGTGTTTCCTTTGTGTGGAGGGCTTGATTGATTATAGTTATTATTTTTTTGGTTATTATCACTATTATTATTAGGCATTTTATGTGAATTTGATTGTATTTCTTTTTCAATTTTTTTGTTGAATTACTGTCACTTGATTAGCGAGCCAATCCTGTACATTACTATTAATTCATTTTGAAGATTCATGGAAAAAGTTAATTATGGTTTCATTAGAATTTATCTGGAGGTTTTGTATGTTACTATGCAGTTCATCGATTGTAGGTTGAGCCGTATTCTGAAAATCTTTAATTTTATTTATGTCTGTTTGTAGTTCTTGAATCTCTGGGGAACTTCTTCAAAGGATGTTTTAAACTCTTCTATGTCTGTTCATAAGATTTTGAATTCTGCAATTAAGTGATTGATTATCCTGTCATGATGTGTATCTCGCTCTTTAGTTTCAGCTTTTATTTGAGTGGTGGTGTTGTAGAGTGCTTGTTTTAATTGTTCAAAATGTTCAAATGTTTGTTAAGCTTATGGGAGTTAACTACGGGGTCATCAGTCCCTAAACTTACAAACTACTTATGAATTACTTACGAACTAGGACGGCACAAATATCCATGCCCGAGGGGGGATTCGAACCCCCAACCGTAGTGGCCGTGCTGACCGTGACTGGAGCACCTCAGTCACCTCGGCCACCGCGGCCGGCTTTAATTGTTCGTGTTGTTCACATTGTCCATCCAAGAGTTGTTTTAATAGTTTGTAATTTTTACAATTTTCTCACAGGATTTCATTAAAACTATCTTCCTGGCATTTAAACTGTTCATTTATTTGTTTGCAGTGTTCATCTAGTTTTTTAGCTACGTCTTGTGTTTGTTTAGCCTGTTCTTACTGTCATTTGCTGTGATCATCTAATTTTTGCAATATCAATGCAAATGGATCTACCATTGTTGCTATATGATTATTTGGATTCCAATTTTGCACTCGCGGAGATTCTGTTGTAAACTCATAGCATCCCAATGTGCCTGGTTGCAGATTGAAATTTTCAGGGACTGATGACCCCGTAGTTAAGTCCCATAAGCTATACAAACATTTGAACATTTTTTGAAATTTTCAGTTGCTTGAGATGATACCATATCCTTGGTATATTCACTCGTTTCTGCTTCTGAGAGATATTCCCGGTCTACTTCGTTCCTCACGTTCAAAATGCCTTGGGAACGAGTCATCATTTGGTTTGCGGGTTCCAATTCTGATCTTTGTGAGCGTCTAATCATAATATGAAGGTTAAATTCTACTAATGGCCTCACACTACCGCTATCACACAAATAAGAGTTTACAATTCCTTCTCACTCAAATTCAGAAAATTTCCTACCAAACAAAGTCTTTAACCTAAGAACTTAAAAAAATCACAAATATGACTACTTATTATAAGACACTATTATATATATGATACAAATATCTTTTGCCTTTTTGGATCGGTACTAGCTTCTCTGATAAATCTTTATATCAAACTTATCTCTCTCTAACAATAGATTTATTGTGCACAACACAGGTGTAATTAAAAGTACTTAATTCTGCAAGGCAAAATGTAAAGTAAAAATGATGTCTTTACCTGATACTTTCGTAGCCAGTAGAACATAATAGGCCCTTTTTGGTCACAATCAGTTATTTTTGACTGGATTGTTCCATATAATGCTCAGAACCACAAATATTATTATTATAATTTTGTCATGAAACAGAAAAAATTGTCAGGTTAGTACATATACATAATATATTACACAAAACACACTGATAAATATTTATCTCACAATAATTAAATTTAATACTGATAATAACCTTTTTGTTCAGTTCTGTAATGAGTCCACATGCCCCAACAATAACTGTCCAAATTCCAAAATATTCAACTCAGTTGTAATAATCTGATTATTTTTCCGTCTCGTTCTTGATCTCAGATTTTCAGTCATATTCTATAGTAGATTCTTCGTCGATCTTCCGGTATAATCTCTTAATGTCCGTTTCCTCAGTCTTCTGAATTTTTTTCCTTCTTTTTCTTCGTTCAAGCTTATGTTCTCGGGCAGCCTTTTTTTTTTTTTTTTTTGTGGCCAGTTTTGGAATTGAATTTCTTCTTTGGTTTAAATTGCTGTTATTTTTAGAATTTTTGTCATCTTCTTATATTCTGTATCTCAGGGGTTTCTAATTTATAAAATAGTATTTGAAATATTTTTTAAAATACCAGAAGTTCTTTTATGTCCAAGCCAGTTACTAAACGATATTATCTATGCCTGATTTTATCATTAATTGTCCTTTGTTAGGATTTATTTAAGTTCCTTTCAAACGTAACTATTAATTATTTTTGACACACACTCATTTTAGCGATCTATTGAAAGTGAGAGATATTGGTATATGAGCACTTTTCACAATAATTATAGTTTAGATGGGGGATCTAAATACTTGAATAATCGTTTAAGACACTTCTTAAGATTTCACTGATTCTATGTTTTCAAATTGACTCAGTTACAAGAAATTCACTTTCCCAAAGACACTTCGAATGTTTACAATTCCATAACTATATTTCTCACAGCTGCTCATTTACAAGAAAGTCTTCGGTCTTCTGCACAGTTGAGAATAACTTTAATTCTTCAAAATAGAGTTCATAATACAAGTTCATTTACACTTGACAAAACAGTTCTATTTCAAATATATCTAACATGAAGCAAACTATCAATGGGAGGTAGAAATTTAAATTATTTTTCGAAGCCTATCTCAATCTTAAGTCCAAAGTCCAAAGATATTCATAATGTAACAATGTATAACTTTGATATTAATCATTTACTGTACATCTCAATATTTTACAAGAGATGAAACATCTTATTGAATTTCGACCGAATTCGAACTAATCCCCCATCTAATCCCATGGAACTAGATTCGGACAGATTTAAACGTATTGGAGACTAGATACCCAACTGTGGGTACTATTTATACTCGTATTCAGACGAAAGATTACTGAAATATAAGGTGTTTTGACTATCTTACTCTATGGACATTACTATTCTGAATTACATAGATGGTACTTGATTTCATTAAAAGTTTGAAGGTTACTACCTTTCTGCCTGGTAAAAAAAATGGAAAATGCTGAAAAATGGCTATTCTAATGCTATGACCGTGATGTAGTGTTACAGTAGAATAGCTTGTTTGAAAATCAAACTGACATTTCTTTAGAACTTTATTTTTTACTAATATGTAAAGAAACTTGAGAATACATAACTTTTTTCAAAAATTTTGGATAAAGCTGTAAGAAGTGAGATGAGACGGTAGTTGATGACATCAGAAATATCCCCTTTTTATGCATAGGTTCAACGATAGTATATTTCAGCATATTCAGGAAAATATCCTGCTTTAAAGAGCTATTACATATATATGACTGACAATCCTACTTCTCTCTTGGAAATGCCATAAATCGAATATGACGTTTTACTCTTGAGAGAGTTTATTATTTTCCTAATTTCTGTAGGAGAGGTTGGTGGAATTTCAATTGTATCAAATTGTGTAGGTATGGCCTTTTTCATTAATAGCCATGCTACTTCTAATGAACATTTATATCCTATTTTCTCAAAATATTTAAAAGGTAATAATTAAAAATGTTTTCAACTTCTGACATTTTGTTACTAAAGTTTTCATCTTTTTTGATGGTAAAACCCTCTTCCTCTGTTCTTGGTTGCCCTGTGTCCCTAATAATAATATTCCAAATTATTTTAATTTTATTATTAGAGAAACTAATATCAGACATGATGCACATGCTTCTTGATTTATTAATAACTTTTCTTAATGTAGCACAGTAGTTATTATAATATTTTATTGTTTCTGGGTTATTAATCTTTCTTGTGGATAGATATATTTCCCTTTTTTGGTTACGAGATTTCTTATTCCTTTAGTAAGGAATGGTGTTTTTCATGGTTTCTTACAATTATATTTAACTAATTTCCCAGGGAAACAGTTTTCAAATACCCTTACAAATGTATCATGAAATAAGTCATATTTTATATTAACAGTATGTTCCTTATAAATCTCACCCCAGTCTAACTGCTGTAAAAGTTCTTTGAAATTTCTAGTTGATAAGTAATTAATCGAGTGCACAACTCTGGAGGAAATTTCATACCTTATATTATCATGAATTGTCAATTATAAAGTATTCTATTCTTGGAAGTAAAATATAAGAATTTTATGATGTTATACGTTTTTCCACAGGCAAGAAAACAGTGTTGACTTGAAAAGTTCATTGCAAGTTATCAAGCCTCGAGAGCCATTTGAAATTAGTGAAATTCTGTTTGTGAAATTTTAATCTGGTAAGCTGTGCATTGCAATCGAACATCAAGGTCAGGCTACGTAACATTGAAAATGATTTCACATGTTTGATTTATTTTTTCCCCGCTGATACAAGGACTAGTTAATACAACTAAATTGACTTAGAGAAGAATATTAATTTTTTTAATTGTGTGGTGGAACACAGACTTTGGAAAGACGTTCAACGGAACGATTTATGTGATTCATTCAGTTGCTAGGTGACATTCAAGTTGTAAATAGTTACTTAGCAACTGATTACAAGATCTATGGACAAGGTTTTTATAATAAGACTGAGCTAGATTAATGGCAAGTACATGATGTGGGAAGATTATCTAGAAAACTTAACATCCTTCACCACCAATTACCTTGTTCCACCGCATAATGGTGGCGAGCTTTCTATTCAGGACTTGTGTGCTTTGTGTCTCTGTCCAGCATATGGGTATCGATTGGGAGAGTGCGCAGCCAGTCCACAACAAAGCAGTGTCATCTCGAGAAATGCCACTGAGCAGTGCCATCCTGTCTAGACCCTATGGGGGCAGCTTTGGCGTTAGGTCCTGCAGTCATCAACCAAATGACGCAGCGAGTACGTTGCAGCTCTCTGACGCACCTCGCCAGACTTTGTTTAACATAACAGGCCCAGTATTCTGTTAATCGCGCATGCGGCTCCACATTGCTGTCCATGAGGTGGAGCCATTAACGCAGACTGATGGTAACAGACACGGTCTGACATAACAGTTCACAGTCAACCAGTTGCCACGGCTCCATCTACATCGACGCAGCATCATCAATAGATAAGTTGTCCATTATCCAGTTAATGAATGAGTTCCGACTGCAGTTATTCCAGGATATAAACGTTAATAAGTGGTGAGTCTATTTCAGACTGACAAATGTTTCTGTTATAATAATAGGGAAGTGTTAATTGTGTCCTAATAATTTATCACTGAATACGATAAAATGTCAGATTCAGAACAGACAATGACTGATAGGGGAGCTAGATAGATGATGAGGATGTTTAAGAAACTTTTGGAGCCTAACAATGAGGACATGAAATGCGACAGTGGGGCAAGAGATGAAAGGTGACTGAGTCACTTGAATCCCGGCATGCGAAGCTTAAAAAAATTTTGCTGTGTCTCAAGCTGAAACCAAAGAACAGATAGCAAACTTGACAAACCATTTAAAAGTACATATATCAGAGGCAAGGGACGAAAAGGCTAAACTGCACAATGATTTATAAACCTTAACAGAGGGACTAGACACTTTTAGTGTACATGTTAGAGAAGAGAATGATATAAATAGCCTTGCTCTCCATCGTGAAATTAAAGAAAAAAAACGTATGAGCTTCACAATGAACTAAGTGGTCAGAGAGTATATTAATGTAAGAGAGGTAGCTCATGCATCTTGTGACAGAGATGATAACCCAGAATTAATTAACAGATTATCGCAGACATAGATGCGTGAAAAAGAGTTGACAAAGCAGTTATCTCAGATAATAACAGTTTAGGATAACAGTAATGCAGATAATCATAAATATATACTCTTCCAAGAGATGATATACATACTGTCTTTGTAAATAGAGTTAATAATAATAACAACACTTGAAAGATGGCTCTCTGCCTCTTTTCATTTATTTCAATGTTTGCTCACCTTCCTTTGAAGTTATAGAGGCTCTGCACTTGTTAGAATTTATTTTCAATTAAAAAACTTATTGATTTATTGACTATATGTTAAAGTATTAACTTGCATTGACATGTAGTTATGCTCCCCGCCCTGTATTTACCCTATGTGTGAGTGATACACTTCTACTGCATGCTGTGCTTGCCTCTTTTCGCCGCAGGGATCTCTGGTGTGCATCATTTGCTTATGCCTTGTTTCCACTAACTAACACTAGGGGTGTTGGTGTGCATTCCGCACCTGCCTCGTTCAGCCACTTCACACTAGGGGCGCTGCTATTAGTCGCGCATGCACCGATCGACCTCGCGCAGTCAGCTAGACTCTTTTCGCGAGTACATTATGTGTCCGCTATGCTCTTTGGAGCTTTGGCGCGTGGATTCGTACGTATCGAAGTGGCATCGTCACTCTCTCTCCGGTTTCGGTTTAGGTAAGATGGTCTAAATGGTGAGCCACAGCTAGGTACATGCTACACCTTGTAGCAGTAATAAGTTACGTGAGCCTTAGGCATGTGTGAATTATGTTATTCTCGGAATGTGGCGTATTCCTCTCGTGTATGTTTTCCGGTGTGACTTTAATTTGTTGAAACGGTAAATGATGACTAGTGAGTTTTAGTTTGATGTCTGTTATGGCATGTGGAACAAATACCTACTGTTTGTTCAACGCTTTCCAGCCCTTCAGGCGTTGAAATAATGCTACCTCTTACTATTTCCGTAATATCTTTCCGCGTCCTTCTGGCTTCTTATCAGTTCACTCGTGTGTAAGGTTTGTGTTAAATTTAGTGGTCCATTCCGGATATTGGAAGTGGAACAGAGTACACGTCGTTATGAATATCGTAACTTGGCAGATTCGGCTTATCTGCCTGGTTGAGTGTTGTGCTCTATTTCATGTCGCAATCTTCTGTGAGAGTAAGTGACATAGTGAACAAAATTAGTACTTTGTAAATTACAGTGGGATGCACTTTTATTGTGTATTTAAAATCGGTGTTGCCCCCATTTCCATGTGAACTGGCAATAAACCAGCTTAGTTAAATTTTCCCTTGTTTGTTTCAGATCTGTTTTATTATTATGGTTTCCCTATGCTTCCCGGAGGAAACGTCATGTATTCTGTTGCGCAAATTTTATCTTGGATCCCTTTTGCTAGGACTTGTTAGTTTTAAATAACTGAAGCTCTTTTATCTGGTTGTTTCCAGCCAGGATTCGTTATTTGAAATTTAACAAACATCTTTTATCTGGCAGTTCCTCACCAGGATCAGTTATTCGAAATTAACAAGCCACTTTTACACTGATACAAACAAAAACAATGTGATATCATCCACGCAGGCTAAATCTAACCAAGAACGAAATCCTGCAGAATTGCTAGAGGAGATTAGTACTTCGGGAAATTCTAAAATACTAAATAAATTTCCCACTTTTAAACCTGGAAGCGATGTACACCCCATTATATTTGTCAAATCTTTTGAGAATTTCTTCCTGGCTAAGTGGATCTATATTCTCAAAATTAAATTTCTTATAGGTTATCTATCGGCAGATGCTTCCTAATGGCAGTATTAATAGAAATGAATTTCATAATTCAAAGAGTGTTACTGGTCGCAAGGAGAACAGCAGTGTCTGACTCTGGAATTGCTGGACCCCATATTATTCCAAAAGGCGGGGAATGTATCATCAGTACTTTTTTTGGCATTTGAAGTGGGTTAAGTTGGAGGAACAACCAACAGTGGAAGAACATTTAAAGTGTGTTCTCATTAGTAGATTACCATATCACATTAAAGAAAAATTAATGGAAAAGGAGTGGACAGAATCCCGTCAACTGTTTAGTTATCTAGAGAAGGTGGACAACCTGAATAAAGAGAGGGAGAATGAACGTGCCAGACTTAACAGAAATAATAACGGTAATGCTAATGGTAATCAGTATAATAATTACGAAATTTCGAGAGGATCCCGGAAGTTTGGGAATGTTAGTAAGAACAATAATAGGCAAAGTCATTTTTGTCAAGTAAAACGACAAATGATCGTTGTTAATGACAAAGGAAATCAGTCAATTATTAAAAAATATTGTAGATCTGAAAGGGATAGTGAAAAATGATTTTACCCCAGGCAGTCAAAGGTAGACAGGTCATAGGAGATATTATTATTGAAAACCAGGAAAATTAGATCAGTCCCTAAGTGTGGGTCAACTTGTAGGGACTTCCGATAACCAAAATATTAGATCCAATTATGTTTTGTTGTATATTCAAGAGGGGCAAGACGATTTGTTGCAAGAAGAACAACATATTAATAGGCCATTAAGTTTTAATCCTGTTATTAATATAGTCATTGATTCTGGTAGCGAAATTAGTATTATTTCCAGATGATTGTTTAGCATAAAAAGAAAATATTAAAATTTTCCAGTCCTACCAGCGACAGGTGTCAAAATTATTGGTGAAACAGGTACCAGGAGCCAAAATATTAGTCAGGAAGTTTATGTGACCTTTGAGATCAATCAGTGTACTTTTTACTATACCTTTTTAGTAGAGGAAAAATTAAATATCCCATTAATATTAGGCACTGACTGGTTGTGTAAACATCAAGTAATCATAGGTTTTAAACAGTATATGCTTACTATACAATGGAAAGCTATTCCTATTCAAGTAAAATTTAGCGAGAAATCATGAACTGAGAATAGTTATGAATCATTACAAATTAAGATGTAAGATTCCGTAATGAATTTGAGAGATTTCGAATTTCAAGTATATCAGAGCGAAGCTAAGCTCTTGCAAATGAGATATATGACAAGTGCAATCCTAGTGAGATTTTGTCTAATAAGGAGATGGAAGATTTAAAATCTGTACTTTTAGAATGAAAAGAGGTATTCTCCGACAAATCTGGTCGTATTAAGGATTATGTTTGTAAGTTGAACATCAAAGATAGTAAACCTTCCTTCAGGAGACCCTATACTATTCATGTAGAGTTAGAAGAACCTACAGCTAAATAGATAGATATGATGATTGAACAGAGAATAATTGAGAGATCTTCTAGTGCTTTTAATAATCCATTATGGGTTTTAAGAAAGGCTGGAAATGGAGTCCAATTAGTTTTGTATGTTAGAGAATTTAATAAAAGCATAGAAATGGAACGTGATTGACTGATTCCTATGAAAGAGTTATTCCTTAAACTGGAAGGTTGATGTTATTTAAGTACAATGGATTTAACCACCAGATACCATCAAGTAGTACTACATTCACAGTCACGGGAATACACAGCATTTCTTTTTGAAGGAGAATCTTATCAGTATTGTGTGTTACCGTTTGGACTTAATATTTCAGTATCGACATTCAATAGAGTTATAGATTCTGCACTTGGTAAAAAAACTATTACAGAAAATAATTATGTATGGGATGATATATTGGTAGCTACTAAATCGTGGTCATAACATGTCAAAATATTGAGGGAACTATCCCAATGGCTTATTGACAGAGGCATTACATTGAAGCTATCCAAGTCACAATTTGGTAAGAAGGAAATACGATTTTAGGACATATAATAAATAGCGAAGGTATTAAGCTTGACCTGACTCATATAGAAGCTAACGCAAAATGCCCAAGTCCTAAAAATAAGAAACAATTGAAATCGTTTTTGGGTATGGTAGGTTTCCTGAGGTGTTTTGCACTGGGTAAAAATTTAAGGCCGATTGCCGATTTCCGATGTGCAGTTGATCTTAGATTAGCATAGAAAATGATCTCAGTTCAAGATCAACACGGAAATTGGCGTTGTATAAACGGTGATCTTCGATTATATCGCTGAGAACTCGGATCATCTTGGACTGGACGAATTTCTCTAATCAAATGAAAGTTCAACTTTAATCGTTGGATTTACACATGGAGCAGAAATATCTCTGGAGTGAACACAGCATTCTGCACATGTTCTCAACATTAAGCTGTTCGTTAATTCACACTAAGCATCTCGTCATGTTGGGGTTTCTCTGTAGAAAAGTTTTAACGTCGTCGTCTGGTGACATCGAAATTTAATTCATTTTCGTCAGGATCTGTACTGTCATAGTAGCTGATTTTGTGCTTCTGATGTTTCTTAATTTTCAGTTTATGACTGTGATTTGGTTTTGTGATGATATGCAAATATACCATTATGAAATGGATTTTTTTCCATTTAGTGTTGTTCCAGAAGCGATGGTGGAATGTCAGATATTTCAAAATGGAAACTTACTAAGGTGAACGAAGCTGAGTTTTGGTTAATGCATTTGAATATTGGTCAATGGTTTTGCTAGAGAATTCATGTCTATAATCTGAAATGATGTTTTTCTTCTCAACACTTTCACCACATACAATTGATCAATAACATGACGTTTTGTTGGGAAAAAATGAACAAAATATTTCTTGTACATGAGTTGTGTGGCAAAGTGCGGCAAAGATTAATTTACATATTTTGTGAGACCTCCTTGACTATAATTATTCTGTTTTTTTTGTTGTTTTTTTTGCGTTTGCCTAGGCAATATTGTTAATTATGAAGCTATCATTAATGTATCTGTTTTGTACCAAATAGAGTTCCATTATTTCTCTTTAAATGTGTGTCTGTCTATATTTTTTTTGCTGCGTTAACTCCAAGAGGTTATGGGCCCAGAGAGCACAGAGAAGACGAAATAATTATTTTTGTGTATAGACGGAAATTATCAGAATAGTCGGAACTAAAAAAAGAAAAAAGAAAAGTGTGCGCCGCTATAGATCGTTTAATCCAACATGGATCACGTCACAAATGAAAGGAAAAGGATAGTGAAAAATGAGTGCCACACAAATCCCAAAAACAAATCCAAAACTATGGAACATGGAAATTCCCGGTGGAGGCTAATTTACTCCTGGATGATTTATGGGGCGTTGTTAGTGGTGAAATGAAGTCCACAGAACAGGGCTATGTAAGTAAGGACCGAAAAGCAAGATCTAAATTGGCACTATTAATTGACCCAATAAATTACATACATGTAGAAAATGCTACTACTGCAAAGGACGTGTGGGACAGATTACGAAATTCATTTGAGGATGGTGGCCTCACAAGAAAGATTGGGTTACTTCAAGAACTCATCACTACTCGACTGGTGAAGTGCAAAAACGTGGAAGTACGTTAACAAAACAATATCAATATCAAATCGACTGAGAAATATCGGATTCGATATTGCCAACGAGTGGATAGGTACATTGTTACTTGCCGGACTACCCGCAAAATACGCGCCTATGATTATGGGATTGGAAAGCTCTGGTGTACCAATTACAGGAGACGGCATAAAAGTAAAAATTCTACAAGATGTGAAGAGCACTTCAGCGTGTCAAGATCTGGAACAAGAGCAAGAAAGTGCTCCTGCACTTTACTCTGCGAAGAAGAAACCAATTAAATGTTGTAACTGTCAGACGATGGGTCGCATTGTGTCACAATGATGCAAACAGTTCAAAGAAGAGCTCTACTGATCAAGGTAAGGCACTGTCCATTTATTATTCTTCTGGAAGAATAGATAATACAAAACCGGAATGGATATTAGATTCAGGGGCATCAGTTCATATTGTTAGTAGCAAAGAAGCACTTTATGATGTGACTGATAGAGCACATATGGGTATAACTACATCAGATGGTTCCAAGTTACAATGTCAGGTAGCTGGTAAAGTTGACCTGAGTGAAAACGTAGATGGAGAACTTGATAATATTACTGCTTATGATGTTCATTATGTAAAATATGTTGCAACCAATTATCTGTAAGTGAAATAGTAAAAAAGGGTAACACTGTTACATTCAATGAAAATGGAGCAAAAGTAGTTAACCAGTATGGAGAAACTATAGCTACAGCGACAAATGAAAGAGGGATTTTCAAGTTAGATACTGTTAAAGAAGAAAATGATCAGGTAAATCATTTTGTGTAGTCGGCAAAAGCTTTCTTGTGGCACAGAAGGTTTGGGCATCTAAATATTAAAGGCATGTCATTGCTAAAGGATATGATAACAGGGTTAAAGAACTGTGGCAAATGCAAAAAACCATGAGAAATTTGTATTCACAGCAAACAGACTAGATTGCCTTTTACGTGTAGTGAAAGTAGAACCAAAAATGTGTTGTAATTGATTCATTCAGATGTATGTGGACCAATGGAATGTGAGTCTATTGGAGGTAGCTATTATTTTCTTACTCTTATTGATGATTATTCAAGATATATCCACGTTTATTTTTCAAGTTCAAAAGATCAAGTGAGTGATATATTTGAAAACTTTCACAATATGGTAGAAAGAGAAATTGGGAAAAAGTTTAAAGCTGTAAGATCTGATAATGGGACAGAGAATACTAATCAGAAGTTCAAGGAACGTTTGAAGGTAGTGGGGATTTGACATCAAACCACTATCAGGTATAGTCCATTCCAGAATGGAGTTGCAGAGAGGGCAAACAGAACTACTGTTGAAAAATCAAGAAGTATGATAACTGATGTTGGATTACCTAAGTGTTATTGGGCAGTGGCGGTGTCTACAGCTGTGTATATGATCAACCGATCACCAACAAAAGCAGTAAAGTATAGAACCCCACATGAAGTATGCACAGGCAAAAAGCCAGATGTATGCCACTTGGGGATATTTGGGCGTGAGGCTATGGTACAGATCCCTAAACAATTAACACAGAAATGGGATTCAAAATCTGAGAAATTTATTTTTGTAGGTTACTGTGAAAACTCTAAGGGCTATCGACTTAGAAATTAATCATATTGTCACATTGAAATGGGAGCAGGCTTGACTTCGAAGGCAACTGAACACAGCACGTTTATTACAAACTCAACATACACGCAGCACTGACTGCCTCTTGGGAAGGAGTGCTCTGCTATTTATACACAGACAGAATTTACCAGAAATTAGAAGAACAGTTAACACAAGAAACAACTAGAATTTACAAGTGAAAATAAAAAAGATGTAGAACATTCTGTAATTGTGAATTACAAAGAAATATATTTGTGCCGGGGGGCAGGATTGAACCAGCGATCTTCAGTACCGCAATCCGTGACGCTATCCCTTGCGCCACGCCGGCAGTCGGTGTCCATGGTCTCTCGCGGCATTGCTCCCTCTCCTGGAGAAACAGCGACCCGCTGTTACGTTCCCTGTGGAGTTAGCTGCAATGTCCTGGATCTTGACCTTGTCATAGGTCCTCTGTATGGCAGTTCAAGGGAATCCTTCCTTTCTCCACGATTATCGACGATAGACGTTCCTGTCGTGGCTTCATCAGTATACCCTCCTTAGCGCCCTTGAATAAGAAGCCATTGTCGTCTACCTGCTCTTCAGGATCGTAGTAAGGCTTCATGCACATGACGTGAACAATGTCTCTTCGCTTTTGTCGTTTCGACGACGGCTCATAATCCTCAATTTCGTATGTGACGTCTGACAGGCGCGTATGACACGATATGGACCAAAGTATCAATTCAATAACTTTTCTGACAGTACAGGGGTAAAAATCCATACAAGATCTCCTGGGCTGTACACAACAGGTCGGTGTTTGTCGTTATACCACTGACGGTCCTTCTCCTGGGCGTCCAGTGTCCGTATGCGAGCCAGCTGTCTTGCTTCATCGACCCTGGTGATGAGCTGTTTAACATAGTCATCCTGATTGTCGTCCGGTTGGAAAGGGAACAGCGTATCCATTGTCGTCTCAGCTTCACGGCCATGGAGCAGGAAAAACGGCGTAAAGCCTGTGGTGTCTTGTCTTGCGGAATTGTAAGCAAATGTCACGACTGGAAGAACTGTATCCCAATCCTTCTGCTCAACATCGACGTACATCGACAGCATATCGGCTAACGTCTTGTTAAAACGATCCGTAAGATCATTTGTCTGAGGATGGTATGCAGTTGTCATTCTGTGGACAATGTCGCACCGTAACATTACTTCTGATACTAGTTTTGACTGGAATACTTTTCCAGGATCAGATATCATCACACTTGGTGCTCTGTGCTTCAAAATAATGTCTTCTACAAGGAATTTTGCGATCTCTGGAGCTTCTGCAGTCGGCACAGGTTTGGTGACAGCGTAGCGTGTGAGGTAGTCAGTGCAGGCTATTAGCCATCGGTTACCGGTTGTCGACTTCGGGAACCTCCCTAAAAGATCGATCCCAACTCGGTGGAATGGAGCTGCTGACGGCGGAATCGGTACGAGATGCCCTGGAGGTAATTGCGGCACATGCTTGCGTCGCTGGCACGCTTTACAGTGACTCACATAGTACTTGACAGATCGGTAGAGACCTTTCCAGTAATACCTGCGTCTGATTCTGTCGAGGGTCTTCAAGAATCCCAGATGACCGGATATTGGAGAATCGTGGAAATATTTGAGAATAGCTGGCTGGAGATGAGCTGGTACGACCAGTAGCTATTTGGGGCCCAGTGGATCGTAGTTGCTCTTATATAATGTTCCGTTTATAAGCTGGAACTCTCCATTGGTCGGTTCTCCTTTCTTCAAGGCCTCTATCGTTTTTAATAGTGCTGGATCTTCCCTTTGTTCAGCTGTAACGTCATCTAATTCAGTGACGGCTGAAATTTCATTCATGCTGTTGTGTCCCACTAATGGATTCCTCGAAAGGCAGTCGGCATCCTTGTGTTTGCGCCCGTACTTGAATACCACTGCTACATCGTATTCTTGGAGTCTTAGTGCCCATCTTGCTAGTCGACATGATGGATCCTTCAAGTTAGTCAACCAACACAAAGAATGGTGGTCTGTCACAACGGTGAATGGTTTTCCGCATAAATACGGCCGGAACTTGTTGATAGTCCAGATAACTGCGAGACATTCTTTCTCAGTTGTAGAGTAGTTTATCTCGGACTTTGAGAGTACTCTTGATGCATAGGCTATCACTTATTCAGCACCTTCCTGAACTTGTACAAGCACTGCACCAATCCCATAACCACTGGCGTCTGTGTGAAGTTCCGTTTCTGCATTCTCGTTGTACAAGGCTAGCACTGGTGCGGAAGTTAGAGCCTCCTTAAGTGCCCGGAAAGCTCTTTCTTTTGTCTCATCCCAGTAAAACTTGGCGTCTCCCTGCAGAAGTTCTTGTAATGGACGTGCCTTGTTACAAAATCCTTTTATGAAACGTCGGTAGTGTGAGCACAGCCCGAGAAAACTTCTCACATCACGAATGTGCTGAGGAGTTGGAAATTCTGTGACTGCCCTTACTTTATCTGGATCAGGTCGGACACCAACCCCGTTGACTAGTCACCCAGGATTTTTATCTCCTTGGCGACGAAGAGGCACTTCTTTGGATTGAGGCAGAGACCTGCAGCCTGAACACACTTCAACTCAGTTGACAGGCGACTCAGATGTTTTTCAAATGCTTTCGAGAAAACGACAATGTCATCTAAATAGCAGAGACACGTTGTCCACTTAAGGTGTCGAAGCAAGTTGTCCATCATGCGTTCGAATGTGGCGGGAGCATTACATAATCCAAATGGCGTTACTTTAAATTCTTAGAGGCCGTCAGGTGTAATAAAAGCCGTCTTCTCCCTGTCAGCTTCGTCAACCTCGATTTGCCAGTAACCTGTCTGCATGTCCATAGTTGAGAAGTATGTAGCTCCTTTCAAGCAGTCTAAGGTGTTGTCAATGTGCGGCAATGGGTAGACATCTTTCTTTGTGATGCTGTTCAGCCGCCGATAGTCGACACAAAATCGCCACGTGCAATCCTTCTTCTTTACGAGGACCACCGAAGACGACCAAGGACTCTCCGAAGGTTGAATAATGTCATCTCGCAACATCTTCTCCACTTCCTCCCGAATTATCCGTCTTTCAGCTGGCGACACTCTATACGAACGCTGGCTGATTGGCAGATGATCCCCAGTATTGATACGGTGCTTTGACGTGGGCCGTTTCGTCTGATGTTTCCCCCTGATGAGGTGTGAATGCCCCCTAAAACTGGTGTAGTATACTTAACACCCGCTGGCGGTGTTCCTTGGACAGTCCAGGCCCTATTGGTAGTTCCACGTTTGTTTCCTCCAGCGTGTTGTCTGTTCTAACAGCAGGGCATGGGTCTTCATTGATGACGTTGCGCTCACCGTCCTGGATTGGTTCAGCTGTCCCGATACACATTCCTTTGGGAATAAGTTGTGACTGCTCGTGACAATTTGTGATCCAAATCTCTCCTTGACCACCGGTAATGCTTATGATAGCCGCTGGTATGTAAATTTCTTTTGTGAGCCTGATAAACTTTTTACTGTCAACAAGCACTTCACAGTTTAATCGCCCATCTGTATTTGTGACAGCAGCTCTTCTCATCGTCAACGGCGGGATCGTCACGTTGTCAACGGCAAATAACTTCCCAGAAAATTCTGTATTACGTGTATCCGTCGGGACAACTTCTTCAATTTGCAGCTCAGATCTTCCACAGTCAATGATAGCTTGGGATGCCTGAAGGAAGTCCCATCCGAGGATGACATTGTGACTACATTCTGTTAACACGACAGATTCAAACGGCTGGGTCCTGTTGTTGATGGTTATTCTTGTGACGCAACATCCTGCTGGCTGGTCGTACTTTCCATTCGCGACCTTCAGCACAGTTGCCCCAGTATCACAGAACATTGTCTTCTTTAGTGTGCGGCGGTAATTATCCGACAATACAGAGAAAGACGCTCCTGAGTCAACAAGTGCCCGGACAGGTTGGCCGTCGATTGTGACGTCGATGAGATTACCCGACATCTTAGCGACTGTCATCCATGGAGGGTTTTCATCTGTGGCGGCCTCACCTCCGTAGATGGTCGCCTCGCTTAGTTTTCCGGGGTGCGGCGGCTAGGGGAGCAGCTGGTACCTCTGTACGGCGACAGTGAACGGCTGCGGCGCGTCGGGGAGCGACCTCGTCTAGGTTTCGGCTATGGGCTTCTTCCTAAAGCTCGACTGAACTCATCAGCAGGTGATTGCCTTGGATAGAACTGCTCTGATGGCTGACGTCTTGCGGCAAAATAATCGTTGAAAACTCGCCTTCTCTCTCTGCAGCGTACAATATGTCCAGGGCGCCCACAGTGGAAACAAAGTGGTGTGTTGTCTTCTGTCCTCCAGACGTCCGTTCTTCTGAGGGGCGTCATAGTTGCTGGGGAAGTTTGTTGTGGTCGCTTCGGCCGGTTCATGGGCTGCCATTTGGCGGCTGCAGCGTAAGTCATAGCAGGACGACGCCATTCTTCACGTCGAGTGTGATTGACGTGGCAGACTGGAGCTAATGTCTGAAATACCTTTTCCTTAGCGACGTCGGCTCCCTCGTGACTTACAGGGCTTACATCCATAGCCATAATCTGATGCTCGCTCGGTCTAACAGTCCCAGTTGCCATAAATTCTTGTAATTCTTCTCTTACAATTTGTCGTATGAGAGAAGCAAACTCATGCTGGTCTTCCACAACGGCCATAGGGACTACATTGGGGAGTCTGTTATACTTCTTTTGTTGCATCTCTTCAATACGCTGGTACCACTTGATGAACTCTTCTGTCGTAGCAACATCTTTTATCAGAAGAGCTTGGTACATATATTCTGCAATACCCTTCATCAGGTGCGTCATTTTGTCCGCCTCAGTCATGTTCGGATTGACTATGTTACACAGGGCCAAAACATTCTGTATGTACGATTGTGTCGGCTCATCATATCGTTGGGCCCGGTTCTTCAGTTGTTCTCCCGCCTAACGGATTTGTCGCTGGCGGTCTCCAAACGTCTTCTTCTAGTTCCTCCTAGAACGTCTCCCAGTCATTCAACTGGTCTTCGTTGTTCTCGAACCATTGCTGGGCTGTTCCGTCCAGATAGAAGTAAACGTTGGCCAAGCACATCGTATGATCCCACCTGTTGTACTTGGCGACTCGGTCGAACCCTTTTAGCCATTTGTTGGGGTCCTGTCCAGCGTCTCCAGAGAACACCGACGGGTGTCTGATCTGTAGCTGGCTTACCGCTGGTTTTGTTTCCATGGTTCTTCTGATGATACGGACTTTTGGAAGGACGTACTCGGTGTATCCCTTGTATTCTGGTTCCAGTCTGTGTAAGCGACGGCTTTTACGTTGCCTAATCGGAGCCACGGTGATGCAGCTGTTGCACAGGATACCCGGCGCCTCCACCAAACAATGTCGCGTTGAAATGGGAGCAGGCTTGACTTCGAAGGCCACTGAACACAGCACTTATACTCAAAGCACGTTTATTACGAACTCAACATACACGCAGCACTGACTGCCTCTTGGGCAGAGTGCTCTGCTATTTATACACAGACAGAATGTACCAGAAATTAGAAAATAGTTAACATAACAAGTAGAAATTACAAGTGAACATAAGAAACAACTAGAACATTCTGGAAATGATAATTACAAAGAAATAAATTTGTGCCGGTGGGGGGGGGGGGGGGGGAATGCACCGGCGATCTTCAGCACTGCAGTCCGTGACACTATCCCCCTCGCCACAACGGCAGTTGGTGTACATAGTCTCTCGCAGCACTATGAATAAGAAAATACTGACTAGCAGAGATGGAGATGTCATATTCCTTCAGAATAATAAAACTGAAATTAAAGAGAATCTGCAGGAGAAAACAGCCACTTCGCTAATACCATCAAGTATGGAAAATTCTGAAAAAGAAACAGAAACAGTAGAAAAAGCAGAAGAAGATGGCAATGGTCAATTTTATGAAGATGAAGCTGTCGAGGATGAAGGAGAGGAAGATGATACTTTAAGACGTTCTTCCCGTATACCTAAACCTAAATAGTATCCTGATTATGAAATGAAAGTAGCCCAACATTTTAATGATGAACCTACAGCTGTTGAAGAAGCTATGAGTGGTCCAAATTCTCAAGAGTGGAAAGAAGCTATGGAAAAGAATTGAAATCACTTTATTAGCATGAAACCTTTGAATGTGTGGAAATACCAGAAAGAAAGAAAACTTTAAAAGCAAGATGGGTATTTACTATAAAAAATCCAGAGAGTGCTACAACAAAGTACAAAGCACGTCTCTTAGTTAAAAGCTATCACATTAGGAAGGTATAGACTATACTGAAACGTTTTCACCAGTGGTAAAATATGAATCACTTAGATACCTCTTAGCCATTGCAGTAAAAGAAGATTAACTGATTCATCAATGGATGTGAAGACTGCTTATTTAAATGAAATATTAGATGAAGAAAAATATTTAATCCCACCAGATGAACCTATAAGATCTTATGAAGACAGCCAAAAAATTTGGCGATTGAAGAAAAGCATTTACAGATTGAAATGGAGTGGCCATTGTTGGAATAAGTGTCTGCATGAGACTTTGTTAAAGATGGGCATGAAACAATCTAAGGCAGATCCTGGTATATATTACAGAAGAAGTAAAGATGATGTCATAATAATGGCTATATGGGTGGATGATTTCTTTATTTTAACTAAAAAGAAGAACATATGAATGATTTCAAAGCACAGTTAAGTTTTTGTTTGATATGCATGACTTGGGAGACGTCAAGCAATACCTGGATATGAAGATTATTAAAAAATAATGAAAAGGAATAGTTATGTATAGACCAATTTTTATATGTAGAGAAAATTTTGAAAAAAATTGGTATGGAAGAACGCAGACCAATTTCTACACCAATGGAGGTAAGAGCCAAGTTAATGAGTGATGGAGATGTAGACTGTAGTGAGAATATACCATATTTAGAAGCAGTGGGCAGCCTTTCGTATTTAGCACAAACGTCAAGACCTGATATTTCTTTTGCTACTTATGTTGTGATCCGGTTCTGTAAAGCGCCAAAGGAAAACACTGCAAAGCTATAAAAAGAATATTTAGATACCTGAAAGGGACAAAATACTATAAGTTGAGATGTTACAAAAGTGGAAACAAGGATCTTGAAGGCTACGTTGATGCGGATTGGGGAAATGAAATAGAAAATAGGCATTCCATCACTGGATGCTGCTTCAGATAAATGGGAGGACTCATATGCTGAAGTTGTAAGAAACAGAAGACAGTTCCTTTAATTAGAAGCAGAGTACATGGCTTTGTCATACATAATTCAAGAAGCATTGTGGATCAGAACTTTAATAAATGAAATTGAGCCTAATATTAGTAGACCTATGGCACCTATCAAAATTCATTGTGATAATAAAGGAGCTATAAACTTAGCTAGAAATGATGTGACCAATACAAGAACCAAACTTATAGTGATCAAACACCATATCATAAGGGATCATATAGAGAAAAAAATATTGAAGTAGATTACTTATGTACTGAAGATATATTTGCTGATCTACTTACTAAACGTGTGACCAAAGACAAGCTACAGAAGGTAGTAAAACAATATGGTTTGACTTATGAAGATGATGCCCGAAATATCTGTTCAAAGGGGCGTGTTGGGGAAAAATGAACAAAATATTTCTTGTACATATACTCGTATGGTAAAGTGTGGCAAAGATTAATGTACATATTTTGTGAGACTTCCTTGATTAAACTTATTCTGTTTTTTTGTGGTTGCCTAGGCAATATTGTTAATTATGTAGCTATCATCAATGTATCTGTTCTTGTACCAAATAGAGTTCCATTATTTTTCGTTAAATGTGTATCTATCTATATTTTTTTCGCTGTGTTAACTCCAAGACCTTTACTATGGTTATCAAATAATTACATCATTGTTATCTTCTCAAATCTGAAACTATACTTAAATTTTTTTTTATCATGGTTGGTAGTTATACCTCCACGTCCATTGCTCGGTACAGGGCTAAGCAAGTTGACATGATGTAACCTTCAATTTGACCTGACAGTCATTGTGAATTAGCCTTTTGGTTTCTGCAAAGTTTAAAGGTTATATAATTTGTATCATTGCCCATGTCTGTATTTTTTCCAGAGACTTTTGAAACCGGCCGCAGTGGCCGAGGAGTACGGTCTGCATGGCCACTACGGTCGGGGGTTCGAATCCCCCCTCGGGCATGGATATTTGTGCCATCCTAGTTCGTAAGTAGTTCGTAAGTAGTTTGTAAGTTTAGGGACTGATGACCCCATAGTTAAGTCCCATAAGCTTTACAAACATTTGAGACTTTTGAAGGCGTAACTATCATGTCATTTGGAACACTCAGGAATTTTGGTTGTGTTGCACTATATGAAGTTGAAACGTGAAAACTCATTTGATAATTGCTGAGGGCAACGAATCTGAATGTCGAAACAAGTTTGTTGCAAGAGATTGATGTATACCATTGCCTAAGTTCACGACAAAGTCGAACACTCTTTACCAAATGTGTAACAATAGTCCATTCTTAAAATTGAACATTTTTCAGTACTGCCATTCATAGGTAAATTTTGAACTCGACGATTCCTTTGTAGCACTTTTTCATTTGCAGATTAACAGGTTTAAAATACATAATCAATGCCTTATCAATAACGGTAGAACACTGATAAATATGGAATAGCGAGAAGATATTTTTCATCCCGTCAAATTGCTTAATAACTTTAACAATATACTGTTCAAATTTTCAATTTGCAAACTTTACTGGCAAGAACTTGAAAGATGGCACTCTGCCTCTTTTCATTTATTTCAATGTTTGCTCACCTTCCTTTGAGGTTATAGAAGCTTTGCACTCGTTGGAATCTATTTTCAATTAAAAAACTTATTGATTTATTGACTATAAAGTATTAACTTGCATTGACATGTAGTTATGCTCCCGACCATGTATTTACCCTGTGTGTGAGTGATACGCTTCTACTGCATGCTGCGCTTGCCTTGTTTCGCCCCAGGGATCTCTGCTGTGTATCATTCGCTTATGCTTTGTTTCCACTAACTAACGCTAGGGGCGTTGGTGTGCACTCCGCGCCTGCCTCGTTAAGCCACTTCCCACTGGGGGCGCTGCTATTAGTCATGCGTGAACCGATCGACCTCGCGCAGGCAGCAAGACTCTTTGCACGAGTACGGTATGTCTCCGTCATGCTCTTTGGTAGCTTTGGCGCGAGGATTCGTACGTATCGGAGTGGCGATGTCAGTCTCTCTCTGGTTTTGGCTTAGGTAAGACGTTGGTACGGTCTAAATGTTGAGCCACAGCTAGGTCAATGCTACACTCTGTAGCAGTAATAACTTACGTGTGCTTTAGGTGTGTGTGAATATTTTATTCTCGGGAATGTGGCGCATTCCTCTCGTGTATGTTTTCCGGAGTGACTTTGATTTCTGTTAAAAACGGTAAATGGTGACTAGTGAGTTTTAGTTTGGTGTCCGTTACGGCATGTGGAACAAAGACCTATTCTTTCTTCAACGTTTTCCAGCCCTTCAGGCGTTGAAATAATGCTACCTCTTACTATTTCCGTAATATCTTTCCGTGTCCTTCTGGCTTATCAGTTCACTCGTGTGTAAGGTGTGTGAGAAATTTAGTGGCCACTTCCGGGTATTGGAAGTGCAACAGAGTGCACGTCGTTATGAATATCGTAACTTGGCAGATTCGGCTTATCTGCCTGGTTGTGCATTGTGGTGTATTTCATGTCGCAGTCTTCTGTGAGAGTAAGTGTCGCAGCTACGCGTTTGTGAATGATTGTGTCCCATGTCCTACCAATCCTCCTGTTTCTTGTATGCTTTACATCCTCGTTTTGCTTATCTGACCCCTCTTAGTTTGTGAACAAAATTAATATGTAATAAATTACAGTGGGATGCACTTTTATTGTGTGTTTAAAATCAGTGTTGCCCCCATTTCCATGTAAACTGGTAATAAACCCTTGTTTGTAATTTAACCTCAGATCTGTTTTATTATTGTGGTTCCCCTCTGCTTCCTGGAGGAAACCTCATGTATTCCGTTGTGCAAATCTCTTATCTTGGATCCCTTTTGCTAGGACTTGTTAGTTTTAAATAACTGCAGCTCTTTTATCTGGCGGCTTCCAGCCTGGATTCGTTATTTGAAATTTAACAAACATCTTTTATCTGGAAGTTCCCTGCCAGGATCAGTTATTTGAAATTAACAAGCCGCTTTTATCTGGCGACCCTGCCAGGATTCGTCTTTCTGGCGAGTCTTGTAGTATTAGAAAGCTAATTTTGTTCACAATGAAGTGTCCACCAAAACTCGTGCAGTGCTGCAGTAAAGCAAACTTTAATAGTAAAGCTTTCACCCTGCATGTATGACTGTGTGTGTGTGAGAATAGTTTTGCAGCGCAATATACCTTGTGTTTTATTTTTCCATGATTATTTTGCAGCGCAATATTGTTATTTTCAGAATTATGTGCGAAACGAAAGATCGTAGAATATTAGGTATTTTTGGATGGGAATTTATTTGTGTAAAATTATAGGAACAACACCACAGTGTAGGCTTGCATGTGGAACTTTGTACCCGTGTTCTGCCACGTGGTATTCGTTAGACTGTGTCGTAGTTCTATGTTTTTATTGTTAAAAAGTTGTCGTTCTGTCCGACAACTGTGTGAAACATTACATTATACCCATATTTTGCCATGTGGTATTCTATAGGCTGTGTCGAATTTTATATGCTTTTGTTGTTAAAAATTTATCGTTCTGTTCGACAAACGTGTGAAATTGTAGTATACGTGTTTAAGTTCACGCGGATTTTCTTATTAGGCCGTGCGTTTTGCGTTCTTGCGTGGAAATTTTGTTGTTCTGGTAATTAGAATCATGCAAAATAATTCGAACTCAACGGTGGTAACTCGTAATAGGAGTATGACCCGCAGTGAAGACAGGGAAAAATCGTCACAATCAGACCCGTCTTTTGAGCGAGAAGTCATTGCCAACCTTACGGCAACAGGCAGCGTCGTTGAAAATTCGTTACAAAGCGCGCCAAATTCAAACATGGCCGCATCCGGTAGCCAGGAAGGTGGCGTGCAAGACACCCTATCGAACTACGTGGCGCAGCCTGTGTCCGCCATTGAGGAACCAGGATTTGCTGATATCCTAGTAAGGCTACTCTCTGTCATGGAAAGTCAGAAAGAGCAAGTTGCTAACATGGAGACCCGCATGACCGAACAAAATGCCGCCATGAGAGAGCAAATTGTGGAACAAAATACTTCAATGCAGTTAGCAATACACAATGCGCGTGATGAAATAGTCCGACACGTGCAGGAAAGACATGAAATAGCGATGTCCGCTATTTCGAAGAACGCTTCGCGCATTCGCGAAAATCTAGATGCAATCCGCGATGTAGTCTCGCGTGATGATAACGTCGGCACGTGAGTTAAGACGAATGCCGAGGCCGTTGCGGAAGTTGACACGCGGATTTAAGGTTGCGCCGAGGCCGTTGTGGAAGTCGACACGCGAGTTAAAACGAACGCCGATGCCATAGCCGAAGCAAATACGTGTGTTGACGAAGTACGGTCGCGGCTGGCGAAATTAGCCACCACAGTTGAACAGATGTGCAGTGTTCAGAAGGGACGTCGGACAGGACGATTCCTGTCGGCGCTGTCGACTCTGAAGACGTTCAGGGCCTGCTTCAATTCCAGCAGCAGCAAGGGGAAATAAATAAGAGGAGGCGCGATGTGACGGAAGAACTCCGCGAACGTGTAACACGCTTAGAAGAAGCCGCTGACCGCCCCTCCCATCCCCCTGTAGCGCATGTCGCTCATGTTGTGTGCGCTAGCAATCAATGCAGTTCAGAACACGGGGATGATTCCGCATTTGAGGAGGAAGATCCTCGAATGGCACGCAACAAAATTCCCGTGCGGGAGAGGCGCGCAGCTGTAACTAGTCGGGAACACGGATAGGCGTTCGACCATAACCATTTCTTGTCGGTGCAGGAGTTTCAAGTCTATCGTAACTCGGCGAATGGGATCCATCCACGAGCGTGGTTGGAACAGTTTGAACATTCCTTGCCTCCGAGCTGGTCAGACGGGCACAGGATGGAATATGTGTCCGGATATCTTGAAGGGGAACCCGGTACGCAGATGCGATCTTTACTTAGGTACTGCCGGTACTATCACGATTTCTGTGACCATTTCCTCTCTGTCTACTGGTCAGAACGGCAGCAGGATAGAATGAAAAGCAGCATCTTCATGATGCCACATTTTAATAACTCGATCTGCTGTAGTCCGAATGAGTACTTCCAAGGAATGGTTTTACGGAATCAGTTTTTGGATGCTCCTTACTCTTCGCGCGAGCTGGCTAAAATCTGCTTGTCGAAGCTGCCTCGAATGTTCAAATGTTTGTTAAGCTTAAGGGACTTAACTATGGGGTCATCAGTCCCTAAACTTACAAACTACTTATGAACTACCTACAACTAAGGACGGCACAAATATCCATGCCCGATGGGGAATTCGAACCCCCGACCGTAGTGGCCTTGCAGACCGTAACTGAAGCGCCTCAGTCCCCTCGGCCACCGCGGCCGGCCCGGTGAAGCTGCCTCGCAGTTTACAAAATGCCGTCCTTGCTGGTAACTTTAAGGATGACATAGAACTCTTTCAGGCCTACTTGGAGGACCTTGAACTCGATGACGAGTTCGAACCTCGTCGAAATCAAAATACTTCCTCCAAGAAGTCGAGTAGCAGTTCAAACAGATCGGAGAAAAGTGATCAGACACACGGCAACGACAGTAACAACCAACCAGGTCCCTTCCATGAAAACCAACCATTTTCGATTGATAGTCAGAATAAGTGGCAGAAACGCCAGTTTGGTAAAAAAAAAAGTGGTTTGGGAATGGCGAAAAGCGCTAGCGCCCCAACAAGGGCCAGTGGCAGCAGGAAACCACGCCCCCTGAACAGGTTGAGGTGCGGTCAGCTGATCTGCGTCATAACAAACTGCCAGAACCCCAGCCCAGCACTAGTCAATGACAATTTTCCGTGGTTGATTGCACAACGATCGACATGCTCGGAACGGAATCTGCAAAGAACAGGGTAAAAGACATGGAGGATATTCGCGAGGTTCTCTTAGATGAAGAACCCTCAGTAGGAGATCCTGCAGCACAATCTATAGTGCATATTAATGTCGTTTCTACAGGAATGCGTGTTTGACACAGGCAGTGTTGTTTCTGTCATTAGTGAACAAGCTTTTGAACGATCCAAAGCAGTCGGCACTTGGCCGGCTTGCCCTTACAGCGAACTAAAGTGAAGGGTGCACTCGTTGGGCGAAGTGTCGAAGTAAGGAAGCAGACAGAACTCACATTTTTCTGTCAAGGTCATGAGTTCCGAGAGAATTTCATTGTCGTTCCCTAATTGGCAGTTGATGTGCTCCTTGGGGTAGAATTTTTGATAAACCATAAAGCCTTGTTTGACTTTAGTAATGATATAGTACATTTACACAAGGGTACAAACACTGTCGGATTGAAGTTCGATGAGTGTACTGCGAGGGTAAACTCCGCTGACCTGTATTACCAATTTCTGTGTTACTATTGCCCGACTAACCCCCTCGGATCGTTAGAGCACTATGGGGGAAAAGCAAGTTGTTCCCTTTTGCGGAATACGTACTCGTCAGTTTTTCGGAGTCCCCAGGCACTATCAAAGGATTTTTATATAAAATTCAAGTACAGGAACACAAGAGGTTCTTTTTGCAGCCGTATCCGATACCGTGGGTATACAAGGAGCAGGTCGAGGAAGAGATTAAAAGCATGTTGGTGGAAGGCGTTATTGAGCGAGCCGCAAGCTCCTATAATGATCCTCTGTTGATTGTCCCAAAGCGGGACAAATCAATTAGGCTTGTCCTCGATTCACGGCAAATCAATACAGTGATTGAGCCGGAAACTGACCATCCGTAGACACTTGATGAGCTGTTACACCTTTTTTACAGTCTGCGTGTACTCCCTTCCATCGATTTGTGTGCCAGTTACTGGTATATAGAACTAGACCCGAGTTGCAGGCCGTACACTGCCTTATTGTGCTTTGGTACTTGTTACCAGTTCAAAAAATTACCTTTTGGCCTAAATGTCAGATCAGCTGCTTTCATTAGGGGGTTCAACAGCATTTTGCCTGACGTGTTACGAGAAAGGGTTACCACATACGTGGACGATGTACTGATTGCTGAGAAATCATGGGATGATCACAACGATGTGGTAGAACAGTTGTTGCGCGTGTTTCAACAATACGGAGTGACGATTAATCTACAAAAGTCAGTATTTGGCCGTAGACAAGTCAGTTTCTTAGGCCATATCATTACAGGGAACGGAATTCTACCGGACCCTGACAAATTAAAGTCAATTAGAGAGTTTCCCATCCCGAGGACTAAGAAACAAGTTAGGGCTTATTTAGAACTGACGAATTTCTACAACAGATTTTTGTCAATAGATACCATTGCCACTCCAACTCTTTGTGCGCTAGCAAGTAAGAATGCAGTCTGGAAGTGGGACACAAAAGCGCAGGAAGATTCTGACTGCATAAAACGTGCATTGCTAGCAGCACCGTTGTTAGCCCACCCAGATTTGACGAACGATTTTTGTCTGGGAACAGACACCTCTAAAATTGGGGTACCAGCTGAACTATTCCAAGAATTTGAGGAGTGTGGTACACCGTAGGACGATAGCATTTGCGAGTCGTGTGCTGAATAAGTGCGAACGTAATTACGCCGTTACGGGGCTTGAGGCGCTTGCTGTTATCTTCGGTTTCACTAAATTCAGGGGGTATATGATTTGGAGGACAACCAAGTTATATACTGATCACCGTGCATTAGAATTTCTAATGACGGCTAAGTTGACGCATGGGAGGTTGGCCAGGTGGGCGTTGTTTCTCCAAGAATTTCGTTTCACCGTGATATAGATACCTGGGAAAGGGAACGTAGTGTCTCTTTCTCGTTCTTCGGTCAGCTTGAAGCAGGGAACCAAAGATAAACTGTATGAAAATAACTTCAGTGTTCTCTATCTTCGTGGTGTCGCTTGGGAGAATTTCATTACCGCCTCCCTTAAGGACATAGCGCGGGAACAAGACAAATATGAGATTCTGAAAGACGTGAAAGTTAAGTGGCGCGACCAGAACTATCCGTCGATCAGACAATATTACCTAATTAGGAATAAAGTCTTGTTCCGTCGTAGCGACCCAGCTCAGTCGAACTGGGTTGTGTGTATTCCAGATGATTTGGTTGACAAGCTCATCTGGTATACACACCGCAGCTACACGCACTATGGTCCCCACAAGTGCTACCAGAAACTCCGTGTTACCTGTTACTTCCTTAATATGGAAAAGAGGATCCGGAAGGTTCTGGCCACTTGTAAGGCTTGTCAGAAAGCTAAGCCACCGACTGTATCTCATCATGCCGCCTCTTCCCCATTATTCCTTCTCGGCTGAAAGAGTTAGATGCGGGCGATATATTCGGTCCACTACCACGCATATTGAGTGGCAATTGTTACATCTTCGTGGCAGTGGAGCTAACCTCAAAATTTGTGACTTTATCACCTCTAAAAAGAGCAACGAGTCGCGCCGTTACTTGGGCGTTTGTCAATGACTTTCTACGTCAGATGGGTCCTGTCGAGAAAGTCATTGCAGACAACGGACCCCAGTTTAGGTCTCCCATCTGGAAAGCGATGCTGCGGAGGAGACGCATGAGGCCAGTTTTTATATCGGTGTATCATCATGCTTCAAACCCGAGTGAGCAGGTAATGAAAGAATTGGGGAAGCTGTGCCGCCTGTACTGCCACCGACGTCATAGGGCCTGGGACCGGTATATACCAGGGTTTCAGGACGTTCTGAATGAATTCCCTAACAATTCCACCTGTATGCCTCCTATGTTGGTGCTCAAGAACAAGTATCCTGAGGATAAATTAAGAGAAACGGTGCCTCTTGAGCCATCGGTGAATTAGAGACACAGGGATGTCGTAGAGCGAGCACTTGTCAATATTAGGAGTGCCGCTGAGAGAAGGCGACGGCATGACAAGGTCAGTCGTGTCGTAAGAATGTTCGAAGTGGGACAATTGGTCTTGGTTCGTACACGACGACTGTCGAGCAAACGTCAAGGACTCACAAGGAAGTTCTTTCCCCTCTTTGTCAGTCCGTACCACGTCAGGAGAATTGCACATGACAATGCTGTAGAACTAGAGAACATTTGCGCAAAGAAGTATCGTGGGTTGCATCATGTCTCGAGTCTCCGTTTCTACCGCCAATAGTGGGTGGATTATGTCTTTGTTTAGTTTTTGTCTAACTTGTGATAAATTTGTGTAATTTTCTCACAAGTGTATTTTTGTGTACTTTGAGAGTATTTTTGTGTACTTTGAGTGTATTTTTGTGTATTTTGGGGGTAATCTGTGTGTATTTTTCTGTATTTTGGGGGTAATCTGTGTATTTATCTGTATTTTGGGGGTAATCTGTGTGTATTTTTGTGTATTTTGGGGTAATCTGTGTGTCTCAAATCCATCCACTTGTTACAATTATTGTGAATAGCAGTAGAGTAGTGACAGCCAGTCAGCTGTTGTTTGTGTGCACCACAGGTGTATGTGGCCAAGCAAACCAGAAGTGGTACCTTGGTATGTCTAAAATTACTGGTGAACAAAACGATCACACGAATTAGTTCACTATACCAAGTTATAGATGTGTGAAAATTAAGTACTATATAATTCAAGTTATGCTGTTTAATGGTCTTGTACCTTGTTGTTGATAAATAGTGCACTACATTCCATAACATATGTCCCACCTTATTGTCCTGAGGGTGGAAGGCTACTCTGTGTTACTTTGACGTGTACTGCAAATCACAGGCCTTGAGCTTCTCACAATGACCATTTCCCCGTAAGGCTACATAAGTCTCTATACTAGGGACCAACGCCATGATTCATAGAAATAGTTTCGTGCGTCAAGATACACTGTGGTTGTTGTGTCCTGGGGTACTAATATATTGTTTATATGTGGTTTTGATAGTTCGTTGAGAATGTAGGTGTTTATGGGTGCGCGCCAACCATGAAAAAGGGTTCTACACAACTCTCCACTTAGGGAAGGTTAAATTTTGTGTGTAATCACAACATAACTAACAGCTGTCTTCAAGTTTTCAGAGCAGACTGGGTCTGAGTATCGATGAGAAGAAGTTAACAGTACCAAAATAAATGAAGGGATCCAAAGGAATATAAAAGGATGCCAAGAGGACCACTGGGATAGGATGTGTCACAGCCCACTCCACTAGAATAAGCTAGTTACAGAATAGCGAACCACTGACAATACATTCTCCATGATGAGTAAAATTACTAATACACAACCCCTTTCTTTACAGATGATGCTTAATGATCAAAGTAAGTTTATGTTTAGTTTAATTAATATGGTATTGAATGATGTTTGTTTTCTTGCACGATATAATTATTTTTGTGTACATAATTACCTGATTCAGCAAGCATGTTCAGAGTATTTATGCTTAATATTGTGTTGACTGACGTTCTGTATTCTTGCAGTACATGAATATTTTTGTATGTATATAATTCCATTATTTCAGCAAGCATGTTCAGTATGCTCATGTTTGGTTTAACTACTATAGTGTTTAATGATGTTTTGTTTTCCTTGCTGAATATGAATATTCTGTTTAAATAATTCTTTTATTTCAGAAAGTATGTCCAGTATACTCATCTTTACTTTAGTTACCATGTAAGAATACATAATTTTGGCACTTTTATGTGAACAGCCTTGCATTGAATTAAGGGAGAACATTTCAAGCAAAAACTACAGGCAAATAATAACAGGTCAGAGGGACCATGTTAGAATGGGTTGTGTGATAAAGGTACCATGCCGCACAATGCGTAGTGTAGACAGGCCCCTCAGTAGTAGCTTAGTGCATGCTGTAATTCCTTGTACTGCACCATGCTGCTTGCTGCAAATATGCTTTGCTCATGCATGTCACCAAACTGTTCTGTAGTTGAAAATTGATGTGCTGCTGGCTGCCAATGGTACGCTTTGTGTTTTTGACTGCATACCATGCTAAACCATTCTATCAATTGTATGAATAAGTGTCTAGTAATAAGTTATTAGCTTGTGGTTTATTTTATGTTCTTTAAAAGATATGACTGCCTTTATTGTAAAGCTACCAGGTATGCCAAGTATATTTGTTTATATTTTGTGTATATTTGATTTGTGTGTATAATTTGTTGCTTAATTCTTGTATAATTCTTGCCACATATTTGGCAAGTACAAAATGCTGTGAAAAACCATTTGAGAACAGTGATTACCACGAACTGAAGTTCTTGGACACTAGAGTGCAACGCTGTAATTAGATTTAAGTTAGGTTAAGTAACTAATCATTCTGTGAAAGGAATGCAGGGATTACGTCCTAGCATGGTCTACAGCGAGATGCAGCACCAGTGATAGCGCCACTCCACTCCACACAAGGCAGGCCCAGCTGCCGGTGAGCGAGCATTCGGGAGACGGTGACATAACGCCAGCCGCCGCCCCCCATGTACCATGCCTCGGGGGTCTCCTGTCCCAGATCACCACCCGGGCGAGAGGCAGTCACTGCAGCCAGCTGAGAGGTGGACAAGCTGCTAACCTTGGGCCTGGCCCAACATCACGGAGCTGCACCTTCCTGGGGGTCATCCAATGGCTTCAAACTGGTTGCGCAGGCGCCCGCTCAAACAGCTCTGGGTGCCGCAGTCATAGCAATGGGGTGCAGTCCAGTACACTTCTGATGCCGCCTGGGCCAACCTCGATAAAGGACACCAGTGCTGTATTGAATGAGTCAACAGACTGAACAATCCTCTGCTAGACATCAGTGAGTAGTACCTCTGCTTCCGCCCTGCATATCAATGAGACTGCAAGTGGTTCTGTGTACCACTTGACTCTAACTATTACTCTAGTTGCTGCCAATGGCTGACTATAGTTCAGTGTGACGCCTCCACACTGAGTACCATGACTCAGAGACAAGTGCTGGCATGGAAAAAGACAGCTATCAAATAGAAGAAACTAAAAAACTGTGCGCAGGTAGCTCCTCCCAGTCCTTCAGTGCAGTTCCCTCCCCAACGATAACCCTAGGTTCAGTGTCGGCAAAGCGATCATTAGTTATTGCAATACAGTACGTGAAAATACAATAGACATGCATTTCAAAGTGCTTCAATAATATTTGCGACAGACGCAATGACAAATTTTCCTGCATTCCTTAAACTCTGCAGTTTTTTGTTATGATCTGCATTGATTCGTGTGTTTTTAATTTCTTTTAATTGTATTATGCATCTTATTCTTTTTTATGTGTTTATAATTGTTTATGAATTGTTTCCTCCACTGAGTGATCTCACCAGCCACACCTTAGGCTTAGTTCTAAGATGATTTTAATTGTTTATCTGACTATTTTATGTGCCACTCAGGCTTTGTAATATGCTCCCATGCCACTACCTCTCCAAGTGAATTAGCTTGGGGATTAATTTTTAGAAAAATTTATCCTTCAGATTGTAGCATATTATGTGAAATGCCTCACTCTAAATTTCTAATGAACAAGGGGGTGATAAAAGACGGCTCTCTGCCACTTTTCATTTATTTCATTATTTGCTCACCTCCCTTTGAAGTTATAGAGGGTTTGCACTCGTTAGAATCCATTTTAAATTTAAAAATTTATTGATTTATTGACTATAAGTTAAAGTATTAACTTGCATTGACATGTAGTTATGCTCCCCACCCTGTATTTCCCTTGTGTGTGAGTGATACGCTTCTACTGTGTGCTGCGCTTTCCTCGTTTCGCCCCAGGGATCTCTGCTGTGCATCGTTGGCTTATGCCTTGTTTCCACTAACTAACGCTAGGAGCGTTGGTGTATGCTTCTCGCTTGCCTCGTTCAGCCACTTCCCACTAGGGGCGCTGCACCGATCGACCTCGCCCAGGCAGCTAGACTCTTTGAGTGAGTACGGTATGTCTCAGCCATGCTCTTTGGGAGCTTTGGCGCGAGGATTCGTACGTATCGAAGTGGCGTCGTCACTCTCTCTCCGGTTTCGGCTTAGGTAAGATGTTCGTATGGTCTAAATGGTGTGCCACAGCTAGGTCAATACTACGCTTTGTAGCAGTAATACGTTATGTGTGCTTTAGGCGTGTGGGAGTTATGTTATTCTCGGGAATGTGGCGTATTCCTCTCGTGTTTTTTCCGGGGTGACTTTGATTTCTGTTAAAAACGGTAAATGGCAGATTCAGCTTATCTGTCTGGTTGTGCAATGTGCTGTAGTTCATATCGCAGTCTTCTGTGAGAGTAAGTGTCGCAGCTACGCGCTTATCAATGATTGTGTCCCATGTACTACCAATCCTCCTGTTTCTTGTATGCTTTACATCCTCGTTTTGCTTATCTGACCCCTCTTGGTGTGTGAACAAAATTAATACGTAATAAATTACAGTGGGATGTACTTTTATTGTGTGTTTAAAATCGGTGTTGCCCCCATTTCCATGTAAACTGCCAATCAACCCTTGTTTGTAATTTAACCTCAGATCCGTTTTATTATTATGGTTTCTCTCTGCTTCCCAGAGGAAACCTCATGTATTCCGTTGCGCAAATCTCTTATCTTGGATCCTTTTTGCTAGGACCTGTTAGTTTTAAATAACTGCAGCTCTCTTATCTGGCGGCTTCCACCCAGGATTCGTTATTTGAAATTTAACAAACATGTTTTATCTGGCAGTACCCTACCAGGATCAGTTATTTGAAATTAACAAGCTGCTTTTAAACTTATCACTGACACAGTTTACCTGAACAGTAGTACTGTTTTACTTATGGCCACAGCTATGTAGTGTGGTAATGTTAGCAACTAAATGTTAACTTTGCGAGGATAATAAATTTGCTTACCATACATGAGTACAAGAATCTGTTGATCATAGAGCAGAAACATTATCAATTATTTATTTCACAGTCAACACGAAAAATTATTTCCTCTTATTCTATGTGACTGAGTTTTCAAAGACCATTAAATGGTTGTTGCCAACATCAGCACACTAGACCATCGAGGTTGCAAGTAATATTTTACCCAGAATTACCAGTTAGCATAAATATTCGCCAGTGACTGACAGTTGGTACATGTGAGTGTGAGTCACCTGGCATATCAGATAATCCATCGTAGTATTCGAAGAAATTGGAGAAATCCTAAGTGGTCAATTTTTGAAAGGATAAATTGTGAATTCGCAAACTTCTGTTTTAGACCATGACAAAAATGGCAGCTAAATGTCACAGCTACAGAAAATAGCAATCACAGATATCACTGTTATCACACAATTACTGTTTAGGTCTTCCCCAATGAGCAAGAACACCAAATTTTTTGTCTTTTTTGATCTCAGTCTGTCTATACTCAAACAAAATTTCTGACTAATGGCACTTAGCTGTCCCAAGAGTAAAGCTTCAGATGACCTAGCCTCAATTCCAGTGAAGTACACACCATAAAAAATTTAGTTTTCTCCTGGTGTTGGTGTATTTTTGAGATATTTCTTCTTCTGTCGCTCCTGTGTTTGATGAGTGTTTACACCTTCTTTAAAAATATTTTCATTTGTTATTCACAATACTTGATCGAGCATGGTTGAGGTACAGCAAGTGCACAATGAGGAAGCAGTAGTGACAGCCAGAATATTTTCACTTGTATATGTCTGTGATCTTTGCAACAAACAAGTATTTAATTCTGTGTGGCAATAACGAAAGTAATTAATGGTACATTATTTCGGTGTGGAATGCTTTTGTGGCAGCTGACCCACACAATTTTATTGCAATATTTTGTAGTCACTTTCGTCTTTGTACTGAAATTTCACATACCAACATTACTTGTTTCAGCATGGCAACAAGGAAAGTTATTAATGACACCTTATTCTGACATGCAATGCTTTTGTGGCAGATGACCTAGTCGCATTTTTAAATAGAATGTGTTGTTGTCACCTTCGTGTTTGTACTCAACTTTCGTCCACTAAAGTTTACAACCAAATCCCTTAAGAGCAATTTTACAAGTTTGTAGACTTAATAGGTTTAGTGAACACAAGGTAAGTGTATACTAAACTTTATGAAAGCAGTTGTTACCACACATTAACAGCAGATGAAGATCCATGTTCATAATTACTGTTCACTGTACGTTTATTAGTTCATTTAGACCATGTATTTGCATTAAAATCAACACAGGTATATCCGCAGCAGCACTTTCGTTGTAATTGCAGTTCTGAGTTAACTGTTATACTTCGAAATGGAACTGTAATACTGACAGGTTGGTGATATTTCATTACTGCACTTTTAGGGAATTTACTACCAGGCTCGTCAATTCGCAGCTTAGAAAAAGACTGACAGAACTTGATGCACATCGTTATTCAATTGTCAATCTTTATTTAAAACCTGAAACTGTAAATAGGTAAAATCCCCTAGTGGGTGTGGCATATCAGCTGTCAGCCGATGACCCAAATAATATGGCGGGCGCCAGTTCAATTTGCCTCAAACATGGCAGACCTATCGCCACTCTATGAAATTCAAACTCGTTGGTCTTCCCCATTACAGACAAAAGTACATCATCCCGAAATCACGTGACCACAACAGAAATTGTTGTTGACAACACAAGATATATTCTGCGCATCTGAATGCTCACTCCAGAGATATTTTTACTTTATGGATTTCCACATAGCGTCGTTACAAAACTAGCCATCTATTTTGTACAAATTCAAATAAGCGATAAAAAGTTGTTATTATGGAAAAAAGTGGTAAGTAAATATGTGAATACGTTACTACCAAGCTTTGAAGCTCGAAATGTATGTTAAACCTCTAAAGTTGGGTTATGGAAATTAGCAGCCATGTAAACAGTGACTCCAGATAATCATTACGCATCTCATAACAGCTATTGGAGATGACATGTAATTTATGTAATCAATTTAAAAGTGGCAGTAGGAAAGGGACATCTGAAAAATTTGGCACTAACTGCTACCATTGTGAAAATGAAAGTAGCAAATAACGTCTGAACATATTTTACAAACCTGCTGTCATGGCAAAAGTAGCAGTAACTATACGGCTCGTAATACATTTTTACTACCAAACATTTGTTTAAATTGATTTTAAAATCACATGTGCGTTGATCAGTAAAAATAGTATTAAGCATATGTACGTCTAGCCTTTATATAGCGCTGTGACTCTTTGTATTTCTTTTCGTCTAAAGATATGACTATTCTGATGAATCTAGTGAGGATTACATTGAGATCCAACATGCTCCCCGCATTTTCCGTGGAAGGTCGAACCGATTCATGGAACTGAATGACAGATCATTTAAGCAGAGGTTTCACCTGGACAAAGACACGGTTAACTGTTAGAATTAAGACTGAGAGAGCATCTTTTGAAACCAACGAAAAGAAACCAGCCACGGACTCCAATGCGCATGCTTCTGTTAAATCATGAGATTTTATGCTACAGGAAGTTTTGAGATAGTTGTGGGGGATTTGTTTAATGTAGATGTAGCGACAGCTTGTAGAGCTGTCCACGAAGTATCAAATTGCATTGCCTCATTGTAGAATGAATTTAACAAAATGCAAAGTGAACAAAATGAAGTGAGGAAGACAATATTTGATTTCGGTAATTTGGAAGAATCCGTGTACATCGAAGGAAACGGCATTGAGATCGATATATATCAAACGTTCGACTCTCGCTTCGGTACCAATGTCGGAAAACTGACATGGCGGAACAGCTGATTAATAGCTAATTACGATGCGATTTTTTGATGTGATGATTGTATGAGATTTTGGCTTATCTGAAGACTGGGATATCATCAGTTAGATTTGACCTGTAGTATTGGCATGTTGTTGTGTATGTGCATATTCGTAGGTGGCATGAGTAATTATGTTTTGGCTGAGTTGTAGACGATGGTATGTCATGGATGGTGCATATTGTTCTAATATGTAATTTACGAGGACAACAACAGATTATTTATAATCTACAAAGCCTAAGTATTTGGATATTGCCACATATAAGTGTTTTCCGAGATTATGATTACATCAGTCTTCAGTTATGCCGATATTTCGGTAATTTCCAATAATGCTTGCAATGGAAGACCCTCGGCCTGGAATGATATACATCTGATGTACAAATGTAAATCGATTGTTTTTAATTGGAGATTCGGTTGGTTCGCGCCCTGACGTACTAAAAAAAAAAAAAAAAAAAAAAAAAAAAAAAAAAAAAAAAAATTTCTTGCTTCACCTACACCTAAACTAACTTTTACTTTAAAAGAAAGTGATCTGTAGCGTAGCCTTAAGAAGGTTAGGTATAGGCCAAAGAAGAAGTTTTTTGTTTCAGTACGTGAGGGTACGTAGTGCCTGAATCTCAGTTTCAGAAACACTAAATCGTTTACAGTTGCAGTTCGATATACACCATTCTTGGAAAATACCGTTATTTATTTCGGTATTTCAAATGGCAACCAGATACTGAGTCGGAAAAGTACAAGAAAATGTCACAAATTCAAAGCAATTAAAATACAATTTAAATTAACTGCTTTGCGTTTGTCATATCGAATGTGGAGCAAGAGTCGAACTTTGGATATATATATCGATCGCAATGCTGTTTCCTTCAATGTACACAGATGCTACCAAATTACCATGATTTCTATCAAATAGCACAATAAATTCCGTGAAGTGAAGTCAATGGCAACTTCTTTCCATGTCGTGTCCATGCTGTTCATTGATACTTTACTTGTTTTCTTACTATCTGTTATGTGCTTCTGTGGACCCAAGACGATTTCCACAAGAGAATCCTATTCCATTTTTGAAAAGTTTGAAGAACGCCCTATTTTTCTCCATTTTCCTCCATTTCCAAAACGCTACACTTTCAATAAAAACTACCAAATAGTGTACAATGATCCGTATATGCTATTTGTGAATTGTAAATAAATAATCTACTAATATCTAGTGATTATTCAAGCTATCTCAAGCAATTTTAGAATCAATAAAAAATTGTTTATACTGTGTTTATATTTGGTGTCGATAAATTACGATCATTATCTGTGATCAAAGCGTGACAAACGCGTCGATAGATGAATTTTGCAGTGTTGCCAAGTTTGTTTTGTGCTAATGCAGATCAACTTTGAACCTGATCTTTTGATCCACAGATAGCGTTATACAACATAGTGCATTCATGAACTTGCTTCATTTCCTTGATAAAGGTCAAAATTGATTTACAATCAGCAATGTTTATACAGCCGGCCCTTAATAAACCTAAGTTACTCGACTTATTAAAACAACAGACAATATGGTTGTGGGAAAAGAACAAGAGTATATATTTTGCAAGATAAAATCTACCTTAGTTCAGGCTGGGATATTATACCATCCAAACTTCGATGAAGATTTTTGTATGTGCACAGATGCATCTGACTATGGCTTATCATGTGTGATCTTTCAAGGTGGATCATTAAGCGAGGGTAACCATTTCAAATCAATTGCATTTGCTGGTCGTATCCTGAATAAACATGAGCGTAATTACTTTGTAACAGAAAAGAGGCCCTTGGGGTTGTATGGGGATTTCAGTGCTTCAATAATTTACTAGCTGGTAGGAAGCCCATTGTTTACACTGATCATCAAGCAATAGTGTTTTTGCATAATATTGTTAGGTAGAAGACTATTATGTTGGGTATTGTACTTACAGGGATATAAGTACGGGGTCAGGTACATCAAAGGATTTCAGATTGTTTATCTCGACTTCCTGTAGGTATGGATAGTATTTGTACTACAAAAGAGCCAGGGACTGACTTCCATGCATACTTTCTCCCAATCTCTGAGAATGAACAAAGAATGAGACGGATATTAAGAGTTTTTAATTTTGGCTAGAGAGATGATCCCATGTTTAAAACCATTATCCAAGAGCTACCAAACAATTGTGAGATACTAGGTGTTAGAGGTGTTAGGTTTCTTTGTGATGATATATTTTATTTGAAAGCTAAGGTAGAACATCCAACATGGAAAGTCTGTGTACCTGAAACAGTTGTGCAAGAATTTTTTTATTATATTCATGAGGGTTATGATCACTTTGGCCTTCATAAGTGTGTACAACACTTAAATAAGTATTATTATTTTCGGAATCACGAATAGTAGTCATTAATTCGATCGTGCGAAATATGTCAGAAAGTGAAAGCTATGAGTAATCCTAAAATGTACAGATTGTAGGCTATGCAACCATCCTGAGAGGTTTATGGGATCTTGTTTCTATTGACGTTTTTAGGTCTTTACCCCAGAGTATTGGTGGTTTTAAATATGTATTCGTGGTAATGGAGTGTTGGTCAAAGAGAGCCAATACAGCCAGTGTTCTATGATGTCTTACAAGAGATTACTTTATTAACTGGGATATACCTGAAAATATTATAACTGACAATGGAAGTGCTTTTATTAGTGGTAAATTTAAGGAAATGATAAGACAGAATAATACAAAGCACATTATAATATCTAAATACCATCCACAAAGTAATTTAGTCGGGTGGGTGATGAAAGTGCTATGACGTCTATGTCGTACGTATTGCTTGACGAGACATACTAGATGGGCTCGGCTGATGCCTGAATTCGAGAATATACTTAATGAATTACTGCATTTGACAACGGGATTATCACCATTAGAGGTAAGAATTTTCTCATAGTTATGAAGGTCCTTATGTAATGATTAAAATTCCATACAAGAAAGCTTTATTATTGATGGAACCTTCATTGGGTGCAATTTAGGTATTATATAATGTTGATGAAATTAAGTTGTTCTTGAACCCCTCCCCTCATAAGATGATTGGTTGCTTAAATGCCATCTCTGATGGGTTGGTTTAGTGCTACTGCTAATGGGATTCCTGCATCTCCCATCAAACATATAATCGAAACTGTCATGACCAGTTAACATAGAATTCAACAAACAGAAGATCTTGTTGGTGGGGAGATAATACCAGTCTAATTAATATTTATTAATTCCGTGTAAAACTTTAGTTTATATGTTGCAATCGTAGGTTGGTAGTCTAGATATACAGAGAAAAGCAAAGTGTATGGTTTGTGTTAAAATTTAATAACATTACAAAGGGAAGAGTTTCAGTTTTAGAACAATGTGAGCTCCCATGTTGATTACGCTGACATAAATCGACTGATAACTGACTATACTGATATAACAAAAGTAATTCTTGCAGGTGATTTATTAGGAAGAGACAATAAATATGTAACATTAAGTCAGTAGCTCAATATGACCTTAAGCTTTTTTTTCTTCGATGTTTTGTAAGGAATTGGTAAACGATATAGTATAAATTTTTATATGCTTTGTACTCTTACTTTATTTAAAGTACCTTGGTAGTAAAGATTCTATTGGAACGCCCACATATTGTTACTTGCTCAGGGACTAATGTGTGATTTAGGTTGTATTGGAGCCAAGGTCCGTAAAACAAATAAGGTTGAGCAGTAAGCGTTCTGTGCCACTATTGCCTGAGGCTGTAACGCCACACAGCGACAGCGCTACAGTATGTGGCCCGTGGATTTGAGTGGCGCGTTTGTGGCGTATTTCACTTTCTATTTAAACAATGATAAGTCGCTCTGCTGTTCTGTTATTGCTAGAATGCTGTTGCTAAATTCTGTAGCTTAGGTAGCCTTAAGATAGACAATTCTGACTTCGATATTCAACCATATATCGAATCGAAATATACAGAAACAAACGCAAAGTGTAGACTGTTTTTGCAGTTGTCTGAAAAATTAAATGTGGTAAATGACCACTCCGTTTGCTGACTTGGCTCTGAGAAGAAGTTAACTGGTGTATAAGATCTATGGACACCCTTTTTCACTCAAGTAATTCTTTCACTCTCAGTGTTTACGTCATCCCTGAAACGTCATTTAAAATACCTGAATTGTAACAAATTGCTGTTTTCCCAAGCTAACAAGACTAACTCTGTAGGTAAATGTTATTCGAGTTTTTCCTTGAGAAAATTATAGATTTTCTGCAAAACGGCATGTAAAGTGGTCGAACTGGCAAATATACCCTTTTCTCCATCGAACTTGGTTTGAAACATGTAAAGGACTAGTGATTTCATTAGGTGAAAAGAATTTGCCTAGTAAACGATTAATTTCACAATCCAAAACTTTTTTATTAGCTTCCTCTTTGTGCAGACAGCGTTTTGTTGATTACAACTGATTTTGAAGGTACTTATACGTGCCCACAATTTCATGTACACGTTTTAAGATGACAATTTCTCCTCTGCAGTGACGCTATCGAATTCTGTAAAGTGACTTCAAATGAATCATTACAAACATCAAAATTCAAAACTATGTTCAAATGTTTGTAGAGTTTATGGGACTTAACTACAGGGTCATCAGTCCCTAAACTTACAAACTACTTATGATCTAGCTTACACTAAGGACGGCACAAATATCCATGCCCGAGGGGGGATTCGAACCCCCCGACCATAGTGGCCATGCAGACCGTGACTGGAGCGCCTCAGTCCCCTCGGCCACCGCTGCTGGCTTACAAACATCTTCATCTGTAAAAGTACATTCGTCAACATTCTTCTCCATATATCACTTTTGTTGAAACGTTCTTTCCTACCTTCTGTTACACTGTAGGTGCTGTCATCGGCAGTACTATCACAAGGCAAAAGCAAATTACAGGGTGTATGTATCTCTCTTAGACACCCGAATTGGCGGTGAATTTTGAAGTTCTGCACGTAAATCCTTGATATAATCTGTTCCTAGAAAGCGACTATAGGGTATCCTGGCATTTTCAACATTTACATGGTCTTTCCTATATCACTTGGGAAGCCAAATTTTTAGTTGACTTGTATTACGTTGGAAACAGTGAGGCACTACTTCAATTCCTTTTATATATCGGTAAGTTGGTTTAAGTAGTTTGTAAGCCTGGACACCGATGACCTCAGCAGTTTCGTTCCTTAGGATTACAAATATTTCAATTTTATTTTTTATTTCGACTGTGAGAATTACACCTAATAACAACATTAAAACACTTTCACAAGCAAATCACTCCCTAAACAACAGTTGCTTAGAGAAATAAATAGTACTTAACAAACACGAAATCACAAAGCCTCGAATAGACAAGTCTGGGCATGCGGGAAGTGTTCCTTCGTGAACGGCAGAAATACGTTTGCTTCTGCTCAGTAGTTATTGCACCCCGCTGATTGGAGCCATAGGTGCTCGATTGATGGGAAATAGTAATATGCTTTATGGAGTATAATAATAATGGTGCTTAGGAAATGACTATTTCTTTATGCATACTTAGGCATTCTCTTTTGTTAGGGACTTTATTTATGGCACTTCACTCCCCTGTTTTGAGTGTTAATTGGTGATATATAGTGTGTAGCTGACTGTTAAAGGACAATTTACCTGTGTAATTTTTTTCCTAGTAGTACAGAATATAAAACACAGTGATAAATGATAATGATTGATGGTATGCTAAGATCACGAAACTTGTGAGAAATTGCATTAGCTGTTGATCTATTAAATGTTGTTATCATGTTTGAGAACAATAAATGCGACTTCCTCTATCTGTTGAGATTACCAAAGGTAGGTATTTAGTGATGCAAAGAAGCGGCTTCAGAGTTGAGCCGATGCTGAGCTCATCAAATCTGATAATATTACCTAATGGAGCCCATACATACAATATAATGTATATACGGCTATATGTACTACTATCCTAGGATGAAACTTCTCATAAAAGCTGTGATGCAAATATAAAATAAAAAGACGTACAAGCTAGCCATTATTAAACAAAATTATTGAAGCAAATAAAATTTAGATTTACCCTGATGTAAAGAGTGCAAAAGAATGAATCCTCCAAAACAAAGCTTGTGGTGTGGAATGTGGTAGGACAGATTTGTGAGCCTCTGCTCTCCTATATCAGCGTTGTTTAGCAGGAGTTGGAATTATAAAAAAAAATTGTATTAACCATAACGATTTATTAAATGTATGTGTTATGATTTTGTTTATGGTGTGATACTTAAAAGTGTTTTGTGTTTGTTCTGTCTGTTTCATGGTTCATTGAGGTGGTGCAACAAATAGGAGCAGCATTGCTGCAGCACTGACCAGCATCACAGAACTGGCCTTCATATGAAATTAGCCGACATTCATGGGGCAGTGGACGTCTCTGTGCCTTCTTTATTGGGACACATCGATCGTCCTCTAAGAAAAAATGTATTTTGTATCACGTTTGGTCAGCTTTAGATCGATGTTTGATTCGATCACTGGCAAATGTTAACGCTTGTTCTGTAATTTGTTCCAATAAATCTCAATTAATTTACATGAAAGAAGATTTCATACTTTATATTATCAAGAATTATCAATTAGAAATTATTCTATTCTTGGAAGTGAAATATGAGAAGTTTATGATGTTATACGTTTCTCCACAGCCAAGAAAACAGTGCTGACTTGAAAAGTTCATTGCAAGTTATCAAGTCCCAAGAGACATTTGAAATTAGTGAAATTTTAATCTGGTAAGCTGTGCATTGCAATCAAACGTCAAGGTCAGGCTACGTAACTTTGAAAGTCATTTCACATGTTTGATTTATTTTTTTCTCCTGCTGATACAAGGACCTGTTAATACAGCTAAATTGACTTAGATAGGAATATTCATTTTTTTAATTGTGTGGTGGCACACAGACTTCAGAAAGAAGTTCAACAGAACGATTTATATGATTCATTCAGTTCCTAGGTGACATTCAAGTTGTAAATAGTTACTCAGCAACAGATTACAAGATCTATAAATGAGGTTTTTTAAATAAGTTTGAGCTAGATTTATGACACGTTAATGATGTGGGAAGATTATCGAGAAAACTTAAAATCCTTACCACCATTTACATTTGCCCAACTGTACAAATCAGTTCTCTTACAAGTAAATTAATCTTGCTTTGACTCCATGTTACAGTATGGAATCATATTATTGGATAACTGTTAGAAGAGCAGTTTTATGAATTTAACAGGCTGCTTCTTGAGAATAACAGTTTATTTGACCTAAGCAAGAATGAAACATTAACACATGAGGAATAACCTCACACCCCCACTAGAACTATGGCTGTAAGAAAATAGAAACATACAAACACAAATCGAAATTTGACCAGTTGTATTTGCAAAGTCATGAAAATGAATCTTTTAATGTAATTGAAATTTATTGAACACTGCAACAAATTCATAGGTTTTATGTGAATGCTATGAAAACAGGTGAAAGAAAGAGCAAAGAGGAAACTTGAGATACTGAAAGACACAAATGAGGGAACTAATTGCTTTATTTCTCAATCAAGCATTACAAAACTTTAGTAAAAACAATATTTTTCGTAAGGATCCTTTTATCTTTCGCTAAATGTTCTTGTTTTCTAAGAAGACAAATATAAAATTTTAAACCATTAAAGGATCGAACTATACTTGCTGCAACATATAGCTGACCCTGCGTGAAAACTGGTTTTCTTAACTGAATTCTAACTTGGTTCAATTTCTTCTTGTTTTTAAGAATATCTGAGAATTCCGTTCAAAAAGTCTGTATGCTTTTGAATCTTCACAGTATCCTACCAAAATACATTCAATACTTTTCTCGTCCATTTTTGCCGTTTTGCTTTTGGAATGTGAACATAGGCCTTGCTACCAAATATTTTAAGATGTCTTTTTAGTCTCTTGGTTGGAGATCTGTTAATTAAGTAAACTGCAACAAAGGCTGCTTCTGCCCAGAATTTATTTGCTAAATTTGCTTCAAAAAGCAGGCATCTCGCTTTTTCTACAATAGTATGAATGTAACGCCCAGCTACTCTGTTTTGTTCTGGTGTATGTGGCACCGTTGTCTGATGTTGTATCCCTTCTTGTCTGAAGAACGTTATCACATTCTTATTCACATATTCTGTACCATTATCAGTGCATAGGGTGCAAATCCTTTTTCCAATTTGCAGTTCAACTAGGTTTTTAAAATATCGAATAAGCTGCGGTACTTGTGTTTTATTCTTAATAGTAGACCTATATACAAAAATTTTCCCGGAATAATCATCAATTAAGGTAAAGCAGTATTGGACTCCCCAAATGACCTAGTTTGAATAGGCCCTCATAAATCAGAATGGACTAGTTCAAATTTCTGTTGCTCTTAAGACAGATCAGGAAAAGGAAGACTTGGTGGTTTACCCTCTAAACAAATTGCAAAGGGAGTATTTACTGTACCCTGATATTAAATTCCATTAGCTAGGCCATTGCAAAGTGCATGCATTGCATCAGAATGCAGATGACGTAGTCTTTTGTGCCATAATTTTGCAATATTTGACTGCAATACCGATCTTGCCTCAAAATTTCAATCATATGGTTCATCTAGTCGGCACATTATATGATGTGTGTGTGTATATGTAACATATGGGGCTGTATTTTATCATGTTCCTTTTGTATTGCACATATTATTAAAAATAATTGAACACATTAGAGAAATAAACACATCTAATAAATAAAGCCACCCTCATGAATTACAGACTTTGCTGTGGTGGGTTGGCTTGCGTGCCTCAACGATACAGATAGCCGTGCCATAGGTGCAACCACAGCAAAGGGGTATCTGTGGAGAGGCCAGACAAACGTGTGGTTCCTGAAGATGGGCAGCAGCCTTTTCAGTAGTTACAGTGGCAACAGTCTGGATGATTGACTTAGCTGGACCTGTAACATCAGTTAATGTGGCTTTGCCACACAGTTACTATGAATAGTTGAAAGCAAGGGGAAACAACAGCCATTAATTTTCCGGTGGACATGCAGCTGTGCTGTATGAAAATATGATGATGGCATCCTCTCAGGTAAAATTTTCCAGAGTTAAAATAGTCCCCCATTCGGACCTCTGGGTGGGGAGTACTCAGGAGGATGTTGTCATCAGGAAAGACAATACTGGCTTTCTATGGACTGGAGCGTGGAATGTTAGATCCCTTAATCAGGTAGGAAAATTAGAAAATATAAAAAAGGAAATGGATAGGTTGAAATTAGATATAGTGGGGATCAGTGACGTTCGGTGGAAAGATGGAAAGGATTTCTGGTCAGGTGAGTACAGGATTATAAATACAAAATCAGTTGGGGGTATCACAGGAGTAGGACTGATAATGAATAAGAAAATGGAAAGTGGGTAAACTACTATGAGCAGTGCAGTGATCGCATTATCATTGTCAAGATAGATACAAAGCCAACACTGACAACAGTAGTATAGATTTATATGCCAACTAGCTCTGCCAATGATGAGTATATTGAAGAAATGTATGAGGAGTTAAAGGAAATTATTCAGACAATCAAGGGAGAGGAAAATTTAATATTGATGGGAGACTGGAATTCGGTAGTAGGGAAAGGAAGAGAAGGAAAAATAGTAGGTGAATATGGACTGGGCAAAAGGAATGAAAGAGGAAGTCGCCTGGTAGAATTTTGCATGGAACATGAGTTAATCATAACAAACACCTGGTTTAAGAATCACGAAAGAAGGTTGTATACGTGGAAGAGGCCAGGAGACACCGGAAGGTATCACATAGATTATATAATGGTAAAGAGATTCCGGAACCAGGTTTTACACTGTAAAACATACCCAGGGGCAGAAGTAGCATCTGACCATAACTTATTGGTCATGAACTGTATGCTGAAACTGAAGAAACTGCAGAAAGGTACGAAAATAAGGAGATGGGACTTGGATAAATTGAGGGAACCTGAAGTTACTGAGAATTTCAGAGAGAGCTTTAGGCAACAATTGACAGAAACGGAGGGAAATAAATCGGTAGAAGAAAAATGAGTAGCATTAAGAGATGAAATAGTGAAGACAGCAGAGGGCAAAATAGGTAGAAAGGCAAGACCTACAAAAAATCTTTGGGTAACACAGGAAATACTAAATGTAATTGATGAAAGGAGAAAATATAAAAAAAGCAGTAAATGAAAAGGGAAAAGGAGTACAGACGACTAAGAGATGAGATTGACAGGAAGTGAAAAACGACTAAGCAGGAGTGGCTAGAAGCCAAATGCAAATCTGTAGAAGAATGTATAACAAGGGAGAAAGTAGGTACTGCCTACAGGAAAATAAAAGAGACATTTGGGGACGAGAAAAACAGCTCTAGGAATATTAAGAACTCAGATGGAAAACCAGTTCTCAGCAACGAAGGAAAAGCTGAAAGCTGGAAAGAGTACATAGAGGAGCTCTACAAAGAAATGAACTTAGAGACAATGTTGTAGGAAGGGAAGAGGAAGTAGATCACGATGAAATAGGAGATACTATACTGAGAGACGAATTTGACAGAGACCTGAAAGACCTAGGTCAGACCAAGGGCCCGGGATTAGATGACATTCCCTCAGAGGTACTCAAGTCTTCGGGAGAGTCAGAAGTGACAAAACTGTATCACTTGGTGTGTAATATGTATGAGACAGGCGAAATACCCTCAGACTTAAAAAATTTAATAATCCCCATTCCAAAGAAATCAGACGCAAACAGGTGTGAAAATTACAGAACCATCGGTTTGATAAGTCATGGCTGCAAAATTTTAACAGTAATTATCTACAGGAGAATGGAAAAGCTGGTAGAAGCTGGTAGAAGAAGATCAGTTTGGATTCAGGAGGAACGTAGGGAACATGGAGGCAATACAAACGTTACAACTTATCTTAGAAGACAGATTAAGGAAGGTAAACCTACATTTTAGCTTTTGTAGATTTGGAGAAAGCTTTTGACAGTGTTGACTGGAATACGCTCTTTCAAATTCTGATGTCAGCAGGGGTAAAATACAGGGAAAGGAGAGTTATTTACAACTTGTACAAAATCCAGACTGCAGTTATTAGACTCAAAGGGCATGAAAGGGAAGCAGCCTTTCTCCAATGTTATTCAATTTGTACATCGAGCAGGTGGTGAAGGAAAGCAAGGAAAAATTTGGAATAGGGATTAAAGCTCAGGATGAAGAATTAAAAACATTGTGTTTTGTAGATGACGTATTAATTCTGTCAGAGATAGCAAAGGACCTGGAAGAGCAGTTGAATGGAATGGACAGTTTGTTGAAGAGAGCGTGTGAAATGATCATTAACAAGAGCAAAACAAAGATAATGGTACGCTGTCTTAGAAAATCAGGCGATGCTGAAGAATTCAGATTAGGTAATAAAACAATGAAGGTGGTAGATTAGTTTTGTTACTTGGGTAGTAAAATAACATATGATGGTCGCAGTACTGAGGATATAAAATGCAGAATAGCAATGGCAAGAAAAGCATTTTTGAAAAAGAGCCACCACAATTGAAGTTATCTTAGAAAGGTGGCTAAGAAAACATTTATGGCGCAACGGAATTTAGATATAAGAAAAAATTGCATCTGAGCTAGTTCGCAGCACTTGTGAAGAACAATATTAAATAAAAGAGGGAAGTTGCTCCAAAACTACAATTTATAGGCAACTTATGGATTACGCTGAACTTAAACTTGTTTATTCAGATAGAAAACAAGCAAAATGGGAAACCAATTTTGTTAATACAATGAAATGCATCTCTTACATGGATTAATGTGGGTGGTGCCCAGCCTAAATTATACATGACTTAACGTTACTGGGGGAAGGATTCACAAATAACAATCATTCTCTCACACACACGCGATGCCACAGCGAAACTCACCAAAAACAGTATGCTGAGACAAGGCGGAAGCAGGTGCCGATATCGTCGGCGAAATTCAGCAAGTCGGAGGCAGCACAAAATACAATATACAAAACACTTTGAAACTGGCTCTGGTCTGTCGTGCCTGTTTTCAGATGGTGTGCATGTGGAGCGAAGTGAAATTACATCTGAATTGGACCGCTAGCAAACACGCTAATGGCGACACATGGCTATGTTACATGAACGCACATTAAGTGGTTGAAAATCGGATTCATTATACTAAATCACGGTGGATTCTAAAACTGCAGTCTGTTAGAAATCGATGTAGGTACTGGTTTTATATGAGAAGTGGCGTGAACTCAGGAGACTAGCTGCAAACCCCGGAAGTTGGAACTCGGACCCACGTGGTTCTGAAAACCGATAAAATTGAATAAATTCAGATTCCGAAAAATAAAGAAAATTAAATACAGCATGCAACCCATAGAAATGCTTAGAATTATATAAGGAAGCCAATGAAATACAGCTACACGCGATAGGGGGCGATTACAGAGACGGTTGAGGCCCTGTCTCAGGAAAACCACAAAAATGAAATAATTACAAAGTCGGAAAAATAATAATTATGGCATGCAACCCATAGAAATGCTTAGAATTACATGAGGAAGCAAAAGAAATGCAGCTTCACGTGATAGGGAGTAATTACAGAGATGGATGAAGTCCAGTTTAAAAAAAAAAACTCGTAAAAGTGAAGTAACTACAAAGTAGGAAAAATAAAATTAAGAATTATAGCATACAACTCATACAAATGTTTCGAATTACATAAGGAAGCTATTGAAGGAGGTTGTCCAAGGCTCAGAGAGAATTACAGACAAGACAGAATGCGTTCTACAAGTCACATAGGAAACAGCAAAATTAAAATAGGCGGGGAGAGAAGATCGCGAAATATTAGTGGAAATCAGAAGAATACCTGCATAGTTACTTGCCTGATGGGCATGGAACAAACAAGAGTGGAAGCCGAAGGCTTTATTCTATTAACCAACGATGTGGCACACATATCACTCACAGAAGGAAATGATGAGAAGATTTTTACATGCACTGTACAGAAATGAACATATCACCTATTAGAAATCAGGACCCAAAAAGCTAGAAAGTATTTACGCAGAGTTCATGCACCGCCACATAATCACAAAAGGTTTTAACATACCAAGCCGTTATCAAACTGCAACTAGAATCACACATACCGCACTTATCTATTGGAAATCACTGAATTGAAAAACGAGAACACATTTCCACACACAATCGGAGAAAATATTCCAAAAAATGATTCTAAGTACTCGAATGTAACTTAAACTTGCTAGTCAATGAAACGCTACCATCTTCTGAAACAAGAGCAGAACCAACCTCACCTCACCAGACGACCAGGCCAGAATGAATCGCCGAGCGGCCACCGGTGCGCGGGAAGCGACCAGAAGCCGGAAAATCAAAGAAAAAGCAGTGGTGGGGACCGAGAGCGTGTACACTCTCGCTGGAGTAGGTTCGCTAAATAGCTTGCAACCAATGGGTGTGGAAACCTCTTTGGTCACCTCAGCAGCTATCGACTCTGAGCCAGAGAGAACGATGCAATGTGAGCAATCACACCTCAAATTCATACAGCCATAGATTATCGCACACACTTAAAAGTACAACAACTGCACATTCACATAGGGACAGTGGTGTAGCAGAGAATCTGTACTTATGCCACATTAATTAATATAATAATAAATTATTAACATAACAAAATAAGAAAAACCTAGCAATATTAACTAATATTCTAACACATGAAATAAAAATGCCATTCCTCAAGCCTTGAAAAGAGTGGGGTTCAAGTTTTAACAAAATGATAGTCTAACGACATTAAATAAATTATAACTTTACAGAAATATACAAAAATATATGGAAGACGACAGTCAGTCTCCGGACTGAAGACCATAACACACAACAACAAAAGAAATAAAGCATTTAATGGGATATCTGTCATCCTAATATATATGTCATGTAACAAAATTTTTAACACCAGTTTGAAACAATTATTTCATTGGCTGTATTTTAAAGTACTTACTACCAATCCAAGTAAAATGTAATGTCTGTTACCTTCTTGTAAAATTGCACAAATTTATTGTAGCACAAAAAATGTACCAATTAATCAGTAAATTTACATGTACGAATCTATTCTTACTTTATCCAATGTCATGTGTACAACAGTACAATACAATGATTTCTGGGATTGATAAAATACAATACAATAATCATCAAGAACATTGTGATGACAGCGACAGGCAAATACCCAAAAGGTATACGAAATACTATTACAAAATCCAATCTGGATGTTAGCGGCCATACTCGTCCGGTTTTTTTTTCTCGGAAATATGCACATAAATGTAATGAGGACACTTGTAAAAATTACAACTGTAATAAAGTAATGTTGGAAGTTCCTCGTCCAACATAGAACAATAACGAAAACGAAAGTCATAGTTTTTATAACAGTACCCTAAAAACAAACACACAAATAAGAGATTATGCAGCACATTCGTTTAAATTTATAGCTACACAAAAACACTTTTTACACTTGAACCTGTTTGTGTCTGTCGATGTACTTTCATTATTTTGGTTTCAATGGGAAAGCTGCAAAAATATTCAGATTCGCCCATATTTCAGTGTGAGTAGGTTCCAGCTATTGTCATTAGAATCATCATTACCTCTATTGCTGTTTATTTTAGCATCATCCTTTCCATCTGATATTAATTTAATGCTGTTGAGTCTAAAATAAAACGACCACATCATAAATTACTCAGAGAATGGTTGAAAAATAAAGCGTTATTCATACAATGTGAATGACGCTCACAAGGGGGCTCCTTCTCTCACCACTTAGAGCACTACTGTAATCCCAGCACTCAGGCAGTAACAGATTTTACACCATTGAGAGTCACGACTGGTAAGCACTTTTTAAACGATGAACGAAAGTGGACAGGATCTACATCTACATACATACTCCACAATCCAACGTAAGGTGCGTGGCGGAGGGTATACTGTACCACTACCAAGCATTTCCTTTCCTATTCCAATCCCGAATATACCGAGGAAGTAACAGGCAGTAACAGATTTTACACCATTGAGAGTCACGACTGGTAAGCACTTTTTAAACGATGAACGAAAGTGGACAGGATCTACATCTACAACTACATCTACATACATACTCCGCAATCCAACGTAAGGTGCGTGGCGGAGGGTATACTGTACCACTACCAAGCATTTCCTTTCCTATTCCAATCCCGAATATACCGAGGAAAAAAAAAGTCCTATATGCCTCTGTACAAGCCCTAATTTCTCTTACCTTGTCTTTGTGATCATTACGCGAAATGTAAGTAGGTGGCAGGAAGATCGTACTACACTCAGTCTCAGTTTCCGGCCCTCTAAATTTCCTCAACAGAAATTCACGAAAAGAACTTCATCTTTCCACCAGCAATCTCCAACTGAGGTTCTGAAGCATTTCCGTGACACGCATGGGTCGAACCTACCAGTAACAAACCTAGCTGCTTGCGTCTGAACTGCTTCTATGTCTTCCTTTAATCTGATCTGTTGTGGGTCCCAAACACTTGAGCAATATTCAAGACGTGGTCATACAAACGTTTTATATGCGGTCTCCTTTACAGAGGAAGTACATCTTTCCAAAATTTTCCCATTGGGTGAAGTCTGCTGTCCGCCTTACAACTGTCCTTACATGTTCCTTCCATTTCATATCGCTCTGTAATATTATGCGTAGATATTTGAACGACGCGACTGCATCAAGATCCTAACAACTAATGCTGTATTCGAACATTATGGAATTGTTTTTCCTACTCATGTGCAACATCTACATTTTTCTACATTAAGAGCTAGCTGCCATTCTTCATACTAACTAGATATTTTGTCTAAGTCATCCTGTATGCTACTGTAGTCAATTAAAGACGATGCCCTCACATACACCACAGCATCATCAGCAAACAGCCGCTAATTACAACTTACTCTATCCATCAGATCATTTATTTAAATAGAAAATAATAGCGGTCCTATCACTCTCCCCTGAGGCACACCTGACGGTACACTTGTCTCTGATAAACACTAGCCGTCGAGAACAACATACTGTGTTCTAATACTTAGGAATTCTTCCAGCTAGACACACACCACTGAATCTATTCCATATGCTCGTATCTTTCTTAGCAGTCTGCAGTGTGGCACCATGTCAAACACCTTTTGCAAATCGAGAAAAACACAATTCGCCTGTTGCCCTTCACCCAATGCTCGCAAGATGTCATGTGAGAAAAGAGCAGGCTGAGTTTCACATGAAAGATGTTTCCTAAACCCATGCTTTTCCATCTCAAGGTAATTTACTATATTAGAACTGAGAATATGCTCCAAAATTTTACAGGAAACTGATGTCAACGATATTGGCCTATAATTATGTGGGTCAGCTCACTTTGCTTTCTTATAAACGGGAGTCACCTGCGCTTTTTTCCAATCACTAGAGACTTTGCACTGAATTAAAGATTCACAATAAATGAAAGCTAAGTAAAGGACCAGTGCCGCAGAATAGTCTTTGTAAAACCGAACTGGTATTCCATCCAGACCAGGAGACTTTTTTGAATTTGGTTTTCTCAGCTGCTTCTCTACACCGGAAATACCTAATGCTATGTCCCCCATTTCGGAGTTAGTACATTGATCAAATGATGGTACATTTGTGCGGTCCTCCTGCCTGAAAGATTTCTTAAAGGATAGATTTAGAACTTCAGCTTTCTGTTTGCTTTCCTCTGTTACTGCCCCAGAATGAACAACGAGTGATTGGATAGTGGGCTTTGACCTGCTTATAGTTTTTACTTAGGACCAGAATTTTTTCAGGTTCTCGGAAAGATCTTTGGCTGTGATAATTATTGTATGCTTCACGCAGCGATATTTTCATAGACGCACGAATCTCTACTAACTTTTGCCTGTCATCATTTGTGTGTTCTTTCTTGAACCGAGATTCCAACAGACTTCGCTTTCTCAGTATCTTTCTAACATTATTATTATACCACGGTGGATCTTTTCCATCCTTAATCGACTTTACAGGCACATATTTCTCTAACCCTTAATTTATAATGCCTTTAAATTTAGTCCACAATTTCTCTACGGGACTGTACCAGAACTGAACGATGTCATTCATTTCTAATTGCAATACTAACAATTGATTATGGGTTCTTCCTAAGCCTTCTTGATTGGTTTATGAACTTTGGTCAACATTGACCCTATGACGATATCATGTCTATTCTCTTGAGGTTGAAGTCTCCCCCAACATGGCCTGGATATCTACACACTACCTGGCGTAGACTCTCTTTTAATAACTTTAAAACTGCTACAGCAGCACTGGGGAGCCGGTAAAAACACCCAACTATTTACTTCTCTTACAAGGAAAGTACTTGGACTCGAACAAACATATATACACCAAAATCGTATGAGAGGTAATGTAAACATCCCTTATTGCACTAGTGATACTCCCGCATCTGCAAAACTCTGCAGTCGTCCGTTAGATGCCTCTGCGTGTGTCTTGCCACATTGCACTTTGACCTGTCGTTTCGCCAGTAGGGACGGTACAGTGTGCCACTGAAGTTGCGTTTGGTGACGTTATTTGTGTGGTGAAGCGTCAGATGGGGCGCCGATTGGTAATCAAACCTGCTAATGTATTGCGATATATTGAGATGAAGTTACGAAGAACCCTGCTTCCTGAAGATGATATTAGTGTAGAAGATGTGTACAGGTTGACCAGCCAGTCTAAAATAGGTTAGGGAAATAATTTACAAAATTTATTTCAAAACTTCGCCTGAGTTTTACAACTGTTCTTCCACTGTAACATAAGCCTTGACAACGTGACCAAGGCTGTCCACCTTGCAGGACAGAGCCGGCAAGAACCAGTATTGAATGCTGATTCTAAAATCACGCCACCCTTCTGGTGTCCGTGCTGAAACTACTGATGTTTCCATGCTACCGTGGAGCCAATAGCATACACCCACGTTTGATCACGTGTGCTACTGCAGTAGGACTCAGAGGTGCGAGAAGCAGTTCCTTTGCTCTCTTCAGTTTGAGTTCTCGTACAGAACAGACTCACTCGAGAGGTCAAGCCTCGGTGCGGGGCGAACGGCCGCATGCCGTCCGCTCCCGCCTAGCGGCTGTTCAGTATCAGCCACCAACTGTGTGAACCATTACCGTAACGTATACCTTTTCCATTTTCTAGTCCGCTCACTTCGACTGCCACTCATTCATTGCATGTGAGTCCCGCCATGTATTCCGTATGTCAAGAATATACCTAATGTTAACTTGAAGCCTATATTTTATTTGCCAATGAGCCACCCTTTACTAGGGCGCCCACAAGCCTTTACCGCTCCACCTTCCATCCTGACAACGCTTCCAACCCATTTTATTTATGCAGCACTGGGATTGGATGTATAATTTTCCTATCATCCGTAGGATAAAAATTAAGTGCTGTACAGATGAATCATACGCATGCTTTCTCGTATCTGTTGTAGTAGAGAAATATGAGCATAACTTAGATACTGTTGTCACACAAAAACATGATGATGATAATAGGGATGATAATGACGGACAATTCATTGCAAGCGGTAGTGCTACGGCAAGTGCGGGAAGAGGCGATGGAAGCAGTGGCAGTGAATACCAACCGTCTTCCGAGAAGAAGGTTAAAGTTGCAACTCTCATCACGGCTTTTCTACATCTACATCTACAACCATACTCCGCAAGCCACCCGATGGTGTGTGGTGGAGGGTACCTTGACTACCACTATTGATTTTCCCTCCTATTCCAGTCACGTATTGTTCGCAGAAAGAAGGATTGTCGGTATGCCTCTGTCTGGGCTCTAATCTCTCTGATCTTATACTCATGATCTCTTCGAGAGATATATGTAGGAGGGAGCAATATATTGCTAGACTCCTCAGTAAAGGTATGTTATCGAAACTTCGACAAAAGCCCATACCGAACGACAGAGCGTCTCTCCTGCAGAGTCTTCCACTGAAGTTTAGCGATCATCTCCGTAACGCTTTCACGATTACCAAATGATCCTGTAATGAAGCGCACTGCTCTCCGTTGGATCTTCTCCACTTACTCTATCAATCCCACCTGGTACGGATCCCACACCGATGAGCAGTATTCAAGCTGTTGGCAAACAAGTGTACTGTAACCTACTTCCTTTGTTTTCAGACTGCATTTCCTTAGAATTCTCCCAATGAATATAAGTCTGGCATCTGCTTTACCGACGATTGATTCTATATGGTCGTTCCAATTTAAATCCCTCCTAATGACTACTCCCAGATAATTTATGGAATTAACTGCTTCCAGTTGCTGACCTGCAGTAGTGTAGCTAAATGATAAAGGCTCTTTCTTTCTGTGTATTCGCAGCACATTACACTTGTCTACATTGAGATTTAATTGCCATTCCCTGCACCTTGCGTCAATTCGATGCACATCCTCCTGCATCTCAATACAATTTTCCATTGTTCCATTGTTGTTTGATGACAATACGCTAGAGAACATGTACGATTATTAATTCATAAGCTATAATTAAGATTTCTGCATTACGTATGCCGTCTACAATTACATCTACAGTGCTATTTAGTGCATGATTGCTGAGTTTTGCAGAAAAACGACACCCACCAGCACATTGAGGTGTACGTAGAGATCCTGTAACAAAACGTTGATACAGATATGTTTGTTCGAGCCCATGTACTTTCCTTGTTAGACCTGTTATAGGTGCCCAGATAACTTCACAGCTACTTCCAACCTCGATCTCAGTAGAAACAATATCTTTGTCCACGGCGATGAATTCTTCCCCTCCAATTGTCTCCGATCTATCTTTCTGATATAAAATTCCACACCTCGCTAAATATTTCTGAACTTGCCAAGTCATGATTTAGCCAGCTTTCGGTGCCTAAAACCATCTGAGCGCAATAATTTCCATGCAGCGCAGCAAATTCGGGAACTTCGTTTTTAATGCTTTCAAAGTTCATGGAAAATACTTTGATAGTCGAATATTTGTGCTGAATACGACCCGAATTCGCTGTCTGAATGTTGACAGGTGAATTCTCATCAGAGCTAGAGCCTAGCCTAAAAAAACCATGTGCACTCCACAAGTACTCTTCTACCCGAGTAGCCGCTTCCTTAGTGTAGTGCATCTCTGATCTATCTAGTAGCGTCCTATAATTCCCCACCCAATAATGCAGATCCAGAAATCTGCAGCCATGACAGTCAGAGAGTCGGCAAAGCCTCTGGTTCAGACCCTCCACTCGGCTCCAAACCAAAGGACCCCCATAAACCCTGGGAACAAGCTACAAATCGACAGCTCTGCTTACACCCTACGTGCAAGGGCAGTAGCCTTCACCAATTCTGCTTGCCGCCTGTAGGAACTGAGGAGTCCTCAGAACCCAAGCGATAAGTGTCATTGGTGCCGACGTGAGACATAACTTGCATTCGACCACACCTTGCACATTCGATAGCTGCCGGTAACGCCGCAGCCGGTAACGGATGAGGCCCCCCAGCAGACACATCAAGTGCATGTTGGACTTCTTTCCGGATCTCGATGATATCTCTTTAAGGGGTTCCATCATTTGTATAACTTTGGAGCTCCTAATAACTAAAAATCCCCTTCCCCGGTGTACCTAATAGTCGACTGCAGTGCTCCTAGTGTACCACTCACGAACTATAATCTCATACAAGATCTTGCAGCAGCATGTTTTGACAATAAGTGACAGACTGTTTGGAGCCTTTGTGTGTGTGTGTGTGTGTGTGTGTGTGTGTGTGTGTGTGTGTGTGTGTGTGTGTTGTGTTGAAAGTAACAGACAGCTGCACAATGAACCCACTAGTACTGAAATTAGGACTGGCCCTATTTCTTTAACACTATGATTATCATGCATCAATTCTAACACAATCATACTAGTGACACCGTTCTAACTACAGGTGGCTGCCACTAACTTAACTTATTATCAATCTATTGCAAGGTCGTTCATCGTTTAAAAAGGGCTGTATGTTAGACTGTGGTAAGTTCAGGGATGAGCTGAAAACTGAATGTTAAACCCTGATCTTCGGTGGGTCGTAAAGGTCGCAGATGCAGAGGATATAGTAGCAGATTACATAATGGTGTGAAGCATAACCCTTTATATGTGTTCTTGCAGATGTTGACCACGAGAAAAAAATAAGGGCTACAACTTCCTCCTTTAAATGGCACAAAAATCATGAGCATTAACAGTAATCTCCATTCATGAAGTATACATTGATGTTCTTGAGAGCAGGCCCAGTTATTCCATTCCTGCTTAGCAATAACTAAATCATCTTTCTTGAAAATTGAGTCAATAAACTTGTAGCAATAATATAATTTCATTAAAATTAGTCTTCTACTACTTGAACTAATCCACCACATTTTAGATTTAAAAAGTAAATATAATATTTTATTGTATTTAAAATAAATTAGAAGTAGTAATCTGACCTTTCACATTCAGGCTACAATCAAGAATGATGAATAATGAAAAATGTTCTAACTTAACCCTTTAATGGATAGTGTAGGTGATCAGCTGCATACCTTATTTTTCCCATTATCTCTCGAACTGTTCAAAATAAATTCATTTGTAGCTGCTTCTGTACTTAGTATTACATATGCAAGCAGCTCATCCTAGAAATTATAAACTTCAGAGTGCTACCGAATCTGTTCGAGAGTTATCTGCATCGAGTTACTCTAACATGTGCGTTTGTTTACATTAGAATTTCTCTTTTATCATGTAAACGTAGTCAGTCACATACTATTATTACATGAGGAGTTACTTTCTGGAAAGATCGGAGGCCTAATAGTGACATTCACTATATCACGTTCATCATGGAAGCACTATATAGCTGACAAGCTTTGAACGTTTTGTTGCTAGTAGTGCATAATAATTTTAAGAATTTTTTCAATATTTTTCTCATTATATACACAGTATACATTAATCGTGGTAGTTTTTAGAGCTTCAAATAAAAGTCATGAATTAAAAAGTTAAAAACAAAGGAACATCATTTTTCATTGAATAATCCATTTAACAAGCTTCTCTGCATGAAGGTTCTCCATGGCAGTGTGTACTCTTAGACTTGGGCAGACATTTACTGAAATCAAGTGTTCCTGCAGAAAGAAAATTGTCCCACAGTCTCTCTGCCAGCTTTTTTAATAAATTCACCCATAAATAAAAGCAATTTTCTTACATGATGGGAACAAAATTTTAAAACTTTTTTCACTGGAGTACAAGTCACCTCAACAAGGAGGTAAGTATGACATTATACTTTATTCAGAAAAATGCTTATTACCAGTCCTCACCTGCCAACTAATACTTTAATTCTCACAGCTTCTCGAAAGGATGCGAGTTTAAATCCTATTTCACTAAGGAATTGACTTAGGGAAAATATTGGGTTTTCACATTGTTCACACGACAAAGAACATTCAGATGCAGATATAGGAATGTAGGGTAGCCATTTTATTCATTCACTACTATGTACCACATGGCACAATAAGAGTGCCAGAAAGATTCACTTTCCACTACACCAGTATTCTTTCACATAGTGAATAATACCCAGAAGCAACAGTACAGGCCCTTTCCATAGGCACCTAACTAGGTACAGGTCCTTTCCACAGGCACCTGACCAGACTGTCAACATCTCTTTGGGTCAGACTATTCAACAAAAGCCCAAACACCATGCAGCTAATGAGCTATTCTTTACTATTGCCCCCCCCCCAAAAAAAGCTCATTTTCTGTTGCACCTACACATTCATGTAGGAACATAGATCCTAACATCAACTCTTATGACATATCTTAACATAATCACTCACTGTACTATACTCTTCAGCTGTGGAAGATTGTGACATTGTGACAGGTAAGTCAAGTATGCCTGCTTTACGATACTTAATTTTTCCAGGAAACCAATTTATAAACTACAGTTATGGGAGAAAATGATACCTGGGTACCTACTTATGACCTATAAGTATGAGGAAAAATGATAGTAGGGCACTTACATACTAAGAATACTGCTTACCCATGGAAAAACTTAACCTAAAGTTTAGTGTAAATATGTGTATATCGTGTACTGTTGTTTGTAAGTGTTGACTTGTGTAAAGTGCAAATTTAATATATTTGTGTAAGTGTTTGTATGTGTGTATAAGTATTAGTGTGTTAATCTTCTGGTGAAACTCGCAGAGTAAGCACTGGGGACTGAAGTCAGCAAAAAAAAAAAAAAAAAAAAAATAAATAAAAATAAAAAAAAAAATAAAAAAAATAAAATAAAAAATAAATAAATAAATAAATAAAAGTAAAGAGAATATAAAACACTGACACAGAAAACAAAGAAGGGTCTTACGAGAAAGACATATGTATTGTGGATAGGGGACTGGAAGACAGGTGCTCTTATAGACCAGTATGAAACGAAAAGACAGTATTGGAGACTGGAGTCAAAGAAGAACAGAAAATATCCACAGAATGACAGGTAACCCTTCCCACTATTGCATGTAAATGATGAGTGAATAATGACACTTGTTTGTGCAGTATGCATGTGTGTGAAATGTGTATGTTTAACTGTGTGTGTGTGTGTGTGTGTAAGTGTACATAGTTTGTAGGAAGCCACATGACAAACTAAAGAACCTCCCCTAAAAATCAAGTAATAACCCTTCCTCCATGTTATTACTTAAGATATTATCACAAAAGTACCAAATTACTGTGTATAAAAGTTATTAAGTAACATTTGACTACTTTCCTACAAGTTCATCTCTTCTATGTAGAGACAAATGAATGCATTGTGCGTTTCTAGCATAAACCCATCAGAATACAGAGAACAAAATTTAATATAATTTCTTACAATTAAACATTTTATTGAAAATGTCTAATATCAGGATTTTGTACGGTAAAGACAGCTATATCACAGAAAATTAGATGAAGAATTGGTATAACAACTCAGCTTACATTGATTCAGTCTACAAAGTCGGTAGACTGCCTTAGGGTAAAATGAACGGTTTTATAGCATTTACATTATATAAATCTTTATCTGCACAAGTCTCTGGATCTCTTAGATAAATGGCTTTCGGATGCAGAATTTCGGTAATGAAATTAGACCACACCACCTATGAAAGAATTTACTGGTCTGCTTTTTTATGCTCAAACTTGGTTGAAAATTCCTGACCAAAACCAATTTGCCTCCATTATAATCCAGTAAGACATTATGTTCTGAGCCAATTACTTTATTTATACTCTACTTGTGATTGTATCATCTCCACTTTCTCTTTACTGCAAGGAGGCCAAGAGACGTACTTCAACAAAGGTTATCCTCTAAATTTTCTACTCAAAACGTCTGAGGGTAGTAAGCCAGTTGTATTTCATTAAAAATAATTTGAAACTTTGGTATCTGATTAGCTAATTATGTATGTTTATCAAAACAGTGAGTCTTTCACAGACGAGATATCTCCTTTATCGCCTGTTCAGCCTGTTTATATTGTGGAATATACTTTGAAATAGTAATATGTTTTATGTCGATCCGCACTAAAAACTCGTTAAACTCATAACTAGTAAACAAAGGACAACTGTCTGACAACAATCGCTTTGGCTTTCCTATATCATTGAAGTAATCCGTCGTACACTGAATCACTGCTGAGCTGCTGTCTCTCTTTATTGGGTAAAGTTTTACATATTTCACACTCAATTATCACAAAAATGTGGTCTACTCCTCCTTTACGTGCTGGTAAGGGTCCAAAGAAATCATACGCAGAAATATCGTACAAGTATCTTGGTATAATAGGATATAACACAAAATCCATGTTCCTATAATCACCTTTCATCTTTTGTCATAGTGAACAATTTCGTATATTTCCAATAACGTTTCTATGTAAATTTCTAAAGAAATAAAACTTTGATGTGCTTAATACATTTTCTTTTGCCAAAATGGCCATACCCTTTATGAATGTACCATATAAGGTCATTCTGCTCCACTTCAGGCATACAAAGTTTCCAGTAACTCGTATCGGTAACTTTACGAAAGAATAATGCAGCATCTACGATTTTATAATGGTTTTCATTTCCCTTATCACTTTCAATGAACGTATCTCTAAATAAATCGTCATCTTTGATCTTCACAGGTATTTCAAAAGCTAGTTTTTTCATTTGATTGTCACTGTAACTTACCTTCAGGAAATTTATCACAAATAACATATCCTTACTTTCCACAGTTTGTACTTTGTCCATACCAAGAGGAAGTCACGAAAGGGTGTCTGAAATTATGTTTTTAGATCCCTTTATATACTATATCTTAATCTTATAACTCTGTAAGAACAGGGCCCACCGTATCAGCCTACTATGGAGGAGCTTACTTTCTAAAAGAAAGGACAGTGCTTGGTGATCTGTATAAATAATAATTTCAAAATCACAAACCAAATTTATTAATAGTCCAAACTGTAGCTAACAACTTATCAGTGGTTGCAGAGTGTTTCAACACTGCTGAGCTGACCAAGCTGTTGAAAAGCTGTTGTAACCTTTTCATCGCAGTTCCATATTATGCTCTTCTTTAACAGATTTAATAAATTAGGATCATTTAACACTTGTCCAGGTATATAACGTCGGTAAAAACTATTGCACTCAAAATGTTTTTATTGTTTTACTGTCCTTGGCTTTGGACAGTTCTTTATTGCCTCAATCCTATCCGGATTAGGTCTTATCCTGTTAACTCCTACTATATGCTCTATTAAGTTGATCTCTTCTTTATCAAAAAATGATGTACTCAACTTGATAGTAATACCTTGTTCCTTACACTTAGTTACAGTCTTCTTAAGTACTTAACAATGTTCTTCCCATGACTTAGAAATCGATAAAATATCATCAACGTATATAATGAGTTCTTGGGTTAATTCGCTACGTAAAGCTTAATCTAGTGCTCATGTAAACACAGATATTGAAATATTTAGTCAAAAAGTTAGCACTTTCTACTGATAAGCCTTTCCATCAAACAGAAAAGCTGTGAACTTATGCGAATCATGGTATACTTTTACCTGTTGGTACCCTGCTGTTAGAGCCATAGAGCTAAAATATTTAGCAGTTTCAAACCTCATTAACAGGTCGTCAATACACACTGGCCTATCCCTTTCGATTTCGGTGTTCTTGTTTAAAGTATGTTCACCTATTACTATGCAAATTCCCCCACAGGCTTTTCCAATCACCACTAAAGGGTTATTTTACACCTCTCAATCGCTCCGTTATCTAGTATTTTATAAATTTCATGCTGTAGCTGTTCTCCAACTCCTATGGAAAAAGGTATTAAAAAAAGGCTTCGTATAGTTTATTTTAAATGAGCATACGTAGTCACCCAAGTTTCCAGGTTTGTCTGAAAATGCGTTCTTATATTAATTTAAAACTTCCACCAGCTATTTACACTGTCCTTGATTTAGCAATTTACATTCATATGGTTTATGAAGTAAGAGTTCAAACAATGTTTCAGGTATCGATTCTTCTTTGTATATCATAGGTTCAGATGTACTAAGTAATATCTTAGCCATATTATTAATACCTTCAGTTGTTCTAACTGGTAAACAAAAGATATCATCTTTGACATAACCTATAAATGTCAGCTCATGAAAGAAATACACATATTATATTTATACAACCAATCTACCCCTAAAAGTAAATCGGTACTTATTTCAGGAATAATTAATGATATATGTATGCATACTATTTCGTTAAGGCTTATTGGTTCTATGTTTTCAATTCTAACACGTAAACTTCTCACAACTGAATACCAACAATGTTTACCCATGTTACAGGTAATATAGGTAAAGTGCTTTCACTGGTTTCCATTCTAGAAGGTAAACGTTTCACGCCGGTAATACTGATAATGTTTACCCCTGTTACAGGTAATATAGAAAGTGTTTATTTATTGTCTCATACAATTCTTGGGAAATTTCACTCCCATGCTATTGATGCAATATGTACATGTAAATTAAACATAGAGGCTGTAATTATTGGCTTTTTATTAGTCATAATACAAGTTTCTTTCTCTTCCAATAAACATTGTTTAGTTAGTATTGTGTGAGTAAAATTGATCCTTCTAGTATCTAAGGGGCTCTCATTAAACTTATAATATCCTTGTGACCAGCCCTCATCCCAAGACGCTATACGTTTTCCTTATGAGTAAACTCCCTCACCTCACTCCCATAAAATCTGTCTGTGTATAACATTATACAGAATTATTCTTATTCTTATAAAACGTCCTGTTATTATACTTTTTTATATTCTTCTGGTACTTTTCTTTATTATGTGTGTTACATAAATATACGTCTTTAGGTGTGGTTTTGTCGATAGTTTGAAACTTAGTTCCGTTATACTTATTCTGCACTAACGTTTTTTAATAGTATCTACTCCTTCTGCTGCTATTAACAGTTCTTTAATGTTTTTAAAGCCTCTACACCAAATCTCACGCTATGCATAAATACGTAATCTCTTAACTTGCACATTCGCTAAGAATTCCTTATCAATTGGCTTATCTAAGAATTTTGCCTTCGTTAAGTGAGATTGTATATATTGTTTAATACTACTTTGCTGCTTATTATATGGTGGAGGGTATGAAGGTTCCCCCTCTTAACTTTTCTTGGGTACTATCAGACCAATACTTTTCCTTAAACTGTAATTTAAAGTCCTTCCAAGAAGTAAATTCTTCGGCATTAGCTGTTCCTCACTCTGTTGCCTCGTCAACTAAGTAGTCTAAATAGTAAAATTAACGCCAGCCGCAGTGGCCCAGCGGTCTGCGGCGTGCCAATCATGGCCTGCACGGCCGCTGCAGTCAGGGGTTCGAATCCCCACCCAGGCATGGATGTTTGTGCCATCTTTAATATAAGCTAGTTCACTAGTTCATAAGTAGTTTGTAAGTTTAGGGACTGATGACCCCGTAGTTAAGTCCCATAAGCTCTACAAACATTTGAACATTAGTGCAATCAATCTTCTTAGAGTCCCCCCAATTTCTGGTCAAAGTTCTCAAAAATGCTCTAAGTAAATGATTAGGGTGTACATCCTCATCAGGTTTATACTTTGAAAATTGTTTAGACAAATTAAGACAAGGAGTAAAATTAAATCCATTGACATTATAACTAAATGATATATTAGGTATTTGTGTTTGGGTCCTAGAATTTATTTCAGGTCTAGTTTTCTGTAGTTCTGCCCATAATGTATCAAAATGACCTGTATTTACTTCAAAATCTACAGTCTTATCCGAAAATCCTTGAGATCCCTCTAATTTATCTTCAGTTTTTTGGTGATTATATCTTCAACCCTCTACTCCCACTTTGGCAACACATGTGTACTCACATTAACCTCATTAAAAATAGGTAACATTATAATGACTCTAATTTCTTTTCATTGTCCCTGATCCCCTATAACAACAGTGAAAATTCGGTTTTAGTAGTATTTTCCAGACTATTTAACCCCTGCTGAGTAGATTTTAAATCAGATCCTAAGTTTTCGAAATTGTTGTTCATTTCATCTTTTAATCCTGACATAGAATCTTTGTTCTGTTGAAGTTGGTCCAGAATCTCGCTTTTGATGAGGTTCTCTTCCAACTCTATTTTTCTTTAACAATTCTAGTGGAAATATCAACTATTTCTTCTCTTGTGAGTAAAATCTGCTTTAATGAAGAAAGCTCATCACTAAGATTTGTATTCGATTCCTGACATTCAATTATATGAGTTCTAAGTCTATTCTGAGGGACTTAAAATTTTTAATCAGTTCATGTCTAGTCCCTGCTACAGTTTCATGTAGGTTAGTGCTTTGTTCCTTTAACTTACTACATAAACTATCAAGTGCTCATCAAACATCTTTTCCTGAGCATGTATCATTTTGAGCATCAAACCGTACATCTAAACTTTAATTCAGTTTTTGTAATAACACAGTTGTTATTAACTTAATCTGTTGCTGCTCCATTCTAAATCTGAGCTGCTGACATGTTTGAATGGGCATTCACTACACGATTAATCTGTTCTCGCCGGCCGCGGTGGCCAAGGTGACTGAGGCGCTTCAGTCACGCTCAGCACGGCCACTACGGTCGGGGGTTCGAATCCCCCCTCGGGCATGGATATTTGTGCCGTCCTAGTTCGTAAGTAGTTCATAAGTAGTTTGTAAGTTTAGGGACTGATGACCCCGCAGTTAAGTCCCATAAGCTTATCAAACATTTGAACATTTTTGAATCTGTTCTCACTTCCATACTATTTAACTAACCACAGCTTAAACTTTTAACTAACCACAGTTTACACTTTCAAATGCTAGACTAAAGAAATAAATACGCTCACCATGGGAGATGGCAATCTGCAGCTCACGCCATTGTTGTCGGTAGTTTATGCGGCAGCCAGGCGTCGTCTCTTTCAGAAATGCGGTTACCAGGTGTCGTCTCGAGTCGTTTAGTAGTCGGGTTATTCCAAATGTACGAATGTCTGTAAATCTATCGGACCAAACTGCGTGGTCATCAGTCCATAGCTTACAAACTACTTAAACCTAGGTAATCTAACGTAAGGACAACACACACACACACACACCCGTGCCCCAGAGAGGACTCGAACCTCCACTGCAAGCAACCGTGCGCTCCGCAGCGAGACGCTTTAGACCACTCGGCTACTCCACCGCGGCGGGGTCGTTCCCTTCGTTCGCTTCTGTACTTCTTCTTAACCAAAAGTCTTCTCTTCGAGCAGTTGATGTAAGATTAGTCGTATTAGTGATTGGTAATACCACTTCCATACTCTTTGTTTCTCCATAATTAGTGTTGGATATCGGTTAATCGTGTTTATTAACAAAATGTTAATGACAAATGTCGACTTCAGTAATATTTATCTTTCTCTTCAGAAATTTCTTCACTGTTCCGTACTTGTAGTACTTGTCGGAAATTCATAGTCGCCCTTTGTAGTTTTCTCCCCTTAAACATCCAAATAATAACAACAACTTCACAGTCGTCGATGTCTGTTTCAAGGTTTCCAGATAATGTAAAACGTCTCTTATTTTCTGGTTGCAGTCTGGTGCCATAACAAAATCTCTCAATGATACAGCACTGTTTTAAATCCATCTGTTGCAGTTTGGTCCTGTCTTTTGGTCATCAAATGAAGAGTAACCCTTTATATGTTTTCTTGCAGATGCAACGGTTTCACATGTTGTAAGTATATATATATATATATATATATATATATATATATATATATATATATATATATATATATATATATGTGTGTGTGTGTGTGTGTGTGTGTGTGTGTGTGTGTGTGTGTGTGTGTGTGCGTGTGTATATATATATATATATACCAGCTTATTACTGTCATAATTTTTTGTTCCGTAAACGAAAGTTTGCAGTGTGCCTTGGGTGGAAAATTAGTAATTATCCTAATGGTTTTCTTCCGCAAAATGCAAAATAAAATGATGTGACATATGTTTTATGTACAGAGTTTTTAAGTCATCTTAATACATAAATCACTCTAGATAATCTACCACTAATATAATTTATATGCTGGCTCCTGAATAACTTATTGTCTAAATAAGCACCTAGGAATTCAACAGAATTAGTGCCATCAGATATACTACATTTACATGCAAAATATCTTCCAGAAGACGAAAACCGATTTTTGTAAACCGTTTTTTGCTGTCATGTTTACATGTCACAGTCTGAATCGGATTTCCTAATCCACTTGATATGGCAGCTAAAGAAGAGCTGATTCCATTCCTAATTTAGTCAGGACAATTGCTATTTTTTGTTACTTAAATACACAAATTCATGCTCACTGTAATATTTGTATCTTTATTTCATGGTAGAAAATGTCACAATGTTCATATGTGTCGAATGTTTTCTTAGCAAGAAAAGACAATCTGACAACCCAAGAACGCTTCGAAAATGGTTGCATTTACATTTGCACGAAAATCAATTATGGAATTGGAAAACCGCTTTACAGAAGTGGTTTTCCATAATACATTTCGGTGTGTTAACATGACCAAACAAAAAAGCAGATATGGGTAATCGATTTACGAAATCCGGTTTTGGGAGCCCATATAATAAGGTGATAGTGGCTTGTCTCTTCAAGTCAAGAGAAGCTGCTGAGTTTTATTTTGGTTTAACAATAATCCATTTGCTCTGAACCAGTGTGTTGCATGAGTGAGTGTATTTTCAGCACAAGTTTTAAGATCACAAAGATTGGTACTGCTATTTAGAAACGTATCATCTACGTATAATAAAGTGGTGGATTTAATAAACAACGGAAAATCATTGATGATTATCAAGAACATGCACACTCACTTTAACATTTGGTATGGTTGAAATTCCTTGCCAACATAATCTACCTGTTTATGGTTTAGGATTTTAATAGTTTGAGACTGTTTCCATTGACACCATAGAATTCCGTTTTCTATGGCACTGATGTGTGCTAGACCCAGTCGAAGGCCTTGCTTAGGTCACATAATAAGACCTGAGCGAAACCTTTGTCCCACTACCAGAACATGATACTCCTTTGTGAAATCCTTGCACAGGGGACCTATATCCTCTAGCACCTGCTAATACATGCACTAGGATCGAAAAAATTTTCCAGGAGAATCTAGCCCACCCCTCTTCCATAGCTACTACCTAGCAACAGAAATTTCCTTCTATTTTTTTACTTTTTTATAGCAATTGGTTTCCTAGTAAAATTGTGTTGTGTCGTAACTACTTCTACTTCAGCCTCTTCCTTACTTCACTGTGATAGCAGGACAAATCTATTAGTTGTGCCAACTGCAAAACTGTCAGACCGTGTTCTCTTTCTCTGGCCCCTGAAACCACCTGTATGTGTTTGCTGTGTGGTGCAACTTTACACTTTATCTATTCAAAACATTTATCACAGCTCTGATTAAAGCAAGTGTGGGCTATATAAGGTTCTTATTTAGAAGTTTCGGTCGATGTTATTTTAGGGTAGAACCGTACCTGTATGCTTTCATGCCCCAGCAAATACTGTAGATGCAAGGTATTATCATTTGTATGTGCTCCTGTAGTTAAAAAAGTTCTCCTTGCATAGACTGTAGTCTTTGAAACAAATAATAAATATTACATAAAATAGCTGGTTCAAAATAAAACGGTTGTATTCTAGCGTATGCAAATTTGCATATGTATTCAACAGAACAAAGATTCTATGCCAGGATTAAAAGATGAAATGAAGAACAATTTCGAAAAATTAGGCTCTGACTTAATATCTACTCAGCAGGGGTTAAATAATTTGGAAATTACTACTAAAACCGAATTTTTCAGTTGTACAGATGCAAAGAGATTTACTTGAATAAGGTTTATTCACTCAAATTGGTTCCTTATTGGAAGTGGTCAGATGAATTATTAATCTTAAATAGAATAAAATGGTTGTACAGTTGCATTGTCCCCCAACTAAGTAATCATAACATTAAGAAACACAGAAACTCTGTAGATATTGCGAGCACTCTACATGAAATTGTTCACAGTTAAAAATATTTGAAGTTTCCCAAACACCGTTTCTATACTCATAAATTCTTGTGTAAAAACATAAACACATATCAGGTGCACTGGAGTGCAGTTATTTTCGCCATATTTGGAGTCCTAAGAAGCAACCGTTTGCTGCATAAAACTTAACACTCTCGCCAATCAAATAATTCCTGTCAATCACGAGCGTACATCTTCTGCCAAGACTAGACATGGAGTTTGCATTCTGCACACCCTTTTACTCCTTCCACTCTACCCAAACACACACCAGTTCTGCTAGGTGGCCGCTTCCTTATTGGCTGATCGCCATCCCTTCCAAAATCGTATATATCTTAACATGAAATATTTCTTTAAGTAAAAACTGACCATCATAAACCACTTCTTTACTAGTATAAAATTAATGAAATACACAAAAGACTGTTAACTAGTACTACATAAAGGCTGAGCTAAATAAATAGACACACCAGTTTTCATGAGCTTGATCGCTTATATCACACAATATTTACATAAATTACTGTCAAATTGTACAATAGAACTACATACTAAATTAAATAGATGATAGGTAAATCATGCTGCATGTATTTTCAATGTTACTGTGGAGAATATGATAATCTGTTTATATTTGTATTATCAATTTATATCAGTTACAAAATCAGTCATTAAATAAATATCTACAAGTATGATGCTTTCAAGATGATAACTAGACACAATAAACTATCATCTAAAGCAGAGTTTGTTGAAATTACATGATGCATTCAAAGTTTGTTATTTCAAGCTTGATTCTTCTATATTTTGATTTATTACACATAAAGATTTGTACTTTTTTTAAATACTGAAATTATTTTTGAATCATGAGATATGTGTAACTATTCTGACATTGTAGATGTCTTAAATATTGATGCTAAACATTTTTTTAGAATATTTTGTTTTACTCTGAATTACTGGAGCTCACAGATGTCTCTCCCCCACCGCGCCCTTTAGGAAACGCTCAGCTAACAACCCTCATTAGTTTTGAATAGAAAGCATGGGCCTTTCCCAGATTTCCGCCAATTTGGAAAAAACCCAGATGAATGCATGGTTTAAAAAATTTTCAAATGTTTGTAAATCTATCGGACTCAACTGCGTGGTCATTTAGTCTATAGCTTACAAACTACTTAAACTAAGGTAAACTAACCTAAGGACAACACATACACCCATTCCCAAGGGGGACTCGAACCCCAACGGCGATCAGCCACACACACCACACGGCATTCCAGTACGCACGGCTAATCCGCCATGGTCATGCTCAGTTTAACCTGATAACTGGCCTGTCAGGCAGCTGTCCCAACCGACTGCCCCTGAACACTGCCAGTTCTTTATCTTTTCACACTATTACCATTATTTATATTAATGGCATGACTCTAAGGACATTACTTCCATTAAGTCAGAATACCTCGACTTTCTGCGTCAAGTTGCTGGCCAATTTGGAACAGTAAGTCGTACCTCGTTGATATAGTTAACATGATAAATAAACAAACTTTTTTTATTATAGATCATTAGTGTATTATTAGGTGGAGGTGTATGCAGCAACACGAACCTTCTAAGGAATATGTGTGTGTGTGTGTGTGTGTGTGTGTGTGTGTGGTTGAGTGTGGGATTTAAAGGATTTCCTGCTGACGAAACTAAAGACACGCCAGAGAAGACAAATATTGGACAGTAGTTTGCTGATCACGGAATAAACACAAGTAGGAAGAGTTTTTTCTTTTTTTCAGTTTATCTCTGTTGTTTTACTTTAAGTAACTTTGATTAAATAAAATGCTTATGTTGGAAAGACGAGTCCTGATTCCTACAAATTTTGGGGGCTTGTTTCAGGATGAACTGAACGAGTGACGACGTAGTTTCGCCACTTAATTACGACGAACTTTTCCGAGTGCCGTTTTGCCTGTGACGACGTACTGTATTCGACGTGCAATACTGTTGACTTTGAATCTACGACGAGGATTTACATTTCAGCGACGATTTACGGAAAACGGAACGACGCAAGGAGAAATTCTAATCGTTTTGAAGAATGGAGAAATAGTATACGAAAAGAAAAAAAGAATCCTGAAAAAGTAAATAAAAATATAACTTCTGCGCCGGTTAAAACCATCAGATCTCTTCACAAGTTAATTTACGGAACAGTTCCAGACGACAGAAGAAATAGAAAACGCTTGAGAGAATTTTCTGGTTTTACTTTTCAAACAGGAAATGGTGAACTTGAAGCTAAGAAGTTCGTAATCGAAACATCATTTACTGAAGGGGAGTTGGGAGCTATCTGTAATATATTGAGCATAGATAGTGGGACGAAAAGTGAAATGATTAGCGAAATTTGTTATTATTTATCTAACATTGACAAACTTGCAATGAAAGTTTGCAACGATGTAGAATGTGAAGAGGATGTTGATGACGCTCATGATGAAGAAGAGGATGCTGTGCAAATGACTAGCAATAAAAGACTGAGTTTACTCGAAAAGAAGACAGATTCCGATATAGATAAAGATAAATACGAACGTTGGGCACAGTTCTTCAGTTTTCTTCCGCCGAGCGGATTTGTCGCTGGCGGTCTCCGAACGTCTTCTTAAGTTCCATCTAGAACGTTTCTCGTCATCCAGCTTCTTTTCGTTGTTTCTAAACCATTGCTGGGCTGTTCCGTCCAGGTAGAAATAAACGTTTCCAAGCACATTGTATGGTCCCACCTGTTGTACTTGGCGACTTGGTTGAAACTTTTTTGCCATTTGTTGGGGTACTGTCCAGCGTTTCCAGAGAACACTGACAGAAGTCTGATGTGCAGCGCCGGCCGCAGTGGCCGAGGAGACTGAGGCGCTCCAGTCACGGTCTGCACGGCCACTACGGTCGGGGGTTCGAATCCCCCCTTGGGCATGGATATTTGTGCCATCTTTAGTATAAGGTAGTTGAAAAGCAGTTTGTAAGTTTAGGGACTGATGACCGCGTAGTTCAGTCCCATAAGCTTAACAAACATATGAACATTTGATGTGCAGCTGGCTTACCGCTTGTTTCGTATTCCTTGATGTGCAGTTGGCTTACCGCTGGTATCATGTTCATGGTTCTTCTGATAATACGGGTACATCCCTTGTATTCCGGTTCTAGTCCGTGTAAGCGACGACTTTCACATTGCCTAATCAGAGCCACAGTGATGCAGCTGTTGCACAGGATACCCGGTGCCTCCACCAACCAATATCGTGTTGAAATGGAAGCAGGCTTGACTTCGAAGACAGGGTTGTCAACTGAACACAGTACTTATACTGAAAGCAGATTTATTGTGAACTGAAACATACATGAAGCACTGACTCCCTCTCAGGCAGAGTGCTCTGCTATTTACACACTGACAGAATGTACCAGAAATTAGAAGAATAGTTAACATAAGAAACATGTAGAAATTACAAGTGAACGTAAGAAACATGTAGAAATTACAAGTGAACATAAGAAACACGTAGAACGTTCTGTAAATGGCAAATACAAACAAATAAATTTTTGCCTGTGGATGGGATTGAATCGGTGACCTTCAGCACCATAATTGGTGATAATATCCACTGTGCCATTCCAGCAGTCGGATAACTTGTGGTCTTGCGGTAATATCAAGCACTTACCTGTTTTCTTGACCGCCGTTTGACAAAATGCTGCACACGATGTCTTGAAGCTTATAACTAAAAAATTCCTGCTGCTTTTGTGGCGCAAAACTCTTACGCTAAACATGAAATATCTTTTTAAGTCTTTGTGTGGATAAAGGCCTTTTATTCTCCCTGAACGTATGTTTTCTAAAGTATAACTGCCTCTGTGTGGTATGTGAAAAATTCGATATGGTCCACTGTAGAAGTGTTGCCAATTCTTATTCACTTTATGTATAGCTGAAACTTTTGGATGATTGCATATTAACACTAAATCGTGTTTCATACCTCTGAATATGTTTTAGCTGTATGTCATAGTAAGACCTTCTCTTAAAAGCTGCAACAGGTATGGCTAATAAAACATCTCTCACATTCTTTTCTAATGTGGTGTTGTTTCTCGGCACTTTTGGTATGGGCTTGAGCCAGTCATTGCCTTCTTTGGTGGACAAGGTAACTTCTGATTATAGATGAGCCTTAGAAGTTTGTTTGAGTAGCAGATGTCTGCTGGTTAACTTCTATCACTTCTATAATCGTCACACTAGACGGTGGGTTCTACAACTACTTTGTTGAGCATTGTCAGTCATCAAATTTGCCACAGGTACGAAGTCAGTACGACTTACGGTGGACTATGGTTGAGGTATTGTCTGCCTGTATAGTCTGCATTTCGTGGTGAGTTATCTGAATAATTGTTTCTGCCCCATTCCGGTTGTTGTTTCCTGCATTTCTCCTATTTTGGAATCCCATATTGTATCTGGAGTCAGTCCTTTGTCTAGGTATGGTGCCCCCATGGTGTGACTGTCTGTTGTGGCTTCTGTTGCTCCCATTGTTGTGTTGACGAGGGGTTTATGTGCCTGTGTGCAATTTGTTCGCTTGTGGCACTGTGTATTGGAACACTGCATTTGGCTACCCTGCAGAGAAGGCAAAGGCATCAGCTGTGCTGATCCGTTATTGTTATTATAATGATGAGCGTTCCTGTATGAGTTGTTGCTGTTTCCATTTCGTCCATCTCTTGTTCTATCATCTTCGTAGATAAGGTCTAGTGTGCCTACGATAGAGAGAGAATCTTCAAGGTTATGGATCAGGATGTGGACTAACTGTAGAAGTAAGTGAGTCGAAAGTCGTCCGATTATTACTCTCAACTCCTCAGATTATGGCCATGGATGTAAGCCTTGAGGAAGCCGACGCCGCTGAGGAAGAAGTATTTCAGATAGTAGCATCTGTTTGTCCCGCCAGTTGCACCTGACGTGAAGAATGGCCTCAACCTACAATGACTTTCGCTACAGCCGCCAAATGACAGCCTAGGAACCGGCCGACGCGGCCACAACCAACTCCCCCAGCAACTATGACGCCCCGCAGAAGAACAAACGTTTGGAAGACAGAACACAACACACCAGTGTGTTTCCACTGTGGGCGCCCTGGACATGTTGTATGCTACTGCAGAGGGAGAAGTAAAGTTGTGAGGCGGCATCATGAGTCGTGTCGGGATAGCACAGTCGGTAGTGTGCTTGCCCGTGAAAGGCAAAGGTCCCAGGTTCGAGTCCCGGTTCCGGCTCACAAGTTTAATCTGCCAGGAAGTTTCAGCCCTTCTCTTGTCACCCAGTACTATCCTGGAATGAACACACTAGACTGTGTCCTTTGTGAAAGTTTTGATTTTCTGCTCTCATGCTCAGAAATAAGAGACATCCCAGTCAAGATCTTCCGCACCCCTCCTAAATTGTTGTACCATCAACCCCCAACGTCTGTAACATTGTAGTCAATCCTATTCCACCCAGAATCCTCCCACCCCGTGACATAGGGATCATATCCCTATAGAAGATCTCACTGCAACACCGGTCCAATCCACTCATCCAGAAGTTCCTTTTCCAGTCTCTTCACAGGCTTAACGTACCCTATCAGAGACCAGGCCATGTATGACAGCAGCCATGTAATTTACCAACTGTGCCACAATCATTGCATAGTTTTTTTTTATATGGGCATGACCACTAACCAGCTGTCCATTAGGATGAAAGACTACCGCCAAACTGTTTTCAAAAGCAAGGGAGATCACCCTGCAGAATGGCATGCAGCTGAGGATATGCTTAATTCCAACAGCTCCTTTACAACCTGCACTCTCTGGATTCTCCCACCGACCACCATCTTTTTCGAAGTATACAGATGCGAGATATCCATTACAGTACATTCTCAAATCCCGAAATTATCCAGGCCTTAAACTATGATAACCCCCTTTTTCTTCACACCTACCATCCCTATCCTATACTGCACCCATTATGTGTGCTCTCTATGTGTGTGTGTGTGGATGTGTGTGTGTTTGTTTCCTTCCCTCCCATCGCCCACCTGCCCACTCCATTCCTAATCTGGATCTCGTTCCTCGAATTTAGTATGTACATGCTCCATAAGGCCGTGCTATATCAATCTTCAACAGTAGCATGCAACATTCCTGTTCCCTCTCCCTCCCCCCTGTACCTTCGCTGCAAAGAGCGATTTGGAGTGCGACAGCTGGAGATGACAGTTGTATGACTGTAAAGTATGTCTGTGTGATTACTTTAATGCTCTTTTATGAAGAAAGCTAATGCTTGATCGCTTAAGTGTTGTATGTCTGTCTTTATTATATGCTGGACCTATTAAGGCCAATTTAGACTGCCCATCACGTCACATTCTATAAGGACGTTGTTCAATGTGTTTGTAATAGCAGCATTCACACTGTCCGTCACCAGACAGTCACGTCACATAAAACTTTCTTGACAAGAAAGTTTTGAGTGAACAGTCATCTACTAACATTGGGAGTTAACCTCTTTTCATCATGCGGTTTTCATGGTGTAGTACACGATTTCACTACATGCAAATATGTGTTATTAATCTTTATTGTATTATTATATTTTGTTTTAGCCATAACGACTTTGACATTTTTTAAAATTTATTGTTCTTCCAAATTAAGGTCAGGTATCTGAAATCGAAAAATGAAAACAGTGTTTATGAATAAGACTGTAAACTGATGAAGCAATGTTATAATTAAACATTTTAAATGAAAAAGTCGGTGCTAATGAATTAGAAAAACACAGTTGTCTATGATGTGATTAACAATGTGAGGAGGAATATCGTAATGCATAAAAAAGGCTCTTTTTATTCTCTTACACATATTGATTGATGGGTTTCTATGTATATATTTTTGCTGAGAAATGGACGTCGATTATTTGAAATGGTATTTCGCTTCTCAGCATTTTATCACAATAAGTTGAGCAAAAATATAGTATAAAGTTTGTTTTGGCCATCAATAAAATCTAGCATTGTTGTTTCCTCAATTCTGATATCAAATAATGACTTTTTACATCACGAATGGTAGCTCACACTGTCGCTTTTACAGTTTGGTGTTGGGTTAAGAAAATTCATGTGACAAACACAGTGAATACAGCTTTAAGTGGCAGTTCTGTTATGTAATTGTGACATGATGGCCAGTATGAATTGCCTTTCATATTGTTGAATTTCAATGTGGACATTCCTCAAATGTTGAAAGGTGTACAACTACTGCATGAACAATTTCACTAGTGGCCACCTTGACAGTTACACAATTTTGGAGTGAAGAAATGTGACCATGCATTTAGGGAGATTCGATGGGGAATCCATATGAGAAATTCAAGTCTGTGGAAAGGCAGCTTAAGGCCAGGTTTCCACAGACAAGAATTTCTTACATGCATTTCCCCACCACCATTCTGTATACTCATGTTAGAGTTTCCACGCGCTGGTGTAGGAAAAGCTATTATTTATGATACACGACTTTCAGGATGGCCTCTAGTGAAGTTTTTCGTGCAGTAGTTGTACACTTTTTATCTCTATAGTTTATACAGAAGTTGCTGAAGAAAACAACAAATGTACTAATGCTGAATATAGAAGTGGGAATTTCATAGAAAGTGTTTGGGGCGGTAAAATAAATTACGAATCAACTTTTCGTAATGGCTCTTTCAGTGTAAGGTACTAGGCTAACGTTAGCGACAACCTCAGAAATTCCTGTTTAAAAACTGTCACAATCATAGTGGGGGAAAAATCTTTCGTTTTGACCAAAAAATAAATTATTAATGCTGTTCCCACTCTATAGTGTGCAGGGTCTCGCGTTTACCCTTGAGTAATCAGTAAATTACACTCGCAAAGCGAACATTTCACTGCCAACAAAGCACAGTGTCACTGGTACCTTAAGATTTAAGCCAATTTTGGAAACCTTTTGAGCCAAAATTCTGCTACTATACAAAAGTTAAAACAGGTATGTGAGATACCATGCCAGCTCGTACTAATTTACAAGGTTGTGTGGCTACTGGAGATACTGCAGTACATACATTCTGAAAAAACACTATTTTTATCCTATGTTATCTACAACTGACAGAGGATACATCACGAAATAAGGTTTATATCGTTACTATCGGCAACAGTATTAAGTGGTAAGTAAGGTTTCTGTCTCAATAGCTCATCTCTTAAGGATTAGTCTACTTTCTGATAGGTAACAAGTGCTGTAAAATAACGATTCATTACTTAATTTTGTAAGCAATCTTAGATCTACTCTATAGAACGGTCTTTACACAATTTTAGTGCCAATTTGAACCCTATTATATTCACATAAGGTTTTTATGATGATCAAAGTAAGCCTGCTTTTAAATCTCTAAACCCACATATAAATTTTCATTTGACCAACATTTTTATGGTCAATGATGAATTATTATAAGGCCTATACTGAAAGAGAATATACGTTTACAATATTAACTGTTATGCAATACTATGAGTGTTAGCAAGTTAACACTATTTCAATGTATTCAAATTCCTCCCATCAAACGCTGGTATGGAAGGAGGAAGGAAGCTTAGGGTTTCACGTCCAATCGAGATCATGGTCATTAGAGACGGAGCTTACGCTCGGATTTTGGGTATGGATGGGGAAGGAAATCGGCCATGCCCTTTTCAAAGAAACCATCCCGGCATTTGCCTACAGTGATTTAGGGAAATCATGAAAAACCTAAATCTGGATGGCCAGAGGTGGATTTGAACCACCTTCCTTCTGAATGCAAGTCCAGTGTGTTACCACTGTGCCACCTCGCTTGGTAAACAATGGTATGTTAACTCTATGTACAAATGTTTATAAAAAGTAGCTCAATTCTAAATTGATGTTCCTATCACATTGTTTCTGAAAATTTTGTCACTTTACGAAGTATTCATTTACTTAGATAAAGAGAAAAGTATTGTTTTGATTTGACGCAAACTCTTCATGTACATAAATAAACAGTAATTCTAGATCCATGTCCCCTTTTGCAAGTTTAGTGTTTTCATTCTAATGTTGACTCTCATGAGTGGTTGTGTGGGAAAGCATGTATGTATGGCCAGGTTTCCACTGGCATGAATTTCTTACACATGCATTCCCCCACCACCACTCCTGCTAGTCAACACATGCATGGAAACAGCAAACTTGTATATGTACTGTCATGCCATCTTATGTGTAAGTTACAAAAGTTCAAACCTGTTTAACTTTCTTGCATGATGTCGCGTTCCCCAACATTGCTTATGAGCTTCAGCAGCTGCCGAGAGGTGGATCTGCTTTGTTTGTTCAACAGAACAGAACACGGATTTAGAACTAATGTTTGTTTATGTACATAAAGAGTTTGTGTCATATCAAAATAATAACATTTGTCTCCAGCTAAGTAAATCAATACTTGGTAGTAAGACAAAATTTCCATAAACAATGTGGCATGAACATCAATTTAGAACTGAGACGCTCCTTATAAACACTTATACATAGAGTATGATTTGACGAAATGAAATTGAAAATATTGAAACAATGCTAACTTCCTAATATTCATAGAATTGCACATCAGTTAATATTGTAAGGCCGGGTTCCCACAGGCATGAATTTCTTATACATGCATTCTCCCACCACAATTCCCTATATACATGTAAGCGTTTGCACACGCTGATGTAGGAAACGCTATTTACACGACTTTTAAGATGGATCCTAATGAAATTTTTCGTGTGGGAGCTTTACATAATCTAGCTGTAGAGATTATACAGAAGTTGATGAAGAAGAAAACATACACTATTGCTGAACATAGAAGTGGGAATTTCGTAGGAAGTGTTTGGGGATGGTAAAATAAATTGTGAATGTGCTTTTAGTAATCAGTGTCATTGTAATGTGCTAATGTTAGAGATGACGTCGGAAATGGCTGTTTAAGAACTGTCACTATCAGAATAAGAGGGAAAATCTTTCGTTTTGGCCATGAAATAAATAATGAATGCTAATCCTGCTATATGGTGTGCAGGGTCTTGCATTTACCCTTATATAATCAGTAAATTACACGAAAAATAGCGAACATTTCGCTGCCAACAAAGAACAGTGTAGCTGCTACTTGACATTCAACCCAATTTTGGAAACCTTTTGAGCCATATTTATGATACTGTAGAAAAGTTAAAACATGTGTGTGAGATACCATGGCAGCTAGTATTTGCAAGGTCATTGGCTACTGGAAATACTGCAGTACATACTAGAGATGGGCTAAACCGTGATTTTCCGCTAACAGTGATTTACGTGATTGGTACTTTTAAATCACCGTGATTCTAAACCGTGATTAATCACGGTTTAGAATCACTGTTTGAGGTTTTCACGGCATGTATCCCTCCGTGATTTCTACTCCTCCCGCTATTCTGTGATTTCAGCTCTTTCTGCTATTCAGTGATTTCTGCTCTTTTCGCTATTTCCGTGATTGAATCGCCGCGATTCATGCGACTTGTATGATTTACCATGGAACTGACAAAAATTGAGTTAGATACTTTTGTTACAATGTTTCATCCGCCAGTAACTAATTTATCATCTCTTTGTTGTTATGAAAGTTATGTTGTGAACCGAGAAAAGTAAATCTCAACAAAAAAGTCAATAGTAAGTACAGTTTAAAATAACTGTACAATAAACTTTCTAACCACATCAAGACAATGAAAGAATAGTAAATATTCCTAGTAAGTGTAAAAATTATTTGCAAGGCAGGTGTTATTTCATTGTCAATGAATATATGCCCTCAATTTTAATAACTTGTTTCTTTAATGTAATTGATACTGCAGTTATTAGAGAGTGCTGTTATTTAAATAGACTGGCCTATAATAGTTATCACATTACTTTACACGCTTCAATTACTTACAGTGATATAGTATCAGTTTTACTGTTAGGTGCCATATGTTTTTAAGATGTATCATGCACAGCTAACTGGATGCTTAAATAAATAAAAAGTTACTGCATTTTCATTTCCAGTGCCATACACTTTTAACTCAAAATTTATGCATACATATGAAATAAGAAGCTGAGATCTTTACTATAATTGAAGCAATTAATGTGATATCAGTATTCGAGCGCAAGTCCCATTGGTAATGATTTTATGCCCATGTTTTTTCGAGTTGCTCCTGCGTTGGTAACGGCTGCAGAGCACACACAACTCGGACTCTGACTGGCTACCATGTGGTATTGCCAACATCGTAGCAGAGTGCAGGCGCTCACATTTCAAATGTTCGTAGAGCTTACTTATTGCCCTGCACGCCGCAACTGCGTTCTTTATTGCTAGAACAATACTCAGTGCTGAAGAAGTCTACCTTCCCAACTAACAAAGTATTAAAACATCATACCGCCTACTATTATTACAGCAGTTTTAAAAATAGAGTACAGACAAAAGTTAATTACGTATAAAAAATGTGATTGCAACATACATTGCTCTGGCACCACAGGTTTGATGGCTCTCGAAGAAGTCGTCACATATTTCGGTTACATGCACTTATTCAGGGTGCTTCTACAAGTTGGAGATATAAGTTTTATGCGACAACTGTATGCCACACAAATCACATTTCGCATAGTCGCTATTAAGAGCGGTGAAATGATACATCTCGCTCGTCCTCGATCGCTTCATCTCGGCAGATACAAGATATACACTTTTAGACGACGAATGGCGAAATGGACGAGATTTTTTTTTCAGTTTTGAACCTCTCCCTGTCGGGCCCTGGCGATTTTCTAGGAAAAACGCACAAGTGTATGTGAACTGGTCACTGTCCATAATCGGCTTTTAGCCGGTACACCTGCTCTTCGCAAGTCGGTGATTCACTGCTATACCCGTTCTTCGCTTATCGGTGATTCGCTGCTATACCCGCTATTTGCTGCATTGATATTAGTACAGATTTCGACCCACAGATGGCTCTTTTAGCGTTTGCTGCTTCTCTTCCCTCGCCTCCTCTTCGCTATTCGCTGCTACACCTGCTATTCGCTGCTGCATTTAGTACTCATTTCGGCCACCAGATGGCTCTTTGTAGTTTGTACTGCTGTTCACAGCTATTCCTGCTCGTCTCTACCTAACCGTGACTGTGACTGAAATCACTGTCAGATTCCAGATCGCCGCGACCGTGAAAACAGTGAATTTTCAATCACCGTGATTTTTTACGAGCACTTGATTTCTTCCCCGTCTCTAGTACATACATTCTGAAGAACACTATTTCTATCGTATTTTATCTACAATTAAAAGAAGATACATCAGCAAAGAATGTTTATATGGTCCTACCTACAGCGGTAATAAGTGGAAAGTAATGATCCTGTCTCAATAGTTAATTTTTTAAGGATTAGTTTAATTTACGATAGGTAACAAGTGCCGAAAATGCCGATTCACTACTTAATTTTGTAAGCAATCTTGCATCTACAATATAGAATAGTGTTTAGACAATGTTAATGCTGATTTGTACCCTGTTATATTCACATAAAATTTTTATGGTGATCAAAGTAGGCCTACTTTTAAATCCCCAAAGCCACATATAAATTTTCATTTGATCGAAATGTTTACGATCAATGATGAATTATTATTAGGCCTATATCGAAACAGAATACACGTTTTCAATATTAACTGATTTGCAATAGTACGAACGTTAGTGAGTTAACACTGTTTCAATGTTTTCAAATTCGTTTTGTCACATGAAACGATGGTGTGTTACTCTATGTATAAATATTTATAACAAGCAGCACAATTCTAAATTGATGTCCACATCACACTATTTATGAAAATTTTGTCACTTTACGAAGTATTCATTTACTTAGCTAAAGACAAATGTCATTATTTTGGTTTAACGCAAACTCTTCATGTGCATAAATAAACATTAATTCTAGATCCATGTTCAATTCTGTCGAATGAGCAAGACCAGAATGAAAGCAGATCCACCTATAGGCAGTTGCCGAAGGTAATAAGCAATGGTGGGGGAAACGACACTGCAAGAAAGTTAAAAGCGTTTGAACTTTCGTAACTTACGCATAATATAGCATGACAGTATGCAAGTTTGGTGTCTCCTTCTGTATGTATGTGACTGTCGCAAGTGGTGGTGGGGGAATGCATGTGTAAAAATTCATGCCCTTGGAAACCCAGCTTGAACGTATATTCTGTTTTGGTATATGTCTAATAATAATTCATCATTGACCATAAACATTTTGGTCAAATGAAAATTTATATGTGACTTTGGAGACTTAAAAGTAGGCCTACTTTGGTCATCATAAAAATCTTATGTCAATATAATAGAGTTCAAATTAATCGTCATTAACATTGCATAAAGACTATTCTGTAGAATAGATCCAAGATTGCTTTACCGATTATACAAGGGTGAAAGCAAGACCCTGCACACCATAGAGCAGCATTAATTATTAATTTCATGGTCAAAACGAGAGATTTTTCCACTTATTCTGATTGTGACATTTTTCAAACATAAATATTCGCTGTCATGGCTAACATTAGCATGTTATACTGGCACTACCAACCTACTAAAAGCTGATTCACAATTTATTTTACCACCCTCAAACACTTCCTACAAAATTCCCACATCTATATTCAACAGTAGTGCATCTGTTTTTTCTTCATCAACTTCTGTTTAAACTCAAAAGCTAAAAGGTGTACAACTTCCGCACGAAACAATTCACTAGAGGCTATCTTGAAAGTCGTGTATATAGCCTTTCCTACATTGTCGTCTGGAAACGCTACATGTATATAGGGAATGGTTGTGGGGTGTGCATGTGTAAGAAAATCATGTCTTTGGAAATGTGGCTTTTAGCTGGGTTTCCACAGGCATGAATTTCTTACACATGCATTCCCCCACCACCACTCACGTCAGTCAGCATATGCATAGACACACCGAACTTGCATACGGTCATGCTTACGCGTAAGTTACGAAAGTTGAAACGTGTTTAACTTTATTGCATGATGTCGCTTCTTCTACCATCTCTTACAAGCTTCAACAACTGCCAATAGGTGGATCTCCTTTCATTCTGGTCTTGCTCGTTTAACAGAACAGAACACGGAGCTAGAATTATTGTTTGTTTATGTGCATGAAGAGTTTGCAATACACCAAAACAATAACTATTGTATTTAGCTATGTAAATGAATACCTCATAAAGTGACAAAATTTTCATGAACAATGTGATGTGGACATCAATTTAGAATTGTGCTGCTTGTTATAAATATTTATACATAGGTAACACACCACCGTTTGATGTTGAAAACATTGAAACAGCGTTAACTTGCTAACGTTCATAGTGTTGCATAACAGTTAATATTGTAAACATATATTCTGTCTCGATATAGGCCTAATATTAATTCATCATTGACCGAAAATATTTCGATCAAATGAAAATTTATATGTGGCTTTGAAGATTTAAAAGTACGCCTACTTTGATCACCATAAAAATCTTATTTGATTATAATAGGTTTCAAGGTGGCATGAGCATTGTTTAAAGAGTATTCTGTAAAGTAGATGCAAGATTGCTTACAAAATTAAGTAGTGAATCGGTATTTTCATCACTTGTTACCTATCAGAAATTACACTAATCCTTAAAAGATGAACTATTATGACAGAAACCTTACTCTCCACTTATTACTGCTGCAGGTAGTACCAATATAAACATCCTTTTATGATGTATCCTCTGTTAATTGTAGATAACATACGGTAAAAGTAGCTTTCTTCAGAATGTATGTACTACAGTATATCCAGTAGCCAATGGCCTTGCAAATTAATACGAGATGCCATGGTATCTCACATACGTGTTTTAACTCTTGTATACCGGTAGTATAAAAAATACGGCTCAAAAAGTTTACGAAATTGCGTTAAATGTCAAGTAGCAGCGACACTGTGCTTTGTTGGAAGCGAAATGTTCGCTTTACGACTGTTTTACTGATTAGACAAGGGTAAATGCAAGACCCTGCACACCATAGAGCAGTAGTAGCATTCATTATTTATTTCATGGTCAAAACGAAAAATTTTCCCCCTTAACGCCAATTCACGTCCGTCACGTCAACATCATGTCATGGCATCGTCACGTGAAGTTGTATTCACACTGTCCGTCCGTGTCCGTCACATCAATTCGCCCATCTCAATATGCGATGTTGAATGTAAGGTTATGAGCGGCGATCTGTTATGTAGAAAGTCATAGTTTAATAAAAGAATTGAGGGAACAACAAATGTTATTGATGCCCAAAGAAAACTTTAACAGTGTATGTTTTTGGCCAACTTACTGGGAACTGAAACAAAACATTTCAAAACATCGACATCTGTTTTCAAGGGAAAAAATAAACATATGAAAACATAAAACAATATTTATAAGAGCATAAATGAAAACTGCGTAATCAAATTACAATCTTATTCAAATAAACAGTTTGCTTCAGTCTTGTCTGTTACAATGTTACGTAACATAAACCATTTTTTTTTATTTTTTATTTTTTTTATTTCAGATATCCTATCTCGATTTCAGGGGGACACCCAATTGACAAAAATATTTAAGTCGTCGTGAAACATTTGAGATGTACCCATAAAAAGAAGTATAACAACAAAATGAAGATGAATAAGACACATTTGCATTTAAACAGTGCAATCGTCGACTGCAACATGTAATTCGCGTGACGCAAAAAGGTTAACTTCTGATGTTAGCAGACGACCGTTCCGTCAAAACATTCTTCTCGAGAAAGGTTGACGTGACATTGACGTGACGTGACGGTCCGGTGACGGACAGTGTGAATGCCGCCATTAGAAATACATTGCGTAATCTTCTGACGGATGGTGATGTGACGTGACGGACAGTGTGAATTGGCCTTTATTCTATTTGTGACAGTTTTCAATCAGTCATTACCAATGTCATGGATAACATTAGCACGTTACGTTGACACTGCCATTACTAAAAGATTATTCGCAATTTATTTTAATCCCCAACGACATTCCCACTTCTATATTCAGCAGTAGTGCATCTGTTTTTTTCTTCAACTTCTGTATAAACTCTACAGCTAAAATGTGTACAGCTCCCGCACGAAAAATTTCACGATGGGCCAATTTGAAAGTCGTGTAAATAGCGTTTCCCACACCGGTGTTGTGGAAACTTTATAGGGAATGGTGGTGGGGGAATGCATGTATAAGAAATTCATTTCTGTGGAAACCTACCTTATCCCTACCAAAGATAGTGGTAATAGTCTGTGTGCTGCCATCTATGAATGCGTGATCTAGAAGGAAGCAAGAATTCGTTCGAAATCAGTTTCAACATGGCGTTCAATGGTGAAGGTCCAATGATTAAGCGTCAGAGAACTGATTTGGAAAGTGGGCAGCATAGGGTATGTAATATTAATTTTCTTTTCTGTATTGTTTTGTTGTTAGGAATAGTAAATAGAAGTGTTTATATACGTAACAACAATAGATTCACAGTAATATTGATTGCGCGTTACATGACGCCATGTATTTCCGGCGCCATTAGTCGGAGGCGTGTTTTTGATGGTTTTTGTGATAAAAGGCAAAAATTTTGTGAGTATTATGAGAATTAAGCAGATTTTTGCTGTGGTGTAGTGTTAACTGTGTGGGAAGTGTGGATATACGTTTTATTCCGGTGGTTTTGTGACACATTAACTTGGTGAGGTGTTGGGTTAAGTGGTCGGTTGCCGCCAGGGTGTTACCACACTTTTGTTCTGGCGTAATGAATAAAGTCTCCACTTCTATAAATTTTCTCGTCTTGCACTTCTTGTAGGTGTCCTTGAATTTATGATGCCAATGACCACTTTTTGTTGATATCCCAGAATTGTATGCAACGAAATACTAATTTTACTTCGCTGGATTTAGGAAGTTGCATAGCTTAGTCTGCTTCCGTAATGCATTCGGAATCGGATGAAATTTAAATCTTGTTATAGTTTCACTCTCTAAAGGAAAAAAATTGAAGTTTTACACTTTTCAATCGACGAAATGGTGTACGTGATTCTACTCTTATCTGAAAAAATGGCTTTGTGTCTGTTATGTTGTTCGTTTCAAGCAACTTCATCTCTTCCTGACCACTCCGCCTTACAACTGCTCCAGTTGTAGTAGTAGCAGGCGTAATTGAGTTTACTGTATAGTGTATGACACTCCGCGTTCGTGACGAAGTGGCCATTTCTTATGCCTTAAAGCTGTATTCCACCTTGTGTGCTATTCATTTACCGTAATCGAGTTGGTCAATATAGCTTTCTCAAGTTTGTTTCAGTCCTCTTAGTTATTGATCTTATCTTCGTACCGCATATGTGTTGCTTCATTTCTTAAAAGCTTCCTGTCTGGACTTAACCAGGCATAGGACTAGATCCCAGAAAAGTGTCAACATTGTTTGTGGACTGTCTAACGTAATTTCTCAGAAATCCTTTCTTACTAGCCTATATCCTATATGCTCTCCTCGAAGAAGAAGAAGCCCGTTTTGTGTTTTGTCATAATTTTGTAAGACAGTGATAATGTTCATTCTTGATGGAAGTGAGTAGTTTCCTGATTTACCACATTGGTGTTTAGTTTCCTCTCAGAATGTTTTGGGCCGTTGCCCTACTGTGAAAGATAAGAATAAGTTATTTATGAAATGTTCCTACGTTTTAACTACTTTTGTCACTTTGTAGGTTGGAAGTTGGTGCATTGTTGCAATTACTGAAATACTACTTTTTTTTTTTTTTTTTTTCAGAATCATGGTGACCAGTATGGTTCATATGGTGATGAGCCAAGAAGAAAAAGGTAAGCCAACTGCTAAGAAACCATCAAAATGTGGGCTTGCTGTATTACAATTTTGCATAGAATTCTGTGAAAATTTTCAGGGGGAGGGGTGCTATATGGCATGACAACAGTAGGCATACAGGACAGTTATATTTTACTTACGTACATAATGGCGAGCTCGTGTGATATTAGCCAATCGCATTACAGTGCAAATTTTTTATCATGAGAGCAGTTTCTTTCACTGTGTGGACTAGGGAATAAGACACCATTATTTATTTACTGCATGGTTCTGTGCACAGCACTATTCAAATCATTCTAAGTGGATTTCAAAGAATATATTTTGGCAAATATTTTCTGTTATTAATGTTGCCAACAGTCACACTGGGCTATAGGGGTGGTAGATAAATATTTTTTGAGATAATTGTTACTCTGTTAGTTCACTAATAAGTCCCATTCTTTGCAGTTGCAAAGATGTAAAGTGTTATGTACAGATTAGTGAGCTGATTTGCAAAACTGCTGTTAATGACGACATGGCAGCTGTATATCTTTGAAGTGGTTGGTAATTTTCTAGGAGCCATGTGCATCAAATGAAAGTTCATATATATATATATTGGTCAATGTTTATATAGAAACAATAGGTATCTCACAAGCAAATATTAGGATTTTTATGAATGTCCAGATATTAAATGGTATGGTTAGGCAGTGGTTAACTTGACTGTACAAGCTTTACTCTTAGATTCCTGCCTATTCATATACTTAAAAATCGTGACTTATTCATATAATTAACATCATTCGCGTGTTTGATCCCTATAGTTTGTTCTAATTACATAGCATTGTCTGAAAAGTATTTTTGTTGTTTTTATCGAGTTGGCTAAACTGCGGATTCTGTTGGCACCACTACACACTATCTATGTATAAACCACAGAGTCAGTCATGGAGCAGGTGTAGCACGAAACAGTGGTCATTTTAAGTCGGGCATGGCGCACTCGCCGTGTTCACGCCGCCACCCGCAGGCGGCCCTTGCTGCACCCATGCACTGTGCGCAGCGACCCATGGTCGTGGCACTACAGTGTACGCTGGGTGGAAATGTTGCCCATGCATGTTTTAAGTGAAAGTTAGGTATAGGTTGAACTAAAGTTTTTTTTAGTGTTCAGAAACACTCAAAGTTGACAAAATATGCTTAATGCTAATGACAAGGGCGACAGACTTCTGTTTTACTGAGTTGTGTATTAAGTGAATGGGGTCAATTTAAATTGTGTAAAACAGTTACTTCCCTGTAGTGACTAGATGTGACTTACTTTTCCGATTCACGATCTGGTTGCAATTTTTATTGGCCAAGAAGTTTCATTCAGTTATCACGTCAAGAATCAACATCAGTATTAGCTACACAAATCAGCTGTTCTGCCATTTTATGTTCCTGTTACTGCCAGCGGAGTGGGTGTCGAACATCTGATATTTATCTATTGCACTGCCGTTTCATTCGCTGTGCACAGCTCCTAGGAAATTGGTGAACATGTAAAATTCATGTGTCCACGAACTCTTTCGCGATGCCATTCTTCCGGTAATGCTGCTCATTGGCCCAAGCTGTCCTCCTGCACCAGTGCTCTCCAATTCCCCAAAAACTTCCAGGCACAGCGCTGCAGTTGTATGAGCAGGATGCCTTCCCAACACCGGCAGTAAAGTAGCTTTGTTTCAGAAGTTTTTCACTGTAAGACTTGCCAAACTTCTTCCCTGGTGATTTACTGGGACATAGAAGGAAATGGCATTGTGATATATATATACTCTCACTTTTGTCAATGACAGAGAGCTGACATGGCAGAAAAGCTGATGTACAGATCACGCACTGAAAAGTGGCCCCTGAGCAGAGAATGTTCAGAGCTATAGCTTGCATTCAGCTCGTAGCATATTGGCTGTTAGAGCAACACTTTCTCCCAGTCTGGCCTTCTTATGGCCTATAACTTACAGGTTTTAAAAGAATAAACGTGTACGGAGTTAAAGCGTCACAGGTGGAACATGAAATTACCACTTTAATGTTGGACTAATAGAAAAAATGGAATGTATATGTACGAAATATTAATGCTTTTAAGGGACTTAAGTGTGTGTGTGTAGCCAATTTTTATTTTCGTAAATGAATAACAATCTGAATTAACATTCCTCACACCAGTTTCAAGGATGGCATTTCTTTTTCTAAAAGAAGTTGTGGGGTTATGTGGACTTATTTTAGCAAATAAGTGGTAGACGATAATAAATACCAAGCACAAATAATTCATTGATGATGTGTAACGGTGTACAATGCTGTTACAAGGAAGGTTGGCAGAGTGCATAAACATTCCATACACACACAAACTCGGCCGACTTCCTCTGATCACAGGGGGCACAAAGTGCGTGACCTGTATGTACGTAATTACAATGTTGATATTTGACGTGACGATTTTATGAAACTTTGGTTTATCTGAAGATTGGGATATCACCTGTTAGATTTGACCCATGGCATTTGCATGTTGTCGCGTACATGCATATTTGTAGGTGGTGTGAGTAATTATGTTGTGGCTGCATTGTAGACAATGGTATGTCATTGGCGGTTCATTCTGTTATTGTAATATGAAATTTACAGGGATAACCACAGATTATTTATTATCTACAATACGTAATTATTAAGATGTTATCCCGTTAAGTGTTTTCCGAGACTGTGATTACATCATGGGTTAAAGCTGACGGGTGATATTCCTGTTTTCAGTTATGATGATATTTCGGTAATTTACAAGAATGCTTGAAATTGAAGGATCTCGGCTTAAAATGATATGTATCTAACATACAGCTGTAAATAGATTGTTTCTTAACTGGAGTTTAAGGTGCTACGCGCCCTCACATACACTTTTGAAAAAGTCTATAGTGTGCCTTAAGGAGGTTAGGTATAGGTCAAACAAGAAGTTTTTTTCAGTATGTGAGGGCGCGTAGCGCCTGAATCTATGGGTCAGAAATACTAAATCGATTTACAGTTGCATGTTGAATAAACCATTTTTTGGAATTTACCGATATTTCTTTTGGTATTTCAAATGGCAACACATTGAGTCGGAAAAGTACAAGAAAATAGGCCTATCACAAATTCAACACAATCAGAAATACAATTCAAATCAACTGCTTTGCATTTGTCATATCGAATGTGGAGCAAGAATCGAACATTCGATATATATGGATTACAATGTTGTTTCCTTCTATGTACATGGGTGCTAAGAAATTACCTCTTCTCCATTCTTAAATAGATTAAGAGTTTATTATCACGAAAAATTATATGGAGGATAAGTTTGGAAAAATCTGGTGACTACAATTAGCACTATTATAACACAGTTTTGTAATACCGTGTCGCAGAACTTCTCAATGACACTGTTTATGGTCACATGACCAAGTCATCAAATTTAATTATATTTAATATAAAAAGTGACAGGTGTTTTGGAAGAGTTCAGAAAATGCTGTTTGAATGTTCTAACAGCAATTTGTAACATAACCTATTTTCCTGTTTCTCAATAATCAGTTATCCCCATGTGATTGTATCGGAAGTACTTATGTTTCATTAATGGTACCACCCAAAATATTTAGACCTTCACTTTAACTTTTATGGAACTTAGGTTGTAATCAGGGAAAAATGGAAAATCTTGTTTTTGGCTCAACATATGGAGTTGGAGTATGTATAGGATAGATTGGCATGTTTTGAACTGTAAAATTCAAATTCAAGCCAGGCATGATTTACTTTATTTAAAAGCATCTTCAGCTATACAGGAAATACTTTGTTTTGTGTGGGATTCTACTAAATTAGACCATGAACAGGTTTCATGCTATAGGTTTGTTCTGAATAAAATGGACTGTTAACATTACCCTCATTTTTATGTTGCGTCTGGTCTAAATTAGACAGATATATGGTTGCAAGGGTAGTCTATCCAACACAAAATGTAAAACTGCTACTGCAGAGTAGTAGACAATGAGAAGGGGAAGGAGAATCATATGTTTGGAGTTGGTTGCTAGTAGGGATACAATGTGCTGGAGAGGAGTTTGGCCTTTTTTGTGAATTTTCTTTAAAATTGATTGATAAAACACTAGGCATTACATATTCTAGTGCTGCTGTTCTTACTTTCAAAATTTGGAGTTACATTAGGACTTATGCATAATCTTCTCCACATTTTTCCAGACTGACGTATTGCCTGGAAAATTCATGAATTCCGTATGGAAGAAAGAGCAAAAAGTTTTAATTGGTTAATAAACACAGATATGCTTCAACTAAAAATGAATTTTATTAACCCAACTTATTCTCCAGATAATGTCATGTGAAGTAGACAATAATTACTGTTGATTCAAAATTTAGGTTTAATATTACGTTCCAAAACACAGAAATTCTTAAATTTTGCCAACATCTTTTTTTTACGTACCCTTCAAATCTCCCAATTTCTTTGGGAAAAAAGCTATCTTTAGGGAACTTGGGGCATTAGTGTGTGTGTGTGTGTGTGTGTGTGTGTGTGTGTGTGTGTGTGTGTGTGCGCGCGTTCTGAAAATTATGGAATGCTTCTCATGTTCGACAACTTTCACACAATAGAAATATACTGTGGTTTTAGTCTGCCTTTATTATGTTAGTTGTGTACTATAGACTAATTTCAGTCAAGCATACATATGATTCTTTTTCCTTTCAGAACAGAGAATGAAAAGCCAAATCATGTTCTCTTGTTCACGGTATTGAATCCTGTGTACCCCATCACTGTGGTGAGTAATTTGAAACATAACTTGTTAATTTAGTTGTAAGTCAGAATGTTGTGTGAAATAAGATGTAATGATTGCTTAAATGTTGAGTATAGATGTTTGTAACTTCATCTCCCTATATCATCAGCAGAAAATTAATTTCACTATTGAAGCAGGGATACTTCCTAAGTATAGTAACAGATTAATTAGAATAATCTGTGGTGGTATTTGTCATTGAATGATCCATTGATGGTTAAGCAAGGAAAGAGTGGTTGAAGATTGACTCTTGCCAGTTGTATAGATTTTATTGCAGTTAATAAGATATGCAGGGCTCACTTTGAAAGTTTTGGGGATTGCGAGTGTAATTATTGCAGATCATAAAATTTTGCTGTCTAGCCACTGTAGTTGGCCATACAGTGTGTATATTCATTAGTTATGGAAAGGACTCTGCTGCTTCATATGATGATGATGATGACACTGTGAATCATTAAACAGTAAGAATGTTCCTGATAAATTTTCGTATAGGCTACCTTCTTTCAAAGGGTGAATCCTTGCTTAAAAATCTTGAGTCCTTGTTTCTGAGAGCACCAGCAACTGCTTCTGAGAGGGAATTTCTGCTACAGAAAAGTGAAACAAAAGTCCTACAGTAATTACCAGCAGTACATGGCCTGTACATAGCTCGCAAATTGTATTTGTAACCACAAATAACTGGTTTTCTGCAGCATTGTGGTGAGTGTGAGAATGTGACTGTTACGCAATGAATTCTAGAACAGCAGTTTCCAGCCAATAGGCTGAGCTGTGACTGCTGGTCAAGAGTAGAATGCAACTGCGAAATTATCAGAAGCTTCGGTAGTTTCTCGTCAATGATAAAGATCAGGGAGTACAGAATTGAATGAAGAGGTTAAATGCCCTAAGATGATCACAAAGCAACAGAAGGTGCTGAGCTGATTGTTCATATACATTCTTAATATTAGAAGTTATCAATACCATGTCACCAGTGCACAATCCCTACACACTGTTAGATTTCTGTATGATTGCAATTAGAACCTGGGTCTCTTGCTTATCAGGTATTTGGACTGACCAATACACATTGAGTGGTTATAAAGAGTGCACTGAATGCCATAGCATTGCCAGGCAACTTAAGTCTTGACTCACTTCAGTGCCTTTTGCTTTCACTGCTGCATCGTACAGAGCGCTAAGTTTCGTAATTTAATTTTTGTGAAATTTTGACAGTTAATTTCTTAATTTTCGTTTAGTGCTTCTGTTTTTAAGTCTTCTTTTCACCTACTTGCAAGTTTTTGTTTGTGTTACTGTTTTGGTAAGAGTACATTCTCTTGTATTTTGATAAATACTGTTGTTTGTGCATGTTTGTCAGTCTCCTGCAGCTTTTCTTTGGCTTAGGGGCTTCTATATTTCGTGTAGATCTTTTACGTTAGAGCATTGATTTCCGCGTATATTTTGATTTCAGTCTAGAGACGGTTTTTGCTAATGTCTGTTCTTTACAACAAGAAGTTTCTAGCTGTTTAGTCAGCTATTAGTCACCTGTAGTGAATTATCCCTCTTGTAACAAGTTGATTACTTAATCTCTACAATAAATTGTTGATTTGTTAGGCTGGATAGGATGTGTGACTGCTGCGTACGGACGCAGGAGGGCCTGGCCGCCGTTCGCGAACAGCTGAGCGTGCTGATGGCCGCAATCGGCCGCTTTCAGGCTGCTGCCTCGGACTGTAGCGTCAGTGGGGTGTTCGGTGCGTTGCATGGGGCACCTCAGGTGTCGCATGCTTAACCCACGGTCCTTGCTGTCAAGACATCTTTGCGTGTGCCGGACCCGGTTGGGCCACCCTCTCCCCCAGGGGAATGGCGGGTTTAACGGCGTTTGCGTCACTCGAGGCGGAGGCTCAAAGGTGGGCTGGCCATGTGGCATTGCCCGCTCTGCCTGTGAGAGCATGTGGCCGCTCCTTCAGCAAGGTCCGAGCAGGCACACGGGGGGAGGGGTTTATTAGTGATCATTAGAGCTCCAATGTTAGGCAGGTGATGGAGCCCCTTAGGGAGATAGTGGAAAGGGCGGGGAAGAAGGCCAGTGTGCACTCTGGTTGCTGGGGGGTCTCATCGGAGATGTGGAGGAGGCCCTTCCGGCGGCGATAGAGAGCACTGGGTGCACCCGACTGCAAATTGTCACTCATGTCGGTACCAATGACTCCTGCTGGCTGGGCTCAGAGGTCAGCCTCAGTTCATACAGGCGGTTGGCAGAGTTGGTGAAGGCAGAAAGCCTCGCTCGCGGGGTGGAATCTGAGCTAACTATTTGTAGTGTCATTTCCAGAACCGATCGCGGTCCTCTGGTTTGGAGCAGAGTGGAAGGCTTAAACCAGAGGCTCAGAAGATTCGGTGAAGATCTGGGCTGCAAATTTCTCGACCTCCGCTATCGGGTGGAGAAATTTAGGGTTCCCCTGAATAGGTCAGGCATGCACTACATGCAGGAAGCGGCTACAAGGGTAGCAGAGTACGTTTGGAGTGCACATGGGTTTTTTTTTACATTAGAGAATTCCTCCCCTAGGCCCGGCAAGTTGCCTCCTGAGCCGCGACAAGGTAGCAGCATGCAGAACACAACAGGCAAGGCATTGATCAATGTAGTGGTAAACTGCAGGGGCGTCTATAGAAAGGTCCCAGAATTGCTAGCAATAAACGCCCACATAGTACTAGGGACGGAAAGTTGGCTGAAACCGGATATAAACATAATGAGATTCTAAACTGACTTGAATGTTTACCGCAGAGATAGGCTGGACAGGGAAGGGGGAGGCGTGTTTATAGCGATAAAAAGTGCACTAGTATTGAAGAAATAGACGGAGATTCGAAGTGTGAAATAATTTGGGTGAAGGTCACGGTTAAAGCAGTCTCGAACTTGGTAATTGGATGCTTCTATAGGCCTCCTAGCTCAGCAGCTGTTGTGGCAGAACACCTGAACGAAAATTTGGAAGATATTTAGAATAGATTTCCCGATCATGCTATAGTTTTGGGAGGAGATTTTAATTTACCTGATATAGATTGGGAGACACAAACGTTTATTACAGGTGACAGGGACAAAGAATACCATGAAACTGTTTTGAGTGCATTATCTGAAAACTACCTTGAGCAATTAAACAGAGAACCAACTCGTGGTGACAACATATTAGACAAACAGTGACAAACAGACCCGAACTATTCGGAACAGGGAATCAGCTATCATGAAGCGGTTACAGTATCGGTAATTTCAGCTGTAAATAGAAATATTAAAAAAACGTAGGAAGTATTTTCTGTTCAGGAAAAAGTGACAAAAAGGGGATTTCAGAGTAGTTGACGGCTCAGCTCAGAAGTTTTATCTCAAGTACAGATGGTGTTGAGGAACAGTGGTCTAAGTTCAAAGCCATCATACAATATGCATTAGATGAGTATGTACCTAGTAAGGTCATAAGAGATGGAAAGGAGCCACCGTGGTACAACAGCCGAATTAGAAAGCTGCTATGGAAGCAAAGGGAACTTCACTGCAAACATAAACGTAGCCAAGCCTTGTAGACAAGCAAAAATTGCACGAAGCTAAATGTAGCGTGAGGAGGGCTATGCGAGAGGCGTTAACGAATTTGAAAGTAGTTCTTTGTACTGACTTGGCTGAAAATCCTAAGAAATTTTGGTCTTATGTCAAAGGTAGGTGGATCAAAACAGTGTCCAGACACTCTGTGACGTAAATGGCATTGAAACAGAAGATGACACTCTAAAGGCTGAATTACTAAATGTATTTTTCCAAAGCAGTTTCGCAGAGGAAGATTGCACTGTAGTCCCTTCCCTAGATTGCCGCACAGATTACAAAATGTCAGATATCGAAATAACTGACAGAGGGGTAGAAAAATAATTAAAATTCCTCAAAAGAGGAAAGGGCGCAGGGCCTGATGGGATACCAGTTCGTTTTTACACAGAGTACGCGAAGGAACTGGCCCCCCTTCTCGCAGTGGTGTATCGTAGGTCTCTAGAAGAGCATAGCGTTCTGAAAGATTGGAAAATGGCGCAGGTCATCCCCGTCTTCAAGGAGGGTCCTCGGACAGATGTGCAGAACTGTAGGCCTATATTTCTAACGTCGGTCAGTTGTAGAATTTTGGAACATGTATTATGTTGGAATATGACATTTCTCGAGACTAGGAATCTGCTCTGTAGGAATCAGCATGGGTTTCGAAAAAGGCGTTTGTGTGAAACCCAGCTCGTGCTATTCATCCACGAGACTTGGAGGGCCATAGACACGTGTTCTCAGGTAGATGCTGTGTTTCTTGACTTCTGCAAGGTGTTTGATACAGTTCCCCACAGATGTTTAATGAAGAAAGTAACAGCATATGGTCTATCAGATCAATTGTGTGATTGGATTGAGGAATTCCTAGATAACAGAAAGCAGCAGGTCATTCTCAATGGAGAGAAGTCTTCTGAAGTAAGAGTTATGTCAGGTGTGCCACAGGGGAGTGTCGTGGGTCCGTTGCTGATCGTGATATATATAAATGACCTTGCGGATTACATCGGAAGTTCACTGAGGCTTTTTGCGGATGATGCTGTAGTATACAGACAAACAATGGAAAATTATATAGAGATGCAGGAGGATCTATATAGAATTGATGCATGGTGCAGGGAATGGCAATTAAATCTCAATGTAGACAAGTGTAATGTGCTGCGAATACACAGAAAGATCCTTTATCATTTAGCTACACTATAGCAGGGCAGCAACTGGAAGCAGTTAATTCCATAAAGTATCTGGGAGTAGTCATTAGGAGGGATTTAAAATGGAACCACCATATAAAATCAGTTGGCGGTAAAGCAGATGCCAGACTTAGATTCATTGGGAGAATACTAAGGAAATGCAGTTCGAAAACAAAGGAAGTAGGTTACAGTACACTTGTTCGCCCACAGCTTGAATATTGCTCACCGGTGTGGGATCCGTACCAGGTGGGATTGATAAAGGAGGTAGAGAAGATCCAACGGAGAGCAGCGCGCTTCGTTCCAGGATCATTTAGTAATCGTGAAAGCAAAAGATGATCAAGAAACTCCAGTAGAAGGCTCTGCAGGAGAGACTGTCACTCGATACAGGCTTTTGTCGAAGTTTCGAGAACGTACCTTTACCGAGGAGTCTTAACAGTATATTGCTCCCTCCTACGTATATCCCGCGAAGAGACCGTGAGGATAAAATTAGAGAGATTAGAGCCCACAAAGAGACATACCGACAATCCTTCTTTCCACGAACAGTACGTGACTGGAATAGGAGGGAAAATCGGTAGTGGTACTCAAGGTAGCCTCTGCCACACACCGTCAGGTGGCTTGCAGAGTATTGTTGTAGATATAGATACTGATTATAATGATTGTTGGATTTTGTGCACACTGAAAGGATCAGACTCTTTGCTCAAATTTGTCTGGTGTCAAAGAACATACACCACATATACAAGATGTGCATAAAGTGTGGGAACACTTTCGCGTGACCCCTGTGACCAGCCTCCTAGTCAAAGCTGGGGTCCTTACCCTACGGTTCCGCCGGCAAATCCTGTTAGCGTCGTCCGTTGCCCATGTTCAGGCCTTGCCACACCATCCGACTGGCTTCTATTCCCAGGCACTGCGCTGTGCTCCCTATCCCTCCACAACGGCCCCAGTCGGGTTATCCGATGTTAGTCCGTGTTTGTTCTCTGCTTTCGTCCCTCGAATCCCATCCATGCCACTTTCTAATATTCCTTTCAAACCCCTCCTTGGTCCATTCCCCGTTAGCAGCTTTGTCTGGATCTGTCCTGTACATCAAAGGACTCCGTTTCTCCAACACAACTCCACCACCAGTCCCTGCATCTCTTCACCTCTTTCCATGGTGTTGAAGCCATTTATACTGATGGTTCCCTAGCAGATGGTTGTGCTGGGTATGTGTATCTCCATGGTGACCATGTTGAACAGCATTCATTACCCCATGAAAGTGTAGTGTCTTTACTGCAGAGCTGGTTGCCATCTTAAAGGCTCTAGAACCTCTCCGAGCCTGCCCCAGGGGGTTATGTCATCTGTAGTGACTTCCTGAGTGGCTTGCTGGCAATCGACCAGTTCTTCCCGCATCACCCATTAGTACAGTCCATTCAAGACACTGCTTACTCTCTTGGCAAATCTGGCTGTGGTGTGTTCTTCCTGTGGACCCCTGGCCACATCGGCATACTGGGGAATGAATGTGTTGACCAGTTGGCCACCACTGCGCCACCCTTATCCATTGGCGTCACAGAATTGGACCTCAAGTTAACATTGCACAAGAAGGTGCATGATGCTTGGAGTGCCGAATGGTCTACCACGAGTGCAACAAACAAGCTTTGAACAGTGAAGCTATCCACAACTCCGTGGAAGTCCTCTCTGTGGCCCATACGTCGAGAGTCAGTTGTCCTCTGCCGCCTCCGTATTGGGCATACCCGGCTGACCCATGGCCATCTCCTTCGCCATGAGGCCCCACCCGTGTCGGTGTGGAGCTGATGGACTGCCTCGTTTTAGCTACCTTGCAGCAGTCTTTTAACCTACCAGACGCACTACCCTCAGTTTCAGGCGACGATGCCTCCACGGCTTACTGCATTTGTGAGTTTTCATCTTCGGAGCTTTGTTTTATTTTTTATGCTCTTGACAGTGGACTCTAAACTAGGAATAGGGGACTGATGACCTAGTTTAGTCCCCTCAAAAACCAACAACAAAAAACAGAAAATCATGTTCTGATTTCCAAGGTGTGCTAACATAACCTGAAAATTAAAGGCAAATTTGAGGGAATCGACTGTGGCAACAGTGCAGCAACCTGTTTGTGTTAAATTGCATGTAGTTTTTTTTTTAAATTGACAAGTAATGTCTCACAATTCTGCTTTGTGCTATTTCATACATGTTCAGGTGTTTTTGCTTTTGGTACAGGCAGACTTGCTCATTATCCTTCAGCTTGATCTCTGATTGTAGAGCATCTAGAAATTTTTGCTCTACTGAAAAACTGTCCACAGATTCGACCCCAATTTTCTTCAAATAGAAGTTATCCTCTATTTGAAGAAAATAGCCTTCCTGGACACCCAAGCCTGTCAACCAAAAGTTTGGTATAGATTCATTATTGACATCTTCATGATCTGGACTCACAGTGAACAACAACTCCAGAATTTCTTCTCCAACCTCAACTCATTTGGTCCCATCAAATTCACCTGGTCCTGTTCCAAATTCCGTGCCACTTTCCTCGATGTCGACCTCCATCTATCCAACGGCCAACTACACACATCCGTCCACATCAAACCTACCAATAAACAACAGTTCCTGCATTATGACAGCTGCCATCCATTCCACATCAAACGTTCCCTTCCCTACAGCTTAGGTCTTCGTGGCAAATGAGTCTGCTCCAGTCCTGAATCCCTGAACCAATGCACCAATAACCTGATAACAGCCTTCACATCCCGCAGCTATCCTCCTGATCTGGTACAGAAGCAAATTGCCAGAGCCACTTCCTCATCCCCCCCCCCCCCCCCCCCACAAATTCAGAACCTTCAACAGAAGAATCCCAGAAGTGCCCCTCTTGTCACCGGATACTTTCCGGGACTGGAGCGGACTCTGAATGTGGCTCTCCAGCAAGGATACGACTTCCTTAAATCCTGCCCCGAAATGAGATCCATCCTTCATGACGTCCTCCCCACTCCTCCGAGAGTGTCTTTCCGCCGCCCACCTAACCTCCGTAAACTGCTAGTTCATCCCTATGAAATCCCCAAACCACCTTCCCTACCTTCTGGCTCCTACCCTTGTAACCGCCCCCGTTGTAAAACCTGCCCTATGCACCCTTCCACCACCACCACTTACTCCAGTCCTGTAACCCGGAGGGTGTACACGATCAAAGGCAGAGCCACTTGCGATAGTACCCACGTGATCTACCAACTGACATGCCTGCACTGTGAAGCGTTCTATGTGGGAATGACCAGCAACAAATTGTCCATTCGCATGAATGGATACAGGCAGACAGTGTTTGTTGGTAACGAGGATCAAATCAAATACTGTGGCGACTATTCTCCATGTTCAATTGTAAAAAACACCATTTTTTGGGCAGTGTCGTGATTGGGATGTAAACTGGGACTGTTTTTCTCAGGCCAGTGTCACGGGGCAGGATATGAAAGTCGTTCAGTTGGGTAAGGCCTGAACAAATGTGAAGTTAGCAGGTGAGGGTGGCTGCAGGAGCTCTGTCCCGTGGTTGAGTGTCTAGGTTCATCACAATAAAGTGTGATGTATCTTTTCAATACACAAATAAAAAAATGTGCAGCAAAACACGGACAACAGTTTGCTGCATTGTAGCCTGTAGCCATAGTACATTCCATCACATTTTCGTGTATTGTTTCAGCACATAAAAGAATGAAATTTTCAGAGTGCTTGAAAACATGCTCTTTCCAGGTGTGCATCCTGTGAAATCAATTGCGGAAAACCAAGTTGAATGCTACAGATTTTTGTAATTTTTACTTTTTATAGAAATTTGAAAAGCAGTATGTAAATAATATTTTACACTGTCTGAAACCTTATGTTACTATGTTTTGTGCAAAATTTCACATTATCGTGGTTTTCATTAGAGATATAAAAACCCAATGGTAAAACTTTTTGCAGCACTATTATTTTACATAGTTGGCTTCAATGTATGTAACATTGTTTGTACATGTTGGGAATTGAACCCTTCTGTCTGTGGTTCCTTAAAACAGGTTGTTTCATATGAGAGTGATTTCGAAGCTTTATTAGAAATCGGTACTTGTAAAAGAAGTGTTGAATATATCCTATTTTCAACTTCTCACAAAAATCATAATATTTATGACAATTTTGTAGAAATTGCAAAAATAGTAAGACGCTGAAATTTTGTTTGGCCTCACCCCCGTGCTGCCAACCTATTAAGTTTCATGATCAGCATGCATACAAGAATCCACAGCTTAACACATTTTTCATACTCTGATATTTACAGATTCAATACAGTACTACAAGGAATCAGGATATTTTACTTTGAAAAATAGGTCGCTCTGAACTTTTGGTTGGTACATGTTAAGTTATATGTTGGTGCAGATGAAATGTAGGCCTAAATAAAATATTGAATTATTCTTAGAAGTTGGAAGGATGTTACTATCTGTCACCAATGTCAAGATAATGGGTTGTATGTAAAGAACTTGCTCCTGATCCCGTGTGTCATTGTTGAAAACAGAAAGATTTTAAACGAATCCCTTATGTCATAAATGGAGGTATCAAAGCAAAGGTTTTATCAAATGACTAGCTTATGTGCCCATGCTTCATTGTTTTTTTAGGGTTCCAGACCTATGTCAGCAAAAAATAATCCTTGTTGGATTGCTCTGTCAGTATACTCAGTTCTCCTGGCCAGGATGTCTAATTTAATTAAGTCATTTTCGAAAATGATGAATGTTCATGAAGTTTTTCATGCAAATAGAGACATTTATTTATGCCCTTAACTCCGGAGTGATGTAAATTCAATGTTGTGTTCATAAAGTCAAGACCGCGATGTGTAACTGTCTGTTCAGCGTAAACTAGTGTAACACTTTTATCGTTCAGATGGAAATAGTACTAACAATAAGTGTCGTACTAAACTGTTTACATCTCTCACAGTAAGCGTATGCTGAAGAATTAATATAATTAATATGTTGCAGTGTTGCACTGGGGACAATGTAGTTATTCTGTATGCACTGCTTCCTATTATCGAAAACTCGACCAATGCTGAATGTCTGGTAATTCAATCAACAGAGCACCTCATGTCTGTCTAAATAAGATGTCATGGTGGTGTCAATGTGCAATGAAGTAAGTCAGCTGATCGTCTGTATAGAACGTCCAAATAAATATAGTATTTCCAGTGAATTGTCTTGACTGTGTTGACAGCATTGGTCACTGTATCAACTAATAAATTTCCCCATGTCCTGCAGTGATTACTTCGTAAATCACGAAGTTGAAATCAACCTTGTGTAATAGAACTGTATATTCAGACCTCGGATTATAACTCCAAGTAAAATTGTCTCTGCAAAAGAAGACATCTTTATCTTAATGTAGTCCACACCAAAAGTAAGTAGGCCTAACTACAAATTTTAATCAAAATATTGTACCGAACAATTTCTGACGTGTTTGTCACTCTAGTGGCAGGCAAAGAGCAGAAACATCTCTGGAGTGAGCATACAGATCCGCAGAACATATTTTGTGTTCTCAACATTTAGGTGGAAAGTCAGATGATACTGGGAAAAAATATACTAATCGCTGACTTTATCTTGGCCTTTTTTTGTTTGCTTAAGACGGATGACTATGTGTAAATGGCCCTTTTAGCGACATTTCAACGCTCTTGTTGCTTCTGTGACACATTTAGATATTATTTCATGTTTTGTGGTTGCTCTGCGAAAAGGTGGGTCTTCTTTGCAGCCAGTGCGGTACAAACAAATCGCAAGAGCAAATAAATGTGTGGAAAGAGTGGATTTGTCTCAATTTCACATGGTAAGTCCAGCTTAATGTTGAGAAGATGCACAGAACGCAACACTCACTCCATATATATTTCTACTGTATGTACAATTTAGTGGTTATACTCGTCAAAAGATGTACTTCCCTTTCCATGACATTGCAAAGTATATAGGATACAGCTAAGAAGGGGGAGGGGGTAATTTTGTGTGTACAATCTGGGTTACATTTTACTTGCAGTGGCAGTGGTTTAGTTTGCTATCGTTGGCAACGAACTATTCGCTTTAGGAGGATGATTAATTTACTGAACGGAACACCATAAATTATTCATTTCATTGTGAACATTAAGAAGTATTCTATGTGGTTTTTGAAAAAGCTTTAAACACTGTTGCAATCATCAGCACACAACGCCGCCGCCATAAGTAAGATGCACCCCTTCTTTTAGTGTATTACACCGTAGTTACGAGAGTGAAAGAAACTCGGCAACACCGTAATTAGTTATTTGGTGTATGTTGATCTCCCCACATATCTCGTTTGGCAGCTCGCTGTACCTGCTCTCTCAATGTGCTGTGCGTGTTATAAGTGGCATCTCGTGGGGAGCTGATCGGTCTACTCTCCTCCATCTTTATCATACCGTAGTTTGGTCCAAACTGGACTGTGGAAGTATCGTCTATTCTTCGGCTCGACCGTCCATACTGCGCCACCTTAACACAATCCATCACCAAGGGATCCATCTGGCGACAGGAGCGTTTTACACTAGCCCCGTTGAGAGCCTCTATGCCGAGGCCACCAAACTACATGTTTCTTATCGTCGGAAACTCCTGCTTAGCCGTTACGCTAGCAGTGTGTCATCTATGCCAGGGCACCCAACGTATGCTATTTTCTTTAATGACTCATTTGACGGAATCTTTGCCGTGCGCCCATCTGCTGTGTTACTGCTGGGAGTTCACTGGCGTTTGTTACTTGCCTGCTCGGCGTTGAAATGCCTGCTACTTTCTCGACTGGAGAGTGAGCATCTCTCCATTGTGGCTAAGCCCCGAAGTCCGTGTTAACTCGGACCTTCATTCTCTTCCAAAGGACTCCTCACCTAGTTTCGTTTACCGGAGAGAATTTCTCGCACTCCGTTTCAAATTCGTTCATCTACACTGATTGCTCAAAGACAGACTGGGTGTTGGGTGTGCCTTTGTGCTTGGCAAAGCCTAGTTTAAATATAGTCTCCCTGAGTAGAGTTCCAGTTTTACAGCTGAGATGTATGCATTATATCAAGCCACCCAATATGTCCAGGTAAACTCACTCAATAAGCGTGTCATTTGCTCGGACTCTCTCCTGAGTGCTCTTTTTTGAGCCTTCACACGCTATATCTTGTCCATCCCCTGGTACAAGGCATCTGCAATTGCCTTACCTCTTTCAGCGAGCGGAACTACTGTGACGTTTCTGTGGGTCCCTGGCCATGTGCGAGTGTTGAGGAATGAGTCTGCGGATACAACTGCCAAGGAGGCAGTTCTCCTCCCTTGGCTGACTACCTTTTCCACTACCTCTGATGACCTTCGTGTTGGTGTCTCCCGGGGTATCATATTATGTTGGTTTTTACATTGGTCATCCCTGTCAGGGAACAAATTGCGAGCCATTAAACCTGTGCCTGATCTTTGGTCATCATTTCAACCCTCTCGCTGAGAGGAAATTGTTCTGGCCTGGCTTTGTATTGGCCACTGCCGTTATAGCCACCAGTATTTACTTCGTGGTGATCCTGCTCCCTTATGTGAGCACTGTGATGAACCTTTTACTGTGTACGAAGTTTTAGTGCAATGCCGGTTTTTAATCGTCTACTTCATGATCTATGTTTACTATTCGAAATGTCTGATATTTTAGCTGATCCGGATTCTGCTGACAGTTTTACTTTTTATATACTGTGCAAATATGGCGAAACCCATTAAAGTCCTAACCCTGGTTCGATTTTATTATGGGCAGTGTTGGGTGCTAATGACCTAAGAAAACAAAAAAAATCTTTCAGCTTATCAAAAAGAAATCAGTTCAAACCATGATGGCTAGTTGACAGGATTCCAGTAAGTTAAGTGTTCTTCAATCTCTAAGATTTGAGATAACAGAAATAATAGATATTTTCACCTGTTTTTAAACAATTTTCACCATAAAAGTATACTAGTATATTGTACCTACCAGACTTTTCTACTTCAGACAAATGTATTATTCACATCTTCTCCCAGACAACATAAAATTCCCTTGTTCCGATGTTAAAATCTTTTTTTACCAAAACCTAGCAGAGCTAATAAATATTCTCATTAACCTTTTTTATACAGATCAAATAACTGAAATTTAGTGTTCCAATTTCTAAGGGGACTGAACGGCTGGGTGAAAAGTCCCCCAGAATATTGAAACTATTTAATAATACTGAGGGCAAGGTAATTAGTACTTCATGACAAAGACCATTCTAAAATTAAATGAAGTTACTGACTTAAATAGTGGAAAAGCAGCAATTTTCATTTCACCAACTATTTTGATGTCTCTTAAAGAGAAAATAAAATCAGTAGATGAATATCATGATTTATATGAAACTAACTCTACCCAAAATGCTTTAAAATGCCATGGAAAGAAAAAAGTTCGGTTGGGTGACAGGTTCTTGCATGTATCCCTGTCAGCTCAGTAAAATAATTATCCTCGGAAAGCGAATATTTCGTTGCGAACATAGCACGTTATGCTACCAGTGACGTGACACCTTTACGATCCATATGTTGCATAACGCCTGCAAGCAGGAAATATCTTCAAATAAATAAAAATCTTAATCTAGTCGCTACCAACCTACACAGGTACACCCTCTGGGCTAATCTGAATATTGTATAAAAATGTCATCAAAATCGCTCCAGCCATTTTCAAGTTTATAGAGGACAAAAAACATTCTTTTTTATATATAATCAACCATTAGCGTGCTATTGTTTGATAAAATCTTGCTTTGGTACTGCCAGTCACTTTAAGAGATAAAAGGAATTTTGTTCAGTTTTCTCGCTAACCATTATTCTAACTTCTAAGAATAATTCAGTATTTTAGCTACATTTCATCTGCATCTAACTTGCACCAAATGAAAATTTATAGTGACTGCTAATTTTTCAATGCAAAAATTTTCGGTTTTCTTGCAATAGTGTACTGAAACTGTTAATATCACAAGAACTATAACAAAGTAATAGATAGATATTCATGAAGCTGAAGAATGCTGCTATAAGATGTGTGAAAATAATGCAGTTTGTCCGTGTTACGGGTCTTGGCATTCACCCAGTGAAGGCAGCCTGCATGTTACCGCGCCAAATCTTGCGCTATGTGAGACTTGTTCAGCCAGATTCCAATTCTGCAGCAGACTGACATGCACGACATCAATGAAACTTTTGGCGAACCATACTCAGCGTGAAATTGCCTTGAGTCATAGTAGACTAAGGCCATCCTTCGCATCGGGTGTGACTGGCAGGGCAAACTGGCGCTAATGTTCGAAATACCTCCCTTGGTCCAATGGTCCTGGCTCCCATAAACTGTTTTAATTCTGCTCACAATTTGTCGTATGGGAGAAGCAAAGAAGCGTCTCTTCCACAATCGCCATAGGGACTACATTTGGGAGTCTCTCGGACTTCTTTCGTCTAACCCTCCTTTGTTGCATCTCTTTCAATATCCTGACACTATTGGATAAACTCTTTGTCATTGAAACATCTTGTAACAGAAGAGCTTGATACATGTCTTCTGCAATGCTCTTCATAAAGTGTGAAAATTTTGTCGGCCTTGGTCATATACGGTAACTACGCGACTTCTTTTGTGGCGCTACAGTCCAGGGTGAACCTTTCGCCTGCCCAATGAGATTCCACCATCCATCATGGTCATAGGCTACCCTCCTCCAGTTCCTGCATCCTACTTTTCGTAGGTCTTCTTCCACTCCATCCAGCCATCTTGCTAGAGGTCTACCTCGTCCTCTTTGGCCGCCTGGATTTCCAAAGAGAATCTGTCACCTCAGGCTCCTCCATTCTTGCCACAAGACCTGCCCATCGTATCCTTCCTGCTCATATGATATTAACTGTGTAACATAGGGCCAAAATGTTCTGTCTATTAGAGCTGTGGCAAACTGTATGTATTTGGTACTGAGTAACGAATACTTACTTACTCGAAGCACTGAATCATTCTCATAAATGCATTTAATTACTTGCATCTATCATATAGATATGAAGACCATAAAGAAAACCATTATGGAGAATACTTATACTGGAATGCAGCTATGGTGAATGTGGTAAGAATTGTATGGATACGAAATGTACGGCATTCCCACTAAATTCTGCATAGGCGATATTTAAAAACACCGTACAGAAACAGCTTTAAAAGGTGTTTTTCATTTTTTCTTCTTCTTTTTTTTTTTTTTTTATTTTTTTTTTATTTTTTTTTATTTTCCTGATTTATGCGAGTGATTGAAATTCGACTGAGAAGCGATCAGTAATATCGATAAGCCCTTCTCACAGAGTATCACTGCGCGTTGCCAACCGCTGGTGAAGTCGAGCACTTCCCGTGTAGTCTAGATTGCATATTAGCGGGAAATCTTTGTCCACACTTGCTGTTGTGCGGTGTTTGCTGTGCTTCTCATATTCGCGTAATTATTATGAATTTTTGTGCGGTTTTTGTGTTTTCAAGAATGCATATTCTTCTGAATTTCCTTGTATTATGCGATCACGGAAAAGCTAAACT